>OX638275.1:5921266-7217914 GCA_951806755.1 Brenthis hecate | reverse complement strand
CCTTTTTTTTTTTTTTTTTTTTTTTTTTTTTTTTTTTTTTTTTTTTTTTTTTTTTTTTTTTTTTTTTTTTTTTTTTTTTTTTTTTTTTAAACGTCAGGAAACCCTGTTGCCGGGGTACCCGCCGCCTGGGTAAGAACGGAAGGGTTATGTGCGGGCTCCTGCCCGCGCAAAACAGGCGGCGCGGCAGCCTACCGCACTAAAACCATGACGGTGTCCACCGTACTCGCCTTGGTGGTCGGGGCCACGGGAAACCGGAATAATCATCCGCGAACCCCGACGGCGGATTGCCTTTCAGGCACGTCTCGGTGTCGGAGGGCGGGAGCGAGCGCCCTTACAACGACGACGGTCTGGAAGTAGCGCGCGGGGGACACCGCGCGCGCCTCCTCGGAGCCAGGTGTACTAGGCGGCAGACTTCCGCCGAAGTTCTACCGCCCTCCTGGCTGGTGTTAGGGGGGGGAGGACGGCGATCGTGGGCCGCTCTCCGGCGCCCGGGTCCTTTTGCGGCGGATAGCGGAGATCAGAAGGTCGCCTCCCTTTCTCTCTCCGCCGCCTCCTTCCGCGACATCACGTATCCTCCTCGAGCAGAAGGATAGGACGGCAGCCCATGACCTTTCGCTACCGGACCATGGCGGAAACCACAGGCCCGGGCAACGTAAAGTCAGCCCCACAAACACTTCGGAGCTCCCTCACGCTCCGATTCCCAGGCTGGGCACTCTTCGAGTACGTGCTGGGCCGACTCGTCGACGCAGCCCGTGGGCAGTGGTGGCAGCGTGGATCCGGCTCTCTTTCCGCCGGCGACGCGGCAACAGGTATCCGCCGAAGCAAAACCCGTTGTCTGCCCCGTGAGGACCTGCGTCAGCCGAAAGTGTGGAGGACGCCGTGACGTCTCGCCAGCCCACTGCCTGAGGACGGGCGCGAAACTGCGTCCCCCCCCCCCCCCCCCTGTGATGAGTTCTCCGGCCAGGCCCCGATGTATGCTCCAACCTTGTGAGCACTCCTCGATTGCGGGCATCCCGCTCTCTTCACTCTTCGGGCTGGTGACTGGCCTGAGGGTCCCCGGACCGCAAGGCCTCGACGCCGGAACCAATAGGTCGACGCCAAGGAAGGCGGCATCCAGGTCCCAGGGTGTTAACTCCGGCCAGCACGCACGACCACATCTGCCGAGAATGGTCCGGTAACCCCTTATGAGCTCTCGTCGCCATAACGCGTTGGCGA
The DNA here is from genome assembly GCA_951806755.1 of Brenthis hecate. NCBI lineage: Eukaryota > Metazoa > Arthropoda > Insecta > Lepidoptera > Nymphalidae > Brenthis > Brenthis hecate. Next base: position 7,216,699 of record OX638275.1, on the reverse strand, counting down.
CTTGCCGCAACACAGCCACCATTCTCGCGACAAAGAGAGGCATCTGCCCATACCGGGGCACCGTAATAAGCGCCATCGACCGCAGGACTTCCAAGATACAGGCGCCTGCCTGGCGCAATTGGGTCCACTGAACATTCGTGCAAACAAACCTGCCGAGTTGCACCCGCACGTCTCTTTTCAGTTTTCGGTGCAAGGGCTTTGAAGTGGCGCCCCGAGAAGTTCCACCGAGCCGTCGAGCACGAGTCCAGGTACTTCATCGTGCTCGACAAAAGCCCCCGATGTCGGACTCCGCCCCGACCGTTGATGTGGGTGGCCCGGTGGAAGGTGGCTCTTCGAGGCGCCCATGTGAAAAACAGATCGCCTCCGATTTCCCGAGAGCAACCTCCCAATCCCAAAATCTCCGAATCTTAGTGGACAATGTTGGGCCACTCCCGCCGTCCGCCAAATATAGCCGCCTCTCTGTGGCTTCTTTATGCCTTGCGCCATAGACGAGGGTGTCGTCCGCGTAGCACACTTACGCTAACATCCCCTTAGTGTGCTACCCCTCAACAACACCCAGTCGTAACGGATGTTCCACAGGAGCGGGGCCCGAGTACCGAGCCCTTGTGGAAACACCGCACCGACACCTCCGCGTTCTCCCCCCAGCATTCCCGCTCAGGAAAGACCACCGATCCTTCGGAGAGCGTACGCCTTGATAACGGCGACGCAGGTAGGTGGGTCACCTCCGTGGTGGGCGGAGTGCTGTCTCCCTGGATGCAAACCCCGGGCAAAGAGTTAAAGGCGTTTGCGATGTCCACAGCGACAACCGCAAAAAAAAAAACTACCTCACCCCGGGGAGACCCGCATCCTGCGCGCGAGACTTTAACCCACAGCCAGGATGGCATCCACGGGTTCGAGGCGACCACCGCGGAAGCCAAACTGCGGTGTACGATAGATCTGGCCCAACCTCCGCCATGTGCTGTGGTTAGGCGTTCCACGACTTATGCGCTCTAAACACAACTTAGCCAAGCCTCACTCAGAAGCACGATGGGGCGGTAACCGGAGGGAGGACTCCGCTGGACGCCCTTCCTTTCTGAGGAGGAACTAGCCTGGCATTTCTTTTTCCACCTCTGTGTGAATTTGGGTGGCTTGAGCCATACAGGCAGTGAATAGTCCCCTCATTACAAAGGGCCCCCTAAAGCGTCCATCGCCAGGACTATGAGCGCGAACACCGGTATTCCATCCAGCCCAGGGGCGACTGATTTCCTCCGGCAGGCGCGCGTACTGCAGCTGCCATCTCCCTCTTCAAATCAATCGACTTCTGGCAACTGCCTCCTAGCACCTTCAGCCTCTTCCGCCGGTTGCACTCGGAGCCATCTGCGGCGGCACGAAGTCCATTGTCGGTTGTGGAAAGAGACTCTGCCAACACACTTCGCAGCACTTCCCCATCGAGCGACTCAGTGGATTGGAGGGGCCCAGGGGCGGAGCTTGTCCATGACCAATCTATCAGGCGTGTTGTGCCTGCCAGGGATTCTTTCATTGAGCCCCTCCCAAACATTGCGGCCCTCCCCTCGGCCAATGGCCCTGTGCAATTGGAACTTGCAGGCACGTCTTCGCCCTTTTTTCCCACGTAGGCCTGCATTATCCTGGCGATTCCTCCTCCGCCCTATCTCGATGGTCACCCTCCTTCGGTAGTGCGAAGAATTGGCGTACCTGGCGGCTAACGCAGTCCTCACGCAGTTGCGCGAATTTCTGCCGTCCACCAACCACACTTGTTGTTTAAGGAGGGCGACGCCCGGAACGATGGCCATTGCGGCATCGCAAATGCGCTTCGGCCAGCTCCTCAATCCAGCCTAGCTTTATCTTCCGGAGAATTTAAGTCATGAGAGCAGCCAAAGCGGCTACAATTGCCGCCTCTTCAACACCTCGGAGGTTGAGGCGTATTCACCTGCCACCCGTGGACCCTCATCCCTCAGGCGTTCGGCCTAGGGGCTTGGCGGCACCGCCGGATGAGTGGAGATCTCATATTTGATGTAACGGTGGTCCGAAAGCGTCTCCACATCATCCAGCACTCGCCAGCCATGGACACGGCGCGCTAAGGTAGGGCTCGCGAACGTAACGTCCACGATGGACCCGCCCTGCCGTCGCACGCACGTGTCGACCGTTCCCTGGGTTCAGAATCGTCAGGCCAGTGGCAACAGCCCACTCCGCTAGAGCTCTTCCCCGGGCATCTTCCACCGTCGAACCCCACACATTGGACTTCGCATTTAAGTCCCCCGCGAGGAGAACTTCTGCCGGCTCGAGTCTGGCGATTAATTCCCCCAACCTGTTCAGGAACTCTTCAAACTCCCCCAGAGTTTTGTTGGGAGAAAAATATGCCCCGACTATGGCTACCCGACCCAGCAGTGCCGCGACGCACCCCGATCCCTTTACCACACGCGTAAAAGGTGGGGCGCCGGCGGCGACCTGGGTCACGATGGCGACCTGCCCGTCATCATCTCCTACCCAGTTATCCCGCGGGGGGACATAGTATGGCTCCGCTAGAACGGCCACTTGCACGGACCACTGCACCAGGCTTTGAACTAACAGGTCCTGGGCTCTGGCACAGTGGTTTAAATTCGTTTGCAGAATTTTAAGGGCCATTACTATTGTTGGTCCATTTCTTGCACCTCCGTTTGCGGCTTGGACGCGCTAGGCACAAGTTTGGCCGCCTTCTTCTTACGAGCTGGGGCTCGGGTACAGGCTGCGCTACCGACTATGTGGTTCGCTGGCCTCTTGACACCCTCGCAGACCGGGCAGTGTGGTGCGGCAGTGCATTGCCCGCGCTTGTGCCCGCTTTGCCCGCAACGGAAGCATTGGCTGCTCCGATCCTCACTGCCCTTGCATTTGGCTGCCACGTGCCCCACTTCGTGGCACCGGAAACAGCGCTGGGGTCTGGCCTGCAGCAGCTTGACCTGTGCTGACACAAACCCCACGAGAAGGCGGCCACCATCCACCACTTTCTTGGCCGCTAGCACAGGGCAACTGACCCACGCCGTTCCAAAGCCTGACGTTCCACGGCGGATTTCCCCCACCTTGACTGCGTCGGCAGTGCAACCGCCCGTCCGGCTTATGGCCTCCGCGATTTCTTCTTTCGACACTGAGTCGTCTAGGCCGGTGATCCTTATCTCGGCGCATTTGGTTGGCCTGGAGATTTGGACTTCTTCCTTATCCAGGACTCCCTTAATCGCTTGGGCCAGAGTATCCGCCTTCTCAGCACTGCCTGCACCCGGGATTTCAAGCATCCTAGCCCCAGTGGAAGCAACCTTGAATCGGATGTCCTTTATGCCCAGGTCGTTTAGGTCAAGTTTGGTTTTGACCTGGGCGAATACCTCCTTGTAGGTGACGTTTCGCTCGACAGCTGCAGGCTGCAGTTTCAGAACAACCGCTGCCGAGCGAGGAGGCCGGAGCTTTCCACCTTCCTTCTTCTTCTTTTGCGGAACGGCTACTTTCTGTGGCTGCTTCTTGGCAGCCGCTGCCTTTTTCGCTCCTCGTCGAACCACTACATTCCATCCTTCCGTAGCGGAAGGGGCTGACGTGGACGGAACAGGGTCTGGTTGTGGCTGGCCTACCGCTTTCTTTGTTTTGCCCTGCTTGGACTTCTTCTTGGATGGCCCTGGCGCCGGATTGGCGGGGGCCATGAGGGTCGTTACCCTTGCGTCACCTGCTGGAGCCTTTGGGACAGGCCTTTCCTTGGCCCTATCGGATGCCAGTGGAGGGCGAATCCGCTGCTCCGGCAACAGCCTGCCCTCTAGCGCCTCAAACCGCGCATTTATCATGGTCCCCACCTGGACCATGATCGTTCGGGCAAGCTCATCCACACCCGCCGGTTGTTGTGGCGGGGGATTCGCCGGGGTCTGCGCCTGGGATGATGAGGGTCGCACCTCGGCTCGGGAGACCTCCACCTGCGCTCTCAGTGCCGCGAACTCCTTGCGCATCTCCTCCAGTTCTGTTTGCAGGCGAGCATTGCTGGCTCTTAAATGAGCTACCTCATCTGACGCTGTTCTTTCTGCGAGAGTGTCCACCGCGGTAGCTATATTCCTTGCCGCCTCCTTCAGGGCCTTTACAAACCCCCCTTTAAGGTTTCCGGATTTTTTGGCAACACTCTCGATAATCTCCAGGCTATCCGCCACTTTCCTCTTCAGGTCCGTAGCTAAGATTGCCTCAGTCTCCTCCAATAGTGTCACTGACGAAACGTCGGACAGGCGCGAGCTCGCTCTAGTGGACACTGCCAACGTCATCTCGGCCACCTCCTCCTCGGCTCTCAGCCTCAACTCCTCTCTCTTCGCCTCGTTGAGGGCCCTTTTCGCCTCTGCCAGACCAACGTATTCTCCCGTCGTGGAAGGTCTGCCTCTCCCTCTACTCGCAGCCGCTTTGTTTTTAGGCTGCCCTGAATCTTCATCGGATGACCCTGACTGGCCGCTGGTCTTGTGAGGTCTCTTTCGCGCATCCTTTCTGAACCGGGACACGCCGCTCGCAATCGAACTTACGGAAATAAAGCTTTCCCCGTCGTCAGAGTCCTTCTCAGAACCCGCCCAGAGTCTTCCGGAAGAGGACGTAGGACTTTGCCTACTTTGTGCGCTTTCCCCCAGCTCTACCCGGGTAAGCAACACTTGCGGTTGTTTGACCGCCTCTCTTTGTGCACTTCTGGTGCGCATCCCTGCGCCCATCTCAAGCCGACTACTTACACCGCCAATCACTGGCTCGACAACATCACCGCCCATCGCGGGCCCAACGTCTTCTCCGCCCATCGCAGGCACAACGTCTAGGTTTTTCGATTTTGAATTAAGGTTTTCCATTTTAAATCCCACGAGTATGGGGGAAGGGTGGGTCCGTCCGCACAGTGCCCCCTGTATGCGGATAAGCCTACAATAACCCGTCTAGAGTGTCGGCCGGTACTCTAGCGGGGGAAGCAGTAGGGACCGATCTTCCCATCGGCCACGCATCCCCTCACGCTGCTTCTCCGCTTGGGATTGGGGTAATTTTTTATAGAGGTTTTCTTCCTCGCAGCCCGGGCGGTTAAGCCGAGGCTATCGGTCCCAGTTACCGGCCGCTAGACATGGCAACGACACCGGGTCCCGGGATTACGATTTGAGAGGGGCGTTGCACGAAGTGCTAGCCGGGCTGCGCAGTTAAGCGCCCGCCGGGCTCGCCCCACCTCCGCGCTTTTCTGTCAGGGTGTGCTCCCTTAGGCCGTGGGGTTAACAAACCCCTAAAGGCACGCCCATGCCTGCTGGTTTTGGTCCGCGCCGGTCGAAACCGGTACCACCAATGTGGTGGCATTCCCCTATCCGCCACCCGGGGGACGCGCCCAGTAGCAGTCCAGCAACTGCCCTGAGAACCTAACCTAACCTAACCTAACCTAACCTAACCTAACCTAACCTAACCTAACCTAACCTAACCTAACCTAACCTAACCTAACCTAACCTTTTTTTTTTTTTTTTTTTTTTTTTTTTTTTTTTTTTTTTTTTTTTTTTTTTTTTTTTTTTGTTTTTTTTTGGTATCGCTGGGGAAACCCATCATGGGGACCCTGCCGCCGTCAATGGGCAGGGTACTGTGAGACTCCTACTCACTAAAACCCACAGCGGAACCCTTCGCCGCAGTGCAATGGGGCGTGCAGGATCGCTTTCGCACTCACTGCAACGCCCCTGCGGACGGCCCGTACCACGCGGGCCAGCCTCGCCTAAATCAGGATGCCCTCGGTTCGCAGGGCATCCCGACCGCCCCGATGACGTGCAGGGGAGTCAACGAGAGACCCCCCCGCGGTAGCTCCTCTAGGATGGCGGGAGAAGGTGCGCATACCGGCGCCTCCTCTCCCCCAGCCGACGGCGACGAAGAGGGTCTGCTGAGGCGTTAGCCTCGCGTTCCCTCTCCGCCGTCTCCTTCAGTGAGATGACGGTCTCACTGAAGGAGACCATCGCCGACCAGGACCTCGCGTCGCGTAGCATGGCCCCCACCACGCTTCGCAACGAAAGGTCTCCACCCACTACCGCCATCAGGGCATGGCGCTGGGGAGCCCAAGCGGCGCATACCGCGAGGGTGTGGTGCGAGGTGTCCTCGGACGCACCACACTCGTGGCATACGGGCAACGGCTCCCGACGTGCAATCTGGCACAGATACTTACCGAAGCACCCGTGCCCGGTAAGCATCTGTGTCAGCCTGAACGTCAGGACGCCGTGTGGCCTCCTGACCCAGCGAGACAAGTACGGACGAACCGCACCCACCGTCGCCAGGCCAGCCGCCGGAGTCCCCAGATCCTCCCACCAGCGCCGGACCAGTGCCTCGTCTGCTAGGCGTCTGATCCGAGCGGCTCCCTCCCTCGCCGGACGTTCCCCGCGCCCACGCTCACTCGCCCGAAACTGGTACACTTCGGCGAGCACCTCCGCCTGGAGTTCCCAGGGCGGATCGCCCGCCAGAAGCGTCGCCGCCTCATAGGACACCGTACGGTACCCCCGTATCGCCCTCACCGCCAGGACCCGCTGCGCTTTTCGCAATTGGGCCCTGTTGGTAGCGGAGAGGGCGTCAATCCAAACGGGAGCACCATACAGTGCCATGGACCTCACTATGCCGGCATAAAGCCGCCGGCAGGGAGATCCAGGACCCCCGACATTCGGCAGTAATCTGCCGAGGGCCGAGGCGGCGCTCATCAGTTTCGGGGTGAGCTGGGCGAAGTGGACACGGAACGTCCAGCGGCCGTCCAGGGTCAGGCCCAAATACTTCATTTGGGCCTTTACCTCCACCATCCTACCCTGGACACGCAGACAGGCGTTGCGGGGGGCACCCTTGCGTGGGCCATGGAAAAGGAGGGCCTCCGTTTTGGTTATGGAGACCCTCAGGCCCAGCATCCCAATCCGGTCGACGACCAGATTTGTGCCGACTGTGGCCAAGCGTGCCGCTTCCTCATAAGAACGACCCCGGGCCGTCACCAGGGTGTCATCCGCATAGGCGATGACACCCAGCCCGGGGAGGAGCGGACAACGCAGGAGCCAGTCGTAGCCGAGGTTCCACAGTACCGGGCCCAAAACGGCCCCTTGTGGAACCCCGCAGTCGACACGCCGCCGACCGACCACCCCATTTGCCCCCGTCCACACGACCTGTCTGTCGCGGAGGTACGCGTCCAACACCCGCCGGAGATAGAGAGGCACCTGATGATAGTGTAGTGCCTCTCGTAAAGTCTCAAACGGCAGGGTGTTGAAGGCGTTGGCCACATCCACCGAGACGGCTAATAGCACGTCTCCCTCCTCCACTGCGGCCAAGGACCGGACCTTCAGGGCGTTCAGGGCGTCCACCGTTGATCGGCCCGCCCTGAACCCGAACTGAGCCTCTGAAAGGCCCGGCCCCACCTCCTCTAGATGCCGAGTGATACGGGCAAGCGAGAATTCTCTCGAAGAGTTTGCCCGTCTCACTCAGCATCACGATTGGCCTGTTACGCCGAGGGAGAGTCCAGAGGTCGACCCTCCTTGGGCAGTAGGCACAATCTCCCCTCCTTCCAGACCTTCGGGAACTGCCCAACACGAAGACATGCGTTGAACAGAGCCCGAAGGTCACCTCCCAGGTATTCCAGGGCGATGGTTAGGATTCGCCCCGGAATACCGTCCGGTCCCGGAGCCGTCCGCCTGGCCCGTAGCTTGTCGAGGGCCAGGCTAAATTCCCCCTCAGTGATCGGGGGATTTCCTCACCTCCCTCGTGGAATGAGGGAGGAGCCATCACTGGGGGGATGTGACCCGACGACTCCGGGAACAGTCCTCCCACAAGCCGTAGGAGAACGTCGGGCGGCGTGGTCTCCGTGACCGGGGCGCCGTGCGCGCGGAGCTTGTTCCGCGCGCTGATGTAAGGGCGCCCCCACGGATCCCGATCAAGGCCCGCCAACAATTCTTGGCGGGCCACCGCCTTGGCCTGGCTTATAGCGAGCTGCAGGGCCTTTTTTGCAGACCGATAGGCCTGTCGCAGCTCGCTCTCCAATACAGGGTCCAGGCCGTTTCTCCGCCGGCATCGCACGAAGGCACGCCTTGCCCTACTGCTGGCCGCCCGAAGCTGTGCAATTTCGGGCGACCACCAGTACACCGACTTTCGCCGGAACAACCGCCGCTTTGCACGCGGCATGGCCGCATCGCAAACCCTGGTGAGGGCGTCGCGAAAGCGGCCAGCCAGCTCTTCAACATCAGAGCCGGCGCCCACCACACTCCCCTGGGAGCACCAAACCTCCACAATGGCCGCCTCCCGGGCCAGCTCCGGATCGAGCCGGCCAAGGGCCCACCTCGGGAACGCACGAGAGGGCCCCGTTGGGCGGTCCATTGGCACCGGACGGGTGGAGACCTCAAATCGGACGTAGTTGTGGTCCGACAGGGTCTCCACCTCCTCCTCTACCCTCCAGTTCAACACATTGCGCGCGACGTCGGGGGTGGCGAACGTCAGGTCCACCACGGACCCCCCCTGCTGCCGCACGCAAGTGAAAGCCGTCCCCACATTGAGGAGGGACAGCCCGGAGAGTAGGCCCCACACCTGGACGGCTCTTCCACGAGCGTCCGTGGTGGGGTTCCCCCAAGCCAGGGACTTGGCATTGAAGTCGCCGAGGACGATTGTTGGTCTCGGCGACAACCTACCAACCGCAGCGCGGACGGAGTCGAGAAAAACCTCGAACTCCGCCAAACTGCGGTTGGGGGAGAAGTACACGCCGACAATCGCGTACTCCCCCCACCCTGCCACGACGAGTCCCTGGCCCCTCTCGATTGCCGAGAGACGGGGGCCGGTGCTGCTCCCAGACACTATGGCCACTGAGCCCTCTAGGTCCCCCACCCAGTTCGGTTGGTGAGGAACGAAATAGGGCTCACAGGCCACCGCCAGATCTATCTCCCACTCGGCCATGGACTGCAGCAGAAGGTCCTGCGCTCCGGCCGAGTGGTTCACATTCGCTTGGAGGAAGCGCTTGTGTCCAACCATTAAGAGGACATCTGCGCTTCCTCCCCAGCCTGGCGGCTACTAGCCCTAGGGGCGGCTCTGGTCCGCTGAGCCGACAACCCTTTCGTAACCGGCGGGTGAACCTAACCTAACCTAACCTAACCTAACCTAACCTAACCTAACCTAACCTAACCTAACCTAACCTAACCTAACCTAACCTAACCTAACCTAACCTAACCTAACCTAACCTAACCTAACCTAACCTAACCTAACCTAACCTAACCTAACCTAACCTAACCTAACCTAACCTAACCTAACCTAACCTAACCTAACCTAACCTAACCTAACCTAACCTAACCTAACCTAACCTAACCTAACCTAACCTAACCTAACCTAACCTAACCTAACCTAACCTAACCTAACCTAACCTAACCTAACCTAACCTAACCTAACCTAACCTAACCTAACCTAACCTAACCTAACCTAACCTAACCTAACCTAACCTAACCTAACCTACCTAACCTAACCTAACCTAACCTAACCTAACCTAACCTAACCTAACCTAACCTAACCTAACCTAACCTAACCTAACCTAACCTAACCTAACCTAACCTAACCTAACCTAACCTAACCTAACCTAACCTAACCTAACCTAACCTAACCTAACCTAACCTAACCTAACCTAACCTAACCTAACCTAACCTAACCTAACCTAACCTAACCTAACCTAACCTAACCTAACCTAACCTAACCTAACCTAACCTAACCTAACCTAACCTAACCTAACCTAACCTAACCTAACCTAACCTAACCTAACCTAACCTAACCTAACCTAACCTAACCTAACCTAACCTAACCTAACCTAACCTAACCTAACCTAACCTAACCTAACCTAACCTAACCTAACCTAACCTAACCTAACCTAACCTAACCTAACCTAACCTAACCTAACCTAACCTAACCTAACCTACCTAACCTAACCTAACCTAACCTAACCTAACCTAACCTAACCTAACCTAACCTAACCTAACCTAACCTAACCTAACCTAACCTAACCTAACCTAACCTAACCTAACCTAACCTAACCTAACCTAACCTAACCTAACCTAACCTAACCTAACCTAACCTAACCTAACCTAACATAACCTAACCTAACCTAACCTAACCTAACAATAACCTAACCTAACCTAACCTAACCTAAAACCTAACCTAACCTAACCTAACCTAACCTAACCTAACCTAACCTAACCTAACCTAACCTAACCTAACCTAACCTAACCTAACCTAACCTAACCTAACCTAACCTAACCTAACCTAACCTAACCTAACCTAACCTAACCTAACCTAACCTAACCTAACCTAACCTAACCTAACCTACTAACCTAACCTAACCTAACCTAACCTAACCTAACCTAACCTAACCTAACCTAACCTAACCTAACCTAACCTTACCTAACCTAACCTAACCTAACCTAACCTAACCTAACCTAACCTAACCTAACCTAACCTAACCTAACCTAACCTAACCTAACCTACCTAACCTAACCTACCTAACCTAACCTAACCTAACCTACCTAACCTAACCTAACCTAACCTAACCTAACCTAACCTAACCTAACCTAACCTAAACCTAACCTAACCTAACCTAACCTAACCTAACCTAACCTAACCTAACCTAACCTAACCTAACCCAAACCTAACCCAAACCTAACCCAAACCTAACCCAACCTAACCCAAACCTAACCCAAACCTAACCCAAACCTAACCCAAACCTAAACCCAAACCTAACCCAACCTAACCCAAACCTAACCACCTAACCCAACCTAACCCAAACCTAACCCAAACCTAACCCAAACCTAACCCAAACATAACCCAAACCTAACCCAAACCTAACCCAAACCTAACCCAAACCTAACCAAACCTAACCCAAACCTAACCCAAACCTAACCCAAACCTAACCCAAACCTAACCCAAACCTAACCCAAACCTAACCCAAACCTAACCCAAACCTAACCCAAACCTAACCCAAACCTAACCCAAACCTAACCCAAACCTAACCCAAACCTAACCCAAACCTAACCCAAATCTAACATCGTATTTGTTTTTTTTTTTTTTTTTTTATTTAATTTATTCATAGGGAACGTTTAGATTGCCAAAAAAAAAAAAAAAAAAAAAAAAAAAAAAAAAAAAAAAAAAAAAAAAAAAAAAAAAAAAAAACGAATGTTCGGTTTCTAAAATTTAGGTCGCCGAAAGTTAGGTTTCCATAAGTTAGGTTTCCGAAAGTTCTCAGGGCAGTTGCTGGACTGCTACTGGTCGCGTCCCCCGGGTGGCGGATAGGGGAATGCCACCACATTGGTGGTACCGGTTTCGACCGGCGCGGACCAAAACCAGCAGGCATGGGCGTGCCTTTAGGGGTTTGTTAACCCCACGGCCTAAGGGAGCACACCCTGACAGAAAAGCGCGAGGTGGGGCGGGTCCGGCGGGTGCTTAAATGCGCAGCCGGACAAGCACTCATGTGCACCCCCCCCTCAACTCGTAATCCCGGTTCCTGGTGTCGTTGATCATGTCTAGCGGCCGGGACTGGGACCGAGGGCCTTGGCTTAACCGCCCGGGCTACGAGGAAGAAAACCTCTCTAAAAAAATTACCCTAATCCCAAGCGGCGTAGCGGCGCGAGGGGATGCGTGGCCGATAGGTTGTTCGGTTCCTACCGCTTCCCCCACTTGAGTACCGGCCAACACTCGAGTGGGTTACAGTTTGGGCTTATCCGGGTGCAGGGGGCACCACTCGGATGGACGGGTTATTTCCCCCATAATCGTGGGAACAATTATGGAACCTGTTATAAATCAAAACCCAAATACTGACGTAGAGCCTGCGATGGGCGGAGTTGATGCGAGGCCCGCGAAGGGTGGTGATGAAGTATTGCCCGAGAAGGGTGGAGTAATAAAGAAGCCTGTGAAAGGCGGAGTCGGTGTTGAGCCAGAAACTGGCGGAGTTAGTAGAACGAGGCTCGCGAAGGGAGTAGGCAGCGTGCCTTCTAAGGTTCCTGTGACCCAAAACAGTCGGAGTCAGTCGAGGTCACCAGAGGAGGATCAGGCGAAACTACCAACCAGTCGCCTGAGAGGTCGGCCGCCCACAACAGGCCAATATGTGGGATTGGCGGAAGCCCAGCGAGCCCTCAACGAGGCAAGGAGGGAGGAGCTTAGGCTCAGAGCCCAGAAGGAGGTGGCTGATAAGGCGGCGGCCCTAAGAACCAGAGCTCAAAGAGCCAGCCCGCGCCCACTTACGCCAGGTGGAACCAAAGCGATAGCAGAAGTGGAGACGGACACAACAATGGAGCTCCAGGGGAAAATCACGAGTAGCCTGGAAGTGATTGAGATGGTTGCCGCAAAATCTGGTAACCTGAAAGGTGTATTTGTGAAGGCTCTCAAAGACGCGGCCCGTACAATTGCAGGTGCCATGGAATCCCTAGCAGAGCGTACAGCAACCGAGGAGGTGTCACAGCTTCGGGCAAATAACGAGAAGCTACAGATGGAGGTGACCAGGCTTAGGAAGGATGTGGCAGAGATGAGGCTGGAGATAGAAAGGTCTCGAACAGCCCCACCACCGCAACCACCTTCGGCGATTCCGACACAGGGTACGGAGGAGCTGGCACAAGCCATTATGCTCCAGGTAGGGACCATGTTGAATACACGTCTGGAGGCTTTGCAGGATCGGCTTCTGGAAGAGAAGCACGAACGTCCCTCGCGCGCGGCTGATAAGGTGCAAACCAAAAGGGCACCCAACTCGGACGTGACCGCAAATGCCACTACCACCTTGGTAGCGCGAGCGAATCCTGGGGCAGAGAAAGGAAAGGCGAACAAGCCCAAGGGGAAAAAGAAGAAGAAGGCACGTGCACCCGTACAGGCCGCACCAGAGGGTCCGCGTCCCTTGCCACCTGCTCCCACCAATTTGTCGGAGGAGTGGAGCGTGGTGGTATCGAAGAGCTCCAAGAAGAAGGAAAGGGCCAAGAAAAAGCTGTTGGAGCAAATAGCACAAAAGCCCAGGCTGCCCAAACTGCGCCCACCAAGATCTGCGGCGGTGGTCATAAGGCTACAGCCAGGAGCAACCGAGCGCCTAACCTACGGCGAGGTATTCGCTCGGGTGAAGCGTGAGGTGCGCCTGGAGGACTTAGGAATCGGAGACCTTCGTTTCAGAGTAGCGACCACAGGGGCTAGAATGTTAGAAGTACCCGGCGAGAACAGTGCTGACAAGGCGGATGCCCTGGCACAGAAACTTAGGGGGGTGCTGTGTGAAGACGACGTGGTAGTCTCCAGGCCGACTAAATGCGCGGAGATTCGTGTTATTGGCCTGGATGACTCCGTCACGCCAGACGAACTGGCAGAAGCTGTCGGCAGAGTCGGTGGCTGCGCGCCCACAGCAGTGAAGGTAGGAGGGATCCGCCGTGACCATACCGGGCTGGGGTCGGCGTGGGTTCGCTGCCCTGTTGTGGCGGCTAAAAAGGTAGTGGATGGTGGCCGCCTTCTCGTGGGGTTAGTATCTGCACAGATAAAACTGCTGCAGCCCCGATCCCTGCGGTGCTTCCGGTGCCACGAGGAAGGCCACGTTGCGGCACAGTGCACGGGACCGATAGACCGTAGTGGCCAGTGCTATAAGTGCGGGCAGCCTGGCCACATACGCAGCCAATGTGTCAACGCACCACACTGTGCAATCTGCGAGGCGGCAAAGAGGACAGCGGACCACGTAGTGGGGAGTGCTGCCTGCACGCGGGGTGTAAAGCCTGGCAGGAATAAGAGTAGGAGAGCAGCATCCGGGCTATCAGCCCAAAAGCAGTCGGTCCGGGATAGGGACGAGGTGGACACGACCATCGAGATACAGTGATGGATCTTACAATCCTACAAGGGAATGTGAACCACTGTGCCAGGGCTCAGGACCTGTTTGTCCAAAGCTTGGTGCAGTGGTCGGTGCAGCTCGCCGTTATTGCGGAGCCCTACTCAGTTCCTCCGCGGGATAACTGGGTAGGGGATGATGATGGACAGGTCGCGATCGTGACCCAGGTCACCGTTGGCGCCCCACCTTTCACGCGTGTTGCGAAGGGTTCGGGATGCGTCGCGGCACTGCTGGGGCAGGTCGTCGTAGTCGGAGTTTATTTTTCCCCTAACAAAACGTTGGCTGAATTCGAAGAGTTCCTGGACAGGCTGGGGGAAATCATTGCCCGATTCCAGCCTGCGGAAGTCCTTCTCGCGGGGGACCTGAACTCAAAGTCCAGCTTGTGGGGCTCGGCAGTGGAGGACGCGCGGGGGAGGGCCCTTGCGGAGTGGGTGGTTGCCACCAACTTGACGGTCCTTAACCGGGGAACGGCGAACACGTGCGTGCGACGGCAGGGCGGATCCATCGTGGACGTAACGTTCGCGAGCCCGGCCTTAGCGCGCCGTGTCCAGGGCTGGCGAGTGCTGGAGGACGTGGAGACTCTCTCGGACCACCTGTACATCCGATTGGAGGTCTCCACCCATCCGGCGGTGCCGCCAGGCCCCAGACGAACCTCGGGAGAGGATAGCCCGAGATGGCAACTAAAGCGCCTCGACGTAGAGGTGCTGAAGGAGGCCGTGCAAGTAGCCACATGGCTGCCCCATAACACCGGGGGAATCGAGGACTCTGTGGACAGGTTGACAGAGCTGATGACACGAGCCTGTGACGTGTCCATGCCTCGCTCAAGGCGCTGCCCATCTAGGCGCCAGGTGTACTGGTGGTCGGCGGCGATTGCGCGACTGCGTGAGGAGTGTGTGGCCGTCAGACGCCAGTACACCCGTTGTCGCAGGAGGCGATTCAGGAGCCGCAACGCAGATGACAGAGAAAGGCACAGGGCTGAGGAAGATCTATTATACGCCGAGTATGTGGCCGCAAAAACCAGCTTGCAGATGGCGATAACTGAGTCGCAGACCACGGCCAGGGAGCGGATGCTGGATGAGCTCAACCGCGATCCCTGGGGGACGCCCTACAGGATGGTGCGCAACAAGCTCCGTCCTTGGGCCCCCCCACTTACGCAGTCTCTCCAGCCCAGCGTAGTCCGGGAAGTGGTCGCGGCTCTGTTTCCCCACGGTGCGCAGGCAGAGCATCAGCCGCCACCGATGGCCCCACGGGAAACGAGGGAGGAGGAAATAGAAGTCCCGGAAGTCACCGAAGAGGAGATGGAAAGTGCCGTAGCTCGTCTCCGGGAGAAGAGAGTGGCCCCCGGCCTCGATGGTATACCAGGGCGAGTATGGGTGTTGGCCATGGAGTCTCTGGAGCCGCGAGTTCGAGGACTATTTACTGCCTGTCTGGCTCAAGCCATAATTCCACAGCGGTGGAAGACAGGCAGACTAGTCCTCCTCAAAAAGGAGGGGCGGCCCGCGGAATCTCCGTCCGCATACCGCCCCATTGTCCTCCTTGACGAAGTGGCCAAGCTCTTTGAGCGCGTTTTAGCCGGGCGCTTGGTGGCCCATTTAGAGCAGATGGGACCTAACCTCTCCGACGTCCAGTTTGGTTTTCGCGGTGGCCGTTCCACCGTGGACGCCATTCTGCGCGTTCGGTCCCAGGCGCAGGAAGCGGTATCCCGGGGCGACGTTGTTATCGCGGTGTCGCTGGACATCGCAAACGCGTTCAACACGTTGCCTTGGAACTGCATAAGGGAGGCACTCCGCTATCATGGGGTGCCGACCTACCTCCGTCGCGTCATTGGGGCCTACCTGTCGGAGAGGTGGGTGAGGTTCCCTGGTCAAGATGGCTGGGAAAGCCGGGAGGTGGTATGCGGTGTTCCACAGGGGTCGGTACTTGGGCCACTCCTATGGAACATCGGATATGACTGGGTGCTTCGGGGTACCGGTCTCAGGGGGGTGGAGGTGACCTGCTACGCAGACGACACGCTGGTTACAGCTCGCCAGCGAACTTACAGCGAAGCAGCTATGCTGGCCACAGCGGGAGTAGGTTTTATCGTAGGCAGGATTAGGCGATTAGGTCTGGAGGTTGCCCTCGGAAAATCGGAGGCGGTATGCTTCCATGGTCCTCGTAGGGCGCCTCCGACGGACGCGCACATAGTCGTAGGGGGAGTCCGCATCGGCGTTACGAGCACGATGAAGTATCTGGGACTCGTGCTCGACAGCCGATGGGACTTCCGGGCGCATTTCGATGCCCTGGTGCCACGACTGTTGAAGGAGGCGGCGTCGCTGAGTAGACTTCTACCAAACGTGGGTGGACCGAGTACTGCTACGAGACGGCTCTACACTGGTGTCGTAAGGTCGATGGCAATGTACGGTGCCCCAGTGTGGGCGGATGCCCTGTCACGCGAAAACATCGCTCTGCTGCGGAGGGCGCAGAGAGTGATGGCGATAAGGGTCATCAGGGGGTACCGTACCATCTCAGGAGAGGTAGCGTGTATATTGGCGGGAGTACTGCCGTGGGACCTGGATGCGCGTTCCTTGGCGTTGATATATCATCGGCGTCGAGGCCTAGCGTCCAGGGACCCGAACACAACGCACAGGATCGAAGACGAGCAAGAGCGGGTAGCCGCAGTAGAAGAGTGGCGGTCCAGGCTGGAGCACCCTTGCGCTGGCCGATGGACAATCGAGGCAGTTCGCCCCATTCTCGCGCAGTGGCTGGGCAGGCGGCACGGCGTCCTAACCTTCCGCGCCACGCAGATCCTCTCGGGGCATGGTTGCTTCGGGGGATATCTGTGTCGGGTCGCCGGGAGGGAGCCCTCTCCTCGCTGCCACCACTGTGACGACTGTCCCGATGAGTCGGCCCAGCATACGCTGGAGGTGTGCCCAGCATGGGCGACGGAGCGCGAGGCGCTCCAAAGTGTCGTGGGGCCGGACCTGACGCTGATGGCCGTGATCTCTGCCATGGCCGGAAGCGAAAGGTCCTGGGGTGCCGTCCTATCCTTCTGCGAGGACGTGATGTCGCAGAAGGAGGCGGCGGAGAGGGTGAGAGAGGCCAACGCCGAGCTCGCCATCCGCCGCAGAAGGACCGGGCGCCGGAGAGCGGCACACGATCGCCGCCTCCCCCCCTAGCACGAGCCAGAGGGCGGTCGGCTTGGGGAAGCCGATCGTCCACTGATCTGGCCCGAGTAGGCGCGCGCGGAGTCGTCCGCGCGCCACTCGAAGAGGCCGTCCGGGGTTAATCCCCCGTGATATTGAGGTGGGCCTTCAGAGGCTCTCGCCGCTGGGGTTTACAGAAGAATCTGGATGCCTGTGACCCCAGCCTTGTGGCGACAAAGCGGCCTTCGTCAGGTTTTTAGTGGGTAGGCTGCCGCGCGTTTACCATCTTTGCGCGGCAGGAGCCCCACATAACCCGTTCCGCCTATCCCCAGGCGGACGGGTACCCGGGAACAGGGTTTTCCTGACGTTAAAAAAAAAAAAAAAAAAAAAAAAAAAAAAAAAAAAAAAAAAAAAAAAAAAAAAGGTTTCCGAAAGTTGGGTTTCCGTAAGTTAGGTTTCGGAAAATTAGGTTTTCATAAGTTAGGTTTATGAAAAAAAAAAAAAAAAAAAAAAAAAAAAAGGACTGTTCGGTTTCTAAAAGTTAGGTCGCCGAAAGTTAGGTTTCCGTAAGTTAGGTTTCCATAAGTTAGGTTTCCGAAAGTTGGGTTCCCGTAAGTTAGGTTTCGGAAAGTTAGGTTTCCAAAAGTTAGGTTTATGAAAAAAAAAAAAAAAAAAAAAGGAATGTTCGGTTTCTAAAAGTTAGGTCGCCGAAAGTTAGGTTTCCGTAAGTTAATAATAAGCCGTTATTCAGCATGAGAACACCTTATATGAGATTAGTTTTACTAGTTCGTAAGTACTACATTGTCTATTTTAAGCCCCGTGGGGTTTGTTGTTATGAGAAAAGGTCTTTTTTATCCGCATTTTTTTTTTTTTTCATCATATCTAAAGATATTCAAAATCTCGATTTTCACAAAGAATTTTGATACTAGTGTTTTTAAATGAAACTATTGTTTTCTTCTAACTTTTACTGTTTTATTTTTTTTTTCCTTCAAGACCAATAAAAAAAAAATCTTACATTTCTTTGTTTTAATTGATTTTCTATAGTCATTTGCTCCTCAATCACTTTCTCCAGGCCCTGGGTTTTCTTTCTAGATTTTAATGTTTTTTTTTTTTTTTTTATTTATATTTGAATTAATTTCATCAACTATTGTCTGTTTCATATTTGTTATTTCGAGTTTTTGTATTTTAATATCAATTTTTTTTTTTTAATAATTTCATAATTTCTTCCATGATTATTAATTGAAATATAAGTATAAATAAATAAAATAAATCAAAAGTTTGAATTTATCAATACCAATAACTACTAAGGCCCTCTATTAGATGTTGTAGCTCACAACGTTGTGGTGGATGTGACTAAGTGATGTTACTTGATCGATATTCACAGTAGTAGTGTGACTGGGTGTCGATAGATGGCGTTGCATTGTAAATATATTATTTTAGACAGAAATAACTAGTTGTGTTTGAGCGTTTGATGTAAGTACCTTATAAATTATTTTTTGAATGCCCTCAATGTATTTATAAGCTTTTGTTAATTATTTTATTTTCTAATAAAATTTTGTTCCCTAATTGGAATTATTGTGAAATGTCAAAGTTGGGATGGCCGAATTAAAACTATTCAATGATTAATTTAATCCTTCTCTTTAAATATGGTTCTTCATAAAAAAAAAATTGCGTAAGCGCTTTCTACTTCACTTCAGAAAACCGACAAAAACTGCGGGAAATAAAATCATTGACATTCTCTCCTATCCAGTTTATACAATTTTTAAGTACAAATACTTATCAAATTAAACAATTTATATTTCCTATTCTCATCTATTTTAGAAAAAAAAAAGTACTTGTATCGTACATAATTAATTAATATGCGAATTTACTAACAATGTGGTAATTAATAACTCATTGCTATCATTTATTACAAAACAATAAATTATTAAATTAATATTAGTGGCGCCAACTCATATTCCGAGTTCTATCAGAAAACAATTTATCTACCATTTTTCAATAAATGTTATTTAAATATGATATATGTTCACAAGATAATTTATAATTGAATTTAAAATAAAGTGATAATTGTAAACTAATTATTGTTGAAACCAAACGATTAAATTAGCATTAAAAGAAAGGTAATGGCGACATGTAGCGACATCTATTATCTCGATCTACATCTTGACTGAAGGTTGTAACACTAACTTTTATCTAAATTGTGAAAAATATATTATTGTTTTACTTGCCAGGTAATTCTTCTATAATTCCTTGTAAGGTCCTTTTTGTTCCATTGTGTATAAGTGAATTTACTTACGATTAGCACAAACCACGATTTTAAGCACTTAATATTTTTTATTGGGTTTTAACCACTGCCTTCAATAGCAGCAGCAATTCACAGCCATTTTCTGGTTATATTCTGTTTAAAAAAAAAAAAAAAAATTATCGTTAGCACAGTTGCGCCCTCTCTACCTACGGGACGGTTTCCGTAAGTTAGGATTCCAATACATAGGTTTTCGAAAGTTAATCATACGCCTTTATTCAGTAAGACAACACCGTACTATACTATTTAATTATTCATTTGTGTCTTCAGTGACAAGAGAGCGTATATTATATGTTCCATATATAAGTGTTTTATTTAGATGATTTCAAGAGCAAAAAAAAAAAGTTATTACGTTTCTTTTAGTTGATTTTCTATAGTCATTTGCTCCTCAATCACTTTCTCCGGGCCCTGGGTTTTCTTTCTAGATTTTAATTTTTTTTATTTATATTTGAATTAATTTCATCAACTATTGTTTTTTTCATATTTGTTATTTCGAGTTTTTGTATTTTAATATCATTTTGAATATTTTTTAATACTTTCATAATTTCCTCCATGATTATTAATTGAAATATAAATATAAATAAAAAAAAATCAAAAGTTTGTATGTATCAATACCAATAACTTACTAAGGCCCTCTATTGGATGTTGTAGAACACTACGTTGTGGTTGATGCGACTAAGTGATGTTGTTTAATCGATATTCACTATGTGAATACACTACTGTAGTGTTACCGGGTTACGATAGATGGCGTTGCATTGTAAATATATTATTTTAGAAAGAAATAACTCGTTGTGTTTGAGCGTTTGATGTAAGTACCTTATAAATTATTTTACGAATGCCCTCAATGTATTTATAAGCTTTTATTAAGTAATTATTTTGTTTTCATTTGGAAATTATTGTGAAACTTTAATCTAAATTGTGAAATATGTACGTAGTTATTGTTTTACATACCAAGTAATTATTCTATAATTCCTTGCGAGGTCCTTTTCGTTCCATTGAGTATAACCATGGGGTCTTACTACGAACAAAATAAAAATTAGTTAAAAAATATTATAACAGGTGGCGTAAATGTATCGATTTGTTTTCAATGTTCACTTAAAATTCCAAATATAAAAAAAACTAATTTTAAAGAAATATTTAAAGTTAGGTAAAGTTATATAAAGAATAAATAGTATTTTAAAATAATATATAAAATTCGATGATATTCTTGTATTTCTGGCGGCAATAATAGGTACTACGTTGTGATAGCACGATCTTTGATAATAATTATGTATACTCTGTTCACAGATGGCGCCCAATATAATATAAAAATTGATAAATGTAATTAAATTATTTTGCTTTACTTTGATACCGATATAGCTCATAGGTTAATTTTGTTATTTCTCGTTTAAATTTTTTCGCGTTAAAAAAATAATAATATTTATATACTTAAGTCTATGCAATATATAAAACACGAAATGAAATGTAATAATAAAACAAGAAAATAATGTTTAAAATTGGATACGGTAGATTTAGATTTTAAAGATACACGCACTTAAATAAAAAAAAACGTATGTAATATTACCGTGACTCAAGTCTCTAAGACAATATTCTAAGCAATATAATTTGTAATTGCCATAGTGACCTTGAGACCTTGACAGCGCGGATTAGTAAAGTCAAACATTTGTATGGACTGGACTATCTGTACTAGTATAGTATTATATGATCTGTGGTATAACTGAATTTCGTTACGATTAGCACAAACCACGATTTTAAGCACTAAATATATTTTTATTAGGTTGTAACCATTACCTTCAATTGTACTCATTTCTTGTTAACTTATTTTTACTTAACACTGAAATTCAGACCTTTCTGGTTATATTTTGTATTTAAAAAAAATATTACGGAGCATATTTTTAACGTTAGCCAGCACAGTTGTGCCCTCTCTCCACACGGTACGGTTTCCGCAAGTTAGGTTTCCGAAAGTTAGGTCACCTAAATTTAGGTTTCCGTAAGTTAGGTTTCCAAAAGTTAGGTTTCCGTAAGTTAGGTTTCCAAAAGTTAGGTCGCCTAAAGTTAGGTTACCGAAAGTTAGGTCACTTAAAGTTAGGTTTCGCAAAGTTAGGTTGCCGAAAGTTAGGTTTCCAAAAGTTAGGTCGCCGAAAGTAAGGTTGCCGAAAGTTAGGTTTCCAAAAGTTAGGTCGCCGAAAGTTAGGTTTTCATAAGTTAGGTTTTCATAAGTTAGGTTTCGGTAAGTTAGGTTTTCAAAAGTTAGGTCGCCGAAAGTTAGGTTTCCGTAAGTTAGGTTACCGAAAGTTAGGTTTTCAAAAGTTAGGTCGCCGAAAGTTAGGTTTCCGTAAGTTAGCTTTCCGAAAGTTAGGTTTCCGTAAGTTAGGTTTCCAAAAGTTAGGTCGCCGAAAGTTAGGTTTTCGAGTTAGGTTAGGTTAGGTTTCTGAAAGTTAGGTTAGGTTAGGTTAGGTTTCTGAAAGTTAGGTTAGGTTTCTGAAAGTTAGGTTAGGTTAGGTTTCTGAAAGTTAGGTTAGGTTAGGTTTCTGAAAGTTAGGTTAGTTATTAAATAATTCGCAATAATACTGTATAGAAAACATTACAAGAATTTATCACGTGCCTACTGTTCGTTTTACAAGGTCTTTCTCTAAGGTAATGTTTATCGTTGGTTATATATTCATATATATATATACATATAGGTTGATCCCGTAGGTTCGAAATCGTGCGTGTATCGTTAGGTGTAGAACATTTTAACGTTGGTTAGGTTCTATCTCAATAGAGACAATATTCCATAGACAAAACTCTATAGAGTTGACTTTTAATGTCAGTGTCAATATTTACTTTGACATTTGACAGCTGACAGTTGTTACGAGTGTATGTAATGAAAGACTAGCGGTTTAAACGATTTATTGATATAAAGTAATAATTGCTTATTTCTAATTTTACTAATAAATACTGTTTTCTCGCAGAAACATACATATAATGGCACGAGTTTAGTATGTGGGACGCGGTCCCTGGCTGAGTGGGTGGTATTTTTTGGATAGGGAAGGTGACAGAGAGCCCAAATATATAAAAAAATTATTTTAAGGAAACGTAGGAGTAAAAAGTTATTGAGACTTAAAGTACAACATATCTAATACATTTCCATACATTTCTTTACCTAAATGAGTACAAAAGATAAACGATAAATTAACGAATAGTAAACATCCTTTTTTATGTACAATACATATTTCTACAACAACTACTTAAAGCTATATTGTATTTAATATTTTAATAATTTCAATTTCTGTTTTACATTACCACTTAAATGACAACAGATTATCATAATACAATTTATAATCATGAGTAGACTATTTTTAAAACTTAAGTGTATTTCCTCCAGGGGCCGCGTCCCATATACTAAACTGCAGACCAGTTTTTATTATATAGATAGCTTTATACAATTATTAGTATATATAGAGAAAAGGATATTTTTTTATATAGACTTACAACAAATAGGTAACTCTCACAAAATATTGCTGTTAATAGATCTAAAAATATTTCTATATTATAATATAATCTAGAAACAGCTAATGTAGAAGTACTAAAACTTTCCAGTTACATATTATGAATAGTTTGTAAAATGAAGTTATAATTATTTGTAATAGCCAAGTTATGTACTTAAAGATAAATCTATATATTTTTATTAATATCATACTTACACCACAATTTATTTCTATAAATCTTAACATTTCTAATTTACGTCGATATCTACAGACACGTAAACTTTACTTATAATAATATAAAAAAAAATTGAAAGTAATAAATACAAAGCTTTATAGTTATTACTTTCATTACAAATTAGTTTTCTCCCGAAGCAGACATAAATCTAACAAGTGTAAGAACTAATTACTAAGTTCAGCAAATGCACAAGTACATTAACTAATAAATTATAAGAGTTAACTTCGATTAAGACTATTATAGTAGTATATTTTAAATTATTATTTAATTATTCTTTTAAATACAATATTTTTATAATTAGTGTGAGCCTGTCATTGTTTTGGCCTATGCCAATTCTTTTCCTGTTTTATACAAATTATTTTGAGCTTTCTACTACTTTTTCAATTATAGTAATACAGTTTAATATGAGTAATTACATTTTATGCCTGGCGGTGTTTGCGTTTATGTATTATGTATGATTTTACATAGTAAGGCGTGTATTTACGTAGTCGAGTGTATTTTATTATTATTATATTAAATAAAATCCGTAGCGAAACAAATAAAATGATTCCTGAGCATACTTTGTAACATAATAGTAAATTTATATTTCATATGTGTTATATATGTAGATACAATCAATAATAGACTACAAATAATTGATAAATAGTGCAAATACATACACACATTATCCATAATATGGATATTCGAAAGCGCTTACATAAAGTTTAATTTCATTTTTAAATAAGCAAATACAGATTTAAAGTTGTATTTCGTGACTAACAATGTTGTCGGTCGCGGATTTGATATCATCTTGCGCCAAAACTTGTAGGTAATTTACTAACAGTGAAATTTCTATTTAGCTTATAAATAATATATTATTTATAATCAATATTCTAGTCCTTAAAAAGTTAATACTTTAATATTTAAGTTACAAAAGTGCATTATATTTTTAAATAAAACAACATAATGCTATAAAGAAAAACCTATTGATTTATGCCATCTTGTATAATTGTATATTTACTTCCGCTATTCGCCGCTAGAGGGCACACTAACTCAACATTGTGAAGATTTCTTATAAAACTGTACTATTCCTATTAGCAATGAATGCTACTTAACATAATTATTGTAGTACATTAAACAATTAAAAAAGAAACTGAGGCAAGTATCCTGTATTCAAGAGACTTCTGCTGCATGACATTCTGTCGGACACACGTTGGCTGAACATGATGGTCCTGAAAATTAACAATTTTAAATGAAATAATATTATGTCTAATGGCAGTTATATCATTTCCATAATGATTGTTTTCAAAATTAAGACAGCAGTTACAAAGAAAAATTATAAATTCAATTGTATGTTAATAGTTATCTAAATGATGTGTAAAATTATTATATTATATAATATGAAAAATAGTTCTTAAAAAAGGTATATCCTAATTTTCATATTTCATAATTTTACTGATTAATAGAAAATCAGATATAAGATAGTAAGTGTTCGACTGTGTATTCATAGATGGTGTTTTTAATATTTCGAGTTATACGAGATTGTATTACTACAAATGAAGGAATTGAAATTTATTTTATATTTTAGTATATAAAAAAACAGATAGTTTTCAGATCAGCACCACCTATCAACGACCAGCTACTAATGAAAACAAAAATAGCTCAAAGAATTTGCTTCAAATTATAGCTCCATTCCAATAACAGTAACAATGAAGTATAAGTATATTATACTTTTGTAAAAATTGTACACAGATTAAATAAATAGTAATTTTATATGAGTCAAAATTAGTTTGTGACTTGAGGAATACTCTATGACACTAAAGTAGCTTTTTCTAAACCAAATATCTCCTTAATTACTGTAAATATTTCTTAAATATATCAACACTAGTCCAATCTTTCCAATACAAAATATTATAACTTTTTACTTTCATTTCATTTCCCTTAGTCTTTACTAACAATTAAAGATTATTATCTTTCTGTTACAAAGTGTTCTTTCCGTTTATTGTGAACCATTTTCCTAGCCTTAGCATATTTATTAAAAGTAAAAATGCAGTCGTTTACCTGTAGAGGATGAAATCTTCTTTTTATCATCTCTAATAGTCACTGCCTTTTCTTTCTGACATACAGAAAAAGCTCTTGTACATAATCAAATTGCACTGTAACAAATAAAAATTACACAATATATTTTCAATTTATTTCCATGTGATTGTACATATATATGTTTATATTTCACATTCAACTTTCTTTGCTGTGCTTTAAGTATAATTAATCTATACATATAATAAAATTGTAACTTAGCCAAATATGTACATTAAATATTTTTTGGAAAATCTTATTGAAATAGACATTATTATCGATACGGAGGCTGAATCTACTGTCTGTTACCACATCACAGAACAACCACTGGAGGGATTTTGATGAAATTTGGTATGGTGATAGCTGGATATCCAGGTCAACATATAGGATAATTTTTACCGCGGGAAAATATCTCATTTCTGAGAAAAAATACAAAAACTGCAATGTAAGAGTATACTAATAAGTAAAATATGTAATATGTAAAACCTAAGAATATGGTTTTTGGTCATCTGAACGCGGGCAGAGCCGCGAGCAATGCTAGTGATTAAATAAGTTACTTGTAAAAATCTCTTGAGTATATTTTGAGCTTAAAATAAAACATTTTAAAAATCTATAAAAATTGTGCATTGCAGATGTTTATTTCTAACTAATTTTATTACACAAACAAGAAATAAAAAACAATGCTTACTGAACATTCTCATTGGAGTCACTCAGCTGTAGGAAAATTCGCAGTGGAAGCGTAACAATTAACAAGTGTTTTTAATTAGATCTATTGAGTATAGTATACACGAAGGTCACAAACTAATAATAAAATATAACAAGACGTAAGTAAACTCAGAAGTTTCATTCGACTTAATACGTATTTTTTTAATTGAAGAATAACAATATAATTCTATTGTATTTTTTGTATTTTAAGTTATTAACGACTGTCTCAACAAACACTTCAGCGCGTAAAAATTGACAACTGATACTTAGAACTGACAGTGTTGAATGTTGACAATGTTAGTTGTTACAGAGTTCATTATTCATCTTTAATCTATGGTGACCCGTGACAGAGACTCGAATGTCATGTCTCTGGGCGGGCGGCGGCATAGACTTCATATTATGTATCCTCAGATTTAAATTCGCGAGGTTTAGGATCAAGTATTTTGTAATTAAAAGGTCAGCAACAGGCCTAAAAAAAGCTGGGCACTTCTCCAGCGTATATTGGGCCGTCTCGTTGATTGATGGCGCCGGTTGAACCTAACCTAACCTTTTTTTTTTGTTCTTTTTTCTGTCAGGAAAAACCCTGTTCCCGGGTACCCGCTCGCCAATTGGGGATGCGTGACGGGTTATGTGGGGCTCCTGCCGCGCAAAGATGGTGAACGCGCGGCAGCCTACCCACTAAAACCTGACGGTGTCCACCTCTGTCGCCTCCAGGTCGGGGCCACGGGAACCGGAGACTCCTCCGCGAACCCCGACGGCGATTGCCCAACGGCACGTCTCGGTGTCGGAGGGTGGGAGCAACACCCTCGACGACCACCATCTAGAGCAGCGCGCGGGGGACACCGCGCGCGCCTACACGGGCCAGGTGATTAGGCGGCGGACTTGGGGGCGGGGGGGGACCTAACCTAACCTTTTATCAGCCTTTAGCAACTGACAGGTAAAATAACTAGCCATAATATAATATAACAATACACATTTTATTTCTTATCCGTTTACTTCTTTTTTTTGGCGTTTGCACATTAATAAAGGAGTTTTTCAAATACATTACATTCTGCATATCAATTCATTCAGTTCAATTTTTTGATGACACACTTGGCGTCTCAGTTTGTAGTGACCCTACTTGCTGTGCCAGCGGTCGCGGGTTCGAGTCCCGCTGGGGACATTTATTTTTTAGATGGGCAAGAATGTATGTATTTTTATAAGATGTATGTATTTAAAGTTGTATATGTGTAGTGTATCAACTATCTGGTATCCATAACACAGGCCTCGTAGCTTACCATGGAACTAGATGGTGATGTGTGTTAATGTCCCAACATATTTATTATTTTTATTTAATTTTCTAGATAATAGCTTCAAAACGTGCTAGTTGAGCACAGATTACTTCATCAATGTTACGTAGAACGGAGAAGATACGAGGAGATTGGATCAATTCATGTAAATATAACGTATAACTTCCAGTTTAGTTTTTGTTATATTTTAAGAGTGCACTTTTATTAATTCTAGAATGTCTTTGTTTCTATGTTGAGTTTTAAATCTTACTTCACTTTATCTAATCTAATAAAAAAAAATTTCGTACTTGCTACATTTTCGTATTGCCATTGCTTATACTGGAAAAAAAAATTAGTACTAGCTTCTCACCCTCTCTATAGCATATGTATTATGTATACTCTAAGAATCATGGTCACGATAGACGTTATAGTTGTTACAGAGAGCCTACCCACAAATTATCTAAAAGGCTCGACTTGTAGTTAATAGATATTATATTTTAAATAAAACTATATTTTCGGATATCATATATTATAGTTAAAATACAAAATGTAATGTAGATAAATGCGTAATATTCGTATATTCGTAATGTCAGTCCGCGGCGAGCGCCCGGCGCAGCGCGCGCAGGTGGCGGCGGCGGCGCTCGGCCGGCGCGCAGGCGCGCAGCAGCGCCGCCGCGCCGCAGCGCTCGCGCGTCTCCTCGCGCAGGCGCGCGCCGCCGCCGCCGCGCGCGGTGATCTCAGACTCCGTCTCCGAGTACTCTGCCAAATATTTTCATCATAACTATAATAATGACCTCCCGACTTATTCCGGCCACAACGGCCCATCTCACTGAGACTAGCCAACTGCGCACGATAATAAAGTGCACAAGTGCATACTTGCCATCGTACCATCGCAGTTTAAGAGGGACAGGAGAGAGTTCACTCGTTCAGACATGCGTCCGAACACAAGGACGTTGGAAGAAGAAGAGAACATCGTCAACTTCTCAACTCCGGGCTGTTATCGAGTGCTGTGTGAGAAAGAACTTAATAACAACTCTAGAGACTCGAACCAGAAAGTTCAGATGTCTTCAGATTTGAACCAGCACATGATAATCTGAGCTGATTATGTACAAGGCATAATAACAATATGATAAAAAATAACTTCAATAATATTTCCGCACAAATAACAATAACAAGATTTACCTTAATGCTCTGTGCTTTCCGATAATTTATAACAATCTGACCATATATATATTTTATAAAGTAAAGCGGGGTACCGCAGAAACTTGGCCAGGGCAGCCATGGCAGGCGCTGGCAGCGCTGGTCGCTGAGCAGCAGGCGGTGCGCGGCGCCCGCGCGGTGCTCCAGCGTGGCGCGCCCGGCGCAGCGCTCGCCGCACTCGTAGCCCACCGCGTAGCGCCACATCGTGTAGTTGTTCCACTCGTCTTCGATCCACCACGACCCCGACCTGCCACACGATCATAGTTTTTGCTCAAATGACGTATGAATAAAAGGTTTTCAATCAAGCTCCTTCGTCTTATTTGATCAAGTAACTTTTCGTTTAAATAATGTGCTCCTGACCGATTCAGGCCACGACAGCCTAAAGAGATATTGATACTAAGCAACTGCGCAGCGCAGGAGATATTAAAGTGCACTTAATACGCAAACACTTTATCCTATTATCTCTCAAATTCCGGTGTGACGACAAATAGGCGTAAGATCGACGGTTTTACATGCCCTCCGAGGCACGAGGGTGTAAAGTATAAACACCGCCAACTTCCTAGCTCCGACCAGATAGAACAAAACGGTCTAATATAAATATGTACATATATCTATTATTTCTTTATAAGTTATTAAATCATTTTACTGGCTCGCCATATTTTTTAAGTAATTTGAAATTCAGATGTCCTTCTCTTATATTTTTGCGTAATAAATCATTGTTTTACCTCCTAATAACTAGAACTAAACATATGCAAAATTCATTCTTATTACGTTCTTGTAATTTATATAACAAACAGTTTGTAAATATTGATATAAACCTAGTGACTATAAGTAAATTTAAAAAACTCGTAAGAGAAATTGTTAGCCTTTAATGTTTTTTTATACTTTGATGTTTTTATATTTACCTAAATGTATTTTTTTTACTGTTTTACAAATTTTTTGTTGTCTATTCTGTGTATGTATGTTTAAATTAGCAGAACCTTTGCTGGTTTGTGTAATATTTTATCTGTTATGTACCTACTTATGTTATAAAATACTGTGTGTTTCCCAAATAAAATAAAAATAAAAAAAATACACCCAGGACCTGATTTAGGATCTCTAGGTAGACGTTAGCCAATAATTACGCAAGTACACGTTAGCCAATAACCAGTTTTAATAGATAGTTCAAAAACCGAGCTATTTTATTTTATTATTTGAAGAATTCACGCTAGATAAAATTTGAGAAGTTTTAATTCATTCGGGGAATTCATTCAGGTATACTTCATTGCCTAAGTATTTTCACAACAATTTACGATAACTTCCAACTTATAATTTCACAACGAAATACAATTTACAACGTACAGCACTCGAGTTACATCGAAGTGGCGCCATCTCATATGGTATTATTAAGTAACATAAACTCACAGATGAGGGTAGAGCTTGGGATGGTTAGTGAAGTCGGCGAGGAAGTGCGCGAGGTGCGCGGGCGAGTGCTGCGGGAAGTCCGCGTCGAGGCGCGCGGTGCGCGGCAGCCGCAGCGTGAGCAGCGCCGCCAGCGCCGCCAGCGCGCCCGCGCCGCGCCGCGCCGCGCGCCCGCGCCACCACGCCCCGCGCATGCTGCGCAGCTGCGTGACGACTGACGTGTGTATCTGTCTGTGGCATCGTAGCGCCCAAACGGATGAATTGATTTTAAATTCTTTTTTCTTTAAATTTGATCGAGTGTCTAGAAAATCCGATACGTAAAAGGATGTGAATAACTTCCGTAGTCGTACTCGGTTCGAAACTTACTTATTGCGCTACTTTAGTGACAATGCATTGACAATAATTTATAGTAGCCTGAACTCTGTGTACGTATGTAATATGTTACGCGGTTCTTTCCTGCGACCCGATTTTTATAATACTTTTTTTAATGAGTAGGCTATACCTCTCTGCCATATACCTACATAATTATAAATTTCAGAACAAAATTCCACCCTCAAAGGTCGAATTTTAAAGTGAAACACTCCACACAAACAATTTTGCATTTATAAGTGTGAAATGTTTTATTAACCGACTTCCAAAAACGAGGAGGTTCTCAATTTGTCGAAATCTTTTTTTTATGTATGTTCACCGATTACTCGAAGACGCCTGAACCGATTTGGAAAATTTTTGTTTTGTTTGAAAGGGTGTACTTCCCAGGTGGTCCCATATAAATTTTAATCGAAATCAGTCGAGCAGTTTTAAAAAAAATCAACAATAAATATATTTTTTAAACAAATTGTTTAATCGAATATGTTATTAAAAACTTTCTCCCTACAAATTACCTGCTTATTACGTCTACACTAAAAATATAAAAATAAAAACTTTTTAACAAAAAATATAACCGACTTCCAGGCCCTAAAATGTAAAAAAATAACTAAACGGGGGTTTTCATTTAGAATAGATACCTAATCAGATATTTTCGAAGTCGGTGCCAGCGCACAATATTTTAAAATATGAATATATTAGAAAATATATTAGATTTCCTATGCGTCGGCTGGCACCGACTTCGAAAATATCTGATTAGGTATCTATTCTAAATGAAAACCCCTGTTTAGTTATTTTTTACATTTTAGTGCCTGGTAGTCGGTTTTATTTATTTGTTAAAAAGTTTTTATGTTATTTAATTTACGTTTCTTACATAGAATACCTTAATATAAAGTGTTCTATTTTTACTTTACACTCCTATCTTTTTACAATTATTTTCCACATGAATGAATAAATAAGCCAAAATGTAACAATACAAACCTTCACTAAACACAACGGTCTATCAAAACAAATAAAAACACACTCGTCTCGATATTCAGCGTGACCTCGCCTCGCGCCGCCAGATGGCTAACGATATGACGTACCGATATCTTTAATAATTGCAATTTACGAGACGCCACTTTGCGACTTAATGGAACAGAAACACTTATTGCTGTGTATTTTGGTGTAGATAAGACTAATGATGAAAGTGTTGGTGCGAGGCGAGCGCGAGGCCGGGCGCGGCGCGTGGGCGCGTATCGCTTCCTGCGGGAGCGCGTTAGTAACTGTTCGGTTAAAATTAGAACCATACATGTGTTTCGAATGAAGCACAAAAAAGAATACCTAATATTCGCGGACGTGGCTAAGTAGGGCAGAAAGCGTTTTATTAGGCACTCCAAAGAAAGATTAGGTATTCATTTCGAGTGCAAGTATTTTTTGTTTATGTCACGCGATCGTTTCGTCACGGTAATGTAATGCATATATTACCGTGGTTTCGTCAACTGTGAATAGAAGAACAAGAGTACTTACGAAGGAAAATATAATTTCGTAATTTCCGTTTGATAGAGCCAATTTACCTACATTGAAGGTACATGACTGAAATTTGACAAATATATACTTAGGTCTCTCATATGAATCGCTGGACAATTCCGCAGTCAAATCATTATATAGATTTTCTAAGCCACGTTTTTGTTTAAGGCCAACCCTCGAGATCATGACCTTCAACATTCGGCTCGTTAACTACCGCCACCACACCTCGAAAAGTCTCCCCTCACTTGATTTCTGTATATTGGTCCAAAACTATATTGAAATTCAGATATCATATAACAAAACTCGATTATTCCAATCAGCCGCGTCAAAACTATTCCATTTCAAATTTTGCATTTATTCAAAACATATTATTGCTAAATTTTTGAATCCTGTACAAAGCAATGACTATTGTTGTCGTCTACAAACTGAGCCAAACGTGTCGTCGTTTATATACATACATATTATATTTCTAAAAGTCTTATAGTAGCTGTTATCGAGCAACAAGCTATTACTAGATGTTATTGTAATAAGTGACGGAACCTTCTAAAAAATAATACAATTTCCAATAAATCATTGATGAATGACCTATTTACCATTAATTTATATGTATGTACTGATAAGGAGATCACACACATTATGTGTACGTACATATATCTACGTAGTTCTTACGTTTAGTGCGAAGGACGGAAGGATTCATGCACGTACTGTTGAGGGTTAGAAATGATACAAAATATTTCATTGTGATGATTTACTTAATAATAATCTTAAAAATTAATTTGTTTGATTCATTGTTCGACAGTAGCGGCACTCTCGCTTAGCCCAGTCTACCCCGCCCGCGCTCGCGGCGCTCGTCCGCGACACTCGCAGCGCTTACATCACAACCTTTGAACACCATTCATACAGTGGTCGAGGGCGCGTGCGTCAAGTTCCGCCATACATTCTTGTGTCTGCAGTCTGACACAACGGTAACATTCGTGGAGGCGAACACAATACTCATCGAAAACATACTCGTCACATCTTAAATTACAATTTCCATCTACCGCGATGCATGCGTTAAATAACTTATTAAGTAATCATCAGAACACCACCTCGACGCGCTCGCGGACGTAGAAAAATAAATACATACAAGGATCCCTTCACTTCGGCACTCGCACAGTCCTCACCGTCCGGCCGCGGCGGGCGGGGCGCCGCTACCGGCGCCGGCGGCCCTTGCGGTAGCCCTTGCCGTACCAGCCGCCGCCGTCGGCGTCGCGCGGCCCGCCCGCCGCCTCGCCCTCCCCGCGCGCGCCCTCCTCCCCGCAGCACGCGCACAGGTAGCGCCGGCCGCGCTCGCGCCGCCACGCGCGCCGCTCGGGCGGCGTCGCGCGCGCCGGCCCGTACCACAGGCAGCGCCGCGCCGCGTACCGGCGCAGGCACCACGCGCACTCCGCCTCCGCGCCGGGCGGCGGGGCGGCGGGCGCGGGCGCGGGCGCGCGGCGCGGGCGCGCGCGGCGGCGGCGGGCGGCGCGATGATGGTGTGCAGGCCGGAGTAGAGCTGCGCGCGGCACACGAGCACGGCGCGCCGGATGATGGCGGCGGCGAGCGCCTCGTCCGCGTCCCGCTCGCCGCCCTCGCGCTTGAGCTTCACGACGGCGCGCTTGCTGTCGCCCGGCGCGCCCGCCTCCAGCTCCAGCAGACGCCGCAGACGGCACCCGAGGTCCCACGACCCGTTCTCGGACGGAGGCGGCGAGGACTCCTCCTTTTTTATTTTCACGGAAGAAGCGAACTCGATCTTCGATTCTAGACCGTTGAGATCATATTCAGGAAACCTATGGCCGTTAGTCACGAGGCCGTTGAGCGCTGGAGGTGCGGTCAGCGGCCTGGTTATCCGGTATCGTCTCAGAGCGTCAGTGGTGTTGCGGGGCGCGGGCGCGGGCAGGGGGGGCGGCTCGGGGGGCGGGGGGTCGGCCGGTGCGTGCTCGGACCGCAGCAGTATGGTGGTCTCCCCCGACTGCATGTTGACCTGCGGAGAATTTACATACACTCTAATAATACTAATATGTAGAGACCTGTATGTGTGACATGTAAATATGCATAAAAAATGCTTGAAATATACACGAAAATTGACAGAATTTGCGAAATTAAATGATAAATTTTGACAAAGAAAAAAAGTAAATTTTCATTTTTTTTATTTCAAAATCAGCATACAATTAGTTTAACCTATGATAGGCGATAATATGTACAGTAATATTACATGACATTAAAATTATTTAATTTTTTTGTAAACGTAAACTAATATATTATATACGTAACTTATATTATAACTAAGCATTTAATTCAAAAATTACATCACGGAATTTCCGTATTACTGAAATAAAAAAATTGGCACCGATTTTTAAAAGCGGTCTACACATATGACTAAGGAAGCATATATTTTTGTTGTGCTTAACGATTTGTTAATATAATCATATTTTAAAACATTAATTACTTGTGACTATTAGTCGGATTCGCGATATTATCACTTTTCGCGCATTTCGGAACGCAGGGTCTGTGCACTGCACTCAGAAAAATACTGTAAATGTACCGATCTTAGGTAAAATATGCTATTACCGCTAAGGATGGCTTAAATATGCAAATGCATATAATCCAGTCTCTACTAATATGAGTAATAATACAAAGTGATATTAAATTCGATTTTACTAACCTGAAAGGAGTACAAACATGGTACCGATGCGTCCTCCGGCGTCTGACACGAGGCGTCTCGGTCGCGCCGGTCGCGAGGGTCGCGCAGCCGGTCCGCCAGGCGGCGCAGCGGCACCTCGTCGTCGGAGTCGGAGCCGGAGGCCGAGGGGGAGGCGGAGGAGGCGGAGGAGAGCGAGTAGTACGAGTCGCGGTCGTCGGCGGGGCGCGGCGAGTGCGGCGCGGGCGTCGACAGCAGCGGGCGGCGCGTGGTGTGGCGCTCGGGCGGCGCCAGCGGCTCGGCGTGCGCCAGCAGCGGGTCCGCGCGCGCGCTGTAGCGCGGCACGCGCAGGCGCAGGCGGCGCGCCACCTGCCGCATGACGGCGTCGCAGCGTGCGTTGATCTTGAGCGCGGCCACGGCGTCCTTGGGCGTCCACTGCAGGTTGACGATGTAGAGCGCGGGGCGCGCCCGCGGCGCGCTGTGCATGCGCCACAGGCGCGGGTAGCGACGCAGCACCTTGAGGCTGGAGCCGAGGCACAGCACGACGTCGGCGGCGGCGGCGTGGCGCAGCGCGCCGGCCCAGTTGAGCGGCCAGGCGGCGCGACCGCGCTCGCCGAAGTGCACGATGGAGTCGCGCAGCTCGCGGCCGCAGGAGTGGCACAGGCGGCGCGTGGCGTGCGCGTGGCGCGCGGTGCGCTCGGTGGTGTCGAAGGCGCGCAGGTACACGCGGCGGCAGGCGGCGCAGCGCTCGGCGAACATGTCGCCGTGCAGCTCGGCGAGCGCGCGGCGCGGCAGGCCGGCGCGCACGTGCAGGCCGTCGCAGTTCTGCGACGCTACGAACTTGAGCGCGCCGCGCGCCCACAGCGCCGTCAGCGCCATGTGCGTGAAGGTGGGCCGCGCGCGCGACACCTCCACGCGGCCGACGGTCTCGCCGCGCTGCAGCCGCGTCCACACGCCGCGCGGCCCGCGGTAGTCGGGTATGTCGGCCGCCGTGCTGATGCCCGCCCCCGTGTACACCTAAAACATATATATGTATACTAGCGGACCCGACAGACGTTGTCCTGTCTACACGTCTTTAATTTGAAAATTTCAAACTTTTTGGACAAAATTGTGAATCTAAACCATTCCCAGATCCCCTTGAACACACACAAAAAATTTCATCAAAATCGATCCAGTCGTTTGAGAGAAGTGCAGTGACATACACATTCACAGAAGAATTATATATGTAAAGATACAGTACACGTGACAATTTTATGATGAGAATGGATAAATACACTCCTTTGCAAAAAAAACGGGCACTTTTGATTTATTCGAGTACTTCTAGTATTAACAGTTGTAAAAGGGATTTGATGAAACAAATAAAATAAATATTATTTACTGATGTAAAAACACTTTTGTTTGGTAATTAAGTCGATCTTAATTTGCTTTATTTTGATTTTTAGGAAAATACACATTTTGATAAAAAAATAAGGTAACTTCAATTGACTTTCTCCTTTATTTACTAAAAGTTACAAACAAGAAAATAAAAAATTAATATCGATTGTGGCCTCCTCTGGCTGAAATAACTGCTGCAATTCTTCGTGGCAAGCTTTGTACGAGTTTTTTTATGAGTACTTGAGGAATACGCTCCCATTCGGCCGTAATAGCAATTTTAAGCTCTCGGATGTTCTGTGGGGCTGGGTGTACAGCTCTAACACGTCGTTTTAGAAAGTCCCATAGATGCTCAATAGGATTGAGGTCGGGACTTCGTGCTGGCCAATCTAAACGGCGGATCCCGACTTCACTTAAGTAAGCGTCTACGTCGCCCGCTCGGTGTGCTCGAGCATTGTCGTCCATAAACACAGCAGCACTTCCTGTAACAGCTAACGCTGGTTGTGCATGAGCAATTAAGAGTTCCGTGATGTAGCGTTGTTTAGAGAGCCATTTTCTACGAAAACTAACTCTGTACGATCTTCAGAAGTTATGCCAGCCCAAAACATGACAGAGCCTCCACCGTACGGCGTAATTTCTTCAAAACATACCTCTGCATAACGTTCTCCTGATCTTCTTAGCACTTTACGACGTCGGTCTTCACCAAATAAAGAGATTCTGGCTTCATCAGAAAATAAAACCTTGCTCCATTCTACATCCGTCCACGTCGCACAATTTTGGGAAAATCTTAACCTTGCAATACGGTGCCCACGGAGTAATTTAGGACCTCTAGCTGGTCTTCGACTGTGCATATTGACTTCTAGAAGTCTCCTCCTGACAGTCCATACGCTATCACTCACATTTCTAACATCTTCAAGATTGTTTTTGATGTTATTGTAAGTAGACTTCCGATTTCGTAAAGCTTGGCTCACAATATATCGATCGTCTCTGGGCTCAGTACATCGTTTTCTTCCTGATCCCGGTCTTCTTTTCAAAGAATCGGTTTCTTGAAACCGAGTCCAGGTCCTCTGAACAGTGGGACGACTGACACCAAACCGTTCCGACACATAACATTGAGTACAACCTTCTTGAAGAAGAGTCACTATATTACCAGCGATAATCGTCTTGTCTGCCATATTACGGTATAAAATTTATCACGAATAACCAATTTAAACAATTTTACATCAATATCAATTCATTAAAATTACAAAAAAGCCTTTTTTATTTATTTATAGCACAATATCTAAACACAAACTGCGAGCAAATGTTCGAATCGAATTGAATATTTTTAAATAACTTTGAAATTTTCAACTTTGGAACATTTTATTTTACTTGCCAGTACTTTTTAATACGTAGAAAATTGTTTCTAATTAATTGAATGCATATAAAACCTCTTTTGTTTAAAATTTCCATAGTTATACAGAAAAGTTTTGGGTGCCCGTTTCTTTTGCAAATGGGTTTATATCCACTATGAACTGACTGTGATGTGCACCACTACTTCGTAGTCTCAACTTGTTTAAAGTACCTACATATGTATGTTATGCTTTGTATTATTGTTTCATATTTCTTTATCAGAAATGGTTCACTGAAAATCAATGTTGAATCTTCCGAATTGTTCTTACTATGTCCGCTTTGGGCTTACTTTTAATTTTAGCTGAACTGAGGCTCCCTTCTTAAAATGGCACACAGCTATATCAATGTCATCTTTTATTATTTGTATTTTCTGTTGTGTTGTATTTAAGCTCTTATTTGTATATCTGTTTGTTTTTTTTGTATTAATGTTTATTTATTACTTTGTAGTAGTGTGTGTCATGAAAGTGTTTCTATTCTACTCTATTCTAATGTAACCACATTAATTACATTTATATCACTGAACTGCCCTCACACCTCTTTGTCTGAAACTGCTATCTTCCGCACAGTATTCACAACATATCCTAAACATTTATCTAAATACTTCTCTATATTTTAATTCTTAAAAAACCAAAATAATAATATTTTATAGAAACAAAAGCATCTTTTTTGATATCCTTCCTATAAAATACTGAATTATTGATGAGATTTTTTTTTACAGAGTTTGTAAGTTTATAATTTATATCAGATAATAGGAAAACAGGATTAATAGTAAAATATAAATGTGTACAATGTTGACAGTATTTGATAAAAATGTACTCTCATGAATATAATAGTAAAGCTGCGTTGACACACTCAAAATGTGCTTTGACAAAGTAGCTTTGATCAAAGTTTACTTGTCACAACAAAGTGTTCTTTGATTGCTTGTTTAGATGATCAAAGTTGTATCAAAGTAGTCATCAAAACTACTTTGTCAAAGTAGACTTTGATTGTGTCAAGGAGGCTTAATAAATAAAAACTTGACATAACTACAATTCGGTTTTCAGTCGCAGTAAAAAGAAGTCCTTCTTATTTCTTACATCAGTTCCCAGATTGAGGCATTATATTTTCAACTGGTAGTAATTAATTACACTACAAAACATGAGATATTTTTGTGTATAATTTTTGTTTGCCTTTTCTTGTAAGAAAAACAGATGACCAAAATAATAACTTTGGTATATCCTATTTAAAGATAACTATTGATATTATTTTATGTATAAATGACTAGCAGCTCAGGTTGCTCGGGTTTGTCCCTAGGTATTATTACATATTAATATTATGTATATTTTAAATAGATATAAATAGTTATTAGCTAGCGATAGCCATGTAAATTGAAATTTTTTTTTCATAATTTTTTCCAAGTTTTTCAAATTCAAAAACCATGAAAATCGGTCCAGCAGTTCTTGAGTTATAAGTGTTGTAACAAACCTGACTTTGTTTAATATATAGAGATATGATATAATAATGGTACTTTATGATAACATGAAGTTTTGTGTTGTCAAATAATTTGTAAGAATTTTTATTATTTCTCCTGGTCAAAACCAGTCGACTGGTTTTGGATATAGTGAACCTTGGTGAAAATAATTTTGTTACAGATTTTAGCACTTCATTCAAGAATATACAAACATATAACATTTTAGTAAAGACAAGCATACTATAAACATTTGCCCTTGTGAAAATTCACTATTGAGCAAAAAAGTTGGCATCTATTAGGATTGTAAAGCTCTGCTAATAGCACTTTTTATTCAGCATAACAATTGTCTATGATTCGTATTCATAATTACAGCATGCTTTTATCACTTTGCTAATTAATTATGACATAAAAATTGTTAAATATAATAATGATGTATGGTATAAAGTTGTAAAATGCATAAGATATTGGTATTTTCCCATGGCTCTACTCGCTTTGTTGGTATTTTAATGAAAAGAAGCCTTTGTAACTCTATATAAATTTTTCTCATAAACTTTACAAAAAATAAATCTCACAAATACAATTAGTATTTTTATGACTTTATGGTAATTTTGTGACAAATTATTTTAATTACCCCAAAAACAAAATGTAATGAGTGTTTAAAGTAAAAAGTATGACAGAAAAACGGTACCACAAGATGTTTGGCCTCGCGGAGTGCTCGAGCCAAGCGGCGGCATTTCTCTCTGAGCACCTGAGGGCTGTCCTCCACCTCCCGGGCGCGCTCGGCGGCTCGCGCGGCCCGTGCCCTACGCAGCGCCGCGGCCGCTGCGCGCTCCTCTTCGGCGAGTGAGTCTCGCGCCGCGGGGGCCGGCGCTGCACTGGCCGCCGTCGTGGCCCCGCTGAGCCGAGCGCTGCTCCGGACACCCTCGCGGGCCGCCATTGCGGCGCCCGCCGCACACGACTACAAGCCACCGCCACTCCGATCCTCCTTCTTCGTTTTGCTCCTGACAGTTTCTTCGTGCATTTCGCCAGCCGTTGGCTGTACACGATGACCCTTCGGACACAATCACAATGTGTGACTTTATGTTGTAACTTGTAAGTTGTGACAAAGTGACAATTCTTGTGTATTTATTCTGTGAAACTGTCAAATTTTGTTAACTGACATTTTTCGACGCGACCTAGAGATTTCAGTAGATATCTCATATCGGTAAAAATATTTACTACTATTATTATTACGATTAATGAGAAAGGTTTCTCGAAAGGAGGGCGCCACACGTATTGCCTATTTACATTCAGTCTGAGGTTAAGCAGATTATTGTGATATCTCATATTATATATATATATATATATCTCTGTTTTTTTTTGCTTCTCTTGTGTTCGCATCTTACCTGTGAAATGTATTGTACCTGGAAATTAGACCAACTGAAGGAAAAATTAAGAAGGAGTGGTGCAACCTGCGGTGGTCCTGTCTGATGGATCAACACATAGTCTAAACCGCTAGTCATAGAAACGTGAAATTTGGAGGACCTATTCGATAAAATTATATGTATTATGATGTAGGCATCCGATAAGAAAGGATTTTTCCAAATTCATCCCCTAAGTGGGTAAAATAGGAAATTAAAGATTGTATGAAACTCGTCATTCTTAATGTGAAATACACAAAAATTTGTGTTTAGCTTTACGATAAAAAATAAAAAACAAATAAACTTATATGATTTTATTCCAAACTCATCCGTTAAAAGGGTAAAAGGGGTAATAAAGTTTATATGAGCAAAGAATTATTTATGATTAGAATTACTTGAAACTTGGTATTAATGCTCTTCAATACAATTAAATGAATACGTGTTTTAGCATTTTTTGAAATTCAAATTATGATACCTTTGTAAATCGGGTAATTGACAGTACGTTTGGTAATAAACTTTTGGCGCCCTCTACGCGTAACTGATTGACAGTTTTCTTCCCCATATTTTATTTATCTATATCATTAAGTTATCTGTTATAATAATTTGTCAAGTTCTTTTACTGACTTTGACAGGTGCGAAAGGTTCAATGTTTGTGAAATTCTGTGAAATCTTTTAAAATCATTGGATAAATAAATATTTATTTGAATTTTTATTAATGAATTGTGCAATATTTAATATTAGATTAGCTATTATATAAATATTTTTATTAAATAACATTTTTTTCAGCCAAGTGTTAAAGATCGGTTTCATCATGGTAAGTTTTTAACATGTTTATTACTTGAATATAAATCAAATTTAAAATATTATTTCATTGATTATTTAACGTTCACCACAGTATACTATTAGCCGCCAGTGTCAATAAATGAAGTTTATTTTAGTCTGCTTAAAAACTATTTACAAATGAAAACAAATGTTTTGTGGTTATATTCTATTTAAGTCATAATATGTCTAAACCTAAAGTTTTAGTTAATTAACATTAGCATCTTTCTCATTAATATAAAAGTTACTGAAATCAATGTTTGAAAACCTCACGCACTATTGTGTTCTTTATTTCAGCCTCGTGAAATCAAAGACATTAAGGACTTCCTGTTGAAAGCTCGCAGGAAAGATGCCAAATGTAAGATATACGCAATTCTTTATTAATTTTGTTGGTATAATTTACTTTCAATTGCATGTTTAATATCGAACATTATTATTTCAGCTGTAAAGATAAAGAAGAATCCCGAGAATGTCAAGTTCAAGGTTCGTTGCTCGCGTTTCCTGTACACACTGGTCATTACGGATAAGGAGAAGGCGGAGAAATTAAAACAAAGCCTTCCACCAGGTATTTAATACAAGTGTTCTTTTCATATAAATGAGTTTACATTCTTATGATAATTCTGTTCAGTAATTAGGAATTTTTATCTTCCAAAGTGATGAAAATGTTAATTTCTGTGGTCCGCTAAAGTATGGGTAAAAAGAACAATTATGTAACTGGTAATAATAAACAAAAACTTAAATAAGTATATAATCATGAAACAGTAAAAATAAAATATTTAAAATTATTTTAAATAAAAATGGTTTGAGGCTTTGTTGGTGAACACTTCACTTGAGCAGGACTGGACTAGTGTGGCATTTTCTTTTGAAGATATTCCAATTATTCTGTATGAGGTTATAAAGGGGAAAAGAATGGATTTGATCAAAAAATTGGAAAATTTGAGGAAATCTGAAACAGCTTTGCGTTTTAAGATTTTGTTCGATCGATTTGTGTTCATCCCTAGCTTGATTTCTCATACAAACGTTCATCCCCATTTTCACCCTCTTAAGGCATGATTTCCGGGATAAAAAGTATCTTATGTCCTTCCCAGGGTCTCAACTTCTTACCAAATTTCATCTAAATCAAAAATCAAAAAAGTAGATCTAGAGATTAACCCCCTACAATGTCACAAACTCACAATCTCTCAAACTTTTACCTTTTTATAATATTAGTATAGATATCTTAGGAGTACCCAATGTTTGCAGAAAAGATCACAAAAAGATGTTTATGCTTAAATTCAATTAGCATGTGCAGAGGGGTGATAGCTTAGGGAAATGAAGGTGATTTCATGGTAAAAATATCAATCTAACTTTCCCGAGGGGCATCTGATCTATGCCTACCCTGCTATACTCTATTAAAATTTTAACAGGAAATCTCTCTTTGTGTCGTCTTTGTGACCAATGATAAAGTTATCTAAATTTCTAAGGCACATTTTTTTAATGATTTGTTTCTTTTTTTGTTGCAGGTCTTCAGGTTAAGGAAGTTAAGTGATGTGACATAGGGTTAAGTTAATAAAAATCTTAAAAACATGTTTGTTTTATTTACTAAATCAAATTACAATTATTTGATCAGACTTTCATGTTTGCCTTTATACATAATATACAGATGGACTAAGATCCCGCTATGAGATTGCTACGTTCATAGCATATTTAATCAAAATCAATTTTTTATATACAAAAATAAAAGGGAAAATATGTTTTGACCGGGGTGCCTATTAAAATGTGCCCGCTAGTATGTTTAATTAAATAAATAATAATTGACTTTTTGGAACAAAATCGATGCACTTGTTATTAAAATGAATTACACTCCACTTCACAGAAATATAATATGTAGAACTGTAGAGATCTTGAAAAGTGATAGCTGCCGTTGCGCACTGATCGCAACCCTTTCTTTCTCTCTAACGGTTTCTTTTAGTCGCTCTAAGATTGAAACGTAGTATTCTCCTCTTATAGAAACACCTTTATCTTTATAATCGATCAATAATATTCCTTCCGAGTCCCAAAAGACCGTTACCACGAGTTTCCCAGCTGACTGACACCTTAAACTTCTTGGGAGGTGCTGTGCCCTTTTTATGCCACTGCATGGAGTCTTGTTTCAACTCGGATTCATAATGATGAACCCATGTTTCGTCTCCAGTAACAATTCGACTATACACTATCCATGTCTTTATTACAGAGGTGAAAATGCACGTGAACACTACGCGTTGTTTTTGCGGCGGCGTGATCATTCGCGGTACCCATCTTGCGCTGACCTCAGTCATGCCAAGATGATCGTGCAGGTCCGCAGGATTTTAAAAATAGTTGTCTTGGTTGACGATAGCTCAAAGACTAATTGTCTAATAACAATGAAACCTCGTATTTATACTAATTATTAGTCACTGAACGATATAACGAATAATGAGTCCAATCACCCCCCTCCAACCTTTCATTCCGCGAACATA
This sequence comes from Brenthis hecate, assembly GCA_951806755.1. Taxonomy (NCBI): domain Eukaryota; kingdom Metazoa; phylum Arthropoda; class Insecta; order Lepidoptera; family Nymphalidae; genus Brenthis; species Brenthis hecate. Next base: position 7,173,697 of record OX638275.1, on the reverse strand, counting down.
AAAACGCTCCCTCGTATCTATACATATAATAAAATTCTGAGTCGAATCTGTACATGATATATGTTTTGGAAAATCTTGTTGAAATAGACATTCTTACTGATATAGAGGCCGAATCTACAGATATCTATATGGAGGACTGCACTTTAATATCAAAATGTTGACGAGACCTGGCCGCTTCACGCTTGACAGGTAATGTACCTTAGCGTTTAATTATTATTGACGTCACCGGTAGATGTCGCTACGCATTTATGTAAAAATATTCCAATACTTTTAGAAGTGTTTATCCTGTTAGTTAGGTTAGTTATTATACCCCCCACTAACGTGCGTTTACTTTTTCGTGGTGGTGAAGGTGGGGGAGGGAGATAGGGGGGGGGGGGGGTGACTCATTAGCGTCCGGCAGTTCAGCCGGGCGTGAAGCCAAGAAACGCACTGGGAAGTGGCCCACTTCGGTTGGCGGTGTACCATGCGGGATGCTTCTGTTACTTCTCTGACGGCAGAGTGGGACGTTGGAGCAACCTCATGGTTGTTGTGGCCTGCTTTGGCAGACCTGCCGTCAGGGCGTCGGGGTTGAGTGTGTGAGTTTTGTTGGGTTTTAGTGGGTAGTACTCGCTTTTCTAGCCGGTGAGTCCCACATAACCACCGGTATGTCTACAAGTGGTATGCGTAAATACATTACCCAACATTAAAAAAAGGTTAGTTATTAAGTATACGAACGTTATTTCTGTTAAATAAAGTACAACAAAATAATACCATTTTATTGAAGTTTCATGCGTTTTATACTTGTAGTATAAAACGTTTTATAGTTTTAAATAATAATAACGTGAAATACTCTTCTCCAAAGTCGGCATTTAGTAATCTGAGATTTCTTTTACAATTTTTTTTTAAATCCCGCCGAGTGCCTAGTGGTCGATGCACGACTTCGAAATTGTGGAAGCTCTGCTACACACCTGTGTAAGTAAGTACCTACTTACCTTTATATTTTTTAAATCAACAACCATTTTTATACATGACTGTCATTTTATTATATTATTAGTAGTATAATCTGTGCTAATATGTACATACTTATGAGCTATAAGTTTTCCAAAGTTTTAAAAGAAAATATATGTAAATTATACTCGTATTCTGAACGAGACAGGTAATTTGTGTTACATTAAGAATGCATGATGGTAAGTGTGCAAATACGAAAAACTTTAACTGCAAGATTTCTCTCTATTAAGATGCATAATAAGGTTTAATATTCTCTAGTAATAGCTACTTGTTACCGTGTAAAGCGCACGGATGAAAATCAGGTGGGCTCGTAAGTTTTAATAGCTTCAGACGATTCTGCAGCGACGTGTAGGTACTGTAGACTAGGTAGGTTTGTAGACTGTAGGGAGCTGGGAGGGAGCTATAAGGTTTAGCAGGTAGTCTGAGAATGCGCCATGACCCAGTTCTTAAATCGCTGAATTCGTGAAGAAGCCGCGGCAGTGATAATTAAGTCGGGATGTTCATCGCTTGACGCCTCGCTACGAGTATGATAATTTTATTTTCTATTGCGACGTCGCAAAGCCATTCTATGTTAACTAGCCTTCCCGCGCCGCCCGCCCATGCCCGCCCTCGCATAATCTACACGGCTGCTTCCCACGAACATTTTACGAGCCTTATTTTAAAATTTCCTTATTTCCACATGCAGTTACCGCCGCTGGCTTTCGACACACTTAATCCCTAACAACACTGCACGGGGGTAATTCTATTGTGAAACTCGGGCGAAGCAGTTTATTATATCGTAAATTTTAATGCCGCGTTTTCTCAGCAAACTCCCGCGCGTGTGAACTTCATAACATGGTAATAATTGAAACCCAACTATAGCGAAGTTTGCTCAGAATGAATAATGAAAGTCAAGTTCTGGTGTAAACAACGCAATTAAAACTTTCAGTTTTATGTCTATTTGTTAATGTTCGTTTTTACTCTAATTTGATGTGACAACTGACATGTATCCTGCGAATGAATTCATTAACGCCCCCACCAGGTATCTAAAATAAATACATACGGACGTAAACTGCTAATGTTAACAGCGTATTCGTATTCATATCCATCTAGTAAGAAAGATTTTTGAGATGTTATCGCATGTAGAATAATAAAGGATGTAGGTTAATTTGACAGATATAGGTGTCTATGTATGTACATATGTATAAAAGTCCAATTAGTTGAGTCACATAGGGATTTTATCTGGGGATGGAAGGTAATAAGCCATAGACATATATGTGTACACCTTTGTTTTGGCATTTTACTTGTTGACTCAAAAGTATCATGTGATCTCACCTATGCGGCAAGTTATCAGAGGTCAAACAAAGGTAGTGGAATGCTCGATACCTATCTATGTATATCTGACCTGGCTTATTCAAAACAAATTTTATCTCGAATACATAAAGTAGGTACCTACCTGTCACTACCTAGTCTCTAGAAATAGAGCATGTGTGTATTGTAAGCATTGCTTTGCAGTAGGTACCTAAATGTCTTGACGATCGCGAATAGAATTTATTAAAGAATCTCTATTAAACGAGGTTTTTTTTATTATGTAGTGGTTGGCGTGATTTACCGAAATGAGAATATTCGGGTTAAAAGCTACAAATGTTGTTCAAAATATTTCATGGGTACAATATGGAAATAAGGAGGCAAGGGTGTTAATGTAGCTCCCTGTTTTTATCAATATTAAATACTTTCATCCGGAATGTAAAAAATGATTTCCGCTTTTTAATTTTCATTAAAATGCATGCTTTACGAAAAAAATAAGATTATACTGTTAATGTAATGTGCATTTACTTACTTGAGCTAATAAAGTACCTATTAGGTACATACATAATTGGCAAGTTCATTTTTAAAATCTTACACTTAAAGCGCACGAGTAAAATATTAACACTAATTTTTCAATATGAGATAAATTAAACAATGTATTACCCGAGCGCGGCGAAGCCGGGTAGATGGATGGTTATGTACTGACCTGTATGGACGAGTATGTCTGTAAACACATTAGTATGTCTGATCCTATGTTCCCTCGTAATTACTCAACGTACCTACTAATTTTAATGGTTTAATCGTCATTAGATTCGTTTTGATAACGCAAGTGTCATAGGGTACAATGTACGTGAATATTATTAAAAATCAAAATGGCGTATTTCAGCATCAATTTGTGTCTTATAAAATTTTTGTCCTTCCATACCTATCAAGTGGAGTATCAAAATGAATGTTTTTAAGAGGTGATTACGAAAATACGTATATGTTTAAATATAATTTAGAATAATAAATTGTTAAAACTAGAAAATGTAACTAGCCATATCTAAAAAGTTAAATAAAAATTTTTACATAAATAAAAGTTCGAAAAGTTGACTGAATAGAAAAATAGTGTCTCCAACTAGTTCGCTTTTTACGCAATCGGGTTTTATTTATGTAAATATTTTTTTAAATATAGCTATTTCGATTTCGTATATTTATATTGTCTTAAAATATATTGTAGAGCTCGATACAATTATCATAATATTAGTGCATACATAGGTATAATTTCATATGAGGGATGTGGGTGAGTTATTTATAACGTTTTAACGAAAGCCCTAATTTTCAAAGTTAAGTAAAAATGTAAAGTAAAGGAAGCGGATCTCTTTCTCGTCGGACGTCCGGCGGGCGGCGACCGCTGGGCGGCTGGGCCGGCACCGGACGAGCGTGATGGACGGCGCCACACACCACACCACTCATACGGCATGAGAACTGACTCAAGGCTCCACGACGACGTCATAGCCGCAGATAGCGACCTGCATTCACTCATACAGGCGGAAGCGGCTTCTTTTATTACGTATTTACGTGGCAAATATGTATGGCTTCTATTTATAAATAACTTAGGTCTCCATGCAATTGGGTTTTTGAAAAAAAAATTGTAATAAAAGGAAAGATCATATGTTTTATAACATATATAATTGTTGGACTGTGCCTGTATATAAATAGGAATTAAGCTGTCAGCGCGAGAGAATTGAAGGAAAAAAGAAAAACTCGAACTCAAACATCCGTATAGCTATCTTTATTTCCGCGCGGAAGGGTTTCTGAAAAGGAGTCGCTTTGTATTCAAAGGAGATAAATACAATAATTCTGAACATCAAAGAAAATAAATATTTTTCAGAACATTTATTTCGCACTATGAAAGAAACACGATAGGGAACGATAGGGAGGGAACTAACTGAAGGTAGTGGAAGGCGAATGAAAGCTAATGTGTGTGTGTGTGTAATAGGAAAGTGAATAATTTGAAAGGTAAAGTATTTGTAATGTGTGTTGCGTCGAGTCGCCAGGCGCCGGGCGCCGGGCGGCGCGCGAGTGCGGCCGCGAGGAGGCGACGTAAGAATAGAACACAAAAAGCTTTTGTCTTACAGAAACCTTTTATAAAGGCCTTGCGCGTTGTTAATGACGGCAAACGACATCCTCGCCGCTCCGGGCAGAGAACCTACTTATACACACACGTCCATACATACATGTATATCTATGTAAGCCTGTATGTAATACGTTCATCGCCTGTCCAATGTGAATATTGTAAGACGGTGTGATAATGGTGATATGTTATTCTTCCCACTAGATGTTGATCAAAATATAACATTTCATATTTCGAAATATTATATATACTCCTTATTGCACAAAAAAAACAAAAATACAAATATTAACAGAAAATGGAAGGCAAAGGTGGACTGTATTTGCACTTGCAAGATGTGACTTGTCCCTGGTTTTATTACTTAACCATTTATGTATATTGTGTACATTTTTGAAGCTCTGCAATCGTAGAAGTATATTATAATAAACCCTCATACATATTATCTTTAACTTGTTAGGTACATATTATACGAATGCTCTTATAAATAAAAACATTTTGGACAGATAAAGTCATTGCTCTTGTAAACATACACACATAAAATGTACCATTTATAACGTACGAAAAATTTGCTTAAATATTTTCAAGATTCATATTATAAAATGAATAAATACCCATCAACCAATATTGTTTGACCATGTGGCGCAGTGACACAGATATCTGGGTGTTGCTGGTTCAAGTCACACTCGAGGCAAATGTTTTATTTACTCATAACTTAGTAAGTATTTGCTGTGGTCGAAATCAATGCCCACATAACTAAGGGTAAACTAGTTAACTTATACTTGGTGCATTTTAGATTTTCTTTAATACTAGCACTGCCCGCGGCTCCGCCCGCGTTCAGTTGACCAAAAACCAAATTCTTAAGTTTTACATATTAGTATACTCTTACATTGCGGTTTTTGTATTTTTTCTCAGAAATGAGATATTTTCCCGCGGTTAAAAGTCGTATATGTTGACCCGGATAATCAGCTATCACCATACCGAATTTCATCAAAATCTATCCAGTGGTTTTTTTGTGATGCGGTAACAGACAGACAGACAAAAATTCTAAAACCATAGATTCGGCCTCTGTATGGATAATAATGTTTATTTCAATAAAATTTTCCAAAAAATATCTAATGTACAGATTCGGCTTAGTTACAATTTTATTATATGTATAGATTTAGTGCTAATTTAAATAAATTGTCAATTTAACATTTTCTTATTCACATAAAGACAGAAGTTACAAGACGAGTATAATCGAGTAGAATGAGTGATAACTGATAGTGATACAATCCAGAGTTCAGTTAGAGTGGCATATTTGTGTAGGATGCAGACTTATTAGTGCCAGTGTTAGAGCCGGGGGCGGGCGGCGAGCCGGTGGTGGGCGGCTGACTGCTGCGACTGTTGACTGTTGATGCCGGCCGGCGCTGGGTGCTGAGCTGACTGCTCATTGCTTAGTGCTGAGCGGTGCTCGCTCGCAGTAGGCGCGGGACCGGCGAGCGCGGCGGATGTTCCTCGCGAACAGTGACGGTTGTTGTTTACGTTTACGTGTGTACGTTGAAACATGTTTGTGGCTTGCTCTCATTGCGGACAACTCGAGTGAGACTGTAAGTAAAAATCAAGAATAAAATCTTTGAAAGGAATATTAAGAATTTTTTACACGTTTTTTGAGTTTAGTATGAAGTTATTAAATTTTTGACTATCTTATATTTTTTTAACTATTCAAGTCACAAATTAGTGGCTTCAGTAATGACCCAAAAACTTAGTGTGACTTCAACTTAAATTTTACTTGGGAACTTTACTTGGGAAAAAATAAATCGAGTTTAGCGTTTGTATGTATTACACCATTACGATACGTTTTCAATTATTTTTTAATTGTAATTGATAGTCGGTTAAACACTAATAAGACTTGTAACCCGTAAGTGAAGGGATAAGACATTAGTTAGATCGGAGTCACGTCCTGTGCCGTCGCATTTTCTCCAATTCTACAAACCGATGGACAAAAAGCCTGTCATCAATATTTAACATCTAAATATATTCTAATTGTTGGGGTTTTGCCAGATCAAATTTAAGGGCTCGCTATGAGAAATACACACCTCTATATACGGGATTTAATTTACAGGAGTTTAATTCGCATTTAAAAGTTTTTTATTTTAAATATTATGTGTAAATAACAAGAATATTTACCAAATGTTAAATATACATTCATAATAATGTAATTTGTAACGAACTTAGTATTGATGCAACAGTATTAACAAAGAATATTTTAAATTCAAGTGTCCGTCTCCATTTTCATGGTAGGTAATATTTTCATTTTGTTAATTGTGGGTAGGCTGTCTGTAACAACTATACCTTCGAGACATCTAACACCTCAGTCTCTCCCGTGACCATGAATGCTGTAAAGCATTCGAAACGTCGGGAAACAAAAATGCAAATAAATCCGCGACAAAATCCGAAAAGATAGTTTTGTTTAAAATGTCAAATATTCGCGTAAATCTAAGAAAGTATTAAGTACTTATAACTTCAAAAAGGTGTTTCTTATATTATTTCAATTATATTTATTCAATTCCCGAAATATATTTTTTTCGTTTTTATTATATTGTATAGAATCTATCAAATATTTGTAGTAACCTAAGAAAGTATGTAAATTTAAGGAAGTATAATTTGCCAACATTTTGGCACAAGGAGCAGTTTTGCGTATTTAAATTAAAATTCAATATCTTTATTGTTAAAGCCGTTGACGTTTTATTCTTTCGTATAAGCCACCGTCGGCTTCTGGTATCAAAGCTATCCATTTATATCATATTCTGCAGCTAAGCACTAGAACAACAAGCACATAAATACTCTAACCTACATACATACACAATTGTAATAGATAATTCTGATTACGAAGTAATATTTCACTCTTTTATATATCTTTTAATTGTAAGAAGTTTCTAAGGTAAGTAATAAATATAAGATAGTATAAATTACTACAAGTTACATGTACATATGTAGTTTACACACGTGAGCTGAACGTGAGCTGATTCTCGGCGGGTACTTCGTAGGAGACGGGGTCTTATTAGGAACGAAGAAAAATTAGTTTAAATAAATGTCAATAGATGGCATTATCTGTATCGATTTGTTATTGAAGTATGTGTAAAATTTGTAATAGATAAAGATTGTTTCTATAAAGGTATAATATGGCTTTAAAAATTGTTTTAAGTTAACAAAAACAAAATAATGCTTTCGAAAATCAAATTTACGTAATTTTACTGTTTATAGAAAAATCAGCACTCAGGTGTCAATCAGCAGCGGGTTTGTAATGTGCGGTGAAGAGTTTAATTAATTGTTTACCGTGGTTGGTTAAAAACTGTCAAAATCACTGAAATTTGTTTAATTAAATTTAGAATGAACTTGTGCAGTATTTATCATGTTTATAAAATAAACGAGTACGAAAATTTGCGGATTAATGGCATCTATTATTATTTATCTATTCAAGCAAACAACAAATTGCCCGATTAGCGCTATCCAATTTCTTTGTATGGGATGAGGCATCTGTACTGTTAGATGATATCTGTGCATATGCATCTGGGTATGTATTGAAGGCTTCGCCTCGCTTCCAACATGATCAATTCGAAGTTCGATTAAGCTCTAGTTATATTTTTTTTGACGTTTTGATTCCGACAATAACTAGAAAAGCAATATACCTACATTTACTGTTGTTTAAACCTTCTCATAATATAAAGTTGAAAACTGTTTGTTTAAAGGCGCTTATTATCTGTTAATACGTAATACAATGTTAAGTTAATGAAGTTACTCGCACGTAGTTCGCTAACTTTCGAACACTTTTTACTTATACTTGATAGTAATTAAGATCTTCGCCTACATTTTTATCTAAAAATACACAAAGTGTTATTCCTGACATGTAATGATAAAAATAAATATATTGTATAATTAGGTTTATATTTATAGCGTTTTTATCAAACTGTGTATTTATTACCCAAGTTCAAATCACATTTGTTAAAAGAAGGAAGTATGAAAAACGTTGTGCAGTTGTCAAAGATATTGTATAAAAAATTGAATTGCGTACCTCTTTGTTTAAAGTTTTGAAAGAGATGATAAATAAAATATTTAAATTCTGCCAAACTTTTAAACTACTTGCCAAAGCCTCTTGAAAAATATTTAAAATTAAATTCGTCAATGTTATTAAAGTACTGAAATAGTTTCAATATACAAGTGACATTGCCAGAACAAGATTAAGTAAAAAAAAACACAAGTAGATTAATGTCAAAGTCGTTAGTCGGTATATTCTTAAAACCAGTTAATACACTGCCTCAGTCGCAATAAAAGGTCATTACGAAATGTTTATTACGTCCACTTGCTAGTTGACATACCTAATAGAAAAATCGAATCATTTTTATTTCAACGGCAGAATAATTGCGACGTTAATAGTTATATCACGCGAAGTGCAAACTTAAAAGTATCTACTGTGTGTGTTTCATTGTCAAGCCATCAGTTTGCGTGACCATAAATATGCCCAGTATATTTATAGTTTTCAATATATATATATATATATATATATATATATATATATATATATATATATATATATATATATATATTTGTATATAAATTTATAAAACATAATTTTAAAGCTGGCCTAAAATAATTCTAATGGCGTCAGAGGCACAGCTATTATCAAATAACTTCGCTCGTTATCACGGAGTTTAATCATATCAATTAAAAATTTATCCTCTGATTTAATCGGAGAGACGTAGGAAATTAAAACGGGCATGATGTGACAAGTTTCGGGGCCGGTGTAATTAACGTGATTAAAAGGTATAAACTTTTTATCTGGCCGAGTTCGAGCGCAGGCAATTAAGAAATCTAGCTAAATAGCAGTCCGTCGTAGACGGGCGTAGCGCCTGTCGGGACTTCCTTAGGTTTTATCATTTGTCATAGTAAGAGTTATCTGGGCAATGATTTTCTTTTATGAAAAGAGTAATATTAAAATTCAAAGTTTTGCTTTATAGAGGATGTCAATTAGGCAAATACGTAAAAAGCGTTGAGTGGAGTCTTGTCCAGGACATTTCAGTATTATTCCAAACATTAGTCATATAGTAAATGTATGTAAGTATATATATATATATATATATATATATATATATATATATATATATATATATATATATATATATATATATCTTGCGAGGTGGCAGTCACGCGGCGATGAACCCGTAGAGCTGTGCAGGCGTGCGGCGCAGCGAGAGAAGTGTATTAATAATACCTTAGAGCAACCAATTCACACTTAGAGCTTTAGAGTATGCACAGTTATAGTCTGTCAGAGCGTCGGTCGGCGATGCGAGAAGCCTCTACTTAGAGACACATGTCACGTAGACGTTTAATTAGTACTTATAGCTTTGTTACATTATTGCTTCGAGTAATTGCACTAATTCCCTCGTAATCATACAGAAATTACCTGCTCGGGATAACAATCGGTTCAGTGGTTAGCGTGTTGTGGCTGAGACCCCGGGCTCGAGTCCCGGGGCTGGACGATGTACTTATGGAGGTTACTCAAAAAAATCTCAATAGCAGCTCGGAGCTGGAAAAAGTGCCATAAATATGCGTTTCCCCCTGTACCTCGAAGAACACGTAAAGCCGTTGGCCTGATCTACCCCATCTTTGTATAATACAAAGTGAACTTATATTTTCAATGTAAACATATTATGCTATAATATCTCCTGTGCAGATAATAATCCTGATTATAATATACTAGCATTGCCCGCCGCTCCACCCGCGTTCAGATGACCAAAAACCAAATTCTTAGGCTTTACATATTAGTATACTCTTACACTGCAGCTTTTGTATTTTTTCTCAGAAATTATATATTTTCCGGCAGTAAAAAGTATCCTATATGTTGACTCGGATAACCAGCTATCATCATACCAAATTTCATCAAAATCTGTCCAGTGGTTTTCTTGTGATGCGGTAACAGACAGACAGACAAAAATTCTAAAAACGATACATTCGGTCTCTGTATCGATAATAATGTCTATTTCAATAAGACCTTACAAACAATATTTTATGTACAGATTCGGCTTAGTTACAATTTTATTATATGTATAGATTAATAAAATATAACTACATATTTTATACTAGAACCCGCGCCGCGCTAGTTTGTGTTTGTTAGAGTTAATATCAGAAACTGCTGTAAGAATTTTCATACGCTTTCATCTCATCAGTAGACAGAGGGACTATCTAAGAAGGTTATAATATCTGAATATTTTTCGAAAATATGCTGCCGATATGTTGATATTTGTGAATTAAATCTGAAAACTTGTCTCTTCTGAGGGCTTCTGTAATAAGTACTATTTATATTTAGGGACTGGCTCATAAATAATCTATCTCTATAGAAAAATCTCAACAGGTCACACACACACACACATTAACACGTTATCGCATTTATAATAATACTAGCATTGCCCGCGGCTCCGCCTGCGTTCAGATGACCAAAAGCCGAATTCTTAGGTTCTACATATTAGTTTATTCTTACATTGCAGTTTTTGTATCTTTTTTCAAAAATGAGATATTTTCCCGCGGTAAAAAGTATCCTTAATATTGACCCGGATAACCAGCTATCATCATACCAAATTTCATTAAAATTCCTAAACTGGTTTTTCCGTGATGCGTTAACAGACAGACAGACAGACAGAAAGACAGACAGAAAGACAGACAGACAGACAGACAAAAATTCTAAAAACTATAGATTTGGACTCTGTATCGATAATAATGTCTATTTCAATAAGATTTTCCAAAAAAATATTTAATGTACAGATTCGGCTTAGTTACAATTTTATGATATGTATAGATTTTATATTAGTAAGGAGTAAGCATTGAGATCCCTGTTTTAGTTTAACTTTATAACAGGAATAGATTGTTTACGATGTTTTATTAGTTGGTAGTTACGTTTTAGCAAAGCGTCGGCGGATAAAGGAGGTTGAGTAATAGTCGATATACAGATCTGTAGCAAGTTGGCGCTCGACTGAATTATTCAGCTCGTGTCCGCGCCGCGCCTCGCCGCCCGCACGCGTAGCTACATCACTTGTTTTTCACGCACTCTCGTACACATACATAAGTATGTATGTTATATGAATGTATGTATGTACCAAACACGCACCTGAGATTCTTTAGGTCGTTGTTCACGTCCAGACGTTTTGTTCACTTTGATTTATAATTCCTCTTGTGAAATTTGTGAACGTTGTAACGACCCTTACCTTTTACATATATAATGCACTTCGCTTTTCTGCCTAAAAATTATCCGGCCTTCTGTTTCCAATGGTATAATATATGTATATATGTACATATGTAATTGTAGTTGGAACTTGACGATATATTTTGATTCTCAAAAGTAGATTTAGTCATAACTTTTTGTGCTTTTTAGGTTGTATATGTAGGTATGTGGAGGTATTAATTGCGTGCTACGTAACTATGCCGCAATTAATAGATAAAAACTAAGCATCTATAAATCATGTGATTGTCAAATAAAGGATATTATTCAAAATTCCATAAATAAATAAATTTGTAAAGATTAAATAATGTTTAAAATTATTGTATTCTTTAAGTTGACATTAAAGTGTATACCAGTTTATTCCCGTGTACTTACTCGCCCGTCGCTTCATTCACCAAAACTATGCCTGCAGTTAAGCTTTTTCTAAAATTTATCTATTTAATTTATTCATGGGGTATACGAATTGATATATTTTGTTTATCAATGTCTACATGTTTACGTTTAATTCTAAAATAATATGAAGAATAGATTATCCGCATTTTTTTGCATGATCTAAAACCTCTTATGGACATATTGTCGCAATATCTTTTTTGTGGGTTCCTTGAGTATGGTGGAATAATAGAAACTTACCATCAAATTTCATATTTTTGACCTACTGACTTGATTTTTTTGAAATTTCATACCCTTTTGTAAATTATCTTGCAGGATAAAATATATCGTTCGGCCCGGAAGGGTCAGTATTTTATAGGAATAATTGATCAAATGAAACTCACTTAATAAATAAAGTAATTATTGACTGATTTTATAACATTTTTTTTTTTTTTTTTATTAAAAATAGGCTCACTCTTGACCTTCATCTATGCTCGAAGGCACAGATAAGGTCTACGATCTAACGAGTTTGCCCAGGAGAAGCCTGTTGACACGCACCTTAAAAAGTTTCAAGTTGTACGCTCTCGGAAAAACAGACGCAGGCAGGGCATTCCATTTCTTGGCTGTGCGCAATATAAAAGATGATGAATAGCGCTTAGTGCGAGTGGTCGGAATGTCAACCAAGAAAGGATGGTATCCTGCAGTACGTCTGGTGTTCCGATAGAAGAATGGCGATGGCGGTATGAGACTGTGGAGTTCGTGGGCACACTCCCCGAAGTACAGTCTGTAGAAAACCGACAGACATGCAACTTGGCGACGGTGTGCTAAGCTGTGAAGCTTAGTTTTCACAAGCTTTTCGTCGCCGATTAGCTTTTTAGCTCTGCGTTCCACCGAGTCAAGAGCGGCAAGTTGGTATTTAGCAGAGCCATCCCAAAGGTGACTGCAATACTCCATGCATGATCGGACTTGAGCTTTGTATAAAGTGAGAAGCTGTCCAGGCGTGAAGTATCGCTTAACCTTGTTTAGGATACCCAGTTTTTTGGCCGCAGTCTGTGCCTTCGACTCGATGTCATCGCCAAAGTTAAGGTTTGCCTTCAACCTTATACCGAGAAGCTCTAGACTGTCGGATACTTCTACATGTGCACCACGGAAAGTAGGAGTCAGGCTGAATGGACTCCTTTTTGCAGAGAACAAACAGGCTTGCGTTTTGGCGGCGTTGAAGTCAACCAGATTGTCGTCACCCCATTGTGATACAAGACTTAAGGTTGCATTTGTACGCTCCACCATGGCCTCTCTCAAAGTGCATATTGTTACCCCTCCGTCCCTTGCATCGGACACATAGCTCTCTATGACTGTGCTGTCATCCGCATACGCAACAATACCTGGCGAAAGCAGGTCATTGATGTGCAGCAGGAAGAGAGTCGCAGAGAGAACAGACCCCTGTGGAACTCCGGCTTCGATAGTCATTGAATCAGAAGAGCAACCGTCAACGACTACTCTGATCGACCGTTCGTTTAAGAAGTCGGATACCCAGTCACAAAAGTCGGAGGGGATGCCATAAGCAGGAAGCTTGCTCAGTAGACTTGCGTGCCAAACCCTATCAAATGCCTTCGAGATATCGAGTGAGACTGCTAGAGCTTCACCACGGTTTTCGATGGCCTCGCCCCAGCAGTGCGTGACATACACAAGAAGGTCCCCAGTAGACCGTCCCCGGCGGAAGCCATATTGATGGTCACTAAGGAGATCATTAGATTCGAGGTATGACAGCAACTTACTGTTAAGTACTCTTTCCATAACTTTACAGAGTATGGAGGTAATGGCGATTGGTCGATAGTTGCAGGGATCAGCACGACTACCCTTCTTAGGTACTGGCTGAACATTGGCAAGCTTCCAAGAATTGGGCACTGTACTAGTTTGGAGAGAGAGGCGGTACAGGCGAGTCAGTATAGGAGACAACTCAGGCGCACAATTCCTTAGAACCCTTGAAGGTATACCGTCAGGTCCACTGGCCTTATTCACGTCAAGATTTTTTGTGGTTACTAAATAATATGTAATAGTTTCGTTCAGTAAAAAAATGAGTAGGTTCAAAGTTACGTACACTTTTGTATCACTGTAGCGGGCGTAGCGTTGCGTAGCGTTGCGTAGCTTTGGCGTAAAGCGGTTACGTTTTGTTTATCGCGTACCTACAGCGGCACAGCATACAGATTTTAATAGAACTCGCAATTGTACTTTGAATTAAATACATTTATATCATAATGTATACAAATAAAATATTTACATTTCTTTCCTAAGTACTCATATATTTTCCAAATGAAATGCATGTCGATGCTCGTTACGTTTCACAATATGTAATATACAACAAAAACAATAAGAAAATGCATTAATGTAAAAGGAATATCTTCTTTTAAGTAACAAAGTTGCAAGAGAATGAATCTAAGCCGCATTTTAAGCAACACAATAGTAATAAAAGTTATAGCTTTCACGACTACGACGAGACACTGGCGATTAATTGTCTTCACAAGGTCGGCACGTGAGCACTTCACTCGAGTGAGTGAGACTCGTACACACACCTTACATCTATACATATAATAAAATTGTAACCAAGCCGAATCTGTACATTAGATATTTTTTGGTGAATTTTATTCAAATAAACATTATTATCGATACAGAGGCCGAATCTATAGTTTTTAGAATTTTTGTCTGTCTCTCTGTCTGTTACCGCATCACAGAAAAACCACTGGAGGGATTTTCATGAAATTTTGTATTGTGATAGCTGGTTATCCGGGTCAACATAGAGGATACTTTTTACCGCAGGAAAATATCTCATTTCTGAGAAAAAATACAAAAACTGCATTGTAAGAGTCATACTAATATGCAGGGTATGAAATTATCAAGATAATTATCCGATAATTATCAAACAGGTCATGGTATGAGGCGGTGTAGTGGGCAGACTCCTTAATGAGTGAAATTAAATCCTCATCCTCCTCAACTGCATTAACTCAGTTTGCTGATTGAGTTTTTTGAGCCGATTGAGAGAGTTCAATTACCTGATCGACGATTTGAAAAGTTACAAATTAAATATTTTCAATTATATTTATCATGATAATTATCATGATAATTATCGTTTCGAACCCTGCTAATATGTAAAACCTAAGAATTTGGTTTTTGGTCATCTGAACGCGGGCGGAGCCGCGGGCAATGGTAGCATGTACTATATATTGGACTTAGCTTCAAATTGACAACTTCTTGCAAAGTGGCAGCTTTCGCGTCGGACCTGTTCGCTATATCTGTCACAGTTCGCGAGATTTGCTCCGCACTAGCTTACTATTTATTTGTGTTGCTCGACAAATATGACACAAACTAACACAGGCTTATGAAATATTCGGTGGTAATAAATGTACTGCAGAAATTAAAAAAAAAAACGGTTTTTAAGCAGAAATAAAACCTTTAAATTTATTTCAGTTTTAAAATATATAATTACATATAAGTATGTATTACATAGAACATAGTCTCTTGTAAATGTAATTCATAAAATAATACACAACTAGATGTAAAAATAGTAGTACATATAAGTTAAAATGATGAAATAATCCCTCTGAACGTATTCGGACATAGAGACAAATCTCCGGCAGCGAGTGCCGCAGCCGCCGCGCCGCGCCGCCCGCGCCGCCCGCACCGCCCCGGGGCGTAGTCCAGCCGATCTTGACTTACATATTCTTAAGCTATTTCCTGTTGCGAGACACCGCTCACGTATAGAGCTTTCTAAAACGATAACTCCAACTATATTTACTTGCATTCGGTGAAATTTAATGTTGTTTTCATCTAGAATATCATGACCACTAAAAATAGTTGATCTTGATTATTATAAAAGACTATCATTGCCCGCGGCTCCGCCCGCTTTCAAAACAAAAACCAAATTCTTAGGTTTTACATATTAGTATGCTCTTACATTGCAGTTTTCGTATTTTTTCTCAGAAATGAGACATTTTCCCGCGGTAAAAAGTATCCTATATGTTGACCCGGATAACCAGCTATCACCATAACAAATTTAATCAAAATCCCTCCAGGTTTTTCTGTGATGCGGTAACAGACAGACAGACTAAAATTCTAAAAATTATAGATTCGGCCTCTGTATCGATAATAATGTTTAATTCAAGAAGATTTTCCAAAAAACATTTAATGTACAGATTCGGCTCAGTTACAATTTTATTATATGTATAGATAAAATTTTATGATAATAATTTTAACTGAACTAGCAACTTATCCTCGCTTTGCTCGGGCGCGTCCCTGGTACGTTTTAAATGGTTAAAAAAGGTATTGTTAGTGTACGTTAGAAGATATACACATCGTAATGCAGCCTTTCGAAGACCTACAATTTTCTCTTTAGATTTAGCCAGCTATAGTAACGTAAGCATAAGAAAACGGTCATCTTTTAAAAATCGAGAATATTTAGAGGTTATAAACGCAACAGAAGGGTTGCGAAATCACTTTTTCTATTATTATGTGAAAACCGTACCAAAATCCGTTGTGTGCTTTAGAAGAAGTATGCCGAAAAAGAGACAGACACAGACAGCGACTTTGTTTTATAATAAGCACTGGTATGTATAAAACAAGCAAACTAAAAGGATGGGAGCAAGTTGACGTAGGAACAGAGTATTATGCAATTGGAGACATATTATAATACACGTAGCAAGATTCGCAGCAAGAACCTACATATTTTTATAATATAAAAACGAATCGCTGAATGTGTTGCTAAACGCAAATCTCGAGAGCAGCTGAACCGATTTTGCTAATTTTTTTTTTAGAATATTCCTTAAAGTACGAGGATGGTTCTTACGGAGAGAAAAATTAAAAAAAAATCCTGATAAAGTCTAAAAACAACACTTTCTATACTCCCATACAAAAGATCCGTAATAATATTTAAAAGTCAATTTGAACTTAAATACCAACGAATAAAGTTTAAGTGTTAGTGGAGAGGTTCCGGGAAGGCAAAACAATTGAGTGACGTTAGTATCAATATTAATGTCAATATTTGTCAATATTATTAACAAAAAAAAATTAAAATGTATATGGCTAACGCTGGCTAATAACTATTTATATCTATTTAAAACGTACCTTGCGACGAACCCGAGCGAAGCGAGGGTGAGCCGCTAGTTATAAATAAAAACTATTAAAAAATAATAAAAACCGACTTCCAGGCACTAAAATGTAAAAAACAACTAAACGGAGATTTTCATTTAGAATAGATACCTAATTATCAGATATTTTCGAAGTCGGTGCCAACCTACAACGTCTTAAGATATGAGGATCTAATAGGTAAATATGGATTTTGCGTATTTTTTAGTGCCTGGAAGTCGGTTATTTTTAAGTTTTTTTTTTCCATTTTTAGTGTACACGTAATAAGCAGGTACTTTTTAAGAAGAAAATTTTTTATATCTTATTCGAATAAGCAATTTATTAAAAAAATAATTTTTGTTGATTTTTTAAAAACCCGCTCGACCGATTTCGGTAAAATTTATATAGGGCCACCTGGGAAGTATACCCTTTGAAACAAAAAAAATTCCAAATCGGTTCAGGCGTCTTCGAGTAATCGGTGAACATACATAAAAAAAGATTCCGACGAATTGAGAACCTCCTCCTTTTAGGAAGTCGGTTAAAACAGATATGTATGTCAACTTGTCCTATCTTTTTAGTTCGCTTTTTTTATTTCTGTAATTTTTTTACAGCTTTTTATATTGGTCAGTTTACTCGTATGTTTTTATGTTGCTATTTCTTATTCCAAATTACTTTTAAATATATAATTTGTACAGGTATATTTAAATTGTTATCGCCTCTTAAAATCCTTTATTTTGATATTCGATAGATCTAATAAAATAAAATGTTTTAAGGAGATACAAATTGGCACCTGAAATCAGCCTCTTTCATTTTTTATTTGTTCTGTTCAGCCTAAGACGCTCGTGTTATAATGACAAATCTAACGAAGTATGAATTATCAAAATCGGTATCGCTTAGTAATTACGAGGGAACATAGGATTGGATTTACATACATACATACATTTATACATATACATACGTACAGGTCAAACATATCGCCGCAGTCGGATAAATATAGATAAGAGACTTACGCTCGAATTAACTTTGTGTCTCTAATGAAAACGAGCGGCTTTGCCGCACATAATTGTTAAATATAGGTATGTCAATTATAAGAGTGCTACTAAACGTTTTTGTTTTAAAGAACATTTAATTTTGTTTATGAAGGATAATTACCCAAACCAGTTATTGTGTTTTCCCGTGGGAATGAGAGATTTTATTGTAGTAAAAGGTATTCTCAATGTTGACCCGAGTAATAAATTAATTAGCACTACAAAAAATTTGGTTACTCGTAAAATTAGTTAAGTACTTTTTGCGTAAAAAGCAAACAGATATAAAGAAAAATAGATACACATTTCAACAACTATTGCTTTGGGATGTATGTATGTATATTCTGTACACAATACGTAATAGACGTTGTTATTAAAAATAATTCATGTTTAGATTTCGTTTTGTTACTATTTTACTGTACGAGTATGTGTGGACAGAGCTAGAGATAGTGACAGACACGAAGCGCTCTTCAAAAGCAGTTGAGCCTGAATAATTTATCAAGGAGACCTTTGCCCGGCGGTGGCTGCTGTCAATGTGATCGATGCCGACAAAAAGCTTTATATATTATGTATGTCCAAATATTTAAGCCAGCCAAGTATTGATAATGGCCACCTGTCGCCCTTCGCCGAGCCGGCAGCCGCGGCATCGTCGTAGTGTTCTCTAGAAGTGGAACGTCGTTAATTATTCGAACCATAGAAAGAAAGTAATATCAAAGTATGAATTTATTCATTAAACCCATTCTTATAAATATACAATTAGTGATATCGATTGAGTTTTTGTCACTTTAAGAGGTATGGAAATTATATTAGAAAGTCTTTCGTGTAAAGTACTTTCATGTTGCATACAATGTTACTATATTATCTAATATATTTACTGCCTCGGTGGTGTAGTGGCTAGCATGTACGGCTGCACACCCGGAGGTCCTGGGTTCGAGTCCTGGGTCGGGCCAAGTTTAGTTACTGAGTCTTTCTGTATAGTAAGCCTCAGTAATAGCCCGGAGTTAGGAAGTTGGCGGTGTTTCACCCCCGTGCCTCGGAGAACACGTAAAGCCGTCGGTCCTGCGCCTTAACTCTCACTGGTCGTGTCGAGCAGTCGTCCCACCGGAGTATGAGAGTGACAGGAATAGAGAGTGCACTTGTGTCTGCGCGTACACTTGTGCACTATAATATCTCCTGCGCAGTTGGTTAGTCTCAATGAGATTGGCCGCCGTGGCCGGAATCGGTCAGGAGAACATCATCATCATCATCTTTATCTATTTAAACGAGCAATTCTTGTATACTGGTAAAACGTGTGTTTTCGAGTTTTCATGCGGTTTTCTTTTGCATTATTCCACGCAAAATATTACGTTCCGATATAAGCAACATGGTCAAGCGGCCAAGGCGCAAGATTGAATAAGTGTCCGGGTTCGAATCCGCGTCGGATACAAAGGTATAACTTATTTTTGTTTTTTTTTGTATTTATTCAAGGTTTTTGTTTTTTTTAAAGAAAATTGTACTATTGACCAAAAGCTTGGTGGCCCAGGTATTTTTAGAAAATGTCGTTTTATTCGTGTTTTCAATAATCAACTTTATCCATAATCAACTAAAATATATACTATTTTTGTTTATTGGAAAAAAATAATAAAAAGATGGCATTTGGATAGTCCTAATGTTGCCACTTAAACATAAACTGAAGAAAATGACTCTTTCTGACATCTATTAGCGAATAATAATACTATTTTTTTTTAATTGTAATCTGAATCTCGGAAACAGCTCCAACGATTTTCATGTAATTTAGCATACAGGGTGTTTCGGGGGCGTTAAATCGATCTAGATTAGTCTTATGTCTGAGAAAACGCAGTTTTCTTTTGCATTATTCCACGCAAAATATGGTCGGTAATTTGCACGCTCGGTTATAAGCATCGTGTTCAAGCGGCCAAGGTGCAAGATCAACAATCTCAGGTGTCCAGGTTCGAATCTCGGTCGCATACAAAGTTTTTACTTATATTTTTATTTGAAAACTTATTCAAGTATTTATTTAAAAAAAAAGACGCAAGATTGACAATCATAGGTGTTTGGGTTCGAATCCCGGTCGGATACCAAGGTATAATTTTTTTATGTTTTTTTTTGTATTTATTCAAGTTTTTAGTTTTTTTTTTAAAGAAAATTGTACTTTTCAATCAAAAACTTCGAGCGAAGCTCGGTGGCCCAGGTACTGTAAAATAAAATAGCGTAAGTGATCGCAAAGAAAACATAAGTCCCTGATAACAAACTCCGTGGGCGGCGTTCGCAAGAGTTCCAGTTCGTTAGCGAGGAGGACGACACAAAAATACGCGACGGATGCGCCACAGCTGACTGCCATTTATGAGTTTTGTTTAACTAATATAATGTTTTACCATTCCTTTGTTCGCGGGCACTATACGCGCTCCGGACTAACGAAGAGGGCATTGCTTGAGATTACGAGCGGTACGATCATTGTCCTCTCGCTGCTGTCGTCGCTCACTCTTCTACTCCCGCGCGCTGCGACGTGTGACGAAGTTTTGTGGTGTGACGAATATTTGTTAACAGAAATTGTGAACATTACCACACTGAAAAAACAGATCTTAAAATTGAAACGAAATTGCTACCAATTTTTTATTGTAATAACTATTAAATGTCGATGTACTAATTTATTCACATTCGTTGCAAAGGTATGTTTTGTGACGGTCAGTCGATCGAATAGTTTGCTATCCTATTTTGTTTGAGTAAACTCATACGGTGGAATGATTAGTTGGCAATAAACTAACGTCAGTTGAACAGACGGACCTGTGCTCCTTCCGCACGTGTACAGTTGTCATTATGTTATTTACATATACGAGTATCTACATACATACATATGTACATTTATGTACATTAGGTAAAGCTATGAGTTAGCACAAGTCTCAAATACAGGAGTCAGTGAATGCGCAACTCATAAAGCTACGGATTAAATGCCGGTACGTGGCAGCGAGTCATAGGGGGCACTCCACAGAACTACAACGATGTGATACGTTACCGCACGCCGCGTCACACCGGAGCTCATATATCGACATTAAACTGCAGCACAAACGTTAACAGTCGCTACACTCGATACACTCAGCTGTATTATACTATTAAGTAAATACGTAACTATTAAGTACTATGAAAATAATATAAAACTTGGGGTTCATTTTTTTTTAAATATCATGAAATTCAGTATTCTTCTAGCAGCCATCAATCTTCGCATAAAGCATGGATTGTTGCTTATTTAGTTCAATATATGTAGGTATGTATATACATATTTTACAGGTTACTCCAGAATAGTTCATCAGAACCACAGATCATATAATACTATACTAGTACAGAACTATCTCCATGGGAACCGTGAATTGCGTCTAATCAAGTGGGTACAATTGCGCCCTGCCGTGAAGGAAAATAGGTAGAAAAAGTAAAAAAAAATGTATTATTAAAATCACTGCTTAAATCAAAGGAAGATAAACTAATAATCACCACAATAAAAAAAATATGATTAAAAATTCAAAAACAAGAATTATTCATACAGATGTACCCGCCTAAAAATAGTTCTGCCGGCGCCTACGTGTATCTCCGATGGTGGCGAGCACAGATCCTTATCAAAGCACACGCGAGGGCAATTTTAGAAAATTAAACAGTTAAGGTAGCACTGTCTCGGCGACGGGCGGCGGAGGGCGGGCGGTGCCAGGCGGCGGGCGGCGGCGTGTCCTTATCGCGGCCGCGGCCGGGACCAGCAAATTGTTTCAGACGCTCCTAAATAGCTTCCTTATTTGCGTGCTCGTATAAAAGTAAACTTAAATCCCACAAGCATTGTGCACCGCTTTCATTATTATTTTATTTACGTTCGCTGTTAGATAATAAAAAATAATGCTCAAAGATGTAAATTGATAATTCTTTCTTAGATTTACGCGCATATTTGACATTTTAAATAAAACTATCTTCTCGGATTATTTCGCGGATTTATTTTGGTTTTTGGCTCTCGACGTTTCGAATGCTTTACAGCAATCATGGTCACGGGAGAGACCTGCCGTGTCTCTTTTATTTGAGTGTATTTTACAAGAGTAATTCACTTTCTCATATCTTATATTTAACACGACTTCGTCTATTTTGCGGTTGTCTGTGAAAATTTGTTTAGGAGACAGAGTTTATGGCGGGTCGGCTCGGGACCGCCAGACCCTCCCCAGCAAAGTTATTAGTTGTCGCCACGCAGTGTTGCGGTGAAGCGGTCCGTATTCATTTGAACTCTCGAGGCCTCCTGAGCTCATTGTCTTATCGCGAGCGAACAAACGTGCCCGCGGGAAGTACACTCGGCTTTGCCCTCATATATCGCCGTGACCCCTTTCAGACGATACACTGATCTATCAAGCAATTTTCGTAAACTGCGGACTTTACCCTGCAGCCATTTTACTTTGTGAATTGTTGTGGATATTACTTTGTAGGAAAAAATCTTAACATATTAATATATACATATTCTTTATGTTGATTCCGTTCGTTTTTGCATTTACAACGCAAGACAATTTGTCTGCAAACGTCCAATTAAAATAACAGAAATAATTTAATTTCATTTAGGAAAAAAATAATGGTGGTGCACCGGTTTTTAATCCCTCCACGAGCGCGGACACGCCGGCGTGTCAGTTAACAATAGATTTCTTAGAAATTTAATAAATTTGTTTGAAATTTACCTGGAGGTGTTAAAGATGCACGGATTGTAGTTTGGGTTAATTACAGTCCAGTATTAGAAGTAGCACGAAATAAAATAGATAGTGAAAGATGTAGATAGGAAGATGGCTGACGATAGTGGGGGCTGGCCGCTTCGCCTCCTGACGCTTAGTATTTCATTGGCGGCACGAAGGCAGCGCCGGGGTTTTTATTTTTAAAAAAAAATATATATATATATATATATATATATATATATATATATATATATATATATATATATATATATATATATATATATATATTTATTTATTTTCTCAAATAAATAAAATTCACTTATAGACAAAATACAAAAAATAATATAACAAATACCGTGTCGTCGGACAAATCATTTCATAACTTATTCACTTAGCATTATTAGAGTTACGAGTATCTACTCAACATTATATAGAAACTTATATCACAAGAAACATATTTTGTTTTAATTTTCCGAGTATAAACTTAAACACGTAATACCAACATAGTAAAAATTAAGAATAAAGAGGGTAGTACTAATTGTTTTAAGACAATAAGTAAGGTAAGGGCACAGAGTACATTGGTATATACCTAGTTCTAAAGTGCACATGGCAGAGGTAATTAGAGAGATTTAAAATTTGTATAATAATATTTATGTTGTTACTTTTTACTTTATTTCGATGTATCATATTACAATTAGATAAATTGAAATAATTATTATTTGATTTTTTAATAGAATTATACATGTAAGTAACGAAATTTTTTATTGTTCCAGGAAATATAAAAAAATATTATAAATTGTTTGATTTAAATATTTACATAAATATCATATACATTTCTTATTATTTTCTAGATATCAAATAATTATGTTAATTTACATAACAGGCAGATCGTTCATAACCTGACAACTTTTTGTTAGCAACCAAGTAACCAGTAACCAATTTCTTATTTATATTTTAGATCAAAACATAATCAAGTTATTTAAAATTTTATTATATGTATAGATAAGGCCACGACAACATATTATATAATTAGGTAATAAAATCATTCATTTAATATAAAAATTCTAAGTTTATCTCTCGGCTGTGCAGTAGGTAACATTCGTGCGGCGCGACGCTCGCGATTCGGCTAAGCCTCACATTATTTAAACAGTGCGCGTCGACATAATCTCATTACTCTGAAAGTAAAATAGAATAATTTTGAGGAAATATAATTTTTCCAAATACCTTGCGTTCGTCCCCGAGCTCGCTCCGCTGTCCGAGCTGCGCTCCGGGCACACGCGCGCTCGGCATATTTTACAAATAGAGTGATATACCGTTGGGTTTTATGTGACAGCACTGTCGCCTTTTTACGTCTGTACCATTTACTTAATTCACATTTTTTGTTACTGTATTACATGATGACAAATTGTATTTATCTTTATGTTTTCTGCAAATAATGTTCTAAAAAAACTTGTAGTTTTTTAAAATATAATGAATATTATGAACAGTATATTATCACTATAATTTCATAAATAAATCATGAGAGTACCAGCTGGACTTCCAGACGTTGCTTTGCTTTATCTCGTAATATACAATTTATTTACAACCCAACCACAACACCACATATTAGATCTAGATTTCGTGACAGAAAAAACTATTTTGTCTTATAAATCCCAAATTATCCCTTAAAACTAGCGCACCTCTCATATTTTGATGGAGCTATATCCAAAAGCTTCCGATAAGAAGTTATGTATTAAATGAATATTGATATTCTCATGTGCACACTCTTCGTGATCGTATCGTGGAAAAGGTCGATTGAAGTTATGCAAAACTGGAGCAATGGATATTTGTAACATTTTTGTAGAGACGCAAAGTCACTAACGTTACTTACCCCAGTATACTTATTGGCTTTAACATACATACATATATGTACGTATGTACGAACTACGAGTATATTGCGAAATGCTACTGAATATCACACGCAACGAGAGTAGGGGCGGTACGCTAGTTATTAAATAAAATGGTACTTAATTTTTGTTTTAATGGAAAATACATACAGCGCGATATAATTTCCAAAAAGAGATAAAATTAAGAGCAGTCATGAAATTTTATTACGGATCCAATCGGATTTACCGGTGAGGCGTGAAAGTCTTTTTTGTGACAACACTCGTTAGTGAAAACAAATTTGATTGTTAAAATACAACATTATTTCTTTAACGCCTCGTCATGTATATTCTGTATTTAGTTATATTTACTTCTATAATTCATTATCGACGTTTCTGCGATAAATGAACACGACATAAGTAACATGAATATTTTAATAAATAGTTACGAAAGGAATGAGGTACTTATTTTTGTAATAAATGTATTCAAAGTATTGACAACCGCCGAAATGCAACGCATTTGCACAGTTTTACTTCCCGTGTCGAGCCTTCGACGTGCACTATATACCTATGTAAACATTTTTTGTTGCAGAAAATACAACTTATAATACAACTTTGAGTTCCTCTAACCACTACGCTGTGTATGACCGATTTGCGGCCGCTGTAGGGACTGATTATGCATTTATTTGCTAGAAAATGTGACTTTATTTTAAAGTGATAGTTAAAACTCGGATATAATTTAATTTTGAGAGGCCTGGTAATTATTCATTAGGTAGAATAGTTTTTCATAAAGCAGCAATAATATTCTATGTACGAGTATGTATGTATTTTTTTCGATATAAAATAAGCTTTATAACTTATGATATTAACATTTTTTTTAGTTCTGTTATTATTATAATATTGAAAAAAAAATGAAAAAACAATTTAAAAATTAAATATTTAGTTATGACTCTTAACTTATTATACAATTATTTACAAAATAAATAATGTGCACATACTGTCTGCTTGTTGTGTGCAGGTGTAGAGTGCGATGCGGTGGGGATGGAGAGGCACAAACTCGCATTGTTGTGTGAGGGCGCTGCCGTCGGCGCTGGCGCTGCTCGTGCTGCTGCAGCCGGCCGCCGCGCCCGCGCCCCCGCCCCCGCCCCGTCCCTGCGCCACCAACCCGCTGTGCGTCTGCCGCGCCGACCATTTCGCTTGCGATTCCTTGTCCTTCCATCGATTCCCCGACACAGGTATGACACATGAGAACACTGTCAGAATCCATGATATACGGAGGTTCTCTAACTTATGGTTAAGAATGATAACAATGCCCAAATAAGCATGAAATGCTGCTTGCCTATCTGTGTACTTGTACCTTATAATCTTTGGAATGTCCAAACAAATAGTAATTTCGCTTAAAAAGACTTGATTAGAGTGGACTATATTTCCTTATCGAAGGCTAATAGTGTTAAATGATTGAAAGGTAATGTTAAAATAAATCAACAATTCCGTAATATTTTATTTTTCTCAACTAAATATGTCTTATATAGGTCACTTTGAATGAACTAGACGTGTTGTCGAAGTAGTATTATTATGCTCATTATTTGTGATAATAAAGAGAATATAGCTGCGACTATGTTAGAGGTGGCCGCAGTGCACGTGGCGGTGTCGGCGGCGCGGCTGGGCGCGCTGGGCGAGGCGGCGCTCGACGCGCGCGCGTTGCGCACTCTCGTGTTGGTCGCCTCGCGGCTGCACAGCATCGAGCCCTCTGCATTCACGTACGGACATCTTATATATCTCCTGTACTTTGTTAGTATCTAAATGTTATTATAAATATAATATGTAAAATTAATTACAGATCTATGAAATCCAGCCTCGCATCATTAGACTTAGGTTACAACGAGTTCACAAAAATACCCATAGAAGCATTGCAACATTTGAAAGTGCTTAATTGGTTAAACTTGCAAAAGTAAGATTTATATTATTTCTTAATTATTCGCCAACGCTAATTTTATTCTTTAATCAAATTATTAAAATGTGTTAATACTTACTTGCCTTTCTTTGGCTTGTTTCAGTAATTACATAAATGAATTGGACCCAGATATGGAGTGGGGCGGACTGTCAGAATCATTGAGTAGTTTGTCACTTAGCAATAATCACATATGTGTAATACGCGAAGGTGCCTTGACATCGCTACGCCACTTAGTACAATTGGAACTAGATGGGAATCGTCTGAGACAGTTAGACGCGGCTGCGTTGCCTGCTTCGTTAGCGCTATTACGACTATCCGATAATCTCTTATCAGATTTCCCTTGCAAAGCTATTACACTCTTGCCTCGTCTCCGACATGTACATCTACGAAATAATATAATTCAACTCATTTCAAATATTTCTTGTCGAAGTGAACATTCCAAAGTGGATTCCCTTGATTTAAGTCACAATGAACTTACTGATAATTTTCATATTGATTTCTTCCATCACTCTCAACTTAAACAATTGATTTTGGACCTTAATGATTTCACAACTATTCCTTTATTTGTATCAAACTGTGGTCGTCTTGAAAAATTATCTGTTTCATACAATAAATTGCAACATATATCAGCTGTGACATTTCATGCACTAAAGCATACACTTGAAAGATTAGAGTTAGATCACAATGAACTAATAACGTTACCAGAGAGCTTAAGGGAACTGAGAAAACTAAAACATTTGTCTCTTGCTTATAATCTCTTAGAAGAAATAAAAGTATTACCACCGATGCTGCAAACTCTTTCATTAGCTGGCAATTTTCTTACACTATTTCCCTATAGTTTATATGATTTGGCCCCGGGCATGCTGTCGTACTTAGATCTTGGTTACAATCATATCTCATTCGTGTCAGAAGATTTATTCGGTGCTTGGTCCGAGGGGCTGACCACCCTCAGTCTTCGTGGGAACAAATTGGCTCAGTTAGCTTTAGGCTCTTTCCCACCACTACCTTTGCGTGAACTTGTATTGAGCTTTAACGACCTTTACTATGTTGAAGCAGGAGTTTTTACGAACTTGACAGATTTGAGAATTTTAGAACTATCATCAGCATTATTTAGTGGTGAAATACCTACTGGTTCCTCATTAGAAGCTCTAACTTGGTTGGGCTTAGATAATAATAATATTCATTTTATATCGTCAGATGATTTGCAAAATTTCCCTTCTTTAGAATATCTCAATTTAGATTTTAACAAAATAATCGAATTTCCTAGCAAAGTCAGTAGAACAAGTAGGTCGTATAAAATTAAGGAATTAAGACTGTCATATAATTACGTAAGCAGAATAGATGCAGATTTTTTGGAGAAATTGACGGAATTGCAGAGCATTGACTTATCTAATAATCGAATGCACAATATAAGTGAACGAAGTTTCTGTAATTTGTGGAACTTAGCTTATTTAAACTTAGCCGGTAACGTTGTAGAGTTAATAGGTGAAGAGGCTTTTGTTAATCTTCCTAAAATAGAAATATTGGATTTACAGGAAAATAATTTAGTGGAGTTTTCTACGAGATATTTTTCAAATATGTCAAATAATGAAGTGAATTTCGCAGTTAATATAAGCTATAATAAAATATCTTCGCTTATTGGTGGTCCTACGGTTTCAATTAATATTATAGATATGTCACATAATTTATTAGAAAATATAGTTGCAGATTTTTTCATTTCTTTAGGAGAAAATATCCGTCAAATTTTTCTATCCCACAATAAAATCGCTATCATTGACAATGTGGCATTTGGATCACTGCCTAATTTAAGTATATTAAATTTGCATGGAAATGAAATATATATGCTAAAACGTAGAGCGTTGGCAGAGTTGCCTTCATTACAGATTTTAGATCTATCAAGTAATCGAATAAGTCAATTGTTAGTGGAACAATTCCATAGTCTACATCGTTTAAGACTTTTACGTTTAGATAGTAATAAGCTTCGTGCATTGCCACGTGATGTCTTTAAAAATACTTTACTAGAATATTTGGATTTAAGTGTTAATCAACTGGCCTTATTTCCTAGCAGTGCTCTGTCACAAGTCGGCTTCACTCTACGTCGACTCGAGCTTTCATACAATCGTATTGAATATCTCGACGCTGCGATGTTTCACGCTACTTCATTTCTTTATGAGCTTGGTTTATCCCATAATGCTCTCACAGTTTTATCAGATAATACATTTGCCGGATTACCAAGACTTCATCGCCTTGATTTGTCTTTCAATTCTATTAAAACAAATTTTAAAGAGCTTTTTCATAACGTGCCACGTTTACGTCGCCTGTCACTAGCTAATACAAGTTTAAAAAATACACCACATCTTCCTCTTACTAATCTTACAGAGCTTAATCTTAGCGGAAATTATATTGCTTCATATAGCGAGATAGACGTGCGACACCTTGCAAACTTAAGAGCTCTGGATATATCTGGAAACAAATTTACTTCAATGCGCCCCGCAATGTGGACAGGTCTGCCGCAGCTTATTTCGCTTGACATATCTAGAAATCCAGTAGTGCGAATACAACGTGGACTCTTTGACGGGTTGGATCGTTTACTTTATCTTAGAATGGATAACCTGCGCTATGTAGAAAACATCGAGCCTCGAGCATTTCGTGCCTTGATATCGCTAAGATCTTTAACCCTTGAGTCGCCTACAGGCCTATCAAAAGACGTTCCTATAGCAGACGTAGTTTTTGCCACTCGTCACTTAGAAGCCTTGGTGGTTGTTATACGTAAAGAGATATTAGACACTCAATTTTTAGGTTTGCGCGCCTTCAAGCTTCGCTCGTTAGAAGTTCGTGGCGTAGCGATGCGGTACGTGGCTCCACACGCGTTTATTGCCTTAGGAAGGCAACGCGCCCTATCTTTGCGGCTAACAAGCTCAGGTATTGTGGAATTACCTGATGGTCTCGTGCTACCATTATTCCGAGTTCCACATCTCGCACTCGACCTTACCGATAATAAAATAGTTAGTTTTGGACCAGCAGTCTTGTATCCAAACTCGACGGGATGGCATCGGTTAGCGACTAAATTGTTGCCAGGTGCAAAAATTACGCTTAACTTTTTCTTTCAATGATTTACTTTTTAGTAACGAAACTTAATTTTGGTAATTTGTTAGGTGGTCTGGTACTTGCTGGTAACCCACTTCGCTGTGGGTGTTCAGCGTCGTGGGTGGGAGCCTGGCTGCGCCGCTGGACGAGCGAGGTCGGGGGCGGCACGCGCAGTGGGCGCTGGACGGCCCGCAGCAGTACGTGCGTGGCGGGCGCCAGCTCTCTTCCGAAGCCATTGCTCGCTCTCCACGCTGACGAAGCTGAATGCCACGCAAGCGCTCTTTCTAGTCGCTCGTATAAGTTGTTCGTTACGTGGAATAGATTGTATATTGTACTGTTAGCTTTCCTATTACTTAGTTAGTATTTACTTAATACTTTCTAAGGACAGTGACGATTTTTTCTAAATTATATTAGTGATGAGGACTGTATAAATATGTGATTTAACTAAATAAGTAAATACTTTTGCGAAGAGTGTGATGTCCTGGACATTTGTGATTTGAATACATATTTATACGATGAAGTTGTACATAATATTATAATAACTTGTAAATATTTATAGATTTGATTTTATACTAGATTTTTGTTAGTAAATTTTTCTATATTTATCACTTTAAGAAATTTTCGAGCAACGAATATTTAGCAAGTTACTGGTGATTTTGTTAATAATTAACGTCAAATTTAATAGTTAAAATTCTGGACACTATCGATGGCGGATGTGTTTATTTGTTATAATGATAACTTTATAAAGATTTTTTTAATAAATAAATTGTACTAAATTAAACCGGTATTAAATACGAAATGTTTAATTTCAATATTTTAGGCTAACATTTTGTATATATACTTAAATGTAATTAAAAGGGAAAGTGAAATTGAATAATAAATATTTTTATATTATTTATGAAAGTTTTATTTCTTTCTACTTTCTAATTTTTAGCCCTAAACACAGACTAATGTATTGTTTTTTTCTATAAATAACATATTTAATAAATGGATTGAAAATTATTATACTTAAATATGTTAGCTATTATACATATTATTACATGTTCCGTTATGTCAAGACAAAGTGTATAGATGGAGGGGCGCGCGCTGCACCGCGCCGGCACGCGCTCGCTCCAACACGTAAGACTGCAAGAATAATGGAGAATACTAAAACGTGACCCACACAGTGCAGTATTTCATACATTTGTGTGTTAAAATTTATTTTTCCAAGACGCTACATAAATGCGGCGGATAAAATTGTGCTTTATCTTCACTATCACCAGTTTGAATGTAGCAGTAAAGAGATGCATTCTAGTTTAACTTGTATCTAATATTATAATCTATACATATAATAAAATTCTAACTAAGTCGAATCTGTACATTAAATATTTTTTGGAAAATTTAATTGAAATAGAAATTATTATCGATACAGAGGCCGAATCTTTAGTTTTTAGAATTTTTGTCTGTCTGTCTGTCTGTCTGTCTGTCTGTCTGTCTGTCTGTTTGTTACCGCATCACGAGAAAACCACTGGACAGATTTTGATGAAATTTGGTATGATGATAGCTGATTATCCGGGTCAACATATAGGATACTTTTTACCGCGGGAAAATATTTCATTTCTAAGACAAAATACAAAAACTGCATTGTAAGAGTATACTAATATGTAAAACCTAAGAATTTGGTTAATGGTCATCTGAACGCGGGCGGAGCCGCGGGCAATGCTAGTGAATTATAGAAGTAAATATAACTAAATACAGAATATACATGACGAGGCGTTAAAGAAATAATGTTGTATTTTAACAATCAAATTTGTTTTCACTAACGAGTGTTGTCACAAAAAAGACTTTCACGCCTCACCGGTAAATCCGATTGGATCCGTAATAAAATTTCATGACTGCTCTTAATTTTATCTCTTTTTGGAAATTATATCGCGCTGTATGTATTTTCCATTAAAACAAAAATTAAGTACCATTTTATTTAATAACTAGCGTACCGCCCCTACTCTCGTTGCGTGTGATATTCAGTAGCATTTCGCAATATACTCGTAGTTCGTACATACGTACATATATGTATGTATGTTAAAGCCAATAAGTATACTGGGGTAAGTAACGTTAGTGACTTTGCGTCTCTACAAAAATGTTACAAATATCCATTGCTCCAGTTTTTGTTTTGGTTTGGTTTTGTTGTTTTTGCATAACTTCAATCAACCTTCTCTACGATACTACAGAGAGCTGTAGAGGCTGATGTAGAACTTGACAGGTGGTAAGAACTGACTAATTTTCTTTGGCGGCTTGAAGTAAGTTTTAATTGAAGCTCGCTTTAGAATGTAGCCAATCTTGTCAGTGACTCCTCTCATGTATGGTAGGACTGCAGGGACGCGTTCGACTGTGGCTGGTTTCACTCGGTCACTGTGACCGAGTGAAACATCCCTCTACAAGATGCAGGAGTTTACAAGCTTGATTGTGATTGTGGGCTCTCTTACATCGGACAAACAAAGCGATCCATTAGAACCCGGGTCAAAGAACACATAGCTGATGTGAAGCACCGTCGCAATACAACATCTGCTGTCTGTAAACATAGCCAGGACTGCCTAAGCCATTATATTCGCTTCGATAGACCTCAAATTCTGGCGAAAGAAAACCGATATCGCGCTAGAATGATTCCAGAAGCCATAGAAATTAAAAAACATCCAAATTTCAATAGGTAAGATGGCTGGGTACTGTCATCGTCATGGGATCCTGTTATTAATATAATAAAATCAATAATAAATCTAAACATAACATACAGGTAGATGTAGAAAGTGCTTACTGTGTAGATCAAAAAGACAGCATATCAGATTAATATTTTTCATTTTTCATTTGTAAAAGTATATAGTAATAGTGTTGCTTAGTAAGTTGTCTTTTTAAATAATATCAAACTAAATTAAAATTATTATCCTTAATTAATTTTAACTTTTTATATTACACATAGAACAATTATATGGCTTAAATAATTAATACTATATTTTATATTTTTCTTTATGGTTATAAATATAATAATGGCAACACTAAATATAGATTACTAATTAATATTTTTAAAATTGTAATAATTATAAGAATAACAGCATAAATTAAATAAATAATATTCCATATTCAATTATAAAACTAATTAAAATTATAAAAATGTTTAAAGTTAAAAAATATTGTAAGGCAATTTTCATTTTGTTAACTGTAGGCAGGCTGTCTGTAACAACTATACCTTCAAGACATGTAACACCTCAGTCTCTCCCGTGACCATGGATGCTGTAAAGCATTCGAAACGTCGGGAACCAAAAATCAAAATAAATCCGCGAAATAATCCGAAAAGATAGTTTTATTTAAAATGTCAAATATTCGCGTAAATCTAAGAAAGTATTATTTTTGCATTAGATAGCCCGTTTATTGAGAAAGGCTATACATATATCACATAACACATTGCTTATTTATTCCATACTAACGGTTAAAACGTATCTAGGGACGAACCCGGGCAAAGCGAGGGTAAGTAGCTAGTGTAAATATGTAGCAGCTCCGGGGACGCGCCACTACCTAGTGCAGATAGCGCGGGTTGCAGCCGCACTGAGCGGTGCACGCCGCGCGAGGCGACCGCCGCGCCGCGCCGCGTCGCGGTCTAGCGGGGCTTGCTATTCACGTTTAATTACAGAATACATCTAGTGTTATATGTGAAGATTTAATTATTTAGAATAGATTTTCGTCTGATGTTTCTGTATTCTGTTACTAGTGTTGCCTACTGGGGTGGAAGTATTGGGTTCGATTCCCTTATAGCGCGGATGTTTTCAGTTCACTACACAGATATTCATCCGTTCTAACCGACAAAATGCATTTGTCCAACAGTTGACATGAATTATACATTATAAGCGACGCAGGAAATAAAAAATCATTTCACTCTATTTTAGATGGTTCTTAAAAATAATATATTTGAGTTAGACTCTTTAAGTTAGGGTTTAAAAGAGACTAAGTAGATGTCGTAAAATAATCCTGTAGCCTTAAATGCCATACAATAAAATATAACTAGGGAATTACGTCTCTACAGTACTGCGGCATGTGTGCAGACTGTCGAGATAGAGTGGCAAGAGAGTCGCGGCGGAGTAATCCCGTTACTTAAATCTATCAAACCAAAAAGGATTTTAGAAGCACGTCAGTGAATTCACTTCGAAGTGAAATAAAGTAGCTATGTTCTAAATTTAAAATGTTTTCTTTTAGTCGATATAATTTTTTCACGTAATATTTCCATGA
This sequence comes from Brenthis hecate, assembly GCA_951806755.1. Taxonomy (NCBI): domain Eukaryota; kingdom Metazoa; phylum Arthropoda; class Insecta; order Lepidoptera; family Nymphalidae; genus Brenthis; species Brenthis hecate. The sequence goes on along the minus strand of OX638275.1, from coordinate 7,139,716 downwards.
GTATTTACTCAGTAAGATATGTTTGTTTTAGATATATCCTTCTTCCACCTCTTTTGGCCCACAAATTGAAATTCCTATTTGTTTACAAATATCGCGTTTGCTTGGAATTCGGGAGAAATTACAAAGGTATTAGAATGTGAAAGCTTTACACTTTGATGTTATTTGAAAACAAAGTATACTTATAAATAAAATTGAAAAATCACTGTGTGATTTTACGGTAGAAACTTTCAAGTTTAAACTATTATACAAAGTTTTAAATTTTAGTTTGTCGGTCTGTGGATTGATCTTTGAATAAGCTGAACCAATTTTTAACAAAAATTCTAAGTTTTACAAATAGTAGAAGATATTATTATACAAACTGTCTTATAATTGTCATTTGTCACGAAGACAATTACGATATACAAAAACAAGTTGGCATCATTCTTAGTCAGGAGCATATTGAAAATACATATACACATAACATTTTCGAGAAGTAGAAGTGATGATGATGTTCTCCTGACCGATTCCGGCCACGGCGGCCAATCTCATTGAGACTAGCCAACTGCGCAGGAGATATTACAGTGCTCAAGTGTACGCGCAGACACTAGTGCACTCTCTATTCCTGTCACTCTCATACTCCGGTGGGACGACCACTCGACACGACCAGTGAGTGTTAAGGCGCATAGCCGACGGCTTTACGTGCTCTCCGAAGCACGGGGGTGCAACACCGCCAACTTTCCAACTTCGGGCTGCTACTGAGGCTTACTATACAGAAAGAATCAATAACTAAACTTGGCCCGACCCGGAACTCGAACCCAGGACCTCCGGGTGTGCAGCTGTACATGCTAGCCACTACACAACCGAGGCAGTAGAAGTAGATAAAAGTTGTATGCAACTGCTTTTAACAATACTATAACAACATTGGGATGACCTAAAACAGTTTACATATATTTTAAATAAAATATATTTTCGGATTTTTAAACATTTTCGATTATTTAAACACCTCCAGGTAAATTTCTAAGAAATTAATTAAATTTCTGAGAAATCTATTGTTAACTGTAACGCCGGCGTGTCCGCGGTCGTTGAGGGATTAATAAGTTTTATAATTGAATATGAAAATTTTCATATTCAATTATAAAAAATAATCAAGAATGTTAAAATTAAAATTAACAATTTTTGGAAGCAGGGTAGGCACTGTCTGTAATAGCTATATAATGACATTTGAGACCTTTAAAACCTTACTCTTTCCCCTGACCATGATTGCTGTAGAGCATTCGAATCGTCGGGAATCAAAAATCGAAACAAATCCGCGAAAAAATCCGATAAGATAATTTTATTTAAAATGTCGAATATTTACAATTACATAAGCGTACCGTAACCTGAGTAAATATATACGTCACGCCCCACCATTTTATGTTTGAGTCTGTTCAATGCCCTAGATTGATGAGTGGTATCTAGGACCTACCTAATTACTTTTTAGCTTTTAGTACATTATTTAAATTATTATTATCTTTTTTTTAAATAAAACTGTTCAACTCAAAAAAAATACCTATTTTATATTCAAGTTTTTAATTTTAACTATCTAAACTATATGATCCGCCATGCACTGTGTTCTACTTGTAAAGTCCTTTCATGTGACGGGTTGTGGAAAAATATGTGATTCGCCATTTTGTGGCGGCGGCCATCTTGGATTTACAATGATACTGAATATATTCAATTGTATTGTCATCAGAACTAAAGGTGTGTACCAAATATCAGATCAATCTGTCAACAGAAAAAGGGAAAAATTTCAATTACTAAACCCAAACAAACGGGCCAAGATAAATAAAACCGTTTTAAAAAGAAAGACATGGCAAACATCTTACAATTCCAAAAATATTAATAATTACAATCAGGATTGCTTTAGTTACATATATAATTTAAATAGTCGTTGTAGAAGACAAACGTAAAGCTAAAGCGTTAAGAAGTAATACATACTCGTATTTGATAAAACTCTAATACTGATTAAGCAAGCAGTTGTCTTGCAGCTAAAACCAGTAACTGTACGCACTGTGGAAGATTTGTTGAAAGTTCGTATGTTTGAAGAGGTTTTATTTTTTTATTTTATTTATTTATTTGTGTACCATAAAAAAACATACAAGTGAAAACAGATACCATGTGTACAAAGGATGACTTATCTCTTTAAGAGATCTCTACCAGAAACCCTCAAGCGAGAGAAAATATAAACATAATAATGCGGTGCGGTGTAGGTACAAACAACAAACATCAATTATAATATAAATATACACATATACAAACATACATACATACGTACATAGATACATACATACATGTACATACATACATGTTTACATAGATACTTACATATATACATATATACATATTATGGCTTTAATAGGGGATCTAAAGTTTATATCGAAGTTAGTCGCTTATAAAGTTATTCTGGAGTATGGGAAGCCGCTGCGTAGGCTCATTTACAATATCAAGTATATAATTGATTAGGGTCCCTAAAGGAAATTATTTAAAATTCAAGTTACAAGGAACGGCCTAGAGTACCGCGATACAAATGAGCTTTTGTCACTCTCTGATTTATGAGCTTTCCTATTGCAAAATCACGTAGACTCGTGAAAAATGAAACAAAATAAAATCAACCAACCAACAAACTGCTTTCTCGTTTGTAATATTAGTCAGGGTTTTACTACGAGTATGCATCGATATAGATATTACCTATATGTTTCGCTGGAGGATCTACGTTTCTGTGGTTTGGTGAAATATTTACTTAGGATCAGTTCTTTTACTTGGAAGTACAATAAAGGGTCCATTTATGATTTATAAACACTCGTATTGATTTTAAACCCAAATATTATAACTATAGATAGGCATTGTATTAACTTACAAGTTCTACTATTTTCATTTGAACACATAGATCGGGTCTCGCTCTCTAAAATAGAAATACATTGTTAAAAGTAAAAACAAAAAGAAAAGGTAGTCTAAAATTAAATTCCCAGAATGGAAGTTGAGTTTGTGCCAAATAAGTTTTTTGATGAGTCGACAACCGCTGCTTCGGATTGGAAAGTCGTGTAGAGACAATGAAATTTTCTAATAAAATCGATTATGAGAATTCACTGGAGCGAATGTAAGTTGGATTTAAACTAAAATAGTATTTTATAAGAAAGCACTTTTAAGCTGTTTCATTTCGTAGATGTAATAAGTAAACTGAATTTATAACTTTGTAATATAGATCGTTCTTTTTAGTACTATAATTAGATACAATATGCGTAAAAAGTAGAGACTAGGGTCGATCCATGAATAACAAAATATTAGTGTTAACTATAGACGGTTTTCCATGTAGTTCATGGATGGATGTTTGCAGTCTTAGAGGTAATATAATTCAGCTGCACTTCCCATTATTAGTTATATGTATGTTCTGGCCAGCAGTCGCCCGGAGCTGTTTGCTGAGCTCCGGGCGGCGGCGACTGCCATGGGCGGTGATGTACACTCGTATGCTCTATACACGTTATGTACGTACGAGATGTTGTGGATATGGTACTAGTGATAGAAATATTGCGAAACAGATTCGAGGCAGATACGCGTATATATTAATATTTTATGACTTTAAAAATGTATCTAGGTCATTTCTATCTTCAAGATTATAAGAGAGTATCAAATTCTATGTCAGCTTACTCTCGAAATGCTTATAATAATAAAGTAATATTATATTATTATTAAAATAAAATTTTTATTTTTCAGTAGATCAGCGTTATTTTGGAATATTTTTTGACCTATGTTACTTATTCAACAATATTTTATGTAGATTTATTATTTGTAAACCACAAGAGTATACGCAGACACGTGCACTCTGTTTTGCTTTCTATGACAAAATCCGATGGGATTATACTTCAACACGACCGATATATCGGTGGCGCGTAAAACACCGTCGATTTCCCAACTATGGCACTTTTTTAACAGAAAGACTCAGTAACTAAAAGTAGCTCGAACAGGGACTCAATTCCGCGATCTCCGGATGTACTACCGTACATGTTAGCCACTACACCACCGAGACAGTCAGAGCGACACATTACAAGCGAACATACATATAAATAGCCTAACATACATTGATTTTATGTATTACAAAGATTTGGAGTCAGTTAAATTTAGATAAGCATACAAAGCTTACGTTTTATTAACGTGTACCTGCATATAGTAATGTAGTATATGTCACATGCTTCGAGATTACATGTTGTAAGGCATGGATATGGACACCGTCATACGTTAGTATAGCGAGTAAGTCTGCAATTAAATGCGAGCTAGCTGCACCGCGGCCGGCTCGGAGACCGTCGCGTGTAGTTGCGCCGGCTGCGGCTGCAGTCCACTGACTTACGCGTATGCTGTTTCTTATTTCCTTGTGCAGGGCTCACTTGTTTATTTTACACTATTGTGTATTGAAAGTCCATTTTATAATATAAAATATGGACGCATGAGTCTAAAGCATTTCTTTAGTTAAAATGTCAGTTTTAAATTCAAGTATTCCGATTATAGTATTCAATCCATTACTGTGAAGTTTGTGATAAAATATATGAAAAATTAACTTCCTGTTAGGCATTCGACAAATTTACATTTTGCATATGGAACAGTGTACTTTGTACAACATTTTACAAGAATTTATTCTCGTTTTAAAGCACTCATGTTGGCGTGCAATCTCGCGCTCTCTGCATGCAATTTTCAGGCATATGGCGAAGTGCGATGTAAGGAGGGTAGTAAAGCAGACGCCAGCATGCGGCTGGGCCGCTGTCGGTCTGCTCAATTACTAATACATTTAGGCGATTCTGTTATTATTTCAAACTTTTCTTGAAATAATCTTACTAATATATTATAAATGTGAAAGTTTAGATGGACACGGATGTTTGTTACTCAATCACGCCAGAACAGCTGAATGGATCTGGATGAAAGGCACAGATATAGATTATGCTACTTATACTATATAATAATTAGGCTTCTTTCTATCCCGGAAAAATGTACGGTTGTCGTGGGATAGATATGTTTTTATTTTTCAAGTAGTTTTTGGTAGTGTATATTTTATGTATATACCTACTTGCTCAAATGACACTGCTAAGGGAGGGGAAAACTAGAGTAAATGTAATGGCACATAGCGGTAAATACTCGCCAGGATAATGATCATGTATTTACTTGAGACTACCTGCAAACATCGCCGCGGGCGCGGCCTAGTGGTGCGCTCAGTCGCCGGACGCGGCCCGTAGAGCAATCATTGCGTTATTCGTCTATGTATCGCTTGCAATATACATATAGCCAGAAAACATACATATTTATGAGCGTGATGTGCTCGTTGCTCTCAGTGTTTGTATTTTAGAATATTGTAGAGTCGTAACATACATCCTACACTGTTAAGGGCTTAAGGTTAATCATTTAAGTAAACCTTAAAATTAACAATTATACGATTCGTTGCGATTGATATTTGACTTATGTTTTCGTTAATTACACTTATTTTTTACATTTAGGAAGTCTAGTTAAATTTTTTTACTAAAAAGTAGTAAAGTAAATTTCCCTCGAGGAAGCTTATGTATGTACACCACACAACCCTGTTATTACCGATTTCTTGGATATATTGTATTACGTACACGAACATATGTTTTGTTTGAATATAACAAAAACCTGTAATTAACTAAAGAAGTAAGTAAGTGACTACAGTGTAAGGTTAATTTGTCGACAGCGCGGAACTACCGCGCCGGCACGTGTATATTAATTATTCGTAGCGACAGATCGCCTCGCGACGCTCCTACTTGTTTTACGTAGTTTTTATTTTACTTCACTAGAGATGAAGACACTAAATTCTATGTGTTTCAAAATATGAAAATATTTTAAGCTATAACGTTGCCTGATTGATACATAACGAGGATAATAATTCTTATTTGACCATAAAATAGGCATTAAACAGAGTCTAAAAGCTAGTAAAATTGAGAAATTTACTTTCTTTTTCTTTGGAACATTGGACAAATTTATTAAAATCAAACGTATTAATACATATGTACCTACATATACACAGATGCTCAAAAATGCTGACTTTATGAAGAGTAAAGTAACTGAAACTGGAAAATGGGAGAGTCCATAATATAATATTGGGAAATATCAAAAATATAAGTATCGTATTATATTTTCATGATTCATCTCAGTTGTTACAGAAGATACTTCATATGGCAATATCCTTCTAACCTAATATAATAAAACTAGAGTGAATAAACATTAGAGGTAGCTTCGAAAGAGTATACAATGTAGCTGTAGCTGGCGCCGCCGCCGCCGACATACACCGCGGATAGTAAACTGTTTACAGCATTCATTGATACTCGTAATGTCAGCGCGGAGCCTCGCTCCTGATAATCAATAGATACTCATTTCTTTTTTACTTTTTATTGGATATAAATATTTGGTTAATTCGATTTATCGAAAGTTTGTCAATCGTTCGTTGATTTGATTTATATTTATAATATGATAAAATTAGGTTGTATTTTTATTTTAAAATTATAACAAATTAAAGAAAATCTATGAAATATATTGAAATAAAAGCCAGGCAACTTTGTCTGCTACAGGATTGTGTACAGTCATACAATATGATCGTTTAGCTTTAAGCCTGGGAATATAATGACATCATTTTATGACTATTCTTACGCTACGCTATTTGTCACACAATTATTTAAAGTAGAATACAATACCAACCGTGAAGTTATTTCGTTTACTCTGAAGTTCATCGTCGTCGTTTAGAAAGTACTCGTTATTTATATAGGACATATATATGTATGTATGTATGTATGTATGTATGATATGTATGTATGATATGATGTACACTGTACCTACAGTATAGCGTATCTTTACATTCTTCTATTCCAATGCAATATGTAGCAGTTTCAACAATATGCAAAGGAAGCGCGCCCTCGTTTCGCAGTGTTTGCTCCGAGTGGCGCCGCGGCAGCACTGTGCGGACCTGGCGTCGGCTAGGGTTGCTACCCTACATCTATTTCACTCAACATATTTTAAGTATATTTGCTATTTTGAGTATAAAATATTCTGCGACGGACTTTGGATGTGTGAAATAATTAAAAATAGTAAGTTGGACATTATATGTAGATAACATTCATACCGGAAGTAATCATAAACTGGTAATATTTATGAGTTTTACGGAGGATTTTACCATGAAAGTAACCCTATGGTGGTTGTAGCCTGCCTCGGCAGGCCAGTGGTTGAAACGTCGTGGTTGAGTACGTTACTGATTTTCCCCACGTTAAAAGAAATGTAATTTTGTAATTGCTTTTAGGCTATTATAATGTTAAGTAAAGACTGCTAAAATAATTTAATTTAAAAATATGCTGATAAAATGTTTAGTCCCCCTGAGACATTTTGCAAATTGTTTTTAGGAGCTGGAGCACTCAATATTAACAACACAAAATATTTAATACAGAATTCATTTTTGGGCTTTATTTAGTCTCAGCAATTAAGTCTAAATCATTACAAATAATATGATTTACATTTGTATGTAACCGATATACAAAATAAAATATTACTTTGGTTTATATTGACAACTATTACCCTGTCCTATGCTAAGGCCATGAACGACTTGTGGCTAACTCGTTCATGGCTAACGCTATGCTAAATTTTGATGTTAACTAAAGTTATTGTAAAAGTATGAACTGACTTCAGTTCAAAACAAAGGTACTTGTGGACGGCCTCAGAGTGCGGGTGGCAGCCATGCCGGGGCGAAGTGGGACGCACACACGGGACGAGTACGAGAAGATTAGGCAGGATAAAAATGCTAAGTCGGCGTACTAATGAAAGTTAAATCGTAGCGACTTATGTCGTGGAGTTTGTTGGTGAAAGAAACTTTTACTCCGCTCAGAGATTAGATAAAACTTAGCACACAAAGATGATATCTTTTTATTCTTTTTAACTTTTTTTTTTCTTGGAGTGTTATTTCTTCGTTACTTCGGTATTTTGAGGCGATAATAAAATATTATTTTAACGTCACTTAGTTTTAAGTTTAATAATCAGTTCTTATCTATACATAATATAATAAAATTGTAACTAAGCCGAATCTGTACATTAAATATTTTTTAGAAAATCTTATTGAAATAGACATTATTATCGATACCGAGGCCGAATCTATAGTTTTTGAATTTTTGTCTGCCTGTTACTGCATCACAGAAAAACCACTGGAGGGATTTAATTAAATTTGGTATGGTGATAGCTGGTTATCCGGGTCAACATATGGAATACTCTTTACCGCGGGAAAATATCTAATTTCTAATAAAAAATACAAAAACTGCATTGTAAGAGTATACTAATTGTAAAACCTAAGAATTTGGTTTTTGGTCATCTGACCGCGGGCGGAGCCGCGGGCAATGCTAGTATTCTATAAAGCGCGAGACACTTTCGCTATCTTCTGTAGAGTCGACCAGTAATAATTCCAAACAAGTCGATTCTACACATTTTGAAATTAACGTATACAAGCAAACTGACGATTTATTTAATGCTTGTTAATTTAAAGGATGTTTAGGTTTCTCGAAAATAATACACCTAATCTATATTATATATACGGAATGCGAGATAGATAATACTTTTTGAGATTTCTGCGAATATTTGACATATATACTCTTATTATAAAGAGAAAAGAATTGTTTGTTTGTTTGTACCGAATAGGCTTCGAAACTACTGATCTGATTTAGATGAAATTTGGTTTGAAGCCCTAGGAAAGACATAGGATAGTTTTTATCCTGACAATCATCCCTTACCATTTTAATTAAAATTATTTTATCACATTTTTTCGTGTCGTCGTGTTTTTTCGGATGCAATTTCTATTTCAAAAATATATTGTATAATTTTATGGGTTGATAGTATCTGTGATTATATAATAACATTGAGACATCTAAAATTTTAATCTCTACGGTGTATCCCGATTGCTGTATAGTATTAGAAACGCCGGGAACCAAATATCCGCGAAAGAATCTGAAATAATAATTTTATTTAAAAACGAGGTGGCTATTTTAAAATCACAGACCGACACTGATACTTTTATTGCTATATGTTAATTTTATTAGAAGTGACGATGTGCTGAACTGATACTCCGATAGCGTTCGCCTCGCGAAGCCACACCAGAGGCTGCCCCCCTCTTATCTTTATTGCCACTTGGCTTAAAATTCGGCCAGATATTTCCAAACTTCTTGCCATTTATTAGATCACTATTAGTATCGACCTCGTTCCACTCGACTCGGATATTGTTTTATCATCCTTCAATATCCTATTGTATTTATTTGTTATGATGCTACGTGAGGGGTTTAATTAAAACCAAGTTGCGAAATGCGTAGTTAGTGCCTTTTGAAGTTTCTGTCACTTAAAAATGAATTACTTGTAAACCGTATTGTAACAATAACACTAAAATGAAAAATTAAAAAAAAAACCAACACAATAACACATTCATTGGGGTCATTTCAATAAGCCTAAACACGATATATCTGCAGTATTTTAGTAAAGAGTTAAAAATCTTGCAATTTCCAGGTGATGCTGCAGCACATATTAACAAGTCTTTGCAATGTCATTGATTGATTGATTGTAATGGAATACCAAGTTTCGAATAGATTAGATTTGTGAAAGTTGATCATATCCTTTCGCCGTCTAGAAAAGAGTTGATGGCCTGCGAAAGGATTTTCTTGATTTATTACTAAGAACACTCTCGATTAAATATTATTCCAAATAAAAAAAAACAACTAAATTGAAATCGGTTCATCTGTTTGGGCGCTACGATGCCACATACACATGCGATAAACTTATATATTAAAAGGGTTTTAAATAAGTAATTTAACATTTTGTAATTTTATAACCAAGAGTATGTAGCCTTAAAATAGTCGCGACCGTTCCCGGATATTTGGGCGGCAATATCGCAGCAAACATCAGGTCCATGTTTACCGAAGCAAGAATTTTCAGTTAAAACCAACTCCGGCAGTCGCTTTGCCGGCAGGCGTGGGAGCTTTTGAACTTATAATACAATTGTTTACTATAGTTTATTTTGCTACTAGAAGTTTTTTAATCTATACATATAATAAAATTGTAACTAAGCCGAATCTGTACATGAAATATTTTTGGAAAATCTTATTGAAATAGACATTATTATCGATACACAGACCGAATCTATAGTTTTTAGGATTTTTGTCTGTATGTCCGTCTGTCTGTCTGTCTGTCTGTTACCGCATCGCGGAAAAACCACTGGAGGGATTTTGATGAAATTTGGTATGATGATAGCTGGTTATTCGGGTAACATATAGGATACTTTTTACCGCGGGAAAATAATTCATTTCTGAGAAAAAATACAAAAACTGCAATGTTCTTTCATTGCATGTATACTAATATGTAAAACCTAAGAATTTGGGTTTTGGTCATCTGAGCGCGGGCGGAGCCGCGACAATACTAGTCAATAATATTATGCCATTTCAAATGCACTTTAAAAGCATAATATTGCCATGCCATGTTTTTTTCATAGATATAATAAACTATACTTGGCTCCTTCCACATAAAACACACAACTACGTGTATTGAGAACAAATTAAGTGTTAATACATCACTTATATAGAACCTATAACCCTCGGGTGGCTCGTAACGTCGAGCCATCCATCAAGGCTAATGTGAATGTAAATGTAGATGAATCAGAGACCATAGTACATTAAGCAATTAGCCGACGCCAGGAGACGCCGAGAGAGACGCAGCATCCCTGCGCGCTTGTAGCGCAGAGCACGTCCCGCGAGGTCGCGCTGCATCGTAATAGGTTCACGTCTCTGAAGATTATAACAAAAATAATAAAAACTAGCACGAAATACTGTTATTATTATAAATATTAATTTTTATTATTAACTTTTATTTCATTAATAGGCTTAACTCAAAAAAAATGTATGTAACAAACAACATACTACTCGAGACAGTCTCAATTGAAAGGTCACGAGTTCGATCTCAGCACAAATGTATGTATATACTGATCAGCGTATGTTTAGTGTGTATACATTTTATCTTGCAGAAGAGAAGAAAAAAATAAAGATTCCTTAGCGTTCAAGTACCTACCTAATTATAAGCCTTTATAATTGAATCTTTTCGATTTTAAAGGGTTATAATTAGGTTTAGGGTCTTGCTTTCTTCAAGTTTTCGGTTATCTTTTATATTTTTATATATATATATATATATATATATATATATATATATATATATATATATATATATATATATATATATATATTGATTTACTTTGAAAATATAGTAGTTAAGAAATGATACGAGTATATGAGTAGTGGTTTCAATAATTTATTTATATTTCAATCAGTAAGGCCACAAGAAACAGAATGTTCAGTTTAAGTGGCAAGTGTAACTCGTGTTTGTATTGAATCAGCTCAAACAAGAAGGAGCAGTCGGAAGCCGCTGATGGAAATAAAAGTTACATATACTTTGAAATCTGAATGAGTTGTGAACAGGTGCGGGCGGCACTCGGGGGAAATTTGCCAGTCGACTTGCGGTGAATAAACCAAAGGCTCGCCTCTAACCTTATAAACCACTGTTTACCGCATGTTTTGTACATGAAAATAACGTATTACACTATTCCGCTGAGTTCTCTCGTTCAAATTATGAGCATAGTATGCTGTGATGGTGGATCTTTATTCATCAAAATACTTAACCAAAGCTTCGCATATAATATCAGGTAAAAAATATAAAATATTAATCTTTTGAGTAACGTTTCTTATATTTCAAGTGCGTATAATTTTAGATTACAAGTTTAAAAAATATATATTTATAAATATTATATTATTAAAAAAATATTTACATAAACAAAAAAATACATAATATTTACATCGCATTGGTTCATTGTGCTTCTATAATATTTTTGTAGTACGAGTAATAGAACAGTGTTTCTGAAATTAATAAAGTGGTATTTAGTTTGGCAACAGCGTCGGGCGAGAAGTTGCAAACTGCCGCGTGATGAGTTCGCGGCATGTGCTGTTACTTCGGTCTTCAAAATGCTAAAACTTATATGTTTTTGTATTGTATAGCATTTCGTTATAATTATTTAAGAAAGAAAGCCCTTGGATTATTAAAAGTGAATGCACGTTATACTAATTAACTACAAATTGAAGTTTATTCATGAAATAATCTTTTATCTTCTTAGGTGATCAAACTTAAAGAGAAAATATGTTTCTAATAGATGAGAAATAAGGCTTTCCCACTTTGCGTTTTCTTCACATTTACTACTTTCAACAATTATATTGTTTAAATTAAACTCGACCTATTTATTATTTCTATTCTATGTAATGTAATGAGGTAAAAAGCCACCTAAGTACTACTCTCTACGGCGTACAATCTATTACTTTGACTCTCTCACGACGATCCACGCCTCATTGCCACTTGAAATTACAAGTATAATATTATATTATATTATATACTTTGCTTCTAATCAAAATATTGATTAGAAGCAAAAAAAAAAACTAATTGGTTTCTAAACAAAAATAATTACATACGTAGATTTGTAAAGTCATTTAAAAAATTGTTTCGAAACAGCTCCTTTACGTAAAGCCGTAAAATGGAATCTGGGCCGCTTTAATACTTACTTATGCTAGAGCGTGTCCCGAGATGACCCTTAAAGCTTGCAGTTAGTTAAGTGCGGTACTGTGGCTGGTGGCGGCGGTGGTGAGTGGGCGAGTGGGCGAGTGGGCGATCGGGCAAGCGCACTGACTAAAGGTAACGCTCTACACTGGAGTGCTCTTCCATCGAGCCCGGGCCAGCCACTAGCCTGCACCTACTGAGCCATATATATTTATTTATTAATGAAGAGATATTTTGATTTTTATCTATTGTTATCACGACTTTAACTTACAATCATTGTAATCATATGCTTAGAATTAAACAATTCAAAAGTGTGGTAACTGTTAGTATCAGTAAATGGAACATTCTTCACCAATAATAATTATTATTGAATAACTACACGTACACATAAAAATAATGTCAGATCATAAAGGAAGTTGTAAAATAAATATCAAAAATAAAGTTCAATATCGAATATGAAATTTTATTATATAATATGCTCGTTGCCTCATAAAGAAACTCTTTAGAAAAAGCTTGGCTTTACAAGTTTAATCAATAATAATCGAGTATACATACATACTAATTAATATTACTAAGGATTCATTAAATAATTCATTTAAATTTCAAGAATTTCATATTTTATGTGGTCTACATTTTGAGGTTTAAAAATAATATGAAAATTAAAATATACAGGAGACATCCGCTTACAGCGCAGTGTACTTAATCTGATTACTGAGGCGGGACTTACGCTTGGAATTACGTACATATACCTATGTTATTTAATTTTTTGTTCTTATTTTAATTTGTAAATTAAGTACATTTTTTTCCAAATCAAAATAGGTACAATTTATTTACAATAAAGAAAATTACAAATATATTTAATTACTTGTTAAATTAAACAAAATTCAATATGTAGTCAAGATATATAGAGGCATGTATATTGTATAGTATTTCATAATGTAGTTGAGATCTGCACCCAACACACATGTAGATAGGTAGAGCTATATTTCTTTCTCTATCATTCTCTCTACCTTCCACATATAGTATACTATCATTCATATCATAGGTATTTACTTATATGACATTTTAAATTAAACTGACTTTTCGGATTTTTTCGCGGATTTGTTTTGATTTTTGGTTCCCGACGTTTGATGCTAGATCTCGAATGCTTGATTGTTTCGAGCAATTATGGTCTCTCCCGTGATCATGATTGCTGTAAAGCATTTTAAACGTCGAAAACCAAAAATCAATATAAATACGCGAAAAAATCCGAAAAGATAGTTTTATTTAGAACTAGCAGAACTTGTGGAAACTTTCATCCCCTGTTTTATTCTCTTATCGGATGAATTTCGAAAAACGCTAAAGCACGTATTTATTTAATTTTATTGAAGAGCATTAGTACCAAGTATCGAATAATTTTGTTCATAAATATTTTTTTGCATTGTGTTATTAGGTGTTTCCCCGTGCGAATTAGATAATCTCCCGCGGTAAAAAGTAGCCTATGTCACTCTTCAGCCCTCCAACTATCTCCATACAAAAAATCCCGCCAATCCGTCACTCCGTTTCAACGTGAAAGAAGGACAAACAAACAACCAAACAAACAAACAAACAAACAAACAAACAAACAAACACATTTTCACATTTATAATATTCAGTATATGGATGTCAAATATTCGCGTAAATCTTAGAGAGTATAGTATATGATGCTTTCCTAAATCAGAATTCATTCATTCATTTACATTTTTGGGCAATAGAAAATGCCGATTACGTTTATTGGCACGCTCGCCGTGTGCCGCCGCGTGCCGCTCGTGCCGCCGCGTGGCGGGCTCGCCGCGGCACGTCAAGGCGCATTGCTCGACTCCTACATTAAACTATTTACTGTTTCTAATTTCGCTAGATGTTATCGTAATACGAATGTAATTTTTTAGAAATCCCTGATACAGTTATTTTTCCTTGCTTATGTATTCAGCCCTTTCTAACGTCCCACTGCTGGGCGCGCCGTGCGGGCCTCCTTCGGTACGAGGGGGATCAGGCCATAGTCCTTTACTTTCACTACGTCAGTACCCTGCAGTACGTGTACAGCACAAGCTGTATAAAAAGTCTCATTGTTTTCAGGCAAATTTTACTAAAATGCTTTTAACGTTGATTCAGTATTTTATGCGTTCTATACAAAAAAAAACTGTTAATATTAATACTACGAGATTACGCTTTTAAAAGTTCGTTACCAAATTAAAATCGTTTTCAATTAGTTTCTGCGCTTAAACTAAAACCAAAAAATGTTCGACTCTACATTTTTTATTTAGGTAAAAATAAAATTATAAAATTTCTAATGCGATTGAATATCATTTTTAAATCTACACGCTAAATTCAGATAAGAAACACAGCTGACTTAGAACCTCCTTTTTAAACTCAGTTTAAAATGATAAAAAAAACGAAAGCCGATGTGAGAGGCGCTGCGGGGCGTCGGGTGGTGCATGAAAGCTTATCCTAAGTAATAACATGTCACGCAACGTCTATAATTACAAATGCGATAACACTATCGTAGCGCGGTCTGATTCCGACTCGTTCGTTGAAGGATTAAGGACTACGGCCTGGTGAGGGTATAATAAATAAATAAAAATAAATAAGTCGGGACATTAACACACAGCACCCTCTAGTTCCATGGTAAGCTACGAGGCTTGTGTTAGGGATACCAGATAGTTGATACACTACACATATATAACTTTAAATACATACATATAAACACTATTATAAATATATATACAAATATTATAATTATAAACACCTTTGACTGTAGTAGAAACATTCGTGCTCATCACAGAAATGAATGCCCCCAGCGGGTCTCGAAGCCGCGACCGCTGGCACAGCAAGCAGGGTCACTACAAACTGAGCCAAACATGTCGTCAAATGACCACTGGCTACTAACTACCGCTCTAAATCTAAATGTGAAGCCACTGTTTCATTCACTATTGTTCATTTCACACTACCTTTGTTTAATTGATCGTATTTGAGATGTACGAAATAAAAGAAATCACTAGAAAAAGTATACTATATTATCCTTAATTTAAACTCATGTATCTATAATATAATAAAATTTTAATCGAGTCGAATCCGTACATTAAATATTTTTTTGGAAAATCTTATTGAAATAGTCATTAATATCGATACAGAGACCGAATCTACAGGTTTTAGAGTTTTTATCTATCTGTCTGTCTGGGAACGCATCACGAGAAAACCAATGGACGGATTTTGATGAAATTTGGTATGATGATAGCTGGTTATTACGGTCAACATATAGTGTACTTTTTACTGTGGAAAATAAAAATAGATATTTTAAATGAGAAATCTGTACTAAACGTTAAAACGTACCTAGGGATGCACCCGAGCGGAGCGAGGGTGAGTCGCTAGTAACTTATAAAATTATATTATGTTTTTTAATATGTATTAAGTCTTAACTCTTATGTTAGTATAGTCATCATAATTTTTACATCTTTTAATTTAAAATATCTGTATTTATTATAATGAACTAAAATTAATCAATTAAAGAGGCAGTAATAATTTGTTAAATAAAAATTATTTATTAATATATAAAATATAAATCAATACAAATACAACGCAGTTGATAGCAATATTCTTTTTTTGATTATCAAAAACATACGTGAAACAACTATCGTGAGGACTGAGAGTGTGAGTACGAGTAACGATCCAGTGTGATATTTTATCATTATATAAATACACTAGCATTGCCCGCGGCTCCGCCCGCGTTTAGGTGACTAAAAACCAAATTCATAGTTTTACATATTAGTATACTCTTACAATGCAGTTTTTGTATTTTTTCTAAGAAATGAGATATTTCCCCGGGGTAAAAAGTATCCTATATGTTGACCCGGATAACCAGCTATCATCATACCAAATTTCATCAAAATCCCTCCAGTCGTTTTTCCGTGATGCGGTAATAGACAGACAGACAAAAATTCTAAAAACTATAGAGTCGGCCTCTGTATCGATAATAATGTCTATTTCAATAAGATTTTCCAAAAAATATTTAATGTACAGATTCGGCTTAGTTACAATTTTATTATATGTATAGATTAATAAACGAAAGTAATAATTGGATATTTTATTTAAAGTGTTATTTTAATACTCAATTACAGTACGAATGTATGAATGATTCTGGAACTAAATCTGCTACTTCCTGTAGAGGACAGAAGTAAAAGTTTTCACGGAACACAAGTTTATGCTGCTTCTCATATCAGGACTGTGACACCGGGATAGGACAGGCGGCGAATGTATTATATATTTGCGGATTTGCGGATATAATACATGGCGGATATAATAAATATAGATTATTGTAGCAGGTTATAAGTAATAGTAAAACAAATACGACAACAGTATCGCGCCGTCGCGCCCTCGTCAGGCGCCAGGGGATTAACCGCCCCGACATCGTCCTCACGCTGGATGTAGCACCCGATGCGGCTTGAAATTCGAAGAGATTGAGCGTGTAATTCATATAAAGTACTGGTTACCGCCTGTGTCTATGTCCGCTTTTATTGTTCCATTTTAATCATAACCATTTATACTAACCCCCCATTTATATAGTAGGGCGGAGAATTGGGAGTTCACACTTTATTTTTGGATATAATTGACTGACATAAAAGTTTAACATATAAACATATTTAACTTTACTGTTATTTGCATTACAAAAAGTTCTATTAGTAGTTAATGTCGAGTTATATACAACTAAATAGACTGACTAAAACTTTAAGAACAGTATCTGCAGGTTTCATTTTTAAATATGTAGATTACTAAAATAACGTCCAAGCTTTATATGCTCATATTCTCCAGTTAAACTCAAGTATTTTTAAACGCTTTAAAATTTAGTAGAATATAATCTACATCTGACAAATATTGGATAATATACCCCGGGTGTAGGTGTCAGTGTCTTGTTATCGTCTTTATCCGATCGAGGCAAGTTTTTAAAGGTTCAACCTGAATATCTTCCACAAGTAGGAATCCAGCTTAATATTACTTCATACATGTATACAGCTATTGGATATTATGAAAAGCACTTTAAATCTGACGATAAATGAATGAAAGATGTTCAGAAAAGCTTCATAAAGCTTGTTTTTTGTACTCCCACTATCAAAGGCTTTGTTTCTTGATGCGGGCTTTCGTGATCATTTGCGATGAGGAATTCATTTTGAATTTTTGCGTAGAGACTTTGTTCATCTACGGCCTTGTTACGTCAAATGCTAATATACATTTATTCAAGAATATTTTGTTACAATAGATGGCTAAAATAATAATTTGTAGAGCGAGAGAGAGCGAGAGAGAGAGAGAACATAGACTAAAAGCCTACACTAAAAGAGATCGATGTAGTAACTGAAGTATCTCTCACATGTACATAGACAGATGGAGTAGTATTACCTTCCTTACCTTACGTACCTTACTCATGAGTTAGTGACTGAGACTGCCGGAGGTCTGCTTGTCCCTCACTATACACTACCTCACTTTACCTTCTTTTTTACTTCTGCCCTTACAAGGTTTAAGGTTGATTTCGTCTCTGGCAACAGATTTACTCGTAATTATCTTTTAGGGCTATTGTGAACAAAAGCTTATGTTTTACGCTCATCTAGCTCAGGTCGATGGTTGGATAATTAGATATTATATATTATTTTACAATTTATTATTTCCACTCAAAAATAAATTTCAAAAGTAGTAAACGTCATTAATCTGTTTTACTTTGAATAAAATCGGTATATAAATTATTTTGTTAACACAAGAGCACTTTTTAAGTCCACCGCGACACACAAAGGTATTGTAAAAGCAAATAAGTAAAAACTACATTTTATCGTATCAGTTACATTGACAAAGAGAGTAGCGTTGCTCTTAAGTACATCGCCACTTTATTACTTCTCAACACAAATTGTACAAAAGGCTTTATATAAATTAACGCTGACATTGTATTTTCGATCCTATTGCTTGTTGTAAAGGTCGGTTTTATATCTACAGAATAAATTGCGGTTTTGTTGAGAAAAATAGTGGGAGGATGTTGTTTAATGATCACACTTCTATTGACGGTAATAATTCTAAGTAGGTTTATACTCGTTAACTGTAAGAGAGCTGACCTTTTTTTAACGTTAGGAAATGCATTTACGCATACCATATACATACATACATGATACAAGTGGTTATTTGGGTCTTATCGGCTAGAATAAACCAGTGCTACTCACTAAAACCTAATGGTACTTCCCCCGTCTTAATATGAATCCTCAGTATCGTTTACACACTCAACCGCGACTCCCAGACGGCAGACTTAACTAACACACCAGAACAACCAAGTACCAAGTGGTTGCTTCCATTGTGCACACTGCTATCAGAGAAGCAACTACCAGCTACACTTGGCTTCACGCCTGGCTGGATTGCTAGACGGTGATGAACCCCCCTACCACGATAAGGTAAATACAGAAGAGCTGAGACCTGCACCAGGCTAGAATAAATCATTATTAAAATGATATGAATCTTCCTTCCAAGGTTAGCAAAAAGGAGGCTGCGGGAGGCTGAAGTCAACCGCGGTTAAAGATGTTACTGTATTTCCATGCAAATTGTTTACTTCAGTAAGATTTTAAGTTATGGCTTCGATCTAGTTAAGGAGTCGAACAATTGATATAAAGTAAAAAAATATTATCAAGGTGTCATCGCTACAAACTTTATAAAATTGTTTAAATAAAATACCAAAAGACACAGATTTAAGAACATTTATTTATCTAAAAAGTTTGGCAGTTTTTCAATCGTAAGTCTGCGATAAATCGCGCGAAAACTCGAAACAATTGAATTCGTGGTGCCCTCTGGAGGAAAAGCTCTCCGTCAGCCGCCACGGAACCCTCGACTATTCAGTAGACTTGCTTAAGGTTCAAAATATTTACCAATATCGCTTTAGGGAAGTCCAACATTTGACAGAGCGTACGAGTATTTATACTATTCATTTACAAAATATTCGTCCTTCATCACCTTTTTCATACAATATCGGTTTTCGTAATAATTAAAATATGTTAAATAAAAGTTTTTAGTAATGGTAATCTTAATTTATATTTTTTTCCACTATATAGGTATATGTATTATGTATGTATGCACAGTGCCCCCGCGTCCGTTGCACGCGTGACCTGTCGCTTAAGCCCACAACAAAATATTGGCAATAGTTTAAAGCAGATTTGGATCGCGGCCAGTTCCGCCGAGAAAAAGACACGCTCACCTCAAAGCCCCGAGCGCTGCGTTACAACACACCTTAAGCCGCGTCTTATTTACTCCATTCTATTGCCACATTTGAAAAGATTGCTAAGAATCGTTTGTGTAGTTAAAGTTTCAGGCATATCAATGTTAAGCCAAGAAATTCAAGTTATTTAAAAAAAATGTTAGCATTTATATAAAATAAAATATAAGCTTTTGTAGTCAATAATACTTTTGAATTGACAATTCTGAACTTGATATTATATCTCCAGTCGTAGAGGTTCTTGTGCTCTATAATATCTTGTGTGCAGATGGAGGGTCTCAGTAAGATTAGCCGCCGTAACCGACACCAGTTAGAGGATATTTTACGAGTACATCTGGTTAAAAGTCAGTGTATCAGCCATTCAAAAAGCAATAAATGTTAATAATATAAAATACTTTATATAAATAAACTAAGAAGCTTCTAACAAGTAGTGAGCACTCGGTATAGTTCAATTCCGGAGCATAAGGCGTTTAGAGTTGAAATTATACAATAGTACCTCAGACTCACGACTTCATTGTGTATTGCCATTTAAAACAAAGCTCACAAGTCACGGTGCAACTTGCACTGTATTCGTACAATTTTTTTTCTAGTTAACTTTAGAAAAACTGGCGTCTAAAACCAATAAATTCATATAATTTTTCCTACATTTCTGCATAAAATTCATGGTATTTACTATTTATACTTTTTGCCTTATTTCCTAATTGCCCTCGCGCTTTTTCCGCGCGCCGGAGACCAAGTATTTGCTATATTAAAATCAGTCACGGCTTACGCTGAATATTTAATAATGTTTCATAACGTTATATGAATACGTTCGCTCAGAATGTGATATTGTTTTTATATTCATTTGTATATTTATATTTGTTTTATATTTTTAGGATTATTGTTATACATATTTTAAACTTAACACCTACGACAGATCAAGCGTTTCTTTCAGGGTACGATCAAATAGTAACATTAGTTGAGCCAAATTTATTACAAAAATAAGGAGGTACGAGTTCTAATTATTTCGTGTACTTTATGCTTTATTTTCGTCTAATTTATGCCGGTACAGTGATCCCAAACTGATTTTAATTTATTTCATAAATAAATAAAAATAATTAATTACAAGATCTAAGACTCGTACAAGTTTTGTAGTAGGTATGATTATTTATACTATGTGATTTTGATATCTTAAATGATTTTTAATATTAGAACGTAAAGTCAACATATTACATTGGCCACAAAGCATGTGGTATGGCTGTGCGAATTCGTGACCCGTCCCAGCGACACTCGGCATATCTCACCCACTTTGCTCTACTTTTACTTCTCTAATTTTACGTCTTATCTTTTCGTTGGAAAAACTTTCCGCCAGAGTTGCGCAGGGCGCAGTCGGGCGGGCGGGGCGGGCGGGGCGGGCGGGGCGGACGGGGTGCGACCGAAGACGCGGGGCGGCGCGAGGTGTGTCGCAATCACAACGATATTGAAGCTACTCTGTGAATATTAAAATTAAACGAGATTGTATTTAAATTTATTCTCCGCCATTATATTTCGAATAACTTATATTACGGTTTAGCTTCTAACTAAGAGAATTTTACATGTAAAAATAAATTCCTTTCAAATGTCATACTTTAAAATTATATTTCATGATGTTATTACGTAATTAATGTACATTATTACTAAATAACCTCTTACATCAGCCTAATATTGTGAGGATAAAAATATGAAACAGTTAACAGAACAGCATCCCACGCATTTGAATCTAGTTATACATACTCGTAGCACATATTATAGTGTATAATTGAGCATAGATATATTTTGGAGGTACCTTGCTATGCTGCCAAACTTGTTATATGTATAAAAGTAAGTATAATTAATATTATGTTTTTAGTGCGTTAGTGACAAAAGCTTGCTTTATAGCTTTTAATATATATATATATATATATATATATATATATATATATATATATATATATATATATATATATATAATACTTTAGTTAGTAAATTATAAGTTATAAGCTATAAATTTTACTTCTAGATTTTTTTTTTAATAATTTTTTTTAACCCATATATATACATACAAGTAAAGCAAAATTAAAAAAATAATAAAAAAAGTCAAAATATAGATTCGTGCTCGAAGAGGTAGATAGACTGTAATGTCGCACTATAGTATTGTGCAGATAAAACCTACTGAATGCAGCGTTTTTACTATATCACTGCGTTACCAAACAAAGGTTAGGCCGTTACGAAATTCTACTCCGAAAAAGTTCAACCACAAAGATTTAAACGTGTTTCTAAACCAAAATACAACACAATTTTAACAATAAATATAGGTACTATAAATAATATAAACGCTATGTACGGCCCTACCGTATTTAGTGTTAGCTAAAATCCAATAGAAATTGTAATTAAAATCTTCAATCGAACGCACTGAATGTACTTCGGCCGCCGCAGCACTCAGCACAAAGAAATCCATTACCGAGTTTTGGACGCTCCGGTGCCCCGCGCTTTACACGTGTCGCTCATTGTACACTGTTCACATTGTCCAAAAGCTTAAATCAAAAATTTAAAGTTCATATAAATCGAAAAGTATAAGTAGGGCTAACAATATATATTTAAGGTTTTTAAGTTAAAAATTTTAAGGTAGGTACCTAACTAAAACAACATGAAAATTTTCTTTTGAAAGTATTTGCATGGTATGAAAAAATTGATAAATATTTGTATGATGTTACAATCATTCAGTTAATCCGGTAATGGAGATCAAATTTAAAACGCCTAAATAAACACATGGTTTAGTTGGAACGCCCACGCATGTGACCCGGAAAACGCAGTCTCCACTGTATCGAGAATAACTAACGTGCTAATTAAATTCACCTTAATTGAAAATTAGGATTTGTATTTAAAATTATCGTTTACTATTTATACGAAAAGACGATCAAATAGCTTGTGTATTATGTTCATAGCTGTGAGGTAAGTAACGCCAGTGAGCAACAGTGCCGCCCGCGCCGTGTAGCGCTGCGGCTGTCGGCGGCAGGTGCACCGCACGCCGCGTCAAAGGAGTCAGGAAATTGAATGTTCGCAATAATATGTCGGAGGGAGAAATCTTTAAACCGAATTTCTAATATCCGTTCGTGTTTCCTTTGCAATCATTAAATTATAAGTAAAATTCATGGAATAATAAAAAAATAAAATGAAATACACACGTGGCACTGAAATGACTGTAGTGCTATCAGTTATAAAAATGTTGATACTGTAATAAACATAAAAATAATTTAAAACACGCGTACGATGTATCTTCAATTTTAGCTTCTTATAAATATATAACATATTTTGTGAAAAAATACCGTAACAACTAATACGGTTCAAAAGTTACAGCCTTTTAAAGGTAAAAGTGAAAAGACTACGCAGACTTAGTACCAGTGACTTGATCTGACCCTTCAAATGCAACCTTGACAAACAAAAAGAAAATTGAAGGAGCGAGCCTGAGCCGTGAGCTACCTCGGTTCTCACGTCGCGTCGCTAATCTCGTACGTTATAAATTATGCGCTTCTAATATGAAAGTAGCTCCTCTATAAGCGCCGGCGCGGTATAAGTTAGCGACGAATAGAAATATTGTAGTTCAATAAAATAGTTTGGAGGTGTGGAAGGCGATAAATTTAAACTTTTTCAATTTTAAAAGCTTCCAGTTTGGATGTGGCGCGTCGGCACTTATGAAAAAGTATTGCATATTTTTTAAAATCTTCAAACTACTCTGACAGCGAAGCCGAGTGGCTCGCTTAATTGATGAGAAATATATGCGATTTATACGTTCCGAGATAATTTTATTAAATACGTGTGAAATATTAATGTTTTTTAAAAAGTCCTTTATTTCTGTAAGTAGAATTTATTGCAAAAAGTCCCTTTTAAAAAATTTGGTTTTTATTATTTTACATGTCATTTGCAACTGTTTAATTCTCTATCTCAATAAAAAAAACACGTGTGTGTGTTCTTATCACAGACAATATAACCTATGTCTGTGGTTCTTATGTACGCACGTAAGAAGTTATACTTCCTTGGCGTAACAGAACAAAAATAGCTAATGATTTCATCCCGTATGTCACAGCTCTCTGTTTGTAAAAGGAATGCAGTTAACATCATTATGTCGCTTTTTGGCTGTCGGTGTGTGCGCGCATCGTAAAAATTTCACTCTCATACTCATTTTTCCAAACGTGCCGAAGAAGTATAACTTCAAAAATAACGTTTCGTACTTAAAAAAAACAGAGTACAAAAGAAGAATTTATAAAAGTTACAAGAAACTTGTCCACAAGAAATGTATTAACATTTAAGTGAGAATAAACGAATGCGACAAGTATCGAGACAATGATTTGTGTTGAATGCCTTAACGTTTGCTCTCCGGAGTGTCGGCTATTTGCAGCGCGGCGACGAGAGCGGCGAGCGAAAAACATCAATTTCCGACGGATTTGCCTCCAGTCCCGAGCAGACATTGATTGCTTCCTCGTCGCCACTGATGCATGCGCCGTCCTACACCTATGCACATCTACACTACTATTATATTTGAGTATGTACGTACATAATCGTACATCTGTAAATAAATAAAAATCTTTATTGGACACGTTTTATTTATTTATCTGTAAATAAATATTATAAATGTGAAAGTTTGTGAGTATGTGCATATGTTTGTTCCCCTTTCACACCAGAACGGCTGAATGAATCTGGATGAAAGGCACAGTGATAGATTATAGTCTGGAATAACATATAAGCTACTTTTTATCCCGCAAAGATGGGTTCCCGTGGGATAGGTTTGTTCTTGTTTTCCTAGAAGCGAATCCGAGCGAAGTGAGGGTGAGGGTAAGTAAGTGTATAAAAGAATGAAACATATATGAGAAAACTAGGGCTTATTTTTCTTCATACGCCCTTTGCTGACTTTTGTAATGTACTAGTACCTTTTTTTTTAACGTTGGGAAATGCATTCACGCACGAGGTGTGGGACTCACCGGTAAAGCCAGTACTACCCACTAAAACCTTCCCCCGTCTTAATGTGGCGTCGCAGGATCGCTTACGTATTCAACTACGACTGCTATGCTATCAGAGAACAAACAACCCGCATGGTACACCACCCTCCGAAGAGGGCCACCTCTCACCGCTCACTGAAGTGGGCCACCTCCCTGTGCGTTTCTTGGCTTCGCGCCCGGCTGTATTGCCGGGCACTACTGAGCCCCCCACCACGACAAGGTGAACGCACGTTGCGGGGGAATGTACTAGTACCTATGCCATGGGATTAAAAGTATTGTTATAGGATAGAAGATACAATTTTCTTGTATATATGGTTTCGGCTCATTATCTGTCCGTATGTAGGAAACCACATCAACTCACCGCTTCATTATTGCAAGAGAAGCTAAACAAAGACACTTTCATGTTTATAATATTAACTAAGAATCTATTCCTTACTTAATACCACAGATCATATGTAGGTAATAGTTACTGTTGTGTTTTATAGTTACTAATGCTTGTTTATAGTTTATATAGTTACTTGTGGAACTTATAAATACTTATAGAAATATTTTCAAAACAATGAGAATGACTTTAAATGGTTTACTAAAGATAGTAACAGTGTAAGATTTCAGCAAAAATAACTTAAAGTTATGCAATGAAGTGATGCAGTCGACTTTTTATTCATACTGCAGTTGTGTTTTTAATTTAATATAGTAAAACTTTTTTATATTTATATGCATAAAATTATTGTTATGTCAAATTTGTTCAAGCGGTTATTTAATAATGGTAAAATAAGGCTTTTTAAGGGGTGTCTAATGCCATAACATTTGTTTATAAAAGTACATCTTCTTCATTGTCATAATTTTTATAGTGTAACAACTCTTTACTTCATAATGGCTTTTATAAGAAGACTACAATAAAAAAGCTCTTCCATCTGCGTAAATAAGTTTTAAAAGTTAAAATAGATTGACAGGTATTATATGGTAGAAATGTAAAACCTTTCAACGAAATAAAAATTAGCTCTCAAAGACTCAATAAATAAGTACAGATTAATTTAAAAGGCAAGGGTGCAGCTGAGGTGGGCACGTCCTTTGAAAATGCCAGAAAAATTATCGGTATTGGATTTTTGAGAGGAAATGATGTTAACCTTAGAATATACCTTATACTAAATTGCCATTGAGTACCGCGCGGCGCCGTGGCTTAGTTGGTTAAAGCGCCTGTCTAGTAAACAGGAGATCGCGAGTTCGAATCTCGCCGGGGCCTACAATACTTTTTGGATATACTCTTCTTAACACTAAAGTCTTCGTGTAATTAGAGGTAGTTATAAAATCATCATCATTTGTTAGTATTCAATTAATAGAATTGAAATATTTAGATCAATATTTTGAAATATGACATTCAATACACCGTTTTGGAATTAAAATATATCTCAAAGTAAAAAAAAACGCAGCATTTTCCAGTATTACTCAGATTATTAAGTAGCTTCAATTTTCAAAGCTACATATACAAATAAATAAAGATAAACCGTTATTTATTCGGGAATTAAAAACAATTTTTAATACTCGGTCTTATTTAATACAATATTTACGATAAATTGTTCCAGCGGGCGTGGACGTGCAGTGTCTCGAGATATTGGAAGAATGCTTGAAGGATGGATTGATTTTGATAAAACTTTGAACTGCATCATTATGTTTAGAAAAATACACATCTTCCAGGCGACGATAAACAAATAATCAGACACATTGTTCCGTAAGACACATTCTGTATTACAAATTCATAGCTGCGCTTATGAAACGTAGGTACGGGTATAAAATAACATTAAAATATGTGTAGTTAAGTAGTATTATAATATAAATATGAGCAGATTCTTTAAAACTTATTATTGTACATTCACAGCGAAACTTAGTAATAAAAATAGAGAATATTATAAAATTTTATACTATTTATAAGAGGCGGGAGTGAGAGGGCGCTGTGATGCTCCGTTATGGCCTCTTAAAACTTTATGCTCCCTTAGTGTTTTACTGCTATCCTTCATTTAAAACATACAGATATCTTTTATATTCCTTTGCTTTATTCGTTTCGTAATCATGCTAAATCTGACACAAATCGATGTCATATACATATAGAGATATGCTATTTTATTACTAGTATGTAGGGTCTATCGAAGCCCACAGCTCTATCGCGGCACTGTAATTGAGCTATCCAGAGTTATCGGATCGTTTAAAGGTTTTTTTTTTTATTTTCTGTGTATTGTATTGGTGTATGAAATCGTGAACCAATTACATAAATACTTTGACAAATACTTTTAATTTTTCCATAACCTTATTTTAGCTCATTCATATTTTATTGTAATTTAGTGCCATTTTTAAGGAACTAAATTTTGTTAAGCACATATTCCACCAGGCTTAATGATGTGTTGAACAATTAACTGTGAAACTAAAACGTATTTATAAGTATATGAAGTATATGTGTAATTGTATTAATAAAAACATCAGCCGACTCAAATTATAAATTTTCATTTAAGTGTCGTTTTATAAGGAAATACTGAGACAGTAATTTATTACATTAAACGTACTTAATACTTATTCCTGGATATCTAAGTAAGTTATATATGTATGTATATACAAAAATCGGCATGATTTTCAAATATTTTTTTCAATAAAAGTTCTAAAATTGATGATTATTGTGTAATATCAAGGTCCAATTTCATAGCTCTTAGTTTTGATTGTATTTTACTAATCAATACAAACACATAAACACAGGGATCATAAATTGAACTGTAACTCGCCATCGCACGGCGCGAGGGCTCTCGAGGCGAGAGCGTTACCCTGTTCAGTACAGAGCACGGCGCCGGCCCTCCACTACTCATGCACACTGTACACTGTACAGCCACTGCATTGCCTCACTACTCGAATAATGTATTATTAAGCATGCGTTATGTGTACTGTAAAGATATAGTAGAGAGCATCTTTACAGGATATATGTGAATATAACAAATATCCTAAGAAATTATGAGATAATGAGACAAGAAATGTGTTTTTCAGGAATCTTTTCGTCTTGTTTGTTAATAACGCCTACGATCTATTATAATCTACATATCTTACTAATTGACTTATTATCCCATAAAAATGTAAGATTCCCGTAGGATAGATTTTTTTTGTTTTTTTTTTGCAATTTTCATTTTGTTAATTGTGGGTAGGCTGTCTGTAACAACTAAACCTTCAAGACATGTAACACCTCAGTCTCTCCCTTGACCATGGATGCTGTAAAGCAATCGAAACGTCGGGAACCAAAACTCAAAACAAATCCGCGAAATAATCCGAAAAGATAGTTTTATTTAAAATACTTTAACAGTTAAAACTTTTAAATGGCACAATCTGTTGTATTTCCAAACAAGCGATCTGGAAGGACTTTATAATGAAAGATTTAAATTAACCTTAGAGTAAAGCGAGTTGGGAATATGTAAATAGTCTCGTAGGGACGTCGGAGACTCGCAGTTTAGGCAAATCCGCGCCCACTCGTCCCCCGCGCTGTGAACTGCAGCAGAACTAAGCGCTAGTTTATTAATTTTGTACTCCGCTTCTGTCCACGTTGTTTAATGCTAACCATTTTATGTTACACCAGTAAAAGTTTCATTTAACTTTGTTTCTAATATTTAGAGAGATTTACTTGTTTGAGATTTGAGCGTTATTTTCGTTTTCAGAATATTTGCGACAGGTGCAGGTTCAAACTACGTACGTGGTCAGCTTCTAATAATTAGTTAGTCGTAATGTCTGTTAGATAGTTTTTATTATTTCTAAATTTTATAGATTAGGCTTTTATTATATACATACATATATCACCTAATACAAAGATTTTAAAGATATAAGTATATCGACCTGGTCACTATTTTTGGTTTTTAGAGGAACTAAAAGACCCATCTATACCAAGGAATATTAACTAAACTCACAATTTTTATCAACGTTATCAATATAAAATTTATCAACTATAGGAATTTACAGGAAGCAGACACGCACCACACTGCGTCATTATGCTTTTTTATTAATTTGTTTACGTTGTATTGAAGAACCATAAATCCATACTAATATTATAAATGCGAAAGTGTGTTTGTTTGTTTGTTTGTTTGTCTTTCTTTTACGTCGAAACGGAGTGACGGATTGACGTGATTTTTGTGTGGAGATAGTTGAAGGGCTGGAGAGTGACATAGGCTACTTTTTACCGCAGCAGATAATCTCATTCCCATGGGAAAACTACTTTATATTTAAGAACGTCCTTTTAGTTACATTTTCGTTATATCTTTGATATTCAATGGCATTTATTTTGCAGAAAGTCAACTCATACCTACTTCGTTGTTGCCAGACAGGAGGACAAACTGACGCAAATACTTTCGAATTCGCAGTATTTGTAAGGAGTAAATGGAGCTCCATTAATTATTACGTGAGATATAAACTGGAAACAATCACAGTCACATGTTATATTTCACGTCAAATTACGCGCTCAATCTCATCGCATTTTGAGCTCGAGCGATTCTTTAACATATTACTTTCCTCTTAGGGTTCACGTATAATATATAAAAAGCCTGGGTATACGTCACGAACCAAACAGTATGTAAAAGCTACAGCGCCAATACCGTGTTATAAAAGAAAAAAAACCTATTGTATCGCCCCGGTATCAGATTTTATAAAATTTAAAATATTGAACAAATATTTCAAAGAATTTTTTTAAGCAATATGAGTAGTATTTTAACCGACTTCGCTCCGATCGTAGAACAATATTATTACGAGTATAAGTTTGATTATCTGACATATATATCTTAGATTACATAAATATTACAGCTTGTGAAGAGAGAGTTTGAAAGAAAATTGGAAGGAAATAAAGAAGCATTTTGTATAAATATTGGATTAAAACTTTTATTAAAGCTTTTGTGTTGAATTATAATGAATCGGGAAACATGTAAAGTTTGTTCATATATAATAAGCCCGTGTGTTTGTGCGCGCACTCGCACTTGGCGAGCTTTTATCTTTAATCCCCCAACGAATGAGGCGTGACAGCGGCGCGATAATGTTATCGAACTTGTAGCTTTAATATTTATGATTTAAACATTGCTCGTCACACGCGGCGCTGCGCGCTGTCGAGCGACATGAAACGGCAGGGTTATTTCTAACTTTATAATAATGTAGCTAGATCGTTGTATCTTGTAAATCTATGGGGATTTCTAAAGTCGAAAATTAAAAATATCAAGTGTCTATTTTATCTTTATTTATGCTCATAAGTACTACGGTAATCTAATATGATGTTAATAATATAATGTTGAAAGTTACTTATGTGAAAGTTTAGATTTTTGGATGGATGTTTGTTACTCAATCACGCCAGAACGGCTCAACGGATCTGGATGAAATTTGGCACAGACATAGATTATAGCCTGGAATAGTACATTTTTGGCTATTTTTTATCCCGGAAAAATGTACGGTCGCTGTGGGATAGACTTCTATATGTTTTTCTAGAGGAGAACCCGAGCGAAGCGGGGGTGAGCCGCAATCACATAATATATTAAAAAGTATGATTTTAATATATGGATGTAAAAAAGAATAATGAAAAAGAAGGGATAAGTGCGAGTCTAAGTTGTACACTGAGGGAATTCCGTAGCATGGGACATTATGTTAGACGTCTAAAACCTTATTCTCTCCTGCGGCCATGATTGCTGCAAAGCATTCGATACGTTGGGAACCAGAAATCAAAATAAATCCGCGAAAACATACGAATGAAGAGTTATATTTAAAGTATTAATTTGTTACGTTGAACGTTACTCGGTGAACAAAAAAATTTACATAAAACGCATAAAAAATGAGAAAAATTAGTTTTAATTTAAAATGTCAAATATTCCCGTATATCTAAGAAAGTATTATCTCCTAATATAATGTACAAAAAGCCATACATACATATATTTACCTATGAAGCTATATTTATTTTGACACGTTTGGAAAAAAAATATAAGTGTAAAATATTTATTCTAAATTAAGTTTGTTACGATGCGCGCGCACACCAACAGCCAAAAAGCGACATGAGAAATTAGCTGAAAGGGACATGATGTAGTTTGCTGCATTCTTTTTACAGAGTTTTGACATACATGATGAAATCTTGAGCTTTCTGTTCTGTCACACCAAAGAAGTATAACTTCTTACGTGCGTACATAAGTACACACACACGTCTTTATTACGTAATACATAAGTCTCTGTAACTTAACAATTATAATTGAAAATTGCTTTGACTTAAATATCATGTATCGATTTAAGGTTTGGCTCACGTTTTGTTATTTTGCGATTGTTTCTACTTTATAATCACGTAGAGGCATTTCCAAACAAAATTGTTCAAGCGGGGTGAAACATTCATTAAACAAATGATTAACCAGTGGCATGCGATGGACCTCCCTGTTTGCACATACATACGAGTATATACGCAGCCTGCACGCCTCTTCATCTTCTTAATAGATACTTAAGTTTTACTTTGTTCGCTAAATAAATAGTTATTACTTTTATTAAACCAATTCTCTAATAAATTCCTTAAATTATATGAATTCGGACTGTTCCATTTCCACTTCTTCAAACCCTTTTACCAAATGTTGTCTATCAGAGATTGCTCGTAGCAATAATATCGCCTTGAACCATCGATCAAAAATGTACTAGATACACAATCCCATGCAAAAGTTCTCTTAAAACTGTCACCATTATGTTTAGGTAATTATTCTAGTTAAAATAAATATGCAACAATGTATATTGAACCTTAAATGCAATGCTAAAAGTTGTTTTCAAAAAAAAAAAAAAAATCAAATGTTCAAATGAGCGCTTATTCGGTTGGGACATTTTTTTTCGCTGATTGTGTACCTAGTATTTTTTTTGATAGATGCCTTGAACGCCTAATCTTGTTTTCCTTTTACTTTTCGTGATTTACCTATGCTCTGTATACATGTACAGAACAGAACAATCTGTACTTTTAATAAATTGGTATTTCTATTCAAAAAAGTTTAAGAGTTCCATACATGTGTTGTTAAAATGGAATCCTTATAGGAACACTCGTGCCTCGTGTCTGTCTGTCACCGCTTGTACTCGTGACGCAAAAAGTTATAATTTGGTACACAATATAATAAAGCCTAGTAAAGACGTATAAATTAAATAAATGAATTCTAACTTTGCGGTCGACTGTTGCGGGTCGGACGGGAAATTATAAAAAAAGGATTAATTAGTGCACCACGTGACTTCAAATTAATGTGAGCATATTTATCTATACATATAATAAATTTGTAACTAAGCAAAATCTGTACATTAAATATTTTTTTGGAAAATCTTATTGAAATAGACGTTATTATCGATACAGATGCCGAGTCTATAGTTTTTAGAATTGTGTCTGTCTGTCTGTTACCGCATCACAGAAAAACCACTGGAGGGATTTTGATGAAATTTGCTATGATGATAGCTGGTTACCCGGGTCAATATATATGTTACTTTTCACCGCGGTAAAATATCTCATTTGTGAGAAAAAAAATACAAAAACTGCAATGTTCTTACATTGCATGTGTACTAATATGTAAAACTTAAGAATTTGGTTTTTGGTTATCTGAACGTGGGCGAAGCCGCGGGCAATGCTAGTTAACAATATAATAGAAGAAAATGTGAGGAAATCTCTATTTTCTTATTTTATTTCTAAAGGTACTGCGTTTAAAATATAAAACATTTAGTAAATTTAGGGCTTAAATTATACTTAAAGTTGACATGAACAATATAAAGAAAACTGTTATAATAAGTGTTTTTTTGAATTTGTTCAAATTAGTATTATGTATGGATCTTCCATCTTCCGCGCTTGACTATCTGTTTTTATACATATTCTAAAAAGAATGTCACATTTTATTAACAAAATATTCCAGGAATTATATTTATATGTTGTTATGTTCGTGAGTGAGTAAAAAATAAGCCTCGACAGTAACATTCCACCTACATACCAATTAAATACATCTTCTTCTTCTTATGTAATATAATAAAAATGAATCGCTGAATGTGTTGGTAAACGCAAATCTCGAGAGTAGCTTTTAGAATATTCCTTGAAGTACGAGGATGGTTCTTACGGAGAGAAAAATTTTAAAAATTGCCTGAAAAAGTCTAAAAAGAACACTTTTCTATACTCCCATACAAAAGATTCGTAATAATACTTAAAAGTTAATTTGAACTTTAATACCATACCATAAAGTTTAAATGTTAGTGGAGAGGTTCCGGGAAGGCAAAAACATTGAGTGACGTTAGTATCGTGTAAATATTAATGTCAATATTTGTCAATATTATTAACAAAAAAAATTAAAATGTATATGGCTAACGCTGGCTAATAACTATTTATATCTATTTAAAACATACCGCTACTTATCTATGCAACATAAGTATATCTTATAAATATAATAGTAACATTATACTTAACTTTATTTTCACAAGTATACATGCACGGGAACCAACCCGTCACTTGCGAAATACAATGCACGGCTACGTACGCTGCAACTGCGCCACACTCACAAATACGTTATCAAACACGTTGATGTTCATTTACATGTTTACCCTACAAGGACTGTTTGTCTAAACAATAGAAAATACGTTCCATCTGACCGCGCCGGAGCTGTTTCAGAGGAGAAAGTTTTATTGGATATGGAAATTATTTCAGCTTGCAAATTATGGACAATGAGGCGGTTCAACTAATGTTTTAAACTAGTTTCTGGCTTCGCGTCGGCGGCTTCCCATTCGACAGTCATTACGCGACTTGACAGTCTTAAAGCTCGATTTAGAAGCTTAGAACTTACTTGTAGCTTCAGATTTACCGAATTAATTGACCTTATTGACACATTTTATAAATATACCAAAATACGCAAAAAATTTGTCAACTCTTTCCAAAATCGGACGAATTAAATAGGTTACAATGATTAGGCTAAAACGGTCATGACCGTTACTGTTTTATGTATTCAGAACCGGTTTTAATTTCGTATTCTGAATGTAAGATCGTGAGATCGAGTACCCCGAGCGTGGCTCCGGTGCCGTATCGAAATAAAATATATCTCATGTTATTTTACGAATGCCCGTAGTCATTACCGATTTTAATTAGTAGATATTATAGTCTACCCTCAAATAGTAAATAACTTTTATCATGTATATTAGAATTCATCAGGAATAAATAAATGTACTATATAACACTATATAGATAACACTTATTACATTTTATAATTAGTTTAAAACTATTAATGTCACTTAATCTTCTTCAATTAAATGCAAAAAACCTTAACTCCATTTTACATATTTTATTACATGAATATTTACAAACTAAAATAGTTCTACACGTTGCAAACCAACGCCATCTATCGTCTAGTATTGAGCAAATAAAAAAATACTAATTAGGGTCGTTAGTTAATTTTTGAAGGCAAACTTCTTTAGAGTCGTTGTGATTTGAAAGTCGATGAAATGGAAATGCGACACGAGAAAGAGACAAACACATAAATATATAGGACTATCGACTCACCAACGCTTCGCTCGGGTTCTTCCCTAGGTTGATTCCCCATAGAAATTTTATCCCAGTTTTCAACCCTTTAAGGGATGATTTCCGGGATAAAAAGTATCCTATGTCCTTCCCAGGGTCTCAAATTATCTTCTTACCAAATTTTATCTAAATCAGTTCAGTAGATCCAGAGATTCCCCCTACAACGTCACAAACTCACATACTTTAGCTCTTTATAATATTAGTATAGATTAAGCCGGCGAGAGAATGAGATAGAATACATTACACAGGAAGTGAAAAATAATACTGAATAATATGAATAATAACTTTTAAACTTGGTAAAAAAAAACTAAACCTTGCAATTGTTTTAAATATATTTATATTTAAAATAATTATTATGAGATGTGGACACTCACGATGCGATTGGTCCACCAGTTTAAAGTCGCTCCGCGTACTATTAGGCAGGGCTATTCTCGGAGTTTCGCTGAAGGATCGTATCCGAAATGAAGACATCTGACAGAGAACCAAAGTTATCGACATAGTCCAAAGAATTAGCAAGCTGAAGTGGCAGTGGGCTGGTCACATTTTTCGCAAAACCGATAACCGCTATAGGTATTAGACGGGTTCTAAAGTGGAGACCACGGCTCGGCAAACGTAGTGTAGGACGCCCTCCAGCTAGGTGGAGCGGCGATATACGTAAACTGGTTGGCAGCGGTTAGATGCGTAGAGATGAAGAATATGGCGTGCCATAATCTTTCAACAGGCTGAATATGATAATGATAATGATTTATATTTGTATAATAATTATTACTTATAAAATGAATATATATTACTGTGGGATGAAATAAATTAAATAAAAGCTATTATGAATAATTTTTGTCATGGCCATTGTTGTCATTGTCTGACAAATGATACATAACATTATATTCTTTCCGTATATGATATTCTATAAATATATGATTGTAATATGCCCAATATGCCTTGCTTAATTTTAATTATTGATTTGTTTTAAGTCAATTGCGATATTTCATATTTGCCAAAGAAGTTTTACTTCGACCACGCGTAAAGCAAATCTGCAATAGTATCTGTAGTATTGTGTCACCGTCGTACGACGTATATATATATATAAAGGTATCTTGTAGTGGGTATTTTGTAACCCTATACTAAATTTTTTCACCACCTTCAATATGGCTGCTGCCAATGGATTTATAGAGATCAAAGTTGGAAATTTTTCGTAAGTGTGAATCAATATATTGATGAATTAAAATACTATATTGGAAAAACAGTTGTAATTGATTCATTTGTTCGTTCAGAGTGATAGACGCGGTGCGTGTCAGTGAGCAGTTTAACAGAAATGAGTGCACGTGAAGCGTTCTAACTACAATATCGCTGCGGTCGGCGGCGGGACTCGTTACCTGCCGCAGTTTACTCGGTGTCTTCATGACATCTTTATTTTTTTAATAAAATATATCTCGTAATATCTTATTTAATTTAACGTCATGGTTTAGTGTGGCTCACTGATACTCTCATGGACCATGGTACTATATTACTTAAGTCACAGGTTTGATTTTAGCAAAAGTTAATGGGATATATTATTTGTCTTAGTGAGTTAGAGTAAAATAAATGTAATGGTGCTATGCACATTTTTTCCCCAAGGCTAACTTTTTCCGACGACTCTATTCACATAATAAAAAGAATTTCGTGTCCTTTAGTTGAAATGCCCTTAAAATCAATTGAATCATTCTTCTTTTACCCTTTAAGTCGAGTGAACCCATTTTCTTATTCAAAATAAAAATTATCCGATGAATATATTCATAAAATCATAGTAAAATTCGGTATAAATTAGTATTAACATAAGCTCGAAATATTTTCTAACATATTCCCATTATTGCCTTCCTCCTCCTCCTCCTCCTCCTCCTCCTCCTATGTACGTATATCTCGGCTATCCGAGTACACGAGTGATATTCTATTCATGTTTGGCTCAGTTTGTAGTGACCCTACTTGCTGTGTCAGAAGTCGCAGATTCAAGTCCCGCTGGGGGCATTCATTTATATGTTTATATTTATAATATATACCTAAGTATTTAAAGTTATATTTGTGTAGTGTATCAACTATCTGGTATCCATAGCACAAGCCTCGTAGCTTACCATGGAACTAGATGGTGCTGTGTATTAATGTCTCAACATATTTATTTATTTATTATTCTTCATTGGTTAAAGTCTGTTGAATAACTACTAAGGTCCAATGAAAGTTATTGCCTGTTCTGTATGTTTTATCAAACTCGTTAATTTACCTTCGTTTATTTAGTTCATTTATCTATTTCTGTTTATTTAATCCTTGACTAGTAAGACTTGACAATTTTACAACTACAATATTTTTTGTTTAAGAATGATACTTTACTTGTGAATCGTTACTATAAAGAGTAGGTATATACGTTTAGTATGTTTGTGACATAAAAATAATCAGTCGCTTTTGTTTGTTAAATAAAAAAAATACCATTTAAAATAATAACAGCACGCAAATCGTATGACATCATAACATACCATTGTAAATACTGATAGCCGACTTATCCATCACGCAAGCTTTCAAACACACCGATATGATTTGAGGCTCACTGCAGTTGTTCTATTTTGGATATTTTTTTGTAGTTCCTATTATAACCAGTGGCTGCCCGTTTTGTTTAGACTAAAATAACTAACGATTAAAATAAATAACTTTTTATGATTAATTTGACATCTTAAGCTTTCCTTCGTGTCGTCTGCGTGTTTTTGTTGACGACACGTTTGACTCAGTTTGTAGTGATCCTACTTGGTGTGCCAGCGGTCGCGGGTTCGAGTCCCGCTGAGGGCATTCATGTGATTAGCACGAATATGGTATCCCTAACACAAGCCTCGTAACTTACCATGCACTGTATGTTAATGTCTCAAAATATTTATTTATTTCTTCAATCCGGATCTCTTATTTAATACTTGTACATTAGTATATTTAAAAAAAAACACGCGAGTGAAACTGTGGGTAGAAGTTTGTTTGTTTAATGAAATAATTTTTAATATTACAGTTCTGTTATTAGAAATACCATCGTTTATGACCAATTCTTTAAACGTAAGCATTATAGTACGTTTTAATATCTATCATTACTCGTGTAGGGCGGCGCGGCACGCGGCACTCGGCGCTAGGGATGGTGATATCCTGTACGGCACGTGTGTTTTTAGTCACATTACTAAATAATTACAACACTAAAACTTAAATAACGTAAAATAAAAATTATTTTAGTTTTCAATTTATTCACATTTAAATATAATTTACTTCCAAGAAGTCTTCATTGTTACTTGATAGTGGAGTCCAAAAATACATGAAAGTCACTATGATTAGATTGTTCATACAAGCATTTAAAATTAAATAACAAAAGTCGTTTTTATTAGAGAAGTAATCAAAGAGTAATTAATTTCTTAAAAGTTTTCAGATTTTACGCCAGTTGTGTGAGTTGACTAAAGGCTTACTGTAAACCTGTTACCACCTAACTTTTACTTGTTGCACGACGTGTTTTATAGCATTGAACACCCTATCTCCATATCAGGTTAAAATCACGATCGACTAAATTCATATTTTATGATGTAAATTCTCTGTCATGCGAGCGGACGGGCTTTAGTTAGAAGAGAATACTACAGTTGAGTGCAGGATAATTTGATTTTACAATAATATTCTGTAACAAAATATTTATTTTAACTTCATGTCGACTTTCAGATAACGTAACGAAAACTGGAAAGCTACACTAAAGTGGCATGTGTAAATAAAAAAATATCGCAAGTGTATTTATGTACTTCTAGTACATAAATTCATATACGATATTTTCATCTACATTTTGGAGTACTCAATAAAATATTTACTATATAGTATACATATTATGTTAAGTATAGGTATACTTTAGATTTGAGAATTAAATTCGAGTGCATATCGTGGAGAGCGGCGTCGTATTTTATCATGTACATGGTACAAAATAGGTACACGTTAGGTATGTGTAGTACATGTACACGTACCCTTATATTTGAGCTAGACGTCCTTCGAGCCTCGATGGAAGACAAGCGGCTGCTCCGAGAGCTAACTAACTGAAACATGTAACACACTTTGTTCTGCAAACATTGAGTTTGCGGACATTTTGTTTGAGTTGAACTCAAGTTCACTCGGTCCATACCCGCAGTTACACAGCGCCGGCCGCCGGGTGGAGCCCGCTGTGTTCAAAGAGCAGAACTTATTCATTTTAGTAACTGTTACAATATTATATTGCACTAACTTATACGCGTGATTCCGCTCTAGTTATTTATTTACATATGTGTACTTCCTCCTCTCCTGAGGATCGTAGCGTGACATTGAAATCTTTAAACTTTCCTAAATAAATAGGCTATAGATTGTTAAAAGATGTTTTAAGCAAACAAACAAGCTTTCCAGCTTTATATATGGGTACTAAAAAGGCACAAACAGATCTGTCCCACGGGAACCGTTCATTTTTTGGGATAAAAAGTAACCTGTTGTTTGACTGGCTATATAAGGTATCAGCATGCCAAATACTAAGTTAGGTGTATAAGTTGTTGTGTACTAAGCTGTATAAATTACTTTAGTTTTTTAACTATCCCACGGGAACTCTTTAATTAACCGTGATGAAACATGCAAGAAGGACAAACAAACAAAACATACACACATACACTTTCACATTTATTATTAGTATGGATATAAAGTCTTTTATTTAAATAATAGAGATTCTTGTTTCAATCATTTTCTTAATTCTCAAATACTCGGAGAATAGAAACCATAAAATGCTGCTAATTAATACGAATGCAAATGAAGATAAATCACGAGACGGTAGATTAAGCAATTAGCCGACGCGGAAGACGGATGCTGTGTTTATAAGCAGTACTGTTTTGAGAATACCTTCAGTGTACTCACTGTGTAAACAATTAATTCCAACTAAAAGGTACAATGACTTCAAAAATTCTTTAGAGTAATTATTTTGTCGTTAACAGTAGATTTTTTGTTGAAACTGATACAAGACTAGTCTGGAGGTATGAACAATGTAATTTATTCATTAAACTAAGAACAATTTAAAATCGGTTCAGAATTGGTCAATTATTTTAAATCGTTCAAATTGCCTAAATATTTTTTTAAATATTGCTAAAAACTAAAAATATTATATATAAAATTTGAGAAAGAGATTCCGGTTCTCGCTGATACTTATTATTAAAATATTTTTACAGTCCTCCGATCTTTTAATTATTTTATGTGAGAAAAATAGCTTTTTAATTAATATTATCATTAAAGATTTTATACTGACACCTAGATATTTTAAGGTACATCTAAAATCTCTTATTTCATAGCAGCATATAAAATCCGTCATAATACCTTCGGATAAAAGACTCGGCTTTCATACCGGCGGAGTTCTCAAAGCAGACTGGCACAGGAGTGCAGCGGCGCGGACGCACGCGATAAACACCCGACTATCCCTCCGGACTAGAAGTGTTTCAGACTTTGGCGTGTGGAAACAGAACTTTGGTCATATCGCATGCGAGTACGTACAAAATACTCACTCATGTGGAATGAAGTCGAACAATCGAAGCACGAGCGTGTAGCGTACAGTTGCTGCTGTCTGAATTTTTCTTTTATTATCCGTTATGTTAGTTCCCATCCCCTACTAGTGCTATAAACGCGGCAGAGAATTTATATGTTGGTCTGTTTACATTAATACTTTGACGCTTTAATTTTTTTTTATGAAATTTGGCGCAAAAATTATAGTTGTGGTATGTAACGGCAGTCTATAAGATATAAACCCATTTTACCCGGTTATCTTGATACAACTTATAGAGTATTTTGAAAACAATTTGAGTTCGTAAATGTTCACTTTAAAAGTAAAAAAAAATAATTATTCCACCCCCGAAGGTGGACGAGGGTATTGTTACTTGTTTATTAAATAAAGAATTGTGAAAATCACTTCCCATTTAGCGAATGTAACGCCTACATACAGTACTTATAATAATACCGAATTAAGTCAGTGCTCTTT
The DNA here is from genome assembly GCA_951806755.1 of Brenthis hecate. NCBI lineage: Eukaryota > Metazoa > Arthropoda > Insecta > Lepidoptera > Nymphalidae > Brenthis > Brenthis hecate. The sequence continues at coordinate 7,099,313 of OX638275.1, read as the reverse complement.
CTGGAGTCCTTCAGAGTGAGTTTAATCGCGATAATATAATTTTGTGTTTCTTTGTAATATGCTTATACACTATAACTTAAAAAAAATCGTTTAAATTTTATCTTATTTTTATTCAGGTAGAGAAGGAGAAAATGTTTTTTTTTTCTAAATAGCGACGCGAGCGGTGGTCTCCCGGGATCTGAAACTTGAAGTATTAACGAAGTCATGATTTTTTACAAATAAACAAAATTAAAATTCTTCTTGATCTTCAAAATTCTAACAATTTACTCATTGGCTGGATTGTAGTGAATGCTGTCGCACAGTCGGTGCCTTAACAAGTAAATAAGTAAAATACAAATTAACTCATTTTATAGTTAGGCACAAGTGGTATACTATTTGTAAGTGATGAACATATTATTATTTTATCATTTCAGTAACGTTGCCGGCAGCTCCGTCGAGGTCGTTGATTTATTGATGACCAGAATAACATCTTTGTATCGCTACCAGCAAAAACATAGAACTTAGACCTTTAGACCCATTCAATCGACCCAGTCGCAAAATCTGTTTTAGTTGATGTCTTCTAGGTACCTTTAAACTCTTCTTCAAATAGTTTTCGAGATCTCGTGTTTAGTCAGTGAATGAATGAGTGACTCATAGTTACCATATATTTGTATATATGTCGCAACCCACTACTTTATCAGGAGTTTGATTAGCGGCTTAGCTATTTCATAAAACACCGCTGTTTAAATAGCGGCTAAATGACATCCCGGCATTTAATTTAACAGCTAGGCAAAAGACTTGGTTCAATATCGTTTAATGACTTGCCTAGCCAAGTCATTGAAACTAAGTTCATTTGATTAGAAAGCATTTTTTTTTGAGTTCTAGATGTAAGCCGTACTGTAAACCAAAGCCAAGTGCTAAAAACTGAGCAAAATGTTCATTTAATTATTTTACATAAATAAAGAATTTTAAATATGAAATATTTCGTATATTTTTATCACACGGTTATCCTATTTTATGAACAACCTAAACATCTGCCAGAGCGTTCATTAAAAGTTGTATTAGACGCATTGGCTGGATATAATTTCGGCCTTTTAATTAAACGGCGGCGTTTAATTAAAAAGCTAGGCCGCTAATCAAACGGCCGACTAAGGTAGTTAGCTGTGACATATACGAGTACATATGATGTATATTCGTATCAGGAAGCAAAAATGAAATTGACGTGATTACCAATCGGTCCACAAAAGTAGAATACGTTGCGGATTATATGGTGACGGCGCCCCCTGCGACCCGCGCCTCGTCCCGTCCCCGTCCCGTTCCGTTCCCGTCCCCGGGGAAATTTATCAGATGCGAATAAAATAAAAACTTACCTTTGCCACTACTCTCAATCCTTACGAGCTGATGGCCGGCGGCGTTTATTAAACGGAAAATTGTTATGTAGGTTATAGTTTAGTTAACTATATATTATGCTTTGTTATATTTGTGTTTTTTTTATAAGTCTTAGTAGGTGTTTCATACATAGAGGAACTACGGCTTTTTCAAATAAAACCAAATATCCTAATCTTCGCGTGTTCGTCGACGTTGCGTTTTCTGATAGTTTAATTAATAGATAATATGCAAACACAATAAAAACAAAGTAAAAATACTTCTTACTTTCCCTTTATTATTTATATTAATATTATTTTAATATTCAATGTAATTAAGTTTATAGGTCTTTTAGGTATAGAATAAATATATATATTTTAATATAAGATATTTATCGGGACGGCATGACTTGAGAACTATTTCGAAGTATAAGTGGAGGTCATTTATTAAGAAAATGTACTCGCTAGTTTATATTATTAGTATGATTCACTATGGTCTGTAACTTACTCGCTTTTTTATATAGTAGCTGTTTCAAAGCTCAGCCTCTTCTTTAGATTACCACATCACACTGTAGGCGAGTGGGATTGTACACAAAAAGTAGATTAAATAAAATATGTACGAATTTCATAGCAAGGAGCAGTCGTCGTCTCGTCGGTGGCTTGAAACATTGCAGCATCAATTTGATAATGTATTTTTTATGAACGTGTAGGTAAGCAGGTTACCAGGTCAATGCTGGAGAATATAGTGCAACCAGATAAGCTGGAAGCGAAGTCCTGGAACCGTCCTGGAGTTGAGCATCCGATAATCACCACAGGGGCGCCAGCCGTCGTTCTTTTTAGGTGCCAGGTGGAGTGGAGAAGACCAGGGGGACAGTGAGGGTCTACACGTACCATCCTTCAACATGGCTTCAAACTCGGCCTTAGCCAATGTGTACTTTTCTGGAGCCAGCCTACGAGGTTTACTCGTAACGGGTGGTCCGGGTGTTGTTTTAATGTAGTGCAATGTATTGTGTTTAGGTGGGTGACGTATGCCAGAGGGGCGTGTGATTTCGGGGTATTTGTGTAGTATGTTATGGTATGTACTATCACCAGACATTACCTTCACCGATGTTACAACATCCAATCTTGAGGCAAGCATAGCAGGGGCGGCGAGGGTTGTATGTCTATCTATCAGGCGCCGGTTTTTTACATCTACTGTTAACTCGTAGTGAGAAAGGAAGTCAACACCTATTATCGCCTTTGTCACATCTGCAATAATAAATCGCCAAACATAGTCGCGGCGTAAACATAGATTTAACGTTAAATTAATACAACCGTAAGTGTGAATAGCCGACCCATTTGCGGCACTTAGAACTAAATCACTTTTTAAAAAACTACGCTTTAATAAATGTTTCGGATACACACATACGTCACTTCCAGTGTCTACTAAGAATTGCACTTTTGTTCTTTGATCGGTAACAAATAAGCGACCACTGTTGTGACAATCGTTGGTCGCCATTACCGATTGCCCTGGGCGTTTCCCGCGAAATTACACGGTTTCGTGCACTTTTTAGCTTCCTTACCGAACTTGTAATGGTACCAGCAGGTAGGATACTTCCGGGAATTACTTTGTGACCTACTGGTAGAACGTCCTCGGGAGCGGCCTGTCGAACGGGATCGGGATCTAGAAATGCGATCCATCTTGGTCACCAAATCCTGGACCTGTCGGGATAGGGAAGCGATCTCCCTGCTCATCTCATCCATGGTGCTCGCGGGGCTTGCAGTTGATGTTGACGCGGCGTGTACATGAGGGGTGGGCGTGACCATATCGTGAATGCGGTCGGCCAGTTCTGCTACCTCGTCCAAAGACATCCTTGATTGCGAAGCGATGATCGACTGCGTACTGTTAGGCAGCCTGCTTGACCACATAGTCCTTAAAAAGTCATCCGGAACGCCCTGGCCGGCTAGATGTTTGAGGTGGCGCAGGAACTGTGACGGTTTCCTGTCACCCAACTCCTCGGCGGTCAGCAACTGCTTCACCTTCTTTTCTCGTGAAACGGAAAGCCTCCGGATGAGCTCCGACTTAAGCCGCTCGTACTTGTCGATGGTTGGTGGGTCGATTATGATGTCCTCGACCTCTGCTGCGTATGTGGTTTCCAGCTGGCTTAATGTGTGGTAGTACTTCGTACTATCTGCCGTTATATTAGCTAGTACAAACTGGCTTTCAAGGAGCGCGAACCACAAACTGGGGTTCTCTGGGTAGAATGGTGGTACTTTTACGCCTACTCGGTTAATCTCAAGCTCCTTCTCAGACATCTCTGTGTTCTACGTCGGGTTCACCACTGTAGGTAAGCAGGTTTTAATGAAAGAACGACTATATATTCTCGCATGGACAAGCGTGCGCTCCGCGTCGCGATCTGTTTGTCGACTAATGCCGCGTGCCTCGCTGCAACGAACCTGCGCCTGCGCCGGCGGTGCGGCGAGGGGGGCTTCTAAAGAAGTAATTAATTATGTATATTAAACGGCGGGGCGCGAGTTTGTCTGTGCGTTTTTTTATTTATTTTATATTATTACATAAATAATTTTTTATTTTTTTACTTTATTATTATTTAATTAATTAGATATACTACAAACGCCACTGGCTTTCATGATGTAGTTTTAATTTCAAAAACTATATTCTGAAATGTATAAATTATCGTGTGTCAGTAGTGTACAGTGTGCACGCAGCAAGCGCCTGGTGCGGGTACAGTGGGCCGCTTCACGTCAGAAGTAGCGGATTCTATTATATTTGAACGTGCTTAATTTCGCTAATTATCTATATTATCTATTAACAGATCATTATTAATATATTGCTAATAGTAAGTACGAAATAAAAAGATGGTTATCAAATTAGTGTCTTCTGTTGGTCATATTATATTTTTAATTGTTTAGTCTTAATTAATGCACATATTTCTACGATTGAGAACTGATTTACTAACACACATTTATGTTTAATTTTATTATAAGTACCTGTATAAAAACTGCCATCGGAATCTTTATCTACATATCTTGATCAAATATCCCTCATATTTTAATTTCATTTAACTATAATTTATACAAGTAAGTATCTAATTTAAATCCAAATACTTAAATTATTCTATTAATTTTGTAAACTTTGAGAAATTTTGAGTTAAGTAATTAATAAAATATGCAAATGGCTTCAGATGTTTAATGGTTATTAAGATTGATCGTGAATGTTGCGGCGAGGGCGGCACGGCCGCTAGTGCGGCTTGGGCGGCCAGGGCGGCCAAGGCGGCTAGGGCTGGAGTGCTACGAGCATAGACTGTGTTTAATCAAAGTAAAACATCTAGCGTTAAAGGCCTCGGCGTGATCGCGGCAACTAATATTATTAATAAATTTCATTAAGACCTTAATCTATAATGAATTATCGCTATAATTTTTAATCTAATCTTAATAAAAATCTACCTTAACATGTGCCATGCAATATCTTTTATAGAAGGTACTTGGTAGGCATGGACGAATTAGAGACTGGACCTGACATAAAATACAAATGTATGAAAACTAGTTCAACGAAGTGACGCATAACGCACACAAAGATTTTATTACATTATTATAAACACTGATACACAATACAATATTTCTAGTGCTTGAACGTAATCGATAAAATACATATATCGATGAACCAATGAATGACATTTTAGACATTTGTAAGCATAGTCATCATATTTTACATCTTTTAATTTAAAATATCTGTATTTATTATAATAAATTAAAATAAATGAATTAAAGAGACAATAATAATGTGTCAAATAATAATAATTTTTTAATTTGATTTATAAAAATACGATGGCATTGATGGCAACATTCTGTTGGCCTATAATAATGTTAATAAACAAATGAATATCGGGTGTATATTCCATTAATATATAATAAATATTATTTTGTAAAGATTAAAAAAATATTAAGCTAATTTAATTAAATAAAGTGATTTTGTTGATTTTGTTATTGAACTATTTTAATTGGCAATTAATTGTCTCGGGTAGTTATAAAAATGTAACACTGTCCTAATATTGCTCAGTTATTAATAAACATTTGTGAAATTAGGGAAAAGAAAAAGTGATTGCAAATTGTGAAAAAGTGAGTGTTGGATCGTGAAAGTAAAATAAATAGTGCAAGTGGTAAAGTGTTTTATTACAAATCGCCAACTCAGAAGTTTAGTGCTAAAACATTATTGTTTGATTTTGTGTAATTTATGTGTTGAAATAAAATGATCTGTATTATTATTACAATGGAATAATATTCTAAAGTATATAAATGTGGTATAAAATAAAATAAAAAATTAAGTACACATACTAATTATAATTTTTGCATTTATATTTTTATTTGATTTAGAAAATATTTTTACAAATTTATTGTCATCAGATTATAGGATACTGTGATAAAAGTATTTTATGTTATTGTACTGTACAAATAACACAATTCGTTCAGTTATTTCGTCAAATATCGATATATTTTTCGACATTCTCAAGCACTAGTCGATGTCAAGTGGACTCACTCGACAGTTTTGTCATTTGTTCTTAATGGTATAATCCAGCCATGTTATGATGGTTGTCAGATGTCAACAATACATAAAAATATCGACTATATTTAACATAGTTGGATAATATGACATTTTATTTTACATTTAATTAAATTTTGTAATAAATAACAATAAATGTAATAAAATAATGTATTTACAAGTGAAAAGAAATAGTGCTGCTTCCGCCGTTATAGTTTTTACACCATTTAACAGAACATTTAGTCATTTTTGGGAGATGTTTTGTTGACAAGTAAGTGCTTGAGACTGACACAAAAAACAAACGACCTAGGCTAGGTAGACCCTGGTTACTGACATGACCGGTAAAGGTACGTCCGCTTATATGTCTAGTCCAGTGGTTAATTCGTTCATGTTGGTAGGTATATTAATTGATCATTTTGTTTTTACATTTTGGTGCAAAAGTACATTTAAAAGGAAAATTAAGGAGTTGTGATAGTCGAAGCCTATATTTAGTTATCAGTATGCAAACATCGGATTGTAGCTAACATTATCTCCAAAACAACTACGACTTCACTTATACTTTACATGAAAAATGTATATTGAAACTATGTATATATAAATACTAGTATTTTTTTTTTCTTTTTTTGTTTCTTTTTTGTTTTTTCTTTGTTAGAGAATACCAGCTACTTATCAGACGGAAACACATTAAAACATGTGTAAATGAATAATTTGAGTATAATATGCATATTGTTGAATTGTAAACTAATTTGCGAGGCATGTAGCTATATTTATTATATCTCAAGAAAGTCGTATTATTGACGGAAGAAACAGAACGATGATAAAATGCATACAATGATAGTAGAAGAAAAATAAAAATCATGACTGAAGCGCTTGCGAAAACTCAGATATTTCTTAAATTTGCAAATTTAAATGAAGTTCACTAAGTCAACACTAAAACAGAAGTGTGATTCCCGAATGTTTTCCAGGACGTCACGTGACCGGATGCGCGCGACCGCCGCGCCGCCCGCGATGTATCAGTGTCACCGGCGAGCTCCAACTTTAACACCTACTTTGCCGCGCGTCTCATAATACCCTATTGCCGCACTATCGTTACTTATCTATAGTAAATAATATAGTTACTAGTGATATGGTAATCTATACACATAATAAAATTGTAGCTGATCGTTGTCTGCACATGGAAGATATTTGAGAAAATCTATTATTAGGCGTCGTTATTAACGCAATGGAACTCAAAACAATGATTTTTATTGTTTGTCTGTTTGTGGGTGTGTCTGTGCATTTGTGCGCGCTAATCTCTGAAACGGCTTAACCGATTTGGGTGCGATTTTCACTAATGTATTGTGGTAACACTTAACATTTAATATTATTCTCAATGTGAGGAATCTGACTCTAGTTCACTATGATTTCCGCAAGATGTATTTCCTTCATCCAAAGGTAAGTATTATTAGATTATTTGTATATGAAAATATCAGAGGTGCGAAAATCAGATATGAACCCGCGGCACTTGGTTTTCCAAGCGAACATAAATTAAGAAAAGAAAATATATTAAAAATTATTATTATTATAGAAACAGAATATGAGGTACAACGAAAATTATAAGTAAGATAAATAATAATAATGAGACTTGAATATATTTTTTCCCTTTGTGGAAAGTTCACTTATGATACATGCACTTTTGTAAATATAAACTCTATAAACAGTCTCAAATAACGTCAGAGACTGATATATAAACACAACGTTAAACACGAACAATTGATGTAATGAATACAACGTCTGTATATATCTCGTTTGTGTGAGGTTTATTGGTTCGTATTTAATGATTTTTTTTTTAATATATAATAGGTCATCTGTCATGGTTTAACTAAATAAATACAATATGAATAAATATGTTGTGCCATTGACACACAGTACCATAGTTCCATTTAGATACCAGATAGTTGATACACTACACATACTTTATATACATACATATTTTAAATGTAAACGCCCATGACTGAAGTACAAACATTCGTGCTCATCACATAAATGAATGCCCCCAGCGGGACTCGAACCCGCGACCGCTGGCACATCAACTAGGGTAACTACAAACTGAGCTAAACATATACTAGAACTAATACATGGTTTTGCCTTTGCCCAGCAGTGGGATGATTTAGACTAAGAGTAAATAAGTAATATACTGTTTAGGATTAAGACGATGATTAACAAATAAAAATATTGTTCAATAACCGCAGGCGACGTGATCTTCTAAAGTTGCTTGAGAGAGAACAAAATAAAATAAAATTATATATCCACAATCCATTAATTATTCTTTAATAAGTAAATAAGAAGATTAAATAAAGCAGCTTTCAGAAATCCCGTTCCGTAATCCAGAAGCCGTTTTGGTTATACTTCGCGCTGCACGTTATCTTGTTACTGCAGATCTTACTATAAGGATGCTATTAATTAAATGTATTTTGCCCTTCCCAGAGCTTAGACATGAAAAGATTTTCTCTAACAAAACCTGTGCGTCGCGCGACGACCTACTAGAGAGCTACTCACACATTCATTTAACATAATATCCCTTAGTAAGTAAAACCATTCCGCTGTCAAAGCTTTGTATGACAATTGTATATAACTAAAAGTATATTTTCTGCATAGTGTTTGATGAAACGTTTTTATTCTGAAAACCCCTATAAGTCCTTTACCCTCTCTGCGCCAAGAGTAGGTAACTGGAATACTTAGGGTTAGGTAGTCTGCAAATATTTATTTTAAAATCGATCTAATGCACACTGAGCTTAATCATAATTAATTTTAAATTATTAGTTAAGTTCGAGATGATACAGCGAGACAGCGAGAGAGAGAGAGAGAGAGAGAGAGAGTATTATTTAAAAACTCAATCTAAAAAGGTATAATATATGTTTTAAATCACATCCTTGCAATATTACTGTTATGATAAAATTTAAAATTGTCGCTAGTTATGTACATTGTTATCTGTGGTTACATTGTTTTTGGTCTTAATTAAAACACGATCGTTGCAAGCATCTTTTATTTGATCTTTTTTTACTATTTTATTAATATATAACAATAATTACGAATTATATCACAACTTCTTTTTAATGTAATAAAAACTTATTTATAATTTAGTAATTATTTGCTTAGATATCTATAGAAAAGTGAATAATATATTCACTTTTAATAAGAACGTGCTCAGCATTGTCGAGCATAAATATTTACGGGTGTACTGTAACATAAAGCGTGTAAGATTATAATGTGTTATTCGTAGCAGAATGAAATAAACTAATGCTATAAAGTAATTATATAATCACCGGGGGCTTATTGATATTGTGTGCCGTTATACAATTTGAAGAAGGAAGAAATATTAGAATTTCTTATTAAATATTAAGAATTGCAAGGTATTTCTACCGTAAATTAAGGAAGTATTACAAGATGATGATAAACAAACCTATCCCACGGGATTCGTACATTTTTCCGCGATAAAAAGTAGCCTATGTGTTATTCCAGACTATAATCTATCTCTGTGCCAAACTTCATCCACATACGTTCAGGCGTTCTGCGTGAAAGTGTAGCAAATATCCATACTCACAAACTTTCACATATATAATATTTATATAGATTTTAATATATTCTTTTACTCTCATGTAAATTTTGCTAAAACACTAATTCAGAACAATCTAACTACTACGTCTGAATGTGGGTCTGAGTTTTGTATAGAAATTGGAACAGAGCTGTATGGTAAGTGCGAGGCAACGACGCGCCGCGTCCGCCCGCGGGCTTTATGATAAAATTACACTGTTTTACTCCGATTGCGTTCTTAAAAAGCTTTCAAGGCTCTATCTTTTATTTTTCGACCATTTATTAAGCGGGAGACTTAAAATGACATAATTCTTTATTTACATGGTAATGTAGATGTATTTTAGGTTTTATATAAGTATAATAAATGTACCTATATTTAGAAAGTTGCTCTGTTGTTACAAACAGTCTGAAAAATAATTTAAATTAATATACATAATATTATATTCGACTAAGAATCGGTACTCACTTCACTCAAACGCATCCCGAAGAAGCTGCAATAGTTACTCTATTGTATGAATACTAAAAAAATAATCCTACTGTATCTCTAGCTCTAAGTCTGTGAAGACGGACAGACAAAACCAGATATATATACTCTTAAATTCAGATAATTATTGAAGATATTAAGGAATGTGCAAAAATATACACAGTATTATGTTTGTACTAGAATTTGTACTAGATCTGCGGGGCAAAGTTCGATGATAAGTATAATATGTAATAAAAAGTCATAAAGTGAACCATTTCCAAAGTTACTGCGAGACGGTCGCTGAGCCACTGCGAGCAGACGCGGCGTCGCGTTGGTAAATAGAGTGGATTCTTACAAAGCAGCTCATCTCGTCACTCGCAGCTGCGACTTATTCAACTCGTCTGAGCGCGGCTTTAATAAATCTCTTTCATATACGCTTATACCATTGTGATATCTCAGATTTACACTTACATTACAAATATATATTTAGAATAGCAAAACACCCTCGCTCCGCTCGGGTTTGTCCCTGCTTACGTTTTAACATTTAGTATAGATATCTGATGATGAGATATTTTCCTGCAGTAAAAAGTATTCTATATGTTGACCTGGATTACCAGATATCATCATACCAAATTTTATCAAAATCCCTCCAGTAATTTTTCTGTGATGCGGTCACAGACAGACAAAAATTCTAAAATCTATAGGTTCGGCCTCTGTATCGAAAATAATATCTATTTCAATAAGATTTTCCAAAAAAAATATTTAGTGTACTGATTATGCTTGGTTACAATTTTATTATTTATATATATATATATATATATATATATATATATATATATATATATATATATATATATATATATATATATTATATATATATATATATATATATATATATCAAATAATTCTATGTCGACGATCTACGAGACGATAGTGTTGTAACTAACATATACATACATATGTTAGGTAAAAGTAGCTCACATACTAATCATAATAGATTAATCCATTCTATTACGTCTGCTATTCTTGATATTTAAGTGTTAAGTGTATATTTATAAGAATAATCTTTTTTTTTCTAGATATTACACCCTACTTCCTACTTAATATTTTTACCACGAAAGTTTGTGGGGATGTCTAGATGTTTGTTACTCTTTCACGCAAAAACTACTGAATGGATTTTAAAGAATTTTTATAATAATATAGCTACATACTCGTAGCTAATATAGTTACATCAGAATAACACATAGGCTACTTTTATCCCGGAAAATATACGGTTTCCGTGGGATAGATTTGTTTTGTTTTTCTAGAAGCAAGCCCAAGCGAAGCAAGAGTGAGCCACTAGCGCATTAATAATAATTAAACAAACAATAAAACTTTATCGGCTATAATTTATTAGTAGACACTAGACACTATTAAGGGATTTTATAATGATTTAATTAAAGTATTTTAATGTGAATAGTTCAGTAAATCTCAATGATTTTAATGTATAGCTCAAGTCAAATAATTTTGCATAAATAATATTGGCAATATTAATATTGGCTATTTTTAAATATTTCCTTTATTACTGTTCTATATATCTGATGTTAGAAAGGAATCCTCGCAGGGTCACACGCGGGTCTTTGTAGGGTAACACACACGTAAAGACTGCTTAATTTTTTATGATCAGAAATGAAGATTATGCAGATCTAATCATTGATCCAAGAAATGGATCGTACAACTTTTCTGAACATCCGAAAATTCCATTATTTAAATAAAATGTATTTAGTAAACAAATATAAGTGTACTTGGTAACTGTCACCGCGGGCCACAATCCTAATTCATTCAAATATCTACATATGAAGAACTGATATAAATATACATTTAATAATGTTTATTTAGCTAAGGACAATGTGAGCTGTGTTAGCTCTACAGTGTGCTATAGTCTATAGCTGAAGTCATTGTAAAAATAGTGTGTAGGGACCCTTAGAAACGCCACAAAACAAATGCGTGCATTTTCATGGAGGTGTACTGCTTCGGAGCTTAAGCTGTGGAATTATTCGAGTGCAATAATTATAAAATAGTAAAGTTGAGGCAAAGTGAGTTGTAGGAACTGCCACAATAACAGTAAAAAACTGATTAATCCCATATACTGGTTGAAATAAAATAATTTTATGAAAGTTTCTAAATTACCATAAAATAATACGCTATAATTGACGCTATGATTTTTATTTGTTCCAATTTTCCCACTGCAATACAAATGGGGACTTTAGCAACATCACGCAAATTTTTGTACTCACTATTTAGATATTTGTGAATGGAATACATGCACATATGTCCTCATATACATAAAAATAAACGTTTTATTTAGTAGACATAGCAGCTGTATCTGCGAGCTGCGAACAACTGACAATAAGATCGAATGTTGTCTCTTGGCGCCTAATAGCCTATGTGTTACTCCAGGTCATAATCTATCTGTATAATAAATTTAATCTAAATCTGTCCAGCTGTTTTAGCGTGAAGGAGTAACAAACTTCCATACACATATTATTTTCGCGTATAGTCCGATTAATTTCCAGTGGCAACTCGTAGTTGGGGAGTTGGTAGTGTTACCCTCTCTAACATGTCATGTAAAGTGTCATCCTGCCGCAATTTGGGAGTTAAACTAAGTAATATCCCAACTGGCATTCCTAGAAGGCACGAAACAAAAGAATTGAATTGAATTAAACTAACATAGACTGCTCTTGTGTATACACACAGATAACATTAGTACATGTATGTATATATGTACATACTAGCCTGCTTGAGATAGACGACTGTAAACGAAATCGGTGGGCATTTATTTATGTTTCACGTTCCCCGACATAGGCGTCAACTACATTTAATTATTATAGGCGTTTAATATGTAGTTTTAACAATTTATATTTTAATTAACCGTATTAAAATTATGAATTTATTATTATACGAATACATTACAGTGCACGTACACTAACACAATCTCTCAACTCACGAAGGGGACTGATAACGCGGCTGTATCTCTTAACCCGCACTCAAAGCAAAAAGAGAATGTCAAAATTCGCTGTTTAACGCGAAGGGTCACTTATTTTATCTGCTGGGACAAAGGCGCAGAAGGGCGCTCCGACGTCCTTTGATGATAGGGGAGTTAAGTGGGGTCGCGGCGCGCACTGTCGACGTGCGCTATTAGATATTGTTTGATTATAAAATATTTGGAAATGGTTTTTAACGAATAAGAAAATATGGAATTGTATTGGCCACTCTACATATTTTAAAGATAGGGTACAACGTTTATATATAATTGCCTTACCCCCGGTTCTCTCGAGTGCGTGTCTGGGTGCATGCTGTGTATTTTGCCATACATTTTATTGCTCTTTTTCAATACACACCGATAAAGCACCTCAAACGCTCAAGGCCAGTTTCATTCCGACTTCAATTAAAGTAATTATGATTTCTGACCATCAACATATTTTTATCGTAAGCCATTTACTGTATGTAGGCTAAATGTTACTGCTCCCAGTTCGAAAAGTGACTAGCTACTGTGTCCCAATTTACTTTTAGATGTAGATTTTCTTATCGAAAGTTTCTATTAGAAGTTAGAGCTTAAACTAATCGTGATTACTTAAAATAACATTGCTTCTTGTTAAAACTAGTGACTTAGACATGAGAACTTACGTTTTTTTGGATACTAAGTATTAACTAAAATCAACAACAAATTAAATTGTCCTTAAAAAAATTTGGTTCCCGACGTTTCGAATGCATTACAGCAGTCATAATCACAGGAGGGACGGGTCTCTCACGTGACCGTGATTGCTGTAAAGCATTTGAAACGTCGGGAAACAAAAATCAAAATAAATCTGCGAAAAAATCCGAAAAGATAGTTTTATTTAAAATGTCAAATATTTGCGTAATTCTAAAGAAAGTATTATGTATGTCCTTACACAAATCATATTACCTAAGCGTGTGGCAAGTTTTATGCGTAACGCGTATCTACATCGTGTCCTCTATTAGTATCATTCATTATTATTACAAAAATCTAATGTAATCTAATGTAACTTCTTAGCTATAGCTGTGCCTATCAGGTAGCCCGTAGATGTTATTGAGACCCGGATTATTTTAATTTTTTCGGACGAAAGGGGTTTGTAGCAGAAACACGCCTGCCTGCCGTGTCCGCTATCACCCAAAAAATCTTATCCTTCTTGAATAGTCAGCTACAAAAATTATAAATACAGAGCTACATATTAAAATTATTAGACAAATGAAGTATCCTGTTCCGCGCATTAAACGCTCGTCGCAGTTATAAATGAGAGTGCTTGATCACGGCCGGCGCCCCCGAACCGGCGTACTTACACAATTATCTTGACCGAAACTCAATCGAGACTGTCAAAGGCACGAACAAGTTTTAACGAACACAATAAAGTTCAATATTTTATAAAGTGCGTTAATAAATCATAGTAATTATTAAGAAATACAGTGAGTATAAATCATTCGAGCCATTAAAGTATATAAGAATTATTACAGCACTTAAATATAATTTACAACTAGTGCCCCGTTCTCGGTTTACTCTGACACTAATTGATCTAAAAACTAATTTTACAGTAAGTAACACATAATCTTTATATATATAATTCTTCTGTGAGTGTGTATGTCACTGAACTTCTCTCAAACGACTGGACCGATTTTGATGAAATTTTTTGTGTGTGTTCAAGGGGATCTGGGAATGGTTTAGATTCACAATTTTGTCCAAAAAGTTTGAAATTTTCAAATTAAAGACGTGTAGACAAGACAACGTCTGTCGGGTCCGCTAGTATTCTATAAATGTTAACTGGTGACATACTACCATATGAAAGAGCCCTTTACAGAACAGCTAGCCTGATAGATAACGTAGACTTAGTAATAGGGGTTTGAAGCCCTTAAAAATCATGTTCAGTCCGTATGATAACGATAATAATTCACCCTTTAACATCTCGCCGTCGACACGAGCCCGCCCTTAACACCGTGGATTAGGCCCTAGCTCGCCACACTGTCAAATGCGGGTAGGCGGCCTTTACACGTGTTAGAAACTCTCAGATGCAAATCTATGAACTTTTTATTCACACATTTCAATTATATTTATTGTTTAGAGAATATACAAACATTAATAACAAGTTCACTTAAATAAAACTTACTTCATGTAGAAGTTCTCATAAAGCGAATTGAACTGAAAGTTAGCAGTCTGTTAAGTGGGTGCGAGCGTAAAACGGAATGGCTTCATCGCAGGCAGAGAGCTTAAAGCAGGTGTAATACGGGACTCGACGGGAAACTTACCTCAATAACACGAATACTTTATTAACTTTCTAGTGACGAATATATCTTATATGGGGTGTAGCAAACTCACGTCAATATGCGAAATTACTTGGAAATACTTTGAATGACCTACGTATATCTATATGTATAGATAGGGACATGACTTTATCTGTTATCTTTTTTGTAATGAACGTCTACATCAATAAATTTTGTATTTTATATGATAATTTATAATCATATAATAGTTTTAACGAGTATGCATATTTTGTGGAAATAATTATAATTTAATTGAAAATTTCCGTAAAATACATAATAAAAAACATAGTGCATGAGAAAAGGTTATTTTTTATTGTAGTCAAATTTGGGCATGAAAACTGTCACCGACCGTGCAACATCGACTACTGGTAGCTTATATATATTAGTTTGTTTTTTTTAATGTTTTTATTGGCCAAAAACTCCGAGCAAAGCTCGGTCGCCCAGGTACTGTTAGTAAAAAAGATGAAAAATAAATGCAGTAAAGTCATTTTAAAATTACTAGAAACACTTTATTTGAATAATTGAATTGCTGTTTTCAATATTCAATAATTTAATTGAACTGGTTGAAAAAGTGAATTTCAGAAGAACAAAAATATCGTAGTGAACATATTTCTATTAAAATTAGTAAAGTTTAATTAGAACATTAAATCCGAGTGGTTCAAAGAAAAATAAACGAAGGAGTTTGTACGAACACTGTCAAGAGCAGAATAAAGTCGATACGAGATCATTAGGTCATTAGAAGTTAATTAAAGTTAGCTCTGTTCCACATCGAGCGTGCGCTCGACAACTCTGACGGGACTTGCTGCTGTTTCTTTAAACTCGAGACGTTGTATGAAAAACACACGTTTTAATTACGCAAGGCATTACTGGGAAAGGTTTCTACAGTTCGTTTGAAATAAGTATATACAGGCGTTTTCATTAAAGATTTTTTATTACTGTTTATAAATATAGAATATGTGTAGTGTAGTAAAATATAGTGGGGATAATGAGTGGTGGGTGTCGGCTAGTACTTTTGTATTGACCTTGGAGGATACAAGCAATTGCTTTCTGCAACCTCCAATGATAAAGGCAGTGTAAGTTGAACGGTTACATTATGTTACGAATAACGACATGAAAAGTTCACAATTTTCATTTTTACCCTAAAGCCTCCTAAATTCGAGATTATAGTGTAAGTTCCACCGCTGCATTAAATACAATTTTCCGCAAGTAAATTGAATTTCCCAGCTAATATTCTAATAGAATACACAATAATCTATTTTGAACCCTTTATTTTCATTAGGTAGTGTAGTCGTAATGTAAACGGGCTCTAACATTGCACGAACACATCGTAACTCCAAACCACGCAAATGTTTATTGTTATGCGAATACTAATTCCACGAAAACAATACGAGGAATGTTTCAATTGGTTTCAGGATAACTTATGGCATGGACGAGTAAGTGTGTTTGTACGTCACACTCTCGGTATATTAACAGTACCTATAACAGAATAATATTTCGTGGGATTATGTAAATATGAAGTCAGAATAAATGCAGTCTATAAAATGCTAACATATTCCTCTAAAAACCTTTAAAACTTTTCTGTTTTATTTCTATTCTTCTTTTAGATATTATTTTAAGTTTAATTTGTATAGAAAAAGTTGTTTTATCTAAATTTAAAATTGAAATGGCAAATGACTTTACATAATATGTATACGATTTGCTAAACACTATTATTTAATATAGAGGCAACTGTAGCTCAGTGGTAACATGCTTGCTTGGGAAACCGAGTAAGGCTGGTTCAAATCTCGAGTCTCTTACCGTCTGATATTTTCATGTGCGTATCTTTTTCAACATAATTACCACTTGTCTTACGGTGAAAGCAAACATGAGGTAACCGGCATGTCTGAGAGAATCTAGTTAGTACCTAGTAGTGGACTATGACCTGATCTCTCTCGCCTTAAATAGAGGTCCGTGCCCAGCAGTGGGCCCTTAAAAAGATGGCTGAATGCATTATTTAATAACACTTGTTGTACAACAAGTCAACCAAAAACATGACAAAATAGGAGAAATGTAAATGTATGTTACGATCCATTTTATTTATTTATAATGCAAATTTAAATTTAGACGTAGTAAGAGAGCTTCAAGATTTCAGCGTTCTATCTAGAAAATTCTACAGTAAAAGTATTTTTTATATTGCTTATGTACGAATATAAATGCAACATTAAAACTTACAGCATTCATAAAAATGCGATTTTCTGCAACACTTTTCTAGTCATATCCGAATATCTCCGTATCTTTTATAACGCCAATATTTTTATTTGGTCTCCATTGCTCCGTTACAAATAGATAACATCAAAAATGAAGAAGTAAATGAGCAATGTATTTAGTAGTGGTCAAGTTGACGAGCTCAATTCATTTAGGAAGCGGTCTCGTAGTAGCGTTAGAGTTGTATGTTTAAATGAGTAGGTGTATTACATTTACAGAGAAGCTGCGGCGCACTGTTGTATGTATTATTCATTTATTATAATAACACGAAATATATGGATATCGATAACGATAATAGAAAACGTGTTTAGCGTTTAATTCTATTTTAATACATGAAATATGATGGATACCATTGAGCTTATACAAGAAGGCAAGCTGTATTTACAGCGTATTAGCGTTATTTTTGCTATTAATAATGATATAAATTGAAATCAATTCCTTTTTGTAGCAAGTCCAATATTTTTGCCGCTACCTCTGATTGAGCACCAAACGCTAATTAATTGAACTTTTGTAGCAAAAACAGGATGATAGATAAATTAACTGTAAGATTAAAAGCTTGTTCGTCATCAATCTTCTTTTGATTCCAAGCGGTTCTTTTAGGTACTTTTTTCTGATTCCATGTTGAATTAATTGTTTTTCCTCATAATAGTATATTTTCTTGTTATTTTCATTGCATGAGATGTAAAGACGTGAGGCTCTATATTTGGGAAAGTTATTGTTAAATATACTTCACAAGTGTTACGGTCTAATGATTTTGGTCTTTAAATATTAGCTTTTAAATATTAGTTTATCAATATATTTAATTTTTATAAAAAAGTAAATTATCATTAAGGAACATATGGCCCTATAATAATAATTAATGATGTTAATAATTATAGGGTAATATGTTCTTCTGAATAAGCATTATAAAAATATAGCAGTAGTAGTTTCCCGCAACTCTCGTGTGATAAAGATAACCTATGTGTTACTCCAGGATATATGTACAGCATCAACTGGCTTCTTTTGCTTCTCGTGAGACCCGCACAATCACCTGTGAGTGTACCGGTGGTATGTGCAAATGCTTTCTCGACAATAAAAAAACGGATATATAGCATCGAGATTGTTGATGGGTCGCAAAGTTGTTGTCAATAGTTACTAAGACCGGTTATTACTTTCATATACGTGTAGATTTATGTAAAGTATTTTATTTATAATATTTATAATAATAATTCAATCCTTTTTGGGGTAAGGATCTCGCCTCAGTACAGGGCGGATCAGACCGTAGTCTATAAAGCTAGCCAAATGCGGATTGGTGGACTTAGCATGTCAAAAGAAAACTAGTAAAGTTTTCTTGATATTTTATCTTTCACCTGATTAGCAAGTGGTAATCATGTTGTAAATGATTCAAACATGAAAACCTTAGAGTTGTGAGACTCGAACCTTGTTCACATGTTATATAAAAGATTAGAGAATCCATTGCAAAGAAGTTACCACTGCTTCAAGCGTTTTATAAAGGGAAAAATAATATTTTTTTTCTCAAACATACATATACATGAACAAACAGCGTCGGCGCTAAGTTTTTTAATATCCCCGCGATAAATCAGGCCGCAGACGTCGCCGTCCCGCGCAGTATATCACCGCTCTAATCAAACACACCTTTATTCCTTTTGTGCCACGAGTCATTGCAATATTAAATATATGTACGCGCCATAAATAATAACCGGACTATTATTGTAAATGTAAAAGTTTGTGTATGTCTGTATGTTACTTTCTCACGCTGCAATGTCTGGACAGATTTAGATAAGATTTAGTTTATAGATATACTGTGACTGGAGGAACATATTCTATAACTGAGTGTGGCGAGGGTAAGTCGCTAGTTGTAATATACTTGGAAAAATATTAGGAAATATTTTAAAATTGCCACTTCATAAAAATATGTATGCGAAACGGAAGTCTTGAAATAAAAAAATCCAGACAATTATTGTTCATCAGGATAATTAGACATGAGTTAGATAAAAAAAGTTGTTTGTTTTGGTTTAAGTGTCGTGCAAACTACAATTAAAATAAATAATTAATATGTTGGGACATTAACACACAACACCATCTAGTTTCATGGTAAGTTACGGGGCCTGTGTTATGGATACCAGATAGTTGATACACTACACACATATAACTTTGAATACATATATATTATAAATATAAACACCCATGACTGGAGTACAAACATTCGTGCTCATCACTTAAATGAATGCCCCCAGCGGGACTGGAACCCGCGACCGCTGGCACAGCAAATAAGGTCACTACAAACTGAGCCAAATATGTCGTCTACAATATAAAATCACTGATATAACTTGGATTTTGTTAACGCATAAATTAATTATAGTACAACAGCTCTGCTTTGAAAGTAATCCTTTCTAGTGTAGAAAGCTAGCGCCTTCTGCTGCGAGCGCGGAGCGAGGCTTGACCTATAACTTTTTGCTTGTCAGCTCTCATAATGAATTAAAGAAACGTAATTACAGCGGCTGGCGCCCTAATTAGTCATATTGTGAATGTAATTACATTACTACTTCTGCATATAATAGAAAACGGCACGATTCTACTTGCATAATCATTTATAATACCTAGTGCTTACGCGACTCGTGTTTGCTGTGTTTACTGGTAGTATGTTTTTCACTTTTTTCTACACTTAAAGATATTTAATTCCCAACAAGAACAGAGTTCACTTAATATAAGGAAAATTTAATCAAAAATAAAACTTATGCACATATCATACAGTAGTGCTACTGAAAGTCTCTTTGAATTTGTTAAATTAATATTTATAATTGTTTCATTTCAGCTCTTCTTTAACGTCCCACTGTTGGACACAGACCGCACTGACCACACTGACCTGAAGACCCGGACAAATACGAAGGGGATTAAGCCATCTTCCATCGTCTTGTCTTTCAAAATGACTTTCGAAAACATGCTAGGTTCTTTTAGGCATGCAGGTTTCCTCAAAATGATTTTTTTTTCGCCGTAAGACAAGTGGTAATCGTGTTGTAAATGATTCGCATATAAAAATATCAGCGGTGCGAAACCTAGGATTTGAACCAACTTCACTCGGTTTTCCAAGAAAGCGCATTACCACTGCACTACTACTGCCTTCTGTTTATAAAATAACTAGCGGCTCACCCTCGTGATCACCTAGTAAGTTTTTACTGTGTGGACCAAAATGACAGCATATCAGATTAATATTTTTCATTATTTTTCTTTCTTTTCTCTCAATATTTGTATATCTGTCTTTGAAAGACACGTATTTTATGTACATATCTATATAAAACTTAGACATAGAGCTTTTTCATTTTGCTTTGAAGTAGAGGATAAAAACTTCTGCAAAACGCCACGAGTATAATAGTTATTTTGAACTTTGAACAAATAGGCACTAAGGCGACGATACGTTGGAGATAAGTTAATAATTTTATAAAATTATTAAAATGAATTTAATGTTCAACTTTATTTAAAGTACCTGGGCTACCGAGCTTCGCTCGGAGTTTTTGGCCTAAAGTACAATTTTCTTTTTTATTTTAAAAAATAAAAACTTGGATAAATATAAAAAAAAACAATAGTAAAAACTTTGAATGCGACCGAATTTCGAACCTGGACACCAGTGATTGTTGCTCTTGCACCTTGGCCGCTTGACCACGATGCTTAAGCCCGATCGTGCAAATTACCGACCATATTTTGCGTGAAATAATGCAAAAGAAAACTGCATTAAACTCGAAAACACACGTTTTTTCAGACATAAGACTAATCTAGATCGATTTATCGTCCCCGAAACCCCCTGCATACTAAATTTCATGAAAATCGTTGGAGCCGTTTCCGAGATTCAGATTATATATATTTATAGGTATATATACAAGAATTGCTCGTTTAAATATATTAGATTATATCTTTATTCTATTTAAATAAATGTATACATTTTCTAACATTTTTGACGGTTATTTATAAAAACAGTGCGTAGATAAATACATATATATTGATCTGTCTTATATTTCTTTTTGTTTTATATTGTAAATTGTATTATTTTTGTATTGTTTTCATGTATTTTATGCGGTTTATTTAGTAGGCGGCGAACTAAAGCAAGCATGGCTGTTCTCCGCTGCAGGAGCACCGAATTCTACGTGAGCTCATAAAATTTATATTGAATAATATCAATATTCGTTCTTTTCACTCAATATTTTTTGCCATAGTGGCCATATATAATTTTATCTACCAATACAATATAATAAAATTCTAATTCTGTACATGGAAGATATTTGAAAAAACTATTATTGGGGATCTTTATTTAGGTAATAGAACCCAAAACTATGATATTTTGAGTGTGCGTTTGTGCGCGCTAATCTCAGAAACGGCTTAAGCGATTTGAGTGTGGTTTTCACCAATGTATTATGGCGAGCTTCACTTAACATTCAGTATTTGTTTTATTTGTATCGGCCCATAAGTAAAAAAGTTATGTCAATTTTAAAGAATCACCAAGGGAGGAACCCGAGCAAATCGCTAATAATAAATTATTTATATAGCTAAAATATATTTATATACAATGTTAAAACTAATTCAAAAATATTTTTTTTTATTAAGAAAATTTTCTTGTGCATCAGGCGAGTAAACTGAAAGAGATTTTATCCTTTTGAAGGTGTAGCTTGGCTTAAAAGCATTATTTATAACGTAGCTTTAATCTAATAAAGTTTTGATCGCTTTATAAAACTTTGCCGCCACTAACTCTAAGTCTAGGGCGAGCAATTTCCCTGCAAGTTTAACAACCTGTTTAACTGCGCGATAACTGACTCAACTTTAAAGATTTTAAGTTCAGATAAAATATTTAAAACACACCCTAAAAGTATATTGGAACGACGCGACATGAAGTTATCTTTACTGTTATCTGGACAGGTCTTAAGTAGCCTTAACATATTTAGTATTTGTATAAATAAATAAATATGTCAGGACATTAACAAACAGCACCATCTAGTTCCATGGTAAGCTACGAGGCTTGTGTTATGGATACCAAATAGTTGATACACTACACGTATATAACTTTAAATACATACATATTATAAATATAAACACCCATGACTGGAGTACAAACATTCGTGCTCATCACACAAATGAATGCCCCCAGCGGGACTCCAACCCGCGACCGCTAGCGCAGCAAGTAGGGTCACTACAAACTGAGTCAACGTGTCGTCATATTATTATATCGTATGTTATTTTAATAAAAGTAACTGTCTTCGAAGCCAACGATTGTAAAAGAACAGTCCGCTTTATACGCCTTGCAAATATATTCATTTAATTTCACTCTCCTAGCCAGTGCGATCTTTATCTTTGTTTTCTGCTTTATCCTATCTATCTCTTCTATCCTTGTTCTCTACTCAATCATTTTTTACAAACCTATAACTAGTTAAAGTTCTCATAAAATCAGCTCAGTTTATTTGTAGATAGGCTATCTGAAAAAAAATTAAGGTATTTTAAACTTTATTATATTAATATAAAAATAGTAATAAACATTCAAAATGATTCGATATTTTACCATCTCATTTATTTTAAAATCACAGACTATTAATCCTACTTTATATATAAGTATATATTGCAAGCATAATATTATTTCAAAATACATTGGTTTAGGTTTGAAATAACAGTTCTCAGCATATAATTTGAATAATCTTGATTCGAAATAATTGGTGCTTTTGAAACTAACTAGCCGTATGTTGAAGCTCAACCTATGTTTAAAGCACAGTAAAGTTTGCGAGCGACGTAACGACGTGTGGCCTCAGACGAGGCCGGCGTCAATTTTGCATTTGTTTATTAAGTGATGTGTTCCGTTACACGCTGCCACTGGTATTTCTTATTTGGTTTTATTGTTTGTTACTTTCTTTTTTCCAGACAAAACGCGATTTGGAAGCTTTTGTGGATGAACTAAATGCAGCGCGACCGCAGTGTCCCGTGGGTCTCAATACGCTGGTCATCTCTAGGAAACTGTCATCTGCCCACCAGGACTTGAACCAGCCTTACGCTTACCTCAACTGTGGGCACGTTCAAGGTAAATAATTAATACTAGTATTTTCTCTCGACTTCACACGCGTAGTTACTTATATTAACTTACCTTTCATCATTATCTTTAAAAATCTTTAATAATAAAATATATTATTATAATATAATATTATTCTTTATATTACCCATACATAATGGTCATCATTAAGAGGAAAATGTAGTCGTGATACCCACTATCCAACTTATAATATATCAATTGCGAAAAATGAGAGTTCAGTACATACATTTTATTTATATGAGTACAAGCGACTCACCCTCGCTCCGCTCGGGTTCCTCCTTACTTACGTTTTAACGTTTAGTATAGATTTCTCACAGATGAGATATTTTCCCGCAGTAAAAAGTATCCTATAATATTATGTTGACCCGGACAACTAGCTATCATCATTGATTTTAAACTTAAATTAAATTTAATGAATCTCAAATTAAACATTTAAAAAATTACAAATGTTTAAATCTTAGCTTTCCTGCAGTCACTTTTGGTTAGTTAACAAACGAATTAACCTTAGGAATGACAAAATGGCCAGAATTTTTCAACCGACTTCAAAAAGGAGGAGGTTCTCAATTCGACTGTATGTTTTTTTTTTTTTTTTTATGTTTGTTACCTCAGAACTCCGTCATTTATTAACCGATTTGGACAATTTTTGTTTTGTTTGAAAGGGTATACTTCCAGATTGGTCCCATTTAAATTTCAAAAAAAAATACCACCCCTAAGGGTGGAAAAACAACTAATGATGAATTTAACCTACTTCTAATTGTCATATTGACTTGAAACTTTGCAAGTATTTCTATTTCCGTTGATAGTACAGTGGTTCGGTGTTGTTGACCTGATCTGATGGCAAGGCCAGAAGGTGGATAGGTGGAACTCTTCAACGGCTAATAGTAGATACTTTGAGTTTGGGCTTATTTTGTTTGATTTGACAAGCCTAACACGTTAGAATCCTTACTTTGCTACTACTGTCTACACTAAAAAGGGAAAAATAAAAACTTTTTAACAAAAAAATAAAAACCGACTTCAAACAAAAGCACTAAAAAGTGAAAAATAACTGATTGGTAGTTTTCATTTACTATACATACCTAATCAAATATTTTCGAAGTCGGTGTGCTTTGCTTTGTATGGGCTGGGACCGATTTCAAAAATATTTGATCAGGTATGTATTTAATAGGTAGGCTTTAATTACTTAGCCAAAGCACACCGACTTCGAAAATATTTGATTAGGTATGTATAGTAAATGAAAACTACCAATCAGTTATTTTTCACTTTTTAGTGCTTTTGTTTGAAGTCGGTTTTTATTTTTTTGTTAAAAAGTTTTTATTTTGTAATCAGATGGCTAATTTTAAGTACCTATTTTCCACCTCGATATCTTTGAAGACCAATTTTAGCCAAAGTGGCCTATTAAGTACTATTTTTTTTAATAATTATGAAAGTTGAGAGTCTGGAAAAGTTTTAGGACTACTTAGGAACCATGAAGTCACCTTTTTAAATTTTTAATTTAAAGTTGAAAATTTAAATCATAATTCACCGAACGTAAATTTTTCACTTCACACCAACATTTTCACAATCTCTATCAAAGTTACGAAGCTGATTATTTTAAGCATAAAAGTAAAACTCATGAAGATTCAGTTGCAAAAAAAAAACTCGAAAAATCATTTTACTTTTTTTTTAGAACTTTTTTAAGGCTTTTAGTTTGAAAATTCTCAAAAATTCAGAAAAAAATCAAAACTCGAAAACTATGAACAATCGCGTAACATACATGGGGGTGATTCGGGTACCCCAAGGGGTGCTCTATCTCTGAACTTCCGCTTGACACTACTTTCTGGGACATCCTGTAGTACATATACAGATTCACTGGCAAGAAATAATAATATTAATGTCAAGTATTCGCGTAAATCTGAGAAAGTATTAAATAATAATATAATTTTTAATAAATTAATATAAAAAAACACGCATGTATGTATACTAGGTGTAAGATTCATATAATAATATATGAATAAAGCTCAAATACTATTAATATGTTAAATTTAAGTAAATTATACAACTTTACCATAGACCCTAGTTATTTTGTTTTTTTCAGCAAACGTTATCAGGCCGACAATTTGCGTCGTAAAGTAATCTGTAACTAAAACTGCAGTCAAAAATCTAGACTAAAAATCAAACCAATGGATATTTTCTACGAGATTTCCTTTGCCTAAATACATGAAAGCTAAAAGTGACGAGTTTTCAATTGACACGCTTTTAGAGAGCTGTCGAAATGCTCCCATTCACTGACGCGATTTATTCATTGCAAATGGATACAGAGCGATAATGGGTTAGAGAGGCCCGCTACATCCTCTATACGGCCCTGTTTGGATACGTCGTGCTCGTGTTTATAGCCGTCCTTATATGTTGTGTGCCTTTACTTTTTACCTTTACATTACTTCATTTACAAGGAAAATTATAGAGATATTAAAACTTAATTACATATTTTTTTTTAAAGTTTACTTAACTACGTATATAAAAACAAATGTAAATAAAAAAATGTACATAGCCTACAAGCCATGACCATGTTGAGTTGTGAATGCGAGCTATATCCTCCTCTTGAATAGCAATGCCGATTTATTGGGCAAAAATTTAACTAAGTGTCCATCTTATTACCGTATCGTTTCAAGAGTCTGGCTATCACCAGTAGAGGCGATAAGTCGTGGTGTAAAATGTTTTTAGTTTGATTCCATAATTCAAGGGTTTCTTCTGCAAAAGGTAGAAATATATAATTTTGAAGAATGCGTATTTATGTTATTTCAACTGTTGAGTCCTTTCTGCCGCAACTGCCATATTAGACGCCATCTCCTTGACATAGAACAGGGCCAATGTGTCAACGCATCTATCGTCTCACAATAGTGCCAGTCCCTTTCTCCAAGCAACCAGTATCGAACCGTCAGACCCTAACCATCATTTTGACTTATTCGTTACGAAACCCGATGACCTACCCGTGAGAGCCCCGATGATACGTCATGCCCGATGATGTTATTTAGAGTTATTAGGAAATAACATAAAGTCTACATGAACTTCTCGCGCGAGACAGTCTATGGAATTCATAAGAGTCAACTGCATTGTACTGCTGTGTACTCAGACGGACATCTAAAGCGATACGTAAATTATCTATCTAGATGTATAGTGTACGATCTATAGGGCATGCAGCCAATCACCCTGTTTTTTAGCGAATGACCCTAAATTTCTGGCACGGTTTATATCACTTTGAGGGATATTTTATAGTGTGTTCAGAAGCGAGAAAAGCTGGAAGTGAAGTTTGTGTTGTATTGAAATTCGTATTTGTTACGCAGATGTCACCAGTTCTAATATGTAAGGGTAACATCAATTTTGTCGATAACGCTAGGAAATTTCCAAATTTTGCTTGAACATTCACTTTGGAATATAAAAGCCGTATTTAAGGATGTTATAGCCATCGTTAGTATTTACAGAGCCCAATTTGTTAAAATTAAAGTAAAAACTGTTAATATTAGGTATGATATGACACTTTGATAATATTACATTTTATATTTACACTAGCGATCCACCCTTGCTCCGCTAGGCTTCGTCCTTAGTTACGTTTTAACGGTTAGTATAGATTTCTCAGTGATGAGATATTTTCCCGCAGAAAAAGTATCGTGTAAGTTGACCCGGATAACCAGCTATAATCATACCAAATTTCATCAAATTTACAATTTTAATAACTTAGGTGAAAATTGCGTTTCATATCATTGTTAAATTTCAATATTTCAAATACAGACTGACGAAAATACTATAGATTCGGCCTCTGCATCGATAATAATGACTATTTTAACAAATTAAAAAACAAGCTTTTATTCAAATGCTTCTATTAAAAAATTCTAGATTCTAATAAATTAAATTAAAAATTAAAAAAAAATTCTTACCAACTTGGACCGATTTTCATCAAACATAGCTAAGACCGACACCTTTCAAACAAAAAAATAAACAAAATCAAAATCGGTTCATCCGTTCATGCCACAGACAGACAGACACGTTAAACTTATAATAAATTTTAAATTAAATAATTTATATGATATACAAGCTTGTCGCGAAGTTTAACTGTGTAGATAAACAAAAATATAATATTTAAAAAAAAATAAAAAAAACCGACTGCATAAAACTAACTAAAAGGTTGAAAACAAGTTGACAAAGAAATAAAGAATTACGTTAAAGATGCAATATCTTCAGTACAAAGGATGCACAACAACACAACCTTTTTTAAATTTTTTTATTATTTGCAAGACAAAATCAATAGAAATAGTGAACTGACGCTAAAAAAAATTTTGTAACAGAATGTTACATTAGCCTCGAAGAACACTGGCTGTCTTTTATAAACATAAAATATATTATACTACAAATTTTACTTGGAAAAATAAGATACAATAAATAACCATAATCTTTTTATATCATGATGATACATTGAGTTTAGTCAGGAAGGCCGTCTTTCGGTAAAGCTACGTTTAACAGCCAATATACATAGGTATATGTATGTACGCGGAGATGCATCTCTACTGCAGCGGTAATGGCGCAGTGCACGATAGCCCTGATACTGCTGTAGCGAGTGATTTATGAGGAACCTAAAAGAATGCATTTGACGCTCCACTGCATGTACGTTGTAGGTTTTTGTGTCCAAAAATTTTTTTAACAATGATATGGGATGCAATTTTCACCTTAGTAATTAAAATTGTAAATTTGATGAAATTTGGTAAAATGATAGCTGGTTATCCGGGTCTATATATATGATACTTTTCAACCGACTTCAAAAAGGAGGAGGTTCTCAATTCGACAATTTTTTGTTACCTCAGAACTCCGTCATTTATTAACCGATTTGGACAATTTTTGTGTTGTTTGAAAGTGTATACTTCCAGAATGGTCCCATTTAAATTTCAAAAAAAAAATACCACCCCTAAGGGTGGAAAAATAGCTAATGATGAATTTAACCTATTTCTAATCGTCATATTGACTTGAAACTTTGCAAGTGTTTCTATTTCCGTTGATAGTACAGTGGTTCGGTATTGTTGACCAGATCTGATGGTAAGGCCAGAAGGTGGATAGGTGGAACTCTTCAACGGCTAATAGTAGATACTTTGAGTTTGGGCTTATTTTGTTTGATTTGACAAACCTAACACGTTAGAAATCTTACTTTGCTACTACTGTCTACACTAAAAAGGGAAAAATAAAAACTTAAAAAAAACCGACTTCAAACAAAAGCACTAAAAAGTAAAAAATAACTGATTGGTAGTTTTCATTTACTATACATACCTAATCAAATATTTTCGAAATCGGTGCCAGCCCATACAAAGCAAAGCACACCGACTTCGTAAATATTTGATTAGGTATGTATAGTAAATGAAAACTACCAATCAGTTATTTTTCACTTTTTAGTGCTTTTGTTTGAAGTCGGTTTTTATTTTTTTGTTAAAAAGTTTTTTTACTGCGGGAAAATATCACTGAGAAATCTATAATAACCGTTAAAACGTAACTAGGGACGAACCCGAGCGGAGCGAGGATAAGTCAATAGTATTAATATATCTGTCAAAGAACATATAATAATCATTATCTCACGATTAAAGCGTAAATCATGAACATGCCTGAAATCTTGACGAGATTACGTTAAAGTAAAACTTGTTAGACATATTATGTATAATGTATATAACAAGTTTTACTTTAACATCACATTCCACTTGGTCACATTAACGCATTAGTCTCCTCACTCGAAATCCCAATAATCTATTTGTCTGTACTTTTCTACCTTTACTATAAATAGGTATTTTAAATCATCCTTACATACATATATGTATTATTGTGTTTTACACACCTTATTTCGTAAATTTATATCTAGGAATAAGGACGGCATAGGTAGGTATAGAAGTTATTGACAATAATCGATTTTTTACCATCGATATTATATGTAGAAAACTTACATAAATTTTATATGAGAATATAGTGTTACGAAATGTAATGAAATAAACTTTATTAAATTAGACTTATTACAAGCACTTTCGAGTCGTCAACATAATTCAAGCGTCAGTGTAGTCAGTCCGTACGGAAACTACCACCGGCTAACCGTAAACATAGCACCGGCATGACTAAGTAATTTAACGCTCCGATATTATGCCATTCACAATCATTTCCCAGTTTTCTATTAGCGATAACTATTGTAGACTTTGTCAAGTTATATAAAGTAGACACTTTCCATCTGTGTTGGCCCTTTTTTGGATCTTATGATTTGATTCAGCATTTTTTTCCCGAACTGCGAACTGGTAATCCGTCGCGACACCTTCTGTTCAATGTTTTTGTAACGAGATTTTTCGCATGCTTTTAGAGAAAAACCTTTCCACCGCCAACAGCGCGGCGCGGGGTCTAAATTGATTTATGTCACTGTTTTTTATTATGAGTTTTGACGGGAAAACTTGGCCATTGTTCCTATTAACCGACTTCCAAAAAGGAGAAGGTTCTATGTCCGTCTGTATGTATGCTTTTTTTTCAATCATATCCTTTTTATATTTAAATAGATATACATATGTATATTATTTGTTTTCATTTTAAATTGTACAGAATAAGTGAGTTGGCGTCTATTTAGATTCACATTCATACAGTTCTCTTCTTATACACTTCGACCATCTCAAACAACGTCACCTGATTCAACAGCCGCTATCATATGTAATTTCCACTAATCCAAAACTAATATTGCTAATTATAATTTCACAAACGTGTAATTACGTGTTGATGCGAGATAATTCGCTGTTACTAACAAATGACATTAAAACGCGTGACTAATTACAAAGTGCTAAATAAATTATCTTGCTTAATTAAATAAAGACTTTGTTTTTGTTTGGTGTAAATGTAAGTTTAAAGTTTGGGAACATCTTAAAGTTAGCTAGGGTTGTCAGAAATTAAATTATTTTAGTTGAGAAACTCATATTTTACTTATCAAAGTTTAGATTTAAGCCAATTTTTGCTTTATCTGAACAAATCAGGGCATTGCAGCCAGCACAGTATATAATGAGGTTATTTTTACATATACATACTATCTCTTTTTTTACTTTAAAATCGTGTTATTAGCGAAATACTGGTTGGTGGTGGTGTGGGGTGTGTGAGGTGGGGTGTGTGTGGTGTTCTTTAAAACTAGGACATTTATTAAAAAATTTTTTTAATCTCAAACAATCGTTGAGGTACATACTCTTATTATATTCGTATATATACAGTAAGCTAATCCGAATGCTGGGAACTGAAGCAAGCATGTGGGAATATGTGCCCACTGACCCCTTTCTAGGCGCCATCGCGCATCGTCGATTAGACGAGCTGTCGCTGTATGAGAGCGTTGGTATTTTTACAAGTGATAATATTCATATCGACCGCAAACTGGCGTAAAATAGCGCTACACTCGATTTCCTCATTTAAATACACGATTCGTTGCTTTTTGCTGGTATTGAAAATCAGTGTACCGTTTTAATATTTAATTGTTATTTTGAAGGAATAACAATAAATAAATACGTAATGCAATAGCGGCTCGTGGTCACTTGACATTTTCTTAGCTAAGTCAATTTTGCTAGTTAATACATTGTTTAGATTACAAAAGTTGGATAACGTTTACACACATGTCATTCCATAATTATTTTTATTTACCGATAACAAAAAGCAAAGGGAGTGCTAACTGAGTGCAATTCGCTTTATATCGTATATTTTTAACTGTAGTGATAGTTTATAGTTAGTCGGCTAATCGGCCAATGCGGATCTACATTCATATTTTAAGATACGAGTTAAATTTATCGCGTAATCTCGAAATGGTATCTGATTCTCGAGAGAGCATCATTCATTTTAAAGCGGAGTCCGTGTCATTAAAGCTTTTAGTTTAATACCGCAATGTTATTTGCCGCGCCAGCAGAGGGCGCGCTGTGGACGGGAGCATACTAGCATCGGCTCCTACTTCGCATGACAAAGAGCATTCATTTGAATCATTATTGATATTATGTGGCATTAGTTTCCTTTTACGGCTCTATTTTCTGGTTATTATAAAATACTAGCCTCCTTAGATGATATCAGGCAAATTATTGCAATACTAGCGACTCACCCTCGCTTCGCTCGGGTTCGTCCCCAACTTGATTCCCCATACAAACTTTCATCCCCATTTTCACCTCCCTAAGGGATGATTTCCGGGATAAAAAGTATCCTATGTCATTCCCAGGGTCTCAAACTATCTTCTTACCAAATTTTATCTAAATCGGTTCTGTAGACCCAGAGATTACCCTCTACAACTTACCTCTTTATAATATTAGTATAGATAATATAGCCTATATGTTACTCTTGGATAATATACTATTGGATAAATATTTGTGTAGATATTCAGAATTGGTTCAATATATTAGTTCAATTCAGATATTATTCGATACATAGTTACCGTAGTGTATATGTTATACATACATAGAAACAAAATTCCTTATATAGAAGGTAACATTATAGAACTATAACACCTTAAAAATCTACATTAAAGCGATAATAATCACCAGAATATTAGACTTAATACCCGTAACATTTCTCTACATATACATAAGTCGAGTAGAATAAGTAATAGTAAGGATGTGAGAAGTAAAATCACAGATTTATTCTGACATGACAATTCTACGTGTCGTGTATGAAACGTTAAGTTTCTAGATTCATTCTCGCTTCTGGAATATTATCTAGCAAAAAGTCGGACGTGTATGTCAAATCGCATTCACTCAATCACATTGTAAATGCTTGGGGCGGCTCGGGGCGGCTCGGGCGGTTTGGGCGGCTTGGGCGGCGAGAGCGGCGCACTCTCTAGATTGTTTTTGTAAAAGATGCAAACTTACACCCGGCAGAGCGGCGTGGATCACGTTTTTGACATAGAAAGGAAATATTTTATGACCTAATGGCACTCAGTTCAATGGATATTTCTGAATATTTTCATAGAAAATTTCATATATTCGTATATACATGTGTGTACAAATGTTTACGTTGGCCACATAGATATTGTATCATTTAATAACTATTTTTCTGATATTTAAAAGCAAAATAAAAAGTAAGATAACAAAGTTCCCGTTTATGTGAATAACTCAATAAGCCGCAAACATCCCCTTTACATATTACTTGACATTTTGATGTATCGCATCATGCATCCCGCCATCTGTATATTAAAGTGATAAACACATGCCACAGGCGTGAACTACACTACCACGTATGCACTATGTACGTATTATACAGGGTCATTTTTTTAATTTACTGAAAACCTTTTGGGAATACACTACTTACAACATAACAACAACATCTGTAAGAAAAAAAATATCTTAAATTTAACAAAAATAAACATATTTTTATTGCACCTTCTAAACCGTAATAGTCCAGCATTAGCAAAAGAAAGTACCTGTCCGGTGGAGGGAGAGGGGTGGAGGGGTGTAGGAAGCCGCGCTTACTCATTTAAACTTGGCCAGACGCTAGAACTTTAAAGTTTAGAATGTGCAAAATATTTTTTTTTTATTTTTGTATGAAAATAAACATTTAAGAAATATTATTTTTTCTTGTCACAGATGTTGTTGTTATGATGTAAATAGTATATTCCCAAAAAATTTTCAGTAAATTAAAAATGACCCTGTATTCCATAATGAGTGCGTGGACTAGAAATGAAAGAATTGTCCAAACAATGAATCTCGTCTCATTGATATATCAACGGCGAACTTTTCTCTTTAATACGACATATTTTAGAAGTTATATGGCCCTTTCGCTTTGTTTGTATTAAAAAAAAACTCGATATAACCCCACACTACGTTACGTTCCTGATTTTTTTTTTTAACTTTCGAGCAAATATAAAACAATAATGTTTTTATCGAATTTCAAGAAATATTTTATTATACGAGTAGAATATGCTCTATCACAGTTCTCCACGACTACTGACGTCATAAACCCACTCATAATTTACAAGCGCTATAACAATACATAATGAAAATGTTAATGCAACCTCAAATATTCACACATAAATAAGCGGTTAAGTAAATGGCGGGAACATTTCTTGGCTCCGACGCCGCATTCCTTCGCAATGTATGTCGTCGCTCCCTTTAAAAGCATGCACTGTCTTATTTATTCTTCCTGCACAATACCCTTCGTAATATCACTAGTTGTTTCGTCTAACTTCGCTTTGATACAATTAAGCTTTTATACATATACTAGCGACTCAGCTTCGTTCCAATTGGGTTCGTCCCTAGTTACGTTTTAGAGTTTACTCGTAGTATAGATTTCTCAGAGATGAAAATTTTTGTCGCAGTAAAAAGTACCTATTCTATATGTTGACCCGGATAACCAGCTATCATCATACCAAATTTCATCAAAATCTGTCCAGTGGTTTTCGCGTAATGCGTTCCCAGACAGACTGACAAAAAAATTAAAAACTATCACTAGTGCATAGATATATATTATGTAGATGTACAATCGAACTTGTATTAGAAAAGGTGAAAGTTTGTATGCGTGGTAATGTTTGTTACTTTTTCACGCTGAACAAATTTGAATATACATTGTCACACAAATAGAATATAACAAGGACTAACACATGGTACTCGTATGTGGTCATGTTAAGTACCTACTAGGGATGTGCCTGAGCGGAACGAGGGTAAGTCGCTAGTATTATATTAGATTTACGCTGTGTCGCAGTGGCGCAGCGCCTGAAGGTCGGGTCAATCAGGTACTAAGCTTATGTCATCTGTCCATCCGGAAACGCCTCTGCCCTACGTTCGCTGGGCTTTATCTTTCCTTATTTTTTAGAGTATCGGCTATAGAAAATTTAAAAGCAAAAAAAAACCGACTGTGTAAAAAACCATGAGACGCACTGGGCAGGTGTACCAGACGTGGTACTTTTCTTAAGTATTTTAGTACTTTTAATATAGAAGAAAAAAAACAACCTCTTTAATTAATTATCCTAAATTCCAGGGTCGGAAAAGTCGTGAGAATTTTTAGTCGGAAGATATCTGGCTTTATCGTTTAGGAAGAGATTAGGTTGGAAAGACAACCTGTCAGGTCGTCACGTGATGGAAGTATAAGTGGTCTTGCGTTACCAGATTAAAAAGGCGAAGGTTCCCTTTAATTTAAGTATTGGCTTTTTTTTCTGAATGGGAAGTCCCGAAATAGGTAATATGCATTTTAAAATACTTCATAAGAAAAATGACTTACGTCTGGCTATACGTAGATAATATGATCGTAGAAATCGAGATCATTACGATTTGAATTCGCACTTTTCATAATTCAGGTTTACAAAATAGTATATTATTTGCATGTAATTGATTTATAAATTCGGATAATAGAAAAGAAATGAAAAGTTTTTAAATTGTACACGTTTCAATGTATTGCCCCCGCCACGAAACTTTTATTAAAGCTCAATATTTTTATCCACGAGCCCGAGACTATTCCCTTGTCATTTAGAAATTGACATCAAATAAAAGTAAAATACAATTCAAAGATAACAATAACTTACTAAAAGAAAACAAATAAAGTATAACAAAACAAAATCTTCTTTTCCTTTCTATCTACCGGTGTATAAAGCGGTGGACTTTTGAAGAGTGTTAAGGGTGTTTTCTGGAACTTGTAGAGGATCAGTATTAACACAGTATGCGATAAAATATATAAATAATAATATTTAATTAGACTTATGAAACTACTATTATAAATTCACTCGTGTGTATTTAAGAGTGTGTATATTTGTTCCTCGTTCACGCTAAAATGACTGCACGGGTTTAGATGTACACAGGTATACTATGACCTGAAGTAACACATAGGCTATCGTTAGATACCTAGGGACGTAAGTCGTCAGTCGCTAGTCTATCTTTACGTATAATAAAATTCTAGTTTTACCTAATTAGTTTAATCTGTGTGTACATTAAATGTTTTTTGAAAAATCTTATTGAAATAGTCCTTATTATCGATACGGAGGCCGAATCTATAGTTTTTATAATTTTTGTTTGTCTGTCTGTCTGTGACCGAATCACGAAAAACCCACTGGACAGATTTTGATGAAATTTGGTATGATGATAGCTTGTTATCCGGGTCAACATATAGGATACTTTTTAATACAGGAAAATATCTCATCTTTGAGAAATATAAGCGTTAAAACGTAACTAGGGACGAACCCAAGCGGAGCGTAGGGAGTCCCTAGTTCAATTATATTTAACATTCAAGATAATCTAATGAGTTCACAAGGAACTTAATACTAGATAGGAATCTAGTTCTAAGAAAATCAAACGAGAAAATTAATACTACATATGTTGCTATGCTATTTACATTTTACACACTTCTGTTTACTAGAAATTCTTGACCAGAATAATATACTGTTAGTGAAATATGTTTCGCTGACGTAGTTTGTCTAACTTTGGTGGTCTACAAGGATCTAGTGTGAAAAGTAAAGTTACTAAGCGTGCCATAATAGACAGATAATTGTGATGAATTATCATGATTATTGAGCATGACTCAAATAGCGTAGGCTATTAAAAACATGCTTACTTTGAACACAGAGTGAACTGTAAAGGGGGTTAAATTCCTAAACGGTTTCATATTTCTGAGCTTTACATATTACTTGCTAAAACAGTGGAACAGAACAGTACAAGAAAACGTGCATATTTAAGAAAATTACTCACCCAACACCTACCCACATTTGGCGAGACTGGTGGACTGTAATCCCCTCGCATAGAGGAAAGGATCGGATCTCGCTTTGGGTATTATAACGAAGAACTACATATTTATTATCTATACATATAATAAAACTACGACTGATAAATATTCAGATGTAATACAATTAAATATAGATAATTTAGGAAAGCTAACAGCGTTCAACTTTTTGTTTTCAATTTCATTGCTGATTGATATTTGCATTTTAACAATGACTTATTAAGGTATGGTATATAATGTGGCGCGTGGCGCGTGGCGCGTGGGGCGTGGCGTGTGGCGCTCCACGCACCACGCTACATGCGCTAAGCCACGGCTAACCATTTATTACCATTAAACTCGTCGTAAAGTCGTATTCACGTAAAGCTGAAAATTGGATTTGTATAGTCAACTCTCACATCTTGCCACAAATATTTTTACTAATATTCCATTCGGATCAGTAGTAACGCATCCACTGAGTTCCGATCAACCCAGTCAAGAGTTCTTTTCTCTCACCAGACAGATCTGTTTTGTTAGCAGAGAAATAAAGTTATTTCTTGCAACCTTTTGAAATATACCCTGATATTATTATGCATTCCATACATTATGAAATGGAAATACAACATTAAGTATTTTAACGCAAATACGGTAATAAATTAATTAATCAGTAATTTTAACGTAAACTACATTCATAATTAACGATAATAATTACCGTAGTGTATAATTAATGTATTTATGAGAGGACGTGAACTGATTACTATACAGTGTACACTGTACCTATACTATAGCTCTTATCTAACTTAGAGTACTATTTATATAATACTATGTACTCGTATGTACTGCCTCGGTGGTGTAGTGGCTAGCATGTGCGGCTGCACACCCGGAGGTCCTGGGTTCGAGTCCTGGGTTGAGCCAAGTTTAGTTATTGAGGCTTTCTGTATAGTAAGTCTCAGTAACAGCCCGGAGTTGGGAAGTTGGCGGTGTGTCAGCCCCGTGCCTCGGAGAGCACGTAAAGCCGTCGATCCTGCGCCTTAACTCTCACTGGTCGTGTCGAGCAGTCGTCCCAACAGAGTATGAGAGTGACAGGAATAGAGAGTGCATGTTGTGTCTGCGCGTGCACTTGTGCACTATAATATTTCCTGCGCAGTTGGCTAGTCTCAATGAGATTGGCCGCCGTAGCCGGAATCGGCTAGGAGAACATCATCACTATGTATGTATATATTAATTAATAGGTAGGTAAATAATCTGAGATGTGGACAAATCGGAAGATATCATCAGTTTTCAGAGAATACTTCTTCAGGTCATTTTTGAATAATTTTTTTTAAATCTAGGATGGTTGCGATAGGCTTAATTTTTTAATATGAGACGCTTCACTATACAAAAAGAAACAAGTTGTAATTTATACATATAATAAATTCTGAACTGAGTCATTAAATATTTTTTGGAGAATCTTATTGAAAATAGACATTATTATCAATACAGAGGCCGAATCTATTGTTTTTAGATTTTTTGTCTGTCTGTCTGCCTGGGAACGCATCACGAGTAAACCACTACACAGATTTTGATGAAATTTGGTGTGGTGATAGCTGGCTATCCGAGTCAACGTATAGGATACTTTTTATTGTGAGAAAATATCCCGTCATTGAGAAATCTAAAATACTAACAAAATAAGTCATGTATAAAACTTAGCTTTCCTTCATTAAGAAAAGTAACATGCATTGTCTAGTGAATGAGTCCCCGTAAACACGAACGCTATCATAATGCATCAGTACGCATCGCACAGTACACACTGCACAGTACACACCGCACAGTACACACCGCACAGTACACACAGTTGAGAGCATTCACATGAGAAATCCGCTTATATTCAGTATAGTTCTTCGGTAATTGAAAAAGTGAAAAATAGAACTACTTCTAGAAGCGATAACAAAAACAATTTAAGATTATTTTTTTAATTTACTTATAACTTTGCTTTATTGCTAGAAATTACTGTATGCGCAGATTGATCTCATGATGACCTGTGCAGTGCAGCATAGAGATAATTTGTATCTTTAGCTTTATTTTTCACTAGCGACTTACCCTCGCTTCGCTCGGGTTCGTCCCTAGGGTATGTGTACACCTTCCCTTTTTAAATCGGATATTATTAAATTTTTCATTGGTTTTAATTTTTTTTCGTGGGACCCTATTTTTTTTCTAAAATAAAAGTTGCCTAAGTTACTCCTTATTACATCAGCTATCTGCCAGTGAAAGTCCCGTCAAAATCGGTTCAGCCATTTCAGAGATTTGCCGGAACAAACGGACAGACAGGCGGACAAAAATTGTAAAAAATGTTGTTTTGGTATATGTACCGTGTATACATCCATATGCATTTAGTAAAAAGCTGTTATTTTGACATTACAAACAGACACTTCAATTTTATTTATCTGTATAGATTATGAAAATTAAATAATTAAAGTTAATTAGCTGGCTCTAACAGAATTACTTGTTCATTACATTAATGAAAGCTCGAAGCACTAAGTTCAGAAACGAAGTTATCTTGACCGCGGCCCGAAAACTTTGTCAAAGCCGCGGCGCCCGAGCGACCAACTTCCGATGAATGTAATGCTACATATTTTAAGACGTCTCTTAAAAGCTTTAATAAATTATATGTAAGAGAAGAAAGTTTTTAAACCACTTCTATTAGATAGTTTTTAAGCAGGTTTATAATAACCTTTATGATCTTAAATGTACGAGCTTGCATGTGGAAGGTAATATTTATTCTCGAGTATAGACCAACACGTGTTAGTATATTACATGTTTCCGAGGCATAAGAGATGCTTTAAAAACTAATAATGAGAGAAATATATGTATTGTAATCGCTAACTTAAATATATTATAAAGGCCATATTACTGCAATACTCCATAGTAATTAAAAAAATGTCTTTTGTAATGGGACTAGAATTATAAATGTGAGAGTTTGTATGTTTGTTACTCCTAGATGCTAAAATGGTTGGACAGATTCGGATGAAAATATCTATATCAACAGTAACACATATAAGGCCTCTGTTAGAAACCACTCGATATAGCGTTTTAAAAGTACAAAAAAGACAGCTTATTATGTATATTATACAAAAGTAACATCAGCAAAAATGAAAGAATATTATTCTAATTCCAATATACCATAAAAATATAAATATATTTATTTAGTACAGTTATTGTTATACATTAAAAGGCGGGTTTTTTAAAAACTTACAAATGCAAATAATAAAAAGTTTCAGATATAAAAAAGCTTTTTACGCCACATTCCCATAGCCAAATATAACATAAAATGATTTGTGACCTAACCCTCGCTTTTAAATAACGCCCGAACTCGAAGTGCCTCGGGCGCGACAGCGACACGACCTCGGATAATTTTATAGTTATATTAGGGGCCTGCCATATTTTTTATATATTTAGTGTATAGTTTACAAGATAAATTACACTAAAACTAAATTTATACTTGTTAAACGAATATAATTATTTAGATGTAATACACATGTTTTATAAATCTGAATTTAACCGTACCAATGTTACAACGACACCGGATCCACGAGCTCCAGGAGTCCTGATATGTTTAAATAAAAGATCATAAAATATTATCCTCAATACAGATCAATTTTCTTAGAAAATTCATATCTTACTTCGTCGCTACAAAATCTAACCGGTGAAATATATTCGCTACAATATTTAGATACCGGGAGAGATTCTTAGAAGATGAATGAAATGATTATGAGCTACAAATTGAAAATTATTTTGAATAAAAACTTAAAAAAAATACCGACATCCAGGCACTAAAAAGTAAAAAAATAACTGAACGGGGGTTTTCATTTACTATAGATATCTAATCAGATATTTTCGAAGTTGGTGCCAGCCGATGCAAAGCTTATCTATTTCATGGTTTTACCTGATTTTCTCGAGAATGGTGTACTTTATGTCAAAGAAAATTAAATGGGACCACCTTAATACAATACCCTTTACAGTAGCAAAATCGGTTAATCCGTCTCCGAGAAATCCGTGAACACACATAAAAAAAAGAAAAAAAAAACATACATACAGACGAACATAGAAACTCCTCGTTTTGTAAGTCGGTTAAAAAATTGGCATTATGCGCATCTCTCCGTACTCTTTCTCTCTATCTCTCTCTTCTATTTGTAATTTAGGTCCAGATTTACACAAAAGACCAACTGTCGTATTAATTCGATACCTTCAAGTTGCTCTGATGGGAAAACCAATAGGTAGATAATGGAACTCAATAGCTACACTAGTGAGATATATTACACGTCAAAAGGTGCGTGCCACTGGCTCTTCAGTCTTCAATCGGTGTAGACTGTAGAGCATGGATACTCGTGGGGACTCGGCTCTCAATTGGACATGCTATTAATATTTACACACTTTAATATTTTTAACTTTTTAATTACATCTATGTATGTTTAAAGTTTGTTTCAATGTTACATATTATTAATATATATTATATTATATACTATATTTATAGATTTTTTTTCAAATTAATGTTGTTATACTTAGTGCTCGTAAGATGCACTCTTACCAACAAACAGCAAAATTTTTCAAAAGACTATAACTTAAGAGAAAGATGAGAAAAGTCGAGATAAGTACCCAATTATATTTATTATATTATGGCCAAAGTTAAAAGTTTCTTCAAGTCCGCAATATCCTATAAAGCCAATTCTATAAACTCGGCCATTGAGAAAGTTATTTCAGTCGGGAACATATTCTATTTACTTTGACTAAAGTTAAGGCAAAATAATAGTGGAGCAAGCTGCGCTCGCTCTAATGGGACGGTAGTATTGTGTTATATGAAACGAAGCTTCTTAGTGTAGACCAAAAAAAGTAATTGACCCTTTTGATTAATTTATATAAAAACGTGAATTTCTTGACATAAAGCTAATTTCACAATTATTTTTGTTTATATCAATTTTGTTTTTTTAGTAATAACCAAGTTAATGTATTACGTCACAGATAACTCTACGTCTACAAAATCTGTGACACCTACCCCTTACCCTGTTTCAAGCTGCTGGCATCAAGTAAAATTACAATTTTAGGTACATTTTTTGTTAAATGGAGTGCTGGGGATTTGTCTATTCGGAAATCTTTGAATGCTATGATTGTTTCCGCGGAGGTAACTAGTCTGATTGAGGTTGACTGTGGCCGAAAATTGTCCAAGAAAACATTACTTGATGACATCCCCGATATTAAACTTAAAATAAACTTAAAACCATATAACTTAGGAAATAGAAAAACCAAAGTTAACAATCTCCAGTACAGCAGGTATCTATTAGAAAGTTAAATCGCACAACGCAAACTCGAAAGCTTTTAAAACAGTGCAAGTTGCGATCTTTAGACGACGCGGCGCCGCGCCGGCTCTCTTGTATTGAACCTCGATATTTCCGAGAGTCAATCGTAGTTTAAATGGGTTTCAAATTGAAATGCTATGTTGAAGTTATAGTTCACCAAATAAATAGTTTATTTGCTGGTATTTCAAATGAAGACTTCGATGATCTTCATAGATGTAAACACACTTATATTTGTGTTTGTTGTGTTAAGTGATACCTAATAGTTTTGCCTCTAGAAGCGAAAACAGAATGTTCTTACATACTTACGATATAGCCTTTAGACCTTTTTAATACGACCTTGTCGCAAAATATGTTCTTAGCTGACGTCTTCAACCTATAAATTATTATCAACCTGCTAAATTTCAGCTTCATAGGTCAAGTAGTTTTCGATATTTCGTATTTAGTCAGTGAGTGAACTTTGCTTTTATTTATAAATATGTACTAGCGACTCACCCTCACTTCGCTCAGGTTCGTCCCTAAGTACATTTTGACGCTTAGAATGGAATAGATTTTATTTTTCAATTTTTTTTCTCGTAAATTTTTCCGAGGTTTTAATAGTTATTCTGTTATTCGAGGCGGAGACAAATCCAACAAATCAAAAACAATGAAAATCGGTCTTACAGTTCTCGAGTTATAGGTGTTGTAACAAACCTGACTTTGTTTTATATATATAGATTAGATACATTACCTAAAAGAATTTAGCCGTCAGGAAAAGCTATCAGTAATATCTTCCAGGTCAACTCTTATCTGAGAGAGAACGTTAACAGTATTAGTGGAAATACGAAGAGAGAGAGAGAGAGATAATTCTATTATTATGATTTACATAATTAGTATGGTTTTTGTTAGTTTTGTTTGGTGAAGTAATAGGCATGAGTGTACCATTACCTCTACATTAGCGGGAGAGCACACGCTAGTTGGGAAACAAAGTAAAAATAGTCAAACAAACTTGTCACTCCCATGCAATTCAGTTTCAATTTAGCTAAGAGCGTCCGCGCCGTCGCTTTCTGTGATCATTGTATAATTCTCCCCTCTTTATGTAAAACTCTGCGAAATAATCATTTTTATTTCACTTTGTAAAAGAGCCATGAGGGAGCAGATTAAACTGAAATTTATATACGAACATATTTAACCTACAAAGACACGCTCTATTGATCACTTTTAATCCCTCCACGAGCGCGGACACGCCGGCGTTACAGTTAACAATAGGTTTCTTAGAAATTTAATTAATTTCTTAGAAATTTACATGGAGGTGTTAAATTATGTACGAGTATATTCAAAAAAGTGACGAGTAACGTCTCGTGTTCGTTTTGCCCTAAGCCTATTAACTTATTCCCGTAGACAGCATCGTATTCATATTCACCACTGGATTTTTCTTACGAAATAAACTAAAATTGTAACCTAGGGTATGAGCACCCTGGGTTACCTATACTCATTAATATGTTATACAGCTGTATGACAAACCAGACCAGATAATGTATAATTAAATACTCATATAATGTCTACCTACATTTGACCAACCCTTGAATAGTAAGAATATAAAAATTGTTAAATTATAAGTATATACTGTAAAAAAACAGAAGAACAGACAGATATCGTATTATAGAACCTTCTAACAGTCGTGTAACATCGATTAATAAAGTACTAGATACACAATTAGCGACAAAAATGTCAAAAATTGAGCGCTCGTACGAACTTTTGTGCGTACCTTTTTTTTGTGAAAACAATTTTAAAAATTGATTTACAACTAAAATAATTACCTAAACATAATTGGTGACAGTTTTGAGAGAACTTTTGCATGGGATTGTGTATCTAGCACTTTTTAGGTCGATGTGTTTCATTACGTTAACT
This sequence comes from Brenthis hecate, assembly GCA_951806755.1. Taxonomy (NCBI): domain Eukaryota; kingdom Metazoa; phylum Arthropoda; class Insecta; order Lepidoptera; family Nymphalidae; genus Brenthis; species Brenthis hecate. The sequence goes on along the minus strand of OX638275.1, from coordinate 7,055,893 downwards.
AAGTAGATCAAACCGATTCAAAATGTACCTAAGACTAATACAATTATTAACAGTTATTATAATATAAAATAATATCATGTACTTTTAAAATGTAAATATATTTATAAGAGGTGGCGTGTACCGCAGGCGGCAGAGCCAGGCGGCGAGCCGGCCGGCTGCAGCCGAACGACCGCGTAACTTCATACATTTATGTATGAGCCGCTCGCGCCCAAATTATTTTAATTTCACCGCTTTCCCTTAATTTTTTGACCAAAATTTTTACGCAAATATATTTCGATATTTACATATTTTATCTGTTGCATATCAATCACGGCGGAATGCTTTACTGAGCGCCGACTGGCTGCGGCTTTACGCTCGCATTTTTTTTATTTATTTATTTATATACAATTCAGCAAACACACGACCGCCGATTTATATAATATCTTATGTTATGGACCAAACTTTGCCTGAGTCTGCTGAAATTTTTAAAATTGTCATCCCAGTGAGACACTAGTGTATTATTGCAAAGTTTACAACAACTAAATGCATAAGCGGAACAACCAAATTTTCAACCGACTTCAAAAAGGAGGAGGTCCTCAATTCGACTGTATTTTTTTTTATGTTTGTTAACTCAGAACTTCGTCATTTATTAACAAATTTGGACAATTTTGGTTTTGTTTGAAAGGGTATACTTCCAGATTGGTCCCATTTAAATTTAAAAAAAAAATACCACCCCTAAGGGTGGAAAAATAGCTAATGATGAATTTAACCTACTTCTAATTGTCATATTGACTTGAAACTTTGCAAGTGTTTCTATTTCCGTTGATAGTACAGTGGTTCGGTATTGTTGACCTGGTCTGATGGTAAGGCCAGAAGGTGGATAGGTGGAACTCTTCAACGGCTAATAGTAGATACTTTGAATTTGGGCTTATTTTGTTTGATTTGACAAGCCTAACACTTTAGAATTCTTACTTTGCTACTACTGTCTACACTAAAAAGGGAAAAATAAAAACTTATTAACAAAAAAATAAAAACCGACTTCAAACAAAAGCACTAAAAAGTAAAAAATAACTGATTGGTAGTTTTCATTTACTATACATACCTAATCAAATATTTTCGAAGTCGGTGTGCTTTGCTTTGTATGGGCTGGCACCGATTTCGAAAATATTTGATTAGGTAAGTATTTAATAGGTAGGCTTTAGTTACTTAGCCAAAGCACACCGACTTCGAAAATATTTGATTAGGTATGTATAGTAAATGAAAACTAACAACCAGTTATTTTTTACTTTTAAGTGCTTTTGTTTTTCATTTAAAAATGGTAACAGCATATTAAAAATGAAAACTTTTGAATGAAAGCCGAAATGAAACACAAAGTTAGTAATAATTACAAGACGCATTTGCCAATAAAAACAGACCGCCGCCGCAACTCTTGGATATTTCTTATTCATAGAATTTTGTTCTCCGCAGATTGTTTCTTGGAGCTCTACCGTTTAAGAATGAGGCAGTCAATTTTAAGCTGTAAGACGTTTAAAATTAAGTTAAAAATTGCACGGCAGTAGTAATAACGAGTGCGGTAACTCTGAAACAGTTAAGTCTTAAAAGCAATTGAAGTTCTTAAGGATATGTTTAGTCGCTGGCGTCGTTATCTCCATCGTTCCAATCTCCAACACACTGTATTAAAAAAAACAGTATTCTTTGTGTTCAACCGACCCCGATATGGAAGACACTCTCATTTTAACGGAATTGTATTTTAACAGGACCCTTGGAACTCTTTTTAAATCCTCTTTTTAAGCCCACTCACAAATGAAGAAAAATGAATTCAAAAAATTCAAAATTGGCATCAAAGTACCTTACAATATTTGTTAATTTTAATTTTAAACATTTTTATAATTTTAATAAGTTTTATAATAATTAAATATGGTATATTATTTATTTAATTTTGGCTGTTATTATTATAATTATTACAATTTTTTAGAAAATTTTATTTATTAGTAATCTTATTTAGTGTTGCCAATATATTTATAAACATAAATAAAATAATATTTATAAACATAAATAAAATATTAATTATTTAAAGCACCATTATTATACGATTTCTTGTTTCGACTTTTTATTTATTGAAAATATACAACAGAATGATTCGAAAAGTATAATATTGTTAACCTCTCTTGTTTTATGTTAGCAATAGACTATAAAGGCCACTTTCATACATTTTTTTTCGAAGAATTCGAATGTTTTTATTTAAATGTTCATTAAATTATATTTAACTAGGCTTAATAAATAAATATTGTCATTTTTTTAGAGGTGTCACTCTAACAGAACTGTGAGAAATACCATTTTTCATTGCAACTTCCAATTTTTTCAATACTTTTTGTAGCTCGAAAAATCTCAAAAAAATAAATATTATAGTACCTTTTGCCATCTACAAATTCCTCTTGGCCTCATTCAATTTGATGCAGTAGATCCTATGAAAAAAGATTTTTTTCCGACCCCTCAGCTATAAATATTTTTATAATTATTTTCAAAACTATTAATGATAAAGGGATAAAACGCTATATTATTGCACAGTTCCACTCACCAAATAAACAGCGTAAGTAAATCCCAAGATCTAGAGAGGGGGCCATTTAGCCATGCTTATCCCGCTATACCCTTTCATTGGTAAGCGATTATGCATATACGTGTATATATTATGTTTATGTGTCGATGAGATTTGTTCTTCTTTCACATGACAATCATTTCTAAGTGATTATTTGAATACGGATATTTTTTGGACATGATTAAATATTATGTTGCGAACTTTGAACAAAAACATTTATATCTTCATGTAAATAGTAAATAAAAATAGAATTGGATTTAAAATATCGATTTACCTGATTTAAAATATTTTAGTTTTCACACATTTCAATACTATCCGTATATAAAGTACGTTCACGATCATGCACGTACGATGTATGCACGAGAGGACGGAGGACGCCGCTCTATACAGATACTGTGTCCTGTGCGAGAGACCTATCTCCAACTTGTCAACAACATAATGTACAATGATATACGCCGGTATTCCCCGACTTGGCGCGACGCCAGCCGTGCGCCGGCCTTCAACCGTGCCTCGGAGAGAGCATTATAGGGATATTGGTAATACGAAAACGATTATATCACTTGAAATAAATAGCGTATAGCTATAAAGATATTGATTCGCGTTGATAATATTCCAGCAAACGGCAATAAAGTTTAGTAATATAGAAACAACCGTGTAAAAGATTATATTAATTAACAATGTATCTTTTAATTGACGTATCGTATCGATGAAAGCTCAAATGCTATTTAAGAGAAATGCTAAGTTAAGAGCAATTGAATAATTAAAAAAATTAAACAATTAGTGAATTTGTGTAATATTTATATAACAATAAATGTTTTAATTAAATTATTACCAACAACTAATGCACCAGACTCTTAGGATTTTATGTCATAAACTTGAAATTTAATATGGAAAGGAAGTTGAATCAGAAATGTTTAAATATATCATATTATATTTAATTACTACAATGTTTTTATCAAGTTTTTGTTCATTAAGTTTTTGTTTGAAACATTCGCTCTACACAAGCGACAGACAGAAAAAGCCAATAACTTTTTTTGTCCGATCTGAGGGAACCCCGGACCTCCAGCCTGTGCTCATACTGCCACTCAAACAACAGGCAATTGTAATATAACACTAATATTCTAATATAATATAAACACACTCGCACCGCAGTATTACAGATCGCTCCCAGGCACTGGCGCGAGGCCAGCCGCTGTACGAAACATCACGGCGAATTAATCGTTTCACTTAGCGGATTTATTACTTTCGCGCCAGAACCACTAGTGCTAAGTTTTAAAGTGTAAAAACGTCACAAATGAACTAATATTTATTAAGACGTGCTTTCAGCCCCTTTTTAACGTCCCACTGCAGGGCACGCGCCTCCCTTCAATACAAGGGGGATCAGGCCATAGTCCACCACGCTGGCCAAGTGCGGGTTGGCGGATTTCACATGTATTTCGAAAACTTGCTAGGTTCAGACATGCAGGTTTCCTCACGATGTTTTCCTTCACCGTGAGGCAAGCGGTAATCATGTAAGAAATGATTCGCACATGAAAATATCAGAGGTGCGAGACCCGGGATTTGAACCCGCTTCACTTGGTTTCCCAAGCGAGCGCGCTACCACTGGGATACCACTGCCTTATTTAGACGTATTTATGCCAAAATATTATAGTCAATAGTTATTAATTATTAAAAAACTAATAATCGTACTACTAATTACTACTAACTAAATTATAGATGCAAAAGTTTGTATATGTATATAATTGTTACGTCTTCGCGCAGAAAATGCTGGAGTGATTTGGATAAAATTTAGTACACAAATACACCATGATCTAAATTAACACATAGGCTACTATTAGGCACCTAGGCAGTAGGAGTGTAGCAGAGTAAAACGCTAGGTTTAAATACAAAAATCTGAAATATATACTCGTACTAACATATCGGAACAATATCGTCCTGCCCAACTTCTAGCTGAGTAGATTGTATTCCAAAGCCTATCCTGAACCTAATATTGTGCACCGCAGTCAAGATTACCATCATCTCCCTGCACATTTCCCAATCACTTGGGATCGGCGCAGTACATCTTCTGTACTGCTGATAGGATTTGGCAAAAAATTTACGACCGGCCGCCTGCCTGACGTCAACCATCATTGGGAATGCTATTGCTTATCGCGGAAAAGACCCAAGGTGCGATGACCAGCACATCTAATTGAGATTTGGGTATATAAAATTATCTAGATCCAGTATTTTTTTTCACTACTTTCAAGGGCACAGTCAATTGCTTGAGGTTAAACGTGGCTTTGTTATACTAACTAATTTCTAAAAAAATTTATACCAGTCAAGATTACCATATCAACCAAATCAAATGTAGCAATATTTTGTTTTTTCTTATTAATTCCGGTCCTTCGATGTGGCTACGAGACCACAGCGGCAGATGCGTTAAGCTTATAATACTCCTCGTTAGCCCCTAAAGCTTAAAGCTACGATGAAAATAAGCAAAACTAAAGCTCACATTAGTTCTCAGTGAGCGCTAGAACAATAATACAAGCAGTTCAAAACACACTGAATAAGATAATAACATATGCGATCTGAGATACTTATTGTTTTGCAAACTGTCGTCAAGCTTTACAGCATCCAATATCCGGCAACCTCTAGAGCGCACAGACGATGCTCATCCAGAGACATTGCCTTTAAGATTGTATTGTTGTGAACAATCTAATAAAGGACTTTACTTATTACTTATCATTGTAACGATGGCCCTCAGCGGTCTCAACGGTATTAAAGTTAAAATGAAATGAATTAGTTTAACTAAAAAGATACGGGCTGTGAAATTTTATTGAAATGTCAAAAAAACTTACGTATGTACATAAGTACTTACGAGTATATGAAAATTGAGCATATTGCCCTTTTTTGTAGTGGGTGGTAAAAACAACCCCAATCTTTTTTATTTCGAAAAATATGAAATCTTAACTATCATAACTATTTATATATTTTATAAAGAGTGAGTGTTTGTGCGTTATAATAAAATAAAACATTTTTTTTATTTTTTTTTTATTTTACATATTTAAGCGCATTCGACCATACATATATATATACGAGTACATATGTGAAGTTAATATTATAACAGTCCATAGCTTAAAAATGTTGATGTCCCAAAAGCTTAAAAACTTACGTGATAGATAGACAAATGATTATTTTTGTAAAATGCGATTATCGGACAAGCAGACGCTTCGTCGTTGAGAGAACAGATTCCTGCTACAATTTATACTTTAGTACAATTGGCTTCTAAGAAATTTGTATTGTACTAATCTTCCTCCATATACTGTAGCTAACTCACACGGGCACTGTGTGAAACAATATTGTTCTAATAATAATAAAACAATGCCCAAGGTATAGCAATAACATTGATGTCAGAGGCCGGGCAAGTCGGCGGCTAACGTGACAACTTCGGCAAACCATCTCCCTCATGGCCAGGTGAGTTACGAACAACGTCAACACGTTAATGCGTAATTATAAGTTTATGGAAATTATAATTTAATATATATGTCTTTTTAATGCATTCATAGTGGCCAAGTTTGGCCAAGTTTTGTTATGGCCAAGTTACACACACGGTCGTAAAGTTCTACACCTGATCTTTTCTACGTGTGTTGAGTAGTTGCCGACGGGCTTTCATAGTGAAGGAACTTTCATAGGAAATGCATTTTTGTTTATGCACCCGTACTGCACTATAATATATCCAACGCAGTTGGCTAGTCTCTGTGTGGTTGGCCGCTGCGACCTATATCGGCTCGACATAGCTTGTACATGAAGTAACTAAAACATGTCTGTTACAGGTTTCAGCTAACAACAATCCTTACAAATTAATTAGTTTATTAGGTGTAAGAAATATGTTAATTAACCTTTAAGATTAGTATCTCGTGGTCGTAAAGTGTCGTAGAGCACGTTAAATTCGGATAAATAAAGCAGTTTCCAAGAGATTTAATAATATAACTGTAAAAAGACACTAGTATAGGCACATGTAATACGCGTAATTTAAAAATATGATTTCACTAATGAGCAAACTGGCGCGGATTTAAGCAACTGCAAGGGGTTTACCGGTAGTTTAATTATAACAAATGGACGACTTTGAAGTATCTGTATGAAAAAATAATTAAAATACTGTTTTCTTTACTCTAAAACTACTTAATTTCTAAATTTGACTACTCCGCGTGTTTTTTTAGACTGAACTTCTTCTACTCAGTAAATGAAATTTCGATTATTCTTAATTAGAGAATTAATTTCAGAGAACTTGTTTGTTGTACAACATAGAAAATTTCAAATTAGCTTCTTTCCCTTTAGTATTCCTCTAGCAGTTTCAAAGTCTTAAATTTAACATTAAAATATTCTACCAAGACTGGAATTCATATTTAGATATATTTTTCAGTAAAATACTAGAACAGTGCAAAAGCGCGAACAAGCAAAATAAAAAACCTTAGAAAACGTAGCATCACGCGACGAATTCGAGATGTCTAGTTAGCAAATAAACAATTTTACTTGTAAAAAGAGCAGTATTTTTTTAGAATGCTATCAACTTTTCTTTTCTACTTTATAATTGGCTGCAAACGTCTACAATGTACAGCTTCGTTCAGTCTGACACAAGGCTAACGACCAAAATAAATTATAATATTCCAATTGTTCAACTTACTTGAGATGGAAAGTCAAAATCCTCACAATACTCAAGTACGAGTGTCAAATAACTGAAAACATTGTAACATTCACTGCTGATATATTTTCAATACGTACTGTTGAATCTTTGGACGAGATAAACAAAAACTGCCTTTATAGTCTAGTGGCTAGCCTGATATGCTGTAGATCCGGAGGTCCTGAGTTCGAGTCCCGGGACGGCCCAAGTTTAGTTATATCCGTCAAGAAATTTTCAGTGTCGTTTGCCACCTTGTCTCTTAGGGCACTCAAGAGCACGTAATGTGATGTCTCGCCAGTTATGTGAAATTATCGTCCCATCGAATCTAGAACTAAAAAAATTAAATAATCTTTTATTTTATCGCATTCATTTGTGGGCTATTTATCTCCTGCGTATCTGGCTAGTCTCAGTGAGTTTGGTGACTGTGGCTGAAATCGCTCAGGAGGACATTGTAGTATTTAAAAAAAACCTATGTTAGTCTATAGTTTAAATAAATTATTTTCGTAGTAAAATAATTAGTATCCAGTGCTTCTAAATGTTAATTGCTACATACAAATAGACAAACAACTTTTACCTCCTTCCAATATTGTCAGATAATGTGGAATAAATATTTGTATGGACAATAAATCCGCTCCCAATTTTCACCTACGCGAATCGAACTAATGACCTGAGAAATAATACTAAGCACAGCCAGTCTGAAACATGTCACGGTATGCCACGACGTTTGTTCAACCATACGAGTACATCCGTCATTTTACAAATTCCTTATATACTATTTTTGCTGAAATAAGCCAAACGATTCAATCGTTATAGCCGAATTATTTAAATAAAAAGCTCTGTAAAGTCGCATGCAGATGCAGTGTATAAAGGTGAGCATTTCTTTGCCGGGGCTGGCGTCGCTCCAGCTATGCTTAAACAACTTTATTGTGGGCTTACGTGTCGGGCCATTACACTCTCTGACGGAAGAAATTACCTCCATTATATAAGATATAACATTTTAGATGCATTGTGTATTCAAAATACATGTAAAAAAACTTGGCCATTTTTTAGGATTCCGCATCCGAAGGGTACCAATGGAACCCTATTACTATGCCTCCACTGTCCGCCCGCCCATCTGTCAGAGGGCTGTATCTCATGAACCGTTATAGGTAGAGAGTTGGAATTTTTACAGAGTATATATTTCTATTGCCGATATAACAACAAATAATAAAAATAAATAAAAATACAAGAAACATTTTTTTATCGTTCTTTAATCGATGATCGTAATTAATACTACATACATAGAGTAAAAGTCATATTAAAAAAAGTATATGTATGACTCACACTTGACCGATTTTTAAAGCCTTACGTATATTGGTTAGTCTACCGCAGGTCGTCAGGTTTTCAATTTATATGACATTAGCGAAGAAGTTATCCCCAAGTGGCCCTACCTTAGAAACCGATATATACTCGTAATACTTTATAATATTTATAGTTCTCATACTACTAGCAAAGAAAATCTGTAGTCTACGATCTCGCACTCGCGAACTGTACATATATATTTTTCTCTTCATAGTATAATTTTAATAAAATGATTTTTATTTATATTTTACGAAACAATATCTGTTTCTTTTCTTAGGACAAAAATAGCAATTATGAATTAATTAAACACATTAATTTCCGCAAACGAAATGTTCATACAAATTTTCATGTTATCGTCGTCGTAAAAGAAATAAAAATAAAATATTATAGTGTTCTAGCCCTGGTTTCAAAGGCAAACATTAGAATGCAAGCCATCGACTAAGTTTCAGCGGTGCCGCGACACTCTTTAAACTTCCTAACCCTGGGCTCGGCTTCCGCTTCATAGAAACACAAACACGAATTCAATTGCATACTTTAGATGTTATCTTATTATATTTACCACTATTTACCTTATTTAACGTTTATTATGCAAATGTATTATGTAATATTATGGTAAATTAGTATCTATTTACGTTTAATACTTTTATGTTATCGGACTGTATTTCTATCTTTTTCTCCTTCTCGCATTCTTTTTCCCTCTACCTTCCTCTCGATTCCTGCTAAAATATCTTACGCGATAGTGAATAGTGCGACGGATGTGCATATTTTTGAGCTGTGGCTCATGTTTCGCTGCATTTATTAAGTCTGGTCTAATGATGCTGTAATAGACCAATCTTTAAGCTTATCTAGCAACCTATTACGTAGTTATTGACAAACAATATATGGTTTTTTTAAAGAAAAAAAAACAATTTTTCCTTCCTCATACAGATTATAACTCTACATAGGTTATCGCAATCGTAAATCGTACAATTATGAATTTCTATCTGTTAAGGACCTTCTCTCCATTCGATTAGTCGTAACTACACCCTGAGCGTTTTTAGGAATAATCATCTTAAAAAATATCTTGGAATAAATAACATACTACTCCATGTTGAGCTCATGTGCTTATTCGGGCGAAACTAAATCCTAAAAAAGCTTTAATAACAATTTTATTTGATAACAACAGAATATTTTGTATCGAAGAAGAGCACGAGTGAAGTTGTGGGAGAAAACTCCCAATCAATAAATACAAAACAAACCAGTATCCAGATGCAATAGGCATATTGACCGCCGGTGTTGTTTCAACTATGTACATATATTGGCTTAGCCTAGATGTGCCCACTGACGACTGACGTAATGCGAGCGGGCATCGCTTTCTGAAATGGACAGTTTCTAATAAAATATACACTCAAATTTTTTACCAAATTGAATGCTAATTAATTCTAAGAAATTTTATGAATATTAATAGTTATTTGCCCTTCTCTCACGCTGCAACAGATGATCGAAAGGATTGACGCCATTATATGCACAGATATATACAGATAGTTAATGAATCGGAATGAAATAAGAAATATCTATTTTGATTCAACGATATCCAGCGGTTTTAATTGCGGTAAATTATCATACTAAATTATTGATAAAATCATAACACAAACGGAACTTGAAGAGCAGGACTGGTGACCACATATAATTTAAGACAGAGCCATATACCACCCTCTCTCCCTTCACCCTAACGTGCGTTCACCTAGTCGTGGTGGTGGGTCTCATTAGGCTTGATTGCCAGACGCAAAGCTAAAAAATGCACTGGATGGCGGCCTACCTCGGCGAACGGTGTGCTACGCTGATTGCTCCTGGCACTTCTTTGATAGCGTGGATAGTGGACCGTGGGAACAAACGCCCTATTAAGGTGGGCTAGGTTTTGTTGTAGTACTGGCTTTTCTAGGCAGCGAGTCCCACATAACCACCTCTATATATGCAGGTGGTATGCATTTGCCAACATAAAAAAGGCCATATGCACCACCAACTTCCAAACTAAGAATTCCTCTTAAATTTAATTCGTCGTAAGTTTGAAAATAGAAACCATTATTTGCAACCGCATAACCGCTAGTCCAACAACGCAGTAAAACGAATAAAAAACGTTGTAACAACAAATAAAGAAATTAGTGTACTGCTAATAAAAGTTTAAATTACAGGGCAAAGTAATATCTGAACACTAAACTAAACCTAGTTAATAATTCTGAGCCCATTTGGAATTAAATGAAGCTTGCTGTAAATAAGTTTTATCTACGTCTATAGAAAACAGTTATTATGCCGTGGGAATGAGCGGGTGGTTCTGGCACGCCAACCGCGCTTTACTGTGCACTAGTGGGTTACTCTTGCTTTACTCGGCTCATTTTCCAAAAAAAAAATCTTATAATAACTTTACAATTTGAACCATTTTGCCAGTAATATTCTTAAAGGCAAGTCGATTCACTCACTTATACATTCATTATGTCAAAGAGGATTTGAAACGCTTTCAGAATATTATGTCCATCATTATTAGTAGATATCAAAGTCAAGATTCCGATTTCAATATTAATTTCTATTCAAATGATATTTCAAACGGACAGTGAAGCTTTTAGAGAGTTGGATTTGAGAATATCATAAATCAAACTTAATTTTTCATGATTATTCTATGTAAAACTATTTATTTCTAATAGCGTAGAAAATTTTTTTTCGTAATTTGTATTTGCAAGTGAATACTAGAAGATTTTTAGCTAATATGAACAGTAATGGTAATGGTTGTTTGAAATACGAGATTTCTATTGGACAGTTTAACTTCTTAGTTTAACTTTTTAATTTTTGCTATGCGATCTTAAATTTTACTCTCATGCACGCAAAGAAGTTGAAAAAAAAAACATAATTTCATAGATATTTCCAATATCTTGTACTACAGACTTAAGAAAACAAGTACTTTTTTGCACAAACTTAATTTACAGATAAGTAATCCATATATAGAGAGAACGTTGAGCTGGCAGTATGTAAGTATGATTAGGGTGTACCTACTGTATAGACAACCTGTGCGGTCCGCCTCCTCCGTCCGTCGTGGCATCTCCTAACGAGGCATTGTTCCCATCCACCGCGCCGGAACATTAGTGCCGACCGCACGCAAGCCGCTCACTCGGCAAACCACTCTCCGCTTTAGCACTGCGTGTTTATTATATGCCCAAGATTATATAATTTTCTTATAAATTATATTATGAACTATGGCAACTGAAATAATTGACATTCTTACAGTTTCTTATTGGCAATGGTAGCCCAGTGGTAAAGCGCTCGCTTATCCCAAGCGAATCGAGTGAAGCAAGTTCAAATTGCACTTCTAATATTTTTATGTGCGAATAATTTCCAATATTATTAGAGGAAACCTGCATGTTTGGGAGAACTTTGCAAGTTTTCGAAAGATATATGAAGTCTGCTGACCTACACTTGCCAGCGTCGTGGACTGTGGCCTGACCCCGGCAGTGGGACGTTAAAAAATGGACTCAAACCATATTAGAAACATCCGCGGGAGCCCTATTACTGGATCTACGAAAACGTAGAACTGTCAATCCATCTATTTTTCTTTTTGCTACGTTTAGCAGTTTTTTAGTGCTGTGGACGCAGAAACTTAACACAAGTGCACTCGCTATTCCTTTTAATTCTGTGATCCGGTTATATAACGGAAACATATCTCGAACTGGAGATCCGATGGATGAGTAATATGATGCTGTTCTTGCTTACCAATCAACTAGCAATTCCACATCACAGGGCTATCATACTACAGTGCTAGTTTTATTGAAATATGTAGTTTATACAAGACACTCGATTTAACTTTGTTTAATGCGTCTTTAATTTATAAGAAACATAAACTTACATATAGTCAGGTACGCGTTGTTTTTTATTTTAATCGAATATAGGGTAGACTCTTAATTTATAAATGAAGCACAAAAAATAAATAAATATATGTGTTAGGACATTAACACACAGCACCATCTAGTTCCATGGTAAGCTACGAGGCTTGTGTTATGGCTACCTGATAGGTGATACACTACACATATATAACTTTAAATACATACATACATATTATAAATATAAACACCCATGACGAGTATAAAATTTCGTGCTCATCACACAAATTAATGCTCCCAGCGGGACTTGAATCCGCGACCGCTGGCATAGCAAGTAGAGTCACTACAAACTGAACCAAACGTGTCGTCCAAAAATTACCGTACAAAGTAAAGTATTGTAAGATAATAAGCAACATTTTAGTTTAGTTTTCTATTAATATAAAATATAGGAGATATCAAATATTTGATCCTTTAAAATCCTTCAATAAAATGAACATATAAAGTTGTCATATAGCAGCGAGCAGCGAGTCTCCCCGCGCGCTAACCCTCGACCTTCCTCAATCTGTGACTCGAGCGATTCTTCACTCGGACAGGTTTATTACGATTGTGTCGCTTCCGACCTGACGTTTTCCACCCGAACATATCATTGACACAAAATTTGGGCCAATATGTTAAGCTCTTACTATTTTTTATTGTGTAACTAGCGACCCTATCTGACTTTGTATAGGTGCAAAGTTATAGGATTATTATTATTTTGCACAATTTCAATTAAATTACATATTTGAAATTCCATCACATATTATTCGATACAACTCAGCTACTAATTGAATATATTATACATATATACCTACTATACTAGCAGAACCCACTGCTTCAGTCGCGCTAAAACTACAAAAAAATCTCTAAAAAGGTAGGTTTCATACAAACCTTCATCACCTATTTTATACCCTTATTTTGGATTTCGAAAAATATATAACACATATTTATTTAATTGTATTGAAGAGCATTATAGTTAATAAGTTTCAAGTAATTCTGATCACAAATATTTTTTTGGGTTGTATTATAACATGTTTTCCCGGGGGAATAAAATAATTTTCCGCGGTAAAAAGGCCTATGTCACTCTCCGGCATTCCAATTATCTCCAAACAAAAAATCACTCTTACTCTGTTTTCTCTGTTTTGACTTGAAAGAAGGACAAAAGAACAAACACACTTTCACATTTATAATATTAGTATGGACTATAATATGATACCTATGCTAGGTATTATGACAGAAACCTCAGACGTGTACAGTGTAGGTACCACTATTTACCAAAGTTTTAATATATTCAAATGGATGGTTAAGAATACGTTCATACAAAAATTCAATCAATTATAAAATTATATGTATATTGAATAATCTGCGTTACAAATTCCATAAGCGATCTGTGCTTTAATTTAAACTCTTTATTCGTCTATCCTTTATCCTGTAACCCTATTCGCGTGAAATCTCTATTATAATTTCGGAAAAACATTTTTTATTGGTTTTATTTAAGTGGTATGTAATATCTACAGAATAACTATTTTGAAATCACCGACAGAGACTTTAATTTCATTTATAAATATAAAATTAGATCTTCATGTTGAATATCAAGACACATCTATACTAATCTTTATTAATATAAGAGGAAAGCCTTGATTTTTTGTTTGTTTGTTTGTTTGTTTGCGCCGAATAAGCTCCGAAACTACTGAACCGATATAGATGAAATGTGGTAAGAAGATAGTTTGAGACCCTGGGAAGAACATAGGACAGTTTTTATCCCAGAAATCATCCCTTATGGGTTGGAAATGGGGCTGAAACTTTGTAGGGGGAAGCAACCTAGGGACGAACCCGAGCGAAGCGAGGGTAAGTCGCTAGTAATGTAATATAAATAATCTAATTTATATATCAACCTAACTATATACTTGAGACATACAAAGTCGTAGCAACTGAAAACAAAATACTATGTAATAACAACGAGTAAATACAGTAATGAGATGATAGCAAATATTTAAACTGAGCTCAGCAATTAGAGTGAAGCGTCGTATAGTACAAACCAATTACACGCCCCGACCAGCGGCGTCCCCCGGGACGCTGGCTTGCGCTGCAAATTGACCGACTGTACCCACTGTTTATATGTTACAGCGCCACTACGTTACTGGCTAGATGTGGCTAGACTGCGGTAGAGTCGGAGGTAGCGAGTTCGATATTGTGCGAGGTGATGCACGATTGGTTGTCAGCATTTCTCGAGATTCCTACGAAATTAGTTTCAAACTAGCAACTTACTTAGACTTTTATATACATAATATGTTAGGAAATGTCACAAGCTTTTGCGCATTTCTCATATTTCCTTATTGTTAATTAATGCACATTAATTAACAATAAAGCACATACTTATTAATATGTACAGTCTACGACACAGGTTACGCACGACGGTATCAACAATATTATTCTATATAATATTGTATGTAATAGTATTGTGGTAGTGTAATTTTTTATATTTTTATACTATGTTTTTTTATTAATCATATTACGCTTTAATATCGTGGGCTTTTATTTTTTTATTTGAAGTGTTTTTTATGTCACAATTTTTCGTCGTAGGTTTTTTAAATTTTTAATCTATTTTTTATGTTTATTAGAGCTGCTAACGATGATCTATCCTCATATGTTTTCCTCAATTTTTTAATAATGTTATGGTATAATTTTGACTACTGTACTTAGAAAATAATATTTTTTAAATGTCAAATTAAAAAAAAGTCGAACCGCAGTAAGCACTCATTCACTTAATGCATATATCTTTAAAAATAAACACACAATTAATTGTAACAAAATATAAACCCCTAGCCTCCTAGCCATACGTACGTAGGATACATACGACATGAGTCGCACGACTCCATTTATCTTAACGAAGACGTCGTATACAACAAAGCAATTAAAGAGTTTCCATCGGAGCCACACGCCCGCCGCCCGCCCTCCGCCACCCGCCGCCCGCCGCCCGCGGGACGCGAGGGCAGCGCGGCTAATTGACGGAGACCGACCGCTGGAAATGTTTGGTTTTTTATTTAGCGCCTTATTTACTATTAACTTTCTCGATAGAATACAGTCTTCCCAAGTGCTACGTGAGACAGGGCTCATGCTTCACCTCCCTTATTTAAAAGTATAATTATCATCTCTTTCTCTAGAGGATGTGTCCCATGTACTGAATAACTTTCACAAATATGATAAAAAAATCTAATTCTCATATGATTGAGAATTAAATGAATAGGCTCTTTAAATGAATCTCTCGATAATGATTTCGACTTATATAACAGATCTTTTTTGTGAATATTATTAACTTTATTTAGAGCATGGCGAGAAATGGCTGAGGAAGAATCCTATAGTGTATCCAGTATGTACAACACAGTTTATGGTCGGTCATAGTTCCTTTATTAGGGATGCACATTCTAGAGCCGAAAGAAGGCATTATAATTAAAACAAGCAAACTGATTGCGGTCTATTCATAAGGTGATTAAAACATAGATTATCTACATATTTTGAAAGGAAAGACCACCAACCGGCTGCCACGATACCATCCAAGTAGGTAACAGCAACAATAGCCATCACAACATGATCACCGACGTTTATTTAATCACTAGTGACTCACCCTCGCTTCGCTCGGGTTTGTCCCTAGCTTGCTTCCCCATACAAATTTTCATCCCCATTTTCAACCCTTTACGGGATGATTTCCCGGATAAAAATATCCTATGTCCTTCCCAAGGTCTCAAACTATTTTCTTACCAAATTTCATCTAAATCGGTTCAGTAGATCCAGAGATTACCCTCTACAACTTCACAAACTCACAATTCACTAACTCTTATACTTTACCTCTTTATAATATTAGTATATATAGATTAATAATTGCCAGTGTATGGATTTAAAAGTTAATAGTTATAATTGTAGAATCCGTGATATAAAGTGATTTGTGAAAAAAACTATTTTTTATTTTCCCTGACTGATTCACATAATATTTTAAGACATCTTCCATACTGATTAGAGTAAAGCCACTAAAGAGATAATATCGTTTCAAATTCACTAAAATTCATTAATTTCAAATAGAAGCGCATAGAAATTGGACTCGAAACAGCTAATATTGCTGCCACTGCATTTTATACATATTAGAGTTTCTATGAAATAAGATATATAGAGTTTCTTTAATTCAGCTCACCCTCGTTTCGCTCTGGTTCATCCCTACGTTTACGTTTTAACGGTTAGTATGGAATAGATAATACATTATATATATATACATAGGTATGATGAATTGTTGTGGGTTGTATTATAACGTGTTTTCTCGTGGTAATGAAATAATCTCCCGCGGTAAAAAGAAGCCTATGTCACTTTCCAGCTCTCCAACTATATTCACACAAAAAATCACACCAATCAATCACTCTATTTCGACGTGAAAAAAAGAATAAACAAACACACACTTACAAATTTATACTATAAGTATGGATATAAATATCATCAAACGACGTCTGTGTAGTCGATGCGATGGACCTTTCACTTCACAGTGCATTAATAACGATCATAGATGAATTATAAATGAGAGAGATGTGAATTGTAGAACTTTTGAACACCGAGTCACTTACAGACGTATTCGAATAAAAAGCCGTTTTAAAACGAAACTAAAAGCAATATCCGTGCAATTTCAGCTGAAATTTTTCCGTGAACACTTTTGAGAATGAATATTTTACCCGCGGAATTGTAATAGGAGTTGCAGTTGGGAGACCATCCGCGGCGAATCCATTTGTGGCACGAATAAAACTCTACGTAGAGTCGATATTTTAAAAAGTAGTCAACGAGTGGATAGTTTTAATTGCAATGGCATGCGGATGAACAATTAGTACAAGTTTTTATTTAACAAAGTATTATATTACTTTAACAAGGCGAGGTGTCGTGAGACGATGGAAGACGTAGGCCACAAGTTGTATACTCATTTTTCATTCAAAGTATTGAACGAATTGATGATGGGTTAAGTTTTGATATATAAAAACCTTATTTACTTATGTATATATGTACTATATATATCATATATAGGAAGTGGTAGCCCAGTGGTAACGCGCTCGCTTGGGAAACCGAGTGAAGTGGGTTCAAATCCCAGACCTCGTACCTCTGATATATTCATGTGCAAATCATTTCTATCATTATTTGAAAACATCGTGAGTAAACCTGCATGTCTGAGAGAACCTAATAAATTTTCGAAGGACATGTGAAGTCCGCCAACTCGCACTTGGCCAGCGTCGTGGACTATGGCCTGATCGCCCTAATATTGAAGGGAGGCCCATGCCCAGCTGTGGGACGCTAAAAAGGGCTGAATACAATATATAATAATATAGGTATGTATGTATATAGGAGAAGTACATGTAAGCGCAGCCGCGGGTCAAAGCAATGATATAATATGGTTTTTATTATTAAATTCTTCAATGTTAAAATATAAAATTAGTATATTTCTGAAATGTTTATATTAATGATTATTTACGGTAATTAATTTAGCCAAAACATTATTTCATTCCTATATTACTTAAATCAAGCGTGAAAATATTGTAATATAAATATTATTGCACATAATTGTAAAGCAGTCAAGTGTTTTTATTTTAATCGAATATTAAATAGATAAATATTTATATTTTCAATGATGAAACATAAAATACACATACGGTGATAAATATAAAAATAAAGAGCACAAACACACGTTTCGAATACCTCATTGTGAGCAATGTCTTTTATAATAATGTTGTATCGTCTATAGCAATCTTTACACTGCTTAAATTCTGGCTAGTAGTACATTTTTCTCATCATATGTATGATACCTATTACATTTTGATTTAAGCGGGATTCAAACTTGAGACCTTTGACATTAAAAATAAAGATACACACTACGAGCACAACCGCCTTGGAGCTAGCAAAGTAATTTATAACAATGAAAGATTTTTTCCTATAAGAAATGAAATATATTATATATATAATTTTGATTTCGAATTATATAAAATATATAACTTTGTAGACCTTTAATATAAAAGTATTGATAAAAAGAAATCGAGTTTTTATCAATTATATGATCACAGTAACGGTATAGATACGGAGGTAGGTTAGTAAGCTAGCGACTCATCCTTGCTCCGCTCGTTACGGCTTAACGTTTAGTATAGATTTCGTAGAAATGAGATATTTTCCCACAATAAAAAGTATCCTATATGTTAACCCGGATCACCGAGCCAGCCACCTAGCCAGCTAGCATCATACCATATTTCTTCAAAATCTATCCAGTGGTTTTCTCGTGATGCGTTCCCAGACAGACAGACAAGAATTTTTAAAACTATAATTTCGGTCTCTGTATCGATAATAATGAATTTAATTAAGATTTAAAAAAAAAAATTTAATGTACAGATTCGACTCAAAATTTTATTATATCTTTGGATTATATTCCACTTTGAAAATAATAGTCTTCGAGCATATATTTATTATGCGTATGTACGCATAATAAGTTAAGTACCTGGACTACCGAGCTTCGCTCGGCCTAAATTGCAATTTTCTTTTTAATTTGGCTTAAAAACAAAAAAAAACTAAAAACTTGAATAAATACAAAAAAATAACAAAAGTAAAACTTTGTATCCGACCGGGCCTCGAACCCGGACACCTGCGATTATCAATCTTGCGCCTTGGCCACTTGACCACGATGCGACTATATTTTGCGTGGAATAATGCATGAAAGAAAACCGCATGAAAACTGGAAAACACTCCCAGACATAAGACTAATCTAGATCGATTTTACGTCCCCGAAAACCCCCATATACCGAATTTCAGCGAAATTGTTAGAGTCGTTTCCGAGATCGCCGGTATAAATAAATAATATATAAATAAATATATACAAGAATTGCTCGTTTAAAGGTATTAGATAATAAGTTTCAATTTACGTTCACTGAGTTCAAGATAGCTTAACCGATCTAGCTAGTTTAAATTGCATTCTACAAAAGCCTAATGGTATCTACATAATATCTTTTTGGGACCGATTTTGGAAATAACTGAGTATAAAATACCTCGTTCACATTTCAAGTACTTGGAAGTCGGTTTACGTGTTTTATAAACTTTTAATCATTTGAATCTTCATAAATAACTTACGTTCAAGCGCTATAGTACGATACACGGAAATCCAAATATTTAATCCAAAGGCTTTCCCAGAGCAAGCCATTGACTAATATGGATTACAGCCGCTATACCTCTATATTTACAATGTAGGTAGTTAGTTTGGAACTAAAATATTAAGAATTTAATATGTATTATTGTTATAGACAAAAAATTTACCAAGTACGAGTTGATTTGCACACTGAGGGTTCGTCACAATTCATTCAAAAATATTTAAAACTTGTAGCGCAAGTGTGACTCACATATTTTGACCATTTTTTTCTTTTTCTTTTCCATTTTCTTTACCTTTTTTTTCCAGATGATATTCATATGATGATATAGCCTTAGTAATAAGTGTCTGAATATAAAAAATAAGGGTCATCTGACTGAAACCGCCTCAAATCAATACATGGCAATAGAGCGGCTTAGATTTCAGCATATGAGGAAGTTCTATTAATCTTACATAACTCTCAAGAATCAATGAACAATCAATCAACTCAAACTAAAAAAATACATAAATATGTATATAGTTTTAAGAATAATCTCCTTAGTGTGTGGACGAATAATATAAAAAATGGTACACGTAAATATAACGATGCGTTTATATTTTGCCCTCCTACGTATTCACCTCCGCTACGTATCCTCTTAGTAGATAATTTTCAAAGTAAGATGATTGATGAATGTGACGACAAGTTGTTACTACCGTACACACATAGTATTTCGATCAAAATGAAAACAACGCCTTTACATGGACTCTGTTTCGCGCCTAACCATGTACATTGTCCACTATTATGTGTCCACAAAATTTTGGTATGCTTCGTTCCGTTTCCGGTCGTGTGTATCGCAACGGAGAGTCTTAAATAATACAAACTGCAATTAGACGCCACAGCAGTACATACTTTTGGACTTTATAACAATTTTAAGTCATTTACTATGAGATTTCTAGTTACGGCTGTGTATAACAACCAAAGGATTTGTTCTTCGTACGAGATCCAGTGTATGGCTGTTCCAATTTCGAATGTTTGTTACGGCTTTATGATTTAACTAGCGGCTCACCCTCGCTACGATCGAGTTTGCCCTTCTTTGCGTTTAGTATAGATTTCTCAAAGGAATTAAATGAAGGAATAAAATTAAATGAAGGAAAAAGAAAGGAATGAGGAATAAAAAGTATCCTATATATTAACCCAAATAACCAGCTATCATCATACCAAATTTCATCAAAATCGGATCAGTGGTTTTCTCGTGATGCGTTTCCAGACAGACAAACAGATTCGGCCTCTGTATTGATAATAATGACTATATCAATAAGATTTTCCAAAAAATATTTAATGTACAGATTCGACGCAGAATTTTATTATATGTATAGAACATACCGAATCCTATGAATGTAGAAGGATGCACTACAAGTTTTAGTGTTGCTTGAAAATGACTAAGACTTTAGTCATTTTCAAGACAAGCAAAATATGGGCAATAACTAGTATACAAGATGCTAAAAGATTTTGGTCTTCGGTAAAATTGAATCGTCGTAATGTGGGACAGTGATTTATTTTACGAGATACACTCGCAGACGCGTTGGCGGCTAGTAAGCTACTTGTATACAGATACTAAACTCCGGAATTTGTACTTGTGTCTCTATATAGCTCTAAAGGTATGATTGTCTTCATGTTTTGGTGTTTGTCTATAATTTATATTTATAATAGATATAAATAAATGGAATGTATATTTGACTACTGAGTCTAGGGGCTAGCAAATACGGTTCCATATTTAGAGGCCTTGGGTTTAAGTCCCGGGTCGAGCCAAGAATAGAGACTGGACAGGAATGACATGATACTTTTTACCATCTTATAGAAATATCACTGAATAGTTTACGACGCGGTCGCGGTTCCATACCTACGTGTACATATGTCTTATTATCTCTTTATCCATTTGTCCAAATTATATGCAGTAAAAGGGAAAAGTTTTTTGTTTTAAACATTTTAAGACGATAAATTTACTTATTTTGATAAGAATTCATAATTGTTTATAATATGACCAATAAACATGACCTGCCGATTTAAATTATTTTTTAATATAAAAAGTTAGACATACTTTTTGTGACTTAAATATTAAAGTTAGGCATACCCACAGACAAACTGTGCAAACAGTTTTGTGGGTCCATTGCAAAATTAAAAGTATATCATATAGTGTAATAATTATAAATTGTAATTGTAATGCTGTCGGTGACTTTTTTGTAGGCATTATTAAGCTCTAAAACTTTTCTCTAGAACATAATCATATATTTCTCATCGTTAAAGCAGCGTTCGTAAGAAACGTTCTCGTTCGACCGTTTTTCTCCGACTTTGTAAATCCGACTAACATGAAAAAGTCTTTTCATTCTTCGGGTTAATATATGACACTCAGAAAGAACGTGGCTTTCTACTGGTAAAAAAAATTGAAATTCGGTTCTGTATATCCAGAGATTACCCCCTGCATCACAAACTTTACCTCTTTATCTTTATAATATTAGTATAGATTAAAGAATGTTTTATTATTTGTTCATTTTATCGACATTAGTTTTTGAGAACGCTCACTAAATGACAATGTGATAATTCAAAAAAAACTGCTTCTCAATTTATTATTATATGGCGTTACTTAAGAAAGTTTGTAGCAAAGAAGAAAGTTTAACATTGGTAAAGTTGTTGCCTAAAATTAGTAACTAAAATTAGAAGATTAAATACCAATTATTAGATAGATAAAAGCAGTGGTAACTCGGTCGCTTGGGAATTTAATTGAAGTCCGTCACAGAAGTGGGACGTTAAAAAGGGCTGAGTACAATGCTAAAGTTGCAGTATTTTATCTATGTTAGGATAGGATTTTATAATAAGCTTGATTCCTCATACAAACTATCATCCCCATTTTCACCCCCTTAAGGGATGATTTCCGGGATAAAAAGTATCCTACGTCTTTCCCTAACATTACCTAAATACGTTCAGTAGATCCTGAGATTAGCCCCTACAACGTCACAAACTCACAAACTTTATATCTTTATAATATTAGTATAGATATTCTACTTGATATAATCTATACATATAATAAAATTGTAACTAAGTCGAATCTGTACATTAAATATTTTTTAGAAAATCTTATTGAAATAGACATTATTATCGATACAGAGTCCGAATCTATAGTTTTTAGAATTTTTGTGTCTGTCTGTCTGTCTGTTACCGCATCACGAGAAAACCACTGGACAGATTTTGATGAAATTTGGTATGATGATAGCTGGTTATCCGGGTCAACATAATATAGGATACTTTTTACCGTGGGAAATTATCTCATTTCTGAGAATAAATACAAAACCTGCATTGTAAGAGTATACTAATATGTAAAACTTAAGAATGTGGTTTTTGGTCATCTGAACGCGGGCGGAGCCGCGGGAAATGCTATATAATATAAATGACAAACTACTTACTGAAAATCTAGTTTTTTTTTGTTACTTAACAATAATTTTAACTAAAACTTAATAAATAGTAAGAGCTTAAAATATTTTAATATTAATGAAAAAAAAAGATGTGGAAATATTGTTCAAGTGTTTAAAGTAATGCCACATAAAACAAACCACTTTCAATGACGAGGCGAGCGAGCGGAGAAGGAACCGATATCGGTTCAATCAACGCTTTTTGTTTTAGTTATTAAGGGAACTCTCATTTTATTGGTCGACTTTGCCACATTTAATACTTTGTTTATTTTTTGCAGACAGCTTATAATGTTACAATATTATCGTTTTAACTACACCAAATTCCCGACGCAGGATCACCCTAATACGTCCCCGTCCCCTCCAACGTGCGTTCACCTTCTGATGGAGGTGCTCATTAGCGTCCAGCAGTTCAGCCGGGCGCAAGCCACTAATCGCATAGGGAGGTGGCCTACTTCAGTGGGCCGTGTACCATGCGATTTGTCCTGGTACTTCTCTGTGGACTGTGGACTGTGGAGCAGTATGATTGTTGTAGTCTGCTTCGGCAGACCTTCCGTCGGGGCGTCGTGGTTGAGTAGTTGAGTGCGTAAGCGATCCTGCGACGCCCCATTACGACGGGGGAAACACCAGGGGATGTTTTTTTGGGTTTTAGTGGATAGTAGCGTTTCTAGCGTTTCTAGCCGGTGAGTCCCACATTATCACTTGTATGTCTACAGGTGGTATGCGTAAATGCATTTCACAACATAAAAAAGAGTCACCCTAATACGTGGTTACTTATACAATTTACTTTCTATAAGCTTATGCAATTTCATGAACTAATTGACATTCAACCAATATAATCCGTTCAGGACTTTTGTTTCAAATCTCGGTTCGCGCCAGACTGAGCAATGGTAGCGCTATCAGCAGTCACCTGCTGCGGAAGGATTGCGAGGGATTACATAAGGCAACTCATGAGGGTCGTTACACATATGTACAATGTACATTTTCTCCAATTAAAATCTATTCCATTCTTCTTCTTAGATTATCTTGTTGTAAATTTTGAACATTTAATAAATAAACCCTATTCCGGCAGCTTGTGTGCTGAATAAAAACTTTTTAACAAAAAAATAAAAGCCAACTTCAAACAAAAGTACTAAAAAGTAAAAAATAACAGATTGGTAATTTTCATTTACTATACATACCTAATCAAATATTTTCGAAGACGGTGTGCTTTGGCTAAGTAATTAAAGCCTACCTATTAAATACATACCTAATCAAATATTTTCGAAATCGGTGCCAGCCCATACAAGGCAATGCACACCTACTTCTAAATGAAAACTACCAATCAGTTATTTTTTACTTTTTAGTGCTTTTGTTTGAAGTCGGTTTTTATTTTTTTGTTAAAAAGTTTTTCTTTTTCCTTTTTTAGTGTAGACAGTAGTAGCAAAGTAAGAATTATTATAACGTGTTAGGCTTGTCAAATCAAACAAAATAAACCCAAACTCAAAGTATCTACTATTAGTCGTTGAAGAGTTCCACCTATCCACCTTCTGGCCTTACCATCAGATCAGGTCAATAATACCGAACCACTGTACTATCAACGGAAATAGAAACACTTGCAAAGTTTCAAGTCAATATGACAATTAGAAGTAGGTTAAATTCATCATTAGCTATTTTTCCACCCTTAGGGGTGGTTTTTTTTTGAAATTTGAATGGGACCAATCTGCAAGTATACACTTTGAAACAAAACAAAAATTGTCCAAATCGGTTAATAAATGACGAAGTTCTGAGGTAACAAACATAAAAAAAAATACAGCCGAATTGAGAACCTCCTCCTTTTTGAGGAAGTCGGTTGAAAACAAGCAAAGCGTGATTGTTTGTTTTATTTTTCAAAAATATATATACTAATAATTTATCATGTACTACATAAAAAATATATAAAAAAAACATATCTCATCAAAGTCTTTATAGGATGAAAATAGCTTAATATGATAAATTTACATGAAATCGTAAAAAAAATGCGTAATTTTAAACCAACCCACCAACTAACCAAACCTTTAATATTTCAGGAATAAAAAATATCCTATACGTAGCCTTACAGACTCCTCTATCAAGAAAAGTCCCATTAAAATAGTTAAAACCGTTCCAAATATTACTCCGACAAATAGAAAGACAGAAATTTTAAAAACGTTTGGTAGGTTTGGTAAGGTACTGGTAACATTTTTAAATAGTTCCTTTGTAAACTTTATTATATAAAAAATGTAGGTATAATAAGTGCTGACATCGTCGTCCTCAGTCCGAAATGAAAATTCAGTATAAGCGTCTAATCCATCACGTCGCAACAGCGCGGCGGCGGGGCGCAGGCCGCAGAGGCGCGGCGCTGAGCTCTCTCCAACGCATCATACCGAACGAACTACATTCTGCCTATATTGAAAATTTTTGAATGCTTTTAGCTGCCTTTAGCAATGTGAGTTATTCGTTGTTTTAATAAGTCATCATATACATATTACATATGTATAAGAACAATGTTGTGCTATTTGTTAGAATATATTTTTAGTCGTTAAAGTTGGTTGGTTGGAAAAACCGATAATGTGAAAAATAAATCACTAGTTATACTTACTATATTCAAACTAATAAATTCATATTTAAAATTCTTTATTCAATATTTATATTTCAGTAATAGATACACTTGTTTTTAGTATACCAGCAGTTCGGAAATATATTCTCGGTCTTGAGAGGAACTACCAAAAGAAATTCAGCGAGTAAATATAATAGATTTATAACAAAATTGATAGAATAAATCTCAAACGCGATATGTATCGCGTGTTAAATATTTATACTTGAAAGAATAAACTTGACAGAAGTACAGTCTACAGTAAGTAGGCACTCGTGGACGTCCACATATTAACTAGGACTTTTAGAATTATTAGAAATTTTACCGAAATAGGACGAATGGTAGTGAAATACATACTAACATACATACAAAGAGAAACAGTATAAATACATTTTTATATAAGTATACAGCCAGTTTGGTTTTGGAAGTTTCGTATCGGCAATACGAGCAGCGTTGTCGTCGGCGACGCGCCTGTGGGTGTACCTCGTAAAATAAATCACTGTTCCGCATTACCTCGATTCAATTTCCTCCAGGACCAGACTATTTTACCTTGTTATATTATATAACACTAGTTATTGCCTGTTTCTTTGCGCGTAACATTTTTGAAGTGAAACTTCTTTAGGATCGTTGTGATTTGAAACTCGATGAAACGGAATTGCGACACTAAAAAGAGACAAACACACAAATATATAGGATTACGTCGGAGAGAGAGAAAGATAGAATACATTACACAGGAAATGAAAAATAATTCTGAATAATATGTTATGTAATATACATATATTAAATAAAATGTAAAATAACTTTTAAATTTGATGGCCAGCCAGCTGCGCAGCAAGTAGGGTCACTACAAACTGAGCCAAACGTGTCCGTCTCGTCGTTCAACAATTCTAAAGAAGTTTCACTTCAAAAAGTCTAGTAGAGAATTTTTGTGAACTAAAAACATTTAACATTAATTAAAACAAAAAAAATTGATAAACGGGTAACAATTAGCTCATATTATTTAAATAGTTCATGATCTTGACTAATAATTTACAGGTTCGTGATAATTTCCATGATAATTTAATTAAAAACTTGTTCACTTTGTTAAACACTTTTACAATAGATAAATACCAATAATCTAAATTAAATTCTAAATAATTAAACATTACGGGGATGATGCTTTCTATCTGCTGCGTAGAATATAGTAAAAAAATAATAGTTGTTGAAATTTTTGTCAGTCTGTCTGTAAATCGTTTTGCTTTGCACACAAAGAGTACTGAACAGATTTTAATGAAATGTTTTACGTAGTGAGAAATTATTAGTCAAGTAAACATATAAAATACTAATTTTTTTTTTTATTTTTATTTAAAAATATAAAATACTTTTAATTAACTATAGGAAAATCTATCGATCCCACGCGAAATCTTAATAACAGGTCGGTGGAGTGGGCCTTCACACATTTTTTTATTATTTATTACACAAAAACTTTTAATAGCAGGGTCAGGGCAAAATCCGTTTCTCCGCTTCCTTATTCTAAACCACGCAACTGCTTATGCTACCGTTTTCACTAATAGAATAGAATATGGCCGCCAAACGAGGAAGGTTTCTGGATTTAATTTATAAATATTATGTACAAAATGGCTGAACTGTGGAAGTGCTCTGTTAAAAAACGAATAGTTTTTATACGCTGCAGTTTACATGGCTAACGCTGGCTAAACCTTAAGAGATACATCAAAACAATGTACTAGAAAATTATACATAGGTCTTAAAAAAATTAAGCCGTCGCGGAACGCCTGGCAGATTGTCAACATCGGGACAAATTTCATACAAAATATAAATATACATGATGTTTTATTAAAAGAAATAAGTATATCATAATCGAAAACAAAATATTCATATTTTTTAAAGAAAATAAGTATTATTAATTTAAATAATACATATTAATTTAATGCCAAAATTAAAAATAAAAATACGATCTCAACGCGGTGAGAGAGAGGAGAGATTATGAGCCGAGTGGGAAGAGAGTGGTGTGATGCCGGCGTGGCGACGCGTTTGACATATCTGACATAATACTTTCGTAGATTTACGCGAATATTTGACATTTTAAATAAAAATATCTTTTCGGATTATTTCGCGGATTTATTTTTATATTTTGGGGAACCAAAAATCAAAATAAATCCGCGAAATAATCCGAAAAGATAGTTTTATTTAAAATATCTGACATATTTGACATATTTGGTTTGGCGTTAGATTTTCACATAAAAAAAGCCTACAGAGAAGTCTGCGATAGCGTGTGTCCGTATCTCCTGAAGTACACTCAGGGTAACTATTTTTATCTATTCGCTAGGTATTTAATAATGAAATAAGCAATCATAAAGATAACACAATTTAAAAACAGAAGGAATCAGCCTTAGTTCTGGTATGAATTCTTATAACAATCGATCACTATTTAAAAAATATTTAATTTCACCTATTCGGTCTTAGATGTACTTATAGATCAAAATGTTATCAAGCTAGCATTTTCATTTCCATTGTTGGTTACAACACAATATTGACTTAAAAATCTAGATTATTTAAAAATATATTAGGTATATTTGTAGACGCTGATATAATAATATTTTAAGAACTAATTGTTAGATTACCTACTTACAGGTTGTTATACTTTCAGCGCGAGATTAAGTCTGGAACGTGAAGCAGCACTGGTATTTACAATAAAAATCTCTCATATTCTTAAATTGAAAATAATTTAAGAAAAAGTACTTCAAGCTCGTTCGTACTTGACTCTTACATTATAAATTCTTCGAATTTCGATGTTTGTCACTATCGATAATATCGGTTTTTTATTTAAATTATAACAAATAGTAATGCCTTATCAGTGCCGTTTAAAAATTCAACTAACATGAATTCTAAATAAATTTCTAAAATATGTATAATATGCACATATGTATTTGTGAGATAAGCTCAGTATATAAGGTGAACGTATCATACGTTCAAAAAAGATTACAGCTTCGCGTCGACCGAGTGTCGGAGTATTTATAAAAACGATATTGTAATACTTTTCTGGTTTAAGAACAATAGGAAAAATGTTGTACAGATACCAATTTGTGGACGTACTATAAGTTATTTTGCGACCTGCTCAGTAATAGCATTCCATATATTGGGTGCGGGGCCCTTAACTACTTGAATCATAAGCGTCGAGGGTAAGTACCAGCAAAAAATATATTTATTAATAAGAAAATGCGTAAGGTAAGAAATGACGACCTCCAAATAGTGATTTATTCAAAAATATTTTTTCAAAAGTCCGAACTACCGTAATTTTTGAGATGCACCACACGTTGCACGCAAGAGATGTAGCAAACAAATTTGTACTCGTTGTTTGTACCTTTTGCTCACATTGTCCACATACTCTCCGAGGTACGGGACTGTAATATCGTCAACTTCCCAACTCTGTCCTGCTACTAAGAATTTTTAACAAAAGTACTTGGAAACCGAAACATTTGTGAAATGTTTTTTTTGTTGGTATAAAATAAGGCGGCGTATAAATAATACGGCGGCCGACCTCACCGAGGCTCCGAGCGCAAGACATGTGTGTATGCGTAGACATAACGTGAGCTCTCTAAGCCGTTGATTAGTGAAAGATTACTAAGCTTCAAAGCACGGAGATGTTCCCAATTCCGGAGTGCTATTGAGTAGTAAATATATAGTAAAAATATACTTATATAGTAGTAGTAGTCCTATTCCTTATAAGAAAAATTATTTACTATTTTGGACCTAATTTTTCGGAATCGAACCCACGCCTCATGATCTGCAACTGTATATGTTTGCCACTAGTCTAAATATACAAGACCGTTTATTGGTATATAAATATTAAAAATCGGTACGGAATCCTTAGAACGCAATAAACGAGTATTACGCGATTTTGTGTACTTTACACTTCTTCAATGATAATTGAAAAAAATTTAGTTTACAAAGTAAAAATTATCGATTTCTCCAATTTTTAAAATTTTTAAGAGTGTTTTTACAGGACGAACATACAATGTTTTTATTTTTTCAAAAAGTGGAGTTCGAGACGAAAAGAATGAGCTCTATCTGAAAATTGAACAAAATTTTTTTAAATGTAAACGTCCACTTGAAGTTGAAGGTGATTTTCAGCCTCTCGAGACCATAAAACATACTTTTCTCGGAAGTTGCTACACGTTTCAAGTTAATTTTTTTATGTATTTTGAAGATTATATTCCGTTAGTTTCATGAAAATCACAAGATTATTCTAGAAATGATATGAAATATAAAAAACCAAGAAAAAGTTAAAAACCGAGTTTTTTGCAAATATCTCGAAAATTTAGAGGTTACTGTAAAAAGTATTATTTATAAAAGTTGTAGATTTTTACTAGACCTACAATTTTTGTAGAAAACATTTTTCGATAGAACGTCACAGTAAGTCGAAAATTGAAAAAAACTATTTTTCAACGCTTTGTGTCCGTCCTCCCATTTCTCGGGGGTAGCTGGGCATGGCGGGCATTTTACAAATTTCAATTCCTTATATACCTGCTAACATTTTAAAATCATAAAACTTCAGGTTTTTAATAAATTTTTTTCTCCTAAAAATAAACGGCTCCTGATTAGACTATAATTTTTGTAACGGTTTTATTTTCATGTTTAAAAGTGATTTACTTTTGTCTTTGGTTATTGATTAGTTTTATGTTGACGTTATTATTTGCTTTTATTTGAAAAAAAAAAGAATACTCGCGCGGGTGTCAGATGTAGGTAAATCCAATAATTATATAAAATTTCAACAATTTCATTATTGGCGATAATAAAGGCGATAAAAAAGATGGCGGTCTCAAACTATCTTCTTACCTTTCATCTGAATCTGTTCAGTAAATTCAGAGATTACCCCCTACAACGTCACAAACTCACAAACTTTACTTCTTTATAATACCTATTAGTATAGATTGACTATAATATGTACTTATCTTTCCGAAATATTAACTACACTTATATTACCGACTTCAAAAAGAGGGAGATGTCTAATTCAATTTTTGTATTTACAATAGCATGTTTGTTGTGTTTTTGTTACGTGATATCTTCGGCAGTTCTATTATATATATATATATATATATATATATATATATATATATTATATATATATATATATATATATATATATTTATATATATATATATATATATATATATATATATATATATATATATATATATATATTATGATGAAATCACTATAATTTTACTATAATATATGTTATAAACCAAACTATTGTATGCGCACGCAAAAACTTAAGAGTCTGTGTCACATCATTTGACTTGACAGTGACAACTGACACTTGACTTATCTATGCGCCGGCGACCCCGGCTGTCGCCCCTTCCGTTAAGAACTTTTGAAATATACGCCGTGTTTTTGATTCATCTCGGTATTTTTGCCCTTTTTTGTGATGGTTTTGTGTGCGACATATCCAAGCTTGAACTGTTGACTAAGACGTGTAAATAACCTATTGATAATTGTACATTTGATGAGCACGGGGCCCGTTTTGAGTGCATAATTGCATCGCCCACGTGTCGACGTAAAATTTGTTAAATAAGAATCAATTGACTTTATTCATATATACATAAACGTGAATTGACGATTCCGTGTAAATCTGTGCCTATTTGAGTGCCTACGCCGTATGTCGGCCTTCTAGGCGCATCCTGCAGCATCTTCATCCTGCCACCTTCAGTTGAGTGTAATCAGTTAGCATTAGACGTTATGATTGGCCAATTGTAGTTTAATGGTAATTAGATTTATACCTAAGGCAGCATCATCGAAGGAGAAGAACGCAAGGTACCTTTTTTTTATATATATAAGCGCTGTGTATCGCAGACATATGTTCGTCCCCTTTGAACCTGTAGACATTTCACGCTTCCACTCATCACTCTCATAAAACCCCAGGTCGGATGTAACACCTTTCTGGTAGCAGAGCGTAGTTTGGTTATATAGATATTAAATGTATATTGTATACGCTCGCTACTTTGTAAAATTAATTACTAGTTATTGTTATTAACTACTTAAGATTCCATTTTATATGAAACAATTCATACTCTTTGAATGTGTATGTGATTATTGTAAAAGCTTAAACATAAAGTTTATTATTAAACTTACATAATTGTTTGTATTAATGATTATAAAGTTAACTTGTTGAAAAAATACTTTAATTTGGTTCATACATCTATGCAGTATTTGGGTTACTTTAAAGTCAATTTAGTAATTTGCTACTTTAAACATAGTTTTATTATAAATTGTTTAGTATAGTTGAATAATTAATTTAAGGGTTCAGTATATTAATAATTAAACTTTAAAAGGTTAATATTGTTTTCTGTTGTACTTGTTGTTGCTTGGTTTATTATAAAATATAATAACCTTATAATAAATATAATAACCTTAAAATAAATATAAATATAAGTAATTTAGATCATAATTTGTTTGAACATTTGCCTCAAAGATTTGTTTTATGTTCTTTTGTACTCCTATTTAGGTGTCTATTTGAGATTTGATACTTATGTAAAGTGATAACACTCTATTGTCTCATTGAAAGTTATACCTTTTTGTTGTTGTCATTGCAATATTATTTTGTTTTGTTTGCATGTGTCCTTTGTGTTTTTGAAGATGGCTGCCGCAGCATTCACTATTGTCCGTGACTCATATTCTGGGATTGTGGCTCACCTGAGATGGTTCACTTCCGCTGCCGCATTAGTGAATAGGGAGGATCGTACAGAGGCATTGTTGGATAGACATGAGAAATGCCCTACACGACTTAAAGAGGTGGAGGAGCATTATCAGCGCTTCATCTCACATCTGGATGATGTACCTCTGGAGTCATTCCCGGAGCATCGACGGGAACAAGTCCATGAGGACTACACCCAGATTATGAACCTGGCCGACGACATCGCCCAACGCGCACGAGAGGTTCTTGCCTCGCGCGCCGGAGTACCGCCTCACAGCGCTCCCTTGAAAACTCCCGTGGGTCTTTTGACAAAACTACCCAATTTAGATCTTCCACGTTTTGATGGTCGGTTAGACACATGGCTGGGATTTATCGGATTGTTCGAGAGCCTTGTAGATTCTAGGGACGATTTGGGCCCGTCTCAAAAGTTGGCCTATCTGCTCTCCGTGCTTGATGGAGAGGCGAGGGGCTTAGTGCAGCACCTCCCAATACGTGACGGGAGCTATGAAGTCGCGCGATCATTGCTCACCAAGCGCTATCACAATGAGCGCTGCCTGGCCGATGCCCATATCGACCAGATTATGGACCTTCCCGTCGTAAGCAATGCCGCCCAGTTGAGGACCGAGCTGCTCAACCCCCTCCTAATAGCCACTAACTCTCTCCACCGCTTGGGACTGCCGGTTGCCCAGTGGTCTTATTTACTGGTGCGTATCGTACTTAAGCGGTTGCCGGTGTCCCTGAGGGCACGTTTTGAACAGGGGCACGTTAGGGATGAGGCTTCTCCTCTCCCTACCTTTGAACAGCTCCTGACCTTCCTGGAGGACGAGTGTCGCATGGGTGACGTTATGGTCGCCTCTACACCGGTGGGAGCATCAAGTCCCAGACCTACCAACCAACGGCGCACTGCTCAAACTGCGCCAAGGGGAAAAACGACCTCTCGCTTTGCTGTCGCTCAGGCCGCACGACCGGACTGCCGATTTTGTAAGTCCCAGGGGCACAAAACGGCGAAGTGCCCGGAATTTGCAGCGCTGCATGTGGCCGCTCGTAGGCGGATTGCTCAGGCCCGAGGCTGGTGTTTCTCATGCCTAGGAGACCATTACCAGCGCGCCTGCCCCGACACGCACCCGTGTCCTGTTTGCAGAGGGCAGCATTTGAAACTGCTGTGTGCCAACGCGAATGGCCGCCGCGACCACGCG
Source organism: Brenthis hecate (assembly GCA_951806755.1). Lineage (NCBI taxonomy): Eukaryota > Metazoa > Arthropoda > Insecta > Lepidoptera > Nymphalidae > Brenthis > Brenthis hecate. Next base: position 7,022,365 of record OX638275.1, on the reverse strand, counting down.
GGGTCGCCTTCGGGCGGGTATGTGAGCGGACGCCGGGACCAGTCCCGCAGTTTGGAGTCCGGCTCACCCCCCCCACGCCGCGCAGATTGTGCTGCCGTTGATCGCCGACATGGTTCGGCGCGCAGCCCCACGGGCGGGTATGAAAGCGGGCCTCGGGTTCAATCCCGCACCTTTGTGAACCGCTCGCCCCCCTTGCCCTCGCGTGACCAATCAAGGTCACCTCCGGTCGTGTACCACGATTACTGTGATGCAAGTCCGGTACGACTACCATCCCCCCCTCTGGCGGAGCGTCCCCGTTTGGAGTCGCGCAACCCTCGATACGGACGCTCCGGGGGCTATAAACCACCGACTATGGCTCGTGGCAGTCGTCACCGAGAGGAAGCAGAATTCAAATCCTTCCCTCATTCTGACGCGCCGTCCCGGCACAGCGGCGTTCGATCGCCGCCACGCAACCATTAGGAAGTCGGCGTCTGCCCCCGCTATGCACCGCCCCCTTTTGAGACCGTCCTCTTGCCCACGGCTTATGTCAGGGTCTGGGGACGGACGGGTGCCTCGGTTGTAGTCCGAGCGATATTGGACACAGGCTCACAAGGTTGCATAGCCTCGTCTTGGTTGGTAGGGCAGACTGGCCAGACTATTAAAAGGTATTCAGATGTAATAAGAGGTGTCGGGAACGCCCCTGTGGCCACGGTTGAGGGCCGCGTTTGGTTTGATTTCTCCCCCTCAAATTCTCCACGCCCGACGTTGGGATCGTCGGCCATTGTGATGGAGAATATCCTGGGCAGCCACCCGCAAGTTCGATTGTCTGCGGATGCGGTAAAATTGGCCGCTGGTTTGAACTTGGCTGACCCTAAATTTGACCTACCTGGCACGGTAGATTTGTTGCTTGGTGCCGATGTTCTGGGCAAAATATTACTTGGTAAGGATCGTGTTTTGCAGCCAGGTGGCCTAGTGGCCCTCCGGACCATTTTTGGGTTCGCGTTGATGGGGCCTGTATTGAGGGCTCCCCCCCCTGCCGAACTTGGAACGGCCTTAATGGTGGGCTCCGCCCTTTCTGACGCCGTGCAGAGATTTTGGGAAGTGGAAGAGCCACCACAAGCGCCCCGCTCTGATCCGGAACATGAGGATTGTGAACGGTTCTATAATAATAACACAACTTACCTCCGTTCCGGCCAGATCATGACAAGATTGCCATTTCTCACCGTACGTCCGCCCCTTGGAGACTCGCGGCCTACTGCAGAGAAGCGTTTGCTGGCAATGGAGCGCCGCATGAGCAGGGACCCGCTACTCAAGGAGAAATATATTGACTTCATGCGGGAGTATGAGGATTTGGGACACATGTCCGTGTCAAAATTTGACTGGAGCTCGACGGAGCATTTTTCCTCCCGCATCATGCGGTAATAAAACCATCAAGTGGCAAGCTGCGCACAGTATTTGATGGTTCTGCGCAGACCACATCGGGAGTGTCCTTGAACCAGTGTCTTCATTCTGGTCCCAAATTGCTTAAGGACCTTTGTGACGTCATCACGCGGTTTCGGCGTCATCAATTTGTTTTTGTGACTGACATCAAGATGATGTTCAGGCAAACGATAATTCACCCTGATGATCGCCGATACCAGTTGATATTGTGGCGGGAAAACCCGAAAGATCCCATGCTTGTTTACGAGCTCAACACGAACACATACGGGCTACGGTCTAGCCCCTTTTTGGCCATACGCTCGCTTTGGGAGCTCGCGGATCGAGAGCGTATGTCGTTTCCTCGCGCAGCCGCCATTTTGAAGGAGGACCTATATGTTGATGACATATGCACTGGCGCGTCCACGGAGAGAGAGGCTCTCCTTTTGCGTGACGAGTTGATTGGAATACTAGCCTCCGCAGGATATGAGTTGCGTAAATGGATCTCCAACTTGCCTGCGCTCTTGGAGGGGCTACCGGATGACCACCAGCAAGATCCTCACCTCTTCGAGAATCGTGACAATCCTGCCATGATGACAGTACTTGGAATCCAGTACAGACCAGTCCAGGACATTTTCACATTTAAAGTCGACTTGGATTCGCCTCATACGTGGACGAAACGACTGGTTCTGTCGACTGTCGCGAGAACGTTTGATCCCAATGGCTGGATATGCCCGGTCATATTCTGGGCCAAATGCTTCCTGCAGAAACTTTGGACTGCAGGTCTCGGATGGGACGAGCCACTCCGAGAAGCTATTTTGGAGGACTGGCTCCTATTTGCTTCCTCATTGCCTGCCATCAATAGGATATCGTTACCCCGTGCTATGCTTCCTCCAGGGAAGTATACAGCGACCCTTCATGGGTTTTCGGACGCTTCGGAACGAGGATACGCAGCAGCCGTATATTTGCGCACCGTGACCATAGATGGTCAGGTGAAGGTGTCGTTGGTCATGGCGAAGAGCAAGGTCGCGCCTCTTCGAACTGCGTTGACAATTCCTAAGTTAGAATTGTCGGGAGCGGCCCTTCTTGCTCGCCTCTTGAACCATGTCATGTCTACCTTGAGCCCGTCAGTTAACATTGCCACAGTCTATGCATGGACTGACAGTCAAATTGTTCTGTGTTGGCTGAAGACGTCGGTCCACACCTTAGAGGTGTTTGTAGCAAATCGTGTCTCTCAGATCCAGAAATCGGAGAACCCGTTGATTTGGAGGCATGTGCCTGGCGAAGTCAACCCTGCTGATTGTGCGTCACGGGGATGCATGGCCCCCCTGTTGGTTGAGCACTCTTTGTGGTGGGGACCTGAGTGGTTGACTAGATCAGAACCTAATTGGCCACGAACACCGGCCTTGGATACTGTCGCGTTGCCTGGACTGCGAACGCTTGCGATTGAACGGCAGGACCGTCCGTTCGACCCAGATTTTTTAATGAATCGCTACAGCTCATTGGATAAATTGCTGAGTGTCACCGCTTGGATCAAGCGCTTCATCAGAAATTGTAGACACCCACAGGACAAACGTTTGGAGGCGTTCTTATCGCCGCGAGAGCTCCAGGATGCTCTTCTTCATTGGGTTCGTTCTGTGCAAGAAGCACACTTTGAGAACGAGATTGACATCTTGAGGAAGGGCAAATCCAAGTTGTCTGGAGCCATTTGCAAACTGAACCCCTTCTTGGACAGTGAGGGTCTTTTACGTGTCGGAGGGCGTCTTAGGAACGCAAACCTCCCTTATGGAGCTCGTCACCCCCTCCTGTTGCCCAAGAGTGGCCATTTGGTGAATTTGTTGGTGGCTGATCGTCACATCAAGAACTCTCACGCCGGCTGTAATGCCTTATTGGCCATTTTACAGCGAGAATTTTGGATTTTATCGGCCCGAAGGACGATCCGTAGCGTAGTCTTTCGCTGCATGCCTTGCTATAGGCTCAAGGCCTCTACCATGCAGCCTATCATGGGTGACCTGCCTTCGGATCGGGTCACTGAGATAAGGCCCTTTGCTGGAGTTGGTACGGACTTTGCAGGTCCCTTTTCAGTTAAGACCTCAACCCTCAGGAACAGTAAAACAGTCAAGGCTTACCTGTGCGTTTTTGTCTGTCTATCCACCAAGGCGGTACACTTAGAACTCGTCTCAGCCCTCTCGACAGAGGCCTTTGTTGCGACGTTAGATAGATTCGTGTCACGACGAGGACTACCATCCTTGATTCGGTCGGATTGCGGCACCAACTTCAAAGGCACAAACAACTATTTAAAAGAGATATGTGATTTTTTGGAGTCTAACAAGACTGAAATTGCGTCTAGACTAGCTAGTCGCAGAATAACTTGGAAGTTCAGTCCCGCGTCATGTCCCCACTGGGGAGGAATATTTGAAAGCGTGGTAAAGGTTGCCAAGACACATTTGCGACGAGTAATTGGTGAGTCTGTATTGACATTTGAAGAGCTCGCAACTGTGTTTTGCAAAATTGAAGCCGTTTTGAATTCACGCCCGTTGTGCCCGATCTCTTCAGACCCTAACGACTTGGAAGCCCTCACACCGGGCCATTTTTTGATTGGACAGCCACTGAACGCCCTGCCGGAATACCCCTTTGTTGATGTGAAACCCAATCGTCTCTCGCGGTTTGAATTGGTCCAACAACTCACTCAGAGCTTTTGGAAGCGTTGGAATTTAGAATACTTGCACATTCTCCAGCAGCGCGTTAAGTGGACTGAAAAGACTGATCCACCTCATGTTGGTGACCTCGTTCTGATTAAGGACGCTAACTCACCGCCACTGTGTTGGCGCAGAGGGCGCATTCTTAACCTCGTCTTTGGAGCAGATGGAGTGCCCCGTTTTGCTGAGGTCCGGGTGGACGGTTCTGTTCTGAAGAGAGCGGTATCAACCTTGTCACGACTGCCAGTAAATTAGCGGCCAGGTAGTCCTGGCCGAGGCGGGTAGATGTTATAAACCAAACTATTGTATGCGCACGCAAAAACTTAAGAGTCTGTGTCACATCATTTGACTTGACAGTGACAACTGACACTTGACTTTTCTATGCGCCGGCGACCCCGGCTGTGGCCCTTCCGTTAAGAACTTTTGAAATATACGCCGTGTTTTTGATTCATCTCGGTATTTTTGCCCTTTTTTGTGATGGTTTTGTGTGCGACATATCCAAGCTTGAACTGTTGACTAAGACGTGTAAATAACCTATTGATAATTGTACATTTGATGAGCACGGGGCCCGTTTTGAGTGCATAATTGCATCGCCCACGTGTCGACGTAAAATTTGTTAAATAAGAATCAATTGACTTTATTCATATATACATAAACGTGAATTGACGATTCCGTGTAAATCTGTGCCTATTTGAGTGCCTACGCCGTATGTCGGCCTTCTAGGCGCATCCTGCAGCATCTTCATCCTGCCACCTTCAGTTGAGTATAATCAGTTAGCATTAGACGTTATGATTGGCCAATTGTAGTTTAATGGTAATTAGATTTATACCTAAGGCAGCATCATTGAAGGAGAAGAACGCAAGGTACCTTTTTTTTATATATATAAGCGCTGTGTATCGCAGACATATGTTCGTCCCCTTTGAACCTGTAGACATTTCACGCTTCCACTCATCACTCTCATAAAACCCCAGGTCGGATGTAACAATATACTATAACATATATTGAAGTAAGTCGCAAAAGTGAGTGTCGCGGAAGTAGAATGTGGCGGAAATATTGAATAAATAATAATTATGAAAATAAATATATAGCAATATACATATAAGTATTAGTATTTGGTATTATTAAAGGTGATTATTATAAATGATATTTATAAAAATAAATATTTATTGTTAATTTAAAAAAAAATATTTTTGATAAAAATAAATATTCGTGTTAGTAATTTCAAAAAAATATAAAAAAAATTATTATTAATAATCAAAATAAAAAAAATTATTGTTAATTATAAATATTATCATTTGTAAAATTATTCATGTTACATACTCTGATAAAAAGACTACAACTAATACGTTATTTATTCTTAGATCAAATATTTTGAGTATATGTTAAAAATTGTATTTTATTAATTTTAGTTCAACAAAGTAGACGAACGAAGCAACAATGTTCGTCGGCCCTGAATATGTCCCACAGAGGCAGAATGCTGTAAGCGCTGCGGTCTCCTTTTTGCTTGCTGCATGTTTCATTGCACTCGTGACAGCGGAAGGTAGGACCACAGTCTACTAATCCATACAGTCGTGTAACGAAGGTGCCTGGACCATAATTACCACGTGTTCTTTTAATGCATAGATAATAATGAATCATGAATAATTTATGTCCGCAGAATTTCAAGAATATGACTTTGTAATAGTCGGCGGAGGGAGCGCAGGTAGCGTGATCGCGGACCGGCTGTCCGAGTGTCCGTCCTTCAAGATAGTGGTGATCGAGGCTGGCGACGAACCGGGTACAGAGTCCATCGTGAGTAGAACCTAAATATCTTATAGAATAATATCATATTTTAGTTTTAGGCATTTTTATTAATATATTTATATTTATATATATATATATATATATATATATATATATATATATATATATATATATATATATATAACATCCATATTTAATATTATAAATGTGAAAGTATGTTTGTTTATTTGTTTGTTTGTCCTTCTTTTACGTCAAAACGGAGTGACGGATTGGCGTGATTTTTTGTGTGGAGATAGTTGGAGGTTGGCTGGAGAGTGACATAGGCTACTTTTTATTGCGGGATCATCTCATTTCCACGGGAAAATACGTTATGATACAGCCCAAAAAATATTTATGACCAGAATTACTTGAAACTTGGTATTAATGCTCTTCAATACAATTACATAAATATGTGTTTTAGCATTTTGCGAAATTCACCCTATAAGGGGGTAAAAAGGGTATGAAAGTTTGTATGAAACCTACTTTTTTTATAGATTTTTTGGTAGTTTAAGCGCGAGCGAAACCGCGGGTTCTGCCAGTGTTTATATAATTATAACATAAAAATAACAAAAGAAGTTCATAAACATCATAAATGTTCATAGAATTAATCTATCACTGAAATAATCTATACATATATAAAATTATTAATTAATATTTAATATAATTAATTTAATTACTTTGTGAATTAAAAATCATTATTTTAAATGGGTAACACTTCTCTTGATTCGAACTTCAGTTTAAATAAATTAATTATAGACAATTTTATCACTATAACACAATCACTGTATCTTGATGGAAGTCGACTCGCTTCGGAATCGTTGAGTCGATTTTTTCCCTTTTTAACCAACTTCCAAAAAGGAGGAGGCTCTCAATTCGTCGGAATCTTATTTTTATATATGTTCACCGACTTAGAAAATATCTGATTAGGTATCTATTCTAAATGAAAACCCCAGCTAAGTTATTTTTTAATGTTTAGTGTTTGGAAGTCGGTTTTAATAAATTTTGTAAGATTTTTTTTATAATAATCACTGTCGGTGCCACTAGGAGATTGTACGCCGCTGTCAATTGAAAATTAGTATAATTAATTAATTATGTATAATTTTCGTTCTTACGTTGATAGGTATATCTAGTATTGTTTTACCACTTTTGAATACCTATTTAATAATGAAGAATATAGATACGTTTACATTTAGTTTGTCTGTTTTACTTGCAAATAAAATAGATTCTGAATCTGAAAACCTACAGCGAATTTTATTTTTTGACTTTTAGCGCATTAATGATAACTAAATTTTGTTTTAGCTTCCCGACCTTTTTTCTACTTTACCGCACACGAGATATGACTGGAATTTCACATCAGTAAATGACAATCGTACAGCTCAAGATCACACGATAAAAGCTTTAAATCTAACATCTGGACATGTTCTGGGCGGAGGAAGCAGCATTAACTACATGACATATGCACGTGGCTGTCCAAAGGATTATGACTCTTGGGCCAAAGTTGGAGGTGACCCCTCTTGGAATTACACAAATATTTTTAAATATTTCTTAAAAAGTGAGAATCTTAAAGATCCAAGCATCCTTAATTCCGAATACAGACAATATCATGGTACGACTGGCTTTCTAGGAATTACAAGAGAAGACAGAAATGTGACGAAACAGTATTTAAAAGCTTTTGAAGAAGTCGGTCATAAGATACTCTTTGATGTTAACGGAGAGGAAAAATTGGGGTATACTCTACCACTTTTTACAATCGCCGATGGCATAAGGCAAAGTACTGCAATTAAAAATTTACAAGCAAATAAACATCGTCCAAATCTCCATGTTTTAACACTAACGTTAGTTACAGAAATACTATTTGAAAAAAATATTGCAATTGGCGTTAAGGCAGTGACGGGGGCCAATGAGATAATTATTATCAAAGCAAGGAAAGAAGTCATTATATCAGCGGGAGGAATTAATAGCCCAAAATTGCTAATGCTTTCGGGAATAGGTCCGCGAAAGCACTTGAAATCTTTGAATATCTCAGTAAGAAGCGATCTACCCGTGGGATACAATTTCCAAGACCATGTGTCAGCAGTAGTGGTATATAAAATGGAAAAGACAAACGCATCGCCACAACCACGAGTTTCGCAGAAATTTCCGCCTATTATTATTGGTTACGCTGCTCTAAACCAGTCTGAGTATTGTCCCACGTACCAAGTGTTTAGCTTCATTGAATCAAAAGGTTCTTCTTCGTCGAGTGAACTTTGCAATTTTAATTATGGTTTTAAAGAATCTATATGTAATAAATTACTTACTGGTGCTCAAGATCGTAACTTGTTATTTGCGAATTTAAACGTGTTGCACCCCAGATCGCGTGGTAGAATCCTACTCAAAAGTGTAAACCCAAGAGATCCACCACTTGTAATTACCAATGCGTTCGCCGACGAACGAGATTTAGAAGATTTAACGGACTATACGATTGACTATATAAAAGTGTTAAACTCTACATATTTTAAGAGTGTGCAGGCGGAATTAGTGGATTTTGAGCTGGAGAGGTGTCCGCAGTTCGATATTAATGATAGAGCATATTGGAAGTGTTACGTACAAAGCATGATGTATTACTCGTGCGACTTCGCGGGCACATGCGCGATGGGTGAAGTGGTAGACAGCAAGCTGCGCGTCCACAACATCGAGCGCTTGCGGGTGGCCGACGGCAGCATAATGCCCAGCCTCACTAGTGGAAACATAAACGCGCCAGTTATTATGATAGCTGAAAAACTGGCTGATATTGTCAAACAAGCGCATTCTTGTGGACATTCTAGATTAAGATGTATATGAGACTTATAAGCTAAATTGTTGGTTAGTAATTAATATAATGATACTTTCGTAGATTTACGCGAATATTTGACAATTAAATTTCTAATTAAATTACACAATTAAATAATTAATATATACCTACTGATGGATTAATTATAAAAAAAATAGATCGATAGAGAAATATTGATCTTATCATACTGAAAAAGTTACATTATGTAACTTGGCAGTCCTAAATATACGCCCAAAGCAAACGTACACCTAATGACAGTGGAGTTACATCCACGAGGAATTGTGGCAAGAATGCTGGCTGCATTCCCCCGCTGGATCGCAATGCCGAATGTCTCTATGGCGGAAAACAGTCCTCCTGTCATCGATAAGTAGCCCTTTAAAAGCTTTTGAGCATTTCGATGTCATGACGTAAGAGTTTATTTTCTTTCTACTGCAAAATGTATTCATATCAATTTGCAATAATGCTTTCTGTTTTTAAGTTTGTGTTAATAAGATTTTGTGATTTTTAGAAATTTTTTTTATAGCTACTATTTATCAAGGGTCTGGATCTTCTCTTATGAGCGGAACAGCTATGTATAGATATATAGCAGTGCTGCGGGAAAAGTTATAATTTAATAAATGGTATGATGTGTTTGTGGATACTGCCGCTATGTCTACAAAACTTGTTCGTGTTTGGAAATTATTTATATGTTTATAACTATATCATAATATGATGTACCATATTTAAAATTTTAAATTATTCCTTGTTTTCGTAAATAAATTGTATATAACTCAAAGCTTTTTATACTTCAAGAAGACCTCTATGTTTGAGTGTGAAATAACTGTTTTAGAATTAAGTTATTTTGATCGATATTGCCTCAGTTAAAAAGTAATTATTATTTTACATTAATTTTGAATAAAAATGAAATAGCATAGTGTTATACTCCTCAGGTTCGAATGCACGCATAGACAACACCCAATGCGAGATAAAATAAGCCATCAAATTTTAAAGACAAACTTACATAAAAGACACACAACATGTATAACAACTTTAAAAATATACGAATGTAAGCAAAAAGATTCCTACAAAGGTGATGTTTTGTAAAAGCTTCATACATATGCACGAGCTCACTTCGTGATTATTTCCATTTCTTTTCGTGGGTTTCCGCCGTCTTGTGTAAAAAATTGTGATTAGAATAATACACAAGTAACGTTTCCCTTAGATTAGCTATCTTTGAACGTAGAAATATGGCTGAAAATACTATTTACATCGATTGCATTAGACTCGACACTTTCTAAAAAGCCAAAAAGTCCTGAATGGATTATAAAATATTTTTTTTGTAGTGATAACTTGTTACTCGAGTAAACATGTATACTTTTAACTACAGGAAAGTCTTTCGATACCCCGCGAAAACTCAATAACATGTCGGTCGGTTGGTCCTTCATACAAAAATTTTAATTATTTTTTTTACACAAAAACTTTTAGTAGCAGGGTTATAATTAACATATTTAATAAGTTCGTTCAAAATCTCTCATTATCATGGAAAAATGCAAAAATTAGTTTAACCGTAAGTCGCTCATCTCTATACCTATACATAATATAAAACCAAATCGTTGTTTGTCTCTGTCTGTTTCTTACTTACTCTAAGCCATGCTACAGTTTCCATTAATAGAATGAACCATAAACGAGGAAGGTTTGTGTACATAATTTGTAAGTAATATGTACTAAATGGCTGAATTATTGCGGTATTTTGTCAAAAAAAACTGTTTTTGTACGCTTATGTGGCTTACGCTAGCTAAGCCCTAAGAGATACATTCTTCTTCTCCCTGCCTGATAGGATTTGGCAAAACTTTTACGACCGGCCGCCTGCCTGACGTCAACCCTCCTTGGGAATCCTTATGAGGTACATCGAAGCATCAAAACAATGTACTAGAAAGTTACGGGTGAAACATCGGAACTATTTTGTATAGAATATATGCATGAATTGATGCTTTATTAAGGAAATAAGTATGGCATAATCATAAGCAAAATATTCATATTTATTAAAAAAAACAAAAATTCTGAATTTAAATAATACCTGTTAACTTAATTCCAAAATTAAAAATTAAAATATTGCCAGCCGAGTGGGAAGAGAGTCTGATGCGATGCCGGCGTGACGACGCGTCACCGCACCAACAGTCGGTCTGACATATCCGAAATATTTTGTTTGGCGTTACATTTTCACATAAAACGGCCTACATAATAGTTTGCGGTAGCATTTGTCTATCTCCTATAGGTGCACTCACGGTAACTATTTTAATCTATTCAAAACGTACCATTCTGAAGTAACGTTTCGCTATCAATAATTTCGGGTTTGGTGAAGTGTCAATAAAGTATAATAATGATATTTCCTTTAATTATAATAACTAGTAACTAGTAATGCCTTATCAAGGTCATTTCAAATTATTTAAATTTTTTGTGCGATGAGCTCAGTATATAAGGTGAACGTATCGTACGCTCCTCTTCAGAAAAGATTACATCGTCGCGTTTAACTGCCTCGGTGGTGTAGTGGCTAGCATGTACGGCTGCACACTCGGAGGTCCTGGGTTCGAGTCCCGGGTCGGGCCAAGTTTAGTTATTGAGTCTTTCTGTATAGTAAGTCTCAGTAACAGCCCGGAGTTGGGAAGTTGGCGGTGTTTCACCCCCGTGCCTCGGAGAGCACGTAAAGCTGTCGGTCCTGCGCCTTAACTCTCACCGGTCGTGTCGAGCAGTCGTCCCACCGGAGTATGAGAGCGACAAGAATAGAGAGTGCACTTGTGTCTGCGCGTACACTTGTGCACTATAATATCTCCTGCGCAGTTGGCTAGTCTCAATGAGATTGGCCGCCGTGGCCGGAATCGGCTAGGAGAACATCACATCGTCGCGTCGTCCGAGTATCAGAGTATTTATAAAAACGATATTGTAATAATTTTATGGTTTAAGAACATCAGGAAAAATGTTGTATAATATGTATTAATTTGCGGATGCACAAAAGGTTATTTTACAACTCGAGCTCAGTAATAACATTCCATATATTGAGTACTGGCTCCTTAAATACTTGAATCATAGGCATCGAAGGTTAGGAAGGAAGGCCAGCAAATATTTTTATTATTAATAAAAGGCGTAAGATAAAAAATAACGACCACCAAATAGTAATTTATTCTAAAATATTATTATGAAAGTCTTCCAGACCAAATTACCTTGATTAATGAGATACACCGCAGGTTGCACGCAAGAGATAATATTATAAGCAAACACATGAGCTCTCTTTATATTGAGCAAAGCATTATTCCGACGCGGAATACTTTACTGATGCAAATGTGTGGGATTACTTATAGTTGATATTCACGCAGGATAATAACATAATTAAATATAATATTGATATATTGTAAATGATAATTATATTTAAAAAGAGCAACTGTGAAGTTTCTCACCGGCTCTTCTCAGCAGAACTGCCTTCCGAGCCGGTGGTAGATTCCTCATGGACTGACTACACTGACATTTCATTTAAATATAAAATATAAAATTGATGATTCAAAATTGCTTGTAAAAGTATATTTGAATGAAGTATAATTTGATTTGATATGATTAATATCTTCTGCTTACATAGTCCAGTTTGGTTTCACATAATCTCCGAGGCACGGAAAGGTAATGTACAGTAACTTTCCAACTCTATCAGATTACCATATTGAAATTAAATAACTATTCTTGACCCGATCCTGCATTCGTATCAAAGACCTTAGGATTTGCCGCCGTATGTACTCGTAGGAGCCACTAGATCCATGGGGCAGTTCAAATAATATATTATATATATCAAATACTTCGCTACCCGAAAATTGTAGTATCGATATTAATGAAACTTAAGATCGTTAATACTGAATAATTCAGCAGGCATTTAGGTAATAATGTACTTGGAAAACTAAATATTTTAAATAAAATTTATTTTGTTGGTATAAAATAAGTTATAAATATATTATGGGCTTCTGATTGATTTCGGTTACGGCGGCCGACTTCACTGAGGCTAAGCGTAGAGACTATGGTGCAGTACGTGCAGCGGTGTGTGCGCAGACATAACGTGAGCTCTCTAATCCATTAAAAAGTGAGATATCTTGTTGGCACTAACTTCTGGGTCGGCGATTTTTCAATAAAACACGTTATTTGCACTTAGTGAATTTACTCTCACGTTTCAACACTTACACAATCACTTTTCTTATTCCTTATTTTACAAAAGTTGATTAAGAACTGAGCTATATTAGGACAGTGTCACATTTTTATTAACTACCCGAGACAATCAATTGACTTAAAATAGTTCAATAACAGAATCAACAAAATCACTTTATTTAATTGAATTAGTTTAATATTTTTTTAAAATAAGTTTATAATTATTATCTATACCAAATAATATTTATTATACATTCATGGAGTGATTTACGATATTACATATATTTTATGATATTACATTATTATAGGCCAACATTCGGCCATCCGACCAAATCTACGCGTCCTCGTGTAGGCTATACTGATTAATGTAGCTCATGTAACTTACATAGTTTGACAATATTTAACTTAATCATTTCCAATTATACATTGTTCAACAATATATTATGTAAAACAATAAATATCCAATTATTAAAAATCACAAAATTGATAAAATCAAACATGATGACAACTAATCATAAAAAAACCTCAAGGGCCGCTTCTGCCAATAAAACTTTTATCATTACAATATAGAATACAATACATTTGTAACTATAAAAACCGTATTGATAACATTTATACATCATTTCATGATTAAATACATCAAAAAAAAAAATTGACAACAACACATCAAAATCGTTAGGGCCGCTTCTACCCATTCAAATGTATCGTAACAGGCCGCTTCTGCACTGAATACGATACACGAACAGTGACATGCCGCTTCTGCACTGAACACTGACATTCATCAGGGTTGCTTCTACCCTGTACAACTAATCTTTTTCATCAATTTTAAAAATACAGCAACAGGCCGCTTCTGCACTGAATACTGTTCGAGTTAGGGTCCATACTGCCCAATTTAAATAATTAACAACAGATGTATGCTTCATAGTCTTTTAATAATTAACACAGAACTATCGATTAGTTATTCTAAAGATTTTCATTCATTTACAATTCTCTAAAAATATTAACTTAGCTCCTTAGAATACTAATATCAACAGTAAATTAAAACCATTTATTATAACAGTTATAAAGGACATTTGACTTAGAGTTAACAATCAGAATTAGAATCTTCAATATTATCATCGTTACTAGATTCAATTTCATCAGGTCTGTTATAACTTAGCCACGGTTTTAATTTATCGACCGCGACTACAGAAGTATATTTACGATTGCCCTTACGTGTAAGAGGTGTATCTACAATCTCATATCTATCGTTCCCTAATACTGAGGCTATACGATATGGGCCCTGAAATTTTGGAACTAACTTACGGCTTTGTCCTGACGATTGTATTTCTCTCGCAACGCTAACCAAATCTCCAATTTTAAAAATTTTAGGCTGTACAGAATTCTTATTATATAGTTCTTTGCTTTTGCTTTGGTATGTGGAAATATATTCATTAATCTTATCACGAATGTCACTTACTTTATTAGAGTCTATTTCGTTATTGTCACCCAAGAGGGACTTTACCCTATTCTCAGTAAAACCGACCAATGTGGTACCAAAGAGAGCTTTCGCGGGAGTCGTTCCTATACCCTTATTATGAGTATTGTTAAGGCCCCACTGTACACCTGGAACAAATACATCCCATTTCTTTTCATCTTGGCCGTTACACATAGCAGTCAACGCATCTAGCAACGTACGATTGTATCTTTCTACTTGCCCATTTGCTCTAGGTGTTGAAACTGCGTTTAATATCTGTTTTATACCTAATCCGTGCAAGAAATCTTTGAATTTGTGACTTGTGAATGAAGATCCACGATCTGATATAATTCTATTCGGCATACCAAAAATACTAAAATATTCCTTTAATTTATCAATAACTATAGAAACTTTAGTACTTCTTACTGCTTTGATAATTATAAATTTAGTATACGCGTCAATGATTACCAATAAATGAGTGTTCCCCTTTGAACTCTTTACGAACGGCCCTACATGATCTAAATGCAAAGTGGCAAATGGAGAATCTACCTTTGGGATCGGATTTAATGGTGGTTTTCTGTTGGAAGAGGCTTTTACATAAGCACATTCTAAGCATGACTCGACATATTTTTTGACAAAACGGCGCATTTTACTGAACCAATAAGTTTCTTTAACTTTTGCTAAAGTTTTATCAAACGCGAAATGTCCGATATCGTCGTGACACTGTTTAAGGATTTGCCAGCGTACACCCTTTGGCACTACCCATTTATTACCCTGATCAGTCACACGAAATAACCTATTATTACGTAATACATAATTTTTTGTTATATCGGCAATATGAATCGACCCTGGGTCTTTTAAAATCGAAACTATCCGCTGTATTTCTGAATCAGATTCCTGTACAGTACTTAACCAATCAGATTCCTCAACTACCATAACTGTTTCACTATTTTCCTCATTCATAAGTGGCGGATTTCTACTAAGAGCATCAATATAACTCATCGTTTTACCTGGCCGATATTCTATAGAAAAATCAAACTCTTGCATAGTTATCCACCATCTGGCCACTCGTGGTATTAAATCTTTTTTTAAAAATGTCGCTCGAAGGGAATTACAGTCTGTAACAACTTTAAAACTAACACCGATTAAGTAAACACGAAATCTTTGTAATGATGCGACCAGAGCTAAAGTTTCAAGTTCGTATGCTGTCATGTGCTGTTCATAAATGGTCGTTTGTCGACTGTAATACGCAACGGGTCTGAGTAGGTTATCTCTCCCGCGCTGCATGAGGATCCCAGCAATACCCAATTTACTGGCATCCGTATGCAACTCGGTATCGTCACTAGGATCGTACAATTTTAAAACTGGCTTTTGCAGTAAAATTTCTTTAAGAGTGTTAAATGCTGTTTTCTGCTCAGAACCCCATTTCCACTTAGAATCTTTTTTTAAAAGACTTGTCAATGGCTTAGCAATATTCGAAAAATTTTTGATAAACCGCCTAAAGAAACTACATAACCCAATGAATTGTCTAACAGTATGCAAATTACAAGGCTCTGGAAATTCTTTGACTGACTGAATTTTTCTTGATCCTGGCCTAATGCCTTCCTTACTGAGCTCAAAACCTAAATAATCTACAGATTTACTAAAGAAATAGCATTTAGATAATTTTAATGTTAATCCTGCGTTCGACAATAACTGCAAAACCTTTTCTAACTTACTTAATCCTTCTTCTATTGAATTTGAGGGTATAATTATATCGTCCATATAAGCCGATGCTATATCCCTAGCACTAGACAGAACTAAATTGATCATACGCATAAAATTTGCCGGTGCGTTAGCTAACCCGAAGGGCATCCTATTAAATTCAAACTGCCCATCTGGCGTGACAAACGAAGTTTTGTAACGATCTTCTTCGTTTATACTTATTTGGTAATAACCAGAAGCTAAATCAAGGACAGTGTAATATTGATATCCTGCTAATGAATCTAATTGATCGTCAATCCGGGGTAAAGGAAAATTTTCTTTGTACGTTTTTCTGTTTAGGACCCTATAATCGACACATAGGCGTACCTCACCAGTTTTCTTTTTAACAACGACTATGGGACTAGCATAAGGTGACGTCGAAGGTCGCACTATTTTGCAGTCGACTAATTCGTTAACTAACTCCCGCACTTTATTCCTTTCGCAAACAGGTAACCTATAAGGTCTGTACACTACTGGCTCATCGTCTTTCAATTTAATGGACATATTCACTAAATCAGTTTTCCCAAGTTCCTGTAGACTAAAAGCAAAACACTGTCTGTAATTATTAAGCAAGAGTATTAATGAATTAATTGTTTTAGTGCTTAGCGTTCCATCGGACATTATTTCAGTACTGCTAATACTACGCGGAGATGTAGGTACGTCTATTTGGAGAACGTCAGGCTTATTATTATTACTTAGTGGCTCAGCTCGAATACACCTAGCTATTACTGTACCACGTTTAATAATAAATGTTCGCGAACTAATCCCTTTCACCAATGCTATACCTAGACCATTGACAATTGTAAACAATCCTTGTACCAGATAGTGTTCTTCCCCATTTTTGAACCTATTGCTGCTCTCAATATAAACATCGCCCGTAAATGAAGGGTCTGTGCTAACTTCTACTAATGTCAGTCCGTCAATCATCGTATCTTTGGAGCAATTAAGGTTATACTTAATACGTGTTGGTGCCATTTCATTTGAGAATATTTTCAACATTACATTATCCTTTTCAACCATTATGTGAGGTTGTTCAGTAAATGATCTACCAATTAGCAACGGCTCTTTCAGTACTTCATCCGGTACGATAACCAGTTCTACCAAAGCACTAGCATGATCAATTTTAACTGTAGCCAAGAATTTACCTATTGGTTTAACCATTGAGTTGCCAAATCCTATCAGAGGTGGTATCGAATTATCAGGAACCCATTCGACATCTAAACTTTCTACATCTGACATTCTAATAAGACTTACTGCGCTACCAAAATCAATAAAGCATGTTTTTAAAATACCATTTACAACAGCCTCTTTATAATACTTATGACAGTTCGCGTTAATACCAGCTACAAGCATGACGGAATTAGATGTAAGTTTACTATTGGTACTTACTAAAGTCTTGCTACCATTTTCGCATTTATCCGAAGTATGTCCGAAACGTGAACATTTAGTACATTTTATAATTGGGCTAGGGCATTGAGATTTATAATGACCCCTTTGTGAGCAATTAAAGCATATTATTACGCGATCCCGTCGGATATCATCCCTACTTACACTTGAATCAGTATTTCGAACGCGTTTTCTATCATTAACATTACTAGTACCCCTAGTACTTATAAGAAACGGAAGCAATTGTTCCGGTGTTTCAAATCGAGCCGATTCTGCTCCTAACCTTACAGTACGATCGTCAATTCCAAATACAATGCAATCTACCGCTTTCTTTCCTTCAATGCCACAACGATTCAATAAAACTACTTTGTCATAGAAGTAATCCTCGAGAGATTCGTTAAACCTAGCACGTTTGGCTAACATTATCGAGAGTAGTCGCCCATAGTTATCATCGTTAGGAAAAGCCAGGCGCAGTTTATCTTGCCATTCCTTCCACGTAAACATTACAGTATTGAGACCTTCATACCACTTTTGAGCAGTACCCTTCAATTTTGGAAGTGCATAGTGAGTTGTCTGTTTGTCAGTCCAGTCATAAATAACTGCACACTCATTTACTTTGTGCAACCACATATCAATGGTCTGTTCTTTACGGGAGGGATCAAAGTCTGGAAGCGTATTTTGTGTCTGTAATCTATCATTACTATTATTTTTCCCTATAGTTTGTAATGCTTGTATTAACTGTGTAAGAGTAACATTTCCACTATTTGACAAGGTTTCTGGCACTAACCTGTCTGGTGTTAAAACTTGTCGGGGAGACCTTTGCTGTTGTTGCCGTTGCATCTGGCTGGTTTCAGTATGGCCACGCTGCACGGCCCTGCTGTGTCCAGGTCGGCTGCGTGAACGGTGACTGTTAGGACTTAGCGATCGGTGGCTGCTGCGGCTGCACGTCCGGTAGTTGGCACGACTGTGCCTGCGATGATCAGCGCGACTGCGTGACTGCACACACATACGGCTGCGCGACCGTCGGCTGGGTGAGCGACCACTGCGCGTCTGGTGATGGTGGTTCGCATGGCTTCGCACACTTCGACTGCTATCACCACGACGCTGACTTCTAGTGGACTTCAATCTACTCCGCGATCGCCGATCCACTGGCGCCTTGGGGCTCTCATCGTTTCCCATTTCACTGTTGAAATATTTTCGACACATCATTTGTACAACAATAATTTAAAGTAAAAATTTAGACTGACAAAGGTTATACACATTATACACCGTATCACGTATTAACAACGTTATTTTATCCAACAAAATAACAGAAAAACGAAAAGTAATAAAAACGAAAAATTTATGTATATTTCATAAAACACAATTGATACTTTTACTGGAATACTATATAATATATTTTTAAATTCATATAAAGTAACTTTCTAATTTTATATTATGTACAAATATTTGTAGGCTTGGCAGGTAAGCAAAAGAGAAAAAAAAAATTCTGTTACTCACCTTATCCCACTTCTGAAATGTTGGCACTAACTTCTGGGTCGGCGATTTTTCAATAAAACACGTTACTTGCACTTAGTGAATTTACTCTCACGTTTCAACACTTACACAATCACTTTTCTTATTCCTTATTTTACAAAAGTTGATTAAGAACTGAGCTATATTAGGACAGTGTCACATTTTTATTAACTACCCGAGACAATCAATTGACTTAAAATAGTTCAATAACAGAATCAACAAAATCACTTTATTTAATTGAATTAGTTTAATATATTTTTTAAATAAGTTTATAATTATTATCTATACCAAATAATATTTATTATACATTCATGGAGTGATTTACGATATTACATATATTTTATGATATTACATTATTATAGGCCAACAATCTCTAAACTCTCGAATCGGGGGTTCCCAATTCCGGACTGCTATTTGGTATTCCTTATAGGAAAAATCATTCACTATTTTAGCCCGGATATTTTGGAATCGAACCCAGGACCTCATGATTTGTAATTATGTTTAACTAAATAAACGAGACCATTTATTGTTATATAAGCATTACAAATATACAACACAATAGGTACTACTTGTATTACCCGATTTTATTTCTTAAACCAGCCCGCGACTTTTCACACGGAGTTTAAAAATACAGGAATTTCATACACCCTATCTAATCCCTATGAATAATCTACCTGCAAATTTTTTTTTTTTAACATTTCTACTTTCAGTATATTGAGTGATTCATTCATTGAAATTAAGTTAAATTTATTAACGGTTTTATTTTCATGTTTAAAAGTCATTATTAGCTGTGGTAACACCCGCCCCGCGCTGACGACGCTTGGAACACTTTACTTTTATTTGTCTTTGCTTATTCATTAGTTTTTTGTTGACGTTATAATATGCTTTGAAAAAAAAACGTTCGCGCGGGTGTCAGTTAAAGGTAAATCCAATCTAATATATAAATATCTCGTGTCACAGTTGTTGTGGTCGCACTCCTCCGAAATAGCTCGACCGGTTTTAATGGTTTTTTTTATATATTTGGTAGGTATGAGAATAGGTCTTCAAGTATTTTTCACTCTTCTACCCCTACCCCCCTTTTTTGTTCGTGAACAATATCCAAATAATTTAATATTATATAAATACATAGGGACGGACCCGAGCTAAGCGAGGGTGAGTCGCTATATAACATAAAGAGAATTTTTTTTGTAGATTGAACGCGGGCGAAGCCGCGGGTTCTACTAGTAATTATATGAAATTCTAACCATTTCATTATATAGTGGCGATAATAATCATACATCTACTGAAGCGCTACATCAGTCACGGCTTAAGGTGCATCAAACACAGACAACTGGACAGATTTCCATGAAACTGTAAAAAAATAAGCTGAATACTTAATAGCTATAATGGAAATACAATCAAAAATATAGTGTGACCTTACCGTTCTAGGCACTTTCATAAAAACCAGGGTATGGTGTAGGCATATGTAACGCTTACACGCAGCGCTGGGGCAGCTATAGACAGTACGTAGTATGTGTAGAAGCAAATACGTGATCATAGAAAATTATATTAATGAGTTCGTGCAAGTAATAAACCAGTTAGCCTCAAATATACGTTTGAAAGACTTGTATATTAAAATACTAACTATACTTAGGTTTGACCGACTTCAGAGAGAGGGAGATATCTATGTCATATTTAAAACAGCAAGTTTGTTGTGTATTTGTTACGTGATATTTTCGGCAGTTCTATTATATATTATACATTATACATATAGTACATATTTTTCGGTTCTTTTGAAATCGTTATAATCTTAATGGTAAAAACAATAATATATTCAAATAATTTTCTGTACAGGATAGAAAATAGCATCAATACCTCACTTCTTTCCCGCTTGTCTCGGATATCAGAACCTCAAACACCAACGTCATGACCAGACCGGCACAAATATATACATGCATGGTAAAATCTATCTCTTATTATTAGATAATATTTAGTACTAAAAGTGTAAAAGTTTGTAAAAATGTTTGTAAGTTTGTGGCTCTATCGCGCATTGCCCGCTGAACGGAGTTAGATGAAGCTTGGATAAAAAATGTTCTGAAATTTAAAAATATTATAGGCTCATACTGTATAGAGATTATATACTCTAATAAAAAGACTACAATTAATACGTTATTTATTCTTAGATCAAATATTTTTAGTATATGTTAAAAAAAATATTTTTTTAAATTTTAGTTCAATAAAGTAGACGTATGAAGCAACAATGTTCGTCGGTCCTGAATATGTCCCACAGAGGCAGAATGCTGTAAGCGCTGCGGTCTCCTTCTTGCTTGCTGTATGTTTCATTGCATTCGTGACAGCGGAAGGTATGACCACAGTCTACTAATCCATACAGTCGTGTACAGGAGTCTGGACAACGTGCGAGGTGTGAAGGGAGACGTAAGCTAGGTGCTCCCGAGTCCCGACTGTCTTACGTGATTTCCGTTAATATCAAAGGCGACCGATCGCCTACTGCGTGTGTTTTATACTGTGACATTCTATACATATAATAAAATTCTCAGTCAAATCTGTACATTAAATATTTTTTCGAAAATCTTATTGAAATAGTCATTATTATCGATACAGAGGGCGAATCTATCGTTTTCAGAATTTTTGTCTCTCTGTCTGTTTGTGACCGCATCACGAGAAAACCACTGGACAGATTTTGATAACATTTGGTATGATGATAGCTGGTTATTCGGGTCAATATATAGAATACTTTTTACTGGGGGAAAATATGTCATCTCTGAGAAATCTATATATCAAGCTTAGTGCCTTAAAACGTAACTTGGGACGAACCCGAGCGGAGCGAGGGTGAATCGGTAGTTATACTATATTATTATAAAAATGTATGCAATATTTTTTTATATAGTTGATACACATAACATGCCTTTATTATATGTAGATCGCTCAGTTGGTTTTTAAAGAAATGATCCACGATGTCTAACTTAGCCTCATTTGTTATGGATATATCTGAAGTGCTAGATAATAACGGGCAAGTAGACTGTATCTATACAGATTTAGCCAAGGCTTTTGACGTAGTTGACCACAATATTCTACTACATAAGTTAAGGAATTATGGTATTTGTGGGAAATTTATTGATTGGATTGCATCATATTTGCATAGTCGAGAAAAGAATGTTGTTATTGGTAGAAACCAATCTGATACTTTTATTGCTACGTCTGGTGTACTACAAGGGTCACACCTTGGTCCTATATTATTCAGGGTTTTTTATAAAAGATGTAATAACCTGTTTTGATTACTGTAGAAAATATTTATATACGGATGATTTAAAAATGTTTAAAAAATATCAACAATAGACTAAAAATATTGTATGTGTAAAAATGTAATAACATAAAATTTAGTTGAAAAATTCAAAATATAAAATAAAATTACATTGTAAATGGTAATAATTCAATACGCATCAATGAAATATACGATCTACTAATTTTGATGGATTCAAAGCTAAGTTTATCTCCCATTTAGAAGATATTATTAAAAAGTCTCTTAAAATATTAGGGTTTATTTTAAGAAACACAAAAGATTTCAAAAAATCATTTGCATACGTCAAAAGCCAGCTAGAATATTTTTCGATTGTATGGAACCCATATTACCAAATTCACAAAAATAGTCAAGAAAGATTACAAAAAAATATTACGTACATTATATTATAAATATAATTTAAAATATAATTACAATAATCTGTTAAAACACTATTAAACATTTTCATTCATTAGGACTTCTACAAGTAGCCTTAAGCAAACGTTTGTGATCAAAAATGCTAGAACAAACTTAGGCTTTAATTAATGCACCTTTAAATAGAATCATACAACTGTATAATTCTATTTCAAAAGAAAAAGCAGACATAAGCATTTTAAGTATACTGGAAAAGCATTCAAAAGAAAACTTAAAATGCATTTTTTAAGTTTAAACTCAAATTAGCCACTTAATGTTATTATATTTTCATATTATACATATTTAATCAATTTTCCCCATATTTTATATCAACTGTTTACTTATACTTCTTAGCAAATAGTTTTAATTTTAGAACATTTAGAAAGTTCCATGTGTTTTACTTTGTTTTAAATCTATACAGATAAATAAAATTGAAGTTTCTGTTTGTAATGTCAAAATAACAGCGTTTTACTAAATGCGTATGAAATTATATATGGTCTCTCTCTCTGGGATCGGTCTCTCATGTCTGAGGATCGTGGTCAGTGTGAGAGTTACATCTAGAGCGGATGGTCTGCCTCCACCGGTTTCTGTCCAGCGCGTTTCTTACCACCGTATGAAATTTCGATGACGAGTCTTTAATTTGGTCGGTCCATCTTATTGAAGCACGACCGCGTGATCTTTATATATATATACGGTACTTATACGAAAAACACAATTTTTAAAATTTTTGTCTGTCTTTCAGTCTGTTTGTTTCGGATAACCTCTGAAACGGCTGGACTGATTTTGACGAGAGGTTCACTGAAAGATAGCTAATGTTGTAGGGAGTCACATAGGCTACTTTTATTTTAGAAACAAATTATGGTTCCGCTCAAAAAAATTAATACGTACTTAGGGACGAACCCGAGCGAAACGAGGCTGAGTCGCTAGTATTTTATAATTTTAGTTGTAGTGTTATAATTTTTTGCTGTATTTTAGGCAATGACTTTTTATACCATTTAAATTTTAAACTTTCACGTTTCAACAATTTTTTTATGTAGGTATAACTATTTTTTTATGCATGGGTTTTTAATAACCAACTACCTAAAACCTAAAAAAACAAAAATATATTTTCTACTGTTTTTAACTTTACTTTTTAGACATTTATTAAATACTAGCAGAACCCGCGGATTCGCTCGTGCTAAAACTAAAAAAAAAACTCTAAAAAGATCGGTTTTATACAAACTTTCATCCTACATTTTACCTCCTTATGGGATTAATTTCAAAAAATGCATAAACACGTATTTATTTATTTGTATTGAAAAGCATTAATACTAAGTTTCAAGTGATTCTGATCATAAATATTTTTTGGGTTATATAATAATGGTTTTCCCATGGGAATGAGATAATCTTCCGCGGAAAAAAGTAGCCTATGTCACTCTCTAGCCCTCCAACTATCTCCACACAAAAAATTACGCCAATCCATCAATCCTTTTCGACGTGAAAGAAGGACAAACAAACAAACAAACAAACAAACAAACAAACAAACAAACAAACAAACAAACAAACAAACAAACAAACAAACAAACAAACCAACCAACCAACAAACAAACAAACAAACAAACAAACAAACAAACAAATAAACAAACACACGCACTTTCCCATTTATAATATTAAGTATGGATTTTATTTTTCATATGATAGATAGGTAGTTTTTTTATTTATTACGTAGTTTCGAAACAGCGTTTATACTGCATATTGAGTTAGCCTATAAGTGAGGTGTATAGTTAAAAAATATTCTATAGGGAATTATGTATGAAAGATAAAACGCACTGTATACTAAGTAGGCTTCCTATATGAATAAATTAATAAAAATTTATATCTTATGTTACACCACGCTATTAGATAATGTGGTGTGCCTAAAGCCACACCCGAAAAAGACGTATTAACTTTTCTTTCTCATCTTCGAAGTTTTTGTTTTCAATGAGTCTTGAACGAGAATTCAAAATGCCACGTTTTTGTCTTTATAAGTACCTATTGTGTTCAAACTGTTGTTCTCATGACATAATTACACCTGTAGGAAGTAACGATCCTTTGAATAAGTAGCCGCGACCAAAACATACAAAAACCGAAATCTTATTTTGTATAAGTTTTTAAGGAAAACATTATAAAATTTATTACTATATTATTATTTTTAATACCTGGCTAATTGTAATTAGCAAGTTTTATTTTAATGTTATGATAATAATTAATTAATTATGAATAAAAAATTTTCCGTAGAATTTCAAGAATATGACTTTGTAATAGTCGGCGGAGGGAGCGCAGGTAGCGTGATCGCGGACCGGCTGTCCGAGTGTCCGTTCTTCGATGTAGTGGTGATCGAAGCTGGCGATGAACCGGGTACAGAGTCCATCGTGAGTAGAACCTAAGGCATACATATACTTATATCTAAAAGAATCAATCAATCGGCCTATCGCCGTCCACTTCTGAACAAAGGTCTCCCCAATTAGCGCCAACCATCCCGGTGCTGGGCAACCCGCATCCATCCACTGTCAGCCACCTTTCTTAGGTCATCTGTCCATCGTGCTGCAGTGCACCCTACATACGCTGACCTAAACGCGGTGTCCACTCTAGCACGTTTCGGCTCCATCGGCCATCAGCACGTCTGGAGACATGACCGGCTCACTTCCACTTCAGCGAGCTTATTCTGCGCGCGATGTCGGTTACTTTAGTTCTCTGGCGAATGACTTCATTCCGAATTCTGTCTGCCAGAGAAACTCCAAGCATCGCGCGTTCCATTGCTTACTGAGCGACCTTGAATTTGTGGACCAGCCCTACGGCGAGTGTCCACGTTTCGGCTCCGTATGTCGTTACGGGTAGGACGCACTGGTTAAATACCCTGGTCTTAAGGGATTGTGGGATAGATGAATCTCGACAAGACCAAAACCATGTCAAATTGTCATATTATATCCCCAAGACCAGTGATCGTGAATGGCGCTGTTCTTGAAGTTGTGCAGGAATACGTATATCTTGACCAAACTATAGAACTCGGCCGGCACAACTTTGTGAAGGAGGTCAACAGAAGAATACGCTTGGGCTGGGCAGCTTTTGGGAAGCTTCGTCATATTCTAGAGTCATCTATGCCACAATCTAAAAGAATAATAACATATTATATTAGTTCTAAGCATGTTTATCAAAATATCCATACTAATAATAATAATAATAATAATAAGCCCCCTAAAATCCAACCATACGTCCGAATCGACCATCTGATTCACGTAGGGGGCGGACACGTGACAATAGATTACTGGCACGGCTAACATGGCTATGGTAACCTTTTAATGGAGAACGTGGAAAATAAGAGATATAGTTTACGGCCGCTACCCGGGGGTCGCCGGGGCGCATCTGGAGCCGACGCTGGATGCTACAGTATGCGAACCGTTGGCGACGGGGGACTGAGCAGGCGGGTTCCCCTCGAACAAAATGCTACAGCCGACCAATCACCTTCATTATCTCCTTCCCCATCAAATCATTCTCTCTTCACAAATATACCGTCACCTTCTTCCACTCATGCTCTATTTCACTCATCCGATTCATCACCATCATCTTCATATTCATCACAAACAAGGCCAACAGCTGTTGTGCAGGAGGCTACTGCCACTAACTCTGTACCCACTGCTGGCCCTTCACGTGCGCGAAAAAAATGGACAGAAAGTATGAACCGCTTCATATGGCGCACATATCTTAACATAACCAAATGTGAAACTATACTAATGAATAATTATTTGGAACCACTACACCAAGAATTCAACACTAAATTCCCCGAAATGCAAGTAACACGACAGCGTATTCCTATACGCTGTCGTGATCAGCGAAGAGCGATATTAAGAAGAAAGTTATTACCACAAAGTACATTAGACGAAATCAGAGATGAAGTAATGAACCTGTTAAAAACCGAAAATCGTTTTCAAACACATAATTCTAACCAATCAACCGATAAACTTCCACCGACAAATACTAGAATGCGATGGTCAAATGAACTCAATGAAGAAATTGTTAGGTGCTACTTTGAGGTAACCAAACTAGAGACCAATAAGACCGGTTATCGAAAAAATTTGTTCGAGTTATTTATAGCCAGACACCCACACTTATCACATCTCACAGAACAAAGAATTGCAGACCAAAGAAGATTAATATTCAATAACAAGAGTATAAAGACTGATAGAATTAATGAAATAAGAAGAGAAATAGAACTAAAACTAGTCACTAACACTCAATCCATTTTAAATCAGAATACTGCAACAGGAAATGCTAGTTATCATATCCAATTAGACAACTCATCTGATTTAACATCTGTTCAATTAGACTCACAACAATTAACACATCCACTGACACAAAGCACTAAAGATAATTTGACAGAAAGGCACCCAAGTGAATTATTGAAGTATATTGAAACAGAATTTAATAATGCACTAACCCGATTTATTAACACAAACCCAGAAGCTAGGCCATATATTCCCAAACAGAAATCGTCTCGTAAATTTTCACAGATAGTCCAGCATTTGAATAATGAAATACTTCCGAAGCATTTAATAAACAATATAAGCTTTAACTCCATACATACTATAATATATACAGCCGCTTTCACAGCAGCCCTCTGCAATGGCACAAAATTTAATTTTAGTGAAAAAAATAGTACACGTAAAAATAAGCCATCATGGCAAAAAAGAATTGAAAGAAAAATAGGGAAATATAGATTAGAAATAGGTAGACTTACACAGTACATATCAGGGAATAGAAATCAAAGTATAGTCAAAACAGTCGAAGAAATATAACTTAAATACAAAACCCACACACAACATGAAGAACCTAATACAGAACCACAACACTTCTTAGACACACTTAAACAAAAATTAAATGCAACTTCAAGTAGACTTAGGAGATACTTAACTTCGGGATCAGCCGCCTTGAGGGAAGCCAGTTGCCAAGCTGGTCTAAATTGCGCACCCGTTCAGATGAAACTTAAGATGCTAGTCTATGTTTATTCACTGAGTTAAGCACGATATATCTCTCTAACTTGCACAAAACGGAAACAACAAAACTACACATTCACTACCAATGAAAAACAATTTTACAGGAATCTAACAAACAGACATCAAAACAACACAGCACAATCAACTGAATCACCATCACTAGAAGATTTACAACAATTCTGGTCAAATATCTGGGAAACCCCAACGCAACACAATAGGGATGCGGTGTGAATGCAAAGGGAAACAAACAAACATATAGTTCAAATGGATTTCGAAAATATCCCCTTAGATATTATCACTCAAATTATCAAGCGTACTCATAACTGGAAGGCACCTGGCACAGATAATATACACAATTACTGGTACAAAAACCTAACTTGTACTCATTCGCTAATCCACAAGCACATAAATCAGTTCATACAGTCACCAAGTACAATGCCGACATTTATAACACGTGTGGAGTTACATATATGGTGCCAAAGGGATCGGACACCAAAAATCCAGCTAATTATAGACCAATAACTTGCCTACAAACAATATACAAAATCATTACTGGATGTATTAGTGCTATAATTTACGAACATGTAGACCAATACAAGATATTAGTAGAGCAACAGAAAGGATGTAGAAAAAAAAGCCAAGGATGTATAGAGCAACTAACAATAGACGCAATAGTTATGAAACAGGCACAGAATAGTAATATCCACACTATGTACATAGATTTTAAAAAAGCATTCGACTCGGTCCCTCACAGCTGGTTACTCCATGTATTAAAACAATATAAAATTCATCCAACCCTCATAACGTTCTTGAGCTCTGCCATGATTTAATGGAATACAAGATTAAAGTTGACCGCCAATAACAAATCATTAACTACGGAACCGATCAAAATCCGCCGGGGTATCATTGAGGGGATGCGTTGAGCCAATTGTGGTTCTGCCTGGCTTTAAACCCCCTATCAGAACTACTTAATGACACAAATATTGGATTTAAACTGAAGTGTAATAACACAGACCACACAATTTCACACTTAATGTACATGGATGACATCAAACTCTACGCATCAAACTATAGTGACCTTGAAACTCTAGCAGATATCACACAATCATTCTCTTCCGACATTTGTATGGAATTTGGAGTTGATAAATGCAAAATACACTCAGTTGTCCGCGGAAAAACACAGCATAATACGTACGCACTAGACACAGGCGAACAAATAGATCCCATGGACGAAAGTAGTACCTACAAATATCTAGGATTTCACCAAGCAAAACAAATAAAACAAAAACACACTAAATTAGAACTTACCAAGAAATTTAAGCTACGATTAAATCAGGTTCTGAAACTTTTTTATTATTATTATTATTATTTTTTAATGAAAATAAAATAAACAGAGAGATAGGCCTATAGTTATTTTTATCCGTTAGGTTACCCGTTTTGCTTTTCACAATAGGCACGACTATCATACGTATCATTTCACTCGGCATAAAACTATGACTTACACATAGATTGTAAAGCATCGACAGAACTCTGGGAAGGTGCGGTCCAGCATATTGAAGATGCTCAATGCTAAGACCATCATGACCAGGGGATTTACCTCTAGTCATACACTTAATTGTTTGAGAGATATTTTTATTAAGAAAACTTATCCCCATTTCCCTGCCGGTCTCACTCAACATTAAGCATTGATTCAGAAGGCCCCTGTGGTGATGTAACGATGAAATGGTCCGCGAAAATATTAGAAATCTTGACAGGCTCACAGATACCATTTATGCTCACGGGAAGAGACGGCCTACTATTCAGCTTATTCGTATACTTCCAGAATCCCCGAAAATCTTTCCTAGAGTAATGTGAGGCTAGAATATCCATTTTAATTTGCTCTTGATGGTTTTGACACCATCTTAATTTTGATTTGAAAATTTCTTTAGCCTCACACATTTCGTCATAGACACGTCCTGCAATTGGTTTACCGTACAACAACCATAATAAAAATTTTTGCCTGGCCTTCCCGTGGGCTTCCGCTACATGCTTATTCCAGCCTATAACTTTCTTGCTTTTTACATGCTTTTTACACTCTCGGCCCACCACGGAGGCTTCTGATAACGCCTTAACTATGTCACTGTACAACTTAGTCACAATGTCATTATGCTTAGAATTATTACAAGTACGATTACAACAATCATTAAGCTCATCAGGGTATTGTATTAAACTTAACCTAACATCGCATTCCCTCCTGTATGTGTTTATTTGTTCTGCACTTCTCTCCCCCCAAATTACTTTATTTTGACAAGTGCTTATTACAGGTTTTTTCGATATTAATACGTTTAAGCTACATTCGACAATCAATGGAAAATGATCGGACCATAACACATCGTATAACACGTATACACTGCGTACAGAGTCTATAGCAGATTTCGTGGCTAAGCAATGATCAAGCCACCGCTTGGACCCGTGTGATTCACTTATAAAAGTATACGTATCCGAGTTAGAACCTAGCATATCAGTGTCTATACATGTCCAATCTTGCTCTAAGCAGAACTGAGAAAGTTCGTTATAAAACCGCTCTGTAGGGTGCGCGTTATAGTCACCCAATATGTACACACAATTTTCCCCACACGTATCAATAATCGCACTTACCGCGCTTAAGACGTCTGTAAAATCCATTAGATTGTCAGGAGCATCCGTGGGCATGTACACACTCATCACAATAAATGATTTTTCTTCTAATACTATTTTAATAGCACAGATTCGCGGGCTATTGCACGGAATTACGGATACATCATAGAAAACACTACGTCTCCACAACAGCGCTACCCCTCCGTATGGTCGTCCACGCAGGATACCAGAGGCCGTGTCCACTGCAGATACACCCGTAGAACTGAAGTCATCACTTAATGTGTCAAGGAAATTTAACTCTTCTGGCAAAAGCCAAGTGTCTTGCAGCGCTATTATATCTGTAGTTTTACACAGTTCACGTATGTATTGCGCAGAACGCTTAACACTCTTACAATTAAACGTAACAAATTTGTAGTTTATATTTTTATCCATTAACAGTGGTCATATTATTCTTCGTCACCTCTGTGTTTGTAACAGATATATCACTAGATCGCTTCGTTTTAAAATGCACAAACCGGCGAAAAATAATCCCTTGCGGTCATAAATTCTCGTCTAAATACAGTGGAAGTTTGCTTCGCAACACAAAAAGCTTATACGCGTTGTGTTCACACTGTCGTTTAATCGAATTTTTTTCTAAATTGACACTTTCCTGTGTTTTCTTCTTGATATAATTAATTATATCCTTTTCTGCCGTATCCTTATGAACGTTAGTTATGAATAGCGGTATTTTTCTATCCGCTGCCTTAAATTTCTCCTCCGGTTCTATGACAACATTCCCCATTCTACCAATAAGACGATTTCTTGATTTTATGGCCTTTCTTTGTACCACTGTCCAGCCTTCATTTGTAATATGATCCTTAACAATATGAGCATAAGTTTGCTTTTCTTTTGTTCGCTCCATATCATCTGTCGGTTCGCTGTGTAAAAGCAATGATGCGTTCGCTCCGTCCTCTTCTACGTCGTCCGAGCTACGACCGTTACAGGAGTCGCGGCGGTTTACCGCGCACTGAGTTAACTTATTTTGAATCTTTTGTTGCGACCCTCAACTTTATTCATGTTAATAGACCTATACTTTAATTGATACCCTGTAGGAGGTGATGTTTCATAATTAGGATGCTCTAAATGTTGTTCCGTTGTACTAATGGAGTCATCTAATGGAAATAACCCTATAGGTCCACTGTAATAATATTATAAATGTGAAAGTGTGTTTGTTTGTCCTTCTTTCACGTGAAAACGGAATGATGGATTGACGTGATTTTTTGTGTAAAGATAGTTGATAGGCTGGAGAGTAGCATAGGCTACTTTTTACCGCGGGAGATCAACTACTTCCCACTGGGAAACACGTTATAATACAACCGAAAAAAATATTTACGATCAGAATTACTTGACATTGATTTTAATGGTGTTCAATACAATTAAATAAATGCATTTTTCGAAATTCATCTCATAAAGGGGTAAAATAGGGAATTAAAGTTTGTATGAAGCCTACCTTTTTAGTTTTTTTGTAGTTTTAGCGCGAGCGGAGCTGCGGGTTCTGATAGCAATATTATAAATATATAATAATAGAATAATAACATAAAATAACAAAAGAAATTCGTCTTATGAATTAGAATTAATCTATCACTAAAGTAATTCATTTATATATTAAACTATAATTAATTTGTAAATTAAAACTCATTAATTTACTGGGTAAAACACTTTCTTTGAACTTCAGTTTAATTAATTTAATTACCAACAAAATAGTATTACTATAACACAATCACTATGTCTTGATGGTTGTGGGGGAGGGCGTGCTAGTGAGCTCGGCCGCTGAGCTTAGAGCCTACTTGGCGGAACGGAGAGAGAAATCACAAAAATCACAATATTTGACATTTTAAATAAAACTACACTGACAAAACTGTTGTTTTTTTTTTAAATATTGTAAAAAAAAAGAATAAGCAAAATACGTGCAGTCGTTCTGAAATATTTCGCTTACATACATTTGATAATTGATTTTTATTTATATAGACCGCTAAAATTAAATAAATAATATTGCTATATTTAATCATAATACTTATTAAAAAATTTAAAATATGTAGAATTAAAATCAACAAATATTGTAAGGTCCTGGTGCTATTTTTAAAAATTTGATATATATATAATAAATTTGTATAATAAAATTGATATCATTTTATAAAATTGTGCGTAGGCACTGTCTGTAACATGTATATAACACCTTTGAGTTGTCTAAAACTTTAGTCTCTCCCGTGACCATGATTGCTGTAAAGCATTTCAAATGTCGGGAACCAAAAATCAAAATAAATTCGCGAAATAATTCGAAAAGATAGTTTGTGTGTATGTGTGAGTACATGTGTGATAATATTACATACATTACATGTGATAGGTTACACCGGCAGTGACCGTGCCCGGGCGGCCATTGTCAGTGTACCCGCCGCGGTAATTTTATTTTTAAAATCTTATAGCTGCATTAATAATAACTAAATTATTTTTTAGCTTCCCGGCCTTTGTTCTACATTACCGCACACGAGGTATGACTGGAATTTTACATCAGTAAACGACAATCGCACAGCTCAAGATCACACGATAAAAGCTTTAAATCTAACATCTGGACATGTTCTGGGCGGAGGAAGCAGCGTTAACTACATGATATATGCACGTGGCTGTCCAAAGGATTATGACTCTTGGGCAAAAGTTGGAGATGATGCCTCCTGGAATTACACAAATATTTTTAAATATTTCCTAAAAAGTGAGAACCTTAAAGATCCAAGCATCCTTAATTCCGAATTCAGAAAGTATCATGGAACGACTGGCTTTCTAGGAATTACAAGAGAAGACAGAAATGTGACGAAACAGTATTTAAAAGCTTTTGAAGAAGTTGGTCATAAAATACTCTTTGATGTTAACGGAGAGGAAAAATTGGGGTATACTCTACCACTTTTTACAATCGCCGATGGCATAAGGCAAAGGACTGTAATCAAAAATTTACAAGTAAATAAACATCGTCCAAATCTCTATGTTTTGAAACTGACGCTAGTTACAGAAATATTATTGGAAAGAAATATAGCAATTGGTGTTAAGGCAGTGACGGAGACCAATGAGATAATTATTATCAAAGCAAGGAAAGAAATCATTATATCAGCGGGGGCAATTAATAGTCCAAAATTGCTAATGCTTTCGGGAATAGGTCCGCGAAAGCACTTGAAATCTTTGAATATTTCAGTAAAAAGCGATCTACCTGTGGGGTACAATTTCCAAGACCATACGATGGTCATATCAGCATATAAAATAGAAGGGACAAATATATCGTCACAATCACCAAATCTGCATAAATTTCCTTTGCCGCTTATTGTTGGTTACGCAGCTCTCAACAAGTCTGAGTATTGTCCCACATACCAAGTATTTAATATGATTGAACCTAAAGGTTCTTCTTCATCGAGTCAATTTTGCAATTTTAATTTTGGTATTAAAGAATCTATATGTAATAAATTCCTTACTGCTGCTCAAGATCGAAACTTGTTATTTGCAATTTTAAACATCTTGCACCCCAGATCGCGTGGTAGAGTCCTGCTCAAAAGTGTAAACCCAAGAGATCCACCACTTGTAATTACCAATATATTTGCCGACGAACGAGACTTAGAAGATTTAACGGACTATATGATTGACTATATAAAAGTGTTAAACTCAACATATTTTAAGAGTGTGCAGGCGGAATTAGTGGATGTTGAGCTGGAGAAGTGTCCGAAGTTCGATATTGGTGACAGAGCATATTGGAAATGTTACGTGCAAAGCATGATGTCTAGCATGTACCACTACGCGGGCACGTGCGCGCTGGGCGAGGTAGTCGACAGCAAGCTGCGCGTCCACAACATCGAGCGCTTGCGGGTGGCCGACGCCAGCATCATGCCCAGCCTCACTAGTGGAAACACAAACGCGCCAGTTATCATGATAGCTGAAAAGCTGGCTGATATTGTCAAAGAAGCGCATTCTTGTAAACCTAATAGGTTAAAATTTACATCGGAATTACAAGCCCAACGGTTGGTAAATAATGAATAATGTTTACAATAGACATTTACATAATTATTAAATCGTACGGCTCATTACTTATACATATAATAAAACTAACTTAGCGAAATTTGTACATAAAATATTTTTTTAAAACAATGGCTGTAACGTACTGTGTAATAGCATAATAAGTTTTTATCCTGAGGTACATTCGGGATAACTATATTATATCTATTTAAAAAGTACCTAGAGACGCACGCGAGCGGAGCGAGGGTAATTCGCTAGTATTTATATAAAAGTATCATTTTGTTTGTTATTTATAATTTATTTATGATTGATTGTTATAAATCTTTCCATGAATCGTTGTGTATTATTTTTATTACAATATATCATGCAAAAAAAATATTTAAGAGAATAAAAAGCAACTTTCAGGTACTAAAATGTAAAAAATAACTAAACGGGGTTTTCATTTAGAATAGATACCTAATCAGATATTTTCGAAGTCGGTGCCAGCCGATGCAAAGCAAATCTAATATATTTCGTTACGTAAAATACCTAATATTTACCTATTAGATATTCATATCTTAAAATATTGTCGGTTGGCCCCGTAGTTATTTTTTAAAATTTTAGTACCTGGAAGTCGGTTTTTATTTTTTGTTAAAAAGTTTTTATAAAAAGTACTAAATGCCAACAAACATCATTATTTTGTTTCAAAATATTGTACACAGCGCATGTGCGTGTGTAGGAGTACTAGGTATTGCCTAACATAATGAATAACATTGTGTAAATGTTCAAACGTATTCGATTCATATCGGCCATCTTCATTTACCCTCCTTCCGTAATCATATCGTAAGATAGTCAATAAGCGTTCATACAAGCTATAATAAAATTAAAAATATAGTCGTATATTTTACTTAAAATTGTCTTTTATCGGTGACACTTTTAGAGGGTATAAGTTACGAGATAACCGTGAGAGCGTACATTATAGTGGAATATTTCACACCAGCACAAAGAAATATCGGGAAGCTCTAAGAGATACAAAGATTATAAATAAGTGCATGTATCGTTTATATCAAACAAGTGACTTCCACTTGGTTCGCTCGAGTGCGTTCCTAGGTGCCTTTTGTATTTTAATATTTAATACAGGTAACACTATCTTTTAAAAATTACAAACTATAACCTATGTGTTACTTCAGGTCATAACCTATTTATGTACTTAATTTCACCCTAACCCGCCCAGCAGTTTCAGCGTAAAAGATTACACAAAAAAGCGTGCATACAACCTCACGAATACGTACAAGCACACACACACACATACACAAACATATGATTTTCTACTTACTGATTTCGGCCACCGTGGCTAAACTTACTGAGACTAGCCATCAGCACTAGCGCTCTCATAAAGCAGATCGTCTTCCCATCTTTTAATTTGCCTCCCTCTACGTCTTTTCCAATTCCTTGGGTACCATTCTTTTTGTAAGTAAAGTTTGTAAGTTTGTGAGTTTGCTTGTAGGAAGTAACCTCTGGAACTACAGAACCGATTTAGCTGAAAGTAAACATTAGAGGTGATCTTTCCTATCTGCCGCGTAGAATATAGGCCCCAAAACAATATTTGTTGATATTTTTGCCTGTTTGTCTATAAATCTTTTTGCTTTATAATGCAAATAGTACTATACGGATTTTAATTAAATTTTGTGTATTGATAACTTATTACTCGAGTAAATATTTAGAATACCTTTAACTACAGGAGAAACTTTTAATCCCACGGGAAAACATAATAACATGTCGGTCGGGTGGTCCTTTATTCAAAATTTTTATTATTTATAACACAAAAACTTTTAGTAGCAGAGAAATAATTAACATATTTAACAAGTTCGTGCGATAAAATCTCTCACTTGCGTGGGAAAATACAAAATTTAGTTTGACCGTAAGTCGCTCATCTCTAAACCATGCAAATTTGAAAAAGCATTTGCTTATGATACAGTTTTCAGTAAATAATTTGTAAATATTGTGTACAAAATGGCTGAACTAGTGCGGTGTTTTGTCGGAAAAATAACTGTTTTTGTATGCTTACATGGCTAAAGCTTTTTTTTTACCGTCGGGAAATGCATTTACGCATACCACCTGATCCCCCAGGTGGTGATGTGGGCCTCACCGGCTAGAAGAGCCGGTACTACCCACTAAAACCCGACATCCCTTCCCCCCGCCTTAGTGGGACACCGCAGGATCGCTTGCGCATAACTACTACGGCGCCCCGGCGGCAGGTTTGCCTAAGCGCTAGGCAGACCACCAAACCAATGGGGCTGCTCCACAGTCAACTCTGCTACGCCAGAGAGGTACCCGGAGCAGCCCCATTATACCTAACCTCCGCCCACCGAAGTGGGCCACCTCCAATCGGCTGCAGAGGACAGGGGAGCGGCAACGAAACACCAACACTCCTCTTCCCCTGCAGCCCCACCGCGTCCGCCATCAAACAGTGGCGGCCCCGTCTAGGCCGCGGAAGGTAGGGAGAACGGCGCACCGAAATACCGGCACTCCTCTTCCGCCGCGGCCTACCTCTCCGCCGGATGCGGGCCTGTGACCACAGTCCCGCAACCGGCACCCATCATTCGGTTGTGGGACCAAGCGGTCCTACCACTGGTGGCCGCAACGCCTTCGGCTCGAGGCCTAGACGAGCGGCCCCACCCAAGCCAATTGGTCCGCGCCGGATTTCTCCGGTACCACCCGCCGCCCTAAGCGGAAGGCATTCCTCTATCCGCCACCTGGGGACGCGCCCGGTAGGAGTTGGCTTCTCCCCCGAGAGGGCTAACGCTGGCTTAACCTTAAGATATGCATTAAAACAATGTACTAGAAAATTATAACGCATAAACGCATAATATAAACGCATAACTTCAGATCGACTGCACCAAATTGGATAATTCTTTTTTTATATGTTTGTTATTATCAGGAAGTTTTGAATACAAACATTTTTTTTTACTAAAATAAGATTCTTTTTAAATCTCCTGATATGAAAAGTGAGTGAGTGAAATAGATTTTATCCCGGAAATTATCCCTTAAGGGGTGAGAATGTGGATAAAAGTTTGTATGGGGAAGCAAGCTAGGGACGACTTGTTCAATAAACAAAAATTCACCCCCTCTGTTCGGATATAAATCGAAAAATATCGATCCTAGGAAAAACACATAAAAACCAAAATTGTAGGAAATTAATTTCAAACCACTTTTGTAATAACTATTTTTGTGTAAAATTATAAATAAACAAGTTATTCAATAAACAAAAATCAACCCTTAAATTCAAGATGGCGGATGACGCAACAGATCTGGTACCCTGGGAACCTAAATTTAGACTGCCAGTGACCAGAGACTTCCGAAGAAAAATTACTAGTAAAAAATTTTGCAATGTCAAATCCTAATTCGACTGGGCTATAGATAAAATCTAAAAAATGGCGCCGCACTGCATTACAATAACGATGTCCCTTAATTTTTAAATTGGAAAAAATATAAGTAACGATTCTTCGTACTTGACTCTAACATCTATAAACTATTCGATTGTCAGCCATGTTGTTCACAAAATCAACTAAATATTGATATCACTTACGATACACTTGACATTTCACTCATTCTGAAGTAACGTTTCGCTATCGATAACGAGGGAGGGTAGATAATATATGTGCCGTAGTGAACAGCGGCTTCGTGTTTAACATTATTTTCAAAATAAAAAACGTAAAGTGAGATGTTTAGTGAAGTGATCAAACACTAAGAAACAGTCGACGAACAGTGAAACACAAGTTATTACAACTCATCACACAACACCATCCAGACGAGATGCTGATAAATACATTATTCTGCCTATCAGTGCAATAAACAAGCCATCTAGCGGATCGCACAAAAAACTAATAATATAATCGATTTATCGATTTACTCAATGATTTCACGTAGTACCGAAATGGACGAAATTGAAAATATGTTGAAAATGATGCAGGGGGAGATGAGTAGGGAATGCAATCTCGAGACGAGATAGTCGAGATCTCGAGGGATCAGAAATTCGATGTAGGCGAGATCTCGGCATTTTCGAGATCTCGAATGGATTTCGAAAAGTATTTTTTTTTTGTATTTACTCAAGTTTTTTGTTTTTTTTTTTTTAAAGAAAATTGCACCCCTGAACAAAAACTCCGAGCGAAGCTCGGTGGCCCAGGTGTTTTTAGAAAATGTCGTTTTATTCGTGTTTTCAATTATCAACTTTATCGATAATCAACTAAAACATAAACTTATTTTTATATTGGATAAAAATAATAAAAAGGTGGCGTTTGGGTAGTCCTAATGTTGCCACTTAAACATAAACTGAAAAAAACGACTCTTTCTGACATCTATTGGCGAATAACAATACTATTTTTTTAATTGTAATCTGAATCTCGGAAACGGCTCCAATGATTTTCATGAAATTTAGTACACAGGTTGTTTCGGGGGCGGTAAATCGATCTAGATTAGTCTTATGTCTGAGAAAACGCATGTTTACGAGTTTTAATGCAGTTTTCTTTTGCATGATTCCACGCAAAATATGGTCGGTAATTTGCACGCTCGAGTATAAGCATCGTGTACAAGCGGCCAAGGTGCAAGATCAACAACCACAGGTGTCCAGGTTCGTATCTCGGTCGCATACAAAGTTTTTACTTATATTTTTTTTTATATTTATTCAAGTTTTTAGTTTTTTTAAAAAAAAGACGCAAGATTGACAATCATAGGTGTCCGGGTTCGAAGCCTGGTCGGATACAACGGTATAAATTATTTTTGTTTTTTTTTTGTATTTATTCAAGTTTATAGTTTTTTTTTTTAAAGAAAATTGTACTTTTCAATTAAAAATTCCGAGCGAGGCTCGGTGGCCCAGATACTATATATATATATATATATATATATATATATATATATATATATATATATATATATATATATATATATATATATATATATATATATATATATATATATATATATATATATATATATATATAATCTAATAAATAAAATAAATCTCCAATAGAATTCGTTTCAAGAACAAGGGAATGAAATGATAAATGTGTTTGCAAAATGCTTTAATTATTTTTTTTATTATTTACAAGTAAAGAGTGGTAGTAATAAAGAACATAATACTCGTAATACTACTAGCGACTCATACTCGCTTCGCTCGGGTTCGTCCCTAGCTTGATTCCCCATAAAAACTGTCATCCTCATTTTCACGCCCTTAGGGAAGATTTCCGGGATAAAACGTATGCTATGTCCTTCCTCGTTTTTACTAAATTTCATCTCAATCGGTTCAGTAGATCCAGAGATTACCACGTACAACGTCACAAACTCACAAACTTTACCTCTTTTATCTTTATAATATTAGTATAGATAAAAAAAAGAAAAAAAAAGATATAATCTTTAAAAATATATTATATACATAGTAATAAAAAACTCATGTAGAATAGTTATTATTATACTAATAAATAAAACATATTACTTACATGTGTTATTATTATAATATCATGCATGCAATAAAAATTGTTTAAATTTTTAATTAATTTATTTATTTATTTTGTAAATTGGAAAACAGACAGCATATGTAAGCATAAAATGTAAAATACGTCAGAATTAATACAATTAGCCAATAAAGTTTCCATATACAAAAATATAGCAGAGTAAACTTACTAACAATAAAATAAAACAGATATAAATAAAATGTGTAGCTAGTTATGGTTACACCTCGTCCATCCGCTCTAGATTAAGATTTACTTAGAATAAGAGAGACGCAAACTCAGCGTCTGGTCGGCCCACCCGGCATCCGCCGGCCGAGTATGTATTTAGATATTAAAGGAGCCTCAAATCGGCTACACATGTCTCACATTTAGTTTTATTTTTTTTTTTCTTAATTTAATTTTAAGTTAATATAAATAGTTTTCGAAACGCTCCGAAACCAAAAGTAGCTACAAAATAAGAAGAATATACGAATAATATTTATCAGCCTCTAGTGTTTTTTTAAGTTCAGCTATAAATTTCTTTAAATTACATCCAATATGTCGAGATGTTATAAAATTATTATAAATGTTAAGTACAGACTCTAGTCAGGAAACAATTCTTGGCATATTTGGTTCAACAGAAAAGGTATCTCTGGGTCGGCTCTTAGCACGAGGGCATTTAGAGAAAATATTTGACAAAAGATAATTACAATCGATATTATACTTTCTTAGATTCACGCGAATATTTGACATTTTAAATAAAACTATCTTCTCGGATTATTTCGTGGATTTCTTCTCTTCATAAAATATAATGTATATAATGTATGATGTGATGTAGTTAAGTTCTTACTGTGTGGATCAAAATGACAGCATTTCAGATTAATATTTTTCAATTTTCATTTGTAAAAGTTTATTGTAATAGTGTTGCTTAGTAAGTTGTCTTTTCAAATAATAGCAAACAAAATTAAAATTATTCCTTAATTAATTTTAACTTTTTTAATTTACACATAGAACAATTATACGGCATAAATAATTAATATTATATTTTATATTTTTTCTTTATGGTTCTAAATAAAATAATGGCAACACTAAATATAGATTACTAATTAATATTTTTAAAATTGTAATAATTATAATAATAACAGCATAAAAATTAAATAAATAACATTCTGTATTCAATTATAAAAGTAATTAAAATTATATAAATGTTTAAAGTTAAAAAATATTGTAAGGTAATTGGTGCAATTTTCAATTTGTTAATTGTGGGTAGGCTGTCTGTAACAACTACACCTTCGAGACATGTAACACCTCAGTCTCTCCCGTGACCATGATTGCTGTAAAGCATTCGAAACGTTGGGAACCAAGAATCCAAATAAATCCGCGAAAAAATCCGAAAAGATAGTTTTATTTAAAATACAATCGATATGGTTATTAATAATTTTGTATAGAAGTATTTGATCTCTTACTTCGCATCTTATTTCCAAAGCACACAACTTTAGACTATTACACTCAATATCTCCAAATTTGAAATGTAATCTCGTAATAAATTTATTTTGAACGTCCTCGACAGCGTTAATATATATTTGTGATACTGAGGATTAAGTAATACCAAGATTTTAAAACGTTTGTGGATACCAAATGTGTAGTAGAAAATAAAGGCTTTATTTATATATTTTTATTTATAAATTTATCGATAACGTCGGGTTTGGTGAAGTGTCAATAAAATGTGATAATGTATTTTCATTAATTTATAATAGGTAAATAGTATTGCTTTGTCAAGGTACTATCAACGGAAATAAAAATACTTGCAAATTTAAAGTTAATATGACAATTAGAAGTAGGTTAAATTCACCATTAGCTATTTTTCCACCCTTAGGGGTGGTATTTTTTTTTGAAATTTAAATGGGACCAATCTGGAAGTATACGCTTTCAAACAACACAAAAATTGTCCAAATCGGTTAATAAATGACGGAGTTCTGAGGTAACAAACATAAAAAAAAAATAAAAAAAAAAAAAATAAAAAAAAAAACATACAGTCGAATTGAGAACCTCCTCCTTTTTGAAGTCGGTTGATAAAGGCTTTATTTATATATTTTTATTTATAAATTTATCGATAACGTCGGGTTTGGTGAAGTGTCAATAAAGTGTGATAATGTCTTTTCTTTATATTATAATAGGTAAATAGTAATGCCTTGTCAAGGTCATTTTAAATTATTTACATTTTAAATTAAGTTTCCAAACTATGTAAAATATACACATATTTGTGCTACGAGCTCAGTATATAAGGTGAACGTATCGTACGTTCAAAAAAGATTACATCGTTGCGTCGTCCGAGTATCAGAGTATTTATAAAAACAATATTGTAATAATTTTATGATTTAGGAACATCACGATAAATATTATATATATATACCAATTGACAGACTTACAAAATGTTATTTGACACAACAGTTTAGTAATAGTATTCCATATTTTGAGTACGGTGCCCTTAAATATTTAAACCATAAGCGTCGAGGGTAAGTAACAGTTAATATTTTTATTATTAAGAAAAGGCGTAAGATAAGAAATAACGACCACCAAATAGTGATTTATTCTAAAATATTTTTTTAAAGGTCCTCCAGAACGAATTATCGTAATTATTGAGATGCACCATGACAGGTGGCACGCAAGAGATGTAGCAAACACAAGTGCACACTCAGCGTCCCGGCAGCCCCAGCAGCTATAGACAGTATATAGTATAGAATTAATAGTAGAAGCAAATACGTGATCACAGAAAATTACAATATTGATGAATCGTGCAAGCAATAAACCAGTTAGCGTCGAGTATTCGTTTGAGAGACTCACTGTATATTAAAATACTAATTATACGAGTACTTACGTTTGATCGACTTCAGAAAGAGGGAAATGTCTATATCATTTTTATAACAGCATGTTTGTTGTGTGTTTGCGATACATTCGGCAGTTATATTA
The DNA here is from genome assembly GCA_951806755.1 of Brenthis hecate. Classification (NCBI taxonomy): domain Eukaryota; kingdom Metazoa; phylum Arthropoda; class Insecta; order Lepidoptera; family Nymphalidae; genus Brenthis; species Brenthis hecate. The sequence continues at coordinate 6,979,642 of OX638275.1, read as the reverse complement.
TATTTTTCGGTTATTTTGAAATCAGTATAATTTTAATGGTAAAAAACAATAATAAATTGAAGTATTTTCGAAGTAAAACTTCTTTAGGCATGAATGAGGTGTAAGTTAATATATTAGAAAAATGAGCGTCGCAAAAGTGAGTGTCGCGGAAATAGAATGTGGCGGGAATATTGAATAAATAATAATTATGGAAAAAAATATATAGCAATATATAAGTATTAGTATTTGGTATTATTAAAGGCGATTATTATAAATGATATTTATAAAAATAAATATTTATTGTTACTTATTTCAATAATAATATTAATTTTATAAATATTTATGTATACTATAATAAAGCAGTTACTTAACGAAATCTGTACATGAAATATTTTTTAAAAACAATGACTGGAACGTATTATATATACAATATAGACCCCAAAAGAATAGTTATTAAATGTTTTGTCTGTTTGTATGTATGTCTGTTTATCCGTTTGTGTGTGCACGTTTCACGCAAAAAGTAATGAACCGATTTCAAAGAAATTTGGTGAAGTGATAACTTATTACTCTGGTTTTATCGAGTCCTTCTTAGAAACCTTCCGCTGGCTAAACCTTAAGACATACATCAAAACAATGTATTAAAAAAATGTAGGTCTTGAAAATACCTACAGAAAAGTTTGTAATAGCAATGTCTATCTAGGAGATCTAGAGAGGTACACTCGCAATACCTATTCTTACCTATACCTATAATAAAACTAACTTAGCCAAATCGATGTGCGCGTTTCACGCAAAAAATACTGAATGGATTTTAACTAAATTTTGTATAGTGATAACTTATTACACGGGTCAACATTTAGAATACCTTTTACTTCAGGAAATTTCTTCATTCCCACGGCAAAACACAATATATAACTGGTTCTACCAAATCGTCCTTAGAAATTTATATGACTAACGCTGGCTAAGCCTTAAGACACCGTAATGTTATACAATATTATACATACAGTATTGCAAATCGGCCCTGTTCTCGAAATAATTACCTACAGCCGAGCGGCACGTACCCACGCGACAGGGCTGCCCGAGTGCCCGCCGGCCAGTGTTTTAATTTCATCTACCTACTTGAGTATCTTTCTAGTTTTGTGATTGTAAACATCATATTTTTTATTTCAAAAGTACAAGACTCAAGCCCGCTTCGCTTCGGGTTTGGGTCTAGAAAAAAAATAATCTATCCTACCGTACATTTTTCCTATATAAAAAGTAACCTAAGTGCTATTCCAAAGTATAATTATAATTATAAGATTATAATCTGTCTCTGTGCCAGATTTAATCCAGATCCGTCCAGCCGATCTGGCGTGAAAGAGTAATTATAAACATCCATCTGTCCATCCTCACAAACTTTCACATTTATAATATTAGTAGGATATACTCTGATAAAAAAACTACAATTAATACGTTATTTATTCTTAGATCAAATATTTCAGTATATGTTAAAAAATTGTATTTTTTTAAATTTCAGTACAACAAACTAGACGTATGAAGCAACAATGTTCGTCGGCCCTGAATATGTCCCACAGAGGCAGAATGCTGTAAGCGCCGCGGTCTCCTTTTTGCTTGCTGCATGTTTCATTGCACTCGTGACAGCGGAAGGTAGGACCACAGTCTACTAATCCATACAGTCGTGTAACGAAGGTGTCTGGACCATAATTACCACGTTTTCTTTTCATGCATAGATAATAATGAATCATGAATAATTTATATCCGCAGAATTTCATGAATATGACTTTATAATAGTCGGCGGAGGGAGCGCAGGTAGCGTGATCGCGGACCGGCTGTCCGAGTGTCCGTTCTTCAAGGTAGTGGTGATCGAGGCTGGCGACGAACCGGGTACAGAGTCCAACGTGAGTAGAACCTAAGACACACTCATATCTAAAAGAATAACATCATATATGTATTCGTTATATGCATTTTTAATATATAATATTATAATATATAATAATAACATAAAAATAACAAAATAAATTCGTCAACGTCTTAGAATTAATCTATCACTATAGTAATTCATTCATATTATATAAAACTATAATTAATTTGTATATTAAAACTCGGTAATTTAATGGGTAAAACCTTCGATCAACAATACAACTAGTTGTTATCTAGATAACGTGTCACATACTTATACAGCTACGTTTGTATACTAACGAACCAAGACAAAGACTTATAATAATTATAATTTCAAGCTATTCAACACCATATCACCTTGTAATAAAGTCACAAATCTTCATACACTTACGATCATTTCGTAAGTTTTATAATCTTTATTGTAAAATCAACGTTATATCAAAAACCATAAAGCCCTTTTTTCCGTTGCTGCTTTGTGAGCTAAATCATTACAATAATTTTGTCTTAGAATTGGCGCGTATATTGGCCGACCTGGGCCAACGTTCTTAGCGGATTTAAAATTGTTCAAAATTTCATTTTTATATTATTTCGTAGGTTAAATCTTAAAACTTAATCTACATGTATTTATCGAAAGTAAGATATTCGAACTTAAATATTTCTTCTTTGCACATTATTTTTGCAACTTTTAGATACATATTGCAGCATTGTGAACGTGTTTACATTGGCAGTGTTTCAATAGAACTAATCGAAATATACGCTCACTTTTCAAATGAGCTGGTATTTACCGAGACGGATTTCCTACGCCGACCCGATATTTATTTATTTATTTTTATTTATTTATTAGACCACCAACAAAGTACAAACTAAGCACATCATAACATACATGGAAAATAAAACATATAGAACAGTACCTTAATTATAGGTGATAACGACATTTAAAAAATAGTACATGTAAAGGCAAAACAAAACTTAGAATATCAAAAAAGTAGCATAAAGATTCACAATGTTACAGCTTACAATTAAAAATTAGTTTATAAAAATAATAACAGCTAAATATCTTATTAACAGGTTAAGAAAGATCTAAATTGAAATATATATACTCACATACACACACATACATACATACACATACATATTCACGTGTATCTACATAAGCGAATATCTAGTAATATTGTTGATCGAGGGGTAAAACACTTCCTTTGAACTTCAGTTTAATTAAATTAATTACCAACAAAATAGTATTACTATAACACAATCACTATGTCTTGATGGTTGTGGGGGAGGGCGGGCTAGTGAGCTCGGCCGCTGAGCTTAGAGACACGCACGTTCGCGGCCGGGGTATAGTTATGACTTATGAGTCGATTTGCTCACTCTTTATAACAATCACTTATGGCGCCATTAGTTTGTACTCAGCTGTTTAATTAAAAATGAGTATTAATTAATTATATGATTTCCGTTCTTACGCCGATATACCTAGTATTGCTTTATTACTTTTGAATATCTATTTAATTATGAAGAATAGTTATATATTGTTTATATTTAATTTGTCTGTTCGTCCGGGCTGGCAAATAAAACAGATTGTGAATCTGAAAACCTACAGTAAATTTTAGTTTTAAAAGCTTATAGCTGCATTAATGTTAACTTAATTTTTTTTTAGCTTCCCGGCCTTTTCTCGACTTTACCGCACACGAGGTATGACTGGAATTTTACATCAGTAAACGACAATCGCACAGCTCAAGATCACACGATAAAAACTTTAAATCTAACATCTGGACATGTTCTGGGTGGAGGAAGCAGCGTTAACTACATGATGTATGTACGTGGCTGTCCAAAGGATTATGACTCTTGGGCAAAAGTTGGATGTGACACCTCCTGGAATTACACAAATATTTTTAAATATTTCTTAAAAAGTGAGAACCTTAAAGATCCAAGCATCCTTAATTCCAAATACAGAAAATATCATGGTACGACTGGCTTTCTAGGAATTACAAGAGAAGACAGAAATGTGACAAAATAGTACTTAAAAGCTTTTGAAGAAGTTGGTCATAAGATACTCTTTGATGTTAACGGAGAGGAACAATTAGGGTATACTCTACCACTTTTTACAATCGCCGATGGCACAAGACAAAGTACTGCAGTCAAAAATTTACAAGCAAATAAACATCGTCCAAATCTCCATGTTTTAAAACTCACGCTAGTTACAGAAATATTATTTGAAAGAAATATAGCAATTGGTGTAAAGGCATTGACGGAGACCAATGACATAATTATTATCAAAGCAAGGAAAGAAATCATTATATCAGCGGGGGCAATTAATAGTCCGAAATTATTAATGCTTTCGGGAGTAGGTCCGCGAAAGCACTTGAAATCTTTTAATATCTCAGTAAAAAGCGATCTACCTGTGGGGTACAATTACCAAAACCATGTGGTAGTCATATCAGCATTTAAAATGGAAAGCACAAACATATCGTCACAATCACCAAATCTGCATAAATTTCCTTCGCCGCTTATTGTTGGTTACGCTACTCTTAACAAGTCTGAGTATTGTCCCACATACCAAGTATTGAACTTGATTGAATCAAAAGGTTCTTCTTCTTCGAGTCAACTTTGCAATTTTAATTTTGGTATTAAAGAATCTATATGTAATAAATTCCTTACTGCTGCTCAAGATCGAAACTTGTTATTTGCAATTTTAAACATCTTGCAACCCAGATCGCGTGGTAGAGTCCTGCTCAAAAGTGTAAACCCAAGAGATCCACCACTTGTAATTAGCAATATATTTGCCGACGAACGAGACTTAGAAGATTTAACGGATTATATGATTGACTATATAAAAGTGTTAAACTCAACATATTTTAAGAGTGTGAAGTCGGAATTAGTGGATGTTGAGCTCGAAAGGTGTCCGAAGTTCGATATTAGTGACAGAGCATATTGGAAATGTTACGTGCAAAGCATGATGTTTAGCATGTACCACTACGCGGGCACGTGCGCGCTGGGCGAGGTGGTGGACAGTAAGCTACGCGTTCACAACATTGAGCGATTGCGGGTGGCTGATGCCAGTATCATGCCCAGCATTACTAGTGGAAACACAAACGCACCAGTTATTATGATCGCTGAAAAACTAGCTGATATTGTCAAAGAAGCGCATTCTTGTAAAACTTAAGGTAAATGCAGGTATTATCGACCCCCTTAAGGCAACTTTGAAATTTATGTGATTTTTAAGGTCAACGGATGCGTACACACTTACTTGTTTATTTTTATATTTAAATTTTGAATATGTAGTTTTAATATTTTATCATAAAAATAATAATATACAATGAGATCTTAGAAAAAAATATTTTTAATGTGAGCATGTCAAATGCTTCCATTACCGACCCCTTCCAACGGCTATGAAGCTATTAACGATTTTTATGAAGATATTATAAACTATAAGAATAAAAAAAATGTATAGTTATAAACTTTGACTTTTTATTAACTACAGATAAATTAACATATGCCTAACTTCGGGAAAATCTTCAGTATTTACCTCCATGCTTTCAGAATACTCATATCGATTATTGATTTTTTCAAACATGGTTCTGGTTCTAGTTTTGTTATTCTTAAATATATTATTGCCTTTTATAACAGTTTATTTTTATTTTCAAGTGACTTCTTATTTAACGCTTCTAATTTTTTTTCTTTCATTTAATAACTTTGTTCCTTTTTATCCAACATTTTTAATTCTCTTTCTTGTTTCCTATTTTATTTTTATTTTTTTTCTTTCTCTTATCTCCTTCTTTGACACTCCATAAACTGTTCTTTTGTAATTGGAAAGCCCGACTTGCCCAGGTAGTGAATTCAGTCAACAATCATCCCTTCTTCATTTTAACTAAGTACCGGCTGAACGCCACGTCTCATTTTTGTACGTTCATGTTCACGTTTGATTCTCGTAACGTAATGTACCTAGTCTTTGAAATGTTAAATTTTTTGACGCTTGATATATACTCATGCCTTTATTAATAGCCGCAATCGCTATATTGAGAGCAGCTTTGTTGTAGGCTTTCCTGCAATTTCTTTGATCCATGTCCCTAAAAAAAATTAAAATTTATTTGTAAAGTTAATATCTAAATATACAAAAACTCTTTTAGAAAAAATTATAATCCGTAGGTATGCGGGATCCAAACGTAGGCTTAGTGGAACAGGGTTAGAGTCGGAGATAGCTTCGCATTGTGACTTACCGATTAATTTGGGTCGGTAATTAGTACTTTATAGCCAACTATAATATGTTTTACCGAAAAATAACTGATTGAGAGCACTAATAGGATTTGTTAATGTACTCGTAAGTAATTTTATTATGAATTCATAGATAACTATATAAGATATGCTGTAACTGTCTCGGTGGTGTAGTGGCTAGCATGTACGGCTGCACACCCGGAGGTCCTGGGTTCGAGTCCCGGGTTGGGCCAAGTTTAGTTACTGATTCTTTCTGTATAGTAAATCTCAGTAACAGCCCGGAGTTGGGAAGTTGGCGGTGTTTGACCCCCGTGCCTCGGAGAGCACGTAAAGCCGTCGGTCCTGCGCCTTAACTCTCACCGGTCGTGTCAAGTGGTCGTCCCACCGGAGTATGAGAGTGATAGGAATAGAGAGTGCACTTGTGTCTGCGCGTACACTTGAGCACTATAATATCTCCTGCGCAGTTGGCTAATCTCAATGAGATTGGCCGCCGTGGCCGGAATCGGCTAGGAGAACATCATCATCACTGTAACAAATGTGATAAAGAAATTACAAAAAAATGTAAACCAGTTGAAAAATTCCATGTCGTTAATAGATATTCAAACTAATAGATCACTTCAGATCTGTCTGGAGTATGAAAATGAATTATTTTACTGACACAAATCAAACATAAATACGAAAAGGTAAACAATGTGCATTGGCTATTAACGACCCAAGGGTCGGTAATTGTTGTTAAAAATCAAATATACGAAGCTATTTCCGCTCTAATTTCATTGTAAGGTTTATCATATAATCTTTAGAAAAAGTAAATAACTACTTTGTTTCTATTGCTAAAGATCTTGCAGAGGGCATTTCAAATACAACTACATCAAATACCGATTTTACACAGAATACACACGTTCAATCAGACTCAATGGCAATTTATTATACGACAGAACAAGAGGTTAAATCTATCCTATTCAATTTAAAAACAGATAGTGCAGTTGGATGTGATGGCATTTCTACAAGATTTCTTAAAATGGCAAGTAATACTGTAATCCCACATATCACACAAATCATAAACCTTTCAATCCAAACTGGCATTTTCCCTCAAGCATTTAAACAATCCATTATCCATCCCATATATAAGGGGGGGACCAGAGACTGTGTCAATAACTATCGACCTATTTCTGTATTACCGGCATTATCAAAAATCTTTGAGAAAATACTGAATAAAAGGCTTGTAGCATATTTAAATAAAAAACCGATTATATCGGAAAACCAATACGGCTTTAGAGCAGGTCTATCTTCCTCTCAAGTCGTCTCTGACCTTACTAACTACGTTGCAAACCTTTTAGATCAACAAGAAAGGTGTATAGGCGTATTTTTAGATTTGGCAAAAGCTTTTGACACAGTATCTGTCCCGATATTACTAAACAAAATGGAAAATATTGGCATTAGAGGAAAAATACTGGACTTATTTAAAAGTTATTTGTTGAACAGAACACAGAAAGTGACAATTGACGGGAAATTTAGTGGTGACGCTCCTGTTATATTCGGTGTTCCACAAGGGAGTGTACTTGGTCCCACGTTGTTTTTAATCTATATAAATGATCTTTGTGAATTAAAAATAAAAAATGGTAAAATATTTACCTTTGCAGACGACACTTCAATAATATTTCATGGAAAAACTTGGGTTGAGGCCAAAACAAATACCGAACTTGGAATTCGGCATATTAGAAATTGGCTCAATCAAAACATGCTTACACTTAATATTTCTAAAACTAAATATATGCCATTTGCGATCACTCAGCGGACACTACCTATTGAACAAAATTTCGAAATTCAAATGCACTCCTGTCGGAATGGGAATTCTTGTCAATGTAATACACTACATAGAACTAAAACTATACATTATCTCGGTGTTTTGTTAGATGAAAATCTTACTTGGAATGCACATATGAAAGACGTAACTGAAAAAACAAGAAAGTTAATTTTCGTATTCAAAAAACTACGCTACGTGGCTGATACTAGTACTTTAAAAACGGTTTACAGCGCTTTGGTTGAGTCAGTAATAACATACTGTATCACATCGTGGGGTGGAGCTTGTAAAACATATCTGTTAAAACTAGAAAGAGCTCAACGAGCGATATTAAAAGTCATGACATCTAAACCATTTAGTTACCCAACAACAGATTTATATTCTGAATGCGATGTCCTTTCTGTCAGGCAGTTATTCATAAGGAATACAATAATCGATCAACATCGGAAACTTGAATATGACCATAGTCTCACAATAAATAGATTGAAGCACAAAGTATGTAAAATAAACCGGTACAGAACATTTTTCATCCATAATTACAACTGTTATTTAGGTCCCACTCTTTATAATAAATTGAATAAAATTCTTAATATATACCCGCTTAACACTTACCAATGTAAAAATATCATAGTAAAGTGGTTAAAAAACCTAACTTATGATGACACAGAAAAATTATTTGCGATAGTTAAATAAATGATAAATGACTCATAAACTTATCAATTAACTTACACACGCGTATCCATCACACAACACAGTACACATATAAAATATTATAATACAAAAATATATAATTATACATAATATTATACATATATAAAAAATCATATTTCAAACATATTTTCACATTTTAAACATTCAAAACACACCACACAAATGACATCATTATAAATGTGAATTAACCAATTTAATAATATGAATTACCTATGAATACCTAAACAATTAATGCAGATAAATTTATTACATAAAATCATATTGTTTAAAACTAGGTACTTAAATAAAAAAAAAATATTTATATATATAAACTACTATATTAAAAATTTGGCTTAAGTCATTATTTTTAGTGGTCTAACTTTAACTACTGCTATAGTTTATTTTTATGGCGGTACTTGTAAAAAAAATATTAATAACGTAGAATATCAATGTTTAAAGTATAACTAACCTTGTAATGTCATTTTATTATTGTGTTAAAAATATGAGTGATAATGTTTAATGATAATTTAGTGACAATTCTTTTGTATCATAGAGGAAGGAACTGTCGTCTGTAATACAGGCTCGGCCTAGTACAGTCGGCAGTGACAAACCGATGTAAGTAGCATAAATTGTAATAAGCTTTATTTTGCGCTTAGTGTAAATTTAATGTCAAAACTAATTGCTAATAAACTTTTATTATTATTATTATTATTATATAATATTATTCAAATCCTATAAAATGTGTTGCTAAATGCGTAATATACACCATAATTAATATGTTTGGCTATAATGAACAACTGTATATGTTATATACAAGCAGAAAATTTCTTAATCAAAAAATGTAACCTACTGACATGACCTACGCACTCGCTGTCGTCAGAAAATTTAATGTATTTTGTCCATTTCCCAAGCTATCACGCACCAAACATAACTTCAAATTGAACACAATACAATGATACACGCATAATTTCTTCACAAACTATAGTTTAACATTTTTATAGACAAAATAAATGCGAAATAAGTCAATGGATCGGTGATACCTGCAGATTTTCGATGGGTCGTTGATAGCTGCACTTACCCTATAGGTTAAGATCTACATCGGAATTACAAGCCAAATGGTTGGTAAATAAAGAATAATGTTTATAATAGACGTTTACATAATTGATGAATGGCATGGCCAATATATTTATATAAAAATACCATGTTGTTTGTTTAAAATATTCGATGAATCGTTGCAAATTATTTTGATTACAAAATAAATCCGACATTTTTTTAGTATTTGTATTAATATTAATCTGAATTACTATTATTTCGATCCACAAAGCATCAGCTATATGCTCTTTGATCACATGAATAATATATACAGCTAAAATTGAATAAATAGTATTACCACATCAATTATAAAATTTACTAAAAAAAAAATTAAAATGCTTAGAATTTAAAATCAACAAATATTGTATAAAACTTTTGTGTCATTTTGAATTTATGAAATCATTTGTAAAGTAGGCAGCCACTGTCTGTAACTAGTACATATATAGTATTGTACATTTACCTTAGTCTCTCCCGTGATCATGGTTAGTATAATGCATTCGAAACGTCGGGAACCAAAAAACTAGTTTATTTAAAAATAACTAGTATATTTCTCTCTACAATAAGAAGAATTTGACGAACAAAAATCTTGTACTAAAATGATCCGTTGGCGATTAGTGCCTGAACTAGGAATCAACCTGTGCCATCATTATCCTATTTGCACCATTGTTATGTGATTATATCTCCCATCTATAGCTTCAGGGTTGCAATGACTTAAAACTACGAACTACAAGTAAGTCAAACGCTAAATTTAACGCACCAACGTCATTTAAAGTAAATTCTGCGATAAAGTTGTTTTTAATTGTAACTAATTAATTGAATAATTGATAATATTAATTAACGCGGGATATCAAGTTTACAGGTGTTATCTCCTGTTAATACGTTCCACACGTACCATACACAGTGTAAAGTTACAGCCTTTCGTGTATCATTAATGTGAATCAGCACACTGTAATATATATTTTGGATTATCTTGTAAGATTTTTTTTCTCGTAACTTATCACATTTTGCTGAAAACCGTTATATTTACGAATAAATAAAATTGAAGTGTCTGTTTGTAATATCAAAATCAGTTTTTTACTAAATACAAATCAAAGTATATATTTATAAGAATAAATATTTTAAATTACTCTGGTTTACCTAACACCAAGAAAGGTGTATAGGCGTATTTTTAGATTTGGCAAAAGCTTTTGACACAGTATCTGTCCCGATATTACTAAACAAAATGGAAAATATTGGCATTAGAGGAAAAATACTGGACTTATTTAAAAGTTATTTGTTGAACAGAACACAGAAAGTGACAATTGACGGGAAATTTAGTGGTGACGCTCCTGTTATATTCGGTGTTCCACAAGGGAGTGTACTTGGTCCCACGTTGTTTTTAATCTATATAAATGATCTTTGTGAATTAAAAATAAAAAATGGTAAAATATTTACCTTTGCAGACGACACTTCAATAATATTTCATGGAAAAACTTGGGTTGAGGCCAAAACAAATACCGAACTTGGAATTCGGCATATTAGAAATTGGCTCAATCAAAACATGCTTACACTTAATATTTCTAAAACTAAATATATGCCATTTGCGATCACTCAGCGGACACTACCTATTGAACAAAATTTCGAAATTCAAATGCACTCCTGTCGGAATGGGAATTCTTGTCAATGTAATACACTACATAGAACTAAAACTATACATTATCTCGGTGTTTTGTTAGATGAAAATCTTACTTGGAATGCACATATGAAAGACGTAACTGAAAAAACAAGAAAGTTAATTTTCGTATTCAAAAAACTACGCTACGTGGCTGATACTAGTACTTTAAAAACGGTTTACAGCGCTTTGGTTGAGTCAGTAATAACATACTGTATCACATCGTGGGGTGGAGCTTGTAAAACATATCTGTTAAAACTAGAAAGAGCTCAACGAGCGATATTAAAAGTCATGACATCTAAACCATTTAGTTACCCAACAACAGATTTATATTCTGAATGCGATGTCCTTTCTGTCAGGCAGTTATTCATAAGGAATACAATAATCGATCAACATCGGAAACTTGAATATGACCATAGTCTCACAATAAATAGATTGAAGCACAAAGTATGTAAAATAAACCGGTACAGAACATTTTTCATCCATAATTACAACTGTTATTTAGGTCCCACTCTTTATAATAAATTGAATAAAATTCTTAATATATACCCGCTTAACACTTACCAATGTAAAAATATCATAGTAAAGTGGTTAAAAAACCTAACTTATGATGACACAGAAAAATTATTTGCGATAGTTAAATAAATGATAAATGACTCATAAACTTATCAATTAACTTACACACGCGTATCCATCACACAACACAGTACACATATAAAATATTATAATACAAAAATATATAATTATACATAATATTATACATATATAAAAAATCATATTTCAAACATATTTTCACATTTTAAACATTCAACACACCACACAAATGACATCATTATAAATGTGAATTAACCAATTTAATAATATGAATTACCTATGAATACCTAAACAATTAATGCAGATAAATTTATTACATAAAATCATATTGTTTAAAACTAGGTACTTAAATAAAAAAAAAAATATTTATATATATAAACTACTATATTAAAAATTTGGCTTAAGTCATTATTTTTAGTGGTCTAACTTTAACTACTGCTATAGTTTATTTTTATGGCGGTACTTGTAAAAAAAATATTAATAACGTAGAATATCAATGTTTAAAGTATAACTAACCTTGTAATGTCATTTTATTATTGTGTTAAAAATATGAGTGATAATGTTTAATGATAATTTAGTGACAATTCTTTTGTATCATAGAGGAAGGAACTGTCGTCTGTAATACAGGCTCGGCCTAGTACAGTCGGCAGTGACAAACCGATGTAAGTAGCATAAATTGTAATAAGCTTTATTTTGCGCTTAGTGTAAATTTAATGTCAAAACTAATTGCTAATAAACTTTTATTATTATTATTATTATTATATAATATTATTCAAATCCTATAAAATGTGTTGCTAAATGCGTAATATACACCATAATTAATATGTTTGGCTATAATGAACAACTGTATATGTTATATACAAGCAGAAAATTTCTTAATCAAAAATGTAACCTACTGACATGACCTACGCACTCGCTGTCGTCAGAAAATTTAATGTATTTTGTCCATTTCCCAAGCTATCACGCACCAAACATAACTTCAAATTGAACACAATACAATGATACACGCATAATTTCTTCACAAACTATAGTTTAACATTTTTATAGACAAAATAAATGCGAAATAGGTCAATGGATCGGTGATACCTGCAGATTTTCGATGGGTCGTTGATAGCTGCACTTACCCTATAGGTTAAGATCTACATCGGAATTACAAGCCAAATGGTTGGTAAATAAAGAATAATGTTTATAATAGACGTTTACATAATTGATGAATGGCATGGCCAATATATTTATATAAAAATACCATGTTGTTTGTTTAAAATATTCGATGAATCGTTGCAAATTATTTTGATTACAAAATAAATCCGACATTTTTTTAGTATTTGTATTAATATTAATCTGAATTACTATTATTTCGATCCACAAAGCATCAGCTATATGCTCTTTGATCACATGAATAATATATACAGCTAAAATTGAATAAATAGTATTACCACATCAATTATAAAATTTACTAAAAAAAAAATTAAAATGCTTAGAATTTAAAATCAACAAATATTGTATAAAACTTTTGTGTCATTTTGAATTTATGAAATCATTTGTAAAGTAGGCAGCCACTGTCTGTAACTAGTACATATATAGTATTGTACATTTACCTTAGTCTCTCCCGTGATCATGGTTAGTATAATGCATTCGAAACGTCGGGAACCAAAAACTAGTTTATTTAAAAATAACTAGTATATTTCTCTCTACAATAAGAAGAATTTGACGAACAAAAATCTTGTACTAAAATGATCCGTTGGCGATTAGTGCCTGAACTAGGAATCAACCTGTGCCATCATTATCCTATTTGCACCATTGTTATGTGATTATATCTCCCATCTATAGCTTCAGGGTTGCAATGACTTAAAACTACGAACTACAAGTAAGTCAAACGCTAAATTTAACGCACCAACGTCATTTAAAGTAAATTCTGCGATAAAGTTGTTTTTAATTGTAACTAATTAATTGAATAATTGATAATATTAATTAACGCGGGATATCAAGTTTACAGGTGTTATCTCCTGTTAATACGTTCCACACGTACCATACACAGTGTAAAGTTACAGCCTTTCGTGTATCATTAATGTGAATCAGCACACTGTAATATATATTTTGGATTATCTTGTAAGATTTTTTTTCTCGTAACTTATCACATTTTGCTGAAAACCGTTATATTTACGAATAAATAAAATTGAAGTGTCTGTTTGTAATATCAAAATCAGTTTTTTACTAAATACAAATCAAAGTATATATTTATAAGAATAAATATTTTAAATTACTCTGGTTTACCTAACACCAAGAAAGGTGTATAGGCGTATTTTTAGATTTGGCAAAAGCTTTTGACACAGTATCTGTCCCGATATTACTAAACAAAATGGAAAATATTGGCATTAGAGGAAAAATACTGGACTTATTTAAAAGTTATTTGTTGAACAGAACACAGAAAGTGACAATTGACGGGAAATTTAGTGGTGACGCTCCTGTTATATTCGGTGTTCCACAAGGGAGTGTACTTGGTCCCACGTTGTTTTTAATCTATATAAATGATCTTTGTGAATTAAAAATAAAAAATGGTAAAATATTTACCTTTGCAGACGACACTTCAATAATATTTCATGGAAAAACTTGGGTTGAGGCCAAAACAAATACCGAACTTGGAATTCGGCATATTAGAAATTGGCTCAATCAAAACATGCTTACACTTAATATTTCTAAAACTAAATATATGCCATTTGCGATCACTCAGCGGACACTACCTATTGAACAAAATTTCGAAATTCAAATGCACTCCTGTCGGAATGGGAATTCTTGTCAATGTAATACACTACATAGAACTAAAACTATACATTATCTCGGTGTTTTGTTAGATGAAAATCTTACTTGGAATGCACATATGAAAGACGTAACTGAAAAAACAAGAAAGTTAATTTTCGTATTCAAAAAACTACGCTACGTGGCTGATACTAGTACTTTAAAAACGGTTTACAGCGCTTTGGTTGAGTCAGTAATAACATACTGTATCACATCGTGGGGTGGAGCTTGTAAAACATATCTGTTAAAACTAGAAAGAGCTCAACGAGCGATATTAAAAGTCATGACATCTAAACCATTTAGTTACCCAACAACAGATTTATATTCTGAATGCGATGTCCTTTCTGTCAGGCAGTTATTCATAAGGAATACAATAATCGATCAACATCGGAAACTTGAATATGACCATAGTCTCACAATAAATAGATTGAAGCACAAAGTATGTAAAATAAACCGGTACAGAACATTTTTCATCCATAATTACAACTGTTATTTAGGTCCCACTCTTTATAATAAATTGAATAAAATTCTTAATATATACCCGCTTAACACTTACCAATGTAAAAATATCATAGTAAAGTGGTTAAAAAACCTAACTTATGATGACACAGAAAAATTATTTGCGATAGTTAAATAAATGATAAATGACTCATAAACTTATCAATTAACTTACACACGCGTATCCATCACACAACACAGTACACATATAAAATATTATAATACAAAAATATATAATTATACATAATATTATACATATATAAAAAATCATATTTCAAACATATTTTCACATTTTAAACATTCAAAACACACCACACAAATGACATCATTATAAATGTGAATTAACCAATTTAATAATATGAATTACCTATGAATACCTAAACAATTAATGCAGATAAATTTATTACATAAAATCATATTGTTTAAAACTAGGTACTTAAATAAAAAAAAAAATATTTATATATATAAACTACTATATTAAAAATTTGGCTTAAGTCATTATTTTTAGTGGTCTAACTTTAACTACTGCTATAGTTTATTTTTATGGCGGTACTTGTAAAAAAAATATTAATAACGTAGAATATCAATGTTTAAAGTATAACTAACCTTGTAATGTCATTTTATTATTGTGTTAAAAATATGAGTGATAATGTTTAATGATAATTTAGTGACAATTCTTTTGTATCATAGAGGAAGGAACTGTCGTCTGTAATACAGGCTCGGCCTAGTACAGTCGGCAGTGACAAACCGATGTAAGTAGCATAAATTGTAATAAGCTTTATTTTGCGCTTAGTGTAAATTTAATGTCAAAACTAATTGCTAATAAACTTTTATTATTATTATTATTATTATATAATATTATTCAAATCCTATAAAATGTGTTGCTAAATGCGTAATATACACCATAATTAATATGTTTGGCTATAATGAACAACTGTAGATGTTATGTACAAGCAGAAAATTTCTTAACCAAAAATGTAACTTACTGACATGACGTACGCACTCGCTGTCGTCAGAAAATTGAATGTATTTTGTCCATTTCCCAAGCTATCACGCACCAAACATAACTTCAAATTGAACACAATACAATGATACACGCATAATTTCTTCACAAAGTATAGTTTAACATTTTTATAGACAAAATAAATGCGAAATAGGTCATGGATCGGTGATACCTGCAGATTTTCGATGGGTCGTTGATAGCTGCACTTACCCTATAGGTTAAGATCTACATCGGAATTACAATCTAAATGGTTGGTAAATAAAGAATAATGTTTACAATAGACGTTTACATAATTGATGAATGGCATGGCCAATATATTTATATAAAAATACTATGTTGTTTGTTTAAAATATTCGATGAATCGTTGCAAATTATTTTGATTACAAAAGAAATCCGACATTTTTTTAGTATTTGTATTAATATTAATCTGAATTACTATTATTTCGATCCACAAAGCATCAGCTATATGCTCTTTGATCACATGAATAATAACAGCTAAAATTGAATAAATAGTATTGCCACATTCAATTATAAAACTTACTAAAAAAATTAAAATGCTTAGAATTTAAAATCAACAAATATTGTATAAAACTTTTGTGTCATTTTGAATTTATGAAATCATTTGTAAAGTAGGCAGCCACTGTCTGTAACAAGTACATATATAGTATTGTACATTTACCTCAGTCTCTCCCGTGATCATGGTTAGTATAATGCATTTGAAACGTCGGGAACCAAAAACTAGTTTATTTAAAATAAAAAAAATAAAAAAAACTAACTAGTATATTTCTCTCCACAATAAGAAGAATTTGACGAACAAAAATCTTGTACTAAAATGATCCGTTGGCGATTAGTGCCTGAACTAGGAATCAACCTGTGCCATCATTATCCTATTTGCACCATTGTTATGTGATTCTATCTCCCATCTATAGCTTCAGGGTTGCAATGACTTAAAACTACGAACTACAAGTAATTCAAACGCTAAATTTAACGCACCAACGTCATTTAAAGTAAATTCTGCGATAAAGTTGTTTTTAATTGTAACTAATTAATTGAATAATTGATAATATTAATTAACGCGGGATATCAAGTTTACAGGTGTTATCTCCTGTTAATACGTTCCACACGTACCATACACAGTGTAATGTTACAGCCTTTTGTGTATCATTAATGTGAATCAGCACACTGTAATATATATTTTGGATTATCTTGTAAGATTTTTTTTCTCGTAACTTATAACATTTTGCTGAACTCCGTTATATTTACGAATAAATAAAATTGAAGTGTCTGTTTGTAATATCAAAATCAGTTTTTTACTAAATACAAATCAAAGTATATATTTATAAGAATAAATATTTTAAATTACTCTGGTTTACCTAACACAGATGGGCAGAAGCAGTTGAGACCAAGGGGGAGGCGCTTGCAGCCAGTCTGGACATAGCGAAGGCCTTTGATCGGGTATGGCATAAAGCGCTTCTTTCGAAGATACCTTCCTATGGGCTCCCCGAGAAATTTTGCAACTGGATCACCAGCTTTTTGGCAGATCGGAGCATCAAGGTCGTTGTCGACGGTGCTTGCTCTGATCCTAAATATGTCAATGCTGGTGTTTCACAAGGCTGCGTACTGTCTCCTACTCTGTTCCTTCTGCATATCAATGACATGTTGCAAATTAGCAACATTCATTGCTATGCAGACGATAGCACTGTGGATGCCCTGTACACTGGCCGCGCTAATATTTCTCGGGAATACGTCGACGAGAGCCGGAACAAACTTGTGTCTGAAGTCGAATCTTTGTTAACCAAAGTCTCGGATTGGGGTCGACTAAACTTAGCCCAATTCAACCCCAAAAAGACACAAGTTTGCGCGTTAACCGCTAAAAAGTCGCCATTTATCGTAGCTCCTCAATTTGAGGACACTCCTCTGTCTGCCACAGCCAGTATCGGTATACTTGGCGTCAACATCTCGAGCAACGTCCAGTTCCGTGGTCAATTGGAAGGTAAGCCCAAACTGGCCTCAAAGAAGCTTGGTGTGCTCAGCAAGGCGAGACAGTACTTCACGTCGCGTCAGCGTCTTATTCTTTATAAGGCGCAAATTCGGCCCCACATGGAGTACTGTTCTCATCTTTGGGCGGGAGCTCCCCAGTACCAGCTACTTCCATTTGACCGCATTCAACGTAGGGCGGCTCGAGTTATCGACGATCAAGCTCTCTCTGATCGGCTTGATCCTTTAGCTCTGCGTAGAGATGTTGGATCACTCTGCATCTTCTACCGCATTTATCACGGGCAGTGTTCCGAGGAATTGTTCGGACTGATCCCGGCTGCTGAGTTTCATCATCGGACATCGCGCCAAAATAGTAAATTCCATCCACACCACCTCGATGTCCAGCGTTCCACAACAGTGCGATTTTTAAGGCATTTTCTGCCCCGCACAACCACTCTGTGGAACCAGCTATTGCCGGCGGTCTTTCCGAATCGCTACGACCTGGCCACCTTCAAGAAGAGAGCGTATTCCTTCCTTAAAGGCCGGCAACGCATCTGCAAGCCCTGCGGTGTTGCAGATGTCCATGGGTGGCGGTGATCACTTTCCATCAGGTGAGCCTCCTGCCCGTTTGCCCCCTTAGTCCCATAAAAAAAAATTATGTCTATCTGTGCATCTGACTACCTGTCTGTTTGTTCCGGCTAATTTTCGAAACGGTTGGACTGATTTTGACGGAACTTTCACTGACAGATAGCTGATATTATAAGGAGTAACTAAGGCAACTTTTATTTTATAATACTTTCTTAGATTTACGAGAATATTTGACATATGTATAATAAAATTGTAACTAAGTCGAATCTGTATATTAAATATTTTTTGGAAAATCTAATTGAAATAGACATTATTATTATCGATACAGAGTCCGAATCTATAGTTTTTAGATTTTTTGTCTGTCTGTCTATTACCGCATCACGAGAAAACCACTGGGCAGATTTTGATAAAATTTGGTATGATGATAGCTGGTTATCCGGGTCAACATATAGGATACTTTTTACCGCGGAAAAATATCTCATTTCTGAGAAAAAATACAAAAAATGCATTGTAAGAGTATACTAATATGGAAAACCTAAGAATTTGGTTTTTGGCCATCTGAACGCGGGCGGAGCCGCGGGCAATGCTAGTTTTAAAAAAACTATCTTTTCGGATTATTTCGCGGATTTATTTTGATTTTTGGTTCCCCCCGACGTTTGCATTCTAGTCTAGTTAGTAATCTATATAGAACTTATATACAGAATATACTTTGATAAAAAAGACTACAAATAATACGTTATTTATTCTTAGAGTAATATTTTGAGTATAAGTATGTTAAAAAATTGTATATTATTAATTTTAGTTCAACAAAGTAGACGAACGAAGCAACAATGTGCGTCGGCCCTGAATATGTCCCACAGAGGCAGAATGCTGTAAGCGCTGCGGTCTCCTTCTTGCTTGCTGCATGTTTCATTGCACTCGTGACAGCGGAAGGTACTAATTGACAGATTTTGATCTTTAGGAGATTTTAAATCTTAAGGTACACCTAACACCACGCTATTAGATAATGTGGTGTGTCTAAAGCCACAGCCTTTTTGCCTTCTCTCGCTCATCTTCTAAGTTTCCATACTCATAATATAATAATAATACTTTCTTAGATTTACACGAATATTTGACAATTGTAATATTTATAATGATAACAGCTAAAATTAAATAAATAATTAAAATACTTATTATTATTTTTTTTAATTTTAAGAAATAAAAATCAACAAGTATTGTAAGGTACTTTGGTGCCATTTTTAAATTTTTTGAAATCATTTTTGTAAAATAGTGGGTAGGCACTATCTGTTACAAGTATAGAACCACGGTAATGTAATGCATAATTACCGTGATAGAACGCCTTTGAGACGTCTACAACCTTAGTCTCTCCCGTGACCATGATTGCTGTAAAGCATTCGAAATGTCGGGAACCAAAAATCCAAATAAATCCGCGAAATAATCCGAAAAGATAGTTGTATTTAAAATTTACATACTCAATGAATCTATTCAACCCTTTTTAAGATCCCTCTGCTGGGCAGAGGGGCTGCCTCTTCAATACGAGGGGGATCAGGTGATAGTCCACCGCGCTGAATGAATGATTCTTGGACGAAAATTAAAAATGCCACGTCCTTTATAATATAATTATACCTATAGGAAGTAACGATTCTCTGAGTAAGAAGCTGTGACCAAATCCAATAAAAACCGAAATCTTTTACTGTCTAAGATTTTAAGAAAAACATTATAAAATTGATGACTATATTAATTTTCTTTAATATCCGTAGTGGTAAAGAATTACTAAATTAATTAATTAGAAAATTAGCACGTTTCCTTTTAATGCATTGGTAATAACTATCTTGGTACTCCCATCTGGAACTATTATATAGCAGAATTATTATAGAAAACTTACTTTTTAAAACCTTAACCATTTCCCTGTCCCATGAGACATATATGAACATTTCGATTGTGTAACTATTGTGTCTATTTTGCGGACAGTTAAGTTGTTAAGATGTGTTGCAACAAATAAATGTTCTAACCTAAGTTTATACAGCTCTTGTTGAATCAATAATGTCTTACTGCACTGCATACACACACGCACACACATGACGCACGCAGACTCAGACACGTACGCACACACACAATTATTTTTGCTATTATTTAAATTTAAGTTTTGTTATTATAAGACTATTAATTTTTTTTTTACGGAAGAACGGGAGGGACATCCTTTTTTTTAATGTTGCTATCAGAGAAATACCAGGCACAATGCCCACCGAGAATGGCCACTTCCCAGTGTGTTTCTTGGCTTTGCGTCCGGCTGGATTACCGATCGCTAATGGTCCCCTACGTTCATCACGTTTGGAGGGAAGAGGGGGATATCCTGGCACACGTATACATTTACTTAAAAGGGTGTCCCAACAATGGATTAATGTATTTAAGAAACTCTTGCTTATCAATAAATCATTTTTCACTTTTTCATTAATTAATTAATCATGAATTATGTATATCCGCAGAATTTCATGAATATGACTTTGTAATAGTCGGCGGAGGGAGCGCAGGTAGCGTGATCGCCGACCGGCTGTCCGAGTGTTCGTTCTTCAATGTAGCGTTGATGGAGGCTGGCGATGAACCGGGTAGAGAGTCCAACGTGAGTAGAACCTAAGGCATAAATACACTTATACTTAGTATACTTATACCTAAAAGAATAACGTTACATATTAGTTCACATTTTACAAGGTTTTATTTAACTTGCAATATCTATATGAATGTGTGCTCGCGTCAAATCTTGCAACTCAATTTTAAAGCAGTTATCCTCAACCGATTAAGCTGAAATTTTGTATACACGTTTAGTTTAGATGACAATGCTTAGTTAGATGAGTGACGTCATTCTAAATCCAAGATGGTGGACTTCCAACGATGGCGGACTATGCTTTTTATGCACTGTGCATAAAGAAACAAAGCCCGCCATCGTTCGAAGTCCAATGCGAATAAGTAACAAAAATTAATTTTTAAATTAAAGCAAACTTATTTATTACAAAATTTATAAGATATAAAAGCTTGTTTATAAAAATATTTACTCGATAATACTTGCTTAGATTTGCGCGAATATTTGACATCTATAGGTACATATAATAAAATTGTAACTAAGCCGAATCTGTACATAAAATATTTTTTGGAAAATCTTATTATAATAAACATTGTTATCGATACAGAGGCCGAACCTATAGTTTTAAGAATTTTTCTGTCTTTCTGTCTGTCTGTTTGTTACCGCATCACAGAAAAACCACTGGAGGGATTTTGATGAAATTTGGTACGGTGATAGCTCTTTATCCGGGTCAACATATAGGTAACACTTTTTACCTTTTTAAGACTACGTGTACGTACTAGTTTTTACGTTTTTCAGAAATGCCTCATTTCTGAAAAAAAAATACAAAAACTATAATGTATACTAATATATACTAACTACAATGTATACTAATATGTAAAATCTAAGAATTTGGTTTTTGGTGATCTAAACGCAGACGGAGCCGCGGGCAATGCTAGTTTTAAATAAAACTATCTTTTCGTATTCTTTCGCGAATTTATTTTGATTTTTGTTTCCCGACGTTTCGAATGCTTTACAGCAATCATGGTCACGGGAGAGACTGAGGCTTAAGATGTCTCAAAATCATTATATAGTTGTTACAGACAGCCTATCCACAAATTAAAAAAATTAATTCAAAAATTCACACAATAATGTTGCTTTGAAAAATTAATATTTTATTTTCTTTATCTTTATAAATATAATAATGGAAACACTAAATAAGATTACTAATTAATTACATTTTCTAAAAAATTGTAATAATTATAATAAAATCAGCCAAAATTAAATAAATAATAAGAGTATTCCATATTCCATTATACTACGTAGTAGTAAAGTACTTTGACGCCATTTTAGATTTTTTTTAATTCCTTTTTGTTAATTTGTCTTCCGTGACCATGGTTGCTGTAAAGCATTTGAAACCAAGTCGGGAACCAAAAATCAAAATAAACACGAGAAAAAATTCCGAAAAGATACCTAGTTTTATTTAAAATATTGAGTCAATTTCGTCCCTTTTTATAAGAATTACTGTCGACGCCATTATGAGTTTGTACTCAACTGCCAATTTAAATTTATTATTAACTAGCAGAACCCGCGGCTTCGCTCGCACTAAAACTACAAAAAAACTCTAAAAAAGTAGTTTTCATACAAACTTTCATCGCTTATTTTACTTCCTTATGGGTTGAATTCCGAAAAATGCTAAAACATATATTTATTTAATTGTTTTAAACACCATTAATACCAAGTTTCAAGTAATTCTGATCATAAATATTTTTGTGGGTTGCATTATAACGTGTTTTCACGTGGGAATGAGGATAATTTCCCGCGGTAAAAAGTAGCCATGTCACTCTCCAGCCCTCCAACTATCTCCACACAAAAAATCACGCCAATCCGTTTATCCGTTTCGACGTGAAAGAAGGACAAACAAACAAACAAACAAACAAACAAACAAACAAACAAACAAACAAACAAACAAACAAACAAACAAACAAACAAACAAACAAACAAACAAACAAACAAACAAACAAACAAACAAACAAACAAACAAACAAACAAACAAACAAACAACAAACAAACAAACAAACAAACAAACAAACAAACAAACAAACAAACAAACACACTTTCACATTTATAATGTTAGTATGGATTAATTATATGATTTCCGTTCTTACGCCGATATATCTAGTTTTGTTTTACTACTTTTGAATACCTATTTAATAATAAAGAATAATTATTAATATTGTTTATATTTATTTTGTCTGTTCGTCCGGGCTAGCGAATAATACAGATTGTGAATGTGAAAACGTACAATGAATTTTATTTTTACAAGCTTCACGCATTAATGATAAATAAATTCTTTTTTAGCTTCCCGGCCTTTCTTCTACTTTACCGCACACGAGGTATGACTGGAATTTTACATCAGTAAACGACAATCGTACAGCTCAAGATCACACGATAAAAGCTTTAAATCTAACATGTGGACATGTTCTGGGCGGAGGAAGTAGCATTAACTACATGATGTATGTACGTGGCTGTCCAAAGGATTATGACTCTTGGGCAAAAGTTGGAGATGATGCCTCCTGGAATTACACAAATATTTTTAAATATTTCTTAAAAAGTGAGAACCTTAAAGATCCAAGCATCCTTAATTCCAAATACAGAAAATATCATGGTACGACTGGCTTTCTAGGAATTACAAGAGAAGACAGAAATGTGACGAAACAGTATTTAAAAGCTTTTGAAGAAGTTGGTCATAAGATACTCTTTGATGTTAATGGAGAGGAAAAATTGGGGTATACTCTACCACTTTTTACAATCGCCGATGGCATAAGGCAAAGCACTGCAATCAAAAATTTACAAGCAAATAAACATCGTCCAAATCTCCATGTTTTAAAACGGATGTTAGTTGCAGAAATATTATTTGAAAAAAATACTGCAATTGGTGTTAAGGCAATGACGGAGACCAATGAGATAATTATTATCAAAGCAAGGAAAGAAATCATTATATCAGCGGGGGCAATTAATAGTCCAAAATTGCTAATGCTTTCGGGAATAGGTCCACGAAAGCACTTGAAATCTTTGAATATCTCAGTAAAAAGCGATCTGCCCGTGGGGTACAATTTCCAAGACCACATGGCAGCCATGGCGGTATTTAAAATGGAAAGAACGAATGCATCAACACAACCATCAGATCTTGAGAAATTTTCTTTGCCGTATATTATTGGTTACGGTGCTCTAAACCAGTCTGAGTATTGTCCCACATACCAAGTATTTAACTTTATTGCATTAAAAGGTTCTTCTTCGCGGAGTCAACTTTGCAATTTTAATGTTGGTTTTAAAGAATCTATATGTAATAAATTCCTTACTGCTACTCAAGGTCGAAACTTATTATATGCAAATTTATACATTTTGCACCCCAGATCGCGTGGTAGAGTCCTGCTCAAAAGTGTAAGCCCAAGAGATCCACCACTTGTAATTACCAACACATTTGCCGACGAACGAGATTTAGAAGATTTAACGGACTATATGATTGACCATATAAAAGTATTAAACTCAACATATTTTAAGAGTGTGCAGGCGGAATTAGTGGATTTTGAGCTGGAGAAGTGTCCAAAGTTCGATATTAGTGACAGAGCATATTGGAAATGTTATGTTCAAAGCTTGATGTCTACCAATTACCACTACGCGGGCACGTGTGCGCTGGGTGAGGTAGTCGACAGCAAGCTGCGCGTCCACAACATCGAGCGCTTGCGGGTAGCCGACGCAAGCATCATGCCCAGCCTCACTAGTGGAAACACAAACGCGCCCGTTATCATGATAGCTGAAAAGCTGGCTGATATTGTCAAAGAAGCGCATTCTTGTAAACCTTGTAGGTTAAAATCTACAAGGGACTTATAAGCTAAATGTTTGGTAAATAATGAATAACGTTTACAATAGATATTTACGTAATTATTAATGAATATGATGATGTTTGTTTAAAATATGATGAATCTTTGTAAATTATTGTGATTACAAAATATTAAGCAAAAGAAATCTGTTTTTTTAGTATTTGTAATATTCTTAAAACGAGCCTAGGCTGGCCGATTTTTAGTTTTTATTTTGTTGCTGGCTCTTTGAGCTATCCTGATGTCATTTTTGACCAGTAACATAATCCATGATTGTGGTGAAGATCTTGTGAATAAAAACTGCGTGTTTTAAGGTAGCATGGGCAGTGGGCACTGGTAGTCAGTTATTCATCTCCAAGTCTCGCTAATTTTAGAGTCAATTTTTTTTACAACTTATCAACTATAAAATCCCACGCATATTTCGTCTGATTCTGCTAACATTTCACTGATAGCTTGGATGCACAGATTCTCTAGGTATTCTCAAGGTTTTGTGGGTCTTTCATATAATTACTGACTGTATATTTTTGTCATTTGTTAATCTGTAATTGGTCTAATATTCGAGTACAAGTTAAGAACATATTGTAGGAGTCACAGTTGGGCAAACAAATATTGATAAAATACGTGTAGAAAAGTTTTTAAAATTAAAATCGGTGTTTCTAAATGACTTTTTTGCTTAAGCCAAAAGTTGCCGAGTTGTATGCTGCTAAAGTTGTAAGCATTGTGTCAGATTCGCAATCAGTCGTTTTATTTTTCTATTTTCAACGATTGTAGAATAACATCTTGCCTTTATCCTCTGGCCAATGGATATTACTTCAAGTCTCACTTTCAATATCTGCAAAATGAGTCTGATCTGGTAAGGTTTTTTTAACTAAAAGTTCCACTTTTTACTATACCTAATGATATTATATGTGAACAGAAACTATAATGTGACTTTATATGTGAACAGAAAGTAGATAAATTATTCCATTCAGTAAAGTCACAGTAAGCCACAATCAAAGCGTTGGATTAACATTAGTTATCGACCGCAGTCGCTATTAGGCTAAATGATAATATATGTACGTATGGATATAGAGATGTGGTGTGTAATGGAAATCGCCAATTACAGAATACTAATCGCTTCATTCGAAACCCAAATAACAACTGATGTGATTTAATGCACATTCTAAAAGCTACTGTATTCGTTATTTTCTATGACATTTATTCACGTTAGAGAACATACGTACATATCTTCGCGCTTTATCTACGAGGCGGCCAGAAAAGATAAGTTTTGTGGATCTTAGTTTTTAGATCGCTCTTTTCTTCTTTTCCTTCTTAGATTGCCACCTAATATTAAATATATGAAATTATTAGTTGATAATTTATTTATTTATTAGCAATTAGCATTACACTCGATAATATGCAACAGTACAATGGTTATAGAAGCATACATATATATAACATTAACCGACTTCCAAAAAGGAGAAGGGTCTCAATTCGTCGGAATCCTTTTTTTTATGTATGTTCACCAATTACCTACTCGAAGACGCCTGAACCGATTTGCTTTTTTTTTGTTTCAAAGGGTATACTTCCCAGGTGGTCCCATATAAATTTTGTCGAAATCGGTCGAGCGGTTTTTTAAAAAATCAACAATATTTTTTTTTGAAATAAATTGTTTATTCGAATATGTTATTAAAAAACTTTCTTCTTACAAATTACCTGTTTATTATGTCTACACTAAAAATGGAAAAATAAAAACTTAAAAAAAATAATCGACTTCCAGGCACTAAAATGTAAAAAATAACAAAACGGGGCCAGCCGACAATATTTTAAGATATGAATATCTAATAGGTAAATATTAGGTATTTTACGTAACAAAATATATTAGATTTGCTTCGCATCAGCTGGCACCGACTTCTAAAATATCTGATTAGGTATCTATTCTAAATGAAAACCTCCGTTTAGTTATTTTTTACATTTTAGTGCCTGGAAGTCGGTTTTTTTTAAGTTTTTATTTATTACTGAATTGCGAGTTTTAAAGAGAAATTGGTTGTTTCGTAAACAGTTTCTGTTTTGTGTAGATGCATTATTCTAGTAATTGAAACAGTTAAATCTTTTAAATGTAATAAAAAGAGCTACAGCGTTAAAGCCAAAAGAAAATGCATCGTCTGTCTAACTTATAATAAATACGTGTATCATTAATACATTATACTAAATACATTATGATTTATATCAAACTACTGACTTACTCTCGGTTAGCTCGGGTGCGTCCCCTATGTGTCTTTTATTTATTTTTTATTTTTAATACACGTAGCATTATCTTTTGCCTTTGCTAACTTAATTTCATCCTAATCCGTCCAGTAGTTCCAACGTCATGGAGTGCATAAACACACAAGCCTATACACCAACATATATGTAGTTTTCTTTTGACCAATTTCGTCCACGGTGGCCAAACTTACTGAGACTAATCATTAGCGCTAACTCAGGAGCCAGAGACATCGGTGCACTCTCTTTTGCTGTCACTCTCGTAATTTGATGTGGCTTGGAGCCACGGAGGTGTAACGCCGCCAACTTTGCAAATCAAGACTGTTACTGAGTTTTTCTTTCTTCACAGAAAATTCAATGTCTGACAGTGACCTGACCCGGGTTGCGAAATCAAGACCTTCGGATTTGCGGCCGTACTTGCTTTTCACTAGACCACCGAGGTAGTAACACACATACGATTTTTTGAATTTATAATAGTAGCCAATTTTCGATTACAAAAACCCCATCAGAAAAGGCGGCTATATTAAGGAAGAAAACACAATTCAACAAATCTAAACATCATTAAACAACTACATGTAAAGTATGTATGTATGTAGATAGAATTTGTAATTCTGTACAAGTTTAAGTTTCACGTTGGCATATCAAACAAAGTGACTTTTCATGTATTTCCCGAACTGAATTTTTTGAGACATAAATACCAATCCACTAAAACAGCAATCACGAATACAACCGACAATTCCACTAAACGAGTCCCGGCATCCAGGGATAATCCGCGCTAGTGAAGTACCGCTGTCGTAATCTCGGAACAGCGAATGGTTGAAATGCCATCACTTGCACACAATTATATTAATATATAATAAAAACTTAAAAGAAAATAAAAACCAATTTCCAGGCACTAAAATGAAAAAAATAACTAAACGGGGGTTTTCATTTAGAATAGATACCTAATCAGATATTTTCGAAGTCGGTGCCAGCCGACGCATAGGAAATCTAATATATTTCGATACGTAAAATACATATTTAGCTATTAGATATTCATATTTTAAAATATTGTCGGTTGGCACCGACTTGGAAAATATCTGATTAGGTATTTATTCTGAAGGAAACCCCCCGTTTAGTTTTTTTTTTTCACTTTAGTGCCTGGAAGTCGCTTTTAATTTTTTTTTTTTTTTAGAGCTACAATGGACCTAAACTGGTCGACGTAGCTAGGGCCGACCTCGGCACCAAACCCAAAAAATAATAATAATAATTATTATTATTTTTTTAAGTTTTTATTTTTCAATTTTTAGTGTAGACGTAATAAGCAGGTAATTTGTAAGAAGAATTTTTTAATAACATATTCGATTAAACAATTTATATAAAAAAATATTTATTGTTGATTTTGTAAAAAACCGCTCGACCGATTTCGATAAAATTTATATGGGACCACCTGGGAAGTATACCCTGAGAGAAGAAACAAGAGAGAAGAAACAAAAAAAAATTCCAAATCGGTTCAGGCGTCTCCGAGTAATCGGTGAACATACATAAAAAAAAAGAAAAAAAAAGATTCCGACGAATTGATAACCTCCTCCTTTTTGGAAGTCGGTTGAAAAAATAGGTTTATTTATTCTGTTTCTAAATTATCTTAATAAATTTATATGAAAACAGTGAAGAAAATATGTAAATCTCGCCTCGGAGGCGCTGCTGGTATATCTGACTACTGTTATATAATTGTATGTGTGTATGTTTGTTACTCCTTCATGCTGAACCAGATGAACGGATTTAGATTAAAGTTACGCAGATAGACTGTGACCTGGAGTTACACATAGGCTATAAACATATGTACGTTTAAGAACCTACTGAGTAGGGACGCACTTGAGCGAGGAGATGGTAAGTTGCTAGAGTTACTTTAAATGCAACAGGCGCTTCGGGACACACACAGTGAGTTGTTGTCATCGTATAAAAAAGAATCGACAAAAAATGTCCTCGTCGAATGAGCACTCATTTGAACATTTAATTTTCTTTTTTTTTGTGAAAACAACTTTAAGCATTGTATATAATGTGTAATTTACATTGTTCTATATTTATTTCGACTAGAATAATTATATAAACACAATTGGTGACAGTTTTAAGAGAACTTTTGCATGGGTTTGTGTATCTAGTACTTTTTTGATCGATGGTTGTAGTAAGTGAAAATTTCCGTATATAGTCGCTATGTACCATATATTATAGTCGTATTATTGATACATAATCTATACATATAATAAAATTGTAACTAAGTCGAATCTGTACATTAAATATTTTTTGGAAAATCTTATTGAAATAGACATTATTATCGATAAGAGGCCGAATCTATAGTTTTTTGAATTTTTGTCTGTCTGTCTGTCTGTTACCGCATCACGGAAAAACTACTGGAGGGATTTTGATGAAATTTGGTATGATAATAGCTGGTTATCCGGGTCAACATATAGGATACTTTTTACCGCGGGAAAATATCTTATTTTTGAGAAAAATACGAAAACTGCATTGTAAGAGTATATTAATATGTAAAACCTAAAAATTTGGGTTTTGGTCATCTGAATGCTAGTATTACATATATATTTCATTCGTATGACACGGTGATGACATTTCTTGAAATCTCCGCTCTAAGGTTTTAACGAGCACGTTAAGCGCGCTGAGGCCGCATCGTTAACACGCAGCGCTAATGGCTTTCCAATATAAATATTATTTGCAATCCCCGCCTCGTCCCGGCGCCGGGACTCGTTATTATCGCCCTGGTACAAAACCAATCATCATCCATTCATATCAAACTGTTACTGCCTATTGCTTAATTTTACGTAAAAACAACGCCGTATGCCGTGATTTGGCAAAGTAAAATGTTCTCTGAATGTGTTCGTATTGAAAATATTTGCTGTAAGCCATTTTGTCCGTACATATTTTTGGAATTACTTTGCTTGTTTTGTGTTAGGTATAACTAAATGGAGCTGCTTTTGATGTTTTGCGCTGGCTCGCCTTTTTCGAATGATATAATAAAATCTAAGGCTTCAAATAAGAATATGACGAATAGTAAACGAAAATGTACTTTTTATTTAGTTGTCTTTAAAATATAATTAAAAATTATATTTATGAATTATGATTGACTTCGAAAGTGATAAATTCTAGTATACTTGTTTTTGTGTGTATGTGTATTAATAAAATAAGAAATTATTTATTTAACAATAGTCTCAAATTAAAAACAAAAAAAGGATGAAACACACAAATGATTTTAATCGGTGTATGTTCTATGTAAGTTGAACACGTACTTGTATGAGCGAAATGTTTAAATTAAGGCAACATAGTATAATAATGCTGCAACTGCAATAACTAGGTTTAAGCTAACTTCGATAAAAAGGCGTTAAAAGTTTTATTTTTATTTTCTTTGCCCCAACAATAAGTAACGAATTTGAAATTTTCACTAGGTCATCATAAATTAAACTGTATAGCATTTATTGTAATCTTTACATATAATAAACGTATAACTGATCGCTGTCTGTACATGGAAGGTATCTGAGAAAAACTGCTGGTATTATTGGGGGTCTTTAACGCAATAGAACCCAAAAAAAACAATGATTTGAGAATTTTTGACCGTTTGTTTGTGTGTTTGTGCGCGCTTATATCAGAAACGGCTTAACCGATTTGGGTACGGCTTTAATAAATGTATTGTGGTAAGCTTCACTTAACATTTAGTATTTGTTTTATTTCAATCAGTTCATAAATAAAAAAGTTATGTCAGTTTAAAGAATCACATGAACCATTTATTGGAAAAAAATGCTATAAAAATATTGTTCAATTGATTTGGCTGAAACTTTGGTTAACTATACTATAGTTTGTAAAACGATGAGGATTTAAAGTTTATATGAACACAACAAAATTAAAAAAATGATAATTTCGGAAACTTAGAATCTTCCAATGTAAGTTGAGCTCACATCTACATAATATATGGTCGAGCATAATATTAAATAGCGGTCAGCTTAGACTTGGCGCGCTTCGATGCACTCGAACGAAGAGAGGGTGTCGCTAATACTGAATATATTTTCTAAATACATTAATTGAAATTATAAAACTTAATAATATTTCAATGATTTATTACATAAAAATAATGTTTACTTAATAAGCGCAATAAGTAGTTTACTTATTTCACTTATTGTAAGCTAATGTGTAGATATTTATTACATTTATGCATACCAATGGTGTACTATAGGGTTATGGCTCTAGATATTGCATTTACGTTTACTAAAAAAACAAAGGCACAAAAATTACATTTTTAAAAACTCACTAAGAAGCAAATATTATATACAGATATTATCATGTGTATGTAAGTCCATAAGCCTCAAAATTCGAGTTCTTGCACTTTTTCTAAGGACAGCATGTTAAAAAATTTATATCGCAAAATTTCCTTTTCCCACGACTAAATAACATAAAGATATACATTTTATTTTATATTATACTTTTTAAACTCTATATAGACAAATACACACTGAAGTGCACTGCAGCTAGCGTTGCACAGCACAAGTACGCAGCATCTCGTAACTCGTTCCGAAAATAGAATTTTGTTTTTTTCACGCGCAATGTTTCAACATTCGAGTGGCTAAATAAAATGAACGGTAATTTCTGTATGACGTTTTAAAACCGAGTGGAGCTCGCAGGAGTGCGTTTCAGCGAAATTTGCTTGAGCAAAGTGTTATATTAATTGAGCACTTCACGTGTGTTTCAAAAATCAAATGATTCGAGCAATTGTGGTTCGATTGAATTTTTATTGAGGAAATATGCGATTACGTTCATTACGTTCAATATTTTCTAATGAATAATAATATTTGTTTAGATCGTATAGTGATAGTAATTTTGTATTTAATTAAATAGTAAATACATAATAATAAGTAGTTTATTTCTCTCCACAATACGAAAAATGGGACGCACAAAAATCCTGTTCTAAAATAATCCGTTGGCGATTGGTGCCTGAACTAGGGATCAACCTATGCATCCCATTTGCTACCGTTGTTAAGTGATTCTATCTCCAATCTATAGCTTCAGGATAGCAACGACTTAAAACTACAAATTACAAGTAAATTCAGCGCACCAACGTCACTCCATGTAATTTCTACGATAAAGTTGTTTTTAATTATAACTAATTAATTGAAAGGATAAGCAAATTATAATTGATGAAATTAATTAATGCGGGGGATCAAGTTTTCAGGTGTTATCTCCTAATAGACCGACATTTGAATACTCAACGTACCACATTGGCACATGTAGGTAAAGAGATGAGTGACTTGCTCTCAAACTAAATTTTGCATTTTCCCACGAAAATGAGAGATTTTATCGCACGAACTTGTTAAATATGATAATTAAGTATAACCCTGCTACTAAAAGTTTTTGTGTAAAATTGAATATTTTGTAGTTAAAGTGCCGCTATCTAGTGGTTTGTTTTTGCAAAACTGTAGCTAATGACACATAGAACCTTGTTGCATTAATAACTAAATAAGTACTAAAATTGTAACGTAGAACTTTGTAATAGTGAGCCAACGATTTGTCTATTATAAAATGTTTATCAAGGTGAACAAGTTTTCTATTAAATTAAATCAATCTCGCTCTTCCATAGCCACATCACAAGAATACTGTTATAGCAAATTAAGTTTTACATAGGTAACTTATTAGTATAAAATATTTGTGGGCGTGTGCGTGCGTACGTGCGGGTGTGTGTGAGCGTGTTTGTGTTCGTGTTTAAATAATAATAAAAATAGTAATGTTCACAAGATTTATTTCAAAAGCATTTCTGTAGATGTCTCAAAGGTATTAATATAATTGTTACAGGCAGCCTATCCACAAATAAGAAAATGAATTATAAATGTATGTAGTAATAATGTTGCTTAATAATTTGTTTTTTAAATAATAGCACACTAAATTAAAGTTATTATTCTTTATTAATATTAAATTTTTAAATTACACATAGAACAAATATTATGTGGCTTAAACAATTATTATTTTATTTTTTCTTTATGATTATAAGTATAATAATGGCAACACTAAATATAGATTACTAATGAATGTTTTTAAAATTGTAATAATTACAGGAATAGAAGTTCGTAAAATGCCCCCGATGCCCAGCTACCCCCGAGAAATAAGGGGACGTAAAGCGTTAAAAAAAAGTTTCTTTTTTAATTTCCAGCTTACTGTGACGTTCTATCGAAAAATGTTTACTACAAAAGTTGTAGGTCTAATAAAAATCTACAACTTTTATAAATAACACTTTTTACAATAACCTCAAAGTTCTCGAGATATTTGCAAAAAACTCAGTTTTAAATGTTTTCTTGGTTTTTATTTTTAACTAGCGGCTCACTCTCGCTTCGCTCGGGTTCGCCTTTAGAAAACCACAAACAGATCTATCCCACGGGAACAGTTCATTTTTCCGGGATGAAAAGTAACCTGTTGTTTGACCGGCAATATAAGGTATCAGCATGCCAAATTTGATTAAATTAGTTGCATAAGTTGTTGTGTACTAAGCTGTATAAGTTACTATATTTTTTTAACTACATAACATACATAAGAGTATGTACATCTCGCGGCAAGGATGAAACGTGTATGTCTACGACTGCGTAATACTATATTCCATCGTGAACTTGTTTTCATCTTTTTAGTTAGCTTTTATGCAGTCGGGTTTTTTATTTTTTTATTTATATATTCTATTCTCATATTCGTTACAATTTATAATATTGCTAACACTAAGAAGCAAAAGAAGTAGACAGTGATCTAATAAACTAAGATGTGACTCTACTGAATGGAATAATTTATCTACTTTATTTCACATATACTTAAAATCACATATATGATAAACTCATATGTGGTTGTAAGTATATGTGAACAGTTAATAACAGTAAGTATATATGTAACTAAGCACTAATTTAATTATAATAGTAATTGTATTATATACTGTATTTAATGTTTATTGTATTTTTTTTGTCTTAGGTATTATAGTAAAAAAAATAAGTTATAATCTAATTATATATTTATGTGATGCATGTTTTGTGTGTCTGTAAAGGGCTTTGGATTTTAGATATGTATTTATAATATTGTTTCTTGTGTATGTATGAAATGTAAAGTTGTGGTGAACCTAATTAACAGAAAAAAAAACTTAGGTATTGTAAAAGTTGAACTTTCAGTTAAAAATTACCTTGCCAGATCAGACGCATTTTGTACATATTGAAAGTGAGACCTGAAATAATATCCACTGGCTAGAGGATAAGGGCATGAGGTCGTTCAACAATCGTCGGAAAAAAGAAAAAAAAATGCGAATCTCAGACGTTTACAACTTTGGCAGCATATAACTCGGCAACTTTTAGTTTGAACAATAAAGTTACTTAGAATTATCTATCTTAATTTTTAAAACTTATACCAGTATTTAATCATTATATCTTTGCCCAACTGTGACCCTTACAATATATATTCTTAACTTGTACTCGAATATGAGACCAATTACAGATTAACTAATGACAAAAACATACAGTAAAGTAATTATATGAAAGACTCACAAAACCTACAGAATAGTATGATCTGTGCATATATCGACAATGTACCGGGTATTTTTATAGTCATATCAAGCTGGCAGTGAAAGGTTAGCAGTATCAGTTGAACTATGTTTAAAAAAATTGACTCTAGAATTGGCGAGACCTGGAAATCAGTACCTGGCTACCATAAGAAAATATCATAATTCTGACACGGTAATGTTATGCATACCGTGATTCTGATGCCATGTTGCTGGTAGAAAATGATATCGGGATAGCCCAAAAAGCCAGCAACAAAATGAAAACTAAAAACCGGCCACCCTCGGTTCATTTTCAACCGACTTCAAAAAGGAGGAGGTTCTCAATTCGACTGTATGTTTTTTTTTTTTATGTTTGTTACCTCAGAACTCCGTCATTTATTAACCGATTTGGACAATTTTTATTTTGTTTAAAAGGGTATACTTCCAGATTGGTCCCATTTAAATTTCAAAAAAAAATACCACCCCTAAGGGTGGAAAAATAGCTAATGATGAATTTAACCTACTTCTAATTGTCATATTAACTTTAAATTTGCAAGTATTTCTATTTCCGTTGATAGTACAGTGGTTCGGTATTGTTGACTTGATCTGATGGTAAGGCCAGAAGGTGGATAGGTGGAACTCTTCAACGGCTAATAGTAGATACTTTGAGTTTGGGCTTATTTTGTTTGATTTGACTAGCCTAACACGTTTGAATCCTTACTATGCTACTACTGTCTACACTAAAAAGGGAAAAATAAAAACTTTTTAACAAAAAAATAAAAACCGACTTCAAACAAAAGCACTAAAAAGTTAAAAAATAACTGATTGGTAGTTTTCATTTACTATACACACCTAATCAAATATTTTCGAAGTCGGTGTGCTTTGCTTTGTATGGGCTGGCACCGATTTCGAAAATATTTGATTAGGTATGTATTTAATAGGTAGGCTTTAATTACTTAGCCAAAGCACACCGACTTCGAAAATATTTGATTAGGTGTGTATAGTAAATGAAAACTACCAATCAGTTATTTTTTAACTTTTTAGTGCTTTTGTTTGAAGTCGGTTTTTATTTTTTTGTTAAAAAGTTTTTATTTTTTAACATTACATATTACAAATACAAAATAAAATACAGGTTTATTTTGCATAATATATTGTAATCAAAATAATTTACAACGATTCATCGAAAATTTTAAACAAACAACATAATATTTTTATATAAATACTAGCGACTTACCCCCGCTTCGCTCGTGTGCGTCTCTAGGTGAGTTTTATATAGATATAAATAGTTATTACGAATGTACCTTAGGATAAAAACTTATAGTATTGCAGATTTTTCTGTAGGCCTTATTAAGACCTACAAATTTCGCTAAGGTACTGTTTTATTAGATGTGTGTTTTATTATTGGCCTTTTTATTATTGGCCGTGCGATTCAATAATTATGTAAATGTCTTCTGTAAACATTACTCATTATTTAGCAACTATTTGCCTTGTAATTCCGATGTAAATCTTAACCTACAAGGTTTACAAGAATGCGCTTCTTTGACAATATCAGCCAGCTTTTCAGCTATCATGATAACGGGCGCGTTTATGTTTCCACTAGTGAGGCTGGGCATGATGCTGGCGTCGGCCACCCGCAAGCGCTCGATGTTGTAGACGCGCAGCTTGCTGTCCACCACCTCGCCCAGCGCGCACGTGCCCGCGTAGTGGTATATGCTAGACATCATGCTTTGCACGTAACATTTCCAATATGCTCTGTTACTAATATCGAACTTCGGACACCTCTCCAGCTCCAAATCCACTAATTCCGCCTGCACACTCTTAAAATATGTTGAGTTTAATACTTTTATATGGTCAATCATAAAATCCGTTAAATCTTCTAAGTCTCGTTCGTCGGCAAATGTGTTGGTAATTACAAGTGGTGGATCTCTTGAGTTCACACTTTTGAGCAGGACTCTACCACGCGATCTGGGGTGCAAGATGTTTACAATTGTAAATAACAAGTTTCGATCTTGAGCAGCAGTAAGGAATTTATTACATATAGATTCTTTAATACCAAAATTAAAATTGCAAAGTTGACTCGACGAAGAAGAACCCCTTGGTTCAATCATATTAAGTACTTGGTACGTAGGACAATACTCAGACTGGTTGAGAGCTGCGTAACCAACAATAACCGGCAAAGGAAATTTATGTAGATTTGATGATTGTGACGATATATTTGTCGCTTCCATTTTACTTGCTGATATAACCATCGTATGGTCTTGGAAATTGTACCCCACGGGTAAATCGCTTTTTACTGAGATATTCAAAGATTTCAAGTGCTTTCGCGGACCTATTCCCGAAAGCATTAGCAATTTTGGACTATTAATTGCCCCCGCTGATATAATGATTTCTTTCCTTGCTTTGATAATAATTATCTCATTGGCCTCCGTCACTGCCTTAACACCGATTGCAATATTTTTTTCAAATAATATTTCTGTAACTAACATCCCTATTAATACATGGAGATTTGGACGATGTTTATTTGCTTGTAAATTTTTGATTGCAGTGCTTTGCCTTATGCCATCGGCGATTGTAAAAAGTGGTAGAGTATACCCCAATTTTTCCTCTCCGTTAACATCAAAGAGTATCTTATGACCAACTTCTTCAAAAGCTTTTAAATACTGTTTCGTCACATTTCTGTCTTCTCTTGTAATTCCTAGAAAGCCAGTCGTACCATGATATTTTCTGTATTCGGAATTAAGGATGCTTGGATCTTTAAGGTTCTCACTTTTTAAGAAATATTTAAAAATATTTGTATAATTCCAGGAGGTGTCATCTCCAACTTTTACCCAAGGGTCATAATCCTTTGGACAGCCACGTACATACGCCATGTAGTTAATGCTGCTTCCTCCGCCCAGAACATGTCCAGATGTTAGATTTAAAGCTTTTATCGTGTGATCTTGAGCTGTGCGATTGTCGTTTATTGATGTAAAATTCCAGTCATACCTCGTGTGCGGTAATGTAGAAAAAAGGCCGGGAAGCTAAAAAATAATTTAGTTATCATTAATGCGACTGTAAGATTTTAAAAATAAAATTCACTGTAGGTTACCAGATTCAGAATCTGTTTTATTTGCAAGCTCAGACGAACAGACTAATTAAATATAAACAATATATTTATATTTTTCATAATTAAATAGATATTCAAAAGTAGTAAAAGTATTAGATATATCGGCGTAAGAACCGAAATCATATAATTAATTAATACCAATTTTCAATTGCCAACTGAGTACAAACTCCTAGTCGCGCCGACAATAATTGTTGTAAAGAGAGATTCAATCGACTTAATAACTATACACGAATAATTACCGTCAGCGCGCGGTCATATTATCACACATAAATAAATATGTTAGGACATTCATACACAGTACCATCTAGTTCCATGGTAAGCTACGAGGATTGTGTTATGGATACCAGATAGTTGATACACTACATATGTATTGTATTCAGCCCTTTTTAACGTCCCACTGCAGGGCACGCGCCTCCCTTCAATACGAGGGGGATCCGGCCATAGTCCACCACGCTGGCCAAGTGCGGGTTGGCGGACTTCACATGTCTTTCGAGAACTTGCTAAGTTCTCTCAGTCATGCAGGTTTCCTCACGATGTTTTCCTTCACCGTTAAGACAAGTGGTAATCATATTGGAAATGATTCGCACATGAAAATATCAGAGGTGCGAGACCCGGGATTTGAACTCGCTTCACTCGGTTGCCCAAGCGAGCGCGTTACCACTGGGCTACCACTGCCCTACCATATGTATATATAGCTTTAAATATGATGTTCTCCTAGCCGATTCTGGCTACGGCGGCGAATCTCATTGAGATTAGCCAACTGCGCAGGAGGTATTATAGTGCACAAGTGTACGCGCAGACACAAGTGCACTCTCTATTCCTGTCACTCTCATACTCTGGTGGGACGACTGCTCGACACGACCAGTGAGAGTTAAGGCGCAGGACCAACGGCTTTACGTGCTCTCCGAGGCACGGGGGTGAAACACCGTCAACTTCCCGCAGTTGGGAAGATGGCTCTGTATATAGAAAGACTTAATAACTAAACTTGGCCCGACCCGGGACTCGAACCCAGGACCTCCGGGTGTGCAGACGTACATGCTAGCCACTACACCTTTATTAATATTATATATTAATAAAAATGCATAAAACGAATATATGTTGTTATTCTTTTAGATATAAGTATATGTATGCCTTAGGTTCTACTCACGATGGACTCTGTACCCGGTTCATCGCCAGCCTCGATCACCACTACATCGAAGAACGGACACTCGGACAGCCGGTCCGCGATCACGCTACCTGCGCTCCCTCCGCCGACTATTACAAAGTCATGTTCATGAAATTCTGCGGATATAAATTATTCATGATTATTAATAAAATTATTATTAATGCTATCAAATAAAATGGCCTAAGAGCCTGTGGACGCCAGACCTTCGTCATTTTATAAAAGCTGAAAGTTTGTCAGCGCATGCTCCCAACACAGATAAGAACAATGGTCCATTATGAAATTCAGGCTATGGTGGCTTTGGCAGGTACACGGTGCTAAAGATGTGTAAAATACCGATCTAAATTCGTCAAATAATAAAGTGTGGTTTTTTGGTATTACCTTCAGAATATTATTAAAAATCACGTCATTCAATGCCAGACACTTAACATCGTGGCAAACCCTTGCCAGACACCCTTTTCATGAAATCATAATTCTACTTACGTTATAGTATAAAAGCTGATTTTTATATATAAGACTTGGGTAATAATAAGATGATTTATAAGACTGCTAGCATAGCATTTATTACGCACCATGAAAAATAAAGTCAATTCTTAGCGCTTCAAATTTGGTGACCATTTGCAACATTTTCTTAGAAATGCATCCCAACTTGTATGGAACATTTTTCATGAAACTTACATGAAAATTTCATCAAAATCGCTCCAGCTGTTTTGGCGTCCATAGGAAGCATACATACACACATCGATTTTATTTTATTTAATCAACAATTTCAATTTATTTATTGCTCGGAAAATGAAGTCTTTTATGAAAATTTTGTGACACATCTTCTGCAGCGCCACCTACCGGATCCATTTGTGAATTAAAACCTTGTCCCTGACCCACTTGAACAAAAATATCATTAAAATCGTCCCTGCCGTTTAGGAGATGATCAGTGGCACACCGACTGCAGCGCCACCTACTGGATCCATTTGTATTTTCAAACCATCCAGAAACCCATTGAAATATACTCACAAAATTTCAACTAAATTTTTCTATCCGTTTAGGAGGAGTTAGGTGACTAACACACGTACAGAAGAATTATATGTGTATATTAAGATATCATTTGTCAAACAAT
Organism: Brenthis hecate; assembly: GCA_951806755.1. Lineage (NCBI taxonomy): Eukaryota > Metazoa > Arthropoda > Insecta > Lepidoptera > Nymphalidae > Brenthis > Brenthis hecate. The sequence continues at coordinate 6,939,267 of OX638275.1, read as the reverse complement.
AACAACGGTTACCATGGCAACAAACAGTTATCAGCTAGCTTCATCATGTCACTTTTCGGCTGTCGGTGTGCGCGCGCGCATCGTAAAAATTTTACTCTCATAATTTTTCCTAAACGTCTCAAAAGAAGTATAACTTCAAAAATAATAGTGTAATAAATTTTGTAATGTTTTCCTTTTTGATTACCGTTTCTCACTCGGAGGATCGTGGCTTCTTATAGGTATAATTATTATATCATGCGAACGACAGTTTGAACATATGATATACGTACTTCAAAACACAAAAATGTGACGTTTTGAATTCTCATCCAAGATTCATTGAGTATGAAAACTTCGAAGTTGAGAAAGAAGAGCCAATGCGTTCTTTTCGGCAGTGGCTTTAGACATACCACATTATCTAATAGCGTGGTGTACTTTTAAGATAAATAATAAAGACTATTCGTATGATTTTATTATATTTTACCAAAAACCTTGATCTTGTATATACATATTATATTTGTTCTTGTATAATAGACTGTGGTCCTACCTTCTGGTGTCACGAGTGCAATGAAACATGCAACAAGCAAAAAGGAGACCGCGGCGCTTACAGCATTCTGCCTCTGTGGGACATATTCAGGGCCGACGCACATTGTTGCTTCATACGTCTAGTTTGTTGTACTGAAATTAAAAAAAATACATTCTTTTTAACATATACTCAAAATATTTGATCTAAGAATAACTAACATATTAATTGCAGTGTTTTCCTCAGAATATATCCTGTATAAAACCTCTTTATAGTATATAGCCTATAATATGTTTAAATTTCAATATTTTTTATCCAAGCTTCATCCAACTCCGTTCAGCGAGCAATGCGCGATTGAGACACAAACTTACAAACATTATTACAAACTGTAAAAGTTTTAGTAGTAAATATTATCTAATCATATTATATTACCCTAAATATACGAACCCTAAAATGCTGATATCCGAGACGAGCGGGAAACGAAGGTGGAAGGATCTATTTTCTATACTATAAAAAAATACGTGAATACATTATTGTTTTTACTATTAGAATTATAGTGATTTCAAAATAACCCAAAAACATGTACATATATATATATATATATATATATATATATATATATATATATATATATATATATATATATATATATATATATATATATATATTTGAACTGCCGCAGACATCGCGCACAAACGCGCAACAAACAAGCTGTTATAAATTGTATTCAGCCTATGTTCACGTCCCACTGCTGGGCGCGGGCCTCCCTTCCATACAAATAGATAATGTCAGAGTTAGATTCGATAAAAATATGATATAGATATCTCCCTCTTCCTGAAGTCGGGCAAACATAAGTATATATAAATATGTTACGTTTTAACGTTTAGTATAGATTTCTTAGAGATGAGATATTTTGACGCAGTAATAAGTATTCTATAATTGACCCGGATAACCAGCTATCATCATATCAAATTTCATCAAAATTCGGTCACAGACAGACAGACAGTCAGGCAGACAAAAATACTAAAAACTATAGATTCGGCCTCTGTATCGATTAGATTATATAATCTAATCTTTACATTAAATACTTTATTATTCAATAAGATTTTCTAAAAAGTATTTAATGTAAAGATTCGACTCAATTAAAATTTTATTATATGTATAAAACACTATCTTTTCGGTTTAAGAAATAAAATCGGGTAAAACGAGTCGTTTTGTATTCCGAGGATTCCGTAGGCAATATATTTGTAATGTTTATATACCAATAAATGGTCTCGTTTATTTTGTCAAACATATTCTGTTGCAGATCATGAGGTCCTGGGTTCCATTTAAGACGGTCTGGAAGACATTTATAATAATATTTTAGAATAAATCACTATTTGGTGGTCGTTATTTCTTATCTTACGCCTTTTCTTATTAATAAAAATATGTTTTGCTGGTACTTACCCTCGACGCTTATTATTTAAGGATTTTACGTAGTGTCAAATAATATTTTGTAAGTCTGCCAATTAGTATATATATATAACATTTGTCCTGATGTTCTTAAATCAAAAAAGTATTACAATATCGTTTTTATAAATACTCTTATACTCGGACGACGCGACGCTGTAATCTTTTCTGAAGAGGAGTGTACGATACATTCACCTTATATACTGAGCTAATCGCACAAATGTGTGTATATTTTACATAATTTACTAAACAAAAACTTTATTTAAAATGCAAATAATTTGAAGTTTCTTTGATAAGGCATTCCTAATTATCATAATTTAAACAAAAATACTTGTGTATGTACTTATGTACGCACGTAAGAAGCTATACTTCTTTGGCGTAACAGAACAAAAATAGCTAAAGATTTCATCCCGTGTGTGAAAACTCTCTGTTTGTAAAAAGAATGCAGCTAACTTCATCATGTCGCTTTTTGGCTGTCGGTGTGCGCGCGCATTGTAAAAATTTTACTCTCACAATTTTTTCCAAACGTGCCAAAAGAAGTAAGCAACCTTAAAAATACATTATAACACTTTATTGATTTACTTTATCGATAGCGAAACGTTATTTAGAAAAACTAAAACAAATCTATCAAACAATTAATAAAAAACAATAATGTACAGTAAATGACGTGGACAAATGTTAAATAAAATCTCTGAAGAGATCTCTTCCATTCAACCCATGCTGGTGGGAAATAGTGTTAAATACCGAAACAGAAAGAGAAAATGCAAAAAGAAAGAGAGTGTTTTCTAATAAATAATAATATTCTTTCAGGTCGTAAATTAACATCTATGTTGTACTTAAATATGTATACTGCCTCGGTGGTGTAGTGGCTAGCATGTACGGTTGCACACCCGGAGGTCCTGGGTTCGAGTCCCGGGTCGAGCTAAATTTAGTTATTGAGTCTTTCTGTAAAGTAAGCCTCAGTAACAGCCTGAAGTTGGGAAGTTGGCGATGTTTCACCCCCGTGCCTCGGCCGCTGAGATTGGCCGCCGTGGCCGGAATCGGTCAGGAGAATATCATTTAAATATGTACATAATAATAAATAGTTTATTTCTCTCCACAATACGTACAATAGGATATATAAAAATCCTATTCTAAGATAATCTGTTGGAGATTGGTGCCTTAACTAGGAATTAACCCGTGCAACCATCATCCCATTTGCTATCGATGTGTAAATCTGTAGTTATGTGATCTCCAATGTGAGAGGTTAGACGTACGCGACACAGGGTATCTCACAGGGTATCACAGGGTATCAGCTAGTCTCTGAGTACTCCATTGCCCATCTTTTGTTATTAGATTAAGGAGTATATTTGTATCCATTTTTGTTATTACAAATTAAATGAAATAAATAAATGTATAGCTTCAGGATAGCAACGACTTAAAACTACGAATTGCAAGTAAATTCAGCGCACCAACGTCACTCCATGTAATTTTTACGATAAAGTTGTTTTTAATTATAACTAATTAATTGAAAGGATAAATAAATTATAACTGATTATAATAATTAATGTGGGGTATCAAGTTTGCAGATGTTACGAGTGTCCTAATAGAGCGATTATTTGAATACTTAACGTATCACATACATAGAGTTAGGTATGTTACTAGCAGCCTTTCGTGTATCATCAATGTGAATCAACACACTATAACAATGAATTATCTTGTAAGATGTTTTTTTCTCACAATATTATTTTATTCTCACAACTTATCGCATTTCGCAGAGCTCCTTTGTCTATAAAAATGAATTTTCGTCATAAATATACGAACAGAGCCGGAAATAACGACTTGTTAAGGAACGTAATTTAAAGTACTTTTGAATGTAGGAAATATAAAAAAGCTCTTAGGAATGGAACATGTGCAAATACTGCCATCAGGAATGCATTAGCGCCTGAAAGCCTGTTGAATGCTCGCGCCGCAACCACTCCGCTCGCTGCTCGATCAATTGTGAGAACGCTTCAACCTAACATGCACAAATAAACTTCAACGTTTTGTTTCAAACTGGGGGATTGTAAAGTTTTAAATACGTTGTTTTTAATAGTTTCGTAAATGCCATCAGATTCAATTAATTTGCTTTAAGGATTTCCGAGAACAGTCTAGGCTCAAGTACAAGTAAAAGACCACTTGTACTATATGAGAAAAGGTAAAATCCTTTTTTAAAAATCTTTGGAAGCGATAGGTCACGTCAAGTGGGATCAAGGCCGCTCTCGTCCCTCCAAAAGATGACTTGATCTTATAATAAATTAGAATTTATTAAAGCATCGAAATGTCGTCTAGATTATTATGAAAAGAATCACCCTGTGCTAGTGGTGCTTATTTTGTAACAAGGATTACCTCATTACAGGATTCTCTGGTACAGGAGACGCTTATAAAATTAATTATAAGATTTAGAAAAAATCAACCTTATATTGCTATATTAAATATTGAAAAAATCCGACTGCGTAAAAAGATTAGAACAAGTTGACGAAGGAACATAGTATTAAGTAATTTAAAAAATAATAATATTAAGTAATTTAAATAAAAAGTAATAGTAAAATTAGGTGATTTAAATAAAAACGTAATTTTGAAAAATTAACCGACATCAAAAAAAGCACTAAAAACTAATTTAACGGGGTTTTCGTTTACTATAAATATCTAATCAGATATTTTTGAAGCCGATACAAAGCAAAACAAATCTATTTTGATACGTATAAATCATCAGAAATTCATGTATAATATTTTAACTTGAGTTCATACGTTCTTATATTTAGGTACCTACCTATTCATATGTAAAAGCATTCTCGGCTCCAACATAAATACATTATACCCTCGAAGTTCAGTTATTTTTTTACTTTTTAGTGCCTTTTTCAAAATAGGTTTAATTTTTTTATTATTTTTTTATAGTTATTCAACTCCAAGATAAATATTATTTATATTATAAATAACTCGGTAACAGGTAAGAAATACGCGGACTTCAAAATCATTACAAATATTTATTTTTGCACCGTTACAGCAAGTTTGGATCACCATTGTTGTATAACCTGTTCAAATTATTTCTAAAATGCACCAGGGGACTGCTCAATGACTGATATAGATAGTGCAAAATTAACAATAACAACACATAATAGAATATAGATTTAAGCTATTTTTTTTTTAGGACGACTACAACGTTTACAAATGTTGTGTACATTTCAGCCTCGTGAGGATGTTATTCTACATAATCGTATTCAATATACAATGAAGGTATACGTCTGAGTGACATTTTTGTGTATGTGTCACCCCGATATCTTCCCTTAGTGTTCTCTTCGTGTTATATTTTTTAAAAGCAGTTATTTTGTATTAAGGAAGTCGACAGTTAATGTACATAGTATATGCATACGTTACTAGATTGTTGCACGGATAAATTAATATAACCCTATTTGTTAAAGCTCAAAAATTAACAAATATCTGAAATGCCTTTCAAATAATAAATATCCCATAATAGCTATGATAATGTACGTTTGTAGCGATGTCAGTGAGTTCACGCTGCATTGCGGCATTCGGTTCCATGAATCACGTCATACTTAGTTACAAGCTTTACACACGAGTCTGCTCGAAGTGAATTTAAATAAAACACAAAACAATACGAGGTAAGCTGAAAAACTAACTAGAATATTCTAATTTAGCAGGTCGTAATTTAACATACGATTTTATCGTTATGAGGATACTGTACATGTCTTTAAATATTTTCTATAGTACAAAAGTGGAATTGGGTATTTATGTTGGTTTCAGCAGTACAAAAGCCAGCAAATGCCTTGACGTGGATGAGAACCCGTGACCGTGTAAATAAAAGATAAAGTCAGTCCCATGCACATGGTGTGCGCTGCGCTTAAGTCTATACCTTAAACATTCAAAGTATATTTCGACATTCTTTTTTACAAAGAGCATTAAAAACTCGAACCAGGTAGTTACAGAAGTATCTTTCAAAGTTTGTCAAAGCAGGCCTACATTGAGCGCGGCAACTTTTAACTGAGAATACAAACTTTTATACTTTATGATGTTCCCGAGCCGTTAATAAATTATACAGCTTTCGTAGATAGTTCTCAAAAGCTCTCCTGACTGTGTTCTTAAATAGAAAGCATTTTTCTTAGAGTTGGCGTAGTGTAGTGAACACTATACAGTTCACATAAGTAATTAAAGTTGTTACATTCGATTATCGGTCCGAGCTTCAATTTTGATGCTTATTTGTAATCGAACATTAAATAAAATATATTTGAATAATGTTGTAAATTGGTGGTCTGTCGCCATCATATCATCTGTTGCATGATAAGTGTTATTTAGTTATTTTTAATTTCTTTAATTTTTTTAATCTTTTTAATTTTAAAGACCTACTTTTTTTGAATTTTAAGTTCCACTTAGTGCAAACTCTAAAATAAAACAACAAATAATAAAAATAAATTGGACTCGTGCAAAAACTTCATCCTATCCAACATAAAATATAAGAATTTCTAAATATTTTATTATATCGCTTTGCTATATATTAAATTCGAAGGTTATCATCCCAATACGTTAGGTATTTTATTATGGAATATTCCTTGAATTTCCCCAAAAATTACATTTATTTCGACGCCCCTTTTCGATAGTTATAAATAGTAGTTATAAATAGCTGAGTCGAGCGACGCAGTTGACACGAAAAATAACAATTTCCATCGGATTCACGTCCATTTCCGAAGCAAGCTGACGCCATAGATTGCATCTGCATTGATGTTGGGAATTTCTGATATACTTTAACGATGGCTTTTGAACAACAAAGTATAAAAGTCGAAAACGTTAATTGACAAAGTAAAGAATATAATTCGAATATTAAAGCTTGATATTACAGAGGGAAAGAAGTAATAAAACTACAATAACAGAATTGATACTTTCTTAGATTTACGTGAATACTTGATATTTTAAATAGAACTATCTCTTCGGGAAAGACTGTCTCTCCCGTGGCCATAATTGCTGTAAAGCATTCGAAACGTGCGACTGCGTGCTGTATGGCAGATATCCTCACGTCGTCGCCATACCCTGGCCTTCGGAATGTTAGATGCACTATAGCTGTAGGAAGGTAGCCATCAGTTCTTTACTCTTCAAAAAGTAAATGTATATCATCAAACATTGCAACACAGTGCAACACTAGCTAAACTATGGCTTCCGTATATTTTAAATTTTATGTGATAAAATTAAGCTGTCCTCGAGCGCAAACGAACGATTTCTTTTGATGACGTAATAAAGAATAACTGTGTTTTTGCTGAAATAACATTAATAATAAATTATGTCGTTATAATTTTAGAGCCGCGCAAACTCGTAACTTCACAACTTATGTCTCTTAAACAACACACCTACCTGTGCAGTAATAATGTCTTTCGAAGTGATCAGATGAGGCTGCCATGAGGAGAACATTGGTAGGGTTTCGAATTTTTGGCTGCTTTTAAAAGGGATTTAATTCTTGATTGATTTTTTTGTGTACATCATAAGCGGTATCTTGGCCAAATATGGATCATATTCAAGATAATTTATTAAAATAAATTAAAGAGCTACCTCAAGTTTGGATAGTACCTATATACCTATTATGTAAACTAGCAAAAATAAAAACAAACCTATCCCACGAGAACTGTAATTTTTTCCGGGATAAAAAGTATCCTATGTCCTTCCCAGGGTCTCAAACTATTTTCTTACCAAATTTCATCTAAATCGGTTCAGTAGATCCTGAGATTACCCCCTACAACGTCACAAACTCACAAACTTTGCCTCTTTATAATATTAGTATAGATTAGTAAGATTAATTTGGCATGTACTGTTTAGTTATTATTTGATCAATTTATAATTTGACTTATATCATTTGACTTCGTTTTACAGTATTTAAATTAATTATTATAGCTGACAGTTGTAGACTAGTTATGATACATTTTTATTAAATTTAATTATATTTATTAATTATATATTGGAGATTTATTATAATTTTATACTTTTATGTTATTATAGCGAATGTTATGTACACTTGAAAAGACATACATACCTGATTAATTATTATTATTTTATATTGTCTTCCAAATGCATATAAATGTTAATAAGTATGTTGTTAGTGTGCTTTTCTAAATAAATAAATAAGATGATACGGAAAACTTCCACTCCTAAGGATGGAAGAATTTTTAAAGTCGCTGTACCATTTAGTTAAAAGTATTTATTTTTTATTAAAATATAGCATGAATCAAATCTTTCAAAATATATCGAGACTGAATTGCTTTTGCCTTATTTGTAGCAGAATATAAATTGAAATAGTTTATTGTAACACCTTTTTGTAGAGACTTACTTAGTAGCAGACGTACTTCGTAAACCTTTCAGTAGCTCTACTCTTTGTTTATTGTTTTGTTATACATTGTTTTATTTCTCTAGTATACGGCACTAAATGTTTTATTATTACTATGATATAAATTGGACGTATATTTAACTTCTACCCCTTCCTATCTCAAAGAGCGTTTCGAGTTTCTAAGGGACTCTTATATTCGCTCTTGCGAGCAACTCCTTTTCTATGAAAGCTGCACACTTTACCATTAAACATCACACGGGCTAATAATTTGGGAAAGTGTAAGACCATGTTAAAAGCGCATTATTTATCTCTTTAGTTTGTTTTAATATAATCTATACATATAATAAAATTGTAACTAAGCCGAATCTGTACATTAAATATTTTTTGGAAAATTTTATTGAAATAAACATTATTATCGATACAGAGGCCGAACCTATAGTTTTTAGATTTTTTGTCTGTCTGTCTGTCTGTAAGGGTCCCACTGGGACGTTAAATAAAAGTGGACTGTATAATTTAGTTTATTGCCGTTAATAATGAATTAATTAGAGGTGTCCGTTAGCGGTGGGCTTAGTGCAGGCGAGTGCAGCTGAGCTGCCACACCGAACAGCCTAACGTCGGTGTATTCATCCCCGCTCTTCGTAACGCGCGTAAGACCGATCCTCAGTCCGCCCGCGTTCAGATGACCAAAAACTAAATTTTTAGGTTTTACATATTAGTATACTCTTACATTGCAGTTTTTGTATTTTTTCTCAGAAATGAGATATTTTCCTATGGTAAAAAGTATCCTATATGTTGACCCGGATAACCAGCTATCATCATACCAAATTTCATCAAAACCCCTCCAGTGGTTTTTCCATGATGCGGTAACAGACAGACAGATAAAAATTCTAAACACTATAGATTTGGCCTTTGTATTGATAATAAAGACTATTTCAATAAGATTTTTGAAAAAATATTTAATGTACAGATTCGACTCGGTTAGAATTTTATTATATGTATAGATATAAATATAATAAAATTTTATATATTTCATCGATTATATGTTTGCGTTATACTGTTTGTATAAATGTATATACTCGTCTGTTGACATATATATTTATATGTATATATTTTTGTATGTATGTATGTATGTATGTGTGTATCTGCATATGTATGCAAGTATATCGTCTACCATTTTGTGTACTGATTCCTGTATCCTATGGTTGCCAGGAAGAGGTTGCTCCTAGCAATAAGGCCGCCTGCTGTACATAATTTTTTTATGTATATTCTATTTCTTTTTGATGTGGAATGAAGTGTCATTTGTTATTATATTTATGACATTAAACACTAGTTTAATGTTTAGGGTAGAGCCTATGGGTTTAAACTAAGGCTGTCTAAGCTTGAGTGAAGGCTAATGATTTGTTTGGTCGGCAGCTGTCTGTCGCACCGCGTGACCCAGCCTATTCAATTTGCACTTCGCCACTCGGCGCTGGCCGCCTGCCAGGCGATTCCAACAGTAAAGAAAAGCCTACATCTTATTTACAGATTCCTTATTTTTAAACCATTACAGGTTTCCTAGGTCAGCTGCAGACGCTACATTTACTCTATTAGCAAAATTGTGTTTTGCTTCAATTACTGAAAAAAAATGCAGGAATTTTGGTTAAATAAATATATATGCTTCAAAACGTGCCAGTTGCGCACAGATTACTTTGCCCATATCACGTAGAATGAGAAGACACGTATACGAGTATATTTTGTATTATTATTTTTGAACAAACGACCGTATACAGCTGTCACAGCGTGGCAATATCTGCTTGCTAGAAATAGCAGATTCAACTAATATGATGATTTTTATTGGCATCGAAGTTAAATGCTTGTTTGTGAGTTGGTGATAAACCTCAAATATTACAGATACAATTTTTTTGAGAAATATTTATTTATGCTGTAAACATTTTAAGTGCTTACCAAAAAGTTATTCACTTATAGAAAAGGAGGTACATTTATAGTTATTTTCTTATGATGATGTTCTCCTAGCCGATTCCGGCCACGGCGGCCAATCTCATTGAGACTAGCCAACTGCGCAGGAGATATTATGGTGCACAAGTGTACGCGCAGACACAACGTGCACTCTCTATTCCTGTCACTCTCATACTCCGGTGGGACGACTGCTCGACACGACCAGTGAGAGTTAAGGCGCAGGACCGACGGCTTTACGTGCTCTCCGAGGCACGGGGGTGAAACACCGCCAACTTCCCAACTCCGGGCTGTTACTGAGACTTACTATACAGAAAGACTCAATAACTAAACTTGGCCCGACCCGGGACTCGAACCCAGGACCTCCGAGTGTGCAGCCGTACATGCTAGCCACTACACCACCGAGGCAGTTAATTATAATATATATAGTATATTTATAATTATAATATATATAGTATATTTTCTTATAACCCCTCAACTGTCGCTGTCATTTTACAAGAATATGGCGCATCTGTCGGCTACTTTCCGAGGACCTGCGCGAAATATGTACGCATCATTAAAATAACAATATTTCTTAAAATTTTTATATATAAGCTATATATAAAGCTTATATCGTTAGAATCGTTTTAAAATAAACTAAGAATATATATATAAATGAGTTCAATTGTATTTAATAATATATAGTTAATTCTAAGTTGAAATTACTGAAAGTGATTTTTTAGCAGTATATAGTATGAAAACAGGAATTATTACAAAATAAAACTATTATTTTAAAAAGTTATAATTTAATTTAATAATTGATACAATATTTTATATTAATTGATTAAAACAACACAACTCACTGTACATTTTTTTTATACCACAAGCTTTTACAATAACATGTCTCAATCATAGCGACTTAGCGCTGGATAAAAAAGAGTTTTTTTTATACTTTAATCCTGAGAGCATTGAAGATCAAGAGATTTAGGATAATCATTTATATTATAGTTTAGTCCATATACGTTATACTGACATAGTTTGAGTTCTTATAACTATTTAGTTTACGAGAATTAAACAATAAACCAAACACTTTAAAATAAGTACTAAAAAACGTCATCTCAAACTTTGGATCGCAGGGCAAATTCTGTTTAAATTTTCATTAAAATATATGAACATCTTACAATTTAGTGATATTTAAAATTAGAAAAGTATAATAAAAAGACATGTTGCCTTATTAGAATATTTCAGAAATCAATTCTGAAAACTAACAATTTCACTATAAGAATTACAAGGGACAGCTAAAAAAGTATGGATACGACCAATTCCATCACATCTGAACAGATTATGTTATGGAAATAAAATGATAATAAAAACATCAATAAAAATAAAACAACTTCAAATGTTAATTCGGACAGGAATTATTTTTTTTCAACTATTTTTATCCTCCGACGCATAAACGACGGGGAGTTATATAAGTTTGACGTGCTGTGTGTGTGTGTCTGTCTGTCTGTGGCATAGTAGCTCCGGAAGAGATGATCCGATTTTGTTTTTGTTTTTTCTTAGAAAGGTGAATTATTCGGAAGTGTTCTAGCTATGTTTGATGAAAATCGGTCCAAGATGGCCGCCGCCACAAAATTGCGGATTACATATTATTTCACAACTCCCTCAATATGGGTATCAAATGAATTAGGGTTGACTAGTATAATACACACTACGATAAATTTCAAATCCAAGATGGCCGCCGTCACAAAATGGCGAATTACATGTCGGGGTTACTTTAAATTTTTAATTTAAATTTTATAAGATTGAAGTATTGTGCCAGTTACTGTATTGAGTATTTAATGGACTCCGTAGTTATAGTAGTAAACAAAATTATAGTAGAGTATAAAAATTTTGTAATTAGTACTCACAGATGTTTTAAATCTGAACTTGAAAATTTTGGATGCCTTTTGTTAAGTAAAGGACACTTTTTTAATATTGCTGGCAGGTAGAAGCTTTTATACATATTTTTTTAATTGAAAAAAAAGATGAGCATCTACCCTAAAAGCAACAAATACTAATTATCACTAAGTAAAGATACATACGTAGCTATACTAACCTCCTCCCATATAAAGTTCAGTACGTCTTCGATGTTCAGTCACGTCGTCGAAACGAACAAAGGCGTGGTATAATATATAAATCAGATATTTTCGAAGTCGGTGCCAGCCGATGCAAAGCACATCTAATATATTTCGATACGTAAAACATATATTTACTTATTAGATATTTATATCTTTCAATATTGTCGGCTGGCACCGACTTCGAAAATATCTGATTTGGTATCTATTCTAAATGAAAACCTCCGTTTAGTTATTTTTTACATTTTAGAGCCTGGAAGTCGGTTTATATTTTTTTTAAGTTTTTATAGAGTTTTTTATACTACACCCTTGTTTGCTTCCGCTCTACATTGCCTACAATTGGTCTTTCTTGTTCACCCCACCGATCATAATATTGTAATCTAATAAGGCATGTTTTAAGCAATTTTGGTGCAGCTACAATAAACATAAAATGCAACATGATACTAGTGTAAGAGATGCAAATAAACATATTTTTTACCCGACAACGCGACGCAAAGGAGGGTAATGTGTTTATCAGTCTATGTATGTATGTACATAGGTATGTTTTTCCTTTGTGGCACTCTAGAAACCAAACGCGTGGGCCGATTTTGATGATTCATATGTCGTTAGTGTCGTATTTACGCGAGTGCTATAAGCTATATATAGCCTACGATACTCGCATTATAGTTAAAAATTAAAAATAGTTGAAAATTAAAATGGCGGATATCAGGCGCCAATTTGTGTCTCTGTAAAAAAATCTTCCAAATCAAATCGAATGGGGTCTCAAAATAAATATTTTTGGTGATCACAAAAAAATTTAAAAGAACACAACTTACATGTTAGAGGTAATTTGGGATAAGAAATTGCTAAATATTAGGTTATACCTATGAAATTGTCGTTTAATATACAGAAAGTTAAAGTATTTTTTTTTATAAATATTTTTCATTTCTATTAATCAAATATGCACCCATGCTATTGATGCACTTTGATGCAAATGTACCAATATTGTTTTGATGCTAACGTTAAAAGCTGCTGCTATCTCATCCACAGATTGAGTATCGTCAGCTTCCACTATCGCCTTTAATGCGTCGTTACTGATTTTAGTTTTCGGGCGACCACGGGGTTAATTTTTTAAGATCAAAATTTCGATGTTGGAAGCGTTCAGACCAATAACGAGTCGTGCGTTCGTTTGTAGTGTTCACTCGGCACTCCGTACACGTCATTAATATTGCGAGCCGTTTGTGCGGGATTGCTACCGCGATGGAACTCGTATTTCATAATTACTCGTATTTTTATTGCGTTCATATTGATGAAAAACAAACAAATGTAGTTAAAACAAAACACTAATTAATAAACAAACGACTGAATTCAAAAATAGAACTCCATACTTTTAAAATAAAATACATTTGAATATAGAATTTATTGCCGGCCATTCATAAATTACGTTTCCAATGGCCAGTAAGTATTGCAGAACGGCAATTTCAAAAGACCTATTATAACTTCAAATGTCTAATAAAATTAAAAAGCTGTAAATAAAAAAATACGTTTCATTCTTGTCGCGAGATGTACATATGTATGTCACCAACTGCATAATACTTTATTCCTTCGTCAACTTATTTTCATCTTTTTAGTTAGCTTTTATGCAGTTAGGTTTTTTTATTTTTTTAATGTTTCAAAGTAATCTGTAAGTTGAAATTATATCTGTAAAATAAAAATCGTTCTGTTTAAAAAAAAAAAAAACAATTTTTATTTTTGTAGGAAAACAGTTAAAATAATTTTATAAAATACTAAATTTCAAATAATGCTAAAAAAACATCAATCTGAATATCTAATCAATATTAAAAAAGCCTTCCCCATACTATCCAACAGCCGTCAAAAATGGCGGCTCGAATTTGGGTTACGTGTTATTATATTAATAATTACTTAAAATCCAATAGAAAATTTACAAATTCAATTATACGTAGTTATTTAGTTATATATTTAAATCATGTTAATAAAAATATAATGCTTTCGCTAGTGTATTTTTTATTCAGAAAAAGTGAAAATATAAGGACTTAGCGCGCGTGAATGCTTACGATGTTTGACAAATATAATAATTTCTGTATAAAATCTTTATTCAATACACATCCTATGAAATACAAACTGTTAATTACTTACCCTTCCATCATATTCCAATCCTTATACTAATAATTTTACACTATTTTATTAATTTTTTACTCACAAGTATTGAGTTCGAAGACCGCCAAAATTTAAATAAATTGTCTGCACAAATTACAATAAATTATGTTATTGGAGTTATTACTTTTTTGAAATGTAGTATGATATTATTGCTTGTATTTTCCTTTACACGTTACAAAAGTTAGATAAAAATATATATAGTTTAAATGCGAGAAATCACACATTAAATGACATCGGGACCAATCGACCTTTAAAAGGTCGCTTGACAGACAGGGGTCTTTTTGACATCGACCTTTAAAAGGTCGATCGACAGACGAGGTAATAATACACTAGCGACTTACTGTATACTAAATTTCTTCCAAATCCGTTCAACTTTTTCACATTAAAACATTTACAAACAAACACTCATGCACAATTAACAACAGTGGATAATGGATTTTGCATGCAAAATCTGGTAAAAACAAATAACGAAACACGTAGAGAACAACAAAACCTACCCTCATAACATTGCAGAGCGATGCATTTCAGAATTTATTTGGAAAACAACGTGAGAAATAAAACTAGACATAGAAACAGCCGCTCCTCTCTAAGAAGTCCGCACCTGCGGCTGTCCGCCGGCGCCGAGCTCGCGGCTTGCTTATTTTATAATCTAATACATATGTACATAATACATATCTACTTGATAATGTCGTATTAACTTGTAACTAATAAAAAAATCGTTAATAAAAATATTTGTAGGTAAACTTCTGTTAATATCTTATTACTTGAAGAAAAAATACGTACTGATTCTAGGTAGTTAGGCCACTATAACACATCTGTATAATCTATCATTAAAACCTATATAGATAATTCTATACATGAATTTAATTAATTTTTATTCCTTAACAGATTTTGAAAAAGTAGATCTTGCTCCGGGGGCTAAGAATTATATATTAAGCTACATACATGTCACATGACATTAACTAACATTATCCACTATGAATATAAAACATAAAAAAACGACGAAATAGTTAGAGATGAATAAATAAATAAATAATAAATAAATATGTTGGGACATTAACACACAGCACCATCTAGTTCCATGGTAAGCTACGAGGCCTGTGTTATGGATACCAGATAGTTGATACACTACACATATATAAACTTTAAATACATACATATTATAAATAAATACATACATACAAGTAACATGTTTATTGCATATTAATTTTAATTCTACCTTAGGTATATTGACAACTTGCGGTAACTCTTACTTAAAGACTTCAGAAGACCTATGTTTGAAAATATTGTGAGTTTCAAAGACCAAGCTTCATTACGAAACCGTGACAAGCTGAACAATGTGAAGTTTCAGCAGTGGTAGCGCGTGTTGAGAACACGCGAGCTTGGAAATCTATTGAGACTGGTTCAAATCCTAGCACTCGCACCTCTGAAATTGAAATTATTTTAATCATTATAACGAGCTGAAAGTGAAAATGAAGAAGAAGAGAGATAAAGAAAATCATCGCGAAGAAAACTTCTTGCTTTAGATAATTTAATTATTTTAATCCAAAAACCTCTAAAGTGCGTTAACATATTGTTTTAAGCAGTTTAGTGGAGCAGCGTATTGAGATGAGGACCACACCCAGCGGGAGTTTTGAAAGAGTTGTATTATTATAAAGAACTTGATACCGACTCTAAAGAAGAAATGCTTAAAACACGTAACTCCAGCACCTAAGGGTGCGGTGTTTAAAGTTAATCTATACATATAATAAAATTCTAACTAAGTCTCTCATCTGTACATTAAATATTTTTTAGAAAATCTTATTGAAATAGACATTATTATCGATACAGAGGCCGAATCTATAGTTTTTAGAATTTTCGTCTGTGTGTCTGTCTGTCTGTCTGTTACCACATCACAGAAAAACTACTGGACGGATTTTAATGAAATTTGGTATGGTCATAGCTGATTATCCGGGTCAACATATAGGATACTTTTTACCGCAGAAAAATATCTCATTTCTGAGAAAAAATACAAAAACTGCAATGTAAGAGTATACTAATACCTATGTAAAACTTAAGAATTTGGTTTTTGGTTATCTGAACGCGGGCGGAGCCGCCGGCAATGCTATTACCTAATATATTTAGAAGGTGTCTATACTGTCGTCTGATTAAGAGCGTTCTGTTTCTCACTTCCTTTGCCGCGTAATGAAGTGCCGCTCGCAGGCTTCACTTAATTACGTGCGAGCGTCGAAGGAGGTAATCTATTCTATGTGTTTTAGAATATTTCAACGTAACGCTGAATAATAATTAGAATGGACGTTGGAAAATAAGTATAAAATGCTAATATTTTTTTGCTTAAAAATCGTTTTTTTATGGAATTTTAATTGAATACTTAATTTTTACGGTAATTACGTAATGAAAATGTAATATCGATATATTTAAATATAAACTATCCTTATACGGATATATAAGAACTCGCATATTTACTGCCAAAAAATATTGGCATTGGAACACCACTGTTGTTCTTGCTACTTCTCACAACACTGGACATCTATACCCACAAAATTATACTAAATGAAAAAAAAACCATCACGTCTAGACCAAAGACTAAAGCTGAAATTTTAATGTATTCATAACTTTTCACTAATTCTTCTCTATAAAACAAAAATTTAAAATTTTATAGTTTTAATAAATAAATATGTTGGGACACAGCACCATCTAATTCCATGGTAAGCTACGAGACTTGTGTTATGGATATATTACCAGATAGTTGGTACACTACACATATATAACTTTAAATACATACATATTATAAGCATAAACACCCATGACTGGAGTACAAGCATTCCTGCTCATCACACAAATGAATGCTCCCAGCGGGACTCGAACTGGGGACCGCTGGCACAGCAAGTAGGGCCACCACAAACTGAGCCAAACGTATCGTCAAAGTATAATAATTTATAAGGTGAAAATCTACGATATTTTGACAAGAAGAAGAAGGAGCGTTTTGAAGAATTGTTCAATAAAAAACATAAACGAGAGAAGCCGTAGCTCAGTTCGTGTTTTTCAAAAACAGTTGTTTTTATAAATTAATATCAACTATTTGTTTTATCTGCGGTATTTGCAATAGATATTCTTTATTTTTTTCTAATTTGATAATTGTTTTCACTTTCGTGATTGAGGGTAATAAAAAGTTCCGCCCCGAGTGCACACTGCACATGCCTCGCCCACGTAAACTATCTAACTCCAAAGACAAAGCGAAGATAAACTCGTGTAGAAGTCAACAAAATCCAACTTGCACCTAAACTGTTAGTCTATTTGCGGGCTCCAACTCTTAAACTTTTGGACTTAGACCATTTCTAGCCCGTCTAGAATTTGTGTTCTGACAAATACGGGTTGTACTGACGCTGCGCTGTTTGTAGGGAGGCATCTCGTTTCATTGTTAATGCCTCTGATAATTGTTGATAATGCGTTTGAACTTTATTAAATTAGTCTAAAAACAATCTAGAAGCATGAAAGATCGCACAAAAGTTTTTAAAATAACTCCAAAACGAAAAAGGTATTTTTTGTGTCTGTTAAATAATATTTTCGTCAATTTTGATTTGATTATTGTGATTATTTTTTCATAAATAGGTTTTTCAATTTATATAGGACCATCTATATTCTATATACATTTCGAGGAATAATTACTTTTCAAGTGATTTTGCATTTTTTGCGATCGATACCTTTGTAAATATTACTTTTTAATTAAAAAGTAGTGGAACAAGGTTTCTTATCATCAAGGTTCATTTGGCGAGTGGGAGCTAGATAGAAAAAAGTGTTCGAGTGACGTGATGACACTTTTTATTATTTACTTAGAACACCATATGAGATGTTATGATGTACTCCGTGTACCAGGCGATCATAAAGTATAGTATAGTAAGAAATTCATGTACATTCTGTGCAGCCTTTTCTTTGATAAGCTTCAACATGTACAATGTTTA
The DNA here is from genome assembly GCA_951806755.1 of Brenthis hecate. Taxonomy (NCBI): domain Eukaryota; kingdom Metazoa; phylum Arthropoda; class Insecta; order Lepidoptera; family Nymphalidae; genus Brenthis; species Brenthis hecate. The sequence goes on along the minus strand of OX638275.1, from coordinate 6,920,808 downwards.
TGACACAGATCAATTTGTAAGACTTAATTTATGAGCCAAGGGCAGACAGTAAAAAGAACTTCTTATCAGGTATCCCACGATACCGACCGACATTTTCTAAACTACTATAAAATATAAGAAACATAAAAATATAAGTTAATTAATTAAAATAAGATTTTTTAACAGCACTAATTGTGTTCAAATGGTGCCTATACATTAAATTACGTAAACCAGTATTCAAATATTATATGATATATCTATAAAACCTAAAACGCAAATTTTCAAATTAAAAAACACTTTTTGACCTCAAATAACTTCTTCAATTGTATACATATTAAGATTTATATACAAAGTTTAGTAGAAATGGAAAATATTTCTTTCTGAACACAATTTCTCAGTTTTGGCTTACGTTAGGTAATTTACGTGGAAAATCGGTAATTTTAGTCGACATCTTTTGCACAATGTTTTTTACGCATAACGAGATTCCGGCCACGCTTTTACGGTAAAAGCTTTTAAACTAAAATGACTCATATTTTTATCTAGTTAAGAGCGCTACGGATTTAAATTCAATAAATAATATACTTTGGTTAGATTGTGCGTCATGTTTATCATTGTGTAGTGTATGTGGGTGGAACCGACATGTTTTTGTTGAGGAAATGGCCCTCTTTTTATTATTTAGTAAGTAGTTAGGTAAGACTTGTTAATTTGCATATAATGCTTCATCTCTGAAACATTGTCAACATTAGTGGTTTTTAGAGAGCCCTTTTACCTCCTAGGAGGGTTTTTTTGGTTATTGTCAAACTCGTGTTTTATTAATTGCGTCCAAAATTTCTTAATACCAAGATTTAAGTAAGCCAGAAGAAACGAGCATAGTACATGGATGCGTTATCAAAATTTTAGTGATGATGTTCTCCTAGCCGATTCCGGCCACGGCGGCCAATCTCATTGGGATTAGCCAACTGCGCAGGAGATATTGTAGTGCTCAATTGTACGCGCAGACACAAGTGCACTCTCTATTCCTATCACTCTCATACTCCGGTGGGACGACCACTCGACACGACCGGTGAGAGTTAAGGCGCAGGACCGACAGCTTTACGTGCTCTCCGAGGCACGGGGGTGAAACACCGCCAACTTCCCAACTCCGAGTTGTTACTGAGATTTACTATACAGAAAGATTCAATAACTAAACTTGGCCCGACACGGGACTCGAACCCAGGACCTCCGGGTGTGCAGCCGTACATGCTAGCCACTACACTACCGAGGCAGTTAATTTTAGTAGGTATACAGTTACGACTTGTTACTAGAATACAATATTACCACCTCCACGTAAATTTCTAAGAAATCTATTGTTAACTCTAACGGCGTGATTTAATATTGAATATATTATTTAATAGTGAAATACGAACTGATTGATATAGGTATCCCATGAACGAATTAACCACTGGACCAGACATATAAGCGGACGCACCTTTACCGGTCATGTCAGTAACTAGGGTCTACCTAGCCTAGGTCGTTTGTTTTTTGTGTCAGTCTCAAGCACTTACTTGTCAACAAAACATCTCCTAAAAATGACTAAATGTTCTGTTAAATGGTGTAAAAACTATAACGGCGGAAGCAGCACTATTTCTTTTCACTTGTAAATACATTATTTTATTACATTTATTGTTATTTATCACAAAATTTAATTAAATGTAAAATAAAATGTCATATTATCCAACTATGTTAAATATAGTCGATATTTCTATGTATTGTTGACATCTGACAACTATCATAAACGGGTTGGATTATACCATTCAGAACAAATGACAAAACTGTCGAGTGAGTCCATTTGACATCGACTAGTGCTTGACAATGTCGAAAAATATATCGATATTTGACGAAATAACTGAACGAATTGTGTTATTTGTACAGTACAATAACATAAAAATATTTTCTAAATCAAATAAAAATATAATAATTAGTATGTGTACTTAATTTTACCAAATTTATATACTTTAGAATATTATTCCATTGTAATAATAATAAAGATCATTTTATTTCAACACATAAATTACACAAAATCAAACAATAATGTTTTATCACTAAACTTCTGGGTTGGCGATTTGTAATAAAACACTTTACCACTTGCACTAATTATTTTACTTTCACGATCCAACACTCACTTTTTCACAATTTGCAATCACTTTTTCTTTTTCCTAATTTCACAAATGTTTATTAATAGCTGAGCAATATTAGGACAGTGTCACATTTTTATAACTACCCGAGACAATTAATTGCCAATTAAAATAGTTCAATAACAGAATCAACAAAATCACTTTATTTAATTAAATTAGCTTAATATTTTTTTAATCTTTACAAAATAATATTTATTAATGGAATATACACCCGATATTCATTTGTTTATTAACATTATTATAGGCCAACAGAATGTTGCCATCAATGCCATCGTATTTATATAAATCAAATTAAAAAAATATTAATATTTGACACATTATTATTGCCTCTTTAATTCATTTATTTTAATTTATTATAATAAATACAGATATTTTAAATTATAAGATGTAAAATATGATGACTATGTTTACAAATGTCTAAAATGTCATTCATTGGTTCATCGATATATGTATTTTATCGATTACGTTCAAGCACTAGAAATATTGTATTGTGTATCAGTGTTTATAATAATGTAATAAAATCTATGTGTGCGTTATGCGTCACTTGGTTGAACTAGTTTTCATACATTTGTATTTTATGTCAGGTCCAGTCTCTAATTCGTCCATGAGGTATCCATATCAAACAGCAGTATTGCTGTTTTGCTCGTTAGTTTGAAAATCCTCACGGAAAACTAAGCCTTGTGTTCTGTCTCTCACAGATTTATTGTACATTATCGCAATCAAAATATTTATCCGAGCTTATTAAAACGTGACAACTCGAACGAAAGTATCGTTCAAGGGATAATTACGCGACATGTTTGCAAATTGGAGTGCGATGTTGAAATGAAACGGGGCGTGTATTGAGGAAGATTAAAACGATATTAAATGGGACGTTAAACAGAGGCAATTAAATGGCGTCCACCCCCTTAAATCTCCCCTTTCACCCTTAACACTTGTTCTTTTTGGAGAAATAACATTTGTTTGTTTGAACTCTAATCTATAGAAGTACTAAATTGATTTGAAAAATTATTTTTGCATTTATTGAGAAAGCTGTCTAGCATCTCGCTATGATCTTTAGGAACTCAGTAAATACACCTAAATATATTTTCCCACTCATAAAGCATACTCTACACGTACATATAAGATTAAAAGTACATTCTTACCATCAACGATATAAAATCTGTTTACATGAACAGATCAACACATTATTTATATTGGGCTTAAAGGCCGCGTTGAGCTTCACGAAAGCAAATGAACACAAATATATATTTTAAAAAATAATGATATTTTGTTTCTACCTATAATATTATAAACATAAACAAACTAAACTACAAGCTTAAGTTAAGAACGTCTTTTGACTGAGAATTCTGAAGTATTTTTAGCTGAGGTGGCTTTTACGTAATTTTGTAGGATTAAGGATATACATAACTAAATGAATACTTGAATGAAATATTTGCTCGTTATCATTAAAATGGTTATTAATTAATCTGGAGATGCGAAACTTTTCTTCAGCTCGGCAGTTCCAAGGCTGTAGCAATCATTTACACGCGTCATAATTACTTCTTCCTGTTCAAAGGAACTTTCTGCGTTAGAAGTTAAGACAGAACTCGGATTCGGGAAAGTTCTTTGTAAGTTGTTGGTCTTTTTGAAATCTTCATTAGACAAATCTTTCGCCGATTCACTTTGTTAGATTGTAATTTTCTGTAATTAGCAACCATGTGTTAATAAATAAATTAAAAAATCTATAATATATACATATAATAAAATTGTAACTAAGCCGAATCTGTACATTAAATACTTTTTGGAAAATCTTATTGAAATAAACATTATTATCGATACAGAGGCCGAATCTATAGTTTTTAGAATTTTTATCTGTCTGTTTGTCTGTCTGTTACCGCATCACGGAAAAACCACTGGAGGGATTTTGATGAAATTTGGTGTGGTGGTACCTGGTTATCCGGGTCAACATATAGGATACTTTTTACCGCGGAAAAATGTCTCATTTCTGAGAAAAAATACAAAAACTGCAATGTAAGAGTATACTAATATGTAAAACATAAGAATTAGGTTTTTCTTCATCTGAACTCGGGCGATGCCACGGGCAATGCTAGTAAATATAATATATTAAATAAATAAAATATTAAAATAATCGGATATTGTGTCGGAGGTCGTAGGTTCAATTAAGAACATTGTATCTGCCATATCTTATACTCAATTCGTTATATTATGATTTTTAAACGCTTTAACGATATTTTTGTGTTAGGAAGTACAAAACAAATAGCTCTCAAACAGTAAGCTAACTGAATTAATGTGTTTCGAATGCACTCTCGAGTCTCATAAAAACGAGCAAAGAAAGACAGTTATAATAAAAATATCTCAATGGAAAGTGTTTCCGTTAGGATGTCATACACTCAGGATGGCGTGCATATATCATAATATATTTGTGGATTTGGCTTACATATATATCACATAATAATATGGCTTACGTATGTAGGTATATATAAATCTTATCTCATTATAACAAATTGTTTAATAAACTGCATAACAATGAAACACGTTTCCTATATTAATCGTTAAGTTGTTAATAACTTATATTTTTTCATGCACACAAGAGAGAATTATACATCCTGCGCCAAACGTCGAAATGGCTTCGTCGTAAGACTTCACCTGCGTCGACGAACACCACAGAGGTTTTACAAAAGAGCTCGATGTCTGCGAATAAACCAGCGGCGCGATATATTAAGCGCAAAAAATTCGCTATTTTAAACGTGAGTAAAAGGACAAGCAGTGATGTTGTCAAAAATTGTTTTTTTTTTTAAATCTTGTAGGTGTTTATGTTGTTTAAGGATAGTCGATAGATATAATCGTATAATGTATTTATAATCGTATAAAATATTTTAGTCCGTCTGTTCTTTTTTTCTGTCATTTCCATTAAATTCCTTTAGGTTTTTGTAATAAAATTAAAATTCATACCAACCAGTAAAACCAACGTATACACCGCCTGTCAACGCTAGTATAGAATAAGTTAGGAGATGAAATAATTTATTCAATACTAAACTTTCATTAATGAAATAATATTGTTTACGCAAGAACTGCTCCTCGCTCGTATCTACAGATGAGAATGTAAGCTAATTACGGCGGTGGATATGAAGTTGTTTGCACGTGACTCGCATCACCCCCCCCCCCCCCCCTCGCGACGCACCGTCGCGTTGTTTTAACTCATTTTATTATACAAAGTAAATTTACTCTAATGAGCGTGCTTTTGTTAAATTCGACGGTATTGTGAAGGTACGTCGATGCCTTCTGTGTCGAATAGCACGGGTTCGATGCGACTGCCTAATGCTACCGATGTATATGTGTTCTAAAGGATTAAAACATAAACTACACCTGTGGATGCAGAGCTTAGGACGTTAAAACTAAAACTAAAAAGATACTCTTCAGTTTTATACTCCTATATCAATATAAAATTGAAGAAGGTTACAGGCTATCTGACATCACACTACGCGCTACGAAGCGGAGTTATAATAAAGCGACCAAATCCGAAAAGATAAATTAAAAATGCAAAATATTCGTGTAAATCTAAGAAATTGTTACACTATGCAGATGAAACCGCGGACGACTAAGTCAATGAACTTTAGCGAAAGTAAGTTAATAAATTAAATTAAACTTTAAATAATTAGAACTATTCAAAGCTTACACTCCTCCTTGCGCGCAAGCCTTGTTACACATACCTACTCGTATGCAAATAAATATGTAAGTTAGTCTCCCAACCATAATATATATCTATGTAAAGAACCCATCTCTCCGATACTCCATTTCCCACTCTAAAGTCCCACTGCTGGGCACAGGCATTCCTTTAATTCGAGGGGATCAGACGATAGTCCACCACGCTGGTCAAGTGCGGGTCGGAATTGTCACATGGTTTTCGAAAAAAAACAACATATTCGAATTACATGTAACATTGTCTTATTACAAATTCATTATAAAGCCATCAACTACGAGTTTATTAGTATTAGAATAATATATCTAATAACAGTTTCAGGCGACACGCGGGCAAATGTTTTTATCCATAATAGAGACTATTAGTGGACACGACTCGGGTCACATGAATTACTGGCGATGCTATCATTACTGAGAAACGCGTCGATCAGACGACTGGGTGCTTATGTATATATTTTAATATGTGTATGTAGTTGATTGTCTGTCTGTAACCTAGTTTTTACGAAGAAGAATAATTTATATGAAGAAAATTTAACGAAATTTTATTTCCATATACTAAATTCCTTGAACTATTAGGCAAGATTGAAGCTACAGTAAAGTTTGGAATAACTTATCATGTCTTTTAATTATCTATTAATACAAATTATAACATACTAGGGACTTACCATCTCTTCGCTCGAGTTCATTCCTAGGTTGGTTTCCCACACAAACTTTCATCCCCATTTCCACCTCTTTAAGGGATGATTTCCGGGATAAAAACTATTTTATGTCCTTGCCATGGTCTCAAACTATCTTCTTACTAAATTTCATCTAAATCGGTCCTTTAGTTTCGGAGCTTATTCGGTACAAACAAATAAAAAAAATATCTTTGCTTTGATTTAAAATGTACTTTTGTCTCTATTAAAATAATAATAATTAAGCTTTTTTTGAAGTCTCTGGCTAGGCAATGGCCTTTCTCTACTTTTCTCTTCAATCCAAAGAGGGTAGGGTCCTACCCCAGCGCAGACTAAATGCGGGTGGCGGATGTCACATATTTTCAGAAGGTAGTTAGGGTATTTCAGACATGTAGATCTCCTAGCATGCTCCTCCTCCTCCATACATTCTTAATCTTACAAGCAAATGAAAAATAAGATAAGCACATAAAAATTGGTCGCATCAGAGGTATAAGACCCGGCCGTGACCGAGCACCACTCGCTTTTCCAATCTCTCACACTTTAAGACATATTTAAAAAAAATACAACAAATGCTTAAATTATTAATATTTTAATTGCCTTAAGGCTAATTTTTCAATATTTTTAATATAGTGCACTTTGGTTTCACATAGCTAAGTCGCTTGTCAGTGTGGTGCCAGTTAAAAATTTGTCGCTTCAATTTCTTCTTTAGAATATTCCAAGAGTAACCCAACATAATCACAACGCTATACATATCAAAAGTATATAATAAAACTTTTATTTGAATTTCCTTAAAGATATTTTTATCTGGCGCATTTACATAAGACTTTAGCTAACTTTCACATTTCTATGCGAAAAAATCTCCGAACGGTTGAGGACGTGATTTTGTCGCTTCTGCAGCCTCTCGAGCTTATTACTACGCTAAAAAGAAAAAATACTTAAGCAAATTGACGACACGTTTGGCACAGTTTGTAGTGACCCTACTTGCGGTGCCAGCGGTCACAAGTTCGTGTCCCGCTGATGGCATTTATTTGTGTGAGGAGCACGAATGTTTGTACTCCAGTCATGCGTGTTTCTATTTATAATATGTATGTATTTAAAATTATATATGTGTTCAACTATCTGGTATCCATAACACAAGCCTCGTAGCTTACCATGGAACTAGATGGTGCTGTGTGGTAATGTCCCAACATATTTATATATTTATTTAATTGGTACAATTTGAATTATTTATGGAAACCGGATATTTTGAAAAACGAGGAGACTAAGTTGGTACTCAATTCTTATACACTAAATATCATACAAACATGGGTTTGTTCGAAAACGTTTTTATGAGCGAAGCAGGTAGTTTAGGTAATAGTTGAGTTTCTTTCGCCAGTTCTTCTCAAATCTGAGACTTCTTCTTTCTGAACTGGTAGTAGACTCATGACGTTCAGAAAAAAAATGTAATAATTTAACGCTGAATAAAATATTTTGAATTGAATTTGAAATGGAAAAGATAAATTACTTCGCACAGTACTTAAGTTGTAACAATAAATTTCAATGTATACTTATTAAAATAAAATAATTCCAACCTGTGATTTTGCACCTATAAGAGCGCAAACAGATGAACAGAAAAATGTACTATTTATAAAAAAAATATGTAAATAACAAAGAAATTTGCATTTTAACAGTATTATAAGAAGCATGTGAAAATACTCTCCTTGCCTCACAAAATTTTTAGATTCTACTTTGTATAATATGATAAATTTGCATCGGATTTGCCATTTCCTAAAGCCATGCACCCTTCACTACCTCACTGAGCCCGCAGTGTCGCCAACGATACTTGCGCCTTCAATATAATTTGAATAAATTTGAGAAACAGCTTTGCTCAATGAGTGGGAAATGTAAAAATATTTTATACAAGCGACTCACCCTCGCTTCGCTCGGGTTTGTCCCTAGCTTGCTTCCGAAAACAAACTTTCAACCCCATTTTCTCCCCCTTAAGGGATTATTTCCGGGATAAAAATCCTATTTCCTATCCAGGGTCACAAACTATCTTCTTACCAAATTTCATCTAAATCGGTTCAGTAGATCCAGAGATTACCCCCTACAACCTCACAAACTCACAAACGTTACCTCTTTATAATATTATTAGTATAGATTAGGTCCTTACTGGCTAGTTTGAAGTTCGATATCTTTCGACTTAAAGTTTCAAATAAAAAAAATATTTATACAAAAGGCAATGCCGCGACCCACTGACTGACTTATCAACGCTCTGCCCAAACCGCTTATAATAGAACTCTGAAAGAAGAAATTTGATTTTATGCTGTAGCGTCATTTAAGCAAGATTTTTTCAAAATTAATTGAAAAGTAGGTAAAAAGGGAAGTTTTTAGTATTTAACTTAAAATAAAAAATATAAAATAATTACTATTAATTACAATGAATTACCTTAGTTATAATAATTATCATTAATTACCTTTAAGAGTTATAATGAAATAACTAACTTATCTTTTAGTCGATACAAAATAAGTGAGTAAAAACAACAGTTTGGTGATACGAGTACGTGAGGGAACCTTCGGTGCGCCACTTTAAGTCGTACGTGCACGATTTTATGTTTAAAATCCAGTGTAAGAAGTAACAAACATTTTCTTTTGAAAATCATTTGGCTAATAAAACACTAGGAATATTCAAAACTAAAGGGTTTATTTCCTGGTTGTTAATAACGCTAGTCTATATACTTTTTACCGCTGGAAAATATTACTGAAAAAAAATGCAAAAACTGCAATGTAAGAGTATACTAATATGTAAAACCTAAGAATTTGGTTTTTGATCATCTGAAAGCGAGCGGAGCCGCGGGCAATGCTAGTATAATATATTAAGTAGGTAGCTGTGACATTTAAAATTCAGCTCTTCATTTGTTTTCCCGCCATTCGGTTTTTTTGACATCACGGAAACGAAAAGAAAAATAATGTACTTATTTAAAAATGTTCATCCCAATAAAAAAATTCGACTCCAATAATATTTAAACATTTTTTTTATTACATATAAATTATTAGTATAATCGGCTATTTGTCTAGTTGAATTATTAATATGGTTCCACCATTGAACTCCATTACGGTAAATGCTTACAACGTAATTAAAAAAAATAAACCGATAAATAGGCAGAACGTTATATAAAGATGAGCAAGGTAGTACACAATAGATAGAATTTAATTACTAATATTTCATATAAATATTCCATTTAAATCTCAAAATATCTTTTTAACGAGTCTCAAATAAATCCGAATTACCAAATGTATATTTCGGTACATAATGGAGCAAAATTAAAGCCCAGAATACAATATTTAACTCTTTAATTTAATGTTATTTTAAACTTGTGTTCTTTTTCCGAGTATTTTATAAAGATATTTTTTTTTAATTTAGCTCGAGTATAACACGGGCAAAAACTAGTCAAATATAAAAAAAGTTGGAACGCCATAACCTTTAATATATTTTAATGAATAATTACATTTATCGCCATATTGACGTACATTTGAACTATTTATTCTACTAACATGAGTGTTCTAGGGCCATAGAAAGCTTTTATGTTAACTACGTGATCCCCTACAGCTTTTTCCCTTAATAGCAGAATGGGACGACCATCGACTAACCTTACGTATGAGAGTAGGTACTCGCAAGAAGAATTTTCAAATTATTTTCCTCTCAACGCAAAGCTCTTGTTAAAAGTAAATTAAGCTTTAAGTTCGTGGTGGTAAGTAAATTAAGTTCGTGGTTTTTACAAACATTCAAAATAAAATTTAAAAGGTTATATACATCAAAGTAAAGTAAAATCATATACCTATGTACAATTAGTTACAAATGTATTATAATATGTACATACAAGTGTAAGGTTGCATTTTTATTTATTGAGTGTTTTAATAGAAAATAATATAGATATTAGATTAATTTGTAATTATTTATGTATCATTTACTTATGTGACCTGGGCCGATAGGAATGTGTTTAAAAAAAAAAAAAAAGGGCGCGGATATTCATTTGTTTGTCCGCGCTTTTGCACAGAGATTTCGGTACCACCATGTAGTGACTAGGCACGAATTTATTTATAATATAACATAGGAGCAAGTGCTAATACTAATAGAACCTGCGATATTTATTGTAATGAGCTGTGGTAATATTAAACTATTTATATCTTCTACTAAAAGCTATTTTAATAGCTACTCCATCCTTTCCTGCTTTTATCCTATTATAGTAAATAGGTCGTAGGTAGTACACTCGACAGTATACCTAATTCTAGATTCTAAATACGTGCCAATTGGAGGAAGACATGTTAAAAAGCTTAAATAAGACCTGGAAGCTTATAGATGAAACTGGATCAATAGTATCGAAGCTTACCTTTAGAATACGGCCTCACTCGTCTAGTTCACCTCACGGCTCTGCGACGAGAACAAAGCCAACTTTAATTATGGAATGAGCTAACGAGCTTCGAATTAAGTTACACAGTTCTTATTTTAAGCTTTACTTCGTTTATCAGCTTGCCTTTATTATTAGCAATCGCCGTTCCGAATAGTTCATTCAATGAATAAATAATATTTTTTACTGACTTCGAAAATATCTAATGGGTAGTATGTATAGAGTATAGTATATTATATTAAATACTTATCTAATATTTATAGGTAGAGAGTATACATATAATACACTAGCGACTCACCCTCGCTTCGCTCGGGTTCGTCCCTAGCTTGATTCCCAATACAAACTTTCATCCCCATTTTCATCCCCTTAAGGGATGATTCCGGGATAAAAATATATAAATATTCGGACAAAAATATAAAAATATATAATATATAGATTTCTGGGATAAATATATCCTATGTCCTTCCCAGGGTCTCAAACTACCTTCTTACCAAATTTCATCTAAATCAGTTTAGTAGATCCAGAGATTACCCCCTACAACGTCACAAACTCACAATTCACAAACTCATAAACTTTACCTCTTTATAATATTATAATATAGATAGATTGACGTATAGTATTAGTATTGTATATGAAAAAAAAATCCATCTTATAGAAATATCACTCAATAGATTACGACACGGTTGCGGTTCTATACCTACGAATATGTTGTATTATCTGTTTAACCATTTGCCCAAATTATATGCAGTAAAAGGGAAAAGTCTTTTTGTTTTAAACATTTTAGACGATAAATTTACTTATTTTGATAAGAATTCAGAATTGTTGATAATATGACCAATAAACATGACCTACCGATTAAAATTATTTTTTAATATAAAAAACTACTTTTTGTGACTTGAATATAAAAGTTAGATGTATGCTGTCGCTGACTTTTTTGTAGGCATTATTAAGCTCTATCCTAGCTCTCTGCCTATTCCTATTATTATAGTGAGAGCAAACTCTAGAAAAGGTTTTTTGATATTTCACAAAGTTTTTTACCGAAGTAGAACTTGTTATCTATGATTTTTTGCAATTTTATTTAGACGTTTCCAAAATTCCTTATCTTCTCTAAATGTCAAGAATGTTTAGTCTCTTCAGAACGTACCACAGGACGTATACATACTCGTACATATATGTAAAGATAATATTATAAATAGTATCGCTATCGCTATAAGTAAATTTCAGAATTTGTCAGTTTAATTCCAGAGTTTCCAAAGTGTGGAGAAACATCTAGTTAATAATTAAAGTTTCATGTTTACTTTGTACTGAAAATATTTGCGTGCGGCCCCGGAGTGGGCCCGGCGCGGCGCGGCGTGCGCCGGGAGCGACACTTGAGCCGGTTCCAACTGATTGTATAATTGAGCACAGAACTAATTATAGTTGGCGACTTTGTTCTTGTTGGGAGCCGCATCCCGCCGCCGCGACACGCGACACGCGCCACCCTCCTGCAACCAACTTATTGAAACTTACTCGTACTTTTACATATTTACAAAGTTATTGTTTTGTTATATAATGTTTGCTGTGCGCCTGGTCGCATGCTACGTGCAATATGTTGCGATTTGAGATATACAATGTTTATAAATGCGCGGAAAATAACTATAAATCAATGAAAATCAAACATGGCGCCAGCGAAGCCGGAGGCAAAGGCTAGTACAATATGTATGTATATGTATATATATATATATATATATATATATATATATATATATATATATATATATATGTCATCATAATGTCATCTAAGTTTTCAATGCAGTTTTATAATTTTTACTGGCCATACCTATGCAATTACCGTATTCGAGTCAGATATCGTGGGCCAATTTTATCGATTATTATCGGTGATTTTTCCACTAGTAGGCTTATAATTCTGTCTTAGTGTTTCAAAAACCAAATCAGTGTTTTCAAATCTCCAAACATCTCTTTATTTAGTTTTTTTTTTTTTGTTTTTCCACTCACTCATTATCGATATTACTTATTCTTATTCAGTTTTGACGCGTAATAATTTTACTACCATGTAAATTATCATTCTCTTAATACATACTATATTTTTATCCACTTCCTTAAACCAAAATGTTAAAGCAAAAGCTAAATGAATAAATCAAGGTAACCGCCTCAAAGATTACATCAAGCGGTTTAATTCAACGGCCAGCCCATGCCGGGGCAAAGGATGCGCTGATGTAGTTAGATTTCCCAGAGGACTTAATATATGGCGCCGTACGTTTCCCCCTTCCTCCGGGGATCCCCCGGGACTGCGGCCTACTAGCGTGGATTACGGTGTGGCGCGTCGATTGCAAGTTCCTATAGTCTTATCTATGTTAAAGTGATATTATGGATTAAGACACTAACTAATTCTATCTTTGATCTTATGATTGTTCAAGTGACTCAGCCTTGCTTTGCTCGGATTCGTTTCTAGGTACATTTTAACAGTTAGTATGGAATAGACAACATGTGAAAAACAAAAACAAATCTATCCCACGGGAACCGTACATTTTTTCGGGATAAAAAGTAACCTATGTGATATTCCAATCTATATCTATATCTGTGCCAAATTTCAACTAGGTCCGTCAGCCGTTTTTACGTGATTGAGTAACAAACATCCATTCGTCTAAACTTTCGTATTTATAATTTAATGGCACTATCTATTCAATCTTGTTGACTCAATCTTTTAAGGTTCCATATAATGAGAAGTCTCATTCTCATTTTCTGATGATATTAATAAGCTAATCTTCGTTGAAATTGGCTGTACATTGTATAATGATAAAATAAGAAAACTCCAACCCTCATGCACTACCATCACCATCTTTCAGGAGCTGCAACGATTTCAAGCACATTCAATGGACAGCGCACCCCTTAACTACCCTTTGTTTAACCTACAAATAATCTGGAAGTTAAAGTCAGTAATTACAGTTGCTAAGTGCCAGTTTAGTTTTACAACATTAAATAACACTCAGCATATATGTATGTACGTAACATTATGCAGCGTCGCAGCGCACGGCGCCGGTCGCTGCGATCTGCGGATATTATTTATTCACGTCCATTGTACTGAGAAAATATACGAAGCTTAGAATTGCTACGAAATACGTGTCAGTGAACTTTTAGTTTGTTTAAAGCTAGCTGACTCTAGGTACAGGTCGGTGAAGCGTTTACTGTTTCTAAGTTTTAAAATTTCTCGTATCTACTAAGAACAACATATGTATATTTTTATGTATGTTATCAGTAATTTTATGAAGCATTATTAATTTGATTTCACTTTGATATGCAGTCAGTTCATATGTTTATTTTTTATTTTGTATACTAGCGAACCCGGCAGACAGTATGCGAAGAACCATCCAGGTGACCCCGTTAGTACGAGTACACAAAAAAATTATCAAAATCAATCAAGCCATTTGGGATGAGAAAAATTTTGAATACACTCATAAACACAGTAGAATTTTATATATAAGGATATGGTGACAACTTTTTCAAACACTGTTTATGTTGTTGTATCGATAAGTAAAAATACAAAAAAAATTGACAATCTGTATAAAATACGCCACATACGAATGGAAACCTAAAATCGGCCTACAAGATACACGATTCTAATGCTACGTGAGCGCTCATGTCGGCGACCGACGCAGCGACCGGCAACGATCGAGTTCCACACGAAATCATAATTCCATCCAACGCTTTTCAAATGGAATTCGTGATCAAGTTTAATTAAGCTCGCATTTAAAACAACCCTTTGACTGGGCTCGGTACATGCGTCATGGACGCAACCACTAAGTGCACAGAATAGAAAATTTAGCGTATGCAATTATACTTTTTATACTATTCTGTCGATTTTTATAAAACTTTTACAAGGTTTTGTGTATGACATCAGGATACGATAGGTGACGTGCGAATTGAATCAAATTATTTTCGGTTTTAAAACGTAAGCACAACAGTGGCACCAACTAATAATTTGATACATATATGTATGTACATGTACGTACATACATACATACTCGTATGTACCAACCCAAGGGGTAGGGTTGGGTCAGGACTATGGTCTGATTCCTCTTGTATTGAAGGGAGCCCCGTGCCCAGCAATGGGACGTTAAAAACAACTGAATGCGGAACATGTATGGGATGTACAATTGTGTAATATATTTGTTACTTTAAGCCTGAACCAAGCAAAGGTGAGTTCAGCGCTGGGTTTAAACTAGGGGCACTCGGGGGTAGTGCCCAGGGCGGCAAATTTTTAGGGGCGGCAAAATTCGGAGGGTTGGAAAAAAAATCTCTACGCATTATCGAAAACGCGTTTTAAATGTTCCGAAAATGATTAATTAAAAAAATTAACTAGTACATTTTACGAAAAATTTAAATCATTTATAAATAATTAAAAATTTAAACTATTTTTTTGCATTTTTTTCAAAAAAAATATAATACTTATTATTTATTATAATAACTTTATCAAAACTTTACCTATTTAATGCAAAATTTCGATAATAGGGTGGCATTTTTTATTATGCCCAGGGGCGGCGCTAAGGTTGAATCCGGTCCTGGATGAGTTACTAACTCTACTACTAGTATACTACTATAATACAGTAACTATAGCCTATATATGTACATTACTTATCAGTTAGCTCACATCCGATCACTGCGGTCAACTAATTAGCTGTATTTATGTTACCTTTTCACCGCATTTGAACGCTGACGCTGAAATCTGTTTCAAATAAATGTAATCTTTAGAAAGTTATCGTATATACTATATACACGTCGTGTTATCCATATACTACGAACATCATCTTTGGTGGTTACTCATCTTGTGGGCGTTATCAGGAGTCAAATTATAAAGTATTCAATGCTCAATACATAATTTAATCAGGGAAATCACAATGTTATAAACTTGAAACGGTAATTGTAATGATATAGAGCTAGCGGGTTCACAGTCACCGATCATCGACTTCCAACTACAATATCAAACATAACTCTATGATACCAACGTTACTAAGCCACGTATCTCCAAGAAATGTCGTGATGGCGTCTAGACCCCGCTCGAGACTAAATCTCTGCTCTAAATTTAAAATAACTTTAAAAGCAATAAAAAGTAAATTAAAGAACATAATGACCTTAAACAATAATAAGGTTTCATAATATCATACATATATTTTATGAGTCGAAATTATGTCCGTTATTAGTGAGGTTATACAAAAACTCTAAAGGTGTATGCACACCAATTTTCATAAGCACGCTGACGACGCGCTTTTCATAGATATACGTTGTATATTTTGCGATAATAAACTTAAAAAATACAATTAATTCCTTTCATTTTGATACAAGCGCCAGGCAAGTGTGCGTCATCAGCGCATCAAAAAGTCACCATGTGCATAGGCCCTAGCACGCAACATCGTATAAAATTGAAGTAAAAAATTAAATAAGTAATTCATTACATTCTCTGTACCTGCCCACAGAATTGTACTATATTATGTTTAACATGCGTGTGTCATTTTAACTTTCAAAGGCATTGTTACCGTTGCTAAGCGACAAAGCTCTTTGAGTAATTCCTTGGGGAAATTTAGGCGTTTTCCAATTCTTAAAGATATTAATCACAAGAACCATATCGTATGTACATATAAGTGGCATATGAATGTTTTATCGTACTGTTACGGGATTTTAATTAAAGCCCTTTTTAAAAAAGTGATTTTTATTTATTATAATTAATTACAAATTAATTATGGGCAAGTGTCGCCGAACGCGGTTGGAATAGAACTGATTAGAAAAACAAAAGGTGTAACCCTATTAATGTTATTGTGCTGACTATGCAGCGTCTCTTGCAATTTACCTTACATTAAACATATATAACAGCCCCCCAAGTTAAAATTAAACTTTACCCAAAAAGTGAAGTTTTATTTGATTTTAGTTACGTTGCTCTAATTCGGGCCGGCTGGATTTTTGGAGATTCAATTACATCTAATTCAGTGTTATCAACTTGAGCATCATTACTAGAATTTATTTTAAGTACTCGCCGACATCTGCCCTTACAATATTTAATTATTAAAAATAAAATAAGAAATATAATGACAATAGAAATTAAAATAGTAGTAAATGAATAGTATTGACCGTATAAAACAATATGTGGCTTTTCTATTATTTTATTTAAATTATTAACAATTTGGCTCGTGGCCTTGTCATGCTCATATGAAATTGAATCGAGTTTTATGTTTTTCAGAGTTAAATTAGGAATACTCTTCTCATGATTTTGCAGAACATTTAAATCACAACATTTATCATTTAATAAATCGAATGTGGAATTAAAAAATGGAATTTCAATTTTTGTAATAGATTTAGGAATGAATATTAAGTCTTTATAATAAGCAATACAATTAATAGGAAGATTAAAGAATCCAGTACCAAAAATACTTAACTCACTGTCAACAGATTTTTCACAGGAAATAGAAAGTTTAGATTTCTCTGAAATAATATAAATCCACTTATTATTATTTAACCTTTGCCAAATTTCGACATGACCTTGAAAAAATTTAATTTCACATAGATTTGGAACAGAGTTCAAGGATTTAGAAATTATTTCAGATTCACAAATCGGATTTACAGAGCTAGAATAAACATTAAGTAGATTACAAATAAAAAACATATTATATAAAGTTTTGCAGTTATCTAAATTATCTAACTTACAATATAAAGATCTATCTCTAGTTATGCCTATATATTTTGTCGATGGAATAATAGTTGTATAAGTTTTATTTTCAAATTCGTTTAAAACTGGAAATGAAATACAGTAATATAAACTAAATTCGTTGGAGGTCACAAGTGGGACCTTAAGAACAAACACAATTTTATACTGACTGTAGAAACTAGCTAATTCGGATATATTTAATAACATATACATGTTGTCCAATGAAAGATTTACAGGAAAATGTCTGTAGTTTGGTAAAAATCGATAATTATTCACCAATTCAGAGAACAACTGTTTCGGAGTAATAATTGACGGATGTAAAATATTAGATTTACTAAACATTATTCCATTAATTATGTCCTCTAATTTAAATGATAAAGTAAGTAAACTACTTTCCAACATATTTAGCATTTCATTAAAATTAGATTTTATAATTAAATTATCGGTTAACAAAGTTAAATTCCTTATATTATTGGATATGCTTTCAACAGCGCTATTCAATCTTTGTTCATTATTACTAATGTCATCTATAAATTTTTATAAGAAGAAAGTGTAGATTTAGTTATCAAAATATTTTCTTTCATTAATTCCGATAATTTTAATTGATCATTCTCTACTGATTTAATGGCGCTGCTATACATAATTGCATCGTCTTCATTCATAGTTCCAAATAAATGTTTAAATGCGGTGCCTATGCCACCGAACCAGGCTGATCTTTTGGATCTCGGCTCAATGAAATGAGAAATAGATTCAAAGTCTCTAATTATGTCGTAGTATCGAACAGATAATGGTTGTAGCATATTATGACATTCGAGCTCAGTGAAAGCGCTACTTTGTTTACATAGATATCGCGAGGTGCCTATCACACCGTTCAAGTTTTCTATGTGAGGTTTAATAAATGAAATATCAGTCGGAATTACTACACTAAGATGTCCGTCTATAATTTTTAAGGAACCAATGGGGTCGAAATATATACCAGGGTTTTTCCTGACAGGCTGGATGAAGTTTCCTCTTACTAAAGTTGCAAAGCTGAAATAGAATATTTAGAAATAATAAAATAGATACCTAAATAAAATTATTTTTATTGGTCGCTATTGCGACGCGCAAGTTTTACTTCATCAAAATGATGAGTTACATGACGTCTGTTAATTAAAAGAGTTAATGTATTTCTCCCATTAATTTTAACGACTTTATAGGGTCCTTTCCAAATTGGAGATAATGCTTTACGGAGTCTAAGGTGGTTTTTTAAGAATACGTAATCACCCACTTTATAGCTAACAGGTTTTGAACGTGAATCGTAATACGTTTTTGACGACTCCTTTGATTTTTGAATATTTTCTACTGCTTTAGCGCGAGTGAATAGTAAACGGTGTTTAAGCATTTGTACATAATCGGAATATGTAGCATCAGAAGAAGAGGGCTCATAAATGAAATTTGGAAGATATGGCTTATTACCAAAGAGAAGTTCGTGAGGAGAATAATTAGTAGTGGAATGTATAGCAGTGTTATACGCTAACATGGCAGTATACACATATCGAGGCCAGTTAGTTTGAGATTCATCTACATAGGATTTTAAATATTCTTTTAAAGTAGAATGGCTCCGTTCTAAGGCGCCTTGTGTTTGAGGGTGATAGGGAGAAGACCACAATTGTTTAATCTTTAAAAAGGAACAGGTTTCTTTGAAGAGTTCAGCTGTAAAATTAGTACCTTGATCAGTTAGGATGGTTTTAGGAATACCAAATTGAGAAATAAAATGAAGGAGACAATCACTAGTTTCTTCGGCAGTTGTACTTCTGATAGGATAAGCGGCGGAAAACTTTGTGAGATCATCTTGGATAGTTAAAATATATTTAAGTTTGGCAGTTCCAGATTCTGGGAGTGGACCAACAATATCTAAAGAGACTCGTTCAAAAGGAACAGTTGAGGTACTTGTAATTTGCATGGGAGCTCTATTCACTTTGCGAAGTGCTTTGTTGGTTTGACAGGATGAGCATTCTTTTACATAATTTTCAATGTCGCTACGCATGTTTTTCCAGTAAAATTGTTCACGGATTCTATTAAACATTCGATTTGAACCAAGGTGACCTGCTACGGGTATATCATGGTTTTCTTTAAGGATCTTTTTGACTTCACTTGGGTTAGGATAATATATTTTATTACGATAAACATGAATTTCAATTCCTGTGTTATTAAATAAGTATGCTAACATATTATAAATTTTTGAATAAATGTGGCGATCAAACGGATTTTTAAAATCGGTTATGCTTATTTTTTGTTCTTTTTCTGAATTCGATATAAGATGATTTCTAAATGCTTTTATAGTTTCAAATATATCGGGATAGCTACAATCATCAAAATGATGTACTTTTATAAATAAGAAGAAATATTGTTTATTATTATGCGAAAGTGTTTTAAATGAGTGAAGAATTCTTTCAGATTCAATAAAAGATTGGGATTCAGGGTAGTTTGACAAGATGTCTTGCACATAAGGTATGGATTCATCAAGATCCAAAGAAGTAGGGATTACAATTATTTTATTTTGTGTTTTCAATAAATTATCATTATGTTCAATTATAGGGGTGTTACAGGAAATATTTGATTTCAGGAATTTAGAATAATTATCATTTATTTCAGATTGAGGGGTTGATCGGCTTGTTGAAGGCTGCGGATCTACTGAATAATTATTTTGATATGTTTCAGGTATAGCAGTTGGAAAAGTTGAAGATGTAGGAGTTTGACGAAGAGTTGGAGGTTGAACATCAGTTGATTTTAAAGACTTAGAAGATGTAGTAGGATTAGGAGATAATAAAAGATCTATTGAAGGTAAGTCATCAAAATTGATATGTTCATTTTCAGAGATTTCGATATCCAAATCGTCTAAGGTCAAAGGACTAAATGGAAGATTTTCATTAGTAGGATTTTCAGGTACAGGAGGAACTGGATTTTCAGGAGGATACGGAGCATTGGTAAGTTTTTCAGGATTTTCGTGAGTAATAGGATGGACAGGATACCTTGAAAGGGCATCAGCTGCAGAATTCAATTTTCCTTTTTGGTATATGATTTCATATTCGAATTCCTCTAATTGGAGACGCCATCTTTGCATTTTACTGCTGGGATCTGAGTGATTAAAAAGCCATTTTAAAGGACGATGATCAGTGACAATGTAGAATTTTCTGCCAAAAAGATAAGGACGAAAATTTTTGCAACCAAAAATTATTGCCAAGAGCTCTTTTTCGGTTGTGCTATAGTTAAGTTCATTTTTATTTAGTGTTCTGGAAGAGTAAGCTATAGGATGATCCTTGCCAATAGGACCTTGAGAAAGAATGGCAGAGATTGCATAATTGGAAGCATCGCAAGTAAGCGTAAAGGGTTTAGTAAAATCAGGGTAAGCAAGGACAGGGGCGGAAATTAATTTATTTTTCAAATTTTCGAATGCGAGCTGTTGCTCGTTGGACCATACAAAAGGAATATCTTTTTTCAAAAGAGTGGTGAGAGGTTTAGACAATTTAGAAAAATCGGGAATAAATCTTCTGTAGTAGGATATGAGTCCTAAAAAGGATTTTATCTCTTTGGGACATTTTGGGACAGGGAATTCTTGAACAGATTTAGTTTTATTGGGATCAGGTTTTAAACCATTTTCAGTAATAATATGACCTAGATAACCAACTTCCTTTCGTAAAAACTCACATTTATCTGGTTGTAACTTTAGGTTGAAAAAACGGAGTTTTTGGAAAACTGCTGAGATATTTTCGATATGGCTTCGTAAATCATATGAGTAAGTTACTACGTCATCAAGATATACGAAACATTTTTCGCCTTGAAGACCAGTAAGTACATTGTTCATCAGACGTTGAAAAGTGGATGGGGCATTTTTCAAACCAAAGGGCATTCGGCAAAATTCAAAATGGCCTTGTGGGACGCTGAAAGCTGTTTTACAGGAATCTTTGGGGTTCATTTTTATCTGATGGAAACCAGACGCAAGGTCAAGGGTTGAAAAGTATTTGGATTTACCTAATTGATCTAAAATTTCAGTTATGTTCGGAATAGGATAAGTTTCACCAATGGTAATATCGTTTAATTTACGATAGTCAATTACGATACGCCATTTCTTTTGACCGGAAGCATCTAATTTTTTTGGGACTATCCAAATAGGAGAAGACCAAGGAGAAAGTGAAGGCTGAATGATATTTTGATTCAACATTTTATCTATTTGTGTTGCAACTTCATGTTTGTGGACCTCGGGAAATCTATATGACTTAACATTAATTGGTTGATCAGTGGTAGTACGGATTTGATGATCAATAGCATCAGTTAAAGAAAGCTGATCACCAGGGAGATGGAAGATATCTGAATATTTAGTACATATGTCACGTAAGGCTTCGGATTCTTCAGGGTTTAAATGTGAAGTTCGTAAAAGTTTTAGGACTTCTTGAGTTCTGTTTAGACAATTTTGTTTATTTTGATTTGTCTGTTTATTATTTTTAAGCGCATTATCCTGGTAGTTTTCAATTGGATGTAAAGTAAGTTGGAGATTAGAATTTAATTCTGTAGATTTTTCAGAAGTATTTAGTATTATAAGATTTATTCTATTATTGTCTTTAACTTTTACCGCACAATTCGCTATCAAGAGGGAGTCTGTGATATGTTCATCAAGAAGGAGACCTTCTTTTATTTCAGGATTACGCACAGAACATTCTACTATGATTTCTGAACGAGCTGGAATATGATACACAGGATCATTGAAGATAAGTTTAATTTTGTTTTTGTCAATATTAAGAGTTTTACGGTTATAGTTAATATTAGATTGATAATGGGTAAGTAAATTATTACCAATTATTCCATCATAAGACAGATTTATTTTATCGACAACGTGAAAATTGAATGGAATTGATTCTTTGCCAAAGATAAGCATAATATCAATATCACCGATAGTAGGGACGGCTTCTTTATTATTATCTATACCTTTTAGTTTTAAAATATTGTCTTTTCTGAGTTTCAAACGTGGAGAATTTAATGAGTTCTTTTTAATAAGGCTGATGGAAGAGCCAGTATCTACGAGAAAGGTAAGTGGTTTATCGGATACAGAAGTTTTAAGAAGGATATGAGGTAAAGACATCTTTGAGGGATCACATGCTATTTCATATATTTTTTCATCTTTTGTAACCATTTCAGGGACTGAATCGACATTTGGAGTATCTTTTTTTGTAATTTTTTTATTCTGTTTAATACAGGGTTTCATCTGAGGATGTTTTAGAGCATTTTCAAATTTGAATTTGATAGGTTGTTCTTTTTCAACAAAACTAGAAGAATCATGGGAATTGATGCATGTGGGAGATTTAGAAATGGTGTCATTGGAATCATGACATTTGTCGTTGGACTCTACGAGACACCGTCGGGAGTCCTTTAATTGTTTAAATGATCATTATTTTCATTAGTGTTATAATACTCTTGAGAATCATAATTTTCACAGTCATAACCTTGAACATCGTTATTTTGGAAATCATAATGTTGAGAATCATAATTTTGACAGTCGTAATCTTGAGAATTTTCAGGCATTTGAACATGATCATTATTATCATTTATGAAATGAACGCGAGTTGATTGATCATTAAAAGGTTTTTTGTTAAAATTTTGGGATTGTTGAAATTGATTTGGAATTTGGCGTTGAGGTTGGTTAGTTGGGAATCGAGAAGGTTGACCTCTATTATTAAAATTGCTATTATTAAATTGACGCTTTTTACAATTCTCTATTGTATGGCCTTGATTTTTACAGTAACGGCATATCGACGTTGAAAATTGATTGGGAATTCGTTGTCCATTATTAATATTATGTATAACTGGTCTAAAATTATTTGATCCTTGAGGAGGACGTTGTAACGTTGAATGACTTTGGACATTTCGCCTATATAAAAGTTTTTGAATTTTTTCTTCTGACGTTGCGAAATTGATAGCATTATTAAGATTTACAGGATTTTTACCTCGAACAAGATTTGAAATATTAGGTTTTAGTCCAAGTAAAAATGTGTGAAGCGCTAAGTCTTCCATTGCTGCTAAGCGACCGGGTAATTCTAACTTCTTTTTGTTTGATAAAGTAACTTCGGTAAGTAATTTAGATAAGCAGGTTTCTAAGCGAAGAGAAAATTGAGTGACAGATTCGTTAGGTAACTGATGGCATTCCTGAAGATCTAAAAGCAAATGAGCATAGTGTTTGGTTTCGCCAAATTGACTTGTAAGAAATTCACTGAGTTGTTTCCAATCATCAAATTCTTTTATAGAACATGCGGTTTCCGCTTTACCTTCTAATTGTGAAAGAATATATGTAAGCAAAATTGGTTTCTGAGTATCTGTTGCTAAATCATATGCACTTTGACATAGTGAAATAAAAGAATTTAATTTTTCCCTTGAGCCATCAAAGGGCTTGATAAATTTAAATAATGTTCCAATAGTAAGGGACTCGTTTTTCTGTTCTGCTTTGACTGACATTTTATTTATTAAGTTAATTAAATTGAATTAAACAAAATAATTAAAATATAATATTGAATGATAAAAATAAGTTAATGTTTATTCGAAACGGTGTAATAGTATGACATAAATTTTAAAAAGTTATTGGACACTTAATATTATCGTTATGTGCTTACAGTAGTCACACCTGCATTCTCACGTCGGGTCTAGTAATATGATATGACCTTAAGTTGCAAATAGCGTTATATGTAAATGTTTTAACTCACAGTCCGACGAATAGCACGAACATGATGTTTAACTATTTCAGGAACGAATATTTGTACTTCGAGATGAATTTCTTAAAATGGACTCGGAGATATCTTCTTTTCCACGACACAGAATTTATATATAAATTTCAGGATACAGAGATAGCTTCTTCACGACACAGAGTTCATATTCTTTTTCACGACGCAGAGTTCATTTAAATTTCAGGATACAGAGGTTTTTTATTCACGACACAGAGTTCATATTCTTTTCAGGATACAGAGTTCATATAAAAATTCAGGATACAGAGGTTTCTTATTCACGACACAGAGTTATTCTTTTTAGGATACAGAGTTCATATAAAAATTCAGGATACAGAGGTTTCTTATTCACGACACAGAGTTCATATTCTTTTCACGACACAGAGTTATTCTTTTCAAGACACAGAGTTATTCTTTTCACGACACAGAGTTATTCTTTTTAGGACACAGAGTTATTCTTTTCAGGACACAGAGTTATTCTTTTCAGGACACAGAGTTATTCTTTTCACGACACAGAGTTCTTTTAAAATTTTAGGATACAGAGGTGAGTTCTGCGAAATCGACGACACTGCCCGAAATTGAAAATTATGACACGGAGACGACCGAGGATAAAACTTATCCCTATACGCTGCCACCAAATTTTGTTACGGGATTTTAATTAAAGCCCTTTTTAAAAAAGTGATTTTTATTTATTACAATTAATTACAAATTAATTATGGGCAAGTGTCGCCGAACGCGGTTGGAATAGAACTGATTAGAAAAACAAAAGGTGTAACCCTATTAATGTTATTGTGCTGACTATGCAGCGTCTCTTGCAATTTACCTTACATTAAACATATATAACAGTACGCTATTTATTAGTACGGCGTACCTGACTAATGGGCTGAAAGTCACTGGTTCGAGTTTGGTTCTAAACTTCCTTTATCGGCTTGATGTATGAGCTCAATCATGGTAGTAATGAGAAATCAGCAAAAAATAAAAGGTTACATATTATAAACTTTTTTTTAATTTTTACTTTAAGTTCCTTAGGAAGGTTGATGTCAGGCAGGCGGCCGGTCGTACAACTTTTTTCAGCAGTACAGAAGATGTACTGCACCGACCCCAAGTGATTGGGAAATGGGCAAGGAGAAGAAGTATGAGCTCAATCATGGTAGTAGTGAGAAATCAGCAAAAAATAAAATATTATATATAAACTTTTTACTAATTAGTTGCCAAATAATCTTTTTTGTTGCTGAAACCGAACTGGAAACTTTCTCAATCACTGGTTATGATACCTTGGAGCGAAATTATCGCTAATTATTAATTTTATTGCTTGGGTGGCTTCCCCATACAAACTTTCATCCCCATTTTCACCCCTTTAAAGGGGGATTTCCCGGATAAAAACTATAATATATCCTTCCCAGGATCTTAAGTTATCTTCTTACCAGATTTCATGTAAATCGGTTCAGTAATTTCGGAATCTGTTCGTTACAAACAAACAAACAAACAAAAAACAAACAAACAAACAAACAAACAAACAAACAAACAAACAAACAAACAAACAAACAAACAAACAAACAAACAAACAAACAAACAAACAAACAAACAAACAACAAAAAAACAAACAAACAACAAACAAACAAACAAACAAACAAACAAACAAACAACAAACAAACAAACAAACAAACAAACAAACAAACAAACAAACAAACAAACAAACAAACAAACAAACAAACAAACAAACAAACAAACAAACAAACAAACAAACAAACAAACAAACAAACAAACAAACAAACAAACAAACAAACAAACAAATAAATCTTTCCTCTCTATTATATTAGTATAGGTTCATAGAATAGGAATAAAAAACATTTACAAAGTAAAAACAAAAATACGTCTCACCTTTTGATCGATCCGATACTACTTTATTGCTAGATTCAGAGACGTTTATTACTAACAATTCGTAAAAATTGGTTTCTTAGATGTTCGCGAATATTTGACATTTACAATAAAAGTATCTTTTCGGATTTTTCCGCGGATTTATTTTTATTTTTGGTTTTAAAATGAAATAAATAATATTGACATATTTAATTATAATGTTTATTAAAAAAATATATTCAGAATTAAAATCAAGAAATATTTTAAAGTACTTTGGTGCATTTAATGAATTTTTTAAATCATTTTGTAGGTATAACTGTAGATAGGCACTGTTGGTAACAAGTATATAACGTCTCTCTCGTGACCATGATTGCTGTAAAGCACTCGAAACGTCGGAAACCAAAAATCAAAATAAATCTACGAAAAATTCTGAAAAGATTGTTTTATTTAAAATGGTTTCGTTGCTGCTAAGAAAATAAATTAGAAAACGAAAAGCCACCTACAAATTAGCATCATTTTTGATTACCCGATGTAATAAAGGGGTGGGCGTCGCCATGGATAAAACCGTACAATTATAATTGAAATTTTATTTTCATAATATTTTATTTGTTAAATCTTATTCAAGGTAATATCATATAACATTTTTGTCAATTGAATTCAGAGCTACCGCTAAGTCAGAGAGAAAGCAATCTTCTATTATTTTGTATCGCGGCTTATCCTGTCCCGGCTCGAGTATTTATTTTCATATGTTATTAGCCTCTGCTAATAGAAAGGATCCCATTCCCTGGACGGGATGAGCTTCGCCCGGTTACTCGCACCACAAATCCTCAATCTGCTGACTGCGGCGGTACAAATTGACTCGCCACGAGTTAATCTAAAAAGGATATTTTATCAAAACACAACGCGTTGCTAATCATAACTTTGTATGAGATATAGATAAGGTATATGTACGAACAAATTTAGAAATAGGTATATTCACGTGTTGACGACACTTTTGACTCAGTTCGTAGTGACTCTACTTGCTGTGCCAGCGGTCGCGGGTTCGAGTCCCGCTAGGGCATTCATCTGTGTGATGGGTACGAATGTTTGTACTCCAGTAATGGGTGTTTATATTTATAATATGTATGTATTTAAAGTTATATATGTGTAGTATATCAACAATCTGGTATCAATAACACAAGCCTCGTAGTTTATCATGGAACTAGATGGTGTCGTGGGGTCTCAATACGAACAAAATAAAAATTAGCTAAAAAATATTATAACAGATGGCGTAATATGTGGAATATCGATTTGTTTTTAATGTTTACCGAAAATTCCAAATATAAAAAAAAATATGAAACAAGTGTTTAACCTACTTTTAAAGAATTATTTAAAGTAAGGGAAAATTAAATAATAGATAAATATTATATAGTATTTTTAAAAAAATATAAAATTCAATGATATTCTTGTATTTCTGGCGGCAATAATAGGTACTACGTTGTGAACTGTGATGGTGCTGTGTGTAAATGTCCCAACATATTTATGTCTTTAGTGTTAATAGAATTTTTGAATTTGAATTTAATCTCTCCACGACCGCGGACACGCCGGCGTTACAGTTAACAATAGATTTAATTAATTTCTTAGAAATTCACCTGGAGGTGTTAAAAACAACCGAATAACCCTTCTTCTTCGGTTACAATCCTTTAACAAAAACGAAACGAAAAAGTTTTATAATATTTAGAATCGCAATTTAAATGAATGTAACAATTAGGCATATTTTAATTATTGCTTTTGTAGCATTTTTTGGATATTTCTGAACACAAATATCATATTATAAAGTATTGATAGAATAAACAGACAATCTATAGCATTCTGTTCAAAGTCAAAATTTCTTTCAGTGAGAATAATTTCAAAGATATTTTTGTTAAAATATTATTTATATGTTCACAGCAACTAAACCCACACATTCTATAACGAGGCGCTCAATGAAGCTGAAACCAATTCAATCAGCGCTTTTTGATCTAGTAACTGAAAAAACACTGATTGACACATTTAATACTTTGCCTTTGTTGTTATTTTCTATGAAAATATCCAATTTTTTGATTTGATTACTAAGAGTTGTGTTAAATATAATTAAATAATATTATGATTACAGCGTACCTGATTGACCGACGAGTAGGTATATGTTTTAGAAGACAAAATAATGTTTCGATTTTATTTTAATTACGATCCGATTTAAATTTTTGAATCTATCAAATACCATGTACTACTTTGACTAATGGCTTATT
Organism: Brenthis hecate; assembly: GCA_951806755.1. Classification (NCBI taxonomy): domain Eukaryota; kingdom Metazoa; phylum Arthropoda; class Insecta; order Lepidoptera; family Nymphalidae; genus Brenthis; species Brenthis hecate. Next base: position 6,892,330 of record OX638275.1, on the reverse strand, counting down.
ATAGTAGATTTTAGTTAACACAATATGAACGAAATCGCGGAAATAAGTTAGTTTAAAATTTAGTTAATTATCCGGGCAAATTTGATGTAAAAGCCGATACAGTTTGATGATACAACTCGGGGCTCGGCAGTGCAGCGCGCCGAGGATAACTAATGCATGCGACCGCGGCTCGCGCCTCGCGTCGATTACAATTTACATTATGCTCATGTATGCCCTTTGAAATTGAATATCTGAATTCCGGAACGACAAAATCTTTGTTAATGCAAAATTATAAAACACTATTATTAGATCGCAGCTCTACTTGTGTACGACGGTAAAAAAAAGGTTATTTTTGAATCGTATAAATACTTTTTTTTGTAAAATTAGCGCAAGCGAAGCCTGGGGTCGGCTAATTTGTCTACAAATTAAAACCCACTTCAAAAACATTTTCCAATAAATATTTATTCACAAATATGACCTCTAATCAGTTTATTGCAAGTACATCTAAAGGTAGAACAAACATCTCTATTTTCAATAATAATATAAGTGAAGTCTTAGTAATATGTACGAGTTTCAACGTAATTCTTTGGCCGTTGAAAGCTTTTACGTGAAATACGAGTAAGTGGTTACCGCAGCATTGTGCCTTGTGACAAAATAGACCGAGAAATTGGGCCAGCATAGCCACCACCATAGTGTAACACCACTATGCGTACTTGTTTTTTCAAGTTTTTTTTTCAAACCCGTGTCTTGCAGTTCATAAATTTTTATCTGCATTCGTGTGCAATTATTTTCAACATAAAGAAACTATATAAGGGAAGATTTGTAAAGTCCACCAACCCGCATTTGACAAGCGTGGTAGACTATGGCCAAATCCCCTTTAGTGTGCGTGAAATCATAGTATGAAGCTCCTAGAAGTTGATCTCGTTTCTCAAAATACCTATTATATAATACCTTCTTAGATTTATGCGAGTATCAGATTTTTTCCCGGATTTATTTTGATCTTTGATTCCCGAGGTTTCGAATGCTTTATTACAGCAATCATGGTCACAGGAGAGACTAAAATTTTAGATGTCTCAAAGATCATTATATACTTGTTACAGACAGATACTGTCCATATTAATGATAAATTAATTCCGCTAAAAATCCGAAAAGATTTAGATTTAGTTTTATTTAAAACACCTGTTATATCATGACTATTGATATTAAAATGAAAATGTGGGAAATTGTCATATAAATAAAGTTACGTAGCATTAAATCAGTCGAAGTCGACCACAAAAATTAAAGTTTCCACAGTAACTAAAACGAAAAGCGTTGATTGAATCGGTTTCGACTCGTTATTGGAAATGGTTTGTTATATGTTACTCGAATATTATGTTTATTTATTGCCTAGCGATTTGCTCTCGTAGCGTTCGGGCACTCCGTTAAGGCTTTTGTATTATATTCAGATTCAAACTTTTGGAAAATTTTATTACTAACAGTAACAATGTATTATTTCAGGTCACAGTCTATGTTTTAAATTTATTTATTTATTTTTTATTTATTAAATAATAAATTTCATCCAAATCCGTCCTGCCCCTTAAGCGTAAAAGAATAACATTAGACATAGGTTTTAGTTCCATTAAAATTAAGTTTAAATAAAATTATAGACATTTGGAGTTATTCAGCAAAAAAAAGTCAGTAAAAAAAGTTGACTTCAACAAAGTCCTGTGGAGAAAGAAAATTATTAATTATCGATTTAATTTATCCCGATTCTAAGAAATATGAGACTACAATATCATTGTAGCATGAATAGTGTATTTTGGATACTGTTAACTGTTCCGCGGGGGGTTACATAAACGTTTGAAAGTAACTTTGTGCGTTATTCAGTATACCCAAATATTGAGTTTAATAAAATACAGTATTTTTATTATTTGCTTTTTACTCCATGACGATTTTGTTGAAAGAGATTTTGTTAAAAACTGTAATAATAATACGTCTGTATCAATGACATTTGACATAATTTGTATAGACTTTGTCAAATATCTAACTCTAGTAAGGAAAACCACAACCACCTCATAAGGAACGATAGATTGATTAGGAAAGTCTGCAATGTAACGATATATTCACACTATGTGCGACACTGCCCACCCGTCGCGGGAACTGTTGTCAGCTGGGTATGAGCACAGTGTACAGTGCAAAGGTAGATAGATAGCGGCGGCCGCAGGAAACGCAGAACCGATCATCCCACTAATGTTATTATGCAATGAATCTTTTATATATGATCATTTATATTTTTAAAATTTTACAGCTACAAATTCATCATAACTAAATCATTATTCTATGACTATTTAGATTAATATAAAATAAGTTCAAATTCAAAATATTTTATTCAGAATTAAATTATTAAATAATTTTCTGAACGTTAATCGTTCCGAACGTTAGTCTACCATCAGTTCAGAAAGGGAAAACCTCAGTCATCAATCAGGAGAATTAATAAAATGTATTGCTTTTTATTTCAAAACTAGCGACTCAACCTCGCTTTGCTCGGGTTCGTCCCTAGGTTGCTTCCCCATACAAATTTTCAGCCCCATTTTCAACTCCTTAAGGGATGATTTCCGGGATATGACTATCCTATGTCCTTCCTAGGGTCTCAAACTATCTTCTTACCAAATTTCATCTAAATCGGTTCAGTAGTTTCGGAGTCTATTCGATACAAACAAACAAACAAAAAAACATTTTTTCCCCCTTTATATTTAATATTAGAATAGATAACTTAATTATCTACCTCTGTGATTCAGCTAAAAAAATATAGTATATAGGTAGCTATCGGCAAACTTTCAGTATATGAGCTCGGGGCTATAAAACTCAAGTTTGCAAAAAACATACAATGACCAATGACCATTTACCAAAATTCGAAAAAGTGACAATTTTTTTAACACAAATAAGTTCGCGTGACCTTTTCAAGAGCCATAATTTTTTTTACATGCACATATATCTTTGTTTCTATACTCTGTTAATAAATAACAATAAGTGCCAAGTGGTCTCTCACCGGTCGTGTCAAATTGTCTTTTAGCAGGAGTATGAATGTAATAGGAACAGAAAGTACACTTGTGTCTGCGCGCACAGTTGTGCTTCTGCGCTGATTGCTAGTCTCATTGAAACTAGCCGCCGTGGCCGAAATCACTCAGGAGGGCATTATTATGAATAAAAAATTAACTTCAATAATATGCTTTAATACTTTCCAAACATCTAAATAAATGATTTTTTTTATTTATTTTCATTTAATTAGTAGTAACAAAAATGGATACAAATATAGTACTCCTTAATCTAACAACAATTACTGTTTAACAAAACATTGGCAATGGAGTGCTGAGACGCACGCACTAGGATACCCTGTGTCGCGCACGTCTAACCTTCCACAGGACCCTCTTATCTAATTTAAGACTACAGCTTAAGGAGATAAGTTGTTAAATAAGTAGAAGCATATAATAATAAAATAATATTAAGACGATGATAATTAAGTTATACATTATTTTTAATTCAATTTAAATTTTCTCATTCATTATTTTTAATTTTAAATTGAAAGAATGTTATTTTTTTTTAAACTAGAGACATGTTTTAGCGTCACAATATTCTTGTTTTATTTTTTCAGCGATGACTTCGGCAATCATTATCACAGCTGACATTATATTTGCACTTATTTGAGTTGGTATTATACTAGCATCAGCAATACGTAACTTTTTTATATTAAAGACTCGACCTTCCCCATCCACCACTGCTCCCATAGAACAAGTGCCTAGATAGTGGTATATAGTGCCTGTCGTAAGAGGTATATAACACTTCCAGTACTCTCTAGTGGCAAAATCATAATCCGCGCATTGGGTTACATTAAAATTAATTAGCTCAGCTCCTACATTCTTAAAATATGTAGTATTTAAGACACGTATATAATCTTCAATATAATTTAAGACATCATACATATCTCTTTCATCAGTGTAAGTCCCGAGAAATATAACAGGTGGATCCTTTGGATCTGCACTGCGTAAGCTCACATTTCCACGTGACTTTGGATGCAAAAGTGTTATAATAGATAGCAATACATTTCTTTCCTCTAGTGACAGTTTTTGACAAAACTCCATGCTACTTCCAAGTGCTTCACATAAAATAACAATATCTGAAGCATTTTGTGTACCGGCTATATTGATACTTTGGTATTCTGGACATACACTGGATTTATTTAATGCAACGTAACCTGAGAACAGGGAAAATGGTAATTCATGGGGGTTAATTGGCGGCTTTGGCTTATTCGATTTTTCCATCTTAAATCCCAGGGGAAGCAACAAGTGATCTTGCAGGTTCCATCCCACGGGTAGGTCACTCCTAACAGATATATTTAAGGACTCTAGATGCTGTCGCGGTCCGATTCCAGATAACAAAAGAAGTTTTGGAGTATTAAAAGAACCCGCTGTCACAACAACTTCCTTCTTAGCTAGGAAAGTTAAAGCTTCGCCTTTTCTAGTCACAGCTGTAACGCCAATGGCATTGTTGTTTTCATCTAATATTACTTTTGTAGCAAATGTATTTGTCAAAACAGTAAGATTTGGTCTTTTATTCTTTCCTTGTAAAAGATAAGCTGTACTTTGTCTAATTCCCTCAGCAATAGCAAACAGCTGTAAACTATATCCAAAAGGGTTAACTCCGCTAGAATCTAATATTACTGGATTGCCTGCTTCTAGAAATGACTCCAAGTAATTTCTAAGAATTCTTGAACTGTTTTGTTTCGTTACACCTAGAAAACCTTTCGTGCCATGAAACATCCTATAAGGAGAATATAAAATAGAGGGATCTTCAAGTCTTTCACTTTTTTTAAAATATGGTAGAACATTAAAATATTTCCATATAGAGTTATTAGTTATTTTTGCCCAAGTATTATAATCTCCGGGGCAACCGCGCGTGTACATGAAATGACCGATACTGCTGCTGCCACCGAGTGCACAACCGCTGGTGACGTCCATGGAAGGTTTTATAATTGGTTTTGAAATGTTATAATTATTCAATGAATATTCTTCAGATGTGAAATTCCAGTCATACCTTGTACGTATGAGCGATGGAAATAGAGCGGGTAACTGAAACAGAAATATAAAGATTTAGAATCAATACATATTATAATATACTCGTACATATTATAAACTTTTAAGAAGTGGGCAGTGGTAGCCCAGCGCGCTCACTTAGGAAACCGAGTGGAGCGGGTTCAAGTTCCGGGACTGGCACCTGAGATATTTTCATGTGTGAATCATTTCTAACATGAACCACTTACACACCTTACGGTGAAGGAAAACATTGTGAGAAAACCTGCAAAATTTAGAGAACCTAGCCTACATGAAAATCTCTCATCAATAATAGGGTCGGCCGAGTTGTCCTTCATACAAAAGTCAAAACTATTAGTAACGGTTAACGATTAACAGATAACAGTTATGTGTGGTAGGGGAGCAGATTAGCATCCGATAATCCAGCCGGACGCGAAGCCAAGAAACGCACCAGGAGGCGGTCCAAATCGGTGGGCGATGTGCCATACGGGTTTCTCCTAGTACTACTCTGATGGCAGAGTGGACCGTTGGAGCTGTTGTGGTCTGCTTCGGCAGACCTGCCGTCAGGGTGACGTGGTTGAATACGTAAGTGATCCTGCGACGCCCCATTGAGACGGGGAAGATTTTGTTGGGTTTTAATGGGTAGTACTGGTTTTTCTAGACGGTGAGTTTCACATAACCACCTATATGTATACAGGTAGCATGCATAAATGAATTTCCCAACATAAAAAAGCGCATTTTGCGCAAGTATTGATGTTCACAATATTTATAAGTATTTAGCAACCTACCTCGGACTTATACGATACGTCATACCCAGCCTCGATAACGAGCACGCTAAATAGTGTGCCCTCAGTGAGTCTCTTAGCAAGCACCGCCCCGGCTGTGCCTCCTCCCACTATCACGATGTCATATTCTTAAAACAAAAAAGATGATTTTTATAATCTGCCAATTAAAGAAAATCCCCAAAATATATCCAAATTTATAATATTTTATTCATCATTAATCAAACCAGAGAAAAACTGTCAAAAGAAGCTCAGCAGTATTAGCATATATTTTTATCTTTACTTCACGGAAAATTGTTAATAAAAAAAAATCTACAACATTTAAGTAACCTGGAGGTAATCACATTATTCCCAAGGCCTGCATATCTATCTATCTATTCGTATAAAAATGTAAATCGAATCCGTGTATTAAATATTTTTTGGAAAATCTTATTGAAATAGTCATTTTTATCGAATTTATAGTTTTTTGTATTTTAGTCTGTCTGTGTGTCTGTCTGTTTGTCTAAGAACGCATCACCATACCTAGACACACATAGAAAACCAATAAACAGATTTTGATGAAATTTGTAATAATGATAGCTGGTCATCCGGGTCCACATAATATAGGATACTTTTTACTTTAAAAACTATAAATTCGGAGTCTCCATCGATAATAATGAATATTTCAATAAGATTTTCCAAAAAGTATTTAATGTACAGATTCGACTAAGAATTTTATCACTTGTATAGATAGATAATTGTTATTTACTACATTTATTAATGCACTTACTTTAGGTACTATATCAGTTTCATAAATAAGTACAAAAACTGTAATCAAATAATAAGAAACCTATCTTTCAGATTCCAGATGACGCTGCAGCATCAGGCCAAGGATACTATATCGTTGCAATGTCAACGAAGTATCGGCATACAAAGTATCGAATGGATTAGATCTGTGGAAGTTGCTCTATCTTTTTACCGTATAGAAAGGAGCTGACAGCCTGCAAACGGCTGAACGAATTTTCTTGATTTATAGAGAACACTCTCGATTAAGTCACCATTTGAACAAAAGAAAATTAAAATCGGTTCAGTCGTTTGGGCGCCACGAAGCCACAGACAGACACGCAGATACACAGGTACGTTAAACTTATAACACCCTTCTTTAACGTCGAGGGATAACAATATATTTTGCATTTTAAAATGATTTATAATAAATTACATTATTGCCATATAAATATTACTTACCATTATCACTGTTTGATTGTATACTGGAGACTTGTGAGAGCAGCACGAGGCTCACGACGGCGCCCCAAAACCAAGGCAGAGCTTGTGGAATTGCTGGCGTCGAGAACATACTTCACGCCTGCGCTTAAAAAGTACTGTTTTTTAATTAATGTTAAGTACATAATACTAATAGGCAGTGGTAGCCCAGTGGTGACGCGCTCGCATGGGTAACCGAGTGAAGCGGGTTCAAATCCGGGGTCTCGCACTTCTGATATTTTCATGTGCGAATTATTTTCAACATGATAACCACTTGCCTTACGGTGAAGGAAAATATCGTGAGGAAAACATCGTGATGGACTATGGCCTGATCCCCCTCATATTGAAGGGAGGCCCGTGCTCAGCAGTGGGACGTTAAGAAGGGCTGAATACTACTACTGCTACTAATACTACATAATACTAGACCTAGTGCAGTCAATGTTAGCGAACAGACTTAATGGAAAAATCTTTTTAACAAAAAAAAATGGACAAAAAATAAAACTGAAAAGAAAAGAATCATATCTTTCTAATATTAAAAAGTAAGCTCCTGAACTAATGAATGCAACTAATATAAAAAAAGAGTAGACGGGTTCGTTTACAGAATTTTTTTTTCGCCTATCAATTTCTTTTTTCGTCCTTAGTTTTTTAATTAAAAAAATTAAAGACTTGTTATTATTATTTGTGCCCGTGGCTATTTCTTCATAACCACGGGTATCCATAGCCTATGTAATAAAACGAAGTTTTGATAAGTATTTACTTAAAGAACCTAGTCATTCGGGCACCTGGTCTATTTCAAAACATTTTTTTAATGAAGCCATAGTTCTAGATAAATAAAATTTGCAGGATTTATTTTTTCAAAAATAGGCGCAGTTATAAAATCAAAACAAATCAACCACTTTATTGCGAACTTGGGTTAGTACATAGATTTAGATTTTGATAATAATATATTAAATGTTCAACCAAATTCAGCCTTACAGCATGCAATAATTTAATAATTAAAATATACATAAAATTACAAATGTTAACATATATTACATAATAACATATTATTCACTATTATGTTTGACTTCCTGTGTAATGTATTTTATATCATTCTTTTTTAGCTAGTTAATTACAATACCTATAGGTATACCTATATAAAAAAATATAGAAAAAATAAACAGAAAAAAATATTAAAGACTGAAAGTTAAAGTTGAAAATGAAATTATCGAAGTTGTTCATAATGATTTATATTTGTTTAGATTTTAGACTTTCAGAAGATACTGATAAAAACTATTGTAATGGTAAGAGGGTCCCTCTGTTAGACCATTTAAAAAATAAACCATAATGGTATAATTGATACTTCGGCTGTACTTGCGAAGTTTAGTGTAAAATCTGGTTATCGCTATTTATTTTTTAATATTTAAATAACTGTGAAACTACTAAAAACTGCTGAATATACATTGAGGTTAAATTAATAAGTATTGAAGTCCTCGATTGCTGCCAGCTTTGATTTATCAGTCATGTTGCACGCTGTATTAAAAATATTGTAACATTGTAATTTTTATTTAACTCTTAGTTAAATAAAAATTATGATTATAAATGTGTGTATAGAAGGTTAACTTATCAACAATGAAGCTTAAAGATCTTAAAGAATATATTTGCGTCCTAATTTTTTATTTATATAGGCTTACTTCAATTAAAAATATGATTATATTTACTATCTGTGTACATATATAAATAATTATCTTTCGTTATCTATGTACTTAACGTTATCTCTGTACTTAATGTTATGTTTTGTTAGCCAAATATATTAAAAAGTCCAGAACCTATATTGAGGTGTCATATATTTTTTGAGTAGAAAGTATACAGAAAGAATAATGTTATAAAAAGGTAAAAAGTGGAAGTTGAGAGAACAACCCCCTTTTTTAACGTTGGAAAATGCATTTACGCATACCACCTGCAATGTATACAGGTGGTTATATTAGACTCACCGGCAAAGTTAATAACAACAACCCAATTAAACCCAACGGAACCTCTCCCGCCTTAATAGGGCATCGCAGGATCGCTTACGCACTCAACCACGATGCTCCCACGGCAGTTCTGGCGAAGCAGATCACAACAACCATGGGGTTGCTCCCACGGACCACTCTGCTATCAGAGAAGTACCAGGAGCAACCCGTATAGCACACCGCCCACCGAGGTGGGCCGTCTCTCAGTGAGTATTTGACTTCGCGCCTGGCCGAACTACCGGACGCTAATGAGCTAATGAGCCAAATTAATTTAAATCGGGGTTGGAGGAGGGCAGCTGAATCTGCAGGGGTGTTGTAGTGAGGCGATCCTGCAACGCCCCTTTGCACTGCGGCGAAGGGTTCCGCTGTGGGTTTTAGTGAGTAGGAGTCTCACAGTACCTTGCCCGTTATGACGGCGGGCAGGGTCCCCATGTTGGGTTTCCCCAGCGTCATCAAAAAAAAAAGAGCACCTGAATCTATCATAGAGGAAGAAGATCTTCTCTTCTCTTCCTATCCAAATTACGTAAATATGCATTCTTAAGTTAAACTAAACGCTTTTTTGTCTTGGCCTTGTAGTAACAAGTAGCAACCCTTGGCCCAAGTAATCGAGGTCCTAAAAAATATATTTTTAAAGTAATTTTTGTACCTTCACTTAAATTTTATGTAACACTTGACCATTTTTTAGTCAGGTGACGTTCATGATTTAGAATAACAACCTAATACAATTTTTCTTTACGCATGTTTCCAAAGACAGATGTAGCTGGCTCCGTGTGAGCGGGCAGGTGCGGCACGCGAGCTGAGCGTTACGTCGTGTTTACGTTGCAGGATCACCCACTATACATCACTGTCAGTAGTTTGTGTTAAATTTAATTTCCTATTTATTACATTTAGCTGAAATTTAGGCACGACCGTCTCGGGCTTTGTAGTTACTAAGAGTCTGTGTTTATAATATTGATCATATCATATATCGATACGTAAACGACGTAGTATAAAGGACAAACGTGCAATATATACAAATGAAACAAAGACATGAAGTGTAATTTTATTATATTATATACTAGCTGCTCCTACAAATGTTATTCTGTCCAAATTTTGTATTATATAGCTAATAGTTATTTTGAGTTTTATCTAGATAAATACATTTTTGTATTTACGAGTAGGTGTATTATACATATAAAGACTAGCAACTCACTCTCGCTTCGTTTGGGTTCGTCCCTAGATGCGTTTTAATGGCTTGTATAGATTTCTTAGAGATCCTTACAGACCTAGACCCGGTCAACCAGCTATCATCATACCAAATTTCATCAAAATCCGTCCAGTGGTTTACTCGTGATGCATTCCCAGATGGACAGACAGATAGACAAAAAATCTAAAAACTATAGATTCGGCGTCTATTTCGATAATAATTACTATTTCAATAAGATTTTCCAAAACATATTTAATATACAGATTCGACTCAGTTAGAATCTTATTATATGTATAGATAAATTTATTTTTGTATTTATCTTTGAGTTATTATACTCAAAGGTCACAGTATCGCCGTAGAATAAGGATTTTATAGAAAACCCACTTTCAGTTATGACCAAATTTCCCAATTTCCCGGGCAACATTTGCAAAAATTTTTACAAAAAACTTAAAAATTAAATTATGCAAATCGGTCCAGGCATTCTCTCATTCAATCTCATTTTTATATATTGTAATGGAAGTATAAATTTATTCCTATTTTTTATGTAATTAAGAACATAAACTTAATATGTTAAAAAAATAGAAAAAACACCTTTACGTTGCAAACCGTAAACTGTTAAAAACTGTCATGGTTCCCTAAACGATACCATAAAAAGGGCTCTTGCCACCATTGACATTCCTGCTCTTATTGAGCCATCTGGAATAAGTCGAGATGATGGTAAGAGACCTGATGGCCTGTCGCTGGTTCCTTGGGAAAGGGGACGGGCCCTATTGTGGGACACTACATGCGTTGACACATTGACCCCGTCCCATGTCAGGGAGACCGCGTCTAAAGTGGGAGCTGCAGCGGAGAAGGCTGAACTACTTAAGTTGCGTAAATACACCTCCCTTCGTCAAAATTATGTTTTTATTCCATTTGCTGTAGAAACCCTTGGCCCATGGAGTCAAAGTGCTCAGCTCTTTTTAAAAGACATAACACCTCGTCTTATCGCCTCTATTGGTGACAGGAGGGCTGGCGCATTTTTCGCCCAAAGAATCACCATACACAAAGGTTACCATGGCAACAAACAGATAACTAACTAACTAACGCGCTAACTCTCTTTCACTTTTATCCATCTTTGCCATGGTAACGTTGTTATTGTCTGACAAATGACATATAACATTATATTCTTTCCTTATTTTATTTCCTTTGGGGCCACTTTTACATAAGTAGAGGTATTGTATCATGCACAGAAAAAATTAGCTTTAATTTGATATATAAATAATAAATATACGCCATGAACGTATAAATGTAACAAAAACATTTTGAATGACTCGCAACCACTTTTGCGGCCACTTTTACATAAGCAGACGTAGTTTATCAGGTACAGAAAAAAATAGCTTTAATTTGATATATAAATGATGCATGTACGCTATGAACGCATAAACATACCAAAATATGACCCGCTTACACCTGGCTGCGAAGAGGTTGCGGCCAAATGCGCAACGGCAGCTATCATTTTTCAAGATCTCTACGTATAGTTCTGTGAAGTGGAGTATAATTCTTTGTAATAACAAATGCATCGTTTTTATTCCAAAAAGTCAACTATTATTTAGTTAATTAAACATACTAGCGGGCACATTTGAATAGGCACCCCGGTCAAAACATATTGTCCCTTTTATTATTGTATATAAAAAATTGATTTCGATTAAATACGCAACGAACGTAGTAATCCTGCAGTGGGGTCTCGATCCATTATAAATTTCTTTAAACTACATCCAGTATGTTAAGCTCGTATATAGACCAGGGTCGATAATTTTTGAAACAAAAAATGATAGTATGATGAGATGAAACCCATTGGAAAAGAAAGAGAATATAACAAAAATGAATGGAAAAATAGTTCACGGTTGATCTTAGGTCGGGAAGTGAGAGGGGGGTCAGCTTTTAAGGGTAAAAAGCGGTTTATCTCGATTTCCGGCAAAACTACAAGGAATATGGAAAAAAGTTCAATGCAAAGTTGTAGGTAATAAAAAGATCTACAACTTTTGTATTTATATTTTTTCACATAACCTCAAAGTTTATGTGAAAAATTCAAATAATCACGTTTTTGATTTTTTATTTTTATCTTTTACAAAACAACCCTTTCACTAAATTTGATGAAAACTTACCTTTTTATGTCCTAAGCATACTGTAATTTATTTGATTTTAAATATTCATTTTTTCCCTTACTTCGACTTAATATCGAAAAAGCAGCCTAATTTTCAATCAAAAATTCTCCCGTCAAAATATCTGTTTTTTTTTTAAAATCGCTGGGCTTTTTGTTTTTTGAATTCTCCACTTTCTGATTGTTTAAAAAAATACATTACAATGGTAAATTTTCTCAGAAAATGCAAAAAGTATAGACCAAACCCTTCTAGCCCCTCTCCCCTTCTCTATGAAATGATGAGATGATAACCTTTTGATGGGCTTAAATTCTCCGTAAGTCACTCAGGTATATAAGTTATCTTAAAATAGCAATAAATAGGCATCTACGCATATAATTTAAAAAAAGATTCTACAACTTTCTCAAAATATTGTAGATGTCTTGTATTAACTTTATTAATTGCATTCTTTTATCAACTCTGTGTAAATACCTCGACTGTTATAAGTCATGAAAAAAAATCAGAATTATCTACAGAACTTGGTACCCATTTAGATCTCAATTCTTTTTTCGTTGAAGTTGACAACCGCTCACATTCTTAACTAGCGGCTCACCCTCGCTTCGCTCGGGTTCGCCTTTAGAAAAACACTAATAGAGATCTATTAGTTCCCACAGGATTCATTCATTTTTCTCGGATGAAAAGTAACCGGTTGTTTGACCGGCAATATAAGGTATCAGAATGTTAAATTTTACTAAATTAGGTGCATAAGTTGTATAAGTTATTATGGTTTTTTAACTATCCCACGGGAACTATTTAATTTTCCGGGATAAAAAGTATCTAAGATTTTGCCCGGGGATATAAGGTACCACCACGCAAAATTTCATTTAAATCGGTCCAATAGATTCGGAGATTAGCCCGTACAAACTGACAAACAGACAGACAGAGGAACAAAAAATTTGAAAAAAATCCTGGATTTGTTCTATTTGTCTTCTTGCATCCCCCTGACTCGTTTTTTAGCATTTTTTTGCTATGTACAGACATTCGACCTTTACTGTTTTATTATAGTATAGATATTGAACTTGGCTCCCATTTTCACATTTATGTTTTTGATGGGGTACATACTACTCCAAACCCTTTTTAGTATGTTTCTGTTTATTTTGTAGTATAGAATAAATAGAAGTAAATATTACAAAAATAGTGAATGAAGTCATTTTTATGTTTCATAATAAAGCACTACTTATAACTCGTCACTATATTCAAATTCTCTTTTTTTAATATACCTATTTCTTGTCAATGCAAACAAACCTAATATCTCCTCAGTACCCCACTTTTAAGAGACATTACACTGCCACTGAGCCAGGAGTAGATGCTCGTATACGTACCGTGTATGATCACAAATGAGTCAACAAAACCGAACGTACCGGAGTAACGCCAGTTGTATCAGACTACATGCCCGTACAGCGTCGCGCCGCACGTAACACAATAGCAGGCGCCCGGCGGGAGACAGTTTGAGGCAACTAAGATGGATGGCGCAGCTCTCCACAAGAGCGATGATCAGTCACTAACTTGTAACCTATACTACTACACTAGCACATAACCGTACAGAATGATTTATACTTCAGCTCTACCTTCATTCCTTATCGTGCAACGTCACAGATGACGGCATTAAGAAGCCTAATTAAACTAACGTGACTTAAGTCTTAAATTTTTATTGCATTATCATTGATAGAAATAAAAATGAAATTACAAGAACAAAAAGCCCGACACGAAAAACGCGATAGCGAAGTTTATTATTTGCTGCGAGTCTTGGTTCATATGTACATATGTGTACACTAGCAGTACCCGCGGCTTTGTCCGCGTTCAAACTTCCGATCGCTACCAAACTTCACAGGATCCCCGCTGGTCTAATCTGAAATTGCCTGGAAATTACACTATAATCTCTCCAGCCGTATTAAAGGCCATAGGGAACACACATACACACATCGATTTTTATATACATGCTATATATACGGCTAGGGTTAGTTAAAAATAATGTAAAATAATGCTCATTCGTGCGTCCGGCAGCATTACAGACTTAGCTCTAGATCCCACTTCCAAATGTTATTTAAAAAATTAAATATGACATAGTCTATAGCACTTCTGTAGTCGTAAGGAATATTTAAAAAAATAGATTTTTAGAACATATGTACACACAATTAAGTTTTTTGTTCTTGTAATTTAATTTTCATTATTTTTATAATCTCACAGGTTTTTAGTTTTGGCTCGTTAGACAATTAAAGTTTTTATACAATCTTTTTTTTCTCAAATTCTTTTTAAAAATATCTAGACAGATAAATTAAATTAAAATGTCTGTTTGTAATGTTAAAATAACAGCGTTTTATTTAATGCATATGAAATTATATACGGTACTTATAAGAAAAAACACAATTTAATTTTTTCTTGTCTGTCTGTCTATTTGTTCCGGATAATCTCTAAAACGGCTGGACTAATTTTGACGGGATTTCACTGGAAGATAGCTGATGTTATAGGGAGTGACATAGGCTACTTTTATTTCAGTAAAAGAATTAGGGTTCCGCTCAAAAATATTAAAACGTACCTAGGGACGAACCCGAGCGAAGCGAGCGTGAGTCGCTAGTCTAATATATAAAATTTCTCGTGTGACAGTGTTTGTTACAAAACTCCTCCGACACAGCTTGACCGATTCTTATGAAATTTTGTGCGTATGTATATTCAGTAGATCTGAGAATAGGACATAAACTGTTTTTCATAGGTACCCTTAAGTGATCAGGGTGGCTCACCCTAGGTATGAAGCCGAGCGAAGTGAGGATGAGTCGCTAGTTAATTGTATATTTTTTTATGATTACTTTATGAATATATTAAATTCATAATTTAATCTATTGTATATTTAATTTTTAATTAATTGTACTATTTTATTTGTCACAAAAATGTATTAACTGTGTGAAATTGTATATATTTTTATTGTTCTTTTAGATGTTAATGTTGTACTAATATAATAGTATGTTGTAATTAACTGTAATTAAAAGTGTAATCATCATGTTTTTATAGTAATGAATTTTTTTATATGTAATTTATTGTAACTTTTGTTGGTAATTCTAATAAATAAATAAATGAAGACCTTCATTTTATCAGGTCAGACATATAAACGTCTTTTGTTCCTCGCCACAGTCGGGTAAAAATATACACCGACGCACAACCAGCAATTTATGATCAATCAGTTTAACTTTATGATGATAAATAAAACTACCAAAACTAATGTACTGCTGGTAAGATAGGCTTTTATTCAACTTCGACAAGAAGGGCGGGCCTTTAACAGGGGGATATTATTTATTTATAATTTAACATATACTTTTAGAGAGAACCAAACCATAGCGCGATTTAGACTACACTTAATGCAATCTAGTATAACAAAAGTAATTTAAAAAAATGTGTAATATAAATATTAACTTGAATGGCTTTGAGTTTGGCTTCTCTTGTTGGAATTGGGTTTGTATTGTTCACGAACAATTTATTTTAAAGTATTTTTGAGTTACACCCTTAGTGAATGTATAATTTAAATTACACGTCCATATATTTAATTATTATTTATGTTTTCTTCTAAGGGACATAAAACACCACCACGCACTACTTTAATGGTAGTATCAAATCAGTATTTGTGATGAAGGGCAGAGAACAGTGTTGGGTGGCATTATTTGCAAATATATAACTATACTTAGATTTAGTTTATTCTATGTATACTTAATTAGAGTTCTGTACCAACAAAACCCTATTACTAAGTCTCCACTGTCCGTCCGTCCTTCCACCTGTCAGAGGGCCTGTCATGAACCGAAATAGGTATAAAATTAAAATCTTCACAGAGTATGTATTTTTATTGCCGCTATAACAACAAATAATAAATATAAATGAAAAATTAAAAAAAACCGACCACCTTGGACCGATTTTCATCAAACTTAGCTAAGAACACACCATTCAAACAAAAAAAATCAAAATCAGTTCATCCGTTCGGGAGCTACGATGCCACAGACAGACACATACACAGACACGTCAAACTTATAACACCCGGTCGTTTTTGCATCGGGGGTTAAAAATAAAAATATAAGAAAAAAAAATAACGTTCGAATCGATCATCGAAGTTAATATATATACATTTTACATAGAGTAAAAGTCATATTAATAAAAAGTACATGTACGATGGTACGGAACCCTTCGTGTGCGAATTCGACTCGCACTTGCTTTGTAACACATCCAGCTCAACGTGTAAACTTAAAATGTATATGTGTAATTCAGCTAAAAGTTTTCGTTTGCAAACTTGTATCATAAAAAGCTACACGTAAAGGTATCCCTTAGTGCCGAGTACCGACGTTCGTGGCACGGTGGCACTCTGCGTGACTCGCCTGAACGGACTTCGATAAAATCAGTGAAACGATCGAATCAATTCTCACTCTTTCAATTATTACTTTAAACGTTTATACACAACAACACGAGCAACATAGTACTGTTTATATTATATGATCGGTGAATAAATGATGTACAAATTACAATATTTTTTTAGTTGTATTTAATCTATTTATTTGCTCTTTTTTACTATATTCGGTATCGGAATATATTTATTTTTCATATAAAAATCAAAATCAAAATATTTTATTCAGCATTAAATTATTACAATTTTTTACTGAACGTCATGAGTCTACTACCAGTTCGGAAAGAAGAAGCCTCAGACCTGAGAAGAACTGGCGAAAGAAACTCACCGGGACCAGTATTAAATTATCTTTTTTTAAAGTAAGATTAAAAAAAATTTAAAACAGTGCCTTCTGTCACAAATTGGTCCTTAATTTTACTATCAGATACACTCTTTTTATGTATTCCAAATGCATACGATTATATTTATACTTTAATATGTATGTATATATGTATATATGTATGTATATAGTATGTATAATATGTAAGTTATTGTATATTTATCATTATATGTGTCTTTTTATCTTATTTAATTGTATAATTATTTATAATTATTTTAAATCAATTGCACTCTTTTAGTCCCGTCATATAACACTAGACCTACTACTACTACTGGCTGGAAGAGATCTCTTCTAGAGATAAGTCCACCTTTGCCCACATTGGTCTCTGTATTATCTGTGTTACTCTGTTAATATGCAATAAAGAATATATAATATGCAATAATAATTTACAATATTTCTATCATGTTGAAGTAGCCTAGAGGCGATCATTTCATTCCCAAGGTGTGCCATCTTCTATAAAATCATTTATTGTATAATAACCTTTAGCACACAAACGTTCTTTAACTATTTTTTTGAATTTGGCGATAGAAGCCTTTTGAGCATTTTCTGGGATCCTGTTGTACAAGCGTATACATTGTCCATAAAAAGAATTACTGACTCTGTATAGACGAGTCACAGGCATTACAAGTATGTGTTTGATCCTAGTATTAATGTTATGCATGTCACACTTCTTGGGAAATTCGTGTATATTTTTACGGACATACATAACATTTTCGTACACGTACTGAGAAGCAACAGTCAATATTTTTATTTCTCTAAACTTATCTCTTAATGACACTTTAGGACCTACACTATAAATTGCGCGAATAGCTCTTTTCTGCAGGACAAAAATCGTATTAATAGCAGCTGCCCATAGTAAGATACCATAGGACATAATACTATGAAAATAACTAAAATATACTATGCGAGCTGTATCTACGTCAGTAAGAAGTCTTATTTTTTTCCCCGAGAACGCTGCAGAGCTGAGTCTACTCGCTAGCCCCTCAATATGGGGGCCCCACTGCAATTTCGAATCTATGATAATACCTAGGAATTTTGTGGACTCTACAGGTTTTAACACTTCGCCATTTAATATTACACCATTATCAACAAGTTTGATATTAGGTGTAGAGAATTTTATTAATTTTGTCTTTTTATTATTTAATAATAAATTATTTGTATTAAACCAATTGACAACCTTTGAGAGAACATCGTTTACATCGTCGTACATTAGCGAATTGCGCTTCACTTTAAAAATAAGTGAAGTGTCATCAGCGAACAATACTGTCTCATGTTCGTCCTGTACAAAAAATGGCAAATCATTAATATAAATTAGAAAAAGAAAGGGGCCAAGAATAGACCCTTGTGGAACCACCATATGTAATGGAGCTCCAGGAGATCTCTTACCATTTACATCAACCCTCTGTATTCTATTTTTTAAATACGAATTCAGAAGGTCGAGTGCCTTATTTCTAATACTATAGTGATGCAGTTTCCTGATCAGCGTCTCATGATGTACACAATCAAAGGCCTTGGATAAGTAACAAAATATCCCAAGTGCATCTTGTGACCTTTCCCAAGACTCAAAAATATTTTTCACTAGCTCAACACTAGCATCTGCCGTGGAGCGGCCTTTCGTAAATCCAAATTGTTTCTTCTGAAGTAGATTGTGTGATTTGAAATGCGTTAACATTTGCGCGAGTATGATTTTTTCAAAAATTTTACTAAACGTTGGCAGTACCTACCGAAATTGGTCTAAAATTATTAGGGTCTAAGGTACTACCTGATTTAAAAATAGGAATATATATTCAGATATAATAAAACCACAATTTTTTATTTATTTTTTAAACTAATAATGATAATCTTCTCTTCATTTTATTTTTCCATTATTGTTAACTATTTTGTTTTTTTTTCACTGTCACAGCTTAATTTATGAATTATTTTTATGTGGAACCTTTACTGGTTTGTGTTTTATATATAATTATTAATTTATATGAAATACTTAACTGTATGTTTCCCAAATATATTAAAAATAAAAATAAATAAAATAGAAATCGTTTACTTTTAGGCAGCAAAAGAGAATATTCAACTTAATTTCATTAGAATAAAGTACATATAATATTTAAACGAAGAATATACCCAGATGAAGTAGGACGCGATGTACGATATATTTTAGAGTAGCAAATGTTTATTTCATATGCCGCCGTAGTTTTCGTAACAATGTAAAAAGAAACAAACAACTCGGTATAAGTATTTGCTCTGAAAATATTCCAGCAATGAACGAGGCAACTTGTGCCACGTACACATATAACAATCGCTTTGAAATAAGGTCGAGCTCGAAATAGTATAAAAATCTTTCTGTACCAATAAAAAAAATTTATAAGCATCGTCGTACTACGTTGAGATGACATTGACTGCAACGGCATAAATAGCAAGATTTGGTGTAGCTTGTCTTGTACACGTCACACACGTTATGGACCCCGGACAAGAGAGTAGCACTTCTTATCTGTGATCCAAACCAAAATCACAATAACCTAAATTCTGATTTACGACTCAGACGTATTCCCTCCTCAAGCACGATAACAGGCACTTCCACATAATTCCTCCTTTTCCACATAACTCCTGCCCCTCCCCTCCCTGTCCGTCCGGAAATCCAGCCGGGCGTGTGGGCTCCACACTGGGATGAGGCCTAATTCGGTGGGCGGTGTAAAATTCTCTGGTGATAGTTGATGCGGGTGTCTGACAACGAGAGGGCGCTATGTCACTCTTACAAATAAGACAACCACTCTGTGGAACCAGCTATCGCCGGCGGTCTTTCCGAACCGCTACGACCTGGCCACCTTCAAGAAGAGAGCGTATTCCTTTCTTAAAGGCCGGCAACGCATCTGCAAGCCCTGCGGTGTTGCAGATGTCCATGGGCGGCGGTGATCACTTTCCATCAGGTGAGCCTCCTGCCCGTTTGCCACCTTAGTCCCATAAAAAAAAAAACAAATAAGACCAATTAGGTCGGAGCAGGCACAGCTCCAGGTAACAAAAACGGTCTAGCCCTTCAAGTTAACCACGGAGCTGCCAGTCCAGCGAGCTCTAACTGAAAGATTTCCACTGGACCTCAACCCACCTTTATCAAAATTTGATGAACGCAGTCAAAAATAAAGTATTAAAATAAGTTAAAGTTGTCAGTTTATGCATCAAATCTATGTGTATTAATACAAATTACGTCACTCTCCTACCTCGAAATAGAGAACAAAATTGTAGTAGCGCTCTTTCCGTATTTAACATAAATAAAAAGCATTGAGAATGAGTAAATACATTTAATAGTGTTAGTAATGTGTATTTCCCCTAAAATTTCAATCCTAATATTTAGACTAGATTAACAAAACGTTAATATTTAAAAAAAATACCCAAATTATTGAAATTAGTTATGGCTTCATTATTATTTAATTGACGGACTCCGGTAAATTATATAAAACAAAACAATTTGTAATCTATTAAAGACAATCTTTTTTGCAGATTTTCTCAGACGACGAGATTGAGACTTTTATGTTTAAACTTAGAAAACTTTATGCGGAATAACCGCTTTAACCCGTGATACAAAATAGCCCATGCCACTGTCTCATCCATAAACAATCTCTATCATATGCTGTCTGTACCTATGACTGTCGAAATAATATTGAAAATGTATTATTTTAAATTGAATTCCATTGTAGTAAAATAATTATACTAAATATTTGTGAGCTTTTACAAATATCTTCTTATAATCTTCTTATTAAATAATTTAGAAGGTTAGTCATAATTAAATTATCCTTTAGGATCAACTTAATGATCATTTTAACTAACTCGTTAGTGAAGTGGCTAGCATGTACGACTGCACATCCGGAGGTCCTGGCTTCGAGTACCGAGTCGGGCCAAGTTTAGTTATTGAGTCTTTCTTTATATTAAGCCTCAGTAACAGCCCGGAGTTGTGAAGTTGGTGGTGTTTCAACCCCCACCCCCACCCCCTCCCCCCGCCGTGCCTCGGAGAGCACGTAAAGCCATCGGTCGGAAATCTCGGGAAGACATTATTTATTTATCCTTTAGGAATTTGCATAGTATATAATCTAGCGATGTTCAAGTCCCGCTGTGAAAGAGACACCCTAATACAAGAAGCTCGTATATTAATTTAAATAGTAATGGATTTTCAACGCTAGTCTGCAATCTAGCCCTGCCATCTACTGTGATCACTTCTTTCGAACGAGTCAAACTTCAAAGTAAATGCTTTGAGCATTAAGATGGAGATGTTTTCTAGTGTGTTCATCAATTTTTAATTGCCTGAAAACTGTCCGCCTTATCTTAAACGTCGTCAGATATATATCGTTCGCAGACGCCCTGTCTCTGGAAATGGATTTAAATAAATATCATGTGAGTAAGTAATTAAATTTACTCTTATCAATAACATTGATTTGAAAGGCAGTAATCACTAAAAATACCTGACACTCTGGACACTGGCGCATGACTGATTTAAGTGTGATATAGACTCATTTTAAAATAAAATAAATAAATATGTTGGGACATTAACACACAGCACAATCTAGTTCCATGGTAAGCTACGAGGATGGCGTTATGAATACCAGATAGTTGATACACAACATATATATATATATATATATATATATATATATATATATATATATATATATATATATATATATATATATATATATATATATATTATAAATATAAACACCCATGACTGGAGTACAAACATTCGTGCTCATAACACAAATGAATGAAGCGGGACTGGAACCCACGACCGCTGACACAGCAAGTAGGGTAGGTCACTACAAACTGAACTAAACGTGTCTAGAGATGACACCTTCTACATTTCGATGCAAATACTTGTGTTATAAAAAGCTCTTAAGACAAATTGTTTTAAATAAAAACATCGGCGGAAAATTTGATCTTTATAATTATGTCACAATCACTAATTTTGATATCATTTATTGAGATACCAACAAAAAGCAGCTATAATATTATATATTTTGATGACGATGTTCCTCAAAACATTACAATAAATAAATATGTGAGTGAACGTAGAGATCGTATTGTGTATATTATGTAAGCACTGAACTGGCAACTATTTACCAAAATTAACTTCACTGTTTAAAGTGATTGTTAAACACGAAGCGAAACCAGCAGGTGTTTGCAAACAAGTAACAAACTAACACTCGACGGAACTACACGCGATGAGCGTCGAGTTCCTAACCGACTAATGTCATATACAAATATATGTATGCGTATATCTACTGCTTACATCTCCGCACAGGCACCGCGTGTCTATCTCGAATATACGTGTGAAGTTTACACGGGTAGATGTTCAGACTCTACTATTCATATTTCAGCCAATTCCTTTTTAGGATTCCGTAAAAACTCCTTTTATTTTAGTCACATTCGTCTGTTCGTGTAACAATCATTTCAGTCGGAGATTATTGATACTCTACTGCTTTTGCAAGGTATATGTTCGAGATGTTATGTAATAGCTTATGCAAACCATAGGGAATACGGACGGGACTATGTTTTCAATAACTTTAATAAAATTATCTTAATGTCATAGCTACGTTTTAAATGAACTATCTATAGATTAAACGTATTATGTTCCGAAAACTTTTTATACATTATTAGATAATAATGTAAAATATCACTTAATCGTAACAAAATGCTCCAACCATATGCCATACCGAACCATAGTTATAGCATAGTGATCACGATGATTATATGTACATTATCTACAGATACATACATAGTTAAGGCGATTTCACATAGAACTGTAAACGAACACTATGAAGAAGTATAGTTGCGCCAGTGCATGACAAACTGTATGGTCATTTTATGCTTGTACATACCTGCACAACTCACCTGATCATCAAGCACACCAGCGCACCTGCCTATGCGTTCTTGTCAAACATGCAGTTACAAGTGCAACTGCCTTAATCAATTACTGTCGATTCTAGGTACGTATAGCCTCCGGCGTCTAAAACTTTGCAAGAGCATTTATAGCAGTTTGAGCCGATGAAACTTGAGGCATTTTCAATATTGAGAACTACATTTACGCATACATACAGGTGGTTGTGCCAAACTCACTGGTTAGAAAAGCCAGTACAACTAAAACCAATGGAACCAACCTCATTTTATTGGGGCATTTCAGGATCGCTCACGCTCTCAACCATCGTTCCGATGGCTGGCTTGCTGAAGGAAGACCACAACCATGGGTTGCTCCCTTAATCCATTCTGCTTCCAGAGATGTACCTGGAGAAAGGTATTAATTTATTACTGCGCCCATTTAAATGTTATTTTAGTATTTACTTACCGGAAAAAATCTATTAGAAATTCTCTAAGAGCACATAAAATATAAGTTCCAGCTTTTAAAACTTTAACCATTCAGAAACTTGCTACTTGATAAGTACGTATTGAAATTTTCTTAAGTATTAATTGTAAAAACTTCACAGTTCCTAGTATACTTATGTCAGATTGTTAAGTAATAGGAACATTCGAGCCAAGTGCAAGTAATATAGCCGAGAACTGAATCTAGTGAGCTTACAAAAGAAACGAATATAAACCATAGTTCAGTTACAATTAGGGGAGCTTTCTCGTACCCTAATATATTCTGCATTGTGCAAGTTTATAATAGAGAGAATGACGACCCGTTTGGTTCAGTTTGTAGTGACCCTATCTACTGTGCCAGCGGTCAACACGAATGTTCGTATTCTAGTCATGGGTGTTTATATTTATAATATTATGTATGCATTTAAAGTTATATGTATATGTGTAGTGTATCAACTATAGTCTATACATAACCATGGAACTAGATGGCGCTGTGTGTTAATGTCCCAACATAAAAAAAAAGATTAATAATAAGTTTTTATACTATAGAGTTACTTGGTCCTAATTTTGGGTTAAAAGTAAAATCATGCTGTGTATTATGTATTTTTTTTTTGGGAAAATTATGTTATTTAGCTATTAACTGTACATCCACTTGTCTGCTGAAGAAAACAAAATTAAATTATTATCAAAAGTATAGTATACATAAATACTTTATCTTGTATAAATTTAGATTTAATGAACCAAGGATACCCCTTCGATAAAAAAAGATTCTTGAATAATCAACCTCCAAAGTTACAAGAGGGCGATATTTTTGTTAACTTATTTTTTTCACAAAGAGCAGGTTATAAGGTATTAAGTTAAATTATTATTTAATTAAGTACAACTCTATAGTGAGAGACTGGTTATTGTACTAGGATTACTATGACAGTTAGCCGAGTAAAGTTAGTAATATACAATAAGTTCCACACTAGTACTTGTATGAGTTCCAAACTTGTACAAGATGGACATGACATAATTTCTCGTAAACGTTTTCACTGTGCGTGTGTACTGTAAAATGAGCGTCACTACGAAACTGACATTTAGCCATATAAATTCTTAACTGCTGTAGGAAAAGATTGTGGACACCAGAATAAATGTTTTTGTGGAATAGGACGAGGATGAAACGAACAAGCATGGGTTCCAAAAATTCAAGATTCCTCAAACGTCTCATTTAACTGACACGAAGAAGGCCACGTATTTGCAGCCCTAGTACATGAACGAATTATTCATGCCCTAGTAATACAAAGCGTTACAGTACGAATCAACAAGTTGTCAAAGTAATGTTTTAGAAAAGTGCCAAGTTAATTGACGGACGAGGCCAGACCAGATCGTTTGTTTTAAAATAAAATTATCCAGAAATATATTTTGCAATAGATAGCTATCGATCATGATCTAACTCCAGGTGTCATATTGTAAATTATTATTTATACGTATTTTCACTTTGTATGCTCTTTTAACATTTGATTTTGCAAACAATTTGTAAATTGTATCATTCAGTGTGGACACAAGGGATCCGTGAAATAGTTTGTTTGTAACTGAACAGTCATACGAGCACCTGCGTTGTTCCGCGCTTGATGACGTAACTTGCCCAACTTTGTACATTTCCTACAGCGGAACTTTGGAATGCTCTTTAATAACCCGAGTGACGAATTTGTAAATGACACTGTTGTAGTTTGGTGTATGAGACGAACTCCGGGTATTTTTCTTTTACTTTTACTATTAATATTAAATTGAATATTAATATTAATAAAATAAAAATTATTATTAATGAAAATTAAATGTAAACTGCTTATAAATATGTAGGTGATTATCTCCGCATTAATTGAGTTTTTACAAAAATTCTTTCACTAATAGAAAGCTGAGTAAGCTATTCTGTATCATCAGTCTATGCTAGTGAAAATTATATGAGTAGATATACATACATATGTTCAAGGCTTACGTTTAAATTTTTTTAACTATTATCAGATCGGATATACTCATTTTACAATTGCTAATTGATCAAAATTTTAAATAATAAAAAGCTTACTTACCCTATACTAACCAATACTTGTATTATTATACATAAAATGAAAGTGCCATAATTTCATCTGTCTGTACTGTCGCTGACCCAACATAAAACTGAAATACTGCTCTAGAACTGACAGCATAGAATTAAATTATAGGTTGTTCATTTTGTTTCCCTCTATAAACTACTATGTATGAAGCTAGTCTTATTTAGTTTGTCCCTTTGTACTAATATTAACGTTCCAGCGTGACATGGGACTTGATCGAGTTTGAATTTTTGCGGTAATCCGTCACGTACAGTGCGCTCGAAACAGGCTCGCGATTCAAAACGCAAAGGCGGATTGGGGGATCTACAGGATCAGGACGCCGGGACAGCACTCACATAACTCCAGGCTTGCACATTTGAAATTCATTCCCATAATCTCCAAAAGCTTATACACTACAGATATTTTTACACAAATTAAAAACATATTGCTCGTACTTGTTGTTTCATATAAAATGTAAATTTAGTTCCTTACAATGTTAAATAAAATATAATAACGCGTGTGGTAAATCCTATTATTGACCTACATTACCTACCTTAATACCTTGGCATAAATTTGTTTTTTGTTTTTAATTTTTAAAAGTACCTCTTACTAAGAAATTAAATAGAGTCAGTTTAAATATATGCTTAACTCATTACTATTCTATCACGTTCTATTACGGATAGACAGTGAATTTGCAGCCAGCGGCCGGCCTAAAAGAGACGTGCAAAGTATTTTACGGCTCAATTCAAAGACAAATGTTTCCACAACACGTAGCGCTGCACTGCCGCGCTTAAAGCCTCGCTCCATTAGACTCGTTCGAATCGAAATTCGTTCAAATGCCGCCAAATATTGTTACAGCTTGCGAACTGCAAGCTTTTAGGTGCAAAAATACAACGTACGCTAAACGATGGAGTTTCTTTAAATTTTAACAAACCAAACCAAAACCGTTTAGTTGACATGTTACGCTTCTTTTCTCTCCTGTATTGCGTTGAATGTTTTTCACATAGGTAAATGTCAATGTCGTCTTCGTCACGCCAATCAAATTATTCAAAAATGTGTGCCAATCTTTTTATTCATGATGAACAAATCGTGCAATAAAAACTTATAAAATGCTGTAACATTGTTTGTGCAGGCCCCACCAAAACGATATCTAATAATATATAACTGTATCACTATATTATTACGCAGTGAAAAATAAAATGAAGCTATTGATTAATTCAAGTTAAAACTACCAAGTAATAATAATGCCGATCAGACTACAATAATGAAAATATTTATAAATATTAATAATATCAATTCTAATAATAAGTTATAATATAATACCGAATAATATAATAAAAAAAAAAACAAAAAAAGCCTTTTATTTCTTGCAAAAGTAACAAAATTATTAAGCAAAAAATTGAAAAAAAAATTAGTACAGTAAGAATCATGGATACATTTGTGTTGTATTTTTTAATTAAGTGTATATGTAATTTTTTTATGAGCAAAAAGTAAATAATGCTTAATTCTATTATATAATTAATTATCTTCAAGAAAGTGAAGGCTTCCTCCAAATTATAAAATATTTTTATATATATATATATATATATATATATATATATATATATATATATATATATATACATACTAGCGGCTCACCCTCGCTTCGCTCGGGTTCGTCGCTAGGTACGTTTTAAATAGAGATAAATAGTTATTAGCCAACGCTAGCCATATAATTTTTTTTCGTTAATTTTTCTGATATTTTAACACTTATTATCCTGTTCCGGACTAAGAGAAATTCAAAAATTCAAATATCATAAAAATTGGTCCAGCCGTTCTTGAGTTTTATGTCACGTCACATGGGAACGCAATCGAACGGGATAAAAAGTATCCCATGTCCGTCTCCTGGTTCTAAGCTACTTCCCCACCAATTTTCAGCCAAATCGGTTCAGCCGTTGTTGAGTTATAAATAGTGTAACTAACACGACTTTCTTTTATATATATAGAAGATATATATAATAGGTAAATATGATCACGTATGGACTCCAATTACAGTTAAAATACTATACATCAATTTGTGATATATTTTGCGTATCGACATATATTAGATAATTGCTTTACATCGGCTGGCGCCGACTTCGAAAATATTATATTAGGTGTCTATTATAAATGAAAACACCCGTTCAGTTATTTTTTACATTTTAGTGCCTGGAAGTCAGATTTTATTTTTTTATTAAAGTTTTTAGTTTTCAAAGTTTTTTAATAACATATTCGATTAAGTAATTTATTTAAAAAATTTTTTTTTTGTTAATTTTTTTTAAAACTGCTCGACCGATTTTAACAAATTTTAATATGGGACCACCTGGAAGAATACGCTTCGAAACAAAATAAAATTCCAAATCGGTTCAGGCATCTTCGAGTAATCAGTGAACATACAGGAAAAAAAAGATTCCGACGAATTGAGAACCTCCTCCTTTTTGGAAGTCGATTAAATGAGACTTAATTTAGCTTTTATTAAACCCTTTACTATAATAAAATTATACAAAAATGGCATTAATAAGAGAGTTTGTTTATCAGTTACTAACGTTTTTTTTTTATTGTCGCTCGACAAGATGACTCCATGACGCCTGATGGTAAGCGACAGTGGAATCCAGAATGAGATCCATCGGTTCCGGGACTTGATCTCGATTCCGATCACCCTCACCTCGTCGGCCTGCAAATGTACTTTTTCACGCTCCGTTTAAACGACCCAGGATTATAGGAAGAAGGAAACACGGTTAACGTGGATAAAGAAGCTAAGAGAATTTATTCGTTCTCGTCTAAATTGCTCAAAGGCTGATGCAGCGCGTTGGCTAAGAAAACTAAAACTAGAAATACAATAATAATAGCCTTCACAAGTCAACCGTGCAAATAAAATGCCTATAGGTATAAAGTGTAAAAGAAATTGGTATATTCTATAAAAATAATTAAAAAATATGTTCGTTATCTCATTGGCATAGAATTTTACGTTGTTTATAGTGTTTATTAGTCATTTTAACGAGGATCTATAGGACCATCTACCACGCTAAGTGTGGTTTGGCGGACAACTCATATCTATCTATCGAAAATCTAATATAAAACTAAACATTGTATGGGTTTTTGTGTATACGTAAAATCAAATACAAATACGGAACAGACTTCATAGGAGTTAAAATAATTACATTTATACATATATTTAGAGTTATTATGTTTGGATAAAAACAATAACTCCAAAGGTATTCGATAAAAACATAAATTATAGAGAATTATTTATATAGTTTATTACATAACATTTTTTCTTATTACTATTTCAATTTTCAAAACTGCTAAATACAGATAAAACCACTAATTGATTGGACTGTTTGATAATAATTGTTAAATCGGCTCTTGAATAAAGTATACCAAAGGCATAAGCCAATAACACAAATCCAAACCCAACCGCCTCTTGAAGTTGAAGTTGGCAGAATTAAATCGGAGCGTTTCCACGGAACAGTTTAGAGATAGTTTGTTTTTCTTTCGAAGGGCCATTAAACGCGCCGTATCGATAAATCAGTGAACAAAACTGCGAGCGAAATGCAACGACTAACAGCCTGACGCAGCGTGTGAGAGAAAAGTGTAGTTATGTTCACTGGAAAAGCTAAAGTTTTATTATATTTATAAAATTACGCAGGCTACGTAACAGCCGTCTGTGCTGTATAGAAACGAACCTAGTTTGTGCCTACCTGGTAGATCTAACTCTATTATAAAATTTATATTTTTACAATCCGCTAACTTAAAAACTTTTTAACAAAAAAATAAAAACCGACTTCAAACAAAAGCACTAAAAATTAAAAAATAACTGATTGGTAGTTTTCATTTACTATACATACCTAATCAAATATTTACGAAGTCGGTATGCTTTGCTTTGTATGGGCTGGCACCGATTTCGAAAATATTTGATTAGGTATGTATTTAATAGGTAGGCTTTAATTTCTTAGCCAAAGCACACCGACTTCGAAAATATTTTATTAGGTATGTATAGTAAATGAAAACTACCAATCAGTTATTTTTTAATTTTTAGTGCTTTTATTTGAAGTCGGTTTTTATTTTTTTGTTAAAAAGTTTTTATTTTTCCCTTTTTAGTGTAGACAGTAGTAGCAAAGTAAGGATTCTAACGTATTAGGCTTGTCAAATCAAACAAAATAAGCCCAAACTCAAAGTATCTACTATTAGCCGTTGAAGACTTCCACGTATCCACCTTCTGGCCTTGCCATCAGATCAGGTCAACAACACCGAACCACTGTACTATCAACGGAAATAGAAATACTTGCAAAGTTTCATGTCAATATGACAATTAGAAGTAGGTTAAATTCATCATTAGTTGTTTTTCCACCCTTAGGGGTGGTATTTTTTTTTGGAAATTTAAATGGGACCAATCTGGAAGTATACCCTTTCAAACAAAACAAAAATTGTCCAAATCGGTTAATAAATGACGGAGTTCTGAGGTAACAAACATAAAAAAAAAAAAAACATACAGTCGAATTGAGAACCTCCTCCTTTTTGAAATCGGTTGAAAATGGTTATGTAATAATAGTATAAAAGTCTAAGTAATTAGTATCGTGTGCAAAACTTAATGATATTTATTTTTATACTAGCATTGCCCGCGTCTCCGCCCGCGTTCAAATGACCAAAAAACAAATTCTTAGGTTTTACATATTATTATACTCTTACATTGTAGTTTTTGTTTTTTTTCTCAGAAATGAGATATTTTCCAGCGGTGAAAAGTATCCTATATATTGACCCGGATAACCAGCTATCGTCATAAGAAATTTCATCAAAATCTGTCCAGGGGTTTTCTCGTGATGCGGTAACAGACAGACAGACAGACAAATATTCTAATAACGATAGATTCGGCCTCCGTATCGATTATAATGACTATCAATAATATTTTCCGAAAAATATTAAATGTACAGTTTCGACTCAGAATTTTATTATATGTATAGATTATCAAAATTTATAATAGGGCCTTTATACGACCTTTAATATATTGTATACGAATTAATTAATATTCTCCTATTTTTATGTATACATTTATATCAATCACTATGTACAGAAAATGCAGCTTTAACTGATATTCTGTTTCTGCACTTGAGAAAAACACATCAATAAGCACTCTTATTAACAGCCTTAAAAAACAGAGGTTGTCAATTTAACACGTATGTAAGTTATATTATTGAAACTGGAAAATATTCACGTATGATAATCTATTAGGGCTTTCAATCAAATATACAAAATGTTATAAGTGTATGTATGTATGTTTGTTCAAGCATTTCTCTGAAACTAGTTATCGGATCGTGATCATTCTTTTTTTTTTCTTACATTTATTTCAACTTAGTGAACAGTAAAGATTTCATCAAAATCGGTTCAGTAGTTTTTATGATATGGACTAAAACGAGTAAATAAAACTGAAATAGTTTTTGTAATTAGTAGTAATTACAAAAAAAAATTCAGTTTTTACTTTAAACCAAAAATTACGAAATAAAAAAGTAATAAAAAAAAATTACCGACATCAAAAAAAAAAAGATTTTTGAAGTCGCTTTAATTTTAATATTATTGACAATAAAGCAAAACAAAGTCCGTGAAATGTATATTTCAATAAATACGCTAACACAAAGCTGCGTAATCCGAGCACAAAGCTCCTTGGCTAGCATTAAACGATCATCAGCGAGGCATCTATCTCATAACTAAATACAATCGTCCCACTTTGAATCGTAAAGAATAAACCCGCAAGCCCGTAATGCGAAAGCACTTAAATGACATACTTAGTCAGATTAAATTTCCCCTCAAATAAAAAGTAAAAGTGGCAAGTTGGGAAGCTAGGAAGTTTGGTTTGTCTCCGCGGCATCCATTAGCCGAGATGTTCCCTATTGAATTTTTATGAGAATAATTGATATCCATTTTTAAAATTGTTTTATCGCCAACAGCTAGAATATAAAAATCATACAAATTCAAAATTAATGCCGTGATTCATTTCATCATTTGGGTTACTATGTTATTTTAGCTGATACACTACATGGTTACTTTGCACCTGCAGTAGATCCCTCTCGTCGCAACCAGTGTTACCATTTAATTACACTTTGCCAGATTTTTGATAATTGAATAAATCACGGCAAATTGTGATAGGATTTACATAAATTATTTAAATAAATTATTATACAATTCATTTGAAATATTATGTAATAGTTTACTACTTAAAAACAGTCCATTTATAGTTCAAAGTAATTTCATACATAATCTTAACACAATGAGACTAATTCACAGTTTAAAATAAAAATTACCATTACATACTCTCAGTAAGCTTTCCATTTTTTTATTGTGTCTGACACATAATTTAATACAGTTAAAATTATTTGTTCGTGTGTTTCACGGACTGAATATCTTGATCCCATAATGTGTCACGCCACTGGCAGATGACTTGTGCTTGTCATCGCAATATAAATTAATATCTATTAGGAAAATTATAATATTATAATATAATGAATTTTAGAAATTTTTATGAACTGACGCGATCAGCAAGCGCTTTTATAGTATTGTTTACATTTCTTAGTTTTTACGTGATATTAAGAATAATCTATGAAAACTCCACAACACATTTACCGCTTTATCTACAAAAATATACAATTTACGATGAGATCAAGGATACTAATAAAACACATGACATCAATGCCCTGAAACATTTGTTAGAGAAATATAATATCGAGCAGGAGCTTAGCAACGCGGACAGATTCGAGCCCATCGGAGTTGGAACTACCGTCATGATGATACAAGTGCATAGGGACATAAAACGACAGCACCACCTCATCCTATCCCTCGCGCAAGTCCAAGGCATACACACTGCGCTCCTTATTTTCTCACACAGTTTTTACCATCCATCCATAAATAAATTAATACGTAGCATCGACTTTTGCAAGTTTACCCAAATATTTTATCCGTTCTCCTTACAACTTAACCCTCACAAGTTCCCGGGTGTAGAACCTAACGACTGCGCGCACAGCGGCCAATGGAAATGTATTAGACGCAATGCTCGACTTGCAGAGCACAAGCAGCACTGGTGGTGGAAAGCTAATTATGTCTTCGATCGCATGAACTGGTCTCGTAAGCACAAAAATCCTATAATTTTCCTTGAAGAATACAATTACGTGGCACCGGACCTGTTATATGTGTATCCATATTTACAGCGCTCTTTTAATTATTTTCCAAACGTACAGATATTGTCTTTTGGTAGACCATTAACTAGAAATAATGACTGGGACCTATTAACTGTGGAAGCATGGAGACCACCTTTCGATGTAGGTTTAGCTTTCAATATAACTACATGGGAAAAGATACTCTCCTTGTCAACGCAATTCTGTATGTACGATAATTATAGTTGGAGTTACTCTCTGCTGCAACTATTCCAATACTTCCCTGGCGGTCACGTGAACATGGTCGGATGTTTGAATCCTAGAGTTGTTTCTACTAAATCATTAAAGAACACCGAAGATTTTATAAAACTCTCAAAATATTTCAAAACGTTAGATTTGTTCCCTAAGAAATTGAAAGCAGTGGCATTGTACGGGCCAGGAGGGAGAATAGAGAGAGTTGCGAAACCGCCGCCGGTAGGGAATAACGGCTGGAATGATTTACGCGACCAACTGCTGTGCCTCGATCCCCTAATGGTCACCACCACTGAGGAACCACGTTATGATATACCAACATTTCAGAAATAATAAATGTCATAAATAAAATATAAAAATAAAATCGGTGCGCTTTCATAATCACTTACTGTTATAATATCAAACCTTTTCATGTGCATAATTAATTTGATATCAATTAAGTGCCGGTGCGTGTCAAGGCAGGAAATCCAGTAAACACACGAAGGTTTTATTTATTACCTTCAACCCTAGGCCAAGGTCAATCTCTCCGTACACATCAATATATAAAAAAGTAGTAACGAAAGCTGTTTTTTTTTTAAACTTAATCTAATATAAGTTATCTGTTTGTCTATTTAGTAGTGGTAACGACTATTTACGATTTTCTTTAATATCCTATCATAAATGATCCCTATAATAAGCCAAATAATGAGTTAGCCAAATATAATTTTGGAAAATTAAGAAAGGCAATGTGCTAACTCTATATTATAAGGCCCCAGTCCCAAATAAAGCGGAAATGTGCTAAACGGTTACATGCGTGACACGGGACGCCGCGGGCAGGATACAGTTCGTCCTTACTAATATCGTTAATGCAAAAGCTAGTTGCCTTATTGATTTGGTTATTTATCCTTTTATTACTGTAACAACATCGAATTGACGAGATTTTTGAGTAGAAATAATTTGCACAAATTTTCTAAGAAACGAAACTATATGGCCCATAGTAATTTTACAAAATATTTGCTTTTACATCTCTCATGTCCTGATATAATGACTTTTTAACCTACTGTTTATTAAACTTTTTTGGTACCTAAGTAAGAAAAATAAAGCATAATTTGTATATAATTATTAAAGATATATTTAATAATACCTGTTTATTACAACTTTCACGGTGCCTACTTTAAAAATTGAGTTTAAGATTCATTGCAAAGGTAACGCCATCTAGTTGGAATTACGTAAAACTATAGCATACTTTTTTTCAGATATCATACTGCAAAGTCAATAAGGCATATTCCGTTTAAAATGTTTAATATATCGATTTAAAAAAACAATAATAAACAATAAACTTAAAAAATCTTTAAATTTATATACCTACGTATATACAAAAACTGCTCATTTAATATTATAAGATATTTTATATTATACGTAATCTCCTTATATAAATATAAGGAGATTAGGTAAACCTAACATTAAGAACTATATTTGGAAGCTAGTTGGAAACCGGTAGGTAAACTGTGAGGCGTAAATCAACCCGTCACGCAGCTATCGTATTATGAAGAGGGATAGCAGCAGGTAATATTTAAACGTTTAATTTGCCGCTGGCTCTACTGCCCTTCATTGACGAGGGTCGACAATTTGCACTCACCTGTGACACGCGGCTAGGGTTGTTACATAGTAGTTTTATAACATGTTTTGTAATTTTCGCAAAAATGTTTTTTAATATAGACATAAATAATAAACTAGCAGTCATGGCGTCTAGACTGTTCATAGTTTACTAGCAACTCACCTCATTTCGCTTGGGTTCCTCCCTAGTAAAAAACAAATCTACCGCACGAGAACCGTACAATTTGCCGAGATAAAAAGTTACATATGTGCTATTCTAAGCTATAATCTATCTATGTGCCAAATTTCATCCAGATCCGTTTAGCCGTTCTGGCGTGATTAAGTAACAAACATGCATCCAAACTTTCGCGTTTCTAATATTATAATTAACTAGCTAAGAAATCAAATACAAACCTATTCCTCGGGAACCGTACATTTTTCTGGGATAAAAAGCCTACTTATGTGTTATTCCAGACTATAATCTATGTCTGTGCTAAATTTCATCCAGATCCATTCAGCTGTTATGGCGTGAAAGAGTAACAAACATCCATGCATCTATACTCACAACTTTCACATTTACAATATTACTAGCATTGCCCGCAGCTCCGCCCGCGTTCAGATGACAAAAACCAAATTCTTAGGTTTTACAGATACTTTTACATTGCAGTTTTTGCATTTTTCTCAGAAATGAGATATTTTCCCGCGTTAAAAAGTGTCCTATATGTTGACCCGGATAACCAGCTATCACCATACCAAATTTCATCAAAATCCCTCCAGTGTTTTTTCTGTGATGCGGTAACAGACAGACAGACAGACAAAAATTCTAAAACTTATAGATTCGGCCTCTGTATCGATAATAATGTCTGTTTCAATAAGATTTTCCAAAAAATATTTAATGTACAGATTCGGCTTAGTTACAATTTGTTATATGTACCTATAGATTTAAAAACATACATAGTAAAACAATTTTAAATAGCTATGTTAAATAGCTATGTGTGAACAAACTAGGTGGCGAGATGAATTGGACAAATTAGATGCAAAGGGCTTAGTGCTCCCACCACTGCCGGAGCATAGGCGGCAGTGGTGGGAGCACTAAACCCCCGCACGACCACAAAACATGGAACGGCTCCGATTTTGACGAGACTTTCACTGGCAGATAGCTGATGTTATAAAGAGTAACTTGGCTACTTTTACTTTAAAAAAAGAATCAGGGTTCCGCACAAAAAAAAATTAAAACCCTTAAAAACTATGAACTCAAGCCAAGCGACAGTAATTCGCTAGTTTTTAATAAATGTATCTTTTCGGATTTTTGGTGTCCGACGCGACGTTTCGAATGCTTTACAGCAATCATGGTCACAGAAAAGACTTAAGATTTTAGACGTCTCGAAGGCATTATATAGTTGTTGCAGACAATGCATCCCCAGTACCTACAAAAATACATAATGAAATTTATTGAAAATAATATTTTTCATTAATAACAATAATAATCCCCTTTTTTAAGAATAGTAATATGAATAAAGTAATGGGCCGACTATCTCTTATATGAATGCATCTAAACTTTTACAAGTTTGCAAAGTATAATTTATACTTCTTATGTTCTCTTAATTGCAAGTTTTGTTAATCAATAATAACAATATTTTTCCTCGTAGTTGTTTCATTTTACCTACATATTGCATAACCAAAGAAACCGATAGCGATTACGATTAATTCAGTCTTTCGTAACTTTTTGTGCGGTCTGCGGAGCAATAGAATAAAAATAATAATCAAGTATAAATATTATTTATAAATTATAAAATATAAAAAAAGAAAATGATAGGTGTTGCCAGTGCTAAAATTAATTACTTAGTAGGTATTATAATTTTATTTACAAGAATCAAACATAACCCCTCAACTGTCGCTGTCATTTTACAAGAATATGGCGCATCTGTCAGCTACTTTCCGAGGGCCTGCGCGAAATATGTACACATCATTAAAATAACAATATTTCTTAAAAATTTTATATATAAGCTATATATAAATCTTATATCGTTAGAATCGTTTTAAAATAAACTAAGAATGTATATATAAATAAGTTCAATTGTATTTAATAATATATAGTTAATTCTAAGTTGAAATTACTGAAAGTGATTTTTTATCAGCATATAGTATGAAAACAGGAATTATTACAAAATAAAACTATTATTTTAAAAAGTTATAATTTCATTTAATAATAGATACAATATTTTATATTAATTGATTAAAACAACACAACTCACTGTACATTTTTTTTATACCACAAGCTTGTACAATAACATGTCTCCATCATAGCGACTTAGCGCCGAATAAAAAAGAGGTACTTTTTATACTTTTATTCTGAGAGCATTGAAGATCAAGAGATTTAGGATAATCATTTATATTATAGTATAGTCCACATACGTTATACTGACATAGTTTGAGTTCTTATAACTATTTAGTTTACGAGAATTAAACAATAAACCAAACACTTTAAAATAAGTACTAAAAAACGTCATCTCAAACTTTGGATCGCAGAGCAAATTCTGTTTAAATTTTCATTAAAATATATGAACATCTTACAATTTAGTGATATTTAAAATTAGAAAAATATAATAAAAAGACATGTTGCCTTATTAGAATATTTCAGAAATCAATTCTGAAAACTAACAATTTCAATATAAGAATCACAAGGGACAGCTAAAAAAGTATGGATGCGACCAATTCCATCACAACTGAACAGATTATGTTATGGAAATAAAATGATAATAAAAACATTAATACAAATTATAACAATTTCAAATATTAATTCAGACAGGAATTATTTTTTTTCAACTGTTTTTAACCTCCGACGCAAAAACGACGGGGAGTTATAAGTTTGACGTGTTGTGTGTGTGTGTGTGTCTGTGTGTGTGTCTGCCTGTCTGTGGCATAGTAGCTCCCGAAGAGATGATACGATTTTGTTTTTGTTTTTTCTTTGAAAGGTGAATTATTCGGAAGTGTTCTTAGCTATGTTTGATGAAAATCGGTCCAAGATGGCCGCCGTCAAAATAGCGGATTACATATTTTTTCACAACTCCCTCAATATGGGTATCAAATAGATTAGGGTTTACTAGTATAATACACACTACGATAAATTTCAAATCCAAGATGGCCGCCACCACAAAATGGCGAATTACATGTCGGGGTTACTTTTAAATTTTTAATTTAAATTTTATAAGACTGAAGTATTGTGCCAGTTACTGTATTGAGTATTTAATGGACTCCATAGTTATAGTATATAGTAGTAAAAAAAATATAGTAGAGTATAAAAATTTTGTAATTAGTACTCACAGATGTTTTAAATCTGAAGTTGAAAATTTTGGATGCCTTTTGTTAAGTAAAGGACATTTTTTAATGAATATTTCTGGCAGGTAGAAGCTTTTATACATATTTTTTTAATTGAAAAAAAAAAGATGAGCACCTACCCTAAAAGCAACAAATACTAATTATCACTAAGTAAAGATACATACGTAGCTATACTAACCTATGGGAGGGCCCATATAATGTTCAGCACGTCTTCGATGTTCATTCACGTCGTCGAAACGAACAAAGGCGTGGTATAATATATAAATCAGATATTTTCGAAGTCGGTGCCAGCCGATACAAAGCACATCTAATTAATTTCGATACGTAAGCATATATTTATCTATTAGATATTTATATCTTAAAATATTGTCGGCTGGCACCGACTTCGAAAATATCTGATTAGGTATCTATTCTAAATGAAAACCCAGTTTAGTTATTTTTTACATTTTAGTGCCTGGAAGTCGGTTTATATATTTTTTTAAAGTTTTTATAAATAGTTTTTTATACTAAATCCTTGTTCGCTTCCGCTCTATGGGGTACATTGCCTACAATTGGTCTTTCTTGTTCACCCCACCGATCATAATATTGTAATCTAATAAGGCATGTTTTAAGCAATTGTGGTGCATCTACAATAAACATAAAATGCAACATGATACTAGTGTAAGAGATGCAAATAAACATATTTTTTACCCGACAACGCGAAGCAAAGGAGGGTAATGTGTTTATCAGTCTATGTATGTATGTACACATGTATGTTTTTTCATTTGTGGCACTCTAGAAACCAAACGCGTGGGCCGATTTTGATGATTCATATGTCGTTAGTGTCGTATTTACGCGAGTGTCATAAGTTATATATAGCCTATGATACTCGCGTTATAGTTAAAAATTAAAAATAGTTAAAAATTAAAATGGCGAATATCAGGCGCCAATTTGTGTGTCTGTAAAAAAAATATTCCAAATCAATCGAATGGGGTCTCAAAATAAAGATTTTTGCTGATCACAAAAAAAATTAAAAGAACACAACTTACATGTTTATAGGTAATTTGGGCTAAGAATTTGCTAAATAATAGGTTATACCTATGAAATTGTCGTTTAATATACAGAAAGTTAAAGTATTTTTTTTTATAAATATTTTTCATTTCTATTAATCAAAATATGCCCCCATGCTATTGATGAAATTTGATGCAAATGGACCAATATTGTTTTGATGCTAACGTTGAAAGCTGCTGCTATCTCAGCCACAGATTGAGTATCGTCAGCTTCCACTATCGCCTTTAATGCGTCGTTACTGATTTTAGTTTTCGGGCGACCACTGGGTTAATTTTTTAAGATCAAAATTTCGATGTTGGAAGCGTTCAGACCAATAACGAGTCGTGCGTTCGTTTGTAGTGTTCACTCGGCACTCCGTACACATCATTAATATTGCGAGCCGTTTGTGCGGGATTGCTACCGCAATAGAACTCGTATTTCATAATTACTCGTATTTTTATTGTGTTCATATTGATGAAAAACAAACAAATGTAGTGAAAACAAAACACTAATTAATAACCAAACGAATGAATTAAAAAATAGAACTACATACTTTTAAAATAAAATTCATTTGAATTTAGAATTTATTGCCGGCCATTCATAAATTACGTTTCCAATCGCCAATAAGTATTGTAGAACAGCAATTTCAAAAGACCTATTATAACTTCAAATGTCTAATAAAATTAAAAAGCTGTAAATAAAAAAATACGTTTCATCCTTGTCGCGAGATGTACATATGTATGTCACCAATTGCATAATACTTTATTCCTTCGTCAACTTGTTTTCATCTTTTTAGTTAGCTTTTATGCATTTTATTATTTTTATAATGTTTTAAACTAATCTGTAAGTTGAAATTATATCTGTAAAATAAAAATCGTTCTGTTTTAAAAAAAAACAATTTTTATTTTTGTAGGAAAACAGTTAAAATAATTTTATAAAATACTAAATTTCAAATAATGCTAAAAAAACATCAATCTGAATATTCTAATGAATATTAAAAAAGCCTTCCCCATACTATCCAACAGCCGTCAAAA
The DNA here is from genome assembly GCA_951806755.1 of Brenthis hecate. Taxonomy (NCBI): domain Eukaryota; kingdom Metazoa; phylum Arthropoda; class Insecta; order Lepidoptera; family Nymphalidae; genus Brenthis; species Brenthis hecate. Next base: position 6,852,356 of record OX638275.1, on the reverse strand, counting down.
ATGGCGGCTCGAATTTGGGTTACGTGTTATTATATTAATAATTACTTAAAATCCAATAGAAAATTTACAAATTCAATTATACGTAGTTATTTAGTTATAAATTTAAATCATGTTAATAAAAATATTATGCTTTCGCTAGTGTATTTTTTATTCAGAAAAAGTGAAAATATAAGGACTTAGCGCGCGTGAATGCTTACGATGTTTGACAAATATAACAATTTCTGTATAAAATCTTTATTCAATACACATCCTATGAAATAAAAACTGTTAATTACTTACCCTTCCATCATATTCCAATCTTTATACTAATAATTTTACACTATTTTATTAATTTTTTAATCACAAGTATTGAGTTCGAAGACCGCCAAAATTTAAATAAATTGTCTGCACAAATTACAAAAAATTATGTTATTGGAGTTATTACTTTTTTGATATGTAGTATGATATTATTGCTTGTATTTTCCTTTACACGTTACAAAAGTTAGATAAAAATAAATATAGTTTAAATGCGAGAAATGACACATTAAATGACATCGGGACCAATCGACCTTTAAAAGGTCGCTTGACAGACAGGGGTCTTTTTGACATCGACCTTTAAAAGGTCGATCGACAGACGAGGTAATAAGTAATTAATTTTAGCACTTACAACATCTGTCATTTTCTTAATGTTAACACTTATTTTCGTTCAGAAAATAATGTCGCGTAATTTGTTTATTAATCATTGACACTTAATCGCGATAAAGTTATTTTTATATACAGAATATTGTATGTTAATTATTGTAATAACCTCCTTTAGGTCAGGTGTGGCTATCAGGATTATTTATTTGTAAATAGCAACGTTCATTTTAGTGAATTATCACAAAGTCAGTTTCCATGTATTGAACTGATATCTGTCAGCTGTACGGTGGTCTATCAATCTGTCAAATGGTGAATAGCAAAGCAGAGCGGTAGTGAGAATAATTTTAACAAATATGTGTTTTTATTTCCAATTTCATACGCATAGGTAATTGCCGCGCCTAGCTTTAGCTTTAGGTTAATTTCGGAAGAGGCCAGGGTCGCTGTGGGCGCACAATGGGCTCTAGAGATAGGGACACAAAGTCCCTTCACAACAAGTTAAAAGAGTACTTCAAGAAAGGTGCATCGGGTGCGTATAGTTAGCTGTGTTGAATCGCGGAATCGGAGCGAGCCGGTAGTGTAGATTTGGTGTTTAAGAGTGTATTTTTGTCGGTGCAGCGCCTGTCGTGGCACAAAATGAGCTGGTGGTCACTGCGGAGCTAAGACGGGAGCTCAGCTCGGAGGCGCCGCTGCACCGCCGTCTCCGCGCCATAAAGGATGTCGGTGAAAAGATCCTCCAATTCCGCGTTCAAGAAGTTAGTACCTACCATAAATTATATTAATACCCTCATCTCATCATCTTTCTTATGCAATAACAAATGTTGAGTTTCATTGCTATTAAAATTTCCTCGCATTATGCTTGAATTATGATGGTATGTGATGTAACTGTTTAAATTTTGGCTTGTTACTGTAGAAAAGAAATACCATGTCTTGTCTTGAGTGATTCTTGTTAATATTTAATTGTTTTATTTGTTTCATATGATAAATACACCTAAAATAGTACAAAAAGTCCTTGTTTATTTCTATAATTAGCTGTTTTATCATCTATTTCTTTAGATATTTTGTTGAATCATTTTCTAACCTATATAAGCTTATTGGTAATTAAGACAAGTTGAAGTAGGACTACCTTAGCGCATAATAATAATATAACATTTAGTAATATATCAATAAGTGATATCAAATATATTAAAGATATGAAAAAACCTCTTTAAGTAATTCAATAAAAATACCATGGTATAATTGTATGCAGACTGTACAACTTAAGAACCAAAGATAAGCCTTATAATTAAGTAAGTTCTGACAATGGAATCAAAATTGATAGATTCCAAATGACTAAGTTGTATACATATAATAATTATGTGTTCTGACTTCTGAGACATTTTTACTATAGTACTAGTGGACAAACATGTTTACTATAGAGCTAGTGGGGTACGTAACTGCTGCTTTGGTATAGTTTTAACACAAAATCTCTAAAATCTATATGATGATCCAGATATATCAACTTCCATTATCTATAACATACATGTGGAATTATCTATCATATCTTTTTATATAATTGCATTTAAATTTCCTCACTAAAAACTAAAAACAAGTATCATGTCATGACATGCAACTATTAACTTATTTTTTAACAATAACATGTTCATGGAAGATGTCAACAGGTTAATATAATACATAAAAAACTTAAAGAATGCTAAATGGGTAATAGGTATTAATATAACAGTTAAAGTATTTTTTATTTTGCATATATTTATTATTGTAGTATAATTGTATTATCACAAATGCTAGTTACATGCGCAATAACAATGATCTACAATAAACAACATGATTTATTTGTCCTTTCCCATACCAAAACAATATACAAAACCTAAAGTATAGTATCAAGTAATACTTCTTGATAGCAAATCTCATGTTTGCGCTGGATATAAGACATATTAGGGGACTAAACTTAACAGTAATATATATCAATTGTAACTTGATATTTCTTTCAAATACCATTTGTTTATTTTTCAGGGTGGTATAGAAAAGATATGGGCATACACAAGAGACCTACTTGAAGACTCAAATATAGAAGCTCGTCATGCAACCCTTGGGCTCCTGAGATGCTTTGCTGAAGGGCAATCTGAGCTGCTTATCATGCGAACTATTCTATTCGGACATCTAAAAGATACACATGCCAACCATCCACCAGAAGATTATCAACTGCGCTTCAAATTACTTTACACATTAACAAACTCTGGAAAAGATATAAAGTGTCTTGAAGAACAGGTAAATATTATAATTTTTTTCTATGTTATTATAAAGAAAATTAGTCATGACACATAATAATTAACTTTATTCTTTTTATTTATGGAAATATAAAATATTATACCATAACAGTATGTTTGTATGTTGTGTGTTTGTTTTTATGTATGTTTGTATGTGTCTTCTGTTGTATCTTAGAAAACTTGTTTTTGTTAATAAATCTGACAACAAATTGCTATTAATAAAATTAAAAGTCCACACTGCTTCTATTGACTTGCATATTTTTTATTATTTAAATTATGTAACTTTACAGTTAATAACTTTATATTCATATGCATATGTTTCTGATTTTTATTGTATATTTCACACAGTGGTAGCTGCTCCGCAGAACCTATTATTAATTTCACACTTTCTGAAAAATATTGATTTCTCTGCATATTTTCCCCAAGTGTAATGTAAACCACATAGTTTCCTGCAGTGATTGAGTTAAAAAACCTAACTTAGTATTTGTGTTGAAGAAGCTCGCCTACAAAAACATTATTTCCCAATTCGCACATAAAATTTACCAACCTATTTCCATCTTAACAGTAAAGTTTGTTAAAAGTGCATGTCATTATTGTTACATAGGCTTCATTTATCTGTCAATATGTATAATTTTATATGTATGGTATGGTATGGTATAAAACGGGCTTGTTTCCGCAACTCGACGTCTGCGCGCCTATTTTGCGTGTGTGGGAAATTTTTCCAAATGTTTTATTCTTGCCAGCCCAGTTCCTCCAGGAACTTCAGCAGTCTCTTCGTCCTACCGAAGACCTCCGGGAGTGTACTAGGGGTGCCAAGATGTTGAGCCCGGTACGCCGCTACACCTGGACAATGTAAAATTACATGTGCAGCCGTTTCATCTGCCCTCATGCAGGCTCTGCAGAGTGGGCTGTCAGTTATACCTAAGTTAAATAGGTGTTTGTTGTAGGGTCCGTGGCCTGTTAGAGCCGCGGTTATCTGTCTGAGCTGGGATCTATTGAGATTAATCAGACGGTTAGCCGTTTTAGTGTTAATAATAGGAAGCGATTCCTTCGCTTGCCTGCAGTCTGCGACTTCACGCCATATGTTTTCGTGTAGTCGTCTCGTGCGTTGTCGTATTTGACCTTTGAGCCAGCAAGAAGGTAACGCCACGATGGGCTCAGGACCTATTGCATTCAGGTCTGATCCTCTTCTTGCTAGCTCGTCGGCCCTATCGTTACCCCACGAGTTGCTGTGGCCTTTGACCCATTGTACTGAGACCTTGTTTTGGTCACTTACCTGTGTCAAAGCGTTATGACATTCATAGATCATACCTGAAGTGGTAGAATTACTATTTAATGCCTGTAGTACTGACATGCTGTCTGATAGTATGCGGATAGAGAAGTCTTTGACGTCTTTATTCGCAATTGTTCTAGCTGCCTCAAGGATACCTAGACATTCGGCTTGAAACACGGTGTTGTAGGTACCTAGGGGTATTGAAGTTTTAATGTTTAGATCGTCAGAGAAGATCCCGCAACCTGTCCCTGATTTAGTTTTTGAGCCATCAGTATATATTCTAAGGTCCTTGCTGTCGCGACCTTCGTGTTTGTCTACCTCTAGCTCTATTTTGTATTTTTTGTCAAAAATGTATTTGATTTGAATCCCGTCATTCGGTGCTTCCATGAGCGGGATGTCTTTGGCTACGTCTATCAAAATTTTTGTATGTGGCGTGCCTGTTTTTCGTAGCAACTTCTGATTATCTAATCTTGTTGCGGTAGTCGCAGCCTCTTGTTGGATGAACAAGTGCAGCGGCAGAAGACTTAGCATGGCTTCCAGGGCCGCAGTGGGTGTTGTTCTCATGCAGCCCGTTACTGCCATGCACACCAGTCTCTGCCAGCTTTGTAGCTTGCATTGTGCTGTGGTCAGAAGAGTTCTACGCCACCATACTAGGGCACCGTAGCTGATCATGGGACGTATAACTGCTGTGTAAAGCCATAGAGTTAGTTTTGGTTTAAGGCCCCACTTCTTACCTAACATTCTTCGGCATTGCCAGAAGGTAATGCTGGCCTTGTTTAGTTTGGTTTCTAGGTGTTTGGACCAATTTAGTTTACTGTCTAGAATAATACCTAAGTATTTTACTTCTGTAGTTAGTGACAGGGTCGAGTTAAAGAGTTTTGGAAGGGTGTAATTCCCTAGCGCTCTTTTGTTTGTGAACATTATTAGTTCAGTTTTGCGCGGGTTGACGGTCAGATTGAATTTTTCGCACCAGTTTTCAACTATTAACAGGGCCGATTGTGTTAATTCACAGACCGTGCTTGTGAATTTGCCCGTTACTAAGATGGCTAGGTCATCTGCATATCCGATTGTATAAAATCTGTTGTCATTGAGCAGGGATATGAGATCGTTAACTACGAGATTCCACAAGAGAGGCGACAGTACACCCCCTTGTGGACAGCCCTTAGCAACGATGGCTCCCTGTTTGTTACTATTTCCCAGCCTGACTACTCTATTTACGAGCATGTGTGGAATCCAGTTTGATATTACTGGGTTCACATCATGTCTGTCGAGTGCTGCTCTGATGCTGGTGAAGTTGGTTTTATCGAAGGCTCCTTCAATGTCGATAAAGGTGCCTAGGCATATGTCCTTGGTATCTAACGCCTCCTCGATCTTGCATACTACCGCGTGGAGGGCTGATTCCGTTGATTTGCCTGAACTGTAGGCATGTTGGTTCCTATGTAGAGGTGTTTTTGCTAATGCGTTGTCTCTTAGGTATCTATCACATAGTCTTTCCATAGTTTTAAGTAGGAATGATGTGAGGCTTATTGGTCTGTAGGATTTAGCATCCGAGTAGTCAGACCTGCCGGTTTTTGGTATGAAGATTACCTTGACCTCTCTCCAGGTCTTGGGTACGTATCCAAGAGCCAGGCAGGCCTGATATACTTTGTTGAGTATATGGAACAGTTTTGGGCCTCCCCATTGTATAAAAGCGGGGTAAATGCCGTCTAGGCCTGGTGCCTTGAAGGGCTGAAAGCTTTTAATGGCCCATGCTATTTTCTTTGGACTTATGACCTCCGTTGCGAGTTGCATGGAGGTGTCTGTTATGGTGTGGTTAGCATCTAACCATTTGGTTTCGTTAATCATTGAGCAGTCGGGGAAGTGCGTCTGCAGAAGTACTTGGTGTGCTTCTTCCAATGATTTGGTATATGTATTGTCCGGTTTCCTTAAGGAACCCAGTTCAATTTTATATGTACTTAATTATTGTATTTTTTTTTACAATTACAGATCGGGCCGTTCTTGCTGGAATGGCTGCCTCAGATCCAGACACCAGCACACATCATAGATTTTCTCAATCTTGTAACGAATGTGGTCAAATTTAATGCTGCATATTTAAATGAGGAAATTGTTCATGGAATTGTAAAGTATGTTTTATTTTTGTACAGTTTTCTTATTTTGTATTGTATTTATTTCCCACGTGCCGGATTTGTTTTAGTTTTTATATTTCCAATTATATGTATCATAATATATTACATATCCATACTAATATTATAAATGCGAAAGTGTGTTTGTTTGTTTGTCCTTCTTTCACGTTGAAACGGAGTGACGGATTAGCGTGATTTTTTGTGTGGAGATAGTTGGAGAGCTGGAGAATGACATAGTCATTTTTTACCACAGGAGATTATCTAATTCCTAAGGGTATACACATTATAGTACAATCCAAAATAATATTTATGATCAGAATTACTTGAAACTTAGTTTGCACTTCAAAAAAATTAAATAAATATGTGTTTTAGCATTTTTTGAAATTTATCCTTTAAAGGGGTAAAATAGGAGATAAAAATTTGTATGAAACTACCTTTTTGGAGATTTTTTGTAGTTTTAGCGCGAGCGAAGCCGCGGGTTCTGCTAGTATACATATTGAGTAGAGACGGTTTATTTTACAATGAAATAGACAGGGCATGAATGGAGAAGTTCCCTGATGCTGTCAATATAATATTTAATGCTATGGAACTATGATATGGATAAAAACTAATAAATCAGTAAAAAATGTTTTGAAATCTATCAATAAATGACTTAATTTAAATTTTGCTCATTCAGGTCGTGTGACGTCATGAAATTATTCTTACAAGCTCAACTTTAAAGTTTCATGACTTTTTCATTCGTTGAGATATTTTAATAGTTCTTTCATATTTTTGTTGTATTTTACACAAAACAACATAACATTTTTAAATTTTTATAATTAATACAAAAAAATAGGAAACTTCTCCATTATCTTGTCATTTGTAATGGATGGAGAGCGAGATGTGACTAGGTTCAATCTAATCTTGTAAGGTTTTAATTAATTTAGATTACATAGTTAAACACCAGTATGAAAATCCATACAGCATCCTTGCCTTTGATGTTAATGGAAATATAATTTTTATGGTGAACAGTTTTGAAGTTAAAGCGCAGTAGTGCCATCCTGTAGCCAAGTGCAGTATACCCATCAATCCTAAAGTTGTTTCTCGACCTTCCCCTGCACTCTTTGCACGATCGCTCTGTCTGGATCTATTAGTTAGAAGACTGTATAGATTAGTAGACTGTGGCTTTAGAATATAGTTACATGCAAAGAGAGACTTTTATGAGGTGACGATGCTAAAAGCTGGTGCTCTAATTGGTACGCGGGTGTGAGTACATAGTGTGTGTGCGTGTGCAGCAACGCGTGCCACCTGTGCGCGTACTCGGCGGAGGCGGGCGTGGTGCTGGGCGCGCTGTCGCTGCTGGAGGCGGTGGTGTCGTACTCGCTGCTGCCGCGCGACGCGCTGCCCGCCTTCGTGGCCGCGCTCTGCCGCACCGTCAACGTCGAGCAGTACTGCCAGACCAGCCGCAAGGTGACCTACTACCCTCGGTGTTAGTTATCTATTCTATTTCATATGAAGATAACTTAATAACAAACATCTACATATTTTTTGTTAATTAAAATAAGTGTTTGTGATGTCTTCATCAAAAGTATCTTGCTGTATTCGTGGCTGTTCAAATTAGCCGTATAAAAATAATACGCAGTTGAAATGTTATCGTTTTCCCGAAAGTTCATTGAACACTGCGTGGATAACCAATATGATATTACAGTTGGCAGGTATTAGGCAAGTTCTAACTTAATTTTTCATAAATAATAAAAGATTATTATCGAGCTAAAAATAATATCTTTTCATTTACTAACAGCTTCTTCAAAAATTTCATGAATATTTAATATTGAACATAATCATAATCAGATTTTTTTATAATAAGAATAATTTGTGGCCTTTTTTATCGTTTGGACCTCTAATCCGATCCTATATTTTTTTATCGGTAAAAAAGCTAATTTTATTATTGTTTGCATTATTTAGGCGTAACTAATATGATTAATTATTCAGTTTACATCACTATGTTCTTCTTATTTAACACCAGGGCGCTCTACTTTTGAACTACTTTACAGAAGTGCTGCCCGCTATAGTTCACGTACACTCCTTAAAGGGATAGGGAAAAATTAAAAAAAATAGAAGCTTTAAGATGTTTAAAAATTTCGAAGTACAATTAATATTAGTTTCAATATTAAATTTTACTGAAATTTTTGAAGAAGCTGCTAATAAACTAAAAAAATGTTCTAATGTTATATTATGTTGTTGTTATTAATTTTTAATTAATTATAGTCATTAAAGACTACAAAAAATGGTGATAAATAATTTTGTTTAAAATGTCAAATGTCCGTGTAAACCTAAAATCGGTAACGTGTGGGGCAGTTGATGCGCAACGTGATGGGCGCGGACATGGGGCACTGCGCGCTGGCGGAGATGGCGCGGCTGGTGCGCGCGGCGGGCGGCGGCGGCGCGGGCGACGAGGCGGCGGGGCTGGCGCGCGGCGCCGTGTTCTACATCAACATGGCGCTGTGGGGGCCGCGCCGCGTGCGCGCGCTGCGCGTCTCCTTCCTCGCCGTGCTGCCCGCCTTCCTCAAGGTCACACACACCACCACCACCAACACCTCACACTCGCTACCTCACCGGCTACTGATGACGTGTCTGTCTGTGACTTTATAATAACTATGCTTTCTCCAGCACATAGTTATTTATATGATATCAGTACGTAAAAAACCCTTTTTTAATTTTTTGTCTGTTTGTCAGTTTTTATGTTTGACCAGAGTAATCTTTGGTTAGGCTTAACTGGTTGTAATGGAACTTTTATTAAAAGATAGAAAAGTTTGTAACGCTATATATTGTGTATGTCTTATTGCGAAAATATTTAGGGTTTCAGTACAAATACCTAAATTATGCAATATTTGTATTTAATGAAAATATATTTTATTCAAATATACTTTTGCAAGTGCAAGCACTCTTGAATGGTCATTTTTAACATTTTTAAAATTTAAATTATCAATATGTAAGTCGGTGAGGGATCTGCCACTGGCTCGAAAGGCAGTTCTCGTTCTTCTTCATAACTCTCAAAATAAAGTTTGCAGTAGTATGTGTAAAATATTTATATCTCCTAAAGTATATTAAAAGTAATTTTAATTAACTTAATTTTTATCTATTGAAAACATATTGGAAGTGAAGGTAAGTCATGAGTATTAATGACAAAGAAATCATTCTGAATTATATTATATCCTTATACTTGCTAAAAAAAGTACTTTACTCGCATGCGAGCCCTACGTATTTATATCGGTCTATTTGGATAATAAATTTCATTCAAATCAGTCTAGTAGTTACAATACGTAAAATAACAAATATGTACATTAAAATTTTCGCATTATTAGGAGTATAAAAGTAGAAGTGCTTCAAAGTATTGTAAAAATATTTCCTAGTACAAAATTGATGTTGTTATTGTTTAGACTAATACTGGAATGATAATGATGAAAAATTCACTATACGTTGTCCATAGTTAAAATACATGATTTTTTATACTTAATATTTGAATAAGGCGAGTGTGTGAGTGTAGTCCGTACGTTGTGGTTGCGTGTGCGCAGGCGCTGGCGGGGCGGCAGGCCGTGGTGACGTACGAGGTGGTGGTGGCGCTGCAGAGCCTGGTGGCGCGCGCGCCGCACGAGCTGCACGCCGTGGCCTGGGACCTGCTGCTGGACATCGTGCGCGCCGTGCTGCAGCAGGACAGTCAGTACCGTTACCATACACACTTTAATTTATTATTGCATTATAATAATTCGTTTATTATACTACATACGACAACAATGAATGGAACTGATAAGTATGGAATTAAATAAGTTGAACTGCCTGTCTCTTAAATTCAGTGTGAACCTGTATTTTAGAAGTCGGACGTTTTTCTTGAATAAAAAAAATATTATTAAAATAAAAAACCCTACTGTATAGAAAGAAGCTAACTAAAAGAATGAAAACAAGTTCACGAAGGAATATAGTATGCGGTCGGGGATACACATGTTCCATCCTTGCCCCGAGATGTACATACTCGTATGTTCCATTGTGACATTGTTTTCATCTTTTTAGTTAGCTTTTATGCAGTCTGGTTTTTTTAATACATGTGTTATTTACGACATTTTAGTTACTTTTAAAAATATAAGTTATAGTTATTATCGTAATCGCCTCTTTAAAACCTTTATTTTGATACCATAATCAATGAACGACAGTTTGGAAGATTTTTTTAAGACACACCAATTAACGCCTGGAATCCGCCACTTTAATTTTTAAATATTTCTATATAGCTCATTTCTATACAAGTCATAAAGATGTATATAGTTAAAATATTTTCATGACTTGTATGTAAGTAACTAGAATGTATATTAATGAGGATTTGGAACTGGCAGAGAGCTTCGAGCCGCGCCACGAGCCCATCCACAGCCAGGTGCACGAGCTGATCTCGTCCATCGAGGCGCTGCACCAGGCGGGGCAGTTCGCGGGCGACGCCGACGCGCTGCTCGACCTCATCGACTACTGCGGCCACGACAGACCCGTACGCGTGTGCACTTTATCTTACTATATATCGAATGAGTCATTCTTGTATATTATATGTACATAAATTTATTTCGTCCATCTCGGGAACGGCGGAACAATATGGATCAAATTTTATATTTAAGGGATGAAAGTATATTAAAAAAAATCGTAGGTAGTAGAAATATAAGCGGACTTTATTGTTTTTTTTTTTTAAATTGCTTGAAACAATGTCATCTTTAATTTCAGTGATACAGTTTTTTTTACATTGTTAAAAAATATTTGATATTTTAAACAAAAATATTTTCAATGCTTTACAGCATCTCCTCCGAGTCTCTCCCGTGACCGTTATTGCTGTAGAGCATTCGAAACGTCGGGGACCAAAAATTAAAACAAATCAGTTCATTTAAAATAGTCATCGTTTATATGTATCGTGTCTGTATCGACGCGTTTGTCGTGTGTGGTGTGGCGGGCAGGAGGCGTCGACGATGCGGCTGATCACGGAGCGGTGCGCCCTGCTGCGCGGCGGCGACGCGGGCGCGGCGCTGGCGCTGGTGGAGCGCTACGTGCGCGCGGAGCGGCGGCGCGCCGTGCGCCTGCACGCGCTGGGCGCCGTGTGCGCGTTCGCGCGGCGCCAGCGCGCGCACGGCGACGAGCTGGCCGAGCGCGTGGGCGGCGCCGTGGCCGCGGCCGCCGCGCTGGACGCCGACGCCGCGCTGCGCGCCGCCGCCGCGCGCGCGCTGCCGCCGCTCGCCAAGCTCTGCTCCGCCGACGCGTGCATAGACCTCATTGATCATCTCGAGAAGGTTGGTTTGTTCACATTTATGTATTTTAATTTTTTTTTATAACTTTATCTTACCCGATATTTAGAAATGCATAGCGTATCTTATAAATGACATAAAAATATTTTGTTTATTCATAAATTCTTTGGTTTCCATAATTTTAAAAATAGTCTCAATCGAACTCCATATTTTTCTATATTTAAAACAACATAAAATTCAGTCCAAGAATCGCATCTAATTTTATTGTCGGTTTCTGTGATTTATATACATAACTAACGAATTTTCCTATAAACTTCCAAAACTACTTTTTTAAGGATGAAATCCCCAAAAATATTTTTAACGGATACTTACACCCATTAAGAAAACCTGCTAGTTCATATTTGCAACGCTTGTAGAAAATGTTGACTATATATAATGAGCCACAACGTGCCTGTGCGCAGATCCTGAACCGCCCGTTCGAGATGTACGTGTCGGAGGTGCAGTACGGCGCGGAGGCGGACACGGGCGACCTGCGGCTGGCGGCGGCGGGGCTGCTGGAGCTGCTGCACGAGCGCCTGCTGCGCGCGCCGCCCGCGCCCGCCGCGCGCGCCTTCCTCGTGCTGCTCGACCACCTCGACCACCACTACCGCCGCCCGGCGCTGCTGCACCACCACCCGGACATACGGCTCAAGGTACACACTGTACATATATATAGTACTTAGTGTACAATATTTATTTGAAAAAGTTAATATCGGTAAACTAATTTTTCATTTCTTTAGAGGAAAATTTCAAATATTCTTTGATACTGATTACTTATGTCATTGTTGGAATTACTTGTCATTATAGCGTGCCAGTTGCGCTCAGATTACTTCGCCAATGTCACATAGAATGGAGAAGTACTCGTCATTATATCAACTCCAAACAATTCAATCTCGGTGTCGGTGCGTCAGCCAGGACGAGTGAATTTATAAGTGTACATATTTGGCAATAAGAGAGTGACCTCCTCAGATCTTCGACATGCTGTTCGCCCTGCGCGCCAACGAGTTCAACATGGTGGGGTTCTGCTACGAGCAGGCGGCGGGCGCGGGGGGCGGCGCGGTGTACGGCGCGGCGGCGCTGCGCCTGCGCCCGCGCTGCTCGCCGCTGCTGCTGGCCGAGGCGCCGGCGCCGCGCGTGCGCGCCGCCGCAGTCGCGCGCGAGCCGCCGCCCGGCGCGCTGCTGCTGCCCGTGGGGCGCGCCGCGCACGCGCTCACGGCGGCGCTCACACGCGAGGCGGACTGGGCCGTGCTGGCGCACGTGCTGCGCGCGCTGCCGCAGCTGCTGCACGCGCGCGCGCTCGCCGTCGGCCGCCGCGCGCAGGACCTCGACCTGCTCGCCTCCACGCTCTGCTCCATGGTCAGTCTAAAAGAAATAAGTAACAAATATATCTTTGTCTATTTTTTGTTTTTCATAAATTACTATACTTTTTTTGAATTGTATTATATTTTTTATAGCTTATTTTAGAAAATATTATATTTCACCGAAGAAATGTTGGCAACCCTAACTGTACTACAATAATCTCATGACAAATCACAGTACTCACCAACCCTAAACCCGTTTGCCAATTATCATATAAAAGTTTGAATTTCACGTCTTTTTTGCATCTCTATTTGATTGCAGGCGTGCGTGCGTGTGCGTGCTTGCGAATTTATAAATAAAGCCGTTTCTCAATATTTGGTCTCTGCGTGCAGGTGTCCGACCGCAGCCCGTGCTTCCCGGACGGCATCCGCGCGGGCGCGGCGGCGGGCGGCGCGGGCGCGGGCGGGGCGGGGGCGGGCGGCGCCAAGCTGCTGGTGTCGGAGTTCCACGCGACGGCGCTGCCGGCGCTGGCCGCGCTGGCCTCCTACCACGCCTACCTGGAGCCGCAGACGCAGCAGCGCATCGTGCGCTGTCTGCTCAAGTACGGCATGGGTGAGCAGTTTTCGTTATATTATTATTGCTTCAAATATGGTTATTGATTTCGAATTATAATTAGTACTACGTTTTGTGTATTTCATATTATTTTTTAAAATTTCAATATTTATCAATTCACGTAAAAACAAATTACATAAGAATATTATAGTGATCAAAATAAACAGTATACGTCGTCTATGAATACTATTAAGAACCTCATAACAAAAATAATTTTATTTTTTTCGCCGTACATTACACGTTCGTTTCTGATGATAAACTTCGTATGATAAAATATTACATAATATATCTTACACCTCCCCGCCCGCCAGTGCTGCGCACGCCGCAGCCGTACATCAACGCGCTGACCATGTTCACGCTGGAGACGCGGGACACCATGGTGAAGATGCTGCCGGAAGTGCTCCTGGACCTGTCCAAGATCTCAGACACGCAGGCCATTGCCAGCCCCATGCTGGAATTCCTCTCGAGTAAGCAACTCTACATTTCATTACTTTCTACTTATATTTTGTGACTTTTTTAAAATGAATACGGTACAAATTTTTATCAAAATTAACAGAATAAATGTCCAATTTGAGTGTTTTTTTTGTGAACAAAAACCGGAATTTTTCCTGTGTCTATTTGTATGCATGTTCGCTTGTCAGCGACACAGTTACACAGTATCATCTTGGTAATTTTCGCATGGAAAGAAATGAAAATATTTCCTATATATTATGGTAAGATATAGTATACCCAACATGTTTTTTATCACGCATTTACGTGCGAGTTATGTTTTTGGAGGCAGCCAGGTGTTGCAAACAAATGCAAATTAACATAAAATTTATTTATTAATTGAAATTTCTTACTACTAAAATGACTGTCGATCGATGTTAGATCAAATCAGTAAAGATGCAGCCAAGTAATGCCTTTTACACTACATTATTGTAGGAAGTTGTGACATTGGCATTGATGAAATGTAGGTGGCTGCTGCGCTCGCACTTGCGCCTGACCTTGTCTTGTCGTCGCCGCGCGAGGTTTGTAGAGCAAAGCTGATGCGGAGATTCGAGTTCCGTAACATGCGTGCATTATCGCTCTTACTATACGCTGCTAAACATAAGCGATGCGAGGCATAATAAGTTCGATAAACGTGACAATGATGCGCGTATTATAAACGTACGTCTTAAAAAACGCAGACTACTTGCTTTCGTATCTATACAAATGCAAATCGACAGGACATTTTTAATGCGTTAAATAGTTGTAGTGTGTATTGGGTCATTTCATAAGATAGAAAGTGTACTCACACGTTCGTGCTCATGACACAAACGAATGCCCCCAGCGGGCACGGCGAGTGTCCCGGCATATTTACTGAGGGTCCGCCCGTGTGCCGCAGCGCTGACGCGGCTGCCGCACGTGTTCGCGTCGTTCGTGGAGGACCAGTACATGTCGGTGTTCGCCATCCTGCTGCCCTACACCAACCCGTCGCGCTACAACCACTACGTGGTGTCGCTGGCGCACCACGTCATCGCCGCCTGGTTCCTCAAGTGCCGCCTCTCCTACCGCCGCAACTTCGTGCGCTTCATCATACACGTGAGTACGCTCAGCGCGCCCTCCGCGACCGCCTTCGCGCCTACGTACGCGTGCTCTACGTGTACGTCGAAAGTGACCTACGTGTAGATCTAAGATATGTTATTTTCGTTTCGAAATTTATTCTGATGTGTTGAATCGTAACACCGTAATATGTTTATGTTAAGAAATACCTTCATAAATTTCTGCATTTGTGATTTATTTTATTTGTAAAAAAAATATATTGTATGTAATTGAATCCACAAATCATAATTGTATATAAAACGTACGAGTGAACGTAAGCAATGCGCCGGCGTGCCGCAGGGGCTGCACAACTACATCATCATGCCGTTCGAGGAGCAGCTGCAGTACAAGAGCAACAACAGCTTCCAGCCGCCCGGCGCCAACGAGGACTCCTCCAACCGGCAGCGCAGCTCTAGTCTCGTGAGTCCCATATATTTCACTATATATTTACATATTTCGTATTAAACCTTTCTTCTACATTTTAATTTATCATCCTAAACCTAATCTATATATTAATGTATAGATTTTTGTGTAATAAAATAATGTAACTCAAATGATAATTATAAATAAACATTTAAGTGACTAGGTTGCTCGGCGGTAACACACTCGTTTAGTAAACCAGTGAAGCGTGTTCAAATCTCGGACCTTTAAATATTGACATCAACGTTCATTTTGAATATGACTACCGCGTAGAGGATACGAAGTGAGCTCGACCTTCACCCATCTGCTTATCGTATGAAAGTTTTATTTTATCAAATGAAATATGTTGCTGAACATATACCAATGTAAAAATCTATATATGAAAAAAGAGTAAAAAAAAACTTTTTTTCCTCCACCCTAGTGTATATACTATATGTGTGTCCGTGCTCAGGGGTCGAAGGCGGTGTCGCGCGCGCCGCTGGCGGGCGCGGGGGGCGCGGGCGCGGGCGGCGCGGCGCGCGGCGGCAGCGCGCCCGCCGCCTTCCACGTGGAGCTGACGGAGACGTGCGTGGACCTGCTCGCCAGATACGCCTTCACGCCCTGCTCCGTCAAGCCGCAGAGGTACGCACGCTTACGCTTGTACGGTTCCACTTGTAATGAGGAGGTTTTGTACGACGATCTTCATGCTCTGAGAACTTTTTACACTTTCGGGACGAACATAAATAAAGAGCCGAATCGGAACCATACATGTTTACAGCTTATTCCTTTCTATTCGGAGACTGACGACTCACCCTCGTTTCGCTTTCGGTCGTCCCTAGAGCCTTCCCTTTGCAATAACGTATGGAAGTTTGCCCAATTTGTTGGCATTTATGGTTACTGCTCTGCTTACTTAAGTGGTAGCATGCTGATATATAGCCTATAGTCTTCCTATTTAATCGACCTACCGACTGGGCGTCCGAATACTTCACACTTCTCCACCAATAATCGCTGAGTATATATCGCAATGCTTTCTAAACCCTCGCCCCCAGGAGCGACACGGCGGAGTTCCTGTTCAACGGCGGGCAGTCCACCACGTGGCTGGTGGGGCACAAGCTCATCACCATCACCACGTCCGGCTGTCAGCAGAACTCCATCAAGCAGGGCCTCTGCGAGAGGTGAAATAAATATGATATTTCATAATAATTAGACTGTTGATTATTTTACAGATACATACATTTTATTTTTGAAGGTCCGAAATTTTTTGTGTTAATCATGGTATTTCACAATTTGCACTTACATTTGTTTTCACTATATAGAAAAAAAAAGGTTTATTGTGTGTAACATTTAAGTTTTTTTTATCAAATGTAAAAATTTCTGCCATACTTAGATGTAAAATCATGTCCGCCTTATTTAGATGTAAAATCATTTATGTAAAGGTCTCACTAGCTGAAACTGAAGGGTTTGTTGGATTATCGTTTGTAAAAATGGATCCAAACCGAACTGTAAATGACTTGTAATTGACATGGCCCCAGATGCGCCACGCTGTGCCGCCAGCACGCGGAGAGCGCGGCCGGCCCGCTGCCCGCCGCGCCCGCCGCCGACGGCGACGCCGCGCCCGCGGTAAGTACGGAGTCCCGCTAAGAATTTATCTATTAACATTGATAAAATCTGTTATAGAAAATATATTTTAATACATACAAATGTATATTTGGTCTTCTTTTAAAATATCTTTTTTGAACAAACTAGAACAAGACTAATAACATAATTTATTTACACTGTTTAAAATTGACTATATTTTTAACAATTATCAAAAATATTTTAATATAATTGAAAACAAGCGCTCTGTATTATAGGCTTTCATGAATTAACCTTGTGATACATTTCTTTTTATTATAAACTACAATAGAGATAACGTAAATATCAGTTTTATTTAAAATTTAATATATCTTTTCGGATTATTTCGTGAATTTATTTCCACAGATTGTACAATTGTAGATAGGCACCGTCTGTAACAAGTATATAACACCTTGAGACATCTCACACCTTAGTTTCTCCCGTGAACGTGATTGCTGTAAAGCATTCGAAACATCGAGAACCAAAAATCAAAATAAATCCGCTAAATAATCCGAAAAGATAGTTTTATTTAAAATGTCAAACATTCGCGTAAATCTAAAAAACGTATTAATTTTAAATTGTAAATAATTCTTACGTCAGGTGCAAGTGAACGACAGCTCGGAGCACGGCCAGCCCAGCAGCAACCACCTGCAGGTGCACAACCACGCGCCCGAGGTCAAACGGTACGTCCCACGCCATCTCTATACACATATAATGACAATCCTCAAATTTGAAAACCACACTTACCGTTAAAACCAAATGTAAATTCTTAAATTTTTAACGTTCCATTTGGCAGAGTTACACTTTTAAGTGCTTAGTGGTTTTCTTACCTCACCACGCGACAGTGAGGGTAGTTAGATGTCGTCTGATAAAGTAATACGCTTTAATTGGCCTTAAGTTTGCGATCATTTTCCAAATTTAAACTTAACTGCATGAGGCTTGTCTTACTTGACAAATTAAAATTTTAACTGTAGATTTTTAAGCATAAAAATTAACTAACAAATAAAATAATCTTAAAATGATATTTATTCCACTTTTACATGTGTCTTCATTCTAATTTCAATTGGAGCGTTTTTGTTAACATTTTTTAATGGATAAACATAGAAATTCTATCTATTCAAATAAAACTTGGAGCGTAGAGCTGACAAATGAGTTCAGTGGCGTGGCGTAGGAGAGCCCTATGTCCAGCAATGGACGAAAGCAGGCTGCATATGATGATGATGAATAAAAGTATCATTAATATCGGTACATAGCCAGATTCAAAACTGTCTTCTTAGTTAAAGTATAATTAAAACACGACTAAAAATCCACAATTAAATACAAATGCCAATACCATTACTGTGTGCGCGCGCTTGTACTATTTAAAGAGGAGTTTGTGTGCAGCACCAGCTTTAGTGGTTGCTCAAAAAATGCAATTACATGTCATTAGTTCCGTTAGACCCTATAGCGAGTTCTCATCCAGTTTGAACCATTCTGTGTATGAACTACTAGCTTCTATAGCTTAGAATGTTTATTGTCATAAATAAATTAATAGCTAATACGATTATATAAACGAAAAGTAATTCAAAATTCTAACTTTAAAGAAATCGGAAATGGGCTATGGTTAAGTTTTATTTTTAAATGGAACAAGTATAGTATAATTGCGCGGTACATTGCTTGTGCGCGAGCAAGCCGCGGTGGTGCTAGCGCAGGTTGTGTGTGCAGCTACAGCAAGTACTCGCTGCAGCACAGCCGCTCCACCGAGACCTCCTGCTCCTCCCTCTCCATCTCCGAGCTGCAGCCGCCCTCCAGCGGATACACCACCAGGTGCACGCCCGCCCGCCCCCGCCCCGCCACCCCTTGTCTATACACACTTCTGTTTCGATTTGATCCATGATCACAATATCTGATCATTTATACTTAAACTCATTCACGTTTCAAAGTCGAACACAATTTATTTATTGCCATTTTGTATTATTTCTAACTACACATATGTACATATCGAACACTGCTTTATAATTAAATAATATTTAATAACAAATTGTTTATTAATATTAAAATATACAATTTTATTTAAAAAATAAAACAAATATATGAACACAGTTCCTCTCCCACCGCCAATTTTATTAGTCGTTGCTTGTTTCGCTGAGATAATATGATGTGCGTTTTCTAGCGGCTTTCCGAAGACTGCACGGCTTCTAGGTTCTTTTGCATTGACCAAATGTTGCTTTTTTTCGTGATCTTCATCTATACAAGTGGCAATTGTCTTTTGTTTAATTTTTTTTTTTCGTTTCAGCGCTTGGAAGAGTCTAGACGTTTTCTTATTTGTTGTTCTTTTCGAATGTTTATTTAAGAAATTTCTTTGTAATCTTCTAAAATAGCTCCTACACGTCATATAAAATGCTTGTGTATTTGTAAATTTCAGACAAAATTCAGCCGAGAACAAAACAAGCGATCCAGTTATAGATGCTCTAAATCAATTTTCACAACGGTTTGAGAGAATATCCAAAGAAGTGGTAAGATTTTTATGGTATTTTTTAATTAAAAATATAAAAAATAAAATAGAAAAACTAATAAAAAATGATAATTTCCATTTATTGCATTAACTACTTTGTTTACTGATACTATAAGTTTATTTAACTCGGTCGGCTGACTCGACACAATAAACGGCTTCAACGTGATGAAAGTAAATATCCGCCCATGTCTCACAGGCATGCGCGGTCATGCCACGTCGCCACGTCACGTCCACCTCATTTAAACTATTACACGGCTCGTCGTTTCGTCAATAAAAAGATCCGATACATCGAATTCAAATCGAACAGTCGAGGAGCATTTTGAATAAATTATATTTTTTAAACTCCAATTTTTTAAAAATGTTGTGTTTGCGTGCGGCAGGAAGAGGAGGAGGGCGCGTGGCTGCGCGCGGGCGCGCTGGCGGCGGCGGGCGCGTGCCCGTGCTGGTGCGCGCGCTGGGCCGAGCTGCACGTGCGCTCGCCCACCGGCGACGTGTCCTGGCTGCTGCGCCTGCAGAACCGGGTACGCACGCCGCATGCTGCTCGTATCGGATGACACATTTTAATTAGAAAAATAATAAAAAATATTGCCTATAAAAGTAGTATTATCCGTTTTAAAAATAGTGTCATTGTGGGGGGGTGCGGGAAGATTCGATAGAAACGCAACCGCTCTGGATTACGCTCTTGATTTATTCTACTTCTACTCTAAGACTAATACGATGTGTATGTTATATTTACTAAGTACGCTAGGTATACACATAGATTCTTTAAATATGACACACATTGCTCGCAAATAATAAAAAACACAAATCATATAAAATGACACACATTAGTTTATGTATGTTTAAAGTAAAATGAGTAAGATGTGTGTGTGTCGGTGTGCGCAGATCAGCTCGTCGCAGCTGCAGGAGTGGCCGCTGCAGGACGTGCTGGCGCTGCTGTCGCCGCCGCTGGCCGACCTCGGCCTCGACGACCGCCTCGACCCCGTGCGTGCACTATATTTCTCATTCGAACGATACCCATCACACAAATCTAAATCTTACAATATCGAAATCTCTCGAAATTATTGTTCAGTAATTTTATAGGTTACTAGAAAGTTCGTCCCTGATCATAAACTTTGTTTTCATATACATATGTACGAGCAACGATTTGGCCAGCGCAGACCGATAGAGCGGCTATTTAGCGCATTTTATTCTGACTTGATTTGCAAATTTTAAAATTTAAAATTGAAAACTATTAAATCAAAATACAGTATAGCCTATATCCACCGGCGATAGTGTAGCTTTCTGTTAACAGATTCAGGTAAATTTCTAAAAAGTTAATTAAATTTCTAAGAAACCTATTGTTAACTGACACACGGCGTGTCCGCGATCGTGGAGGGATTAATGAAAAATTTTTTGGAATCGGTTCAGTAATTCAAGAGATCACCCGCTACATACAAAGCTTACCTCTTTATTATAGTAGTATAGATATATCTGATGAGTTATGAAATACTGATATTTAATTAAATACATTTTATCCATAATACACGGAATACACGTTTGGCTCAGTTTGTAGTCACCTTACTTGCTGTGCCGGCGGTCGCGGATTCGAGCCCCGCTAGGAGCATTTTTGTGTGATGAACACGAATGTTTGTACTGCAGTCATGGGTTAAAGGGATATATGTGTAGTGTATCAACTATCTGGTATCCATAACACAAGCCTCGTAGCTTACCATGTAACTAGATTGTGCTGTGTATTCATGTCCCAAAATGTTTATTTATTTGCAGACGTCCGAGGGCTCGCCGCGCTCGTCGCACTGCGCGTCCGCGTCGCAGCGCTCGCACGCGCCCGACCTGCACAAATCTAGGTCACTTACTGCTTTCACTCTGACACTATTTACTTTATATTGTATCTACTGGTTCACGTTAATCGGAATACTCGGTGAATCAGAGTTAGAAGGAAAAAAGTGTAATGTTTCGACCGTCACGACACCTTTTATTATTTAGTAAGAGCACTGCGTGTGACGTCACAAGTACCAGGCGATCGTAAGTGTTAAAGAGTATTTCGTATGCACTCTTATGACGGGGCCTTACATATATGTATGTATGTACTCGTGACAAAAGTACCAGGCGAGTATAACTGCTGAAGAGTGTATATTGTAATAAATTCGTGTGCACTCTGTGCAGGCCGTTCTTCGATGAGTTTCAACATGTACGCAGTACGTTGCTCGATATGTATGCCACCCTGGCACTCGTGACAACGTGGATGAGCCAAAGACGAACGTCGAAATCAACTTCGATCCTAGCCCCTGTCCCACGACGCTGACCGATGTGCATTTGCACAAAAATTAAAAAAAAAACGGTCTTAAATAAAATTAGTATATTTTGTTATAAAAGAATGTTGTCACTAATTCTATAGACGCCATCGTCCTTCAAACTTCCGGGTCGGGGTGAGTATAGTTAGTAGGTGTTTTTGTACTCAAGAATTCTCAGTAACAATACTGCGCCTCATATCACTAGCCATGTGTTTGCGCGCAGTCTTGTGCAGTACAATATCTCCTGTGCAGTGAGCCGGTCAGAATGAGATCGGAGGCCGTAGATCGGTCAGAAAGACATAATTAATATTATAATGTTCGTGTTTCAGCTCGGACTCGGTGGTGGGCGGGGAGCGCGCGGCGCGGGGCGGGGCGGGCGGCGGCGCGGGCGGCGGCGCGGGCAGCGCGGGGCGCGCGCGCGCCTGCACGCAGCCCATCAACATCCCGGGCTCGCCGCAGCGCCAGAGCTCCTCCAGCACCACCGACGACGACGACATGCTGCTCATCGTGCCCGAGGTCGATGCCGTGCAGACATTGAATTAAATATTCGATTTCTATAGTAGCCCTTCGAATCGAAAGAAATTCGAGTTGCAAAATTCTCTTGGTTATATTTTGAAAAAATGTTGGTTTTGAAATTAAAAATTTGATCTTATTCTTAATAATAATGTGTTATTAAACTGACAGAACGAAACGAAAAAATAACCCCATATATTTAAATTTCGTTCAAAACATCGTCCAATGGAGAAGTTTCATGATATTGTTAATATCATATTTAAAACTATGGAATTATAATATAGATCAAAACTAATTAATCAGTGTTTTTTTAAATCTATCACTATATGACTGAGAAATTAATTGATAGTTTAACGCGCAAGGATTGCGGTCCCTCGCTCGAGTGTGACGTCATTGTACCTAGCCGAGATCGCCGCACCAATAAATATCATTCAGTTGTACAAGTCGCACGCGAGCTCTCGAGCTGTTCCTATTATTTTACGTTTAACTACCTGTTTTTTTATTTATTGGTAGTGTTATTCTTAAATTAAACGTGGGCCATTCAGGTCGTGTGACGTCACGAGATTATTTTTACAAACGCAAACTTTCAAATTCATAACTTTTTCATTTTTTGAGATATTCTAATAATTCTTTCGTATTTTTGTTATATTTTGCTTTGTTAAAAATTAGAAACTATTTCTGTTTAATATAAAACTAATATTGTGGATGTGCGTGCAGGGCAAGTCGCGGCACCCGGTGCGGCGCTCCAACTCGTCGCCGGAGATGTCGTCCTCGTGGAAGGGCGGCGACGCGCGCGCCGACGACGACCTGCTGCTGCTGCCCGCCGCCGAGCCCGCGTACGCACTCTCGTCACCCTCTTGGCACTACACTTTATACATTCTGAATTCCTGGCCTTCTTATATATATGATATATTTAAAAAATTTAGAATGCAAAACAAGATTTTCTTATTTAATGTAAAATTATTAATATCATCTAAGAAACATTACTATACACTACTTTAACTGACATAATATCCCATTGATTAATTATTAATCCCATTAATATTATAAATGCGAAAGTTTGGATAGATGGATTGTTACTCGATCACGCCAGAACGGCTGAACCGATCTGGATGAAATTTGGCACAGAGATAGATTATAGTCTGGAATAACACATAGGCTGGAATAACACTCTTTAACCCTTAAAAATGTGCGGTTCCAGTGGAATAGGTTTATTTTTCAAAGTTATTTATTCCATACTAACCGTTAACACGCATCTAGTAAATAATACATAAGCAAATCCTAAAGTGTGTGTTTTTATCGAAGCAGCAGCACGCCGATGGCGATGCACGCGTCCAAGAAGGCGAACAAGAAGAGCGACATGCGCGTGTCGTGCGAGGCCATCCCCGAGGAGATGTGCGGCACCTCGCCGCAGCCCGCGCCCCGCGCGCACGCCCAGCCTCCCGCGCCCCCGCACCCGCACCCGCACCCGCACCTCATGACCTACAACTCGGACCCAGGTGCTATTGCTTTGCGATTAACTTATTATTTGTTACGCCTCCCGAAGGCATTGGCGATGGCATTTACTTCCATATAATATTTTATAATCATATTTAACACGACGATTAATAGCAATGATCCTAAAAATATAATTTTAAATTCTTCAAGGCTGTAGCGATTTGATAAAACACCCTGTTTTGGGTCCTGTGTGGTCTTACAATATATAACTCCTAACTAATATAATAATATTTCACTGACATTTGTGTGTAACGGCTAATAAATAACAAATTGTCTAAATTGATTTCAGTGTTAAAAGACCTAGTAATATCACTTACTACAGGAACGACGGGTCCGGAGGCGGAGGCGGAGCCCCCGGCGGACGCGGGCGCCGCCGCCGCGCACCACCAGCTGCAGAAGGTGAGGGTGCTCCCACTTGACTTCATGCTGTATATATGTTCAGCCAAAATTTTTTTTCAAATTAAACTACTTTCAATTAGAAATTATTGGTCAATATCACAAACCTAACTTGTTAATCATTTCCTTGGTTAATAGAAAGTATTAATCATTTCCTTGGTTAATAGAAAGTACCAATATTTCCTAGTCAAAAGTTTTGACTGCAAAATAGTATTGACTGTAACATATATCAAGATTCAAGACGCTATGCGGGAAAAAGGCTCTGAGCCAGCATCATAATTAAACTGAAACGAGTACTGCTACAGGAAAACAAATGAGGCTTTTTGCGACGATTACTTCCACGTACTTCACGTATTTTAAAACTAAAAGGCACATACCAAGTCTCTGAGGAAAGACACAAGAAACCGTTCCTTTTTGTAAACGACGATAGAATCTACTGTAAGAGGACTATGTCCTTATATAATTTTTAGACTAACATTGCGGGTTGTGAATACATCTCACTTGTTCCCATATACTGATAACATGACATAATAATATATAAGGTAAAGTAATCTGTGCTCTACTGGCACCTTTGAAGCCGTTAACAAAAGAATTGAATAGGTTTTTTTGAGGACACTTTGGTGTTTGGTTGCAGACGAGCAGCGACAGCCGCGTGACGCTGGGCGGGGACGAGCTGCCGCCGCTGGCGCGCTCCAAGCGCTCCAACACCATCTCCGTCATGAGCCCCACGCGCCGCCACCGGTACGTCCCATCCTCTATGTGGAACCCCATGATAGGATACCCTGTGGTGAACTTACCCTGCCGGCAACGTGCAGGGGAATGTGAGACTCTTACTCGCTACAACTCATCCCTCGTCTCCCTATCCTGTGATGCGGCGTTACAGGCTCGCTTGCATACATTACAATACCTTTCCGAACATGATCTTGTCCTCTATAATAGAGCACGTGTTTTCATAAATAACTTTAAATTTTGAAGGTCTATACATCATATTTATGGTGGCAATGGCTGTTGTTTATTATTCAGTTGAAAATGTGAAAATTAGTCAATTTTATATCTAGTTTATTTATTTTAGTACTTATATAGTAATGGGTAATTAGATTAAACAAGTAACCTCATTTTGTCAAATGAATTTACAGAGAGCTGAACCGCACGCAGGCAGCTAGCAGCGCGGGCGGCGGCGGCGGCGCGGCGGCGGGCGGCGGCGTGTCGCCCTCCTTCGTGTTCCTGCAGCTGTACCACAACATGAGCACCTTCCCCATATCGCCCACCGTGCCCGGTAAACGTCACCCTCTTTATTCTTCATTTATATAAATAGTACCTGGGCTACCGAGCTTCGCTCGTAATTTTTGGCCTAAAGTACAATTTTATTTTATTTTTTAAAAACTAAAATCTTACCGACAAAAAAACTGCATGAAAACTCGAAAACACGCGTTTTCTCAGACATAAGATTAATGTAGATCGATTTACCGCCCCTGAAACCCCCATTATACTAAATTTCATGAAACTCGTTGCAGCCGTTTCTGAGATTCAAATTATATACATATAAGAATTGCTCGTTTAAAGATATAGGATAACTACATATAAACATATCTATATATATATATATATATATATATATATATATATATATATATATATATAAAACGAAGTCGTGTTAGTTACACCATTTATAACTTAAGAACGGCTGGACCGATTTTCATGATATTTGATAAAACATCAGAAAAATTTACGAAAAAAAATTAAAATGTTTATGGGTAACGCTGGCTAGTAACTATTTATATGTATTTAAAACGTATCTAGGGACGAACCCGAGCGAAGCGAGAGTTAGCTGCTAGTTACATATAAGGTTTCATTTATATGTTTATTTCTGAACTGAAATTACTTTGCGCGCATGAGAGTAAAATTTCAAGGTCACGTCGGAAAAAACCATCACAATTGCCATAGTGACCGTTGTTATAGTCTGGCAAATGATATAAATTATATGATATTTTTCCCGCTGCTATCTGCGGAGATTACTATTTTTACTAATTTGTTTTCAAATCTGTCTGCATATTTATAACTGTGTGCGCGCGCAGGCGAGGCGCCGGCCAGCCTCAGCCCGCCGCTGGAGCGGCCGCTGAAGGTGTCGGGCGCGCAGCACGAGCGCACCATCAAGAACCTCGACCTCGTGCCGCCCGTCGAGACCTACAAGGTACCCGCCACCGCACACTGCCGCGACCACGTCTACCTCATGTCATTCCATTTTTACCCGACTGCAAGGAAAGGGTTACGTTTTTCGCGCCTATCTTTGTATGTTTGTTTGTTTGTAATATTCTTTATTCCCTCATATCTTCCAAGCCACTCGATGGATTTCTTTCGTTAAGTTATCGTTAGATTTGTCTCATTAGTCCAAATGTTCTTAGATAGGTGACATAAAAAAATATGGGGGCTGCTAGATTGCATAATGTAAAAACAAAAAAAAATAAAATTGATGAACTATGTAGAGTGGGGTATCGTTGAATAGGTATTTAAAAATCATTTTTAGGTCTCTCATCATTTTTTTATTTTAAATAACAGTTTAGGATATATGTATAATGATTTAAAGAATACTTTAATAGTTGTAAATAAATAAATATACATATTATAAAAATGAAAAAACCCGACTACATAAAAGCTAAAAAGATGAAAATAATTTCACGATGAAATATATTTTATGCAGTCGGGTTTTTTTATTTTTATAATATATTTATTTGTATTTAAAGAAACCTAAACACTCAAAGTTTATATTATATTTCGTATTTTTAATTTATTCATATTTTTATCTTAACGAACTCTTTTCATTTGCTAAGCCACAAGACGTATGTAATAAAACTTCTTATTTTATCCTCACATTTGAATGAAATCAAAATTCACTTTTTATTTACGCCATACATCCTTTATTATGCTACCCAATTCTATGTTCATCGTTCATTTTAAAATCATTCCGTCCACTAGCTTCAGAAAAAATAATATGCGACAGACAGACATAAAAACACGCGAATGTTCATGATTCCATTTTTAAGGAACTCTAGGCACAGAGCGTCACCGGTCAGTTTATAAAAAAAAAATGTCCATTTTCAATAAAAAATCATATTTTAATGAAGCGTTCTGAATGTGCAAATATAAGAGTCAAATTGATGTTTGTGTGTATTCTCGATTCAAGGTGGGAGTTCTATACGTGGGTCCGGGACAGCAGGACGATGAAGTAGCTATATTGAAAAATGAATATGGCAGTGTAAGGTAGGACCATGAACCTGTTCAGTGCAATACAACCTGCGTTACCTAGTATATTACTGTTAAGGATATACATACTTCTTTGGTTTAGTTGGTTTGTTACATATTTTTATTTCCATATTTCAGATATATGGATTTCCTCCGGCTCCTCGGCACGTTGGTGCCGCTGGAGGGCGCGGAGGAGCCCAACCTGTTCCTCAATTTAGAAAAAGGTGGTAAAGATGGCCGATACGCGTACGTCTGGAACGATGACATCATGCAGGTGACTTTATATTTCATTACCCTTAACATAAAGGTCGATCTTTTAAAATTGGTGTGTTGTTGTAACACGTCGGTGGTGTTCGTTCGTTCGTCGCAGGTGCTGTTCCACGTGGCGACGGCCATGCCGTGCTCGGCGCGCGACCCCAGCTGCAACGAGAAGCGCAAGTACATCGGCAACGACCTGGTGTCCATCGTGTACAACGACTCGGGGCACGACTTCAACATCCACACCATCAAGGGGCAGTTCAACCTGTGCATCGTGGTGGTGGAGCCGCTGGCGCACGGCATGAACCGCGTCGCGCTCAAGAGCAAGGACGAGCGCCTGCGCGGCAAGTTCCTGGCGCACGCCGCGCCGCACTGCGTCAGCGACGCCAACGCCGCGCTGCTGGCGCGCCAGCTGGCGCTGCACGCCGCGCTCGCCGCCCTCATCAGCCAGAGCCTGGCGCTGGGCGGCGCGCCCTACGCCTCCAACTCGCTCGAGCGCCTGCGCCTCATCAAGCGCCTGCGCGCGCGCGCGCGCCCGCCCGCGCCCTACGCCGCGCCCTACTCCTCCGCCGACCCGCGCCGCCGCCTCGCCATCGACGACTTCAACGACTACACCTAACTCGCGCCCGCGCCCGTGCGGCTCCGGCCGGACACCTTCGCTTTTTATTGAACATGTTATTTGTATATTGAAAATTATAGTTTGAAAACATTTTGGTTTTCGACAAATAAATATTTAAAGATGAATGATTTTTAATAAAAAGAATTATCACAAAATATGAGCACTACGATATTTTTAAAATTGTATATGACGGTGTAGTGGCGACTATTGTTTGATACGTTATATGCCACTTGTCACTTCACGCTTCACGGACATGGTTTGTCCCACTGCTGGGCTCGGGGATTCAGTAGCACTCGACTTGTATTTTGATATAATTTTATATGGGCGATACGAGTACACCCCCCACATACCGACGTTCACACAAATAACCGATGTCAAGTAGTCGGTCTCCATGTACCGATAATGCGAACGTTTTATACATGCAAATATACGATGTACGGCTGGGACACGCACTTGTGATCTCCTAGCGAATACGGATCGACTTCGAGGCGTCTCACGCGATAGGTTTTGTTTGTATGTTGCAACGATTGAATTATATCTATATTAAAATGGAAAATGATAGAATATTAATATTTAAGAGATATTGCTTAACAAAAGAGGGTAGTGTGGTTAGTCGCCAACTATCGCGGCGCCCGCCGGGGAGGGCGGGGGAGAGCGGGGGGACGTGTGGGAATGAATTTCATTTAGTCCATCACACTATACAAGATCCATTTATATCCCTCAAGATTGCAAATTAACCAAAGAAGTAATAAATCTTTGGTCTGATCCAATTCAGTATTTATGAATTTTAATTGTTTTCACTTATAATTTATCTACTTGTCTAGTATGATGTTCTAAAATGGCGTGACATACTGCCATTGTTTATATTTATATATAATGTTAATGTTAGTTTTATATTTATACGCACGCGGAATGTATTTTGCAAAATAAAGTAGTGTTGGATTTGTCTCGCAGTTGTCGGTATGTAGTTTATTTTGCAACATTCACGGAATGTACATAAGCCCCGCTGTCCCCGCCCTCCCCCGCCCGCTCCGCGTCCCACGTCGGTGTCTCGCTAGGACTCCAAACAGTCGACATCAACACAAACTATACTTACAAAGTCACCTAAGTCTTTTTTTACATTTTGTGAGATGTGATAATAGAGTAGCGATAACAGTATATATTATACACTACGCTGGTTTTGTACTACGCTTTGCTTGAGGTGCGTTCCGGCGCCGCCTCCCCGTCGCAGCCGCCGCCGCCGGCCGCGCGGCGCTGTAGCTGTGGGCGGGATCAGGGCCTGGTTCATTTTGGTGAAGCTTTCGTCACTTCCACTTTCGTTGTACCGATTTGTGTCACAGTGTATATGTTGCTGTTGTACGAGTTTATAGAAAAACCGACTCTCTGTGTTCTCTCCAAAGTAAATAAGACAACGAAATCAGTTATTACGATTACGTCGGTTTTTCTATAAGTTCACATTATGTTGTTATTCGATTTCTCTTCGACACTGGCGCGCGGCGCACGCGCACGCAAACACCTTATGCATTACATCACTTTGTTTGAGACCGAGTGCAAGTCGGCGGGCGGCCCGGGCGGGGGCGGGGGTGAGGGTGAGGGAGAGGAAGTCACTCTTTGTAAAATAATGTTTCGATACGAGGATGTAGCCCCCCTCCCCTCCCCCGCGGCCCCGGCTGATTCCCACCCGAGGCCCCCCGCGGGCGCGGCAGCACCGGCAACTAATTTAATGAGTTCATGTTAAGGATCGTTGGCGGCCGCCCGCGCTCGGCCGCGCCCCTACAGAGGCATTTCTTGTTGAAATATTTTATGTAGCAATTTATTTCCTGACGAAAGATTTTGTAATCGAATAAATGATGGCTATTTTTTCATATCTTTCATTTTGTGTCTGCCCTTATTTATACTAGTGTAGTCTAAGATACAATGTGGTCATATTTGACTCATCTGCTTACTATAATTTTTTGAATATACTAAAAACATATCACACTTCCTCAACAGGTTACCTAATGCAATAATATGTTCAAGTACACTATGGGGTCGGATTCACTTTACGTTTCACATGTCACTTAGTTCTCACACAGCTAATTGCTTTTTCCGCGTTTTACTTAAATCTTAGTCTCTATTAGTATATGATTTATTTGGTACGCAAATGCATAAAATATTAAGCAAAAAAATATAATATTGACCTATTTTATTCGGTCAATCTTTTGCGAACAATACACGAACAAATGCTATAATCATTTTGTTTGTATAAGTATGTATGCTTAATACTTTAATTATTACTACAATTAAAATCTACAAAAAATGTAGATTCTATATAAAGACATGGGCGGTTTTATAATATTTTTAACGAGATACTTATTTAAATGCTTGGCTGAAAATAAGTAGTCATAAAGATGTCGAAACTTGACGTTTATCAATTCACTCATAAGTTCTGCGAAAGGGGGATAATTAATATAAGAAAAAGTGCAATCTATTGAGCCAGTATAATGGTGATGCTTAAGATTCTCGTTTTATGGGCACTGGTCTACATGAGTGAGGCAGACACTATATTCGATAATATCTACAAGACACAAGTGCGTAACCAAGCGACCGCGTGCGTGCTGGCGAGCCCCGCGCGCGCCTGCAGGGGCGTGCTCTGGCAGAGGGACTGGCTGCTTATGAACTACTCCTGCCTGGCCGGCAATCCCTTCGCGACCGTTATTGTAAAGAAAGGCAACGTGAATTGTACCTATGGTTTGTAGTTTGTACAATTTAAGTAAAACTAAGCTTAACCTGAACCCAATACCTGCAGAATTAAAACCATCAATCACTAAAGTAAAAACTAGGTACTGACGATTGGCTCTAGATAAACATCTTTGTTCTGAATAGCCTAAAATTTGACAGTTTAAATAGACTTCCTTAAAATATAATAATTACCTTCTCAGCTGAAAAATAATATTTTAATATGATATTGATAAAGTAGGTAAACTATGCTCAACTGGCAGTTGCCACGTTTTTAAGCCATTAACAAGAAAATCGAATTTGAAATCTATACATATAATAAAATTCTAAGTCGAAACTGTTCATTAAATATTTTTTGGGAAATCTAATTGAAATAGTCATTATTATCGATACAGAGTCCGAATCTATAGTTTTTAGAATTTTTGTCTTTTATTTATACCGCATCACGAGAAAACCACTGGACAGATTTTGATTAAATTTAGTATGGTGATAGCTGGTTATCCGGGTCAACATATAGGATACTTTTTACCCCGGGAAAATATCTCATTTC
This sequence comes from Brenthis hecate, assembly GCA_951806755.1. Classification (NCBI taxonomy): domain Eukaryota; kingdom Metazoa; phylum Arthropoda; class Insecta; order Lepidoptera; family Nymphalidae; genus Brenthis; species Brenthis hecate. The sequence continues at coordinate 6,820,724 of OX638275.1, read as the reverse complement.
TGAGAAAAAATACAAAAACACAATAACTGCATTGTAAGAGTATACTAATATGTAAAACCTAAGAATTTTTTGTTTTTGGTCATCTGCACGCGAGCGGAGCCGCGGGCAATGTTAGTTAATAATATATTTTAATTTTTTATTTATCATAGTATTATCACAGACTAGCAACAGCCTACGGTGTCTCTATTCGTCCGATAATAGTCGAGACATTTTTTATTCATCCGCTTAACGGACGACTAGCAACGGCCTAAAATATATTTTTTTTTTTTAAATTACAGGATGTATTATAAATAGTATAACATTGTAAAAGTATGTAATCTGGTCATATGAATATTGAATAATTCTTCAGAAACAACAACCTCGGGTAGTAATCCAGACCTCTGTTCCCGCCAAGCGCTGGCGCACTACAAACACCCCCTGTACCCAGACGTGGACCTGGCGTTGCTGCAGCTCGACACCCCTTACACCTCCATGGAGATGCTAAACTATACTAGCAACAATATCATTTTATTGCAAAAGTAGTTTCTTTTGTTTTCTATTAATAAGATTTTAGAGCAAACACATTTATTACTTATACTTTTGAATATTTTATTTTTTTGATGACTTTAGAGGGGGTCAAAGATTGTATTTTGTAAAAAATAATATAATAATGTAATATAAAAAATGCAAATTGAACTTTTGAAAAAAAAGTATGTATTATTACTGAATTAACATAATTATTTTTTATTTTTCAAAAGTAATAAAAAAAATTCTGAGAACTCTGCTGTCTTACAGTAAACTTTCTTGTGTCAATTTAATACTTGGGTGAGGATCAATAATACCCGTCATCATGGCCCCTAGAACAGAACCCTAGCATCCTCCACTCGAATCTGTTCTTGTAACTAATTCCTATGCTGATAAATTTATTATCATTCACAGAGTTGATATTTGGATGAAGAATATCCATTACACGGTACAAAAGGAGCACATGTTACAAGAAAAAAACTACCATTTGCAAATGTATTCAACTCCTATAAAGATGTTTTTGTTTAGTGTAGTTCTTCCAGGAGTCTCATTTATTATACTTTTTATTTATGTTATATTTTTTACCGGATCAAACAGTAGTAGTAATATTCCATATAAAACTTTATATAATGAAAAACAAAATTGTGTTTAGTAGATTACATGACTATGTGATAGAAGATTTGATTTATTAAAGCAAAAGTTGAGAAAAGTTTTATTTTATTTTTGTATCTATTAACTTCTAAAATAATACTAATATAACATTATGACTTCTGTTCTCGGTTTAGTGTCCTCTTCCACACTTTAACTTTACCGCGCAATTCACGAAGACGTTTCATCTCCTCTTTGAAGTCTTGGTGTTCATCCCGGAATAGACCATACTCTCGTAACTTTAACATTAAAGCATGGGTTTCCACATGTCGAGGGTAATAATGAATGATCTCTTCGTTTGTGTGCAGAGGCCTGGCCTCAAATATTTTAACCACTTTCATTGACTTTGAATTTGTGGGAACTGCTACTTCACCAAATATTCGGTTTGACAACCTCTTCATTCTTGTAGCGTATTTAGTAGAAGAGTTTATTAGTTGAGAATATTTAACGAAATTAGTGGCCATTTCTTTTACAAATTATTTGAAATTTGGGAAAAGCAATTGTCCTTTGGTGTTAGTTTTATAACCTCTGGTGGTTATGTTGGTACGTTATGGATAGATATAATTTCTGGAACCTGAGAATTATATAAAATATGTCAGTCTATAATTAGTATTATACTTATAGTCATAATGATTTGCATGATTTAATTACCTCTGAACGTAGTTTAATATTCAAATGAAAATGTTTTGAAATAATGAATTCATTTTATCTAGTCTAAAAATGTCAATTGTCAATTGATATTACATAAACGTCAGTTGCCACAGTCAAATGTCAAAATGTAGATATTTAATTAGTTTTTACGTTGAATGAAACGTAACAGAAATCATGAGAAAAAATCATAATGAATTTGACTCCTAATAAGATGCAAAAATATTTTAAGTAATTATAATCTTTCTAATAGCAACTGTATATATTATATATAATGCACTATGCTAGTTGCATGACGTGATGCAAGCCTGTTGCGCTTGCGTCCTGACTCACCCCTACCCTCGGGCCTAGTCCCCACCCTTACACTTTAATCAATATCCCGACATCCCAATATTCTATACCTATTCGTAAATTAAAATCAATACACCGCAATAAGGCGGAGGGCGAAGGTCTTAGCTGCGTTCTAAAGGCGAGGCAAGAGCATCTTGTTAACTAAAATAATAAGTTTGTTGGTAAACAAACAAAACATCAATATGTCGTTGAAATCGGAGGAAGTCCCATTGATCGCCATAAAACCCGTAAGTATTCGATTAATAAAATCAATCATAAGTATTAGGTATTAAATAAACGGCCATTAAAAATTCATTTAAGAGTGCGTACTTTTAGATAAGTTCAACATAATCTGACTATTGGAGTAATATTATTTGTAAAAATTATGTGTGTGTATGTTTGTTACTCCTTTAAGCCTAAACGGCTGGACAGATTTGGATAAAATTCGCATTTACTTGTACATAAATTAGGTACCTGGAATAACGCATAGGTACCTAGTGACGCACCCGAGCGAAGCGAGGGCAAATCACTAGTAATTTATAATGAAATGGTAGGATATCACCGTTTTATTGTTATATTATTTATTGTATAAGTTAAGAGGACATTGCTGTAAATTTAAAATTATATTGTCTATTTTCAGGAAACGGATGATGATGAAATGAATGGGAAATGGTCAAAATCGGAGACTATTAAAATTTGTTTGCTAATAATGTTCTCAGTGGCACTTTATGGATATCTTTATGTATACATCAAGTCCATGATTATAAGGGGCCAGGAACTTGACCGCTTGGCTGAAATAGTAAGTAAACATGAAAACACTCGCAATACTAACAACAAATGCCAATAGCTCACATCGTCAATCGAATGTAGGTATAACCTACTCATTTTTTCATAAAATGTATTTTTCTATTTTCAGACCGAGGATATAAACAGAAGGCTCAATAGATTGTTTGAACTCGATAGTAACATGTCCATAGCTTTGGCAAAGTTACGTGAGGTCTATGGTGTGAAGAGAAATACCTAAGTAATTCCCTCAACATTTGTATCATCTTCATATTGATTTCGTATCACACTGTATTGACCTTTAATCATCTGTGTAACTTTAATCAGCTTTTTATAATATTCTATTCAAAAACTGTCTGAAGACTCAAATAATAGGTCTTTCTTTACCTACCTACGAAGTTGCCGTTTTACAATACTAGCTGTCATTTGAAGCGTAATTTATGAATGACCGGCAATAAATTCTAAATTCAAATGAATTTAGTTTTAAATGTGTGAAATTCTATTTTAGTCATTCATTATATTATTTTATTCGTTTATTGGTTAGAGTTTTGTCTTTACTACATTTCTATCTTTTTCATCAATATGGATTATGGCCACAATAAAAATACGAGTAGGTAATTATGTATTAAGAGTTCCGTCGCGGTACAGCAATGCCGCACAAACGGCTGGCAACATTAATGACGTCTACGAAGTGAAAACTACAAACAAACGCACAGTTAGCTTCTTCAAAAAGGCCATTGAAAAATTACCAGTTACCACTGCTCTGGCAGAGATGCATCGAAGGCATGCATATTTTGATTCATAGAAATAAAAAATATTAAAAAGAAATACTCTAACTTTCTGTATATTAAACGGCAATTTCATAGGTAAAGACCTAATATAAATTTTAAGGAAAGAGTCATAAAGGGGGAGTTATTTATATCATAGTTTTAAGAATTACATACAATTTTTTTTTACCAAGTATTTTATTTTGTTAATGACAATATTTTAAATTTTAATCATTTGTGGTATTTAATAATAAATCAATCTATTCAATTATTAATAATACTACAATATTATTATTATAATTTGTATCAAAGATACATTTAAGGTTATAAGTTACGAGTATATGGACAGGGTACGGGAGGAGGGAGGGACGGAAGCCAAAGGCCACTGCGTGATGAATATACATTAGCTTTATTTTAAAGACTGATTATATATCTACTGTTTCGTTATTATTTGCCTATTTGTGATAGGTATTTTTATTTTGGTCCTTTAAGTACATATTTTGTAAACCTTAATTCTTGACTCCTGTCATTTCCATGTGTGTAGAATACATTTGTGTATTTAAATGTAATCTTGATGGAAATAAAGTATTAAAAAAACATCGAGTGTTTTCTTTAGGTATTTTATTTTCAATAATATTAATTATAATTTAGGGCAAGATTCAATTAACATATACTATTATAATTTTAAAAATTCTTTACAATAAAAGATAACAGTTAACAGTGATTGTTTGTATCGCTCTACCCTAACTTTATCATACTTTTAGTGAGCATTATTTAGTAACACGTTTTACAATTTGAAATATAACTTGAGTATTCTTATTATTTCATTTTTGTACATTCATAAAATCATTTAGTCATTAAATAGTTAACATTCGTTTTTTTTTCTTAAGAGACCAACTTGTAATAAATGCAATGAAATATCTTATTCTAAATGCACAGTAGGTACTTGATTGTAATATACCTATATTTTTTTTATACAACAGCTTACAACGTTATATTATTATAAAAAAATGTCCAGCTCCAATAAACTAAAATATAGTATAAAAAAATATATCGATACCTACGAATAAATAATAAGTCTTATTCGTAGATCGATACGGGTATTTTAAAAGCCGGCAATTTCGCGCGCTTGGCGTGACGTCAAAGTATATCTTAAACAGAAAAATGACGACTTTATAAATAATAAATATTTCAATCACACACGTGTTCCCTATTATTATAAATAAAAAGACTCTTCATTTATTAGTACCTATATTCCTCAGATCTAACACCAAATATATTTATTATATAGATCTATATTACAATAAAATTCTTTATTCGAATTTCGAGATAAAATATTTTCACATGACACTCGCTGGTCTACAATAATATAATATTTAAGTACTTACATATTTTGATCGGTAATGAGCATTTGATTTTACGCTCTATATTTTAAATTTAATAAATAACTTGTGATACGCGAAAAGTCACAGCCACGTTATCAAATATATGTATGTGAAAGTGTAAGCTCCGCATTACGAATTATAAAGCATGGTGCTTGCCAGTGTGATAGCGGGCAGCGGCTGAGCGCCGAGCGGCCGTCTTTACTCGTCAGCCATGAGACCCGCCCGTGTTATGCAATATAAATAAATAATGAAATTGTAATTGCCATAATTTTGTTTCATTTCTTATGCCACTATTGACTATAGTATTAATGTGAACATTGAACTGTAATTGCCGAGTATTGTTGCACAAGGTTGTCTATTTTCACGGTTGAGATAAAACATTATTCAAGGTCAAGTCAATTTTTTTATAAAATTGCAAATATTTAAAGAATCAGCTAACGACAGACATTTTTAAAGAGTTGAATAAAAATCAGTTGACGGTGGCTGTTGAAACAAACAGACAGCTCCAATATTGTGCGGGACAATTACTCGAGCAGTTCTATGATGCCACTTTAGAAGGACTTATGTAAGATGGCTTGAGGATGAAAGGAACGTCAGTGTCTATATGTGGCACGGGCCGGTGTGGTGGGTGACTGCTGGCGTCTACCGCGGGTGGTAGTGCGAGAGGCCGTTGTCGAGCGAGCGGCACACGGCGCTGGCGCGGTCGCCCTGCAGCACGGCGTCGGGCGAGCACAGCCAGGGGTCGCCGGAGCCGCGCTGCCACTCCAGCAGGCGCGAGCGCAGCGCCGCCTCCACTTGCTGCAGCGACGGCTTGCCTGCACATTGTACGAGCGCCGGCCACTCAATATCCATAACCCAATAGTACAGTCGCCGTGAAAAATACATTTTTTTTACTCGAATGCGTTGAAGCCCGAAGGAGGGTTATGTGTTTGATCTGTATGTATGTATGCTCGTATATAAACTCGTATGTCTTCGACTGCTTAATATTATGATCGTTTGTGAAACTATTCTCATCCTTTTAGTTTGCTTACTACGCAGTCAGATTTTTTATTTTAGTATATTTTTTTAAATTACATTTTTAACACCTTCAGGTAAATTTCTAAGAAATTATTAAATAAAACTATCTTTTCGGATTATTTCGCGGATTTATTTTGATTTTTGGTTCCCGACGTTTCGAATGCTTTACAGCATCCATGGTCACGGGAGAGACTGAGGTGTTACATGTCTTGAATGTATAGTTGCTACAGACAGCCTACCCACAATTAACAAAATGAAAGTTGCACCAATTACATTACAATATTTTTAAAATTAAATTAAATTTAAAAAAAAAAAAAAAAAAAAAAAAAAAAAAAAAAAAAAAAAAAAAAAAAAAAAAAAAAAAAAAAACCGCGAAATGATCCGAAAAGATAGTTTTATTTAATAATGTCAAACATTCGCGTAAATCTAAGAAAATATTATTCTAAGAAATTAATTAAATTTCTAAAAAAATATTGTTAACTGTAACGCCGGCGTGTCCGTGGTCGTGGAGGAATTAACATATACTGAATGATTGTGTGAGTATTAAGTATGTACATATTTTAATCTGCTAGAATGAACATTTTACCGGATGTTAGTAAAAAGAAATTGATATTAATCCCTCCACGACCGCGGACACGCCGGCGTGTCAGTTAACAACAGATTTCTTAGAATTTTAATGAATGTCTTAGAAATTTACCTAGAGGTGTTACAGATTACAAAATGATAAAAATACTATATAAAAAGGTTTACAGAAAAAAATAATAGATCTTGCTATATTGCTAGAGACTATACCAGACAACGTAGTAAATTTCCCCTAGGGACAGATTTGATTTGATTTGGACTACAGTATAAATATTTTTATCAACATTTTTTATTTTTTTAACTTAATCTCTAAAATAAAAGCCAGAAAAATAAAACGACTAATGAAGCAAGAGTAATAAAGATAAAAAGAAAATATTTACCGTGCAAATTTTTCAATTCCTCGGGGTCGCTCCGTATGTCATAAAATTCCCATTGTGGGCGGTAATAGTACTGTTTGAGCGTCTTATACCACGGCAGCGGTTGCTTGCTGCGAGTTCTATTTAAAATGTCCTACAAAAAATCATCATATCATCAATCTGTTCACATCAATATACTTTTTCTTTTATTTGGTTTATAACACTTTATAAAAGATGTAACAAATTTTCACGTTACCTGAAACGTAGGTGATACGTAGAGATCTTGGTCAATAGGGAAAGGCATGCCGTAGTTAAGATTATGTATAAGTTTGTATCGGCGCGTGCGCACTGCCCGCATTGGATAGTACATAGTAATCTCATGGTGCGTCTGAGACGCGAAAACAGCTTCGTCGTCAGAATATGGCGGTTCTGTAATATTTAATGTACATTATTAATAGCCTATCTTGTTGAAGTCAGTAAATTAAAACATTTCCAAAAAAAATGTTACCTTTCTCTAATATAGGTAATAAGCTTTTAGGACGATCATTGCTCCCTATTTCATTATTCATGTCTTGTTCTCTAATAATTCCATACCAGTCAAGCACAGTGGGCATAATGTCAAGTAAGCTGACCAAAGCACCAGATGCTGCATTCTTCCTGGCGGAAGGCTCCGGCGAGGATATCATTAAGGGCTCGCGAAGGCCCGAGTCATAGAAATTAGTGCGTCCCGATGGGAATGGTATACCATTATCAGACGTATACATGATGAGGGTATCGTCTTTGTGCCCTGCTACTTGTAATTCTTTCAGAATAAGTGCTACACCTAAAATGGAGAATTATTAATTATAAATAATTATGATATTATTATTATATTTAGGTTAGGATACTGATAAGTTTTGCAAAATAAAGACACCTGCCTTGATCTAGTCTTGACATTGTTGTATATTGCGCTGCGATATCTCTGCGCGCTGGCTCGGTATCCTTAAAAAATGATAGTATATAATGGAAATAATGCTACATGTGCGATTTCAGGGTTTTTAAAGTATAATAAATAATGTAATTGAAATGTAAATTACCTGTATATTGTAAGGAAGTTCTACCTCATCCCATTGATAGTACCAGGGTGTCCAGTCAGGGATGTGGCCTGTGCCAGGTTCTCCGGAACCAAAACGTTCACAAAAAGGTCCAAATTGAGGCTCACTATGTCCGCAACGATGCGGATCGTGGAAGCCAATGTATAAAAAGAAAGGCCTAAAATAGTCATAATAAAATATGAATGATGAGGATATTATCATAATTTACAGAATTTTGTAAGAAAATATGTAAATAAGTACTTTTTTTGTTCATTTGCTTCTTTTAGAAACTCTCTGGCCAAAAGTTTCATATGTGTTATGTTGCGCCCAACTTGGTTTATATGGTTGTTCTCCTCTGTCTGTTCATAGTCAAATTTGTACACACTGCTTGGACCAACATGTTTTTTGCCGATTATTCCTGGATGCATTAGAAAATAATAACAAATATAAAATTTCAAAAATGTATTTGGACTTATAAATATCAAGTGATAAAAATATCTCACCAGAATATATTCCATTTTCTCGCAACAAATTCGGCAAACTGGTGACATTATCAAATGAATTAAAGTGGTGCACTCCGTGATGAAGCCCATACATGCCGTTCTGATGGCTCGGCGTGCCGGTGAGCAGGGCTGCTCGGCTGAAAAGTTATTATAAAATATTTCTACTAAAAACTCTAACACTAATATTTAAAAAGTGTAAATTCAATCAAACGTATATCACCCCTATAGTACAAATATATTTGTGGCTTCATACCTTGGTGAACAACTGCTTACGGAGGAGAATGCATTGTTGAAAAGTACGCTACGTCGTGCCAAAGCATCTATGTTTGGAGTTTGGCAGATTTTGTTTCTGTACGCGCCGAGCTCAAAGCCTCCATCATCCGCTGATCAAAAGTAATTTATTAATTATTATTGTCAAGGCAGTGGTAGCCCAGTGGTAACGCGCTCATTTGGGAAACCGAGTGAAGCGGGTTCAAATCCCGGGTACTCTCGCACATCTGATATTTTCATGTGCGAATCATTTCTAACTTGATTACCACTTGCCTTACGGTGAAGGAAAACATCGTGAGGAAACCTGCATGTCTGAGAGAACCTAGCAAGTTTTCGAAAGACATGTGAAGTCCGCCAACCCGCACTTGGCCAGCGTGGTGGACTATAGCCTGATTCCCCTCGTATTGAAGGCAGGCCCGTAACCAGCAGTGGGACGTTAAAAAGGGCTGAACACAATATTTGTAATAATTATTATTACTTTAGACGTAATGATGTACATTTGTAATTATTTTCCATTTTCATAGTTCTTACAAACATAGATTTTATTTTAAATACTAATTAACGACCATACGATAATAACTTTGGACTTGGAGTTAGTTGTATAAAATAATGTTCAATGTTCTTTGTTCATAGTTGTATAAAATAATAGGATTCTTTATAAACAATAACATCAAAGCTTTCTTCGCCCGACTGTACTTATAGCTGTCAAGACTTAGTTGTCACGACTCACGAAACATTAAACAATAATAACGGTACAAAGTACGTAATGAAATAATTTATGGGCAATAAATGTTGCACGACTTACCTAGCAATATCAAGACATTTCGCGCTTTGTTAGATAGTACGGTTTCTGTGGAAATGATACACAGTAAAGCGATAACGGCGACCGGGGCTCCCGCCTGCGCCATGTCAACACGCACTCGCACTGTCCACTGTGGCACTGAGGCTGCCAATCTGACAGGCGACGTGTCACGGCTCGAGTGTTGGACTCTCTCAAGTTGGCACTGTGCGGTGTGGAGGGCGCGGACCGGTGCCCCACTTATTGACAATTACTGCTTTGGCACCAAAATTTAAATTCATTTCGTCGCATTTATTAACAATGGCCCGTAAAAACATTTTATATTTGTTCGACGTGGACGGTACGCTGACGAAGCCCCGCCAGATTATATCGGAGGAACTTAAAAGTTTTCTGTTGGAAAAAGTAAAGAGTAAAGTTTCGATAGGGCTCGTAAGTGGATCGGATTACGTGAAAATTGTGGAGCAAATGAGCGGCGAGGAGGTGACGAATCAGTTTGACTACGTGTTCTGTGAAAATGGAGTGGTGCAATATAGGCAAGGGGAATTGAAAAGCACACAAAGTATATTAAAATATATCGGTGAAGAAACTTTGCAAAAAGTCATCAACTTCGCTTTGGGTTACATGTCGAATTTACAACTCCCGGCAAAGAGGGGAAATTTCGTAGAATTTCGATCGAGTATGATAAATGTTTGCCCCGTCGGCCGCTCCTGTAGTCAAGCGGAAAGAGATGAATTCTCTAAATATGACATCGAACACAAAATTAGAGCAAAATTTGTAGAGGCTCTTCAAAAAGAATTTGTAAATTCAAAATTAACTTTTGCTTTAGGTGGACAAATCAGTGTAGATATATTTCCCACTGGCTGGGACAAAACTTACTGTCTTCAACATGTTGAAAATGAAAATTTCAGTGAGATTCACTTTTTTGGAGATAAAACGATACCTGGTGGTAATGACCATGAAATATATAATGATCCTCGAACAATAGGTCACAAAGTTACATCCCCCGAGGATACCAAAGAGCAATTAAAACAGTGTCTTACTATTGAATAAATACTTAATATAATTATTTAAACTTTAGAATTAAAATGTACATATATATTGTATATGTTCCAAAATAATAAAAATAATTTATTTTTATGTTGTCAATGTTACATCATTTATTGATCTTTTGTTTCATATTATCATCTGTGATAAGACTCTGCAAACATGGAGTCAAAATACAACATCTTATCTTGTCTAACTGTGGATAATATGTATATATATTCAGTTTAAAAATATTAACCTTAAGAAATTAAGTATATAAGATTCTATATAATCGATTTTGCAAGGTACGGCTGTTCATTGATTAATAAAAGAACAAAAAATATATTGTCAATTATATTGTGTATAGAAATAACATTAAAAATATTACAAAAAATACAGCAGTTCAACCGCATACAACAGTAACAATTATTATCACTTGTACTTAAAAATATAATTTACTTAGTCTTGATATACATAAATGCATCAATCAATGTCCTTTATACTGAGGTTTTCTTTTCTCAATGAAAGAGATCATTCCCTCTTGTCTGTCTTTTGTTGGAATATTCATTTCATAGCATTTCTGTTCAACTTCATAACCATCTTTGATACTGAGCTGAACCCCTTCGTTAATAGCCTGTTTGGCACACCTGAGGGCTATGGGGGCATTGGAGATGATCTCTCTAGCTATAACCAAAGCTTTGTCAAAGGCTGCATTGTTTGTACTGTTTTGAGGAACTACATGGTTAACCACACCTGTAATGAAGTAATGTATTTTTGAAAATATGTAAAACATTAAATATATACAAATTTGGTGTACCTATTCTATATATATTATACTTAATGAAAATTCATCTAAGTACTGCATGTTTTAGTAAGGAATTGTAAATTGAACCTACCAAGTTCCTTGGCTTCCTGGCCACTAAAAATTCTAGAAGTGAAAATAAGTTCCTTAGCTATGTTAGGATGTATTACTCTTGGTAATCTCTGAGTGCCACCTGCGCCGGGTATGAGACCTCGTCCAGTCTCCACAAGGCCTAATTTGGCAGTATCAGCTGCCACCCTTATATCACATGCTAAGGCTAGCTCTAGCCCGCCCCCCACCGCTACACCTTCTATAGCAGCTATTGTTGGCATTGGTAAATCTTCAATTTCAATAAGTGTATTTCTTAAACCCCTGACAAAATTTGCTACTTCATCATCATTCATTTTTAATCTTTCTTTTAAGTTGGCACCTAGAAACAATTTACTTTGTAACCCAGATAATTAATGTAAAATCAGAGTAATATTATTACATATGCCGTAGTAACTTACCAGCACAAAATATGCCATGAACCAAACTGTGCAACACAACTACTGAGATTTTCGTGTCCTCCCTGATTAACTGATTTACCTCCTTCATGGCTTTAAGTAAGTCAAAGCCGAGGGAATTTCGTTCTTTTGGACTGTTTATTCCATATATTGCAATACCTTTGTCCTCTCCTCCTAACTTATGAAAGACAATTGGTCCCAAATTTTCCACTTCTTGTGTTCGGGTTGATAAACATCTTAGAGCTTGAAGCTTTCGGAGTGATTGCAACGAACTTACTTTTTGAATCCACATAGCTGCTATTTGTGAGTGGCCGTAAAGCCGATGTTATAATGTAGGTGAAGAAAAATTAATACCTAAAAATTACTTCGATAAATAGAACGTTTCTTATAAATAATTATCTTATCTAAATTGATAACAGTTTCAATGTTGAAGATGTAGTAACTAGTATTTTTGTTTTTAAAATATAACTTTTCTTTAAAATGATTACGTGTTTATTTTGAAATTGATAAAATACTCAAAAACAATTGAAAGTAGTTAGTAGGTAACTTTAAATTCTAGAAATCACTACTTAATACCACAATTCAGTCAACAAAATAAATTGTTCAGATAATTATTAATTTAAACTAAGTTCAAAATTGTCTTATGTCAATTGTTTACAACACGTGCTTACACGATTTAGTTTCATAAGATTCAAGTAATAGGGTTTATAATTATACTGAGTCTGATCTCTACTATCAACTTTATGGATATTGACAATAAAAAATCTTTTATTATAAAAAAAGTAAAGTTACGGCAAAAATGCAATTTATTAGAACCTATGTAATATGTTACTATATTTAATATTAGTTATGTTTTTAAATACTATCGGTAAATATTTATTATTTTATAAATGTATGTATTGCGATTTTATAACATTGCAAGTGTCAATGTACATAAATAAATTGTAAATTTTATTTATCTATGAATTGATTAATAGATAATATATTAAATGACAATTGAGAATTGACAAATCACAAATGTCAACTGTCATCATGTGTACGTTATCACCAAATATAAATTTTGTTAAAACTTAAAAACAATATCACATTTTACGCAAAAAGTATAGTGCAAACACATAAATGATTATTATTTTCGTATGTATATAGAATAAATCTTTAATATCTATCTATCTCAATAACCATAAAAATTACAATGTCTTCGGAATACTACTACACGTGCCCTCTCGATCCTGAAACGAAAACAATTGCAAAAATATATCTATTTAAAAATGTTAAAAATATCGGAACCATTAGAAGTAATATTGTGAAGGGTATCTGGAAATGTGCAGTGATAAAACCAAGTTTAATATTGGACGTTTTTCAAGTTGTAGTTGCAGCTAACCGGGCAGTTGTATCTGAAAGAGCACATACTATGGTGACAAAGACTGTTTATTCAGAAATATTATACAATTTATCGCTTACTAAAAATATTTCGCAAAGTTTAAGCAAATTTGGAATTGAGAAAGATAATAACATTTTAATTTGCTTTTTAATAGAAAATATAGATGAGAAATATAGTGAAGAAATAATAGAGCAAATCGAGGGAGAATGCTGTCCTGTTAGTGATTTAACTACTTTTAGTAATTTAAATGACATTAAAAGTGTATATAAGATAAAAAATTTAAAAAATGATGTTGATATCCTTGATGTTATTGTAAACAGAATGGTAACAAAAAGTTTTATTAACCATTAAAATAAATATATATTTTTTTAATGTATATTATTCATAAAATAATCTTATTTGTAAGAAATGATTTTTTTAAATATAATTGCATAATTGAAACCAGTTTTTTCTTGTCAAACGTTAAACGGTCCAAAATCCAAATGAAATAACAGACCTACCTATTACTCGGAATAGACAAAAAATATAATTTTAAGCAAACCGATGTAGATAATAATGGGTCATATGCTATGCTCATGATTTATTTTAAATAGAAAGCCAAGGGTGAATAATGCATTTAGGTATATAATATATTAATATGAGAATTTCATCAGTAAACTGCAATTATGAATTACTATTATGATTTTTATACTTATTCATAGTACAGAATATGTACGAGATTATAGAAATAAAACAACAACTTATATCTTTGTTTTATTTTAACAACAACAATATTATTATGTAAAATTTACAATTTAAATTACACAATGTAAAAGCGATGATATAAATCAATTTATAAACAAACTTAATTTTTACACTAACCATTAACCAATCTTATAAATGCGGTAATTTCTTTACACTTTGTAACTATCGCGCACTAACTTTCGGTCACATGATGAATGATATTCTGGTTTCGGGGTAAATATACCTTTGTTCGACACCCGTTGCAGAAATAAATCGATAAATGCTTAAATTTGTCAAACTAACGCTATGCTACGCCTTTACTCATCATTCATAATCCTAAATAAAACTTCGAACATAAGTAAAATCTATATTAAACGAAAGAACACAAAATATTCAGCCGTTAGATTAAACCTTAAATAAAAAATGGCATCTAGTAACTATTGAGTGTTAGGAACTTTCTGATCACTAATCACGAACATATGAAACGAATCATTCAAGCAGAACTCCCGAGGCCCCGAAGCACTGAAGTGGGAGGCCCCGAAGTCCCGCGGGTCGAACAAGCAGCCGTCGGAATATAATCTAAGGTATTCGTATATTATGTAGCACCTCTTGAACACTTTTTCGTTGAGACGTGCTACGTAGAATGCTTTACAGCTAAGTACGCTTAGACGTTAAATAATAATCCCGGACGCGGTCGCGGACTGCGTCACGACCGCCATGTCTCTTCGGTCAAATGTAATTAAATATAGATAAAACACAACTTTTGATACCATATTGTAGTGTGAACAGAACAAGTGAAATTTTAAGGCACCTGTAAATGAATTCAACGCGATGGCAGTCGCCGCACGCAGTCCCGGCCCCGAGGGCCCCGGCCGCGGGGGCCCCGGCCGCGGCCGGTCCGCACTACTTGAACTCTAACAGTAATATTGCATTGACATTAATAGCGACACTACAGCGTATATTTACATCGTAGTCTAGTCCTACAGACTACCGTAATGGTTAATATACAGCGATATATTTGGCTAAATAAGTTGCATTGATTCTTTTGATCATTTATCATAATGTCGCAGGAACGTTATCCATAAGCTCTCCCATTGCTTTAATAATTAACGATTCATCGCGACACAGCGACCATTTCATAGCAGCCAGTCATGGACAAGTATCAATCAAGTTCAATTTCCATTTACCACCATAATACAAACAATGGATGAAAGGACCACATTCTGTGCGTGCTCTTCCTGCCTGATAAAATTATAATAGCTTTATTAGAAAAAACATAAGGCATAATTTGTCAGAGTACAATTTACTTGTGAATGTTCTTCAAAATTATATTTACACAAATGTAATGTTGTTTCATATAGATTGTTCAGAATCTATTATTTTTTCTCTCCTTATAAAAGATGCTATATAATTTAATTAGATAATATATAAAAAATCAGTTAATCTCGTTACTTCTTTCCTTATAATTGGTTACTATATACCAATTGATACTCGTCCAAATGATATTAGTTGTAAATTCCACGTGGCTTGTTCGTCCAACACCAAACTTAGCGTGGAATTGGTCTACACTGTACAGTGCCGACCGCTTCACCTTTATCCTACTACATTTACTTTACATCCTATCATTTAATCTTAACCATTCAGTCTTCTCAAACGACGAACAAAACCAAACGTGACTCAATCCTCAATCACCTGTGTATGAATAAAGTTCCTGCTATAAATAATACATATTAAATATTAAGTTACATAATAATATAATGCGTATTACACTTGCTGGCGAGAATGGGGAGAATTGTACCTTATTGATATTATAAATATGGCGAGTCCAAAGACACAGGTTTTAAAAAATAATTAATTTTATAATGAAGATTGAGATTACGTCAACCTTATGAAATAAATTGTCAGTTTTAGTTAATTATTCGATTATACTCTTGTCCCCACTCTCCACAGCCGATATTAACTGCGACACTGTATCAATTAGTCTCTCTGAACTTCGTCCACATGATTCTGGCACATTGATAGAATAAACGTGAATAATAAAAAAGTAAAACATTTTCAACAAATTTCTTTTAAGAGAGCAATTTTATAGTGTCGAAGCAAATATTAGCGTCGGTAGTGTAGTGCGTGGCTCATGTTACTTTATTAGATAAATTACATACAAGTATATGAAAGGAATATGAGTTTAGTTAAAATACAGCAAATACAATATTTAAAAAATGACGAATGTTTCTCCTTATTTGATATAATATGTATGAAGAAGAGGCAATTTTTAACATCAAAACCGGTCTAGCGTTGCCATTGCTAGCGATAAATAATATACATACGAGGCCAGCGTGTCAAATTTAAATTATTTTCCGTCAAGACGTCATAATTTCACTAGGTCCCGGTCCCGGTGCCGGTCCCGGTCCCGGTCCGGGTGCCGGTCCCGGTCCCGGTGCCGGTCCCGGTCCCGGTGCCGGTCCCGGTCCCGGTCCCGGTGCCGGTCCCGGCCGCGCGGCGCTGCGGTGCAGTCAACATTGGTAGAAAATGTCTTAAGAAAAATCAACAATATTTTAGTATGAAAATATAAGTTGTATCGGTAGCAAGCACTCTGGATAGTTCATAGCAAACTGTACAGTATATGAGAAAATCGATAGAAATTGTTCGATTTATGGCACTATGTTACTTCGGTGGGTTGTATGTGGTTTAAAAAAGTATAAATATTAAAAAATATAGTATTTTTTAATTAAAATCTGCGATACCGACTAGACAGCTTAGGAGCGTGTGTTCGACTGTGAGGGGTCTGTCGAGAGTGCTTGCTTCATGAGTTTTCGTGTCCATAATATTTTATAAAGGAATAGCGACTTACGTCTAACATTTGGAAGTCAAGTTTCTATCCACACACTTGCCCAAAGATTTTGTAAAGTAAATAATATTAAAACTTCTGATCGACAATTTATATGGAACAGAGACATACAACATATATTATTCTCTATGATATTATTTATATTTTTGTCCTAGTTTTATAAAGTTTCAGGCAATTATTTTATTCCGTAGGCCACGCCAACACACTACATTATAAAATTTAATGTAATGATTTTGAGCTCTATGGTTTTGTTCAATTGATATAAATGAAAAATTAAAATTATACATCATATATGTTTGGACAAGTGTGTGTGTATCGTATATAGTACGTATATACGTAGATATATACAGGTTGATATGTGGACCCTAGACGGTGGCGACACGACAGCTTTACGCGCGAGACAGCACTGTCTACGACATCATTATACCACATTGCATGATATTTCATGTTAAAAGACATGGCCAACAAGTACTACGGCGTATACATTGAATATGAAGCATATTTATATGTAAAGAATATATGTATGATTTCCGACAGATGTAATATTTCTGCATAATTTTAGAAAATTACTTCCTACAAATATTTTCACTGTGTGAAATGTTTTAAAAATATTTACTATTTGTAAAACTTTGACTGAATATTAATGGCAATTTAATAATAATAAGAATTTATTGATGCAAAAATACAAGTATACTGGGAGTATGTGCATATTGGCCATGTCTTTTTTATACAGAAATGTTAGCTGTTGGCCATGACATGGGATATTTTAACCATTGTTACTATGTTTATGTCAATGTAAAATGAATTTTCTATGAAGCAAGGTCAGCGCGCCAATGTCGGTACCGTTCGCGCCCGGCGCCGCGACCACGTTGCCAGTTGCCTTCGGTACGCGTGGCTTCACTACCTGGGGAATTGCACATATTAAATTAAACAAAAAATTGTAAAAATAACTGAAAAAAGGTAAATTAGTTTTTCTGAATTTCTCAATTTTTAATTTTTGTACCCCTAATTTAAACCATTATAACTATGTAAAACAAATCAATTTATAAAACAATTTGTCAAATCTAATCAGAGAATAACATTTAATTTTAATTATACAGGTTAGTGACGATGAGTAACTTTTCGGTAAGGATGTAAATCTTTCACGAAAAGTTTCACAAAAATCGCTAAATGTAAAGAGATAAAAGTACTCTTTGTAGGATAAATCATTTCCGTATAGAAAAATCATGTCGATTAATTTTATTTAGGACGTCAAATATGGTAAAAGTAAATATGGTACAAGAATATACTTTAAGCAAATGAAATAAAAAAGAAACTTGAAATCCACGTCCGCCGTCGTGGCTAGCGGTGGGCGGTGGGCGGTGGGCGGTGGCGTACCGTGCGGTGCGGGGTCACTGCGCGAAGGGCAGCGCCAGGCCGTACAGCGAGGGTCACCGGCGCGCCTCCGCCACGTACACCGACACCGTCGAGTCCTTCGACCCCACGCCCAGCGCGCACCTGCACACGCATTACATATTACATATTACATCGACATCCTAAATCTAAATTAAATAAAATACATTTCTGTCGGTAACCCTAACAAAATAAAATAAAAAACATATAATAATGTCTTCCTTGCAGACTTCCGTTCCGGCGGCCGACCTCACTGAAAACTATCCAAGTGCAAGCGTTTGCGCAGGCGCAACATGCACTCTATACCTATTCGGTCTCAAAAGCTCAAGAAGAACAGCTCGATGTACTATTTAACCACTAGGATGTAAACAATGCTAACATATCAACTTCAGGCTGCTACTGAGTGTTCCTATTAGATAAGCCCAGTAACATTCTGCCTCGACTCGGGACTCGAACCCTGCCGTCCATCGACATATGAGTGTATCCACACATATTATATGTCGGCAGGTAACTGGATGGAAGAAAAACTGTGACTTATAAAAATAGATTTAGTCCAAGACATAAGTAGTCCCAATAAGAAGTAACATGGTAGCGGTGTTTGACCTGAGCGGGTGGAAGGCGAGGCAGGAGACGGGGCCGATGCGCGCGCCCATGAAGCCCTCGTGGAACTTGATGGTGTTCAGCGCGACGCCGTTCAGGTCGTAGATGCTGATGCTCTGGTTCACCGACCCGCTGCGAGATGAACAAAAAATATTATAAGATAATGAACATCTATCAAAAAAGTACTAGATACATAATCTCATGCAAAAGTTCTCTTGAAACTGTTACCAATTTTGTTTACGTAATTCTTTTAGTCGAAATAAATATGCAACAATGTAGATTGAACCTTAAATGCAACACCTATAGGTGTTTTCCCAAAGAAAAAATAGATTAAAAGTGCACTCAAAATGTTGAAATGAGTGCTCACTTGGTGAGAATATTTTTTGTCGCTGATTGTTTATCTAGTACTTTTTTGATAGATGTAAAGTAAAATTAGGCGATAAGTAGTTTTTGAAAAAAAAAAACACTTTTTATAGACAAGTAGCATGAACGTTAATTTAATTTTAAATTTACTTGGTTCATTCTACTCTTTCATTGCAAGTTTATATTTACTTAATCGGGTAGGGTGACGATATTAATCGTTCGGTCCAAAGGTTTCTACCGAACACATTAACAATAATGCTTAGTAAGTGTGTTATAAATAAATCGAAACACGCCTAAATAAGGCAGTGCGCGTTCGGACAGCGATCGAATCGGCTGCATTCATTATCATTTATTAGTATCATTCTTTAGCATCATTTATTAGTATAGCATATTATTAAATCGATAAACCGTTCAACGATCTAAGATCTATTTAATTTATCAAGCATTCAGTGGTAGGTCGCGGTCGTCGGTGTGAAGAAACACTTCATTTTAGCCCTGCAAATTCGTTTAATTTTTAATGAAGTATAAAATGAAAATCTCAGTCGTTCGAAACGATGAAACGTAGGCGTGCGTGCGGTACCATGCGATGAGCGGCGCGCAGGGGTGCAGGTCGAGCGCGGCGAGCGGCGCGGGCGCGCGCAGCACGGCGCGCGGCTTGCGCAGGCGGCGCGCGTCGTACACGCGCACCTCGCCGTCGGCCGCGCCCGTGACCAGCGCGTGCGCGTCGGCGCGCGCGCGTGCGCCGCGCACAGCACGGCGGCGGCGTGCGGCGGCAGCGCGTGCGCGGGCGCGAGCGGCGCGCGCTCGTCCCAGGCGCGCGCGCCGCCGTCCGCGAAGCCGGCCAGCACGCGCGCGCCGCCGCGCCACAGCGCCGTGGCGGCCGCGTCGCTGCCGGTGGGGATGTCGGCCTGCAGCAGCTCGGCGTGCGCGTCCCACAGCCGCAGCGACGCCGCCTGCCCCGCCAGCGCCAGCGACTGCCGCCGCGCGCTCCAGCGCAGCAGCGTGCCCGACGGCGGCGTCGGCGGACCTGCACACCCACACCTCATACTTATATATAGGCTCTCTATGCGTGGCGACCAAAAGTGTCATCAAAATAGGTCCAGGCGTTTAAGAAGAATTCAGAGACATACATACGTCAATAATTATTTTAATTATAATTTGCACGTTCGGATAGGACGACGACTATCGAATCCGCTAGTATATTATAAAACATAAATTTGAATCGAAAACGTTTCATTTTATTTTACTCAATAGAGTATTTATAAATAGATAATTTAAGAAATCAAAACCAAAGACAACATTAATATAACATGTTATAGTTCACAAATTACAATCACGACACAAGTCTATGATAAAAACGCACACATGAATAAAACGTTTTAATTATACAATTATGCAGGAAAAATGTATCATATTGTATGAATTGCATACACATCAAGCATGAACGAATTAACCACTGGACCAGACATATAAGCGGACGTACCTTTAACGGTCATGTCAGTAACCAGGGAATTTTAGCCTTGGTCGTTTGTTTTTTTGTGTCAGTCTCAAGCACTTACTTGTCAACAAAACATCTCCCAAAAATGACTAAATGTTCTGTTAAATGGTGTAAAAACTATAACGGCGGAAGCAGCACTATTTCTTTTTACTTGTAAATACATTATTTTATTACATTTATTGTTATTTATCACAAAATTTAATTAAATGTAAAATAAAATGTCATATTATCCAACTATGTTAAATATAGTCGATATTTCTATGTATTGTTGACATCTGACAACCATCATAAGCGGGCTGGATTATACCATTCAGAACAAATGACAAAACTGCCGAGTGAGTCCATTTGACATCGACTAGTGCTTGACAATGTCGAAAAATATATCGATATTTGACGAAATAACTGAACGAATTGCGTTATTTGTACAGTACAATAACATAAAATACTTTTATCACAGTATCCTACAATCTGATGACAGTAAATTTATAAAAATATTTTCTAAATCAAATAAAAATATAAATGCAAAAATTATAATTAGTATGTGTACTTAATTTTTTATCTTGTTTTAGACCACATTTATATACTTTGGAATATTATTCCATTGTAATAATAATTAAGATCATTTTATTTCAACACATAAATTACACAAAATCAAACAATAATGTTTTAGCACTAAACGTCTGGGTTGGCGATTTGTAATAAAACACTTTACCACTTGCACTAATTATTTTACTTTCACGATCCAACACTCACTTTTTCACAATTTGCAATCACTTTTTCCTAATTTCACAAATGTTTATTAATAACTGAGCAATATTAGGACAGTGTCACATTTTTATAACTACCCGAGACAATCAATTGCCAATTAAAATAGTTCAGTAAAAGAATCAACAAAATCACTTTTTTTAATTAAATTAGCTTAATATTTTTTTAATCTTTACAAAATAATATTTATTATATATTAATGGAATGTACACCCGATATTCATTTGTTTGTTAACATTATTATAGGCCAACAGAATGTTGCCATCAATGCCATCGTATTTATATAAATCAAATTAAAAAATAATTATTATTTGACACATTATTATTGCCTCTTTAATTCATTTATTTTAATTTATTATAATAAATACAGATATTTTAAAATAAAAGATGTAAAATATGATGACTATGCTAACCAATGTCTAAAATGTCATTCATTGGTTCATCGATATATGTATTTTATCGATTACGTTCAAACACTAGAAATATTGTATTGTGTATCAGTGTTTATAATAATGTAATAAAATCTTTGTGTGCGTTATGCGTCACTTGGTTGAACTAGTTTTCATACATTTGTATTTTATGTCAGGTCCAGTCTCTAATTCGTCCATGACATCAAGGTATCGATATCAAATTAAAAGCCGCAAAGTTCAGGCTTTCTATTGTCGATATTTACTTTCATAAATATCAATGAAAATATGATTTTTAAAATAAAATTTAGTCCAAGTCTCAAAGACATTCAGAACCAAATTTGTTTATATATTTATAAACTTTATATATTCCCTATATTTATCGTAGTACAAGTGCAGACTCACAGCCGGCGTCTGCGAGCCGCGCGGCGCCGCGCTCGTCCGCCGGCGAGAACTGCTCCGTCACCAGCTGCGCCAGACCTGCGCCCACCACCGTTACTCGCACACGTCACACGACCGACTCAATGCATACATTTAATGGACAATTATGTGTTTCTGATATTCATAAATAACATATGCAGAAAACCAATACTATAGACAGAACAACAGACAGCAATGAAAGTCAAATTATATATGTATGTACTAGAGGTGTTATGGAATATAATATATAATATTAATTCAAATAATATCTTCATACGCATTCGCATCCGCATCAAATTAATGCAGAACTTTAACGAATGTGGATTCATAATAGCGACAAGCGACGTAATGACATGTAAAGACACACAATTTTCATTTATAAATATGTACAGTCAACAGTATGACAACCCATCCAAAAATGACAAGTTTCCTTAAACAATTTTCTAATACAGGTTAAATGCAGAGTTAAATTTCAATTGAGAAAATTCAACGTTTTCTATTAACTTGACGCGCCGTCCACCGTACTGTAAATTGAAATATTTAAAAATAATCCTGTAACAACCCTAGTATGTACGAGCGTGTCCGACGGACTGCGCGGCGCTTACTGGATATGGGGTGTGCGGAGGGCGGGCGGTAGTCGGGCGCGGGGCGCACGTCGAGCGCGCGCCAGGCGGCCAGCAGCGCGGGCTCGGGCGTGGGGCGGAACACGGCCAGCGTGCCCTGGTGCGAGGCCACGGCCAGCAGCGCGTGCGCGTGCGCGTCCAGGTAGGCCAGCGCCGACACGCGGCCCCACGCGCGCCGCCACGCGCCCACGCACAGCTTGGCGGCCGTGCCCCAGTCCCACACGCCGAAGTTCTCCTTGCTGGCCAGCGCCACGTGCTGCTCGTACGGGTGGAACTGCACCACGGCCGGCGGCAGCGGGCAGCGCGAGTGGAACGCCACCGTCTCCAGCCGCGGCGGCGGCGCCGACCGCAGCGCTGTCGATTGTTAATTCATTTAAACTACTTCAATTGACTACTTCGTCAGTCGTCAAATATTTGAGTAAGGGTAATGCCGTGAAATAATAATTTAAAAGGTTAACTGGGAATACATTAAATAGAAGAAAAAGTGAGCAAAGTTGTTTATGTCAATGTGTTGCCTATAAAATATAAGTGTACATGTACAGGAACACAACCGACCCCTGGCCTCCCTGCGTATGCTGCGGTTGCGCACGCGCCGCCACACGCGCTCGTGGTGCGCCCTGCTCTCGCAGTCCGCGTCCCCGCCCTCGGCCCCGCGGCGCGCGCGAGGGCGGGCGGGGACGGCGCGGGGGCGGGCGGCGCCGGCGCGGGGGCGGGCGGTGGCGGCGCGGGCTCGGCGGGCGGCGGCTCGGCCGAGGCGAAGGGGCCGGACACGCCGCCGGACGCGTCGCCGCGCGCGAACTGCGCCGTGGCCCACTCTACGAACTGCGTCGTCACTATCGGCTTCTTTGTTTGACCTGAAATTAATTTAAGTATGATTAAAACTATTATCTATATCGCCTCTTTACATATCTTTTGTATATCTGAAACGCTTGAACAATATATTGGAAAATTTATTTTCAGGAATAAATATAAACTACATATTCAGCCTCCATACATATAAAATAAAATTTTTACATTTTCTATAACTAAACAAAAACAGTGAGTTGAATGTTTTCAAAAAAATTCTTGAAATCAAGACAGCAACACTTCCTTAAAGTGTAGATATTCATTAAAACGGAACTTCAAAAGTCGGTCTACCCTCGTCAAAAATATTATGTGACATACATAAAAAAATTATTTTGTTGTAATAGTTGAAACAATAATGTGTACATACTAGAGGTAGAGGAGCCGGAGTCCCGGTCGCGGTTGCGGTGCGCCACAGAGTCCTCCGATATCGTGTGCGGCAGACCGAACTTGCCGCGACCTAACAATTCATCACATATTAGTGTTAACCCAAATCAATTCTATAGTTTAAAAAAAAAACATTTTTAAAAACTTTTATTTAAATGCTCTAAAAAGAAGAAAATAAACTTTAAATTAAATCAAACCCATCAATTTATTACATTACATAATATACATGATATAAAAGCTTGTAGCCAGACTTACCTATTTTATAAAAAACATAATTTTTTTACCACTTTATTACTAGTTTATCTACACAGAGTAAATTTCGCGAGAAGTTTAATATTCTATATTTTTATATGCTTGTTTTTAAAAATATTTTTTACAATTATTTTATTTCTAGTTATACATATTCTTGTCAGCAAACTATTTCATTTGATATCCGTATCATGGGAATGCATAAAAAAACGTAGTCCGCCATCTTTGGGAACCCGCCATATTGGATTTAGAATGACGTAACTTAGCTAATCATGTATTGTCGTCCAAACTAAATGCTTTAAAATTCAATTGCAAGATTTAACCTGAACAAACAAATATTGTAAGTTAAATAAAACCTTGTAAGATTAGGTCATGTCATTTACAATAATTGTTTTTACCAAATTATTATCTACATAGTTATTGATTATACATATAACATCAACTTTAATTAAACCATTTTGACTTATCTGAGAATTATGTAAATATTGACATACAACTTATTTATCATAAACTAAAACATAAATAATATATTTTTGTCATTTTATTTATACTTCGCATGATTAAAATACTTATCTAATCAGTTGAAGTATTTTATATGAAGAAGTCATTTTATTATATGTACTTTCAATAAAAATTATCTATATTGTACTAAAACAATATTAACTGTTCTCTCTGTATAATAAACCTTAAAAATTAAGTGTATTGTAATACTAGCGATTTATCTTCCCTTTGCTCAGAGGTTTTTCCCTAGATTTCTAACAGAAGTTACAACATAAAGCAACTTAGCGGTTTCATTATTTCAGACTACAATTTATTAATTATGAACTCTTACCGTAAACACAGCGTTATCGTAAAAAATAATAGCCTATATGCATTAGGGGGTAACATAGGTTGCTGAAAGAATTTTCAGAATTGGATGAATAGTTGTAGAGCTTATGCCATACACACAAATCAACCAAGTTAGATGTATAATATTACTAGCGACTCACCCTCTCTCCGCTCGGGTTCGTCCCCAATGTGGGCCACCCTTATCACTTAGAGGTATGGAAAATAGATAGTAGCCGATTCTCAGACCTACTGAATACGCATATAAAATTTGGTAAAAATCGGTAAAGCCGTTTCGGAGGAGTACGGTAACTAACATTGTGACATGGAAATTTTATATATTAGATATAATTAGTGTATGGTGAGTGCTCACCCATGTGCGGCAGCGTGCGCGTGGCGTCGGGGTGGTGGTGCGGCCGCGTGTTGGGCGACGGCGGCAGCGACGCCGAGCCGCCCGCCGCCTCGCGCCCGCCGCCGCCCGCGCCCACGCTGTCCACCTGCACATTACACACCGTGCATACATACATACATTCTGTGCGAATTATATCGGTTTGTGTTCTTCGATTCATGGCTGTTATTTAAGTTTTTAAAAATCTGCTGAGCCTTTACAGCGTGAAAAATATCAAATAGGCTTATATACATTCTTACAATCAAACGTTCTCGTATTAATTAATATACATAATAAACAAAAACTCTGTAACTATTGATATTGTTAAAAAAACACTTTTTAAAAATACTGTACAGTTCAAATTTTGTAAAGACCAAATAAATGTATACATATGTATATATATGTATGTATTTTTAATTGAAAATGATATAGAAAGTATTGCAATGCTGAAATCTATGTCTGCAATCTGCTTAAATATAAAGGACAAGTATTATAACAAAGATGGACCAAGGTACGTGCATTGCGTACATACCGAGGTAAGTGTAGGGAGAGGAGAGACGCACCTGATTGGAGACGTATGCGATGATGTCGGAGGCCATCTGCGCCAGCTGCGGGTGCGGCTCGCGCGCCATCGCGCACAGCGTGCCCCACAGCTTCATGTACACCGACCCGAACCCTACACACACAGCTCATGACAAATTATTATGTAAGATTTTTGGGTGAAATTTTTATTAATATAAAAATAATTATAATAAAAAAAAAGTTGGCGACACGTTTGGTTCAGTGTGTAGTGAACCTACTTGCTGTGCCAGCGGTCGCGGGTTCGAGTCCCGCTGGGGACATTCATTGTGTGATGAGCACGAATGTTTGTACTCCAGTCATGGTTGTTTATATTTATAATATGTATGTATTTAAAAGTTTATATATAAGTAGTGTATCAACTATCTGGTATCCATAACGCAAGCCTCGTAGCTTACCATGGAACTAGATGGTGCTATATATTAATGTCCCAACATATATTTAATAATAATGCTTATGCTCTATATAATAATGCTTGGATGTTTACTGTCTAGGTTATATACATATTTAGGTTTTTCTACAAACTTCATTCGCGTATTTTGATGTAAAAAAAATACTTTAAAATCAAAAACGAATAAGTAAACAATTAAAAATGAATTAATTATTATTAAGTTTAATAATTAGCAAAAGTCACGAGTAAAAGTGACGAGGTGAGTATGGGATAGGTACCGAAAGTGTTCCCAGGCTTGCTGTTGGGGGTTTCGTGGTAACTGGTACGCACTCAGAGTAAGCGACCCGGCGTCGCCTCATTAAGATGAAGATAGTTCCGTCAGGTTTTAGTGGGTAGAGCTGACTTATCTAACCGAGAAGTCCCAAATAACTATCTGTATGTATGTATGTAGGTGGTAAACGTAAACGTATCTCCCGACGGTAAAAAAGTAACAAAAAGGTACCGATGGTGGGTAGCGCGTGCGCGTGCGGCGGCGTGCGCGGCGTGCCGCGGCCCGGCGCCAGCGCGTCCAGCCCGCGGTCGATGTGCCCGCGCGCTCCGCGCAGCGTCTCCCTGACACGCACAAACATACACACAACGTGACAACATCAATGTCTAACTTGAGAAATAAATTATTATGTGATTAGTATTTAATATTAAGCTTAAATAATGCCATTATGTATGTACTTAACTTTTAAACAATTATTTTCATTAAAAAAATTATTATCTTCGAAAAAAGAGTTGATTCCTGCAGATATAAAATGCGATTTAATAAATTTTATTTATTACCTGTCGCTTCTCTGTAATCTCTCGTTTAAGTATACAGCGATGAAATGTTGCTCGAATATCAACACCATCCACTGAAGTGCTGTAACATGATATTGTATTATTTTTTAAAATGTAAATCATTCAAAATAACATTTTTCTTAACAATAAAAACCTAAATTTAATCAATATATTTATTTAAAAAAAAACTAATCGTCAATTTATCGATTACGTGAATCATATTTCACTAAAGTCAAGCTGACCGGCGAGTATCTCGGCGCGCACGAGCGGCGAGGCGTCGAGCGGCAGGCGCGCGGCCAGCTGCACGGCCACCTGCTGGTCCAGCGCGTTGGCGTGGTCGGTGCGCGCGCCGGCCGCGCCCGCCGCCACGAAGGCGCCCAGCGCGCACGCGCACGCCGCGCGCACCTCGGGCCGCGCGTGCGGCAGCAGCGCCGCCAGCTTCTCGTGCGCCAGGTCGCGCACGCCCGCCCAGCGCGCCGCGTCGCGCCCGCGCCACAGCCGCCCCAGCCCGATGCACGCCCACTGCTGCAGCTGCCACGCGCCCTCCCCGCCCTCCAGCTGCTCCAGGCACGCCGAGATCATCGACCCCTGCACGACACACACACACACAACTGTAACATCACTGCTCCACCTCTACTGCAAATATATCCAGAGGGGTCTTGCATGTTCGGGTTTCAGTACGGTTTATGTAATAGAAAATTGCTCAGTAGCCAAGAAGCCAAGTCAGTGGCATTACTCTCCTGTGCCAAAGCAATTTACTGCATACTTTATTTTTCTATAAGCTTAATTCAAAAGCAATAAAGAATATAAAAAAATATTTCACCTTTATTTAAATTACACGCGTATTCTTTATTACAGCATTACAATTATTTAATAAAACTAACAATTATATATTTTGTTTCAATAATTACCTATATCACAAAAATTACAACAGAAACAATAGGAATTATAAAGATGTGAAAATTTAAATAAAACTAATTTAAAACCTGTAATGCGGCTTCTTGCCCCGCCGGGTAGTTGTCCACGATACCGGCTAACACAAACGCTGCCAAAGTTTTATGCTCACTCTGAAAAAAAAAACATATTCATCAATAAAAATATAAATTAAGTCATAAAATATTTGTCTTTACACATGCAAATGTCATAACATTAACATACATCGACGGTCGGATCTTGTAGTATCGACAGGAAGTACTTGTGGCCTTTCGCATTCACCAGATCTACTTGACAACTCTGAAAAAGAAATTGTAATTGGTTATTATATAAGAAACGAGCTTCTTAGCTTCAATAATTGCGTTTTTCCTACTTTACTAATATTTAGTCTCAATATTTTTGCTATATACCGGATCGACTGCAATGATCTTGGCCCATATGTAGACCATGGAGGCGCGCAGGTCATGCGCGGAGGCCTGCAACAGCTTGAGCATGTAGGGGAAGATGCCGACGGCGAGCACGGAGCGCACCGCCCACGCGCCCAGCGACAAGAAGCGGCACAGGATCTGCAGCGCGCGCACGCGGTGCAGCGTGCTGAGCAGCACCTGCAGCACCATGGGCAGCTGGTCGGGCGGCGGGCGCGCGGGCGCCCAGCTACCCAGGTCCAGCCACAGCTGGAAGGCGGTGAGCTGGTCGCGGAAGAAGGGCGAGTGGCGGTAGTGCGCGGCGTGCGCGGGGCGCTCTAGCAGCGCGGGCAGCTGCGCCAGCGCCAGGTCCAGCGTGTGCTCCCACGCCGCCCATAGCGGGTGGCGCGCCAGCGACGGCAGCGCGGGCGACGACACCGGCGTGCAGTTGTACGAGCGCATGATGCGGTCGGCCAGCAGGAAGTTCCGGCACAGGCTGGCGGTGAGCAGGTCGGCGCGGAACAGCTGCTGGAACAGCTCCGGGGGCAGCGACGACCATGCGATGGTGTCCGTGATTGCCGTGAAGATCCAGTTCAGCTCGCCCAGCATTGTGCGTCTGTCCGTCACTTGCCCGGGGATCCTGACACACATACACATGTACATGCTTAGTTCAGTTAATTCATTACTTGGATGAACATCTGAGATTTTTTATATCGTGTAAGAGTTTATAATATCGTCTTTACAAGTAATAAAATGGTATGATGAGTTTATTTGTTATCTCTTTATTTTTAACTAACCAATTGTAATAAAATTGATATATGCATTTAGTTCTTAGTTATTTCATGCTTGAGTTCATTCAGTTTTTTTTATATGGTAACCTTGTAACTATATGCGAAGTGAGGTATTATTATTTATATAAAATATTTACTTGTGGTTAACATTAGGGGTTTTACCTGATATAGATAATATTTTATCGGGTAATGTGTGCTACAGAAAATAGAGTCAGTATGACACACATTTGACCGACTTCACAAAAGCGTATGACTCTATATATGTTGTGTGGCAATGTGTGCGACTCACTTGTCGATGAGGTCGACGAGGTCGTGGCGCGCGACGCGCAGGCGCGTGCGCAGCACGAACCACTTGATGGCCATCTTGACGGGCGTGGTGAGGCAGGCCGTGAACAGGTCGGCGGGCAGCTCGGGCGACATGGGCAGCGCCTGGCCCGCCGCGCACGCGCCCAGCTGGATGCAGTTCCTGTACGACAC
This sequence comes from Brenthis hecate, assembly GCA_951806755.1. Classification (NCBI taxonomy): domain Eukaryota; kingdom Metazoa; phylum Arthropoda; class Insecta; order Lepidoptera; family Nymphalidae; genus Brenthis; species Brenthis hecate. Next base: position 6,790,620 of record OX638275.1, on the reverse strand, counting down.
CGCCGCGCCCTCCGCGCCCTGCGCGCCCTTCGACATGGCCTGCATCTGCACAGAATTTACTGTCACTCACACATTTGCACACTCACACACTGTAATACTTGTCTATCATTAGGGATTTATAATAAAAATCTATACAGAATATTCCAATAGGGCATTAAATTTGCAACTGTTCTTAACTAAATACAAGTAAACAGCAACCTTGTATGAAAATATAAAACAATAATAATATTTTTTGATACAGTGCAACACTCCTAAAAATAGTTACAACTAAAATATAAACTTCACCTCATAATCTCGCTCATGCTGTTCAGCAAACTGCTTGAAGTTCTCGACTATGACTCCTGCATTGGAACAGTCGTATACATAGAGGGACGGAGCCCCCATCCAAGTTTGCAGATCGTACATTGAAAGTGGTATGTACTGGGTATACGCCTGAAAAACAATCATGTTTATAATAAACACATATTTGAAATACAATGCAAGTTTAGTTTTAGATACTTATTATTAAGTAACTGAACAAATAAATCTAAATAATCCACCAGAGTATGCTGTCAAAATATTCCACCGAGATCCCACCTGTGCAGTAAATAATGATAGAGACCTTACCAGCCCAAAACTTTTTTTTATTAAGTCTGGTGACATTTTAGCTCATATTCTCTTATGTGTGTATAATCACGATGTTTTACAATACAGTTGAAAGTAATTGGGTATTAAAAATTTTGTTTTAGAATTATGTCACTCAGAGCTACTACTGACATATTTGATAATTTATTCATAATTTCCATTACTTAAGCAAAAAAGCAAACGTTTAAACGTTTTTTTTTTTTTTTGTATAATGTATATTTCACAAGTTATCGGTTTCTGAAGAATTGTCGTAATTGTAATATCAATTTTATGAAAGTAGTTTTTCGAATTTCACAAAATTACAATTAAATATTTAATATAGCAAAACAGTTTGAAAAAATACTGTTCTTTTTTACAATAAAATGAAATTAAGAAAAAAAAATTTTTCTCACTTTTTTTCCTGTCCACTTCACGTGAAATGCCCCGTTTTCTAATTCAACTTTATTCTATTAATACAATAATATTGTTAGCAAACAGATACGTAAGTAGAGAAAAACGTGTAGACGAGAAATTGTCAGAAAGATGTACGCAGGTTGTTGCATGAGGAGTCAGCAGCGGTACTATAAAACATGTATATATACAAAAAGTTTTACCCGGTTGAAAACCCATATCTCTCCTTGTGACGTGGGCTTGGGCACACCATGTCCATTGTAGTGGAACAGCACACGCTCCTCCTTCGCGTTGCGCCGCAGAGAGCAGCACAGCTTCTTGATCTGCATCATATTGTTTGTTATTATTTGCACTACTTACATACTGACAAAACCTATGTGTTTGGTTAGTCGACAATGTAAAAAGCCTCCAATCGGAATTACAATCAAAACAATTTGACGAAAATATTTTTGCTCCTTTATTGGAAATACAGAATCAGAATCCAGGTTTTTAGTGTAACAAAGACATTAACGAACTTTCACATTATAATTTTCAATTTAATAATAAAAAAAGATTTAACGGTTGATCTCGTTTTTCTAACATCCCACTACTAGGGTGTCTCCTCAATGCGATTTTTTTGTACAGTATTTAGGACCGCAGAATGGTTATATTGTGTACAATAAAGTGGATTTTATTAACAAAACCATTGATATTAACTTTTTATTTATAAACATTAGCTGTCTGAGTTCATGATCTTCTCTTAGGTATTAAATGAGATAAGGCAGTGGTAGCCCAGTGGTAACGTGCTCGCTTGGGAAACTGAGTGAAGTGGGTTCAAATCTTGGGTCTCACACCTCTGATATTTTCATGTGTGAATCATTTCCAGCATGATTACCACTTGTCTTAACGGTGAAGGAAAACATCGTGAGGAAACCTGCATTTCTGAGAGAACCTAGCAAGTTTTCGAATGACATAATATGAAGTCCAACCTACACTCTGCCAGCGTGGTGGACTATGGCCTGATCCTTTCACATTGAAAGGAAGCCCGTGCCGTGAAAAAACATGTATATGATGAATTATTCACTTTATAACTCATTAAGTCAAATATGAGTGGTTTTCGAAGAATAATAGCATGTTGCAAGAAGTAATGTGGGAAGGTATAAATAGTTGCAAGGAAGAAAGTACAGAGGTTGTTATTAGATTTTTCAAGTAAGGAGCGGGCGTGATTTTGATAAGCCTAAGAGCTGAATTATCTAAATTGGCGTAGATAGCGAAACTCGAAAACATAGGGGAAAGTTTCATCATGACATCTATACATATAATAAAATTGTTACTAAGCCGAATCTGTACATTAAATATTTTTTGGAAAATCTTATTGAAATAAACATTATTATCGATACAGAGACCGAATCTATAGTTTTTAGATTTTTTGTCTGTCTGTCTGCCTCTTACCGCATCACAGACAAACCACCGTGATAGGTAGTTATCCGGGTCAACATATGGGATACTTTTTACCACGGGAAAATATCTCATTTCTGAGAAAAAATACAAAAACTGCAATGTAAGAGTATACTAATATGTAAAATCTAAGAATTTGGTTTTTGGTCATCTGAACGCGGGCGGAGCCGCGGGCAATGCTAGTTTGTGATATATTTTAATTGGTAAACTAGTGTTTTTTTATAAAACACTACCTTACATCGGTCAATAGAGTCGCTTATAAAGATAAAATGAAAGTAAGTGTATTGTGTGGGTTAGAATGGGGTAATAGCTAAATAAATAAACATAGGTCTGACGCACGCTAATTTGAGTAATTAGAGCAAGGCCGGGCGCTCTCGTGCCTAATTAGCTCATACTCCCAAATGGCCACTCATTGGCGCCGACTGACGGCAGACACTACGACCACTTCTGTCACTGGTAACATTTTTTGGAAATGGCGTCATTATAAATTCGCAATGTATCCAGCCAAAATTCAAGTGACTCAACTTTTGGACGCCTATTTTTTCCTTCAGCCTATGTAGAAAACTAATATATATTTACACTAGCGAAACCCGCGGCTTCGCCCGCGTTCAATCTACAAAAAAAACTCTTTGGCTTTAATATGTTATACAGCGACTCACCCTCACTTCGTTTTATATTTAGAACTTACTTACTAACCATTTATTTTTAATTAAGGTTTATATGTATATAGTAATTGTGCTGTCTTTAATTGTAGATCCAAGGCTATAAAGAAGTTGCTAACGTTTTTACACTTTTTAATGAATATAAACAGTATAGTAATCTTATTTAATACCAACCAATCTCCTTCGTGTCTTCTCCATTCTATGTCACATTGGCAAAGTAATCTGTGCTCAACTGGCACGTTTTGAAGCCATTAGCAAGAGAATTGAATATATAATATTGTTCATACAAAAATACTAAAATTGTAAAAAATGGCATATCTTAAAAAATAAATTGTTAATGTTCATATTTGCATTATGTCTTGGTAGATACATTGCTTTTGTGTACCTCATCACTAGTGGGGTCCAAAGACTGTTTGTAGCGCGCCCTAGGCTGCCATCTCTCATATTGTGTCTGTAGTGCGTGTCCTATATTCTCTAGCGCTTTGCTCGGTGACACTGAGTTTGGATCTATAATTATGTATGTAATAATATTAAACTTATGTTAATTACAATAAAGAAGTAGCTAGGCAAAATCGTATTAAAAATATAAATAGATATAACAAAATTATTAAAAGTTATACTTTCTTAGATTTATGCGATTTTTTATTTTAAATTGAAACTATCTTGTCACATTTTTGTTTCTTTTTTTGCTTCAAATGTGAAACGTTGGGAACAAAAATATACTTTATTATGACAAAATCTGAAAAGTTACATTTCATTTAAAATTGTTAAAAGTACTCGACTGGAAAACTACAATTTTTATTTTCAATGTAGCCCTACACTATGTATGGGGCTTCAAAATATACTACATTCTATATTATTTCTTCAAAAATTAATAACCAACAAAACTAAAAGAAGTGAAATCTAATCTTATAAATACATACCAATCCAGCACTCCAGTCTAGCACATGGTTGTGTTTTGACCACATCAGGAGGATCCACGCCCACATTGAGGCATAGTACAAGTGCCACGCAATGTGTCTTGTACTATAAATATATATTTAATTATTTATCTTTTAGAAGGCCGAACTAAATAATTTTTTTTTAATATTTTATTTCAAGCTTCACAATGTTAATTATTTTAGAACATTATGCAAAGTCCTCACCAATTTGGTATCAGCAGTTCATCTCACTTTGACTAGTTATCTACATAGATAGTCTAATAGAATGATAATTCTACACAATAGTGATAGGTCAGGAAAGGACAGGAGGTGCTATATGGTCTGCGAGGTATTTGACACCACCAGATAAATTTCTAAGAAATTAATTAAAATTCTAAGAAATCTATTGTTAACTGACACGCCGGCGTGTCCGATTAAAAATATTTAAGTGTGCACCTGTGCACAATTTAACTCTTGAGAAGACTAAGAGTTTTTCTAAAAAATTTAAATTAACTTATGAAATAACAAAATATTATTTATTTGAAAAAAAAATACACCTTAGAGTTCTAAAATTACTTTTGTTTCTAATAATTTCTAAACATTGTCAGTAATGATAAACAATCCTAGTCGGAACACAAATTAAGCTTACTTCTTAGATTTATTAAACTGAAAATATTTTAATTTTTACTTCATAATTTAATTTATTAATAATTTTAACAAAGTAATCTTGATTTCATACGCAACTGTTCCTATTTGGTTTTAATTATCGAAATAAAATTAATTAATAAGAAATTTAAAAAAAAAAATAAGACATATTGAAAATTTATTTAGAGTACAAAATAATAAATTATGTTTGTCAAATATTACCAATTAAAAAATATATAATAAATAGTATAAATAATAAACTATAGGACACTTTTTGTTCAATCAAATAATACTAATAAGATTAATAACTTTTGATATCATTAGGATTTCATTCAAGGTATTTCTTATACACAATCACTTAGGCATCATTTATTTCGTTATTGAATTCTATTTTCATAAAAAACAATATATGGCTGCTTAAGATACATGTGCGTTTGTTTTCAACGTAACATGCCTTACTACGTCTGATACGCAGTTACGTCGCGAAGTTTACTAAACAAACAGACGGCACCCACCTTCTCCTTCACTCTCCACGAGTGCTCCTCACGTTCAGCGCCCTTTATAGGCTCTAGGTGCCTTGGCTTATTGAAGCTCAGAGGCAAATCATCATCGAAGTCCGAAGAATCACTATCGGGCTCACCATTATTCTCCTCATCGTTTACAGTGAGATAAGGAGGCATATCTGTCATTTTTATACGACACTGTTTTTCACAATTCCGTCGATTTTCAACGTTCAACGCATGTAAATATTATATGAAAACATTTTAAAACGCTCACAGAATCATGTGCGCGTCCATTTTTCAACACCACATGGGAATAAACAATTTGCTTCATTCTACGGATGACACTTGTCCATACAAACAAAAATGTAAAATCGGGATATTTACAAAATACCGATTATAATATTTTATAAATGAAACAATAAATATTTTTTTGTAATATGTTATTTTATTACATTAAATAATACATAAAAGACCCACTTGGTAGGCATCAAAAGTAAAATAAAAATAAATTCTTTAATATATTGTAAAATATTATACAGAATGTATAAAATAATTTCTTTTGTAAAGGTATTTTAAATATATTCAAATAAATTATATTAGGTATTTAGTAGTGATTAATATATTTTATCCTTAGAGTATACATATGTATACTCTAAGATTTTATCTTAAAAAATATAAAATGTTGCCAGGTAAATTTCATAGAGAGCGAATCAATGACCGTGAAAGATATAATTAATTAATGCGAATATAACAACAATAGTTAATCTTATTGTATTAAATAATTAATTCAGTATAAAATGCTCTTTTTAGATATTGATTATGACCATTTTATATAATGACATTAAGAGCAGCTTATCTCTCCTTCGGCCTCATAGAGTACATTGCTATATGACTACATACTAGATTTATACAGTCTAAGCCCGGGCCGGCCGGGCCTTTATGCTATCTCAATGTGAATGCATCGTCATCATTTATGGCAGCATATAAATGTAAGAGCACAGATTAAGGAGACTACATAAGAGCGATTTACGTTTAAAAAAAAAAAATATGTTGGGACATTAACACACAGTACCTAGACTACAGACCAGCCCCGGCCGAGCTCCATACATGCGCATATTCATAAAACCGCAGGCGAATAAGACGAAGCGGGGGCCGGGGGGGTCGAGATAGTCAAAGAAATATTTTTCCCCATTTACCATTACAAATTAAGAAATAGCTACATGGAATATGTTAATTAATATTTTATTATATTATAAAATATACTTAAGTTAAATATGCTTAAAATGTTTTTTTTTATAAATCATATGTGCTATACATTGATTTATATAATTATATTCTAAATGATTTTAACTATTATCGAATATCTTATATTTTAATTATATTTCATATCAAACATAAAATATCTATTAACATAAGTTTTTATGTTATAAAAATTGATTTATATTTTAGAGCTTGTCATGATATTTGCCTTAATATGGGGACAGTTATGGCATAAATGGCAAGTCAAAATATGCTGTCACTTTCGCGGCTATTGTATTTCTTTTGAGTCGCCACGCATCTCTTTCTAAGGGTATGACGTCATATGCGAATCTGGGAGAATTTAGTTCGTAGTGATGTAAAAATCGGTATTCATTACGATTAAGTAGGGATGTATTTTATCGTAATGTTATCGGTTTTCAACAACTGTTATCGGTTTTATAGTAAGGTTTTCGTTTTATGATATTAATTATATTAGAAATAAAATACAAAGATAGGTTTCTAGTTTTTTTATTTTACTATTTTAATGCTACCACTAGTTCGGAAAAATGCCTCAGACCTGAGAAGAACTAGCAAGGACTGAAGTCCTTGACGGGATAACCATTTTTTTCTCAACATTTATAATACATTGTTATTACAATAAAAGGACATTTTTAAAGAATTTTATCAATTGAAAATAAAATACAAAAATATAAATTAGTACAACGATTTGGTATAAAATATTACAATGCAATAAAATTTGAAGTAACATAGAACAATAGTTTTGGTTAATAAAAATATCATATTAAGCGAGTAGTAGGTTTAATTGTAGGTATAAATTAAAATCTAGCTTTTATTTGAAGTTTTAGCTCTAGAACCACCTTCATCTTTAGTTTATAAAATGCAAAGATTCGAGATTAGCGGATTTGATAAAACAAACATTTTAGTCTTATATAAATTAGGAAAAAAATGCAAATTTCAGTAAAAAATGAATAATAAAATTAATTTTCTTAAAAGCTTAAGAAATTTAAAATCAAATATGTACATAGTAATAGTAAACATTTGGTGTAAAAAGAAATAACAGCTAAACATACTCTAAAATAAAATTTCTAAATACATAGTTCTATCAAATGTAACAATTATAATTAATATATTAAATTATATACTGCTATAGTAGTATATTTTAAGAAATTATAATATTATTTCACAGAAATCGAAAGAAATATTCATACATTATTTTTATACTTAATAGAAACATAATGAAAATGGAAAATTCTAAGTGATTATCTTTTAAATAACCAAGAAATGAAACAAACAAGAGTAATAAATATTAAAAGTTAATTAATGAACTAAATAATGAAAAAATATTGGAAAATCATTCACTACTCTGAAGACTAGATGAGTTCAACCATAGCTAGACCCTTCTGAAACTTTCATATTAAGCAAATTTTCTATTTCCAGACCCTTTTTTCTCGAATCCACTTTATGCATTCTTCAATTAAAATTTATACACCTTTGTCTAACTTTTATACATATCATAAATAATGAGAATGCTCTTAAAAATATTTCTTTATGATCTACACAAGTGTACCAAGAGGTATCAAGATTTTCAAATGCTTTTATTAAATTGGGAAATATGTAACTTTACAAATCTTTGGTAATTGTCTTTCAATTATGTAAATTGCATACCATACTAGAGATGACAGATTCTTAGAAGGATCATGTATTTTATTATTAATGAATAAAATAATCTCAGCTGTGAATAAGCCATTCTCAATATTTACATTTAATGTATACAATAATTGTGTTCTTCCTGGAAACTAAAACCCTTTATCAGGAGACTTATAGATGTTGAAACACTTCAACTGCTGAAACACCTGCGCAGCATATACTTCACCTGTAAATATATTATTATAATAAATTAATGTAATACAACAAATTCAATAGTCACCATAACTATAGTATATGTACTAGTAACTACTATAGAGTATAGATGAATAGTAGCTTATTTAAATATAGTAATAGTTTATTATTATTAGTTTATTATTATTATTATGGCAATCCAAGGTCCACTCACAAAACCTTCTTTGTGTGTAGTCTCAATTAATATCGAAGGGTTCTCAGAAAACAAATTAGAAATTCTTTCTGATCTATACCGCAAAACACAATGCGATGTCCTTTGCGTCCAAGAGACCCATCGAGATGAAACCCAAAGTCGGCCGCACATTCCTGGACTAACGCTTATCGCCGAGATCTGTCATCCGAAGCACGGTAACGCAGTGTTTGTTGCTCCCGGCGTAAGCATCCTATCCACCAAATCTTCAACCCAAAATGGCATCGAACTTATCACCATCGATGTTGGCAATTGTACAATCACATCGATTTACAAACCTCCTGGGACCAGTTTTCAATTTGACCCTCCAGAAAATTTTAACGACCAAGCCGTCAAAGTTGTAATTGGGGACTTCAACAGCCGCAGCCCTAACTGGGGCTATATTGATCCTGATGCGGATGGACAAGCAGTCGAAATATGGGCTGAGACAAACGATCTGTGCCTGTTACATAATCCCAAGCAACCGGCTTCCTTTAATAGTGGTCGGTGGAAACGTGGGTACAATCCTGACCTAATCTTCGTCAGTTCCTGCATCAGTTCCCAATGCTCAAAAAGGGTATGTTCTCCAATCCCCCGTACTCAACATAGACCTATTTTATGCAGCATCGAGTCCGTTGTCCGACCTATGATTGTGCCATTTAAACGCCGATTTAATTATACTAAAGCTGACTGGGAGTCTTTTGCAAGTTCCGTTGACGACGCCCTCTTAAATGTGCTGCCAACCCCAGTAAATTACGACCAATTTGTCGAGACCGTACAATCCTTATCCCGGAAATATATCCCAAGGGGCTGCAGGACATCTTACATACCAGGATTGTCGACAGAGTCCTTTGATCTGTTGAGCCGGTATGAATCACTATACCAAACGGACCCATTTTCGGAGGCTGCTACAGAGGCAGGAGAACTGCTGCTTTCTACAATTGGAAAAAACAGGCGGGAGAGATGGGTCAATACTGTCACTAGTATTGATATGACTCACAACAGTAAGAAGGCATGGAACACCTTGCGCAAGCTGACGAACGAGCCTTCTCGACCTTGTCCTCCAAGCCAAGTTACCGCCAACCACATAGCCCATCAGTTACTTCTCAATGGCAAACCAGCAGTTCGCCCCGAGAGAGTTCCTAAACTAAAGACATCTGGCAATCCTTGTGACACTATCAGCAAGCCGCTCAACCTTGCTGATGTTGTGACAGCGATTAAAGGTCTTAAGTGCGGCAAAGCCTCTGGAGTGGACGAAATATCGGTTGAGCAGATCAAACACTTTGGCCCAGTTGCTGTGTCGTGGTTGCTACAACTTTATAACAACTGTCTGAAATCTACTTCAATACCCCGGCTCTGGAGAAAATCTAGGGTCATAGCTATTCTGAAACCAGGCAAGGCAGCAGGTGACCCTAAGAACTATCGACCAATATCTCTTCTATGTCACACATATAAGCTTTTCGAGAGACTGTTGCTGAACCGACTTATGACTGTTATTGATCATAAACTAATCCCGGAGCAAGCCGGTTTCAGGCCTATTAAGTCTTGCTGCAACCAGACCCTCAAACTCGTGCAATATATTGAGGATGGTTTCGAGGCAGGAATGGTCACAGGTGCTGTATTCGTCGACCTATCTTCAGCTTACGATACAGTTAACCTAAAACGGCTGTTGTGGAAGGTGGAGACCATGACAAATGACATGAATTTTGTCAAAATACTCCGAGAACTTCTTCACAACCGGCGTTTCCAAGTCCATCTCCTCTCAGAGAAAAGTCGTTGGAGATCACAAAAGAACGGACTACCGCAAGGTAGCGTCCTGGCTCCACTTCTTTTTAATATATACACCAACGACCAACCATCTAGTCCAAACACGTCCCGCTTCCTCTATGCAGATGATCTTGCACTCACCTCCCAGGCCACCACTTTCGAGGAGGTCGAGGCGAATCTATCAAATGCTCTCACTAACTTAGACCAGTATTACTCCGCAAACTCGCTGAAACCAAATCCGAGCAAAACTCAATCCTGCGCATTTCACCTTCGCAATAGAGAGGCAGGGCGAAAACTAAGCATTGTTTGGGGTGAGGTGTCTATTGAACACAGTAACTTTCCTAAATACCTCGGCATCACTCTGGACAGGTCACTTACCTTTCGTAAGCACTGCGAGAACATCAAGCAGAAAGTCCATAGCCGAAATCAAATCCTGCGTCGCCTAGTCACTTCTAAGTGGGGTGCCTCGCCTGATGTTTTGCGTACTACTGGGTTGGCCGTTTCCTTTGCTGCTGGTGAATATGCATGCCCCGTGTGGTGCCGCTCTTCCTACGCAAAACTAGTGGATACAGCACTAAACGAAACGTGTCGTATTATTACTGGCTGCCTGAAACCGACTCCGACACCAATGCTGTACCCACTGGCAGGAATTGCGCCTCCAAAAGTCCGTAGAGCAGTGGCGAGCTCCAGCGAAAGGACTAAAATGGAAAAAGACACGCGACACCCCATGCACGACAATATCCTGGTGCCACAAAGGCTAAAAAGCCGTAAAAGTTTCATGAAGTGTGTCTTACCACTTGGAGACGAACAACCACAGGCAAGATGCAGGACGTGGCGGGACAGTTATGGTCCTTTGCCAATCCCATTCGTTCCGCCGTCTGAAAATCTCGCGCCTGGACATAGTCTGCCTTGGCAGACCTGGAAGTCTCTCAACAGACTCCGGACTCAGGTCGGCCGAAGCAAGGAAAACTTGTCCAGGTGGGGATTCTCAGAGGGCGGCCTGGAGTGCAGATGTGGTACGGTTCCACAAACGATGAGGCACTTACTGGCATGCCCTGCTTGCCCTGTTACCTGCAACTTACAGGAGCTTATGGACGCCACTGATAAAGCAAAGTTCGTGGCTGAGTTTTGGGCTGACTCGATTTAAAACTTGCCATCGACACGAGAAGAAGAAGAAGAAGAAGAAGATTATTATTAGGGTCTAGGTAGATAAGCCAATTAGGCCCTTAAATAGCTTTTAACATTATACAATAGATAGGCTATAGAGTTGATAAATTGTTTTTAATGAACTGAGCATTACATGGATAAGTGCATTCAAACAATAAACAAACTCTTCAATTTTACATATTAGAATAGAATAGTATAATAATAAATAGTATAATAATATCAATAGCTTCAAGAAGTTTCTTTCTTAAAAACAATTTCATATTAAAGATAAGATAATATCCAAGATCTAAAGTAATATAATAATATCTTAATTTACTAAACTTCACAATATAGTTACCTTCATCTTAACAAAAGAGTTTGGATAAATATGCCTGTCAGTAAGTTTGTTAGCCTTGGAGCACCTTTATGGTCATCTACTTTATACACATATGAACATAATCCCATTGAGCACGCTGACTGCCAAGGAGCAAATTCTTTTTCAGAAAATTATTACTGAAACATTTCAGTAAATGAGGTACATCATACTTATGATAGGTATTGTTCCCATTAACATCATAATGGATAGCACTTGATGCATCATTGGCACTACAAAGTATATTTATCTTAGTATCAGAAATTAATGAATTTATTGCAGCTACATTGGTAGAAACCTGGTCAGATAGAGTTACTCTAGAAATAAACCCTGTTTATAAGAATTTCTATAAGTATACGTTATAAAATTGAAGTGCATCTTTATAAGGCATTCTATGGCATGAAAAACCTTCTGTTCCTTCCAGACAATTCGGAATATTACAATGCTTTCCCATGATTACACAACATTAATAAAAAACCAAAAAAAGGAAGAGAAACACTAATGAAGAAATCACAAATTTTGTATCCAAGCACAAATCTTAACTATATCACTGATATACATTAATCAGCACTTATCCACATTAATCAATACTAATCTACAAATTGATGAAATGTAAATTTAAAGTGTAAAATAATATAAAAAACGGCAGCTCTCACACCCTAGTCCCCAGGGGCGAGTACATAGAGTATATTGCTATATATATAAAGGCGAGTAATAACAACGGTTAAAACTTGAAAATTTCAAAAATGACAAAATATTGCAGTGACGTCACAGTAGTGACGTAAGTAACTGCGACAGAAATAAGTTGTTGTCCCACTCGTTGTCGCCAAATGTAGAGATAGCATGCTAGTTACCAAGCAAATGAAAGGGATAGATAGATTCACCAAGAGCTCGTATGGAACTAATTCATCTATTTTATTTGTCATCCATGCTACAGACACACAGTAGTAGACTTGTGTTATGGATACCAGATAGTTAATACACTCCCGGGGGAGAAGCCAACTCCTACCGGGCGCGTCCCCCAGGTGGCGGATAGAGGAATGCCGCCCGCTTAGTGCGGCGGGTGGTACCGGAGAAATCCGGCACGGACCAAATGGCTTGGAGGGGGCCGCTCGTCTAGGCCTCGAGCCGAAAGCGTTGCGGCCACCGGTGGTGGGACCGCTTGGTCCCACAACCGGATGATGGGTGCTGGTTGTGGGACTATGGTCGCAGGCCCACATCCGGCGGAGCGGTAGGCCGCAGCGGGAGAGGAGTGTCGGTGTTTCGTTGCCGCTCTCCCTGTCCTCTGCAGCCGATTGGAGGTGGCCCACTTCGGTGAGCGGAGGTTAGGTTTAATGGGGCTGCTCCGGGTACCTCTCTGGCGTAGCAGAGTTGACTGTGGAGCAGCCCCATTGGTTTGGTGGTCTGCCTAGCGTTTAGGCAGACCTGCCGCCGGGGCGCCGTAGTAGTTATGCAAGCGATCCTGCGGTGTCCCACTAAGGCGGGGGGAAGGGATGTCGGGTTTTAGTGGGTAGTACCGGCTCTTCTAGCCGGTGAGACCCACATCACCACCTGTGGGATCAGGTGGTATGCGTAAATGCATTTCCCGACGATAACAAAAAAGATAGTTGATACACTACACATATATAACTTTAAATACATACATTATAAATATAAACACCCATGACTGGAGTACAAACATTCGTGCTCATTACACAAATGAATGCCCCAGCGGGACTCGAACCCGCGACCGCTAGCGCACCAAGTAGAGTCACTACAAACTGAGCCAAACGTGTCGTCAACTTGAAAAAAAAAATGACTTCCAGGCACTAAAATGTAAAAAGTAACTGAACGGAGGTTTTCATTTAGAATAGATACCTAATCAGATATTTTCGAAGTCGGTGCTAGCCGATGCAAAGCAAATCTAACATATTTCGATACGTAAAATACATCACAAATTTATCTATAAAATTTAAATTATAATTAGAGTTCATACCTAATCATATTTACCTATTAGATATTCATATCTTAAAATATTATCGGCTGGCAACAAACATTTTAACAATTATCTTATTGTTGTTTAAATTCTGTACATAATAGGTAGGTACGTAGTTACGTACCAGTCATACGAATAAATAATTATTCATGGTACCACTAGTCATTGTATTTAAAAAACATTTCATGTACAGATTTTGTTTTGTTAGTATTTTATGGCAGTGATAGCCCAGTGATAACACACTTGCTTCAAAAACCAAGGGAAGCGGGTTCAAATCTTGGGCCTCCCACTTCTAATATTCTCGCGTGCGAATCATTTTCAACATGATTACCACTACCTTATGACGAAGTAAAACATTCTGAGGAAACCTACATGTCTAAGAGAATTTAGTAAGTTTTCGAAAGACATGTGAAGTCCACCAACTCGCACTTGACTGTTGGTTCGTGCCCAGCAGGACGTTAAAAAGAGTTGAATACAAAATGCTATTTTATTAAATGTATAGACATTTATACAACGGTATATGTTCTTTATCGAAAATAAATAAATATTTTTTTAGGAATCATGTGTAATAATATCATGTTATGTACAGTTTTTTTTTTATTAGAATACATTATATGTTTCGGTTTCAAAATAAAAATAAAAAGTAATTTGGTATTTTTACAAGCACTTTTGTGCATGCCTCTCTCTTTATTTGTCACCTTACGTAAAAATATAATACACATGGCTATCCTTTACGAGACTGGTTAAAAATAAAACATTTATACAATAAAATATTGTGTAAAAGTGTATTCATCTGGATTCATTATGTAAATTGCAACTCGTAACATGAGGAAAAATTATTCACGCCACCTCATTACAAAAGCACCATACTGATAACATTATAAATAAACTACATTGATTAACATTGACGTTATTAGGGTAAGGTACATTTATATATAATACTAAATTTTATATGTACTGTCCTATCTAGTTGAGCTTGAGGGTCACATTTTCACCGCGCTGCAGACGCTGCAGTGATCGCACTTCATGCCGTCCGGGAGACATTCTATGTGGAAAGAATGCCGGCAGTTGTAAACAATTAAGTCCGACGCGTTAGAAAGATCTCGAATAATTATGCGTCCTTGGCACACACTGCACAAAAAGTCGTCAGTCACCGATATCCCTCTCTGCTGGTTGATGATCAGCTTCTCGTGGAGGTCGAAATAATTTCTTAGAGTAATGACTTTACACGCTTCCTGTACGGACATTTGTAAGTGATAGTCGCACATCATTTTCGCCAGCGACTCCTTCAAGTCCTTAATTTCGCACCCAGATTGTATATTCTGTATGAGCATCCTAGGGTCCACGTAATTGCCAATTCTTTTAAGCAGCAACGTGACACACTCTGGTTTATCAACTGTTTGTTTGATAAGATCAGTCCACAGTTCTTTGTCGTTGTGTTCTTGGCAAAAGTTAATAGCTTGGTTTATATCATTCAACTTTTCTATGATTATTTGTAGGGCCTCTCTCGTGTTGCCCATGCGACCGAGCAGGAACACCATTTCAGGGTAAAACTCATTATTAGTGCAGACATCCAGCGCTTTCTGTATAGGATAATTGTCACTGCACTTTAGGAACGGCAGTAACTTGTTGCGATTAAATCGAGCATATAACCTAATGAGTTCTCCATGGTATTGTCCGGTCTGCTCAACTTTGCTGTATGCGTCTAAATATTTATATAAAAATTCATCATGGTTCTTCAGTTGTTTCTCTACAACTTCAATTGGAACTTTGGTCTTATCGTTTAAAAGCACAGAGATGGCCTTATCACAGTTGAGAGTCATCAGATCAAGTATTTTGTCGTGTATCATCGAGTACATGTTATATTTGGTTATTAGCGTGAAAACATCATTATGCTGTAATGCTAAGTACGTGGTCAGCGCTTTATCGTATTTCTTTTGGTAGCAATAAAGCAGAGCTAAAGCTTCTAAATAAATATTCTTATCGACTTCAGTTGTAAACAAATGTTCTAAGACCTTATTGACAATAACACCTGTTTTATATAAGGCAGGGTTCCATTCTTGTACTAGTTTAAGGAAACCTTGTGCGTCAACTTCCAAGTATTCACAAAAAATTTGTTCGTAAATGTGTGGATTTAGAACTTGGTCCGGATTTCTAGGTACATATGCGCTTATAGCACGCAGTTGTTTGACTGCGAGGAACTTTAGAATTTGATTTTCCCATAATACTTTATCGTTTTTACATATTCTAGCGCAAAGAATAGCTGCTTCTTCGAAAAGATGCTCCGACAGTAAGTGATCCAAATATTGAACTCCAACTTCGACAACAGAATGCTTCGACGTTTTCCCACCAACTTCCTCAAGTACGGATATAGCCTTTTCAAATCGACCATGCTTAGTTAACCAATCGACCCTATCATCGATATCGTAGGGGCTGGCTACCACTATATCTTTTGGAGACACTATAAAAAATCTATTTTCTTCTATAATCATATCCAAATAGTAGTCGTTACAGTTGTATTCCTCATACCCTCGAATATTTAAGCTATCAGTCGAGACTTCGCAAAACTCACAATCTTTATAATCCGCCACCGAAATCACAGGCCTTTGCGCTTTATGTGTTTCGGCATCACGCTCTTTAGGCACACCAAGAATTACTAACTGATCGTCCAGAGGTCCAAGTCCACTAATAAAATAGTCAGTTTGAAATGTGTGTACTGGATCTACGAGATATTCGGTCACATCACGCGTTTGTAGCTCGATTTGACTGCGCTTCCGTATGACACATATTCGGATGGTATCTACCCAACCAATCATGAGTGTCTTTGGAGCTGACCAAAGAAGATTGCAACGAAAGTCCTCTATGGAGCGATTAGGATTTCTTTCCCACTGAATTAGACCTAACGAACATCTCGCCACGAGGTCATAGACACGCACTCCTACTTCACTGGCCCAAGCTATAAATCGGTCATGCCATGCCATTGCTTGAACATAACCTTCACACTCACATAGGACTGTACTGCGCAGACGATTCAAGAATGTTTTTTCATAAAGGATCAGTTTATTATCACCTGGAAGGAAAACAAACAATATTAATTTGTGCTACTGTTATTAGGATAATTTTAGGTCTCTTAACAAAAATATGACATTGTATTTAAATTAGCATTTCATTTAGGTACTAGGATTCAGTGGTTTTATTATTAGCTTATTACTATTATTATGTTCCACTGAAACTAAGCTATTGCTTATTTATTACTTTGTCTTCAGTGTATTTCAAATAACTTGAAAACCACACAACATGACTCTACGAACTTGATATAGACTCACATAAGATGGGGCCTCAAACTAACATTGGATATATTTAACTAAATTAAATAAGACTATCTTTTTGTTGATTTTTTTTCACAGATTTATTTTTATTTTTGGTTTCCAATGTTTCAAATGTACAGCTTCCAATGTTTCAAATCATGATCACTGGAGAGACTGCAAAAAGATAGTTTTATTAAAAAATTTTAAATATTAAATATTCACATAGATCTAAGAAAGTATTAAATTTAGCAATAATGTTAAGTGGAGTAATAATATTGACAGTGCAAAGACAAGCATGTATTCTAAAACCTATATATTTAGTAACTATTAAAGTTCCAAATATAGTTTGACAAAATTTCAATCTTATTATACTGTCATTTTTTAATATAATCCATACATTATTGTCTATTGAAATTTTATAAGAAAATATAAATACAAACTATTTTTATTAAGTACACTAATGAATTCGTAATGTTAAAATGAATAATTATAATACTTTATTAGTAACTAGCGACTCACCCTCGCTTCGCTCGGGTTCGTCCCTAGGTTAATTTCTCATACAAACTTTCATTCCCATTTTCACCCCATTAAGGGATGATTTCCTGGATAAAAAGTATCCTATGTCCTTTCCAGGGTCTCAAATTATCTTCTTACCAAATTTCATCTAAATCGGTTCAGTAGATCCAGAGATTATCCCCTACAATGTCACAAACTTTACCTCTTTATAATAATAATATATAACTTTGTGTTAATTTTTTAAAATAAATAATTACTCTGTAAATAATTATTTGTAATATATTTGTTGCCGTCTTATAGTAGTTAAAATATAAACCTGTGAGGAATCGTCTGCCAGAGCCTGATTTAAAGTAAAAAGGGTCCAAGGCAATTGATTTCACAACTCTTCCCAATGTCAAGTTATGAGTATTATCATTTGAGTACAGACCATACACCAATACTTTGCCATCATCAGAGCAACTGGCGATGTAGTCTCCATTAAGATCTACTGAAATTTTATTAACTGCAATTGCATGAGCTTGCAAGTCTTTCTGATTGTTGTCTTGAGATATAGGCACTGTGTTTCCTTCATGATCCAATAGGTGTATCACTCCCCATTGTGTTCCTAGGCAAATAAATTTCGTATGTACGCAAATACAGCTTACAGCATCTTTTAAAAGAATATTTTGAACGTCATTTCCCATACGATCATATTTTAGTTTGGGTTCTTCATCTGGGGGTAAACTATCACAGCTTTCTAAATTTAACGCCATCATTTCATATATGCGCACATTAGCTAGTTTGAAATGACATGCTCCTCTAAACTATTTCAATATTTTTTCCTCTTTGTAATTTCGATGTTTTTGTAATTAAAGACATTAGACTTTGACAGCTGACTTTAAAGCAAGATTGCCAGCTATTATTCGATATGACTTGTTTCTAAAGTTGCTACGTTTAAATATAATACATATTTATAGTATGTACCAGTACCACGGAAGATAATTTTTTTTCCGTGTACAGTATATAGTTTTTGGCTGTATAATGCATGATGTTGAAATATGTTATGGTTTGCGTTAAATTAAAAAGTTAAATAGAGGAAATGTTCCCGCTATTTTTACTATTATTATTAGTTGACAATTTACTGAACTAGATATAAATTTCCAGATTGCGAAAATGGATAAAAAGAAGTATTTAAGCCGTTATCAATTACTTATTAACAAATATGAAAAACTGTTATCCCCATTTGGGCAAAAAGTTATGCTTTCTTTAATTAATATAAAAAATGGTAAATATTTTTTATTTACGAAAACAATGTTATTGTAAGTAATTATAGGTATTATTTCTTCTAAAGATTGTAATTATGTTGCAGATGTTGAAAACAGGAGTTCTAAATGTATTAATATTAATATAAATCAGTCAGCTCGGTCTCGAAACAAAAAAGTTATAATGTAAGTATGATATTAATTTTTATACCCATAAAACTTTAAGTATTAGTATCAGTCTGGCTATAAAAAACAATAATTTGTAAGTGGTTAGAAATTCACTTAACAGAAAGCAAGTACCTAAAGGCAAAAGTTTGCGTAAAATAGTAATGATGTATGTACGTAATATTTTAAGCATCATTGGTGTCAAGGATAGCGTGAGTCTAAGTTGCGCTAAAAATGAAAAAAAAAAATAAATTTATATTTATTGATTTGTGCTTATAAAGAATCTATCTCTTCAGTATAATATTATAATATTTTTGACTGCCTCGGTGGTGTAGTGGCTAGCATGTACGGCTGCACACTCGGAGGCCCTGGGTTCGAGTGCCGGGTCGGGCCAAGTTTAGTTATTGAGTCTTTCTGTATAGTAAGTCTCAGTAACAGCCCGGAGTTGGGAAGTTGGCGGTGTTTCACCCCCCTGCCTCGGAGAGCACGTAAAGCCGTCGGTCCTGCGCCTTAACTCTCACTGGTCGTGTCGAGCAGTCGTCCCACCGGTGTAATGAGAGTGACAGGAGTAGAGAGTGTACGTTGTGTCTGCGCGTACACTTGTGCACTATAATATCTCCTGCGCAGTTGGCTAGTCTCAATGAGATTGACCGCCATGGCCGGAATCGGCTAGGAGAACATATCATCATCATAATATTTTTAAATATGAATAAATTGGCGATTCTTGTTATTGTAATTTTCTTAGGCAAGCATTTGTTTATCAATATAACTGGCTTAAACTTAAGTTCTTTTATAATAAATAGTTAAAAATTGATATTAAATATGTAATAATGTTATTATATTGAAAAAATAATAAGAAGAAAATATGTTTCGTCCTTCAATGCTTTTCTAGAGATAAATAAGATACAAATATATACTAAAGGATAATTTACAGATTTAATGATTCCAATGATACGTCAGCCCCTCCTATAACAAATGACCCTAATGTTAATGACGAAGATGAAACTTTTAACATTCAAGATCAAAAAAATCTATCATCTATCATCGATCTACCATCAGTGTCCACATCTGTAGATTTACTCAAAACACTTGATAAAAATACTTCTGATTTAGTAAATAAACCTTTACAAGTCATCGAAAATAATATAACTGGTGATAACATGGCATGCCCATCTCAAATAGAAACAAATAGATTAGATAAAGAAAAAACAGATGTTATACCAGCGCTTAGTAAAGGAGTATCTTGGAATGATATTTTTGATAGTGAAATATTTCAAGATCTCAAAGATTCTGATGAAGATATTGACAAAACTATCATTAACTGTAAACCAAATACAAATCAAACTAATAATAAACAAGTTTATATGCATATCAGTAGCACAGATGAAAAAGAACAATATATTAGCGATAGTTGTAACCAAAATGAAGATGATAATAGAAAGCGTAAGAATACTATAAAAATGAAACCGCCTAAAAAAGTAAAAACTTCGGAACCGAAGAAAACAAGTACGTATCGAAAAGAGAAGTATACGAAAACGGTTAAAAATTGGTTAAACGATGTCGATCCTACCAATGCAGTGGAAGAAGATGTTCTAGAACATGGCCACATAAAGTCAGTTTCCAATTTTAACTTTAATTACACTGAAAAAGTGGTTAATGAAAGAAATGACGTTGAGAACAAAAATGAATTATCTTCTAAAACAAAGAAACAAAAGCGAATCATTCAAGCGCAGCTCGCTAATAAAGATGGTATTATGAAATTTAGAAAACCCAATGAACCTAGAGAAAACCTAAAGGACGATGTCAACTTAGATTCTAAATATAACGATTACGACACAAATATAAATATCGTTAAACAAACTGATAAAAAATCGATATCAAAATCCAAAGAAAAGAAAGCTAAAGCTCCTAAATTTATCGCTCCTATAAAATCGCAGATACCAGTGAAAGATGTAACGTTTGGAGTTATAGTTATCGATGATAGTAATTTTGATACTATCAAGTATAAATTGGAAGCAATTATGAACGGTGAAATTAATCCAATTTTAGTATACAGGTGAGGTAATTTAAAATCAATTTAATGTAATAATTTTATTTGGATTGGTCTTCTGTTACGAAGCAAAAGAACAACGGTTCTATGTGAATATTTGAACAGTGATAGTTCTTACCCATAACTTACCAAAGTTAGATATTTTTTAGAAGAATTAATCAGTTGTAAAAAACTACTCAAAACTCATTTCAATTACTTTTTTAATGAAATAAGTTATCAGTAGGTATTTAAATATAGAGGAAAATAGATTTAAATTACTCTTTAGGCTTCCGTACCCGAAGGGTGCCAACGGAACCCTATTACTAAGCCCCCATGACCCATCCGTCCCTCCGTCCGTCCGTCCGTCTGTCAGTCAGAGGGCTGTATCTCATGAATCGAAACAGGTTGAAATTTTCACAGAGTATGTATTTCTATTGCCGCTATAATAACAAATAATAAAAAATAAAAGATTTTTTTTTATCGCTCGTTAATGATGATTTTGAATCATAATTGATGATGAAGTTTATACTAGATACATAGAGTAAAAGTCATATTATTAAAAAGTACATGCATGATGGTACAGAATCATTCGTGTGCGAATTCTACTCGCATTTGACCGATTTTTTAAATACACTAATGCCATTATACAATCGACAGCAACGGTTTCTGCCAGCTCAACAGTCAACACACGGACGACGCTTGCGTCCCTGAAGGCATCGTTTTACAATTTAATAATGATTTCTATTATTTAAAGGGGAAAATAAACAGCTTTACGTAAGTTATACACTACATAAAGTAGTTTTAAAAAAATACTAATTTCTTTTGCGGAGTGAGGGAAATAGTTCGTCGGCCATTTGATACCATGTGGTACTATGCAGTATGTATATATATGTACATATCATTCAGTCCTTTTTAACATCCGATTACTGGGCGCGGGCCTCCAAGGTTCTGTCATTTAGGTTTCATCACGATGTTTTCTTGAACTATAAGACAATTAGTAATCATGTTGAAAATGATTCGCATATAAATTATTAAAGTTGGTATTTGAACCCGCTACACTTGATAACCCAAGTAAACGCGTTACCACTGGGCTACTACTGTGCAGTAACGTTTATAATTACTAATTATTATATGCATATAACTTGCTTTGTACTTTTAAAGTAAACATTGTTGGTCGATGTTATTTCTGCTGCTTACTGAGAGAGAATTTGCTCTTACATGTGCCGGCTAAATTTTTCGGTTTAATACATGAATAAGTAATATTATTATAAATTTTATTCTAGCGAATATCTTCGTAATATTATGACGAATAATAGGATAATAGGTTACGATGTCAAAGTGGTACTTATATACTTGTTGCGAGAGTTCGGACTGTCGTTACACGATTTAAATATTGTAGATGTGAAGGTACAAAGCATTTCTGCAACTTTTGATGTAACTTTAGCATGAATCAAATTATTAATTGAACTTATCCGCCAGATTGGTGCTAGTTTAATAGATCCAGACAAACCACTAGAGAGCTTCTATGAAGTACAGAAGCTTCTAGAATACACTCCGAATTACACCATAGCCACTGAATGTGCTTTGCAAAATACTTCTTGGTATATAACTCAATTGAATGAATGTGCGGTCAAATTGACGAAATATTTGGAGGAGAACGGTTTGTGGAAGGTGTTTAACGACATTGAAATGCAAGTTTTGCCGATAGTCGCAGGTATGTTGTTAATTTATAAATGGATAGAAGATAGTAAAAAACGATTTAAAAGTAGAGGTCGTGGGTTTATTCACATACTACAGGCAGGAAAGAAAGTGGCGAGTTTAATGATGAGTTTAGGTCATTGAATATTTTATAATCTATCATTAATCATTATACATCCTAATAATATTATAAACTCGAAAGTTTGTAAGAATGTATGTATGGATGTATGTTTGTTACTCTTTCACGCCAGAACGGCTCAACGGATCTGAATTAAATTTGGCACAGATACAGATTATAGTCTGGAATAACATATAAGCAACTTTTTATCCCGGAAAAATATGCGATTCCCAAGGGATAGATTTATTTTTGTTTTTCTTTTTACTAATTGTAGAGCTGTTATTTTTATCACCCATATGAATTGTACTTTTGCATGTAAAAGAGATGGAATTTCACGGTGTAGCGGTAGATGTAGACAAACTAAAGTCAATGGAAGGCATATTACTAAAGCGTATGAAGGAGATTGAGGCAGAGTGCTACAAGGCCGCAGGCAAGACCTTCCAGATAAACTCTACAGTCCAAGTCAGAAATATTCTGTACGATGAATTGAAGCTAGATACCAAATCTAATGTTAAAATTAGAGAAACCATTTGTAAAGGCGCCAAGTCTACTTCAGAATCTATGGTAGGTTTTGTGTCCTTTTCATTTTTATCATGTTAGGATTAGATTTAATTTTTTATATCCATAATTAAATACTTAAGTACTTTCTTGTCTGTATTTTATTAGTTACCTCCAGTGGTAGCAAACTAAATAAAAATGCATATACACGGCCGAAAAAAAATAACTGTCTTCTCTACATACGTAATACAATATTGTTATAGTTGCGCTCATTGCTTGATGTCCATCCATTGCCGAAGTTGATTTTAGAGTATCGACACTTGCACAAAGCACACGCAACTTTCCTCAGCGGAATAGCGACACAAGTCAGGGACGGTGTCGTATATCCCACTTGGTAATAATTTTGTTAAATACGGTTAATTTTATTACTAATATAATCTTTTAAAATTTTCTTTTCCTTGGAATCCTGGAACTCATTCTTAATTATATACATATAACGATTTCCTCCTGTCGGTGAGATTAGCCAACTGAGCAGGGAAGATTATACATTGCACTCGTCATGTTTTGAAATGTCTCGCCAAGAGTATACAGGCGTTGCATTGGCAAAAATTTTAACTTTATTCAATCAGACTTATTATAAACACCTTTGAATAATCAAATTTCAATGTAATAAATAGACAGAGGAAAATGTAATTTAATTTCTAGGGACCAAACCGCGGCGGCGACGGGCCGCATGGCCTCCAACAACCCAAACTTGCAGGCCATACCTAAATTACCTTTCAACCTGGTCCTGTTTCCCGAACACGGTAGTAGTTATATTTTTTCATACTACCCACAGAATGGTGTGTTAAGCTATAAAAAATGAAGTAGTTATGTACTATACAATTTATATAGGTATGTATGTATAAAAATAAATCACTGGTTGATGTTGTAAGGGGTAACTTAAGGCTACTTTCATTTTAAAAAAAGAATTAGAGTTCCGTTTAAAAAAAATATAACGAATCTAGGAACGTACCCGAGTGAAACGAGGGTACGCCGTTAGTCTCTAATTGTCGACTACAAAATTCAAATGTCTTAATTCTCATAACCTAAGAATTAGTTAAATAGGCAAATAGGGCTACATCATGGATGAAACTGTAGGTAGCCCACAACAGCAAAGCATGAACTTCCGGTCGGTGTACGTGGCGCGCGCGGGCCGCGCGCTGCTGGCGGCGGACTTCCGGCACGCCGAGTGCCGCGTGCTGGCGCTGGCCGCGGCCGCCGCGCGCCTGCAGGCCGCGCTCGCCGCGCCCGACCTGTTCCGCGCGCTCGCCGCCGACTGGTCAGTGGGCGTGCGAGCTGCCACCTCGTTACCTGGCTCTATTCCATCCCATTGGATTCCCGGATATGATACATTCTTAGAAGTTAGATTCACGCGAATATTTGACATGTTAAATAAAACTATCTTTTCGGATTTTTCCAAAAATCAAAACATATCCCTGAATACAATATGGAGTAGGTATTATCCGCTTTGTTTATGTGTGGGATGTATGCGCCAAATGGTTAAAGTAGACTTTTGGATTTTCGAATATAATATGGAGGATTGTCTACCTTGATGGTATTTTAAATACGATAAAAAAAGTTTGAAAAGTTTAAAGTCGCGTGATTAATTGAGAAATAATCGTAGTCTCGACAAGCGACAATTTACAACATCATTTCTATAATCACCGCAGTCTAAGTGTAACCATGTTATAACTACATTTGATATATATTTCGAACGATTATTTCACCTTCTATTAAAATGGCGTAATGTTTTGAGAAAAAACGAAATTACACTTTAATAGAAATTTATATTTATATAACAATAGATTTGAGAACGATGACGTCCTACAGGACGGACAAAGGCAGAACGGACGAGAACTTCAAAATGCTCTACATATAGGTTTATACATATGTCATTGACCAAATCAAATAAGTAATAACTAGGTATTCCATTTATGGTTAACCTTAAATTTTTTTGACTTTCATCTATAATAAAAAATCCTTAACCTTCTTCACCATAAATTATCTATCGACTTAGTATTTTCTTCTCGTTCTTGGCATTTATTTGTAGCAATATATTTTTCTTTGTCCTCACATATGAGGAACATCATTTAATTTCATACCCCCGGCCAGGCTGGGCAAGCCGGAGTGCGAGGTGTCCGGCGAAGACCGGGAGCGCACCAAGCGCCTCGTGTACGCGAGCCTGTACGGCGCCGGCACCAGGAAGCTCATGGAGATACTGAACCTTGGCTACGATCAGGTCCTCTCCATCATGACGAGTTTTCATAGTTAGTACCTACTTTCACTTTTCCTTACGTCTTGATTTACTATAATATATCTTCTGTTTTTTTCACCCAATTTATACATTAAATGTTTGATTGTTTCGATACATTTTTGATTGTAATTATTGAGCCGATTGAGCAAGTTTTTAATATTTGTATTTTGTCGCTTTTTAAAATTTAAGCTCTACAACTTGTTTACAAACTTTAATAAAAAAAGCGAGCTAAAAGGACGAGAACAAGTTATCGAATATACATAGTATTATGCAGTCAGAGACGAGAGCAAAATTCGCAGCTAGTGTTCAACGTGTATGTGTTCATCCATGTCATATATCTCCATACAGGTCAAACATATAACCTTCATTGAGGCTTTGTCGCAGTTCGCAAGAGAAACCCTTGCTATCAGTACTAAATCATACATGAATTCAAAATAGTTTATCTTTAAGTACATGAATTATCCGAATCCTATTCATTGAGACATGGTGTCGAACAGGAACATATCCGTGCCTGAAGAGTTTCGGTAATCGGGTGGTGTCAGAGTGCTCCCGCAGCGGCGGCCGCGTGGCGACGGCGAGCGGGCGCGCGCGCCGCCTCGCCGCCATCGCCGGCGCCGGCGCGGCGCGCGCGCACGCCGAGCGGCAGGCCGTCAACTTTGTCATTCAGGGTAAGAGGGGAGAATATTATATTGTGAAAGTATATGTAATTAATGCCTACGTCTCTTTCAGCCATATTTAATACCCCACTGCTTAGCACGGGTCTCTCTTCGATATGAGGAGGATTAAGCCACAATACGTATATGTATGTTTCTAATAAAAATCCTTTTTTAGACGGCAAAAATAGGTAGATTCTGCCTGGTAGAAGGTAGGAGGTTTTATTTTCTCGAAAATTACAAAATTCCGTTTTAAAAACAATTTTGTATTATAATTTTGCTCAATCAACGAATAGACGGTGGAATAACGAAGCTAAAGTGCTAAAACGACACCCTTTTAAATTAATCATAACGCACGTCCGAACATCAGCTATTTTACTCTCTTGGCATTACAAAGCTAAAATTTAGATAATAGATAGGCCAGATCCGAGAAAGTTGATAGAACATTTAGCATTTTAGTTAGATCGTTGAAATTAATGTGGAAAATCAAAATGACCCAAATAATAAAACTGAACCTATTGAACTAAAAAGTGACTTTTCTAAAAATTTATGTAGTTATTTTTAAGATAGATATTCAATATACATTTAACTTACTATACTTACGCAAATTATATACACAAATATATAACACAAACTAAATAAAATAAAAATATTTTTGTTTTATTTAGTTTGTGTTTTATTTAGTTGTGAGGCTGTAATAACATCATCGAAGTACCTATATATATATATGTATATATGTGTACATAAAAATATTAAAAAAAAAACATTTTCAATTTTTCCTTTACATTTTTTTATATTTTATTTCGATCGACTTTAACATCTAAAGTGCTTTCCAGAGAAACACAGATAACGATGATAAAATAAATTGTTGATAATAAATTGAAATTTATTCTGGTATAAAAATATACATAAATTTATGTAAAGTGGAATGTAAAACATCAATTCTTTTATCTCTACGAAATATATCTCGTAAGAACACCAAATAATCTCTTTATATCAGCTTTTCTCCACTTCATAAAAAATAAAAAATGACCATTTATACATAACATTTATTACTTAATAAAATGACATACCTACTTTAAATAAATAAAATTAATAATACAACCTTTAAATAAATACTGTAGGTAATATGTAAAAATTACATATTGATTGATATTATTCCGGTACAGACCGCCTTAAATTATAAGCCTTGACGCGAATACTCTGAGGACTCTGGTTGGTCAGTCTCCATCCTCCTAGAGGATACACTCTACTGCTAAAGACCACTTCTCCCTCTCCACAGAACAATTCCAAGCTACTGGCATCCAGGAACACTCTCCAAGACTGAGATCCTATAGGTGACCATTCAACTTGTCTCACATCTCCAGATCCTCGATCTACAACTACTTTGCGGGTCTCAGGGTCCCAGCGCAACCACACGCTACTCCCACCCTCAACCCCGTCCAGTAACAGATCTACCTTCTGGCTTAAATCACTGTCAATCAGTAATTCTACAGCTTTGCCAAACTCTTGCACTTCATTTGGTCCAAATTCACCGTCGAAGGCCACATGTTCTCTCAAGTTAACGAAATCCTCAACCGGTTTTTGCAAGATTCGGTTGTCTACCAGACTTAGCTCTCTAGCAATTGTCAAAGTTCCCGCCCAGCCATCGACGTCTTCTGGGTGAGGTACTTCCCACATTGCAAACCAAGCTACAATATATCGTTTTCCGTTTGCTTCAGTCGTCTGAGCAGCGTAATAGTCGTGGCCAAAGTCTATTTCTTGGAACGGAACTTCTGGTATAAATTCATTAGTGTCGTAGTTGAAGTTACCGATTATATAACCGGTTTGGTGAACATTTTTAAATCGGTCTCCTTGCGGCTGTATTCCTTGAGGCGACATAAGGAGAATAAATTTTCCATCTAATTCGAAAAAGTCGGGGCACTCCCACATGTATCCCAGTTCACCATTCGACTCGCCGAGGATAGATAAAAATTCCCAGTTTTTCATATCTTTAGATTTGTACAGGAGAACTCTGCCACGGTTGTCTAAAGTTTTGCTCCCAATTATGACATAATAATCCTCCCCATACTTCCATACTTTTGGGTCTCGGAAATCTGGGGAGCCATTCGGAGACTCGGGCAAAACTGGGTTACCTTCATACTTATAGAAATTAATTTCGTCATCGCTGTACGCTAAGTACTGGCTTTGCTCGTAATTTGGTTCAACATTGGTGATCACGTGACCAGTGTACATCAAAGTTAATGTGTTACCATCGCTTATCGCACTCCCTGAAAAGCATTGCTCTTCCTCCGGCAATAGAGCTGTGGATAAGGCCGTCCAGTTGACAAGGTCAGGGCTCGAGAAGTGTCCCCAGTGCATCGGACCCCAGACGCTGTCGTAAGGATAAAATTGATAAAACATATGATATTTCCCATTGTGGTACGAGAAGCCATTGGGATCGTTCATCCAGCCAACGGGGGGCGCGAGATGGTATAAAGGCCTCCATCTTGGATTAATATCCTTCTTCTTGCTTAAAATATACTCTTCCAATTCACTTTTCGAGTCTTCATATTTATGAACACTTTTAGCGTGCGTCAAGACGAGGAGGCACAGGAAGATCAAACTATTATGTATTAAAGTCATCTTGATAATAATGATGAATCCGTTTATCGCACTATATATATACACACAGCAGTACACAGCTGTAGGTAATCTTTTAGATATTCTTAATATCTTGAGTGTTTTTCTTGGCGTCTGTTTTACGATTCCAAAAATCTCCCCTGTTAAGAATTATCAAGATCATACATTTTTATTTATTTATTTGTGTACCAGAAAAAAAACATACAAGTGAAAACAGATACCATGTGTACAAAGGATGACTTATCTCTTTAAGAGATCTCTACCAGAAACCCTCAAGCGTGAGAAAATATAAAAATAATAATGCGGTGCGGTGTAGGTACAAACTCAAACATCAATTATAGTATAAATATACACATATACAAACATACAGACATACGTACATTTTTTATATTTTATTTGTTTTTTTTTTTATTAAATAGGTATAGATATGTAAATATATATTATGTATATTGTATATATATTCAAAGATTATCTCATTATTTTTTTAAATGCTTTGTTTTATTTTTATGATTACTATCAAGTAATACTGACATAATGATGTCGTACGTATTTTAAATAATACTGACTATAATTTAAATAATACGATTTGGTGAGAAAGAATTGCGTAACTTATTTAACTTTGCATTGGCATTCGGCTCGGCTTCATGGCCGTGGATATTTTTCCTCGATCGAAATATTTTCAATAAGGTGTTCCCTGACTGGTTTTAAATGGAAATCTTATAATCAATGTCAATTTTTTCCTATAATTCAATATTAAACTGACCCATTAAAAACTAATATGTTTATATCTCAACCTGTGGAAAGTGGAAACCCCTGAGTTTTCATAATATTAATTTATTATTTGTACATATTTAATACACAGAGCCTAATAAATGAACTATTCCAAAATCAAAGACAGACAGTCTAATTCTAACGATACGAGAACGAGTCTAAACTAGAGATTCGAGTTCGTTGCTTATCTTTAGAATACATCAACTTAACCTTGACTTTTCGGCGGAGTATTTTGAAAAAAATTGGTCAAATGCGAGCCGAACTCGCACACGAAGGGTTCCGTACCATCGAACATGTATTTTTTACTAATATGAGTTCTACTCTATGTATTTAGTATTATTAACTTCGATGATCGATTACGAACGTTCAAATAATGTTTCTTGTATTTTTATTTATTTTTATTATTTGTTCTTAAAGCAGCAATAGAAATATATAGGTACTCTGTGAAAATTTCAACTCTACGGTCTACCCATTACGGTGCATGAGATACAGCTCTGACAGACGGACGGACGGATGGACCGCGGAGGTTTAGTAATAGGATGTCGTTGGCACCCTTCGGGTACAGAACCCTAAAAAATAAAACAATAACTACCAGTCGCAAATAACTACTTAAAATCTCATGTGATATATCACTGACTTAACGAATTCCATTACCTATTATACTTAATTCAAATTTTCGTCTCGGTTATACGTATTATATTACAAAACTCATCATATTTTAAATGAAATGTTCAAGTGCGAGTCGATTTTGAAAACGTATGGTTTTTGCTTTATCCTATGCAAGTTTTACATAGATATGTTATTTTAAATTGTTCTTTTAAATAGTTTCAGAGATAAGATTTTTATTTTTGTTAAACAAAGTTATTTATAATGATAAAAAATATATAATCATAATTCATAACATGCCATTTTATTAAATACGTCACAAATCGTTTGATATTTACGCTATATTCGTCTCTGGGTCACGACCGTTTAACTGTATGTACGTAAGTGCATATCAAAAATCAAATATTAGCCACCAGTAAATAAAGGAGTATGTAAATAGGTCACAATATTATGATGATATAGGTCACGCTGTATATCTATACATATAATAAAATTCTAACTGAGCCGAGTCTGCACATTAAATATTTTTTGGACAATCTTATTGCAATAGACATTATTATCGATACAGAGGCCGAATCTATAGTTTTTAGAATTTTTGTCTGTCTGTCTGCTACCGCATCACGGAAAAACCACCGGAGGGATTTAAGACTTCGAAAATATTTGCTTAGGTATGTATAGTAAATGAAAACTACCAATCAGTCATTTTTTACTTTTTAGTGCTTTTCTTTATAGCTTACCATGGAACTAGATGGTGCTGTGTTAATTCCAACATATTTATTAATATTTTTAGTTTTAAAACGCAAAAGCGTCGAGGAAAGTCCTATTACTGCCATTCACTTTTGGAGAAAAAATATTAACCTTTAAGCACGAAATGGCAGAGTTTTTTATACCTATTAAACTGACTCTTCATAAGAACCTTCCTTGCACTTAAGCGAATATTTGACAAAAAAAATAGCCGAGTCAGTCCAGTCGTTCTCGAGTATTGCGCTTAGCGACACATTTACCACATATACATGAGTATTGAGGCTGGAAATGAGAGTGGTTCCAACGTGACAACCAGGCACGACGGCCGACGTGTGCAAGACGGCGATGGCGCGGTGCGCGCGGCGCCTGCCCGCCGCCGCGCGCCTGCTGCTGCAGATACACGACGAGCTCGTGTGGGAGGTGCCGGCGCGCGACCTGCGCCGCGCCGCCGGTGAGGAAACCCACCTCGCCCGCGGCGGCCGCCCAGTAGCCGTCTGCGCAGCACATGTTATAGTGCACAAGTGTACGCGCAAGTACCGTGTACACTACTCATTCCTATCGACAAATAGACACTCGGTGAGAGGTCGGGCACAGAATCGATCGCTTATGTGCTCTCCAAAGCACGAGTTTGTAGCACCACCAGCTTATCCACTCCGAGCTCTTACTGATGATTTCATGACAGAAAATCTCAATACTAAACTTGGGTCGACCTGGGACACGAATCCGAATCTACAGCCGTACATACTAACCGCTAAACAGCCTAAGTAGATAACATTTTTTTTTCAATGGGTAATAGGTTATACTTTAATGGTAGTCTATAAGATTTTTGATAAAAAAAACTTGTTTGTTTGTACCGAATAAACCCCAAAACTACTGAATAGATTTAAATGAAAAGAAGTGTATTGATAAGGTCTCATTTCTGCCCCAGAATATCGAAAAGAATTGTGTCTGTCTGTCTGTCACAGTCTACTTTCAGGATAAAGATGAGATCAAATCGTATAACATAATTTTCAACCGACTTCAAAAAGGAGGAGGTTCTCAATTCGACTGTATGTTTTTTTTTTTTATGTTTGTTACCTCAGAACTCCGTCATTTATTAACCGATTTGGACAATTTTTGTTTTGTTTGAAAGGGTATACTTCCAGATTGGTCCCATTTAAATTTCAAAAAAAAAATACCACCCCTAAGGGTGGAAAAACAACTAATGATGAATTTAACCTACTTCTAATTGTCATATTGACTTGAAACTTTGCAAGTATTTCTATTTCCGTTGATAGTACAGTGGTTCGGTGTTGTTGACCTGATCTGATGGCAAGGCCAGAAGGTGGATAGGTGGAACTCTTCAACAGCTAATAGTAGATACTTTGAGTTTGGGCTTATTTTGTTTGATTTGACAAGCCTAACACGTTAGAATCCTTACTTTGCTACTACTGTCTACACTAAAAAGGGAAAAATAAAAACTTTTTAACAAAAAAATAAAAACCGACTTCAAACAAAAGCACTAAAAAGTGAAAAATAACTGATTGGTAGTTTTCATTTACTATACATACCTAATCAAATATTTTCGAAGTCGGTGTGCTTTGCTTTGTATGGGCTGGCACCGATTTCAAAAATATTTGATTAGGTATGTATTTAATAGGTAGGCTCTAATTACTTAGCTAAAGCACACCGACTTCGAAAATATTTGATTAGGTATGTATAGTAAATGAAAACTACCAATCAGTTATTTTTCACTTTTTAGTGCTTTTGTTTGAAGTCGGTTTTTATTTTTTTGTTAAAAAGTTTTTATTTTCGTTCATCAGGGGCGGAAACGAGGCCTTATCGGCACTCCTTCTTTGGTAAGAAGATAGTTTGAGACCCTGGGAAAGACGTAAAATAGTTTTTATCCCGGAAATCATCACTTAAGGTATGAAAATGGGGATGAAAGTTTGTATGGGGAAGTAACCTAGGGATGAACCAAAGCGAAGCGAGGGTGAGTCGCTAGTCAAAAGTTTTTGTTCTTAAAGACGCTGTATTTACATACTTTTTTAGGAATTACTCCGAGATTTATCAAAGATAAAAACACCGTGATGGCGATTATAGTAATTTTAGAATAATTACGAATGTAATAAGGTCGTCAAACACCTTAGAAAAAATAGAAGATTGCAAGCAGTCCTTTTTTATATTTCTAATTCTGTACGTGTATATAAAACTACTTATTATATTTATAATGCTATGTATCTATACATATAATAAAATTGTAACTGAGCCGAATGTGTACATTAAATATTTTTTGGAAAATCTCATTGAAATAAACATTATTATCGATACAGAGGCCAAATCTATAGTTTTTGGAATTTTTGCGTCTGTCTGTCTGTCTGTCTGTCGGTCCGTCTGTTACCGCATCACGGAAAAACCACTGGAGAGATTTTGATGAAATTTGGTATGATGAGAGCTGGTTATCCGGGTCAACATATACGATACTTTTTATTGCGGGAAAATATCTAATTTATGAGAAATCTACACTAAACTTTAAAACGTATGGAGGGACGAACCCGAGCGGAGCGAGGGTGAGTCGCTAGTAATCTATATGAAAAAAAAATACAAAAACTGGAAATAAGAGTCATATATGCCCCTTAATTCATAAAAGTGTACTGATTATGATGATGGTCGAAACAATATTGATATTTTTTTTGGTTAGGTGCGTTGTAGCGACAACAAGTCTCACGGTTCCCTGTCCGTTTACGGTGGATATGGTGTTCTCGTGAAGCTAAAAATATATTTGCATTAGTGCCTAGGTATGTTATGTATATACGTAGGTATATATAATACTGCAACCTTGGTGTAGTGTAGTAAGCATGTACATTGTACAGCTGCAGTGGGTTCAAGTTCCGAATTAGATCATTTACAGTAGTACAGTAACTCGGTAAGCTCGGAGTAGGGAATTTGACGGATTACACAAAACATGTAAAACCACTGTTTCTATGGCGTAACTTTTACCACTAAAATATCTCCTGCGCAGATGGCTACTCGCATTGAGATTGGCCGCCGCGCCGTGGCCGGAATCGGTCGGAATTCATTATTAAAATTTAAAACAATTACGAAAATCGTAATATCGCTTATCAAATTCCTTATTTTTAAAGTTGTCCAAAAAGAAACACTGACCAATAATTTGTTCCTTGATTCCTAATAAGTATTGGATTATTACTTTGCTATCTATAAGTACATATAATAAAATTCTGAGTCAAATCTGTACATTATAATTTTTTTTGAAAATCCTTTTGAAATAATTATTACTATCCATACAGAGGCCGAATCTAGTTTTTAGAATTTTTGTCAGTCTGAAACTACCACTGAACAGATTTTGATGAAATTTGGTATGATAGGATACTGGTTATCCGGGTCAACATATAGAATACTTTTTACCGCGGGAAAATATCCCATCTCTGAGAAATTTATACTAAACGCTAAAACATAAGTAGGGACGAACCCGAGCGGAGCGAGGGTGAGTCGCTAGTTGCCTACTTAAGATATTATAATTAATGTGAAAGTTTGTATGTGTGTATGTATGTTATTTCTCCATGAACGGGCGTTTGGAGTGATTTGGATGATGTACATATACGTAGACTATGATCTGGCTATCGTTAGGCAATTAGAGACTAAGTAACCGAACGAATCGAAGGTAAGCCGCTAGGAAAAGAAGTTTTTCTTTCCTATTAAATATGTTTTTTTTTCTTATGAAAATGGAGGTATCGGTAGCGCGTTTCCCTTGCAGTGATAATCAAGGAGACGATGGAGCGGTGCGGGCCGGGCGGCGCGGCGCTGCCCGTGGCGCTGCGCGCCGGCCGCGCCTGGGGGCTGCTGGCGGACTACGCGCCGTGACCGCCGCCGGCTGCGGGCCGCGGCTAGCGACGCTCCTATAGTGAGGGCTTCATTCGTGTCGGTTGCTTTATTTTTTGTCGTTTGTATACATGTATTATGTATCTCCTTATTAATTTTTTGTCGATGACTGTACATCATTCATACTTGTATTTGTGCTTATTTACGTTATACGTCTTGTGTTTTGTTGCATTTGCATAAATATTATCAGTTTTTCTTCGGCACAATTGATCTAACCCACGGTTTTGTAATAATTTCAAAATTCATACTAATATCGACTCGATATTTAGATAAAATTTGGTAAGGGCATAGATGTCATCCGGGATGATCATACGCACAAAACGGCGTGCAAAAACTACGCATTTTATATTTTTAATATTATATTGTAATATATAGACAACCAACAATATTCGTATGTATTTCATAATATTGGTCGTCTGCATGTATATACAAATACCATATCTGAATTTTAGGTTTTTCTTTTAATTTAATAATTACATGTTTGCATAAAAACAATTAAACCACTTTTGCACTAACAAATTAACTAACTTTAGTTACAAATATTCATTAGTATTTAGATTATAGTACCAAATAAATTTTCTATGTAAACTAAATAAATAAAAAACAAGTTCTTATTAGAGTTCATTTATTTATCAATAAATATACAAAATTTGAAGAGGTTTATTAAATTTCATACAATATTCCATAAGCTAATAAGGAGCAAAACAAAATGAAATCCTGATGTTTGACCAAAGTTAAAAAATACTCTTTTATACGCTATTACGTATAATAAAATAATTAAACGTAAGAATTACACTTCCAGTATTAATAATAGTTGTTTAAAACAACCCGACTAGTTGCATATGTTTACAACATAAACAAACACACAATACTTTATTAGTACATAATATATAGGTACTCTATCTTTACGGATTTTTTCGCGTATACGTAAATTTTGATTTTCAATTCCCAACGTCTCAAACCCTTTATAACAATCACAATCGTACTAAAAAATACATACATCCGCGAAAAAATCCAAAAAGATACGTTTTATTTAAAATACTAAGTCACTCTAACTCCATACTTTATGGTGTTTTCCATATTCTCTTTGGTTAACGCAAAAATAATTCATTTTTCCCTATACTTATAAATCTAAAACTTCGCTTTTTAATCTTGATGTTACAAAATGAGCGACAGAATCTATCTAAATTGGCGTTTACTTGAATCATTTACTTTATCAATAATGTATAAACATTGAACAAATGCTTTGCATCAAAATATTCCTAAATTATAAAAATAAATAATGAATCACACTAGGTCACGCGAGTTTTATAAAACACATGCATTTTCACACATACAACAAGAAACATTTGTATGGACCATACAAATATTTGTCGCAAGCAGAACTCGAACACACAATCCCCGGCGCATACCCAGTTTGTTTGATAAGTAAGATATTACATATAGTAAGATAGTCGCCACTTTCATTCATTATAAATGCAAAATTAATCGGTAATAGTAATAATTACGTATGTAATCAGAGTTGAGAATGAAATTGTTTTAGATGTCTTTTACCCATCGATCAAAAAAGTACTAGATACACAATCTCAAGCGAAAGTTCTCTTAAACTGTCACCAATTGTGTTTCGGTAATTATTCTAGTTGAAATAAATATACAACAATGTAAATTCAACCTTAAATGCAATAGTTAAAGTTGTTTTCACAAAAAAAAAATTAAAAGCGCGCTCAAATGTTCAAATGAGCGCTCATTCAGTGAGGACTGTTTGTCGCTGATTGTGTATCTAGTACTTCTTTGATCGATGCTCTTACTACAGATAACATAATATTGATACCTACTATATAGTACCTACGTACGTCTCATCCCATACAAGGAATTATTTAGTTAATTGGGGCTATTTTTTTAAATTTATTTTGAATTTAATAAAAAAACATTTCAGTGACTTAGTTTATAACCGCGATAAATAACTTATAAAAAATAAATGCGCCATCTGTCAATAACCACATTAACTAATTGCTGATTTTTCACTAGTCAATAAAATTACGCTATTTATGTATGGTGGGGCATTCCCGCTCTTTTTTTTATTTTTTGCTCATAACTTAATAATGGTCATAGTTCAATTTTTTTTACATTTTTTTTTATTTTTGGATGACGTTAACATAAAACAAATTAAAATATTAGTATGTATTTAAAATGTTTTAATCGAGACCGGAAGTGGGCCATATTACTATTTCTTTTCGATTTAAAAAAAAAATTTTTTTTTTCATTTAACCGGACTAGGCCTATAAGTTGCATTATGGATAGAAGAAGTTTAAAATAGTAAATTTAAAAAAAAAACGAAGGATACAAACAGCAAAAACACGATTGAAAACTTTAAAATACAAAAATCTCGAAAAACATTTTAAATATTTTTCATATTTTGTTTTTGTAAAGGTTATCCAAAAACAAAATTTTTGAAAAAAAGTTGAATTCCGACCATTATTAAGAAAATTATGAGAAAAAAACCAAAAAAAGAGCGGTCTTGAACCAGTGATCAAAAATCTCTAAATTTACCAGGTACTGAAAATATTATAAGTATGAGCAGGTAATTTTGAGGGGTACTAAAAATACCACAATATTAAGAAAATAAAAAATTTTGGAAACGTCCGATTTGGCATGGAATGCGGCTGCCCCATATGCATTATTACATCTTCCTTTACTGGCAATTTTTTTAAAACCATATTATTATAATCTTTGGATCTATTTTATATCTTTATATAATTTTACAAAACTTCAATAACAAATCATAATGCCATCTATTGACATTTATTTCAACTATATTTTTTTTGTTTGTGATGATGACTTGATGAGACAATGCTGTTACTTATATAATATAAACAATATTTTTGTGACAAGAAGGAACATTTAATGAGCTCTCAGCACATATCCACCTGTACAAATAAATAAAAATATTAATAAAACAAAAATTATTTAAACATTAAAACGTGCAGAACAAAAAAAACTTATAAAACACAATTTAATTGGTGAGTATATCGATACTTTACACACTTATTTGCACATCGATCGTAAAAATTGTGTAAAACTGTATTTTTCGCAAATTTAATTAATATGCCATAGAATCATAATGTGTAATTCCCATATATTTTTTTACATTTCTATTTTACAACAATAGGGAATACGCGTGTGACTTAGATAAAGTGAAATATTTTTTCTATATCTTTAGTGCTTCTGAATTCTGAAATATTCTATTAATATTTTTAATTTCCTTTTGATTTACAAAACAATTATTAAAAAGCGTAAAACTAAAAAGGTTTTTTTTACTTAAAATTTCAATTTTTTTGGAGCTGGATATTTTTTTACAATTATATTATAAGGATGTAAGCTATTATATAAAAGAAGTCAAAAAATCACGCATATTCCCTATTGTAGAAAGACTTGACTAAGCCTCCCATTCTTTATAATTGCTGGTAAAAGTCAATAAATATCTTAATATAGTAAATAGTTTCACAACACAACTTCCTAACTGAGATCTTATTACATAGTTAACTATTGGTTATATCCTGAAGGTTTAGGTAAAAACATATTATTATAGATAGAATGTATGAATTATATCAAGATTCATATGTATTTAAGATAAAATTCTTGCCGATACTTACGTTTTGGTTATTCTGAGTACATAATTGCCTTCTAGAAATTTTGAATACATATATAACAACATAAATGAATTAAAATATCATTAAAAAGTATTGCATTAACATTTTCCACTTAATTTTTGTGTGTGTTTTTTGTGTTTAGGCACCACAACCGAGAAGATTGTAAATATGTATTAAAACACCTTAGTAAAATGCAGCTCTAAATATCCCATATAATAATAAATTGTATTAAAAATTGTAAGTTTATATTGAATGATGAACCATAACTTAACCCTCAAATATAAATAATGTAGGAAAATGCAAGGTGGGTAGGAAATTCAAAATAAATAAAATTTTACACTACAAAGTCACACCTTTTACATTATTAATTGAAATAGCCATAGCTCTTGATCAGATGAAATAGCCATAGCTCTTCGAATTACAACTAGTTACAATTAAAACTCGCTTGAGTATTTTGACAATAAAACACCTCATATCACTCAAATGATCACCTTAAAGTAGTAAGTTCTCTCCCCTATCTTTTATTCCATGAACGGTTCCCACTTTCTGGTATTATCATTTATTATAATTACTAATAAAAAGGATTTACTCTCTTTAATTTTAATATAGTTTCAACTGGCATGCTTTGAAGCCATTAACAAGAGAATTGAATAGTTTTGGTATCTTGCAAATAACTGTATGACCTCAAAACATATCCCATGGTGGGTAGTGGGCCATTTCATTTATTTAAGTATAAGAGATAACATTCCTAACAGATTTCTACCGAACACTGAATATTGTAAGGCAATCATAAGTTGACAGCAATCATGGTGAAGAGGCGATGAGTGTTGACACTGATCATGTCGTAGCGCACAGAGTTGAGGCCGTCCTTCTGTGTGTTCTTGGCGTTCTCCGCCATGATGCGGTGGCGGTCCTCGTTCTTGCTCTCCTGCTTGTGCACGAGCATGGTGTAGCGCGACATGTGCGGGGGGAACCTGCGGGTGGGGAGACAATTATTATTAAAGCAAACTCATTATTTTATCTTTGGATCACTTCCAATTAGATTCTACTTTTTGTTATGACAACATTATGTATGTATGTATACAAATAAATAAAATCGATATGTTTTTGTTATGTCAAAATAACAGCTTTTTGCTAAATGTGTATGAATGTATATATAGTATTTATAAGAAAATATATCTATTTTGTCTATCTGTCTTGATTGTTAACTGTTTTGGCTAATCTCCAAAAAGGCTGGACCGATTTTGACTTTCAATTTATTGGCAGATGGCTGATTTTATAAAATCTATGTTGGTATATATATATTTATTCGGCCTCTATATTGATAATAATGACTATTTCAATAAGATATAAAATATTCAATGTACAGAATCGACTCGGTAAGAATTTTATTATACATATGTATGTATAGATTATGTTTTCAGATTTAAGTATTTTGATTTGGTTTGGTTTGGATTTTTTCACGGACCCTGTGATCAATCATGGTCACATAGTAGGTCAAAAATCAAAACAAGCCCGCAACAAAATCTGAATAGTTTATTCAAAATAATTTTAAATATGCAGTTTCTTGCTGCATATCAATATATTTCTTAACATCTTTTAACAGAACTATATATTAGGTTGTAAATAAGATAAAACTTGCAGCATACATAGTTTATCTTATTTGCAAATCTGATACATCCTCCGTCCTATCAGACATATCCTCATACAACACAACCATTTATAGATAAAGCTAGGAAAATATTGATATAATATATGTATAATGTGATGTCAATATACCTATCACTAGCGACTTACCCTTGCTTCGGTTCGTGTCTAGCTTGCTTCCCCCATACAAACTTTAATCCCCATTTTCACCCCTTTAAGGGATGATTTCCGGCATAAAAACTATCCTATGTCTTTCCCATGGTCTCAAACTATCTTCTTATTAAATTTCATCTAAACCAGTTTAGTAGTTTCGGAGCTTATTCAGTACAAACAAACAAGTCTTTCCACTTTATAATATTAGTACTTATAGAAGTATAGATAAAGGTTGCAAGTTTGATTTTTGAACAAAGAAAAATTTCTATTATCACTAAATATATAAAAATGTGTGTCTTTTAAGGTGCAAGCGATTACAGCCCCCCTTACTAAATATTTTAAAATGAATACTCTCAAAGTTCTAATTGGCAGGAATTTGTTGAAAGCAGATATCACATTTTGTATTTACCTTAAAATTTCAAGATTATGTGATGCAATTCGTCCAGCAAAGTCATCATCCTCACCGCCCCACCCTAGGTATCTGTTTGAGAAACCATTCAGTTCTTGATACTGTTCGGATGTGATGGCCAAGACACCACCAACTAGCGACTTGTATATGAGTACAAATCTAAACTTGTCTATACTAGCACTCATGTGCCTTGGCTGCTTTAAGCAGACATATAAATTGCTGAGATCTAATGGTAAGAGATCCACATCATGGAGTATGAGGCAAGGGAATTTATCTATGATGGCTTGTTTTGCTCCAATGTTGTATAGCATTCCTTTGTTCCATGGTTTTTCATCCCGCTGTTCTATTACATATATTCTGAAAATATAATATTGACAAATTGTAAGTGTCATTTAGGTTTATGTTAATATATCCTATCCCTATGGCCTATGTGTTGGAACTGGTTATTAGCTGACTCAATTATGAACATGTTGAGAAGTAACAAAGCACACCAATATTAAGTGTCATATATGTATTAACAAAATTAATTTTCTTCATCTTTATAGCTGTTATATTTCAAAAGGATTTTAGAAATATCAAATAGCAGAGCCAAATATTATAATTATGTGAAAAATTTCAGGGAATAAAAGGATATTTTTAAACTTTTAGAATTGTGTAATTATATATTTGTGGTGCTCAGATACAATGATTATCACAATGGGTGCTAACGTGCCAGCAATGCAAGCGGACCTTCTGAAACAAGTTTGGCTACAATAATCATATGACAGCATATGAACGACAATTATCTCTCCAAAACTGAAACAGTCACCGTGATCGAAATTGTTAGGAAGTTCATTGTCATCATTAATTATCTATTAATTGTATCAGTACTTCCCAGACTATATATTTAGTACAAATAAAAAACTTGGCTAAAATAATATGTAAGAACATTGCAAAATTTAAATATTACTTACTTGTAATGTATATTTTGTTTTCTCAAAAAGTTATGTATGTATGGAATAAATATATCTAGCTGACTTTGTCTATTTCTGTAGGTCACTAATATAGCAACACTAAACAATGGTTTACAACTCTCAGGGCTGTAACTGCCGTTCAAGATTCCAGTGGGTAAAAATTCACTAAATTTCTGTGGGACCTCCCAACTGCGAATTGAATTAGTATTTTGGAGTATTTCGTCATATTTACAGTCTGGTAGAGAGTCTTTGACTACTAACTTAGGATTTGTGTGTATATACAGACAGTCATCAAGACTGTTTTGTGCCAAATAATCATATCTATAATATCCATAGGCAGCAAAAAATTGGATGATTGCAACAATACACAATGATATACATAGGTATGTGCTCAGGCGCACTTGTAAGAGTTTTTGTATTGACAAACATTTAGGCATTTGGCTATGTTTTTATCAGAACATGGAGTTATTTATTGCATGGTTTTTATTCTGAAAAAATAAAATAATAAATAATATCACAAGAGAAGTATTATAAATCTTATCTCATTTATTAATAAACTATATTTATAGATCTTTGTTAATTTTAGATTTAGCTAATAATCCCCCTCCCCACAACCCTCAAATAATAAGATATATGGGTACCCTTATTCTTAAGTCCTTCCACACAATTTCTATAGGGTTAACAAGGATTGGGAAAGTTGGTGCGGTAAATAATATATTAGGCTATATTTATTTGAAAATCAGCTTTAATTCTCTTGAAATTAATTATTAATAGTAATGGTGATTAAAGTATAATAGTAAAGATTCGAATTGAAGTAGAGTACATGCAGACAAAGCCACGGGCAATACTTAATTTACGATTATAAATTACAAGAATTTTACCATACATAATTACAATACGTATTGATATTCTTATTTGTGACATCTAAAACTAACTTTTTCTTATTGCAATTAAACTAAGTGTTATAATAGTATCAAGAAATGATGCCGATAACTAAACTTACCGGGCACCAGTTTTCAAGGCACTTACAAGTTTGTAAGAATTCTCCGTTTTATGATCTGGTCTTATAAATGCATATTATACTGTCTATTCAAGACATTTTTATACTTAAAGAGGTTACAGGGAGGAAAGAAATTATTTTAAATCAAGTGCATTACTATGACAGGCAGCGTACAGTTACTAACAAGGGTTACCAGACTTAAGGAATAAGGTAATATTTTAAGCCAATGACATTTGCAAAACCATAGGTAAGGCCAAGAATCAAGATGGTAAATTGTAATAGATAAATTATTATAGGTAACATGTGCTGTTTTATAGTTTAATAAGTACATAGTTATAGGTTGTAGAATTTCCTATTTTAAAGTACTAGGTAACTAATTTGAAAATATAGGGATTTTAGAAAAATGTACTTCTAAAGCTCATTTTGAGTTTTAATGATTTCAACAATTAAAGTAAACAAAAAAGGTAAATTATGAATAAAAATAAATAAAAATAAGAGCTTAGTATATACTTAATAAGCTACCTTTAATATATTTTTATTAATATTTTTGTCTCTATTTTCTCTAGAATTCGAAGTAGGTAATATATCAAAAATGTTAAATACTCTTATCTAATTATATATTGGTATGTGCTTATTAACTAGCCAAAAAGAACAAACAAGAAAGAAAGAAAAACAAATCTATCCCATGGGAACCGTGTATTTTTCCGGAATAAAAGAAAGCCAGCATAAGTGCTATTCCAGACTATAATCTATCTCTGTGCCAAATTTTATCCAGATCCGTTCAGCCGTTCTGGCGTGTAAACATCCATCCAAACATCGAAACTTTCACATTTATAATATTAGTTAGATTAGTAAGATAAATTAGTCAATAATCAAAATTACATGCACTATTAATTATGCAGTTAAAATAAAATGTTAAAAAAACAAAGTGTGGGAGTAAACTATGAACAATAAATGGCCTTATCGAAATAAGTAGCACACATCCTGGCTTTGTTTATCAAACTAGAACATGCAAATATTCC
This sequence comes from Brenthis hecate, assembly GCA_951806755.1. Lineage (NCBI taxonomy): Eukaryota > Metazoa > Arthropoda > Insecta > Lepidoptera > Nymphalidae > Brenthis > Brenthis hecate. Next base: position 6,746,872 of record OX638275.1, on the reverse strand, counting down.
AAGCAAACACATGCATCGACGATTCTATATAAATATTTTTATATCTATTTTATTTTTATTATAAAACATATCGGAAGAAAATATGTTAAGTATTTATAAAAACCCATTGATACTTGGATACGTAAATCATTTAATTTTATAAGAACTAAATAAACTAGATCAGCACAATGACTTAATCATTAAATAGAATTCGTTATATTTATGATAAAAACATATATAGTTATCTATACATAAATATCGGAAAATTGCATGATTAGCTTTATTGCATAGATTTCGTTTTCTAGCACACTTTTGAAATACCCGCCATCGCGCGTAGAAGTGTCATTGTCACTTTATAAGAAGTAAACAAACAATATTGTATTTAGAAAATGCTTGTAGATATTTCGACGGCTATGTTTATACGTAAATTAATATAAGCGCGGTATAATATTTAAGTTTTATAAATTGGGTGGTAGTAAATTATGGCCGAAAATAAAATATGGAAACAGCAAAACCTAACCTGTAAGCCGTTAGATAATTTAGAAGAAATCGCATCATTTTTGCAAGATCCACCGAGTTGGAGGTCTTTGTGTATTGAAATTAAACGGCATAGTGAAAAAGTGGTGAAAAATACAGATATTAATAAATTTTTTGGTGAAAATTTACTCGAAACGCCGCAAACATTTTGTCACTATGATCCGGAAGCGGATGAAGAGGTTGAACGTCACAGGAGAGAGAAGTTGCCAAAAACATTAGTTTGCCATGATATGGCTAATGGATATCATGATGATTGGTAATTCAATACTTTTAAAACTTTATTTACACTTATTCCTTTTAATTTTTATTTATTCTTTTTATTTTTTAGTGTCTTTAATTTAGGACAATAGTTTAAAGGGACTAAAATATAGCAGGCTTAAATATTATATATTTATTTTATTTTTATTGATACATTTTAAAGCGATGGATATAAAGCCTGAAAAAGTTTTTTAAATTATTTTTTTAAATCGTAGTATCCCGTGACCGTTGCTCCTTTTATACGAGTAAATACATTACGGGTAACAAAATTATTGATGTTAACATTTAAACTGTACCATATACACTCCATAGAGAACTATTTTTATTTGCTATGACTTTTATAGAAGCCCATTTCACACTTGCAATAGTGAAAAGCGACCAAGGCCATGGTTGCATCAAGTAATTATTACGTACATATATTATGGCCGTGCTCGCTTGTTTGTCACGTAAAGCGCGGTATAAACTTTATATAGGTATTGTACAATTCTACTCTGCAGTCTGAAAGCATGATTTCAGTCTCAGTGCGTGTGGACTTCAGATGTTAATTAAACACTTATTTTTATGTCATAGACTAGCGTTGCCCGCGGCCCCGTCCGCGTTCAGATGACCAAAAACCAAATTCTTAGGTTTTACATATTAGTATACTCTTACATTGCAGTTTTTGTATTTTTTCTCAAAAATGAGATATATTCCCGGGGTAAAAAGTATCCTATATGTTGACCCGGATAATCAGCTATCACCATACCTAGTGTCTTCAAAATCCCTCCAGTGGTTTTTCCGTGATGCGGTAACAGACAGACAAAAATTCTAAAAAGTATTGATTCGGCCTCTGTATCGAAAATAATGTCTATTTTAATAAGATTTTCCAAAAAATATTTACAGATTCGGCTTAGTTAGAATTTTATTATATGTATAGATTTTGCGGGGTAGAATTCACATTAGCATTCTGATCTCTCGGCCCTACGATCTTAGCATACAATTTTTGCTTCTTCCATTATCTTCACTGTTCCCGTTCATTGGAAGATCTTCAGAGATACGGTTTTAACCCTCTTCAAGATTAATGAATACTTGTTTTTTTAAAAGCCCTACGAGAATTTCTTTTTCCTCCATTGCAACTTATGGTCAAAGTATTGCTCATTTTACCCTGTACCAAACTATACGATAACGTTTTTCTTCATTTTTACTTTTCGTTTATTTACTTGATTTTTGCGTTTTCTTGCGCAGCATGCAACTACACTGCGATCTTATTGCTGATGATTCCGTAAGGCCTTCTGAGAGATTATATTTCTCTTGAAATAGTTTTTCTTTAATACGAGTATCTCCTTTGTCAGGACTAGGTTTTGTTACCGCAACATGTTGGTACGAGTACCATGCGATGTGTAAATCCAAGTGCTTAACTGACACGGTCTATCCCAGATAGCAATTTGCTTTATCACTCTACAGAGATAAAGCAAATTGTTATCTGTGCAGACAATGTCGTCGTTTCTTAGCATCAGCTTGCTTATTTACATACGAGTAGGTACTTTCTGAACTTTAAGATCTCTTAAGATGTCTTAGCCATGTCCATGATCAAACCTTTACTTCTATATTATTATTATTGAATATAAAAACATCATAAAGTATTATTTTTTTATGATTACTCTAGCGGCTTATCCTACTTCGCTCGGGTTCGCCTCTAAGAAACAAAAACATCTATCCTCGGAAACCGTACATTTTTCCGGGATAAAAAGTAACTTGTGTGCTATTCCACATTATAGTCTATCTCTGCGCCTTTCATCCAGATCCGTTCTGCTGTTCTGGCGTGATTGAGTAACAAACATCTAAACATTTAAACTTTCACATTTATAATGTTAGTAAAAAAGTAAGATTATAAATAAACTAGCATTGCCCGCGGCTCCGCCCGCGTTCAGATGACCAAAAACCAAATTCTTAGGTTTTACATATTAGTATAGGTACTCTTACATTGTAGTTTATGTATTTTTCCTCAGAAATGAGACATTTTCCCGCAGTAAAAAGTATCCTATATGTTGATCCGGATAACCAGCTATCATCATACCAAATTTCATCAAAATCTGTCCAGTGGTTTTCTCGTGATACGGTAACAGACAGACAGACAAAAATTCTAAAAACTATAGATTCGGACTCTTTATCATAATAATGTCTATTTCAATTAGATTTTCCAAAAAATATTTAATGTACAGATTCGACTTAGTTAAATTTTTATTATATGTATAGATAAAACTGGCACCGACTTCGAAAATATCTGATTAGGTATCTATTCTCAATAAAAATCCCCGTTTAGTTATTTTTTACATTTTAGTGCCTGGAAGTCGTTTTTTGTTATTATTTTTAAGTTTTTGGCATTAAAATTTAATCCTTCCACGACAGCGGACACGCCGCCGTATAGTTAACAATAGATTTCTTAGAAATTTTTAATTAATTTCTTAGAAATTTACCTGGAGGTGTTAACTATTATTTTAGTATAATATTTTAACAAATTACTTAGAAGAGATACTAACTACTCTTTTATAAGATTTTGTTTCTACAACAAAAGTATGTTTTTTCAGTGTAATAGACGGCACGGGCAACTATAGCGCGTACACGTTCTATAACTGGAGCGCTGTTGACATATTCTGTTACTTCAGCCATCACTTCATCACGATACCTCCTCTGGGCTGGATCAATGTGGGGCACGCACATGGGGTCAAAGTTATTGGTAATTTTATTTATACTTCCTTTCAATTAAATTGAATTTTCGGTCTGTGATTTTGAAACAGTTACCTAGTATTTAACTCATTCGGTTAACGTCTCTAATGTCATATATCTGTTGAATATTATGTATAATTATAATGTATTTATTGCATAGTGTTTAAGCTGCTATGATTTGAATGAAGCTTATATCTTATTTCAAAAGGTACTGTAATAACGGAATGGGGTGAGGGGGTGGCGCTGTGGGATAAGATCCTGCAGTCGGAGGCTGAATGGAGGCACTTCGCGAGCGCGCTCGTTGCCATCGCCAAGACTCTGCGCTTCGATGGCTGGCTTCTTAATGTTGAGAATAAGGCAAGTGAGAGTGGGCGTATTACTACGAAATAATGATAATAGTTGTCTTTCTCTAAATCAAGTAAATGCAAGAAGCCCATCAAGCCGATGCGTGCGCTATAATTTCACAAGTTTTTGGTACGTTTTGAGCTGGTTCTGTATCGGCTAGTGGAAGCGTCTTAATAGGTAAATTTTCATTAAGCTATGAAATATTGACGTTTTATACACAGATAGCGAAACCGGATGTCCTGCTGCAGTTCGTGCGCCACTTGCACGAGCTGCTGCACCAGGAGCTGGAGGAGCCGCTGCTGGTGTGGTACGACAGCGTCACCATCGAGGGACACCTCAACTGGCAGAACGGGCTCAATGACAAGAATAAGTTCGACATTTATGTTATTTTATTCACATTTCCATTATTTCTATTTCCTTATTATTTTACCACAAAAACCTTTTAAAATTTTATTGCTCTATGACTGTGTACTTGTTTGAATTTATAGGTGTATGTGTTTTTTTAACGTCGGGAAAAGCATTTACGCATATCACCTGCATGCATACAAGTGGTTATGTAGAACTCACAGGCTAGAAAAACCAGTACCACACACTAAAACACAAGACGCTGAGGCAGACTACAACAACCAAGTGGTTGCTGCAACGGTCCACTATACTATTATAGAAGTACCAGGAGCAACACGTATAGCACACCACCTACCGTAGTGAGCCACCCCCCAGTGCATTTTTTGGCTTCACGCCAGGTTATCATTTTTCAATTTCAGAAATGAATAACTGAACTGAAAATAATCTGTGCTACCCACAATCGGTATATATAGTACTATTGTGCAAAACCTCACGCTTCTAAGTTCTAGCGGCTTACGCTATATATTGTCTGTTATTCAGTCAACTCAGCTATGTTCGGTTTAATATCTTTGAAATCATTTTTTCTTTTTTCAGCAATTTTTTATTGTTTTATTTGTTCTAGAGCATTCTTCGAGGTAGTGGACGCGTTCTTCACGAACTACTCGTGGTCGCTGCGGGACGTGGAGACGAGCGTGGCGGCGGCGGGCGGCCGCCGGACCGACCTGTTCCTGGGCATCGACGTCTGGGGCAGGAACTTCTACGGCGGCGGCCAGTTCAACACGCAGGAGGTGATTGCTATCCGGTTTTATTGTATACAGGTGTTAGACTTGTATTCAGCCCGTTTTGATGTACTACTACTGGGCAGTAGCGACTTTTCAATATGAGGGGGATCGGGCCATCGTCTACCACATCGGCCAATTGCGGGTTGGCGGATTTCTCACGTCTTTCAAAAATTTACTAAATTAAAACTTGGAAAAAAATATTCCCATAATTCTCATACATATAAGCGATCTTTACCTCGAAATATCTCTGAAACGTGACCTTAGGGCACCGGTCTGTTTATTTATTTGTTTGTTTATATATTCTTTATCTATACATGTCAATGTTCAAATCTCAAGAACAATTAATTTGAAATAAAAATGAAATCCATCCAGCCCTTTAAACCGCATTTTAGGAAAAGACCAATAGATACATTTTTACACGATATATGTATACGTAAAGAAACCTATTTGCAGGCCATCCAAGTGGCGTACGAGTACGGCTGCTCGCTGGCCATCTTCGCGCCGGCGTGGACGCACGAGGCGCTGGGCGAGGAGCCCGTCGCCAACGCCGAGGCGCTGGACGCGCCCGCGCGCCGGCGCCTGCGCGAGCGCGCGCTGTGGGGCAGCCTGTGGCCCTACCTCCACACCAAGCTGCCCTGCCACCTGCCCTTCCACACCTCCTTCTGCAGGGGACAGGGGAAGAAGCGACGCTTGTATGGCGAGGTAAACGATATTACTTTAGTCTCTACAGTTGTGTATGTTTCTATTTAGTGCTTATTAAATATGATTAATCGTTTAAATTCAGATTTTGTATAGAAATCTGCAACTTTATTTATATCATTGTTTTCGAAAAAAAAATTGTACAAGTATCTGTGATGATACGCGGCAAATTCAGAAAAAAGGAAATGAAGGATAAATTTAAAAAGTTATGACAAAAAAATATACTTGTAAGACAAAACACTTTCTAAATATGTATAAATCACCTAAATATATTTGTCAGACACCAACTGCTAATGAACTGAATTCATTTAATTCACTGACCGGCTAATGTTCCAGGTGATCTGCCCGGTGCCGTGGTACAACCTGAACCATCAGCAGTACCAGCCCAACTGCTTGCACGGGCCGCACGGCTACCTGCTCTCCACCCAGGAGACCATCACCAACCTCTCCCAACTGGGCCTGCTGAAAAACAGGGACGGCATCCTCAGATACAGACGCTCCCTAGAAATGAGTCGAATAGAACTAACACCTGGCAAAAACAAGGAACGATCACAATCACCAATCAATGATAGCACAAATTTAGTTACCGAAGAAGTAGTAGAAGTTCCCGACGACCAAAGACCATCTGTGAAGAGAAAAATGAAAGACGCGTTTCGACATTTATTTAAAACGAAGGCAGCTAAAACGGAGAATGTAAATAAGTTGGAGGCTCATGCGAAGAGTGCTTCGGAAATTACTGGAAGGTCGATGGTGCAGATGTCGGTGAACTTAAGTTTAGGAGACAGGACGGGAAAGACCCGCTACGCGTTGGCCTACGTGCCGGCGGAGTTAGAATGCTTGGAGCCGTTCTACGAAGACAGTTTCTTGGGAGGCAGCTGCTTAAAAGTGAACCCGAGTGACGAAGTCAATCCTGAGCATCGAATATCTAGACTATTCCTCTGTGATTTTGAGTGCAAAAGCAGTTTGATCGCGTGTGTCGTGACGAAAACCCTTGAGGGTTATGAAAATCAGTTTTTGAATATCAGATTAAATATAACCGACAGTGAAGGAAAGCTTAGAAAGGTGGTGTTAGTTGGGAGGGAGGTGCCTCATGGCACGCACGACGAGGAGCCGTCTATGGCGGAGACGCTGAACGTGTACCCCATGAGTGAAGCTTCGGATCCTGGCTTTAAGGAATTGCAGACGTACCTGGTGCTCAACGAGCCTGGCTTCTACGTACCTGTGGCTAACGCATACGGGTGGAAAGTCAGGTAATAGGTATTTTTTGTTTATTTTATAGTGCAAACATCGAATTTTGTTAAAACTTAAATTAACAACTGTAACGATAGGTATAACATAATACCTCGGCCGGCCGGCTCGGTCGGCCATATTTTTGCTGATTATAAGTTGTTTTATGGAAAAATTTAACCATTTATTGTGAGTCCAAGTGAAGAGAAAATACAGAGTTGTCGAAACATTTACAAATGGCGCATGAGATTCGAAGTAACCTTTTGGTGTAGGATATAAGTTATAGTGACGATGATGTAATTCTTACCGTTACTGTGCGAGAGATATTATTGTGCAGTGCGTGTACCCGCGGACACCTGTGCGCTCTATATTTCTTTCACTCTCATACTTCGCCGGACAATTCGACGCCCGCGACGAAAGTTAAGTCGTAGGAGCGAAGGCTTCAGGTGAAACACCGGCGACTTCCTAATCCCAAACGCTACTTCTTTACGCTAAAACGGCTGGACGGATTCGGATAAAATTTAGCATATAGATAGATAATTTTGTAGTCGATTCAATTCTACTATCGAAAACTGGATATCGCTATGGTCCGCAGGTACTACGAGGTGCGGGGGCTGGGCGCGGCGCGCGTGGCGGCGGCGGCGGCGCGCGCGGGCCGCCGCCGCGGCGCCGCGCTGCTCGGGCACTTCGGCCTCGCCACGCGCTAGCGTACTTACACCATATGATTACTGTCTTGGGTTCCGATCCCGTTTGTATTTACATTCATTTAACTCCTCAGTCAGTTATATATGAAGTATCGAACTTGAACGTATGACGTATTTTTTATATATGCCGTCGATTTTGATTATACTTTTTTAAATTAATATCTTGTGCCTCGAAGGTGAAACATAAACTTGCTAAAGGTGAAATGATCGCATTTTAAATAATGTTGAAGTCGTACCTTCTTATTAGTGTTATTGATTGTTATTATAATCGATTTATAACACATGGTATTTATTACAGCTAGCTTTAATTTTTAAAAGAATGCCAACTTCATGACGCGGTCGTTTTCAATAAAATTAACATAAGCACCGTATTTCAAATAGACCTATATTTTGATTTATGATACTACTATTAAGTTTTATATGCTTTTTGCGTCTCAAATACATTTATTTACAATGAAATATGAATAAATTATGATAAATAAATAATATAATGTATAGTTTTGTTGCTATTACTTCCTCCCTTCCTTATCCCCATCCCCTCAAGGGAACGTGAGTGACGCCGCTGATCTACGAAGTACGAGCATATGGGTTGTGGTTACTGTTTGCCATCGCACAAGCCATATCGATACCTACAAATAATCATCATAAAATTATCATTCTGTATTGAAATTGTTAAATCACGGGATAAAATATCCATACAATAGTTTGTCGCTTTTGATCTTAAGTTGAATCCCGCCGAACGCAAGGATTGTCAAAACAACAATATTTATGGTGAAGAGTTTTAAAGTGCTATAGTGCTTTTATTTTAGTCCCGCTGAGTTTCTTTTTATCGCATAACTGATCTCTCTTAGTAAATCATCAGTTTAGTTTTGATATTAATATAATTGACGATATTTTATTATATATTTTTTTGAGATTTTACTCAGAAAAAATTTTAATCGATAAAATGCATTGTACCTATGTGGTCCCTTTTTCAACCGACTTCAAAAAGGAGGAGGTTCTCAATTCGACTGTATTTTTTTTTCTTTTTTTTATGTTTGTTACCTCAGAACTCCGTTTTTATTAATTAAGCGATTTGGACAATTTTTGTGTTGTTTGAAAGTGTATACTTCCAGATTGGTCACATTTAAATTTCAAAAAAAATACCACCCATAAGGGTGGAAAAATAGCTAATGATGAATTTGACCTACTTCTAATTGTCATATTAACTTTAAATGTGCAAGTGTTTTTATTTCCGTTGATAGTACAGTGGTTCGGTATTGTTGACCTGATCTGATGGTAAGGCCAGACGGTGGATAGGTGGAACTCTTCAACTACTAATAGTAGATACTTTGAGTTTGGGCTTATTTTGTTTGATTTGACAGGCCTAACACGTTAGAATCCTTACTTTGCTACTACTGTCTACACTAAAAAGGGAAAAATAAAAACTTAAAAAAAATCGACTTCAAACAAAAGCACTAAAAAGTGAAAAATAACTGATTGGTAGTTTTCATTTACTATACATACCTAATCAAATATTTTCGAAGTCGGTGTGCTTTGGCTAAGTAATTAAAGCCTACCTATTAAATACATACCTGATCAAATATTTTTGAAATCGGTCCCAGCCCATACAAAGCAAAGCACACCGACTTCGAAAATATTTGATTAGGTATGTATAGTAAATGAAAACTACCAATCAGTTATTTTTCACTTTTTAGTGCTTTTGTTTGAAGCCGGTTTTTATTTTTTTGTTAAAAAGTTTTTATAATTCATATTAGTGCAATGATAAGTGTCATCCGCACCACGCTTTAATGAAAATAGTGCACAATAGCAGATCACCCTCGCTTCGCTCGGGTTCGCCTCTCGGAAAACAGAAACAAACCTATCCCACGGGAATCGTACATTTTTTTGGGATAAAAAGTAACATATTTGTTATTCTAAACTATAATCTATGTTGCCTGTCCAAATCCTGTGCCAAATTTCATCGAGATCCGTTCAGCCGTTCTGGCGTGAAAGAGTAACAAAAATCCATACTCACAAACTTACACATATATAATATTAAGTATAGATAAGTAACAAAGGGCTATCTCCAAGAAGAGCTAGAACTACAAGAAGATGATAATATTCAATAAGTGAATATATCTACTAACTAAATAGTTTTAGTGACAAATTATAAGCATGATTTATGTTAACATCATTAGCTACGGAAATCTCTTAGTATCTATATAATTACTGCTGATTATTAACATACATAATTATCTTTTTACAACATGATTTCGCTTTTATAACAGTGTCCTAGAAAACGTTCAACAAGCTTCTATCGCCAATTTCAAAAAAATGTTAAACAACGTTTGTGTGCTAAGGTTATTATATAGGTACAATTAATGCTTTTATAGACCCGCGTACATTTTTTTTTATATATTCCTATCGGCCAAAGTCACATTACTAAATGCCTTATTCATAAATCATTACGAATTAATCAAATGTACTATTTTCAATTAAACGCTCATATATAAAAATGCAACCTTACACTTGCGATACATATTTAAATGCTCGCATATTCAATAACTGAATAATTGAAAAAGCTTAAAAAAAAAGTCTTTAAAACATATAAACCAAACGCACAAACAAATACAAAAGAAAAATACTTATAATAGTACCTATCATTCTAACTAAATGGAAACTCTCAGCATTCACGTGTCCGAGACCCGAGCATCGCAGTAGAATATTATATTATTATAATAAAGTCACGTGCTCGAGTAGTTTGAAACAAGCTGTAAGATAATGCAGATGTCCTTAAACTATCGCAATATGTCGGTCGTGCACCTCGGGCTTACGTAAGTCGAGCTGCAGATCGTAGATGTGCATTGTTATGATTTACATAATTACTATATGCTAGGGCTATACGTCGACTTTAACCGACTCTGCCACAAAGGCGTACGTTTTAATTTATATTTCTTCTAACATATTATTGTTATTGAACATTTTAAAAATAAATTACTCGATTACGGTTTATCAGTGTGTATATTATGAACGCGATTTTTATGAATAAGTTATACTGAAAAGGTAGTCCCATATGGGACTGAAACTATTTTACTACTAAAAATTTAAAATGATTTAAGTCAGTGTACCTTTTAATTGAAAAATAATAATTATTAATTATAAGAATAAAAAAATGCACCGCTTATAGCTCCAGTCCAACAAAAAAATATTACAATGGGATCTGAAAATATTTTTACTGAATTATTATTATTTATTTACTTACTGGCCACTGTCAGGCTCGTTCTGCACCTTTTTTTTATTTGAGTCATGACCCCAGCTTTGTATAACAGAGCACCGCACGAGGATCTAAGATTCAGGACCTAAGTCTGGCTGTACTTTACTGATAGGTAGACTTAGGTTTGATTTGGATTCAGATCATGACTCGTATACAAAAAAGTCATTATTCGGGTGAACTTATATGAGTATTAATTCATTTCGGTTCAGTACATCAAATGCACCGGTTGATCTAACCACTGGGTCCCAACATACTTGTACCAAAGGCGTTTACATGTTGATAAAGTATTTTGAATGATAGTATATCTAACAATAGGGAAAAGTAATAAAATATTTATATTTATTTTTACGTATAAGGAAATAAATAACAAGAACAACACCCGATTACGTACAGGTCGAACTGAGATAGGAACGTACGTACTCGTACAAATAGAGATAGTTGTCATAGCAACAATTAAAATATTATCTATCTATACTATAATAAAACAGTAGAGGTCGAATGTCTGTACATAGAAAAAAGTGCTAAAAACCGAGTCAGGGGGATGTAAGAAGACAAATAGAACAAATCCAATTTTTTTTCAAAATATTTTGTTACTCTGTCTGTTTGTACGGGCTAATCTCCGAATCTATTAGACCGATTTAAATGAAATTTTGCATGGTGGTACCGTATATCCCCGGGCAACATCTTAGATACTTTTCATCCCGGAAAATAAAAGAGTTCCCGTGGGATAGTTCAAAAACTATAGTAACTTTTACAGCTTAGTACACATCAACTTATGCATTGCAATTTGGTAAAATTTGGCATGCCTTATATTGCCAGTCAAACAACTGGTTACTTTTCATCCCGGAAAAATGAACGGGATAGATCTTTTTGTTTTTCGCTAGTACTAAATATTTAAAAAAGAACTAACGCTATCTTGAATGACGTCACTTAGCATCACACATTTTGTGAAGGCGAAATTCAAAACAGTCGTCGTTATGTGGGTTAATGAACTCAAAAAAAGGCCATATAAATACGAATTATTCATAATCGAATTCAATGAAAAGTGGAATTCTGCATGTGCTTTAGATTACATAATATATACATATTTTAATACTAATTTCTTTGTAAAACGTACCAAATACATAAGTAATTCTACTAAGGGTGGGTTATATGGCTCAGGACTCGATCCTTTCACTCATTCTTTTCTCAGTGGACCTCGGCATAACTACAGAGGGAGGCTGGAGGCGGCACTTAGTTGTTTTTTCTGTGTGAAGAGAAGCGTGAAAGTAAAAGCGATAGATACAATTTAATGATATCAACAAACAAACAAAACGAATACGAAAATTATAGCATTAATGAACTCTAGATATTTACAGTTAATACTTAAAATGCTTTGCAAAGATAATAAATCATTAAGAGGGGTCAGCGACCCGCGATACGGAAAATGCATAATTGCTCTACGACGAATGAATCGCTGGTTTTCCTATATCTAGCCTTCCTAATCGACATCCTGAACAGATCACTTGAGGTGTCGGCACTAACACAATAGATTGTGATAACACAGTTTGCCCTTATCAGCACAGTCGGAAAAACGCTGTGGGAAGTTAAGGTGCGTATGTGGATTGTAGGCAGTATGTTGGTCAGTAATGTGTTGTGGACGTCGGTCACGTGTTCGTTCGTTAATGGTGCGATAACTAATGAACATAATGAATGCAAGGTCCCGTTCTTATACGTCTGCAACGGTAGATATATTTGTTTATGCTCGTTTTACAGCCAATTATATTCAATGCTATTATTATTGCAAATTCATTGGACCTGTAAAGTGCAGTTTCAATATATTATATATTTTTTGTAAAAATGTATATTTCTAATTATTATAAGCAATGCTGATGCAGATATAAATATACGAGCGCTGAGAACGGGAGCTCTGGATCTACTGGATAATTTGTAAAGACATTTAGGTATGTTTGTTTATACATTAACGCTTTAATGGGAGAATTCATTGAAATCCGTCAAGCTGTTTTCAAGTAAAGTGTGTTTAAACGGACTGTCGGATAAAAAAATCTTAAAACTACATAGACGTTACAATTGCACTGATATTCCACATACATATGTATACATACGTATACATTGAAGTATTAAAAGTCCACTATTTATAAGTACTGAATCTCATATACTCGTATCTATACTTATATACTAATATTATAAATGTGAAAGTTTGTGAGTATGTATGTATGTTTGTTACTCTCTCACGCCAGAACGGCTGAACGGATCTGGATGAAATTTGGCACAGGACTATAGTCTGGAATAACACATAGGCTACTTTTTATCCCGGAAAAATTTACGGTTCCCGTGGGGTAGATTTTGGTTTTTCACTAATGACGAAATCCCTAGTTTTTATAAAAAAAATACCAGCGTGGTATTTTGTCTATATAAACTTTGCCACATCTCCTCACTCCGTTGACGTTAAAATCCATTTTTTTTTTAATTTTTTTACCTATAGAGCGATGACTATGTTATGCATATGTCGCCGAAGTCAGGCTTTTTAATTCTAGCAGTCTATTTGAGATGAATAAATAAATCAAATAAATATGTTGAGACATTAACACATAGCACCATGTAGTTCCATGGGAAACTATAAAGATTATGCTATGGATACCAGATAGTTAATACACTACACATATATTTCTTTAAATACATACATATTTTATATAATGAATCATATATTTAAAGAGCTGACAAATGAGTCAGAGGAAGTGCAACTAATCAAAATTGCACATCTTAGAAAAATATTACTTCCGTCCTTCTGCGTGTTCCAAATATGATGCAACACAAAAATACACTGTATATATATTTCCTAACAATTTCAACTTTGGCTAAGTAATTAAAGCCTACCTATTAAATACATACCTAATCAAATATTTTTGAAATCGGTCCCAACCCATACAAAGCAAAGCACACCGACTTCGAAAATATTTGATTAGGTATGTATAGTAAATGAAAACTACCAATCAGTTATTTTTCACTTTTTAGTGCTTTTGTTTGAAGCCGGTTTTTATTTTTTTGTTAAAAAGTTTTTATAATTCATATTAGTGCAATGATAAGTGTCATCCGCACCACGCTTTAATGAAAATAGTGCACAATAGCAGATCACCCTCGCTTCGCTCGGGTTCGCCTCTCGGAAAACAGAAACAAACCTATCCCACGGGAATCGTACATTTTTTTGGGATAAAAAGTAACATATTTGTTATTCTAAACTATAATCTATGTTGCCTGTCCAAATCCTGTGCCAAATTTCATCGAGATCCGTTCAGCCGTTCTGGCGTGAAAGAGTAACAAAAATCCATACTCACAAACTTTCACATATATAATATTAAGTATAGATAAGTAACAAAGGGCTATCTCCAAGAAGAGCTAGAACTACAAGAAGATGATAATATTCAATAAGTGAATATATCTACTAACTAGATAGTTTTAGTGACAAATTATAAGCATGATTTATGTTAACATCATTAGCTACGGAAATCTCTTAGTATCTATATAATTACTGCTGATTATTAACATACATAATTATCTTTTTACAACATGATTTCGCTTTTATAACAGTGTCCTAGAAAACGTTCAACAAGCTTCTATCGCCAATTTCAAAAAAATGTTAAACAACATTTGTGTGCTAAGGTTATTATATAGGTACAATTAATGCTTTTATAGACCCGCGTACATTTTTTTTTATATATTCCTATCGTCCAAAGTCACATTACTAAATGCCTTATTCATAAATCATTACGAATTAATCAAATGTACTATTTTCAATTAAACGCTCATATATAAAAATGCAACCTTACACTTGCGATACATATTTAAATGCTCGCATATTCAATAACTGAATAATTGAAAAAGCTTAAAAAAAAAGTCTTTAAAACATATAAACCAAACGCACAAACAAATACAAAAGAAAAATACTTATAATAGTACCTATCATTCTAACTAAATGGAAACTCTCAGCATTCACGTGTCCGAGACCCGAGCATCGCAGTAGAATATTATATTATTATAATAAAGTCACGTGCTCGAGTAGTTTGAAACAAGATAAAGCTATACATGTATCTGTAAGATAATGCAGATGTCCTTAAACTATCGTAATATGTCGGTCGTGCACCTCGGGCTTACGTAAGTCGAGCTGCAGATCGTAGATGTGCATTGTTATGATTTACATAATTACTATATGCTAGGGCTATACGTCGACTTTAACCGACTCTGCCACAAAGGCGTACGTTTTAATTTATATTTCTTCTAACATATTATTGTTATTGAACATTTTAAAAATAAATTACTCGATTACGGTTTATCAGTGTGTATATTATGAACGCGATTTTTATGAATAAGTTATACTGGAAAGGTAGTCCCATATGGGACTGAAACTATTTTACTACTAAAAATTTAAAATGATTTAAGTCAGTGTACCTTTTAATTGAAAAATAATAATTATTAATTATAAGAATAAAAAAATGCACCGCTTATAGCTCCAGTCCAACAAAAAAATATTACAATGGGATCTGAAAATATTTTTACTGAATTATTATTATTTATTTACTTACTGGCCACTGTCAGGCTCGTTCTGCACGTTTATTTTATTTGAGTCATGACCCCAGCTTTGTATAACAGAGCACCGCACGAGGATCTAAGATTCAGGACCTAAGTCTGGCTGTACTTTACTGATAGGTAGACTTAGGTTTGATTTGGATTCAGATCATGACTCGTATACAAAAAAGTCATTATTCGGGTGAACTTATATGAGTATTATTTCATTTCGGTTCAGTACATCAAATGCACCGGTTGATCTAACCACTGGGTCCCAACATACTTGTACCAAAGGCGTTTACATGTTGATAAAGTATTTTGAATTATAGTATATCTAACAATAGGGAAAAGTAATAAAATATTTATATTTATTTTTACGTATAAGGAAATAAATAACAAGAACAACACCCGATTACGTACAGGTCGAACTGAGATAGGAACGTACGTACTCGTACAAATAGAGATAGTTGTCATAGCAACAATTAAAATATTATCCATCTATACTATAATAAAACAGTAGAGGTCGAATGTCTGTACATAGAAAAAAGTGCTAAAAACCGAGTCAGGGGGATGTAAGAAGACAAATAGAACAAATCCAATTTTTTTTCAAAATATTTTGTTACTCTGTCTGTTTGTACGGGCTAATCTCCGAATCTATTAGACCGATTTAAATGAAATTTTGCATGGTGGTACCGTATATCCCCGGGCAACATCTTAGATACTTTTCATCCCGGAAAATAAAAGAGTTCCCGTGGGATAGTTCAAAAACTATAGTAACTTTTACAGCTTAGTACACAACAACTTATGCATTGCAATTTGGTAAAATTTGGCATGCCTTATATTGCCAGTCAAACAACTGGTTACTTTTCATCCCGGAAAAATGAACGGGATAGATCTCTTTGTTTTTCGCTAGTACTAAATATTTAAAAAAGAACTAACGCTATCTTGAATGACGTCACTTAGCATCACACATTTTGTGAAGGCGAAATTCAAAACAGTCGTCTTTATGTGGGTTAATGAACTCAAAAAAAGGCCATATAAATACGAATTATTCATAATCGAATTCAATGAAAAGTGGAATTCTGCATGTGCTTTAGATTACATAATATATACATATTTTAATACTAATTTCTTTGTAAAACGTACCAAATACATAAGTAATTCTACTAAGGGTGGGTTATATGGCTCAGGACTCGATCCTTTCACTCATTCTTTTCTCAGTGGACCTCGGCATAACTACAGAGGGAGGCTGGAGGCGGCACTTAGTTGTTTTTTCTGTGTGAAGAGAAGCGTGAAAGTAAAAGCGATAGATACAATTTAATGATATCAACAAACAAACAAAACTAATACGAAAATTATAGCATTAATGAACTCTAGATATTTACAGTTAATACTTAAAATGCTTTGCAAAGATAATAAATCATTAAGAGGGGTCAGCGACCCGCGATACGGAAAATGCATAATTGCTCTACGACGAATGAATCGCTGGTTTTCCTATATCTAGCCTTCCTAATCGACATCCTGAACAGATCACTTGAGGTGTCGGCACTAACACAATAGATTGTGATAACACAGTTTGCCCTTATCAGCACAGTCGGAAAAACGCTGTGGGAAGTTAAGGTGCGTATGTGGATTGTAGGCAGTATGTTGGTCAGTAATGTGTTGTGGACGTCGGTCACGTGTTCGTTCGTTAATGGTGCGATAACTAATGAACATAATGAATGCAAGGTCCCGTTCTTATACGTCTGCAACGGTAGATATATTTGTTTATGCTCGTTTTACAGCCAATTATATTCAATGCTATTATTATTGCAAATTCATTGGACCTGTAAAGTGCAGTTTCAATATATATATTTTTTGTAAAAATGTATATTTCTAATTATTATAAGCAATGCTGATGCAGATATAAATATACGAGCGCTGAGAACGGGAGCTCTGGATCTACTGGATAATTTGTAAAGACATTTAGGTATGTTTGTTTATACATTAACGCTTTAATGGGAGAATTCATTGAAATCCGTCAAGCTGTTTTCAAGTAAAGTGTGTTTAAACGGACTGTCGGATAAAAAAATCTTAAAACTACATAGACGTTACAATTGCACTGATATTCCACATACATATGTATACATACGTATACATTGAAGTATTAAAAGTCCACTATTTATAAGTACTGAATCTCATATACTCGTATCTATACTTATATACTAATATTATAAATGTGAAAGTTTTGTGAGTATGTATGTATGTTTGTTACTCTCTCACGCCAGAACGGCTGAACGGATCTGGATGAAATTTGGCACAGGACTATAGTCTGGAATAACACATAGGCTACTTTTTATCCCGGAAAAATTTACGGTTCCCGTGGGGTAGATTTTGGTTTTTCACTAATGACGAAATCCCTAGTTTTTATAAAAAAAATACCAGCGTGGTATTTTGTCTATATAAACTTTGCCACATCTCCTCACTCCGTTGACGTTAAAATCCATTTTTTTTTTAATTTTTTTACCTATAGAGCGATGACTATGTTATGCATATGTCGCCGAAGTCAGGCTTTTTAATTCTAGCAGTCTATTTGAGATGAATAAATAAATCAAATAAATATGTTGGGACATTAACACATAGCACCATGTAGTTCCATGGGAAACTATAAAGATTATGCTATGGATACCAGATAGTTAATACACTACACATATATTTCTTTAAATACATACATATTTTATATAATGAATCATATATTTAAAGAGCTGACAAATGAGTCAGAGGAAGTGCAACTAATCAAAATTGCACATCTTAGAAAAATATTACTTCCGTCCTTCTGCGTGTTCCAAATATGATGCAACACAAAAATACACTGTATATATATTTCCTAACAATTTTGTTTGTTATATAAACAAACACAAGTAAGGTCTTCTCTAAGCCAATTCAATAATAAGTGTTCGCAATAAGTGCGTTATGTTAATATGTTTTAAGTACTCGTATCTTATCTAAACGTTTTCATACTTGTAATAGTTTTTAATTGGACAAATATAAACAATAAACAGACCTATTAGCCCTATTTCTATTAGCATTTATGTAAATATAAGTAAAAATTTAAAATGTTTTAATATTCGGAGGGTAGTTAAATACTTGTGCAGTTTTAGTGACGTCTTCACGATGGATTTAATTTAATTTTGTTTTACACTAATTATTCAATTATTACATGTTTTGAGATATATTAATTACGGGTAAGTTTTTTATATTGTAACATATCCAATATAAAAATTTGATAATGTTATGAATTTCCTCAATTGTTGTTCTTTAATGCTTTATTGAAAAATTCTTCCTGATTCATTGAGCTTTTTTATGATTTGTACCTTTGTAGCACAGCTTTTTGTAGCTTTTTGTAGTTTTGTACATTTTATAAGTCAATTTTCTTAGATATTTTCCGCGGCGTTGCGCGCGTGCTTTATACCTACTCTTCACAATGATAAATTACGTCCTATTTTTTAACAGACAGATATTTAAAAATGTTAAATTCTATACCCGTATTTATAACGATGTTTTTTTCAAAGAAATAATTATCTGAAAAAACCTCTCCACCGTTGTTTCAGATATAGGTACCTAAAACAGGTAACAGGTATACATGGGCGATAAGTACTTTTTGTTATTATAACTTTTAACTTCGAAGAAGTAAAATTTAAGAAAGTATACCTAGTACCTATTCATTAAATATAAATTAATGGTGTCTTTATTTAAATAATGACAGTTGTTGCGCAAGCGCAGGACAAAATTTTGTATTAAACAGATACAAAATATGTACCTACATATGAGACAGACAGACAAACATAGATAAGAAGGAAATGGAATTAGGAGCAATAAAATATATTCTGAATCATAGTAATATTCAAAACAAACGCTAGTACAAATACAGTTTATGTATAAATGAGTTAATGTTTGTACGTATTTGTTTCACAAAACATTGTAGATAAACGAATTTGAGATAAATTTACTTCCTACTTCCGGATTTCTGCATATATTATCAATGTACACACTACATATTAATTAATATTTCTAACTACTTAATACATATATCTCTCATTAAACTTGTAGCATGTCGGAGGCGGCGTGTGGGGCGGGCGGCGCGGCGGGCGCCACTTTTGCAGCAGCCTTACAGTTCTTTGCAGCTTCCCAATGCTTGCTGCAAGAGCCCTGGCCGCCGCAGGCGAGTGTGAAAAGTAAGAGTTGGTACAATACGAAAGATAAATAGTTGAAATGCACTCTAGGTTTAAAATAATTTTTGCTGCCTAAGATTGAAACGGTGTTTATACATAATGATGTATTTGTACTAAAATTATAAATACGAGAGTGTGTAATATAATAAATATAGGTATGAAAATCCATAATACGGATACATCAGATAACACCCGAATGTTCAGATGAGATAACAGTGAAGTGGAAGAACACCACTGGCCTCCCTAAAAGTACTTTCAAGTGCCATATACCTACTTTCGTATCTTGGCACGAAATATCAATCAACTGTATCAAAAGATAATATTTATATATAAGACCTATTTTCAACCGACTTCATAAAGGGGAGGTTCTCAATTCGACTGTATTTTTTTTTTATGTTTGTTACCTCAGAACTTCGTCATTTATTAACCGATTTGGACAATTTTTGTGTTGTTTGAAAGTGTATACTTTCAGATTGGTCCCATTTAAATTTAAAAAAAAAAATACTACCCCTAAGGGTGAAAAAATAGCTAATGATGGATTTAACCTTCTTCTAATTGTCATATTGACTTGAAACTTTGCAAGTGTTTCTATTTCCGTTGATAGTACAGTGGTTCGGTGTTGTTGACCTGATCTGATGGTAAGGCCAGAAGGTGGATAGGTGGAACTCTTCAACGGCTAATAGTAGATACTTTGAGTTTGGGCTTATTTTGTTCGATTTGACAAGCCTAACACGTTAGAATTCTTACTTTGCTACTACTGTCTACACTAAAAAGGGAAAAATAAAAACTTTTTAACAAAAAAATAAAAACCGACTTCAAACAAAAGCACTAAAAAGTAAAAAATAACTGATTGGTAGTTTTCATTTACTATACATACCTAATCAAATATTTTCGAAGTCGGTGTGCTTTGGCTAAGTAATTAAAGTCTACCTATTAAAATACCTAATCAAATATTTTCGAAATCGGTGCCAGCCCATACAAAGCAAAGCACACCGTCTTCGAAAATATTTGATTAGGTATGTATAGTAAATGAAAACTACCAATCAGTTATTTTTTACTTTTTAGTGCTTTTGTTTGAAGTCGGTTTTTATTTTTTTGTTAATTTCTTAAATGTTAGCAAGCTTGTAGAAACTTCTTTCATAGTTGTAAATTTTTGCTCATCCCAAAAAATTTTCGAGTAAGATTATGTTTTGAGTTAAAACTATAGTGTACACTTGCTATCATTAGTGGAAAAATTATGAAAGTCTTCACTTTCGAATTTTGAAATACTTAACAATTTTTTAACAAAATTACCTTATTGATATTAGAGCTTATGTAATTGAATTTCGATGATATTTGAAATTTGACCCACGGTAGACATTGAGAAAAATCTTAGAATGGAATGATGTAAGTTGCAACCCTCGAGTCGCGAGAACAAAACCATGGCAGTAATATTATATCTTAAAACACAACTAGGGTTTAAGAAAAAATGAATTTGTTTGACGTTTCGTGTATTTTTTTATATCTAATACCTTTAAATGAGCAATTCTAGTATATTTATTTATTTATAGCGGGGATCTCGGAAACTACTCTAACGATTTCGCTGAAATTTGGTATGTGAAGATTTTCGGGGGCGAAAAATCGATTTAGATTAGTCTTATGTCTGGGAAAACGCGTTTTCGAGTTTTCGTGCGGTTTTTTTCGCATTATTCCACACAAAATATGATCAATAAATTCGCACGCTCGGGCATTGACAATCATAGATGTCCGGGTCTGAATCCCGATAGGATACAAAATTTTTAATTAAGTTTTTTTTGTATTTATTCAAGTTTTTAGTCTTTTTTTTTAAAACAAAATTGTACTTTTGGCCAAAAACTCCGAGCGAATGAAGGTCGCCCAGGTACTATCTTTTTAACAACGTGGTGATGCGGAAAGAGGTCATATATCCACATATGTATGTCCATTATAAATTATACGACTATGTAATTATTTTATATGTATGAACAATGTACATATCGGTAGCACTTTAGCGCCTGTTAGAATTCAATAGCAACTACACATAAATACCTACAGCCTATGACTAAGTAACGTGTGGTATAGTTATTTTTTATTTGATATATTATTTAGAAGAATTGTCAGTTCTTCTGAGCGGAACTGCTTTCCGAGTCAGTTATTGATTCCTCACGGACTGACTACACTGATTTAATTCAAATATATACTATTTCCTGTGACATATTAGGGATTAACCAAAACCAGGGCGTGTCGTTGGTATTTTCGTATTAACTAAAACTTGTATCACGACATTTAACACTCTCTCATAAGGACATAAGTGTAAAACATATACATCCCGCTCTTATCAATCGAAAAATTCATTCCTCTTTATTGTTTTTCAATGATGTAATTATTAGAGAATGCTGTGTTTCTTTCGCCAGTTCTTCTCAGGTCTGAGGCTTCTTCTTTCCGAACTGGTAGTAGACTCATGACGTTCAGTAAAAAATTGTAATAATTTAATGCTGAATAAAATATTTTGAATTTTGAATTATTTTAGACGGCTCGTCGTTCGACTTCATCGTGGTCGGCGGCGGCACGGCCGGCGCGACGCTGGCGGCGCGCCTTTCCGAGATGCCGTACAACGTGTTGCTGCTGGAGGCTGGCGGCGATCCACCGCAAGAGAGCATTGTTAGTAATCATCTCGACCAATGCACTATACTTGATTCTCTTTTGTTTTTTATAATCACTATGAAAAGTTAAAAATAACGTTTTACGAGGCCCTTTATACTCTAGAATGTAGGTACGCTTTAAATGGATTTATTGTTTTATGAGAATATCATAATGATTTTTTATATAATCGATAAAATATTGCTATTTGTAAAAATTTAATTTAGTATTTTTTTTTATTTTAGATCCCTGGGTTCAAGCATGCAATGAAAAATAGTTATTATGACTGGAATTTCACTACAATTGACGACTACTACTCCAGTCAATCTTTACAAGACGGCAAACAGAAACAACCTCGCGGCAAGATGCTGGGCGGCTCCGGCTCTATTAATGACATGATCTACTCTCGGGGCTTCCCCGCAGATTATAACGAATGGGCCTCTATGGTTGGGGAAGAATGGAATTGGACTAATGTACTAGAATACTTCAAGAAAACTGAATATTTGACAGACGAGAGAATTACCGAAAATCCTTTACTTGCCAAACTTCACGGCTTTGATGGGGAAATAGAAGTGACTGGTTCCCATCAATCGACTTTTACTACTGATAAGTATCTAGAAGCATTCAATGAGCTCGGTTTTGATATAGTTAATGATATGACAAATCCTTATCGCATAGGCGCAGGACGATTCTCCCACACTATTAGAGAGGGTAAAAGGCACAGTTCTCTCACAGCTTTACTAAACAAAGCTTCTAAAAAAGCCAACTTGCATGTCCTCAAAGATGCGCAAGTTACAAAAATATTAATAGAGAACGGAACCGCATACGCTGTTGAAGTCTGGCTGGGTGACGATGAGCTTTACTTCTACTCAAAACAAGAGATTATAATAACTGCAGGTACATTTAATACTGCTAAATTGCTGCTTTTGTCAGGAATTGGACCAAAAGACCATTTAAACTACGTGGGCATTGATACTGTGGCAGATTTGCCTGTTGGGGATAACTATCACGATCATACGATGGTTTTAACATATTTAGCAGCAGAAAATGGGACCTGTCATCAGGATGAAAAGGCCTCTTACATTGACACCATCAAATATCTCTATGATAGAAGTGGATCTCTAGCACAGACCTCTGATTTAGCCGCTTACATTTCATTTAATAATTCGACCAAAAATGTACCGGATTTTGCCATCTATCCCACGTGCCTTCCAATAGATAGTGGCTTTTACGACGCTTGTCATACAATGTTAGGTTTTCAAGAACATATTTGTGAAATAATCACAAGGGCGAATAAAGAGTACGAAATTTTTTCGTTGGCCGTTGTGAATCTCAAGCCGAAATCTAGAGGAAGAGTGCGCTTAGAGTCTCTCGATCCACTTGACCCGCCTTTGATATATTCTGGCACCTTTAGCGACGATAGCGACTTGGACAACTATCCTGATGCTATTAAAATAGCTTGGTCCATCGCAGATACAGATTACTTTAAAACTAAGAAAGCTTTTGTTTTAGATTTGAAAATAGACCAATGCAACGATACATATAATGATGAATTTTTGAAATGCCTGGCTAAAAGTACAGTGATGTCTGCGTGGCACGCTGTGGGCACCGCTGCCATGGGGACGGTGGTGGATTCGAGGCTGAGAGTGAAAGACGTGGGTCGGCTGCGAGTAGCTGACGCCAGTGTGATGCCCAGCGTGGTCCGCGGCAACACTAACGCACCCGTTGTCATGATAGCGGAGAAAGCTGCTGACTTTATCAAAGATGATCTTGACTTTTGGATTAATGTCATAAATTAATCCATGTACTTTTAATTTTGTGTCTTTTAACTGCATTGGTGTGATTTCAATGAATGCTTTACTATAAAGTACTTATCCAGTATTATAATCTATCTTGCAGTATTAATTTAGATGTAATTTAGTATTAATTTTAATTTTTTACTCAAGACATTTCGAATACTTTCTTAGTTTTAATTTTTAATGACATTGTGTTTTTTGTACTTAATGATTTTATTGAAATAATTGTCTTCTAATTCATTTATTGAATAATTTTATTCTCTTAGCCTAAGTCAACGGTGTTTTCTTTCTATTAAAGCCTTTGATATTGCCAAAAAACAACGTAAAAGTTATTCATTTTTATTTCTGTCCGTTTGTCGCTTGTCCGTTCGGAGCAGTCTTAAAAAGGAGCTAAACATATTTAACGTGCTATTATTTAATGTAGCACTAAATGAAAAAAAAGTAAAATACAATTTTCTTCTATTTTTATATTAAAAAAAATCTATCTTTTCGGATTATTTCGCGGATTTATTTTGATTTTTGGTTCCCGACGTTTCGAATGCTTTACAGCAATCATGGTCACGGGAGAGACTGACCCTGACGTGACCATAATTGCTGTAAAGCATTTGAAACGTCGGGAACCAAAAAAAAAAATTCGCGAAAAAAACCGAAAAGATAGTTTTATTTAAAATGTCAAATATTCGCGTAAATCTAAAAGGTTTTATATGTCTGTTGGAAATTTCAAAGCCGGAGCACAATATACCTTGCGATCGCTTAGTATTCGATGCGCAAGATGTGCACATCTCTAGGGGTAGCTTACTTTAGAAACGCCAGCCTCGGCCAGTTAGGCAACTCATCATGCACTTTCACTGCAAATATGCAAATGCTAGTGTAGAAAGATTTTCACCCCCAGAAAGGCGACGAGTGTAACTTATACGTAACGACGTGTTACGTGATACCTCATTTCTGTTGTATTAAATCATTTGAATATTTGGCAACGACTTGTCTATGCATAAGGCTGTCAGAGCAAAAGTGGCCAACCTTCATTTTTTTTAAAAAAAGGTAAAAAAATTTTTGACTTTTGAACCCAAGACGGAACTTAAATTATTAAGCCGTAATATTAAGACGTTTTTTCTTCTTTGATGACAGGCTGTTAATTTAAAATTTTAAGTATTATATAAATATAAAATAATTATTATATAAAAATGTTTATTACGAAGTCGTGAGCCAACATATTTTGAAGATGGTTAAAACAGTCGTTAACCAAGTTATTCAATCATTCAAAGGTGTACGGTTTTTATTACAGGCGCCATTTTTTGTTTGATTTTTATCCCTTATATTAAGGCAGGTGTCCCACTTGGGTACTTGCCCTCGTCTCAAGTTACCACTTCCGGTTCATTGCCGGAACTTCGTGTCTACCCAATGAGTGAAGCTAAACCAAAATAATTAAAAAAAAATAACAAATTCTATTATATCGACGTTTAATATAAAAAACGGTCAAGTGCGAGTCTGACTCACTCGCTGGGGTTTTCGTGCCATTATTTTATATAGGTATGTTACGATTCATTTTATGAATGTTATGTATTTATTAATAAAATAGGACTATTGAGTACTGACTGTAAGTATTGAATATGAAATCCTTAATCGGTTCCTTGGTCAATTTGGATTTGTTCGCAATCATTACCAACCACCGCACAAACTAACTTTACAATTTAATACTTGTAAATTTTACCAATTATTCGATAGACTAAAACGTATTTAATTAAATGTGTCATTTTCAATTTTTCCTAGCAAATAAGTATATTGTTTTCTCCGCCGTAACATTTATTCTATGATAATTTCAATGATTATTATTCAAAGGATACATCATAGAGCGCTAAAGGAGAAGAACAGACGGACGGACGTCGAAATGAAGCTACGAGTACTTCTATTTACTACTTTGGATATCACGACCCTAAAAATATATTTGCTCGCTCGCGTCGCTCCGCTCGGGTTCGTCCCTAGTTACGTTTAGTATAGATTTATTATATATTGATTATTTATATATTGATTAGAGATGATACATTTTGCCGCAGTAAAAAGTATCCTATATGTTGACCCGGATAACCAGCTATCAATGATGATTGGTATGAACCGAATTTTATCAAAATCTGTCCAAAGGTTTTCTCGTGATGAGGTCACAGACAGACAGACGGATAAAAATTCTAAAAACTATAGATTCGGCCTATGTAAAGATTAATAATGACTATTTCAATAAAATTTTCCAAAAAATATTTAATGTACAGATTCGACTCAGTTAGAATTTTATTACATGTATAGAATTTCAACCGGAAGCTTTATTATCTGAATATACATAATCT
This sequence comes from Brenthis hecate, assembly GCA_951806755.1. Taxonomy (NCBI): domain Eukaryota; kingdom Metazoa; phylum Arthropoda; class Insecta; order Lepidoptera; family Nymphalidae; genus Brenthis; species Brenthis hecate. The sequence goes on along the minus strand of OX638275.1, from coordinate 6,720,488 downwards.
AAGCTTAGAGATTTAGAGACAATTGACAGTGACTGGCAGAATGACTTAGAAGTAATCGATCCTAAAAACCTGTTTAACATTAAAAATGTTTATATTGTTTATTATTATTTATGTAATGTAATTCGTATATAAAAGTTTAACAGTCAAAAATTATAACAGCTATATTGGTTTAAAGTTGAAGTTACGTAACACAATGCACAAGTTATACAATATGTAAATATATACTGGAATGTAAATGTTTAAAAAATTAATATTACCTACAAGTTATGTAATGCCCACACACTTGACAAAAACATAATATGTGGCTTCTTTATGTTGAAACTTTTACTTACGTTGTATTTAGCCCCTTTTTAATGTCCCACTGCTGGGCACGGGCTTCCCTTTAATGCGAGGGGGATCAGGCCATAGTCCACCACGCTGGCTAAGTATGGTTTGGTGGACTTCACATGTCTTTCGAAAACTTGCTAAATTTACTCAGACATGCAGGTTTCACGATGTTTTCCTTCACCGTAAGGTAAGTGGTAATCATGTTAGAAATGGTTCGCACATAAAAATATCAGAGGTTCGAAACCCGGGATTTGAACCCGCTTCACTCGGTGTCCCAAGCGAGCGCATTACCACTGGGCAATCACTAACTACCCTTACCTAACAAATAAAAATATATTTCAATATCCATACCTTCAGAATACGAAGTCGCGGCTAGTACAGGACTCCGCTATAAGCTTAAACATAGATTTTGTTCTTAATTACGTATTAAACTTATTTTTTACTTAATAAAGTATCAAAACATTATTATTTTATTTTGTTTCTATTACCTGTGACTGATTGGTTATCTATACATATAATAAAATTCTGAGTCGATTCTGTACATTAAATATTTTTTGGAAAATCTTATTGGAATAGTAATTACTTTCAAATATCGATAAAGAGGCCAAATCTATAGTTTTTAGAATTTTTGTCTGTCTGTCTGTAAATGTTTTGGTATGATAATAGCTGGTTATCCGGGTCAACATAATATTGAATACTCTTTACTACAAGAAAATATATCATTTCTGAGAAATCTATGACAACCGTTAAAACGTACCTACGGACCTACGGACGAACTCAAGCGAATGGAGGGTGAGTCGCTAGTTTATTATAAATTACTATTTTCCAAAATGACAGACATACTTATGCCATTACTATGATTACTGTTATAGCATTATATGATCTGTGCTATGGCGTACTAGCATTACTGCTATCATATTAAAAGTCGCAATAATATATGTAACATAATTTTGAGGTGCAGGTGTCCGGCGTCCGCTGCCGCTCGGAGACCGACCATCGGAGATCGCCCGTTCCGCCTCGCTTTCACCTGCACAGGCGCGTGCCGTGGTGCCGATGGTGGACGATTTTTCCAATTAACTATAATTAGCCATATATATTTTGATAGAATTAAAAATAAATCATTGTTTTATATTACATCATTATTTTTAATAGTAAATTCTAATGCCAATTAATATGCTTACGAAAGTTAAATTGATTACATAAGTTTTACTTATATTGAGTATATTTAAATTGGATGTGATAAGAAAATTAAAATTTCATGAGCCAGATTCATTTATTGTATAAACTATGGTAATTCGCAGTAATTAGAATTAAACTCTACATAGAGTTGTCAAAATATTGCTTGTATATTTGTACAGTGTGTACTGATGCAGTAGACTTATCAACAGGTGAAGTAATTTTAACAATGTACACATAAACAGGAGTCATCGACCTCCTAGTAGAAATATTAAAAATATGAATATTGCATCGAATACGGTCCGTAGCAATGTCCGTTGACAAATCACCACTGCTTGACACAAACCTGTGTTTTATTACACGTAATTAACAAAAACAAACTCTAAATCGCGACATCAAAATCGCACTTTCACCCATTCAGTGCGAGTAGAACGCGCGCGACGAGCGAACGTGCACAGTGCGAGCGTGATGCATCCTACGTAAAAATGACCGACGAAAAGTCCTCCACGGAGAACGTCACCGTGGTGACGGGTTTCCCGACTGTGTCCGAGAAGTCTGAGGATTCGACCGAGCAGCTAATCTGCAAGACACCTCAAAAGCCTCAGAAGCAGAAGAAAAGTGTTAAAAGTGTGAGTTCGAAGAGTGAGGGTGGTCCGAAACGAGTGGTGGTTTTTTTGGGGTTGTCGCAAGTGCTGCTGGGGGTGTTGCTGGTGGGCGCGGGCGCCTTGGCTGTGGTCAAGGGAGCCTCGTTGTCGCGGGTGGGCGCGGGCCTATGGGCGGGCGGCATCGCCGTGGTCGCCGGCGTCGTGGGCGTGCTCGCAGGCATCAATGACTGCTATGGGTTAAATAATACCTCAGGGTAAGTGATTGTTTTAATTCCCATTAACAGAATTATAGTGAATATAATAATTAAAAAATTGTTTTAATTGGTCAAAGTATTGCAAAAAATTTGTGAAGGGTGTTTGTTCTCTTTGAAGAGATGCTGTTTAAATGAAGCGGTGTTTTTAATTGCTTCACTTTCAATATTCTATAATAAATAGCCAAAGGGTATTTATTTATAAATGAGTAAAACAGCAATCTGTCATCCACAGTATCTATTGGAATAGGCAAATGGTATAAAATTAAAGTTAATTAATCAATTAAATCTAGAAATTAATTCATAATTCAAATTATATTTGTTTTTTTTTTAATATTTTTTTTTAATACATCGATGCGCGAGAATGTCCATTAAAAGAAGGAAAGTTACAAAGTGTGGAGTCATTAAGCAGCTAAATAGCGAATTTATTTTTAAAGTGGTCTGTAGGTATACTGGTGTCAAAGTCGCGTCCGCGGCGGCGTGCTGTCCGTCATTTCGCTCATTCGCTGCACTTCGCTCGCGTGCGCCAATTTCCTAATTATTATCATGTTTAATGTATAATGCCTTCATTTTCTTTAAATTTTTGCTGCATTCATATTCATAATGTTCAAATATCTTGTACCGGTTTTAAGCAATTGTATTGCTCTTTTATCATCTGTCCATCAATACATATAATGAAATTGTAACTAAGCCGAATCTGTTCATTAATTTTAGAAAAATCTTATTGAACTAAACATTATTATAAATACAGAGGTCGAATCTATAGTTTTACAATGTTTGTCTGTATGCCTGTCTGTCTGTCTTTCTGTTACCGCATCACAGAAAAACCACTGAAGGGATTTTGATGAAATTTGGTATGGTGATAGCTGGTTATACGGGTCAACATATAGGATACTTTTTACCGCGGGAAAATATCTCATTTCTGAGAAAAAATATAAAAACTGCAACTGTAAGAGTATACTAATATGTAAAACCTAAGAATTTGGTTATTGTTGTCACCTGAACGCGGGCGGAGCCGCAGGTAATGCTAGTAATATATATATATATATAATTTTATATAACACTTAGGTAGGTACGATGATTATAATTTTTTTTCTATACACTGTATTAAAATCATTCACAGAAATTATTTTTACAATGAAAATGATTTTTTTTTAGGAATTAAATTATTTTAATTTAATTTAAAGTTTTAACGTTTAGTATAGATTTTTCAAAGATGAGATATTTTCCCGCAGTAAAAATTATCTTATATGTTGACCCGGATAACCAGCTATCAACATACCAAATTTCATCAAAATCTGTCTAGTGGTTTCTTGTGATGCGGTCACAGACAGATAGACAGACAAAAACTCTAAAAACTATAGATTCGGCCTCTGTATCGATATTATATAATGACTATTTCAATAAGATTTTCCAAAAAAATATTTAATGTACAGATTCGACTCAGAATTTTATTATATGTATAAATAGATATAATTTATTATACTACTATAACAATATAATTAAAATGACAAAATACTTTATTTGTAATTTGAAAAAAACACAAAAAAATACCATCGAGTTATGATTTACCAATTTTTACTTCAATTATATAAGTAACCAGAATGCTCACGTTAGCTAACATTTATTTTCGTTCAAAAATTAAATCGGCAAACGGCTAAAAGCAATGCAAATGCTTATAAAAATAATTCTACGCATTATAAAACGAGAAAGTATATAAAATCGAGAAAATAGGCTAAAAATGAAATAAAATGATTCAGTATATAAAAAGTGGATGTTTGATCGGCGACGGCGCGGCGGCTGTCGAAGATGGCATTGTTACAATTTTCTCCGTCAATCGTAAAACGTCATGCGTGAGCGCGTCACAGCGCTGTAAGTGCATCCGCTAACACAAGACTATATACTTCATATATGTAAAACTTTTAAAATAATGAGACGTCTAAAACTTTAGTCTGTCCCGTGACCATGATTGCTGTAAAGCATTCGAAACGTCGGGAACCAAAAATCAAAATAAATCCGCGAAAAAATCCGAAAAGATAGTTTTATTTAAAATGTCAAATATTCGCGTAAATCTAATAAAGTATTATCTAAAACTTATAATATATAAGTAGTTTCTTTAAATAATTCCATTATTTATTCTTTACAATCCTTTGCTTATGAGGAGGTAAAAGCCGAGCTCCTCATGCTCTCCGGCCTCTCAGACTGTTTTAGCCGAGATTAGTATACATTGGTTGGTTAATTAAAAAATGCAAAATTCATAATGTTGCTACACTTTTCATTGTTGCATTATTATGCTAACCATAGACTATAAACCTGCGATACTTACTAAATAGCAATTAAAACTCAATTAAAAATCTTCCTAAGAAGCAACGCTCGTCTTATTATCTCTTAATCTAACAAAAGTTTTGGCTCGTTCGCCCAAACCACTACTCGATATATAATTGCGTAGTTTATAAGTTTTAAATCTATACAGATAAATAAAATTGAAGTGTCTGTTTGTAATGTCACAATAACAGCTTTTTACTAAATGCATATGAAATTATATACGGTATTTATAAGAAAAACATAATTTAAAAAAAAAATCAGTATGTCTGTTTGTTTGTTCCGGCTAATCTCCGAAACGGCTGGGCTGATTTTGACGGGGCTTTCACTGGCAGGTACTTTTATTTCAGTAAAAGAATTAGGGTTCCGCTCAAAAAAATTAAAATGTACCTAGGGACGAACCCGAACGCTACTTATTATATTCATAAACGTACATTTGATTACAATTAAATTGTAAATGCTAAATCATTCAACGAATCGTACGAGGCAGACCAAACACCTTCCGTTACGTTTCCAGTGTAAATAGGGTGAGGTGTCGTAAGGCGTGTGCAATCAAACGTGGAACAGTTCCGCTGCATGCGCACGCGCAGCTGCTTCACTTGAAGAAAAACACATTCGTGCACTAGCGTATTGTGTGTAGACTTTTTTTTTAAGTTGTGTAGAATGTAACTGTCCGTTTTTGACGAAATATCACATAGTGGTGTTTTCTTTTGATAAAAATCACAATCAATTTCATTAAAGCGAAGAAATTCAATTTCTATATATTATATAGTATGCGTAGTTGTATACGAATGGATACAAATTGCAACTCTTACTCCAACTATGATTGATCCTTTAATGTGGCTGGAGTGTGTAGTATGACATCAATTTCCACATATCATCCGTAAACTTCTGAGATCAGAAGATCTCTATTTACAAACAAATTATACTAGTGGACCATAAAACTAATTTATTAATAAAAAAAAAATCATGGAGAATTCTGGTAAAACGAAAAGTAGTTAGTTGCTATTAGTATCTAAAAAGCTGTAGCGTGAAGTTATTTGAGATGAGCATTTAGAAACATTGCAATCTCGAGCGATGTACAATATCTTAAGCTCACATCGAGTTTCCTAACGTTAGTGCAGTAATGCAAATAAATATGTACTCTATTGTATACATCACAAAGTTTATATTAAAGAAACAATTTCATTATTACGCCTACAGAGACTACAATTAAAATGATATAAGCCCTCGTAGTTGCAGTTGATTGCAGTTTTTGTCTTCTATGGAAATTTATGAATATGAGGAAATGAATATGAACTTATGGTTCAGTAATTATGTGCATTCTGATGTAGTATGGGTTCGATTTGCTAAATAATATCGCTCGTGCAGATGCCGGCGAATACTGTTTTTTTGTTTGTTATTATATAGTACTAACCAATTAACATATGACCAAAAACAAATTCTTAGGTTTTACATATCAGTATATTCTTACATTGCAGTTTTTGCATTTTTCCTCAGAAATGAGATATATTCCCGCGGTAAAAAGTATCCTATATGTTGACCCGGATAACCTGATATCACCATACCAAATTTCATCAAAATCCCTCCACTGGTTTTTCTGTGATGCGGTAACAGACAGACAAACAAAAATTGTAAAAACTGTAGATTCGGCCTCTGTATCGATAATAATGTTTATTTCAATAAGATTTTCCAAAAAAATTTTTAATATACAGATTCGGCTAGTTACAATTTTATTATATGTATAGATATCGTATATCGTAGTTTATTTTCTATGCTACGAGTATATTGTATTTTACTGGTTTGTGGTAATAAAGTATTTTTAATTAATTGTTTTATTAGTCCTGAATTGTCTCTCTCATCTTTTAAAATTGTTTCAAACAGTGTGCTCTTGTTGAAGCGTTTCTTTATAACTTGCACGGAAGTTTATTGTGGTTAATAAAAGTATTTATTTTAAAAAGAAGAAAATGAATTTTAAAACTTACTTTACATTGTTTTGGTCTTTTCTTTACATTAAAACTTGAATAGTTATAAAAATGGGTGAACTGACACCATTTGGTCAGCTTTAAATTACGCAAGATTGTCAATTAGTACAAGATTAGTGTTCTCGTAGAGATTGCCGACTGATTGTTTCTCAGGATACAGGAAACTAAACCGATAATTTCAATAATTTAAAACCGATTAATATATGGTTTGCTTTTTTAATATTTTATATTGTTGTTTTTTTATTATATTTAGTTTTTGTTACTCATAAATTGTATTTAGTGGAATTCTCCTTATATAGTAGACACGTTATCTCTATAATTTGATTTAATTACATTATCTATTAGTTTTTAAGAAATTTCGATATACATATTCTTAAATAAATAACTTTTTCTGTAGTTTTATTATCTTTACTAGCCATTCACCCTCTCTTCGCTGGGGTTCGTCCCTAGCTTGCTTCCCAATACAATCTTCCATCTTTATTTTCACCCTCTTAAGGGACGATTTTCGGGATAAAAATTATACTATGTCCTTTCCAGGGTCTCAAACTATTTTCTTACCAAATTTCATCTAAATCGGTGCAATAGATCCAGAGATTACCTCCTACAACCTCACCAACTCACAAACTTTACCTCTTTCTAACATTACGAGTATAAATGTGATACCAACGTTTGGCGTTGTGCTTGTAGTGTCTATGTGTACACCTGAGGTCGAGGGTTCGAATCACGGATATCCGGCATTAAGAAATATAGTGGGGACCATTCAATGAATGAAAATGCCTACGAACCTGTATCTTATGTGGACGTATAGTATAGTAAGTGCATCATAAACTCTGGATATTATGAGAGTCATCTTATATATTAGGAAGTAGGAATCTAGGGCTTTATATCAAATCCTTTATCGATTCGAAATCTAGATAGCATAATTATATCTCAAACTAATAACATGTTCTCAGTAGCACTTCCCACTTGACAGCCTACACTACAATAAGTAACCGCTTAGATTGTCTTTCGTGTTATTAGAGTATTATCTGTGTCGTAATAATAATATAGCAAGCAATATGTAAATTGTTTTTAACACAGGTGTTCAAACATTTCGACCGATTTTAGATTACATTATTGCTCTGGGCACGGCTGAAAAACGTTTTTTTTAATATAATAATTGCTAAATTTAATAAGGTATTATGAGAAAAATATTTATAACCTATTTAAAAAAAGGAGGAATTTTCGGGTAACGCGATATTTTCTAAAAAAATTAAAGAACTAATCAACAAAAACACTCGAAAACAGATACATTACACAAATGCTTGTTTAAATATGATTTTGCCTAAAGTTTAGTTATACTATATTGAGTTAGTAATTTGAACTGGTTTAGTTGCTAAATTAATACTAAAACATAATTGAAGATGATAATATATTATATAATCTACACAAAAATATAGATTAAACAGGCACTATAATATTATTAAAAAAGAGGTCATAAACTCTAAAGCAGTCGTACTTTAACTACAAAATGATTCTGAGACTTTTAGGAAGTGTTTTCATCTAAATTGCTTCTTTTTTAAATTTTAATCAAGAACTCTAAATGTAATATAGTACGAGTATAATAAACCCTTAAGGAATAGATGGCGAAAAATTAGTTTCACATTTACGATTATATAATTAGCACATAACATTCTTTAATTGCTAGCACGTGACTGGAATAGCACTGGATCTTTAGTTAGGAAGGTCCCTTTAGATAGAAAGAAACCTTTTCCCTACATTCTCTTCAGCTAAGCTTAGCACGAGTTATGCATACATACATGTACAAGTGGGATTTGTGAGATAAGTATGCATTCAATAGTAATTTAAGAATAATATCCCTATTACGTATGATTTTATATTTAAATATAACCTATCCACGACCGCAGACAAGCCGGCGTTACAGTTAAGAATAGATTTCTTAGAAAACCTGGAGGTGTAATAGTCGGTGCGTTATAAACGCTTTCATTTATATCCACGGATACTACATACATTAGCTATTATATATTTAAACTAGCATTGCCCGCAGCTCCGCCCGCGTTCATATGACCAAAAACCAAATTCTTATGTAATACATATTAATATACTCTTACATTGCAGTTTTTGTATTTTTTCTCAGAAATGAGATATTTTCCCGCGGTAAAAAGTATCCTATATGTTGGTCCGGATAACCAGCTATTGTCACACCAAATTTCATCAAAATCCTTCCAGTGGTTTTTCCGTGATGCGGTAACAGACAGACAGACAAAAAATCTAAAAAAATAGATTCGGCCTCTGTATCGATAATAATGTCTATTTTAATAAGATTTTCCAAAAAATATTTAATGTACAGATTCGGCTTGGTTAGAATTTTATTATATGTATAGATGTAACTTTTAGAGGCCATACTTTGGTAGGCCCTGGTCTAATAACTAATTGTAAGCGGCCTGTAGTCTGTAGATCACTTGTCGGCTTTCTCCTGTTCATTAAACTGCGGCTATCGTTATTATTGCTCGATAGTTAGAATGTACATAATTTTATTAGATTTCATAATTATTATAATAGGTAATTGAGGAGTTTTTACTTTTTTTTAGTTACTGTAATATAAGTGTTTTAATATTAATCCATTGACTCACAGACAGACAGCGTACAGACTAAATCGTTTTTATCTAGAATCATCATTTTTTAATAAAAGGACCTTATTATTATAGCATAGATGAGCATTAATGAAAGATTTAAAAAAATCATTTTGAGGTTATTTTTAAAAGTAGAAATATCGAAATTGTTAAATATATAATTGCACACGTGTTAGGGATTGATGATATATAATATGTTATAATAATATGTTGTCGTCAATCTTATCTGATGATGAAGGCAATAGTGACAATCTTGAATGGCTTCAGACAATTTAGAATGTGCTAGGACAGATGTGTTTATGATTTCTATGAATATTGAAGATAATTGCCAAAGAGAGCGTGGTAAATATTCAATGTAATATATATATATATATATATATATATATATATATATATATATATATATATATATATATATATATATATATATATATATATATATATATATAATTATACGACAATCTAATTCTAACAATCCATACTAATATTATAAATGTGAAAGTTTATGAGGATGGATGGATAAATGTTTGTTACTCAATCACGCCAGAACGGCTGAACGGATCTGAATGAAAATTGGCACAGACATAGATTATAGTCTGGAATAGCACATAGGTTACTTTTTATTACCGAAAAATTCGCGGTCCCCGTGGGATAGATTTGTGTTTGTCCAGGGACGAACCCGAAGCGAAGCGAGGGTGAGTCGCTAGTAAATAATATTAATGTGTACTATAAAGTGCCATCAAATAAAGACTAACTAAGCATCAAACACAAAACACAAAACCAATAACTCTTAGAAACTAAATATAACTATGGCCAAAAAGGTCAATATTAGACCCAAAGAATGAATGTAACCGAAATATTCAATTATATTCGAGTAGCATTTTGATCATCACGTTTGTCCATCATTAGCGAACTAACAGCTGGCAGCCTGCGGCAGGTACTTTCGATTGACAGTTCTATATTCTTTTAACGGTAACGTCTCGACCAACTTACCTACTCGAGAATAATATCATCGTTAAATTATACGTTGTAACGATGTTATTGACTTTAATTGAAATTCATATTCTATACATACTTTGTGGTAAAAAGATAATGTGAATCAGATATATAATTTATCAGTGCTGAACTACTTAGGTAACTAACTGGTAATATACCTATTACTTAATTTTATCCTTTTAAAAAAGTTAGGTATTTTTGTTCCATTAACGATTTTGACGAGTTTTTCTAGTAAAATATTGCTAAACGTGCGCCCCAAACTGTCCTTCCCTAAACCTGGCAATCATAAGTATTACCGAGTGTTACAATCGCTATCACAAATAAAAAAATAAATATACATATACAGAAATACGACATCTAAACTCTATACCACGTAATCAGAATATGAATTTTGTACAACACGATTTTCTGTTACTGTTTATAGAGAGATTCTATACAAACAGTTTGTTTGTTTGTTTGTTTGTTTGTTTGTTTGTTTGTTTGTTTATTGTTTGTTTGTTTGTTTGTTTGTTTGTTTGTTTGTTTGTTTGTTTGTTTGTTTGTTTGTTTGTTTGTTTGTTTGTTTGTTTGTTTGTTTGTTTGTTTGTTTGTTTGTTTGTTTGTTTGTTTGTTCCATCAAGATCTTTTGACCCTATTTAAAAAAAACACTTATCATGTTTTTTAGTCTTTTTATTGAGAAAGGTTAATATATTCTATAAGTTAGGCATCACATTACGAACTAAGAGAGCGGAGTTATTCTACAAAATTAAACGACGCGGACGGAGCCTCGAATAACGATAGCTGTCATATACTTTTTAGTTATATTCATTGTAGAAATTCATCTTTTTTGATAGCCTGATGTATATGTTGAAACGATTGTACATTATCAATATCTTTGTCCACAGAAGTGGGTTACTGACAGCGTTCTTAGCTTTGTCGCTACTATGCCTGGCCTGCGGGAACAGTGCCGCCGTGCTTGCCGCCACCGGCCTGCAGAGGGACTCGCTGCGACACCCGGAACCACTTACTAGCTTCCAGGTAAGCTCTACATCTGTATTCAGCACTTTTTTGACGTCCCACTGCTGGGCACGGGCCTCCCTTCAATACGAGTGGGATCAGGCTATAGTCCATCACGCTGGCCAAGTGCGGGTTGGCGAATTTCACATGCCTTTCGAAAACTTGCTAAGTTCTCTCAGACATGCAGGTTTCCTCACGATGTTTTCCTTCATCGTAAGGCAAGTGGTAATCATGTTAGATATGAAAATACACGCAGGTAAGCTATACATAAACTATGACCTGGAGTCTCACATAGGCTACAGTTATTCACTACAGGTGCAACAAGGGCCAATCGCCAGTTAAAATTGAACATCAGTATTAGAGTATAGTATTATATGATCTATATTGTAAGTTGTGTTCTGTTACCTACCGAGCTGAGCCGAGCTACTTATTCTAATTACTTATATATTAGTCTGCCTCGGTGGTGTAATAGCTAGCATGTACGGCTGCACACTCGGAGGTCCTGGGTTCGAGTCCCGGATCGGGCCAAGTTTAGTTATTGAGTCTTTCTGTAAAGTAAGTCTCAGTAACAGCTCGGAGTTGGGAAGTTGACGGTGTTTCACCCCCGTGCCTCGGAGAGCACGTAAAGCCGTCGGTCCTGCGCCTTCACTCTCACCGGTCGTGTCGAGTGGTCGTCCCACCGGAGTACGAGAGTGATAGGAATAGAGAGTGCACGTTGTGTCTGCGCGTACACTTGTGCACTATAATATCTCCTGCGCAGTTGGTTAGTCTCAATGAGATTGGCTGTCGTAGCCGGAATCGGCCAGGAGAACATATTTATAATAACTACATATTACATATTTTTAATATTAATAATAATATTATTCTATGTTATTAACGTATTTATTATAACACAATAATTATTTCTGCAGTATCTCTTTATAAAGTTCAAGGGCCGGTACCATGATGATCTATGATGATATCGCGTATTACCGAGTACCTATATATTTGTATATCAGGCATTGTGAAGCAAAGAACCTTTTAGACCGCGCGGGAACTTTTAGCGATACAGATATGTGTTATCTTTCAGACTAAAATAGTTCAATAGACAGAGCGTATTGAGTAATAAATATGAAGTACTCCCGATTGCTACCGTATTCTTTCTGTTAATATAGAATACGATTTTAGGCGTCGTATAGTGTATTTTGCACGTTCTGTCTTATTTGATTTGTCATGTATTTTTAATATATTGGGGTGTGTTTATGCTATTATACACTCTAACGAAACATATTCTAAACGAGGTTAATAATAAATTTGAGAAAGCTTATTCAATTTTAGAGATTTCTAAAACGTCCATACTAATATTATAAATGTGATAGCGTGTTTGTTGGTTTATCCTTCTTTCACGTTGAAACAGAATTATGGACAGGTGTTTTTTTTTGTGTGGAGACAGTTGGAGCCTCTTTAGAGTTTTTGAAGTTTTAGCGCGAGCAAAGCCGCGGGTTCTGCTAGTATGTAGATATATTCAGAAAATGTTCATTCTTCTCGTCATAATTAAGGGGTATAATAACCATTGTAGTGTACACTATCCACCTCCTCACTGTATTGTCAAATTGACTCTAACATAGCAAAAACCTGAATACTATCTGCCAGTATAAGTAAAGAGAATGATAATTTTACGAAATGCATTCGTTATAGTGTTTCAGGTAGAGCTTCCGTGTGAAACGTGTGTACACCAGACACATTTAAAAACAGCTTTATTACGACAGTATTAACTCATGTCTGAGGTTAGCCGCTAGGAATGGCTAAGAATAGTATTTCATGTTAATGTCGGTTACGAGTGTGCTGTGTGGTTATGTCACCATGAGATGTGTGAAGCTTCATTTTTATTTGATAACGAGGATTTTTGTATTATTTTGAAACAATATTGCATTTGAGACTATAAAAACTTTTATGTACATATATTGCAGATTTTACGTCTTTTACGGTTACAATATGTTGTGTATAGATTATTTAATGAGCAACTCACCCTCGTTTCGCTCGGGTTCGTTCCTAGATACGTTTCAACGGTTATTATGGAATAGATAGACTATATATTTAATATATACATAGGTATAATGAGTTGTTCTAGGTTGTATTATAACATGTTTTCCCGTGGGAATGAAATAATCTTCTGCGGTAAAAAGTAGCCTATGTTACTCTCCAGCCCTCCAACTATCTCCACACAAAAAATCACGCCAATCCGTCACTCAGTTTCGACGTGAAAGAAGGGTAAACAAACAGACACACTTAGACATTTATAATATTAAGTATCGATTTTTTTTGTCACGTAACTTATAATCTTCCGATATATAAAACCTTGGCAAAATAATATAAAAATTAAGTTATGTTCTAAATAAATAAAGAACGTTTACCATTCATAATATTGTTCACAGGATGAAATGCAAGCATGGACACCCGTTCTGGCCAACATAGCACTGCTCATCATAGCATCAGTCCACTGCCTAGTCTGCATCTTCTCTATCTACCACCTCTCCAAGCGAGTGTGCCCCTGCTTCAGACCGAAGCAAGCCTTCGACCACAACCAGTTCGACCCCAACTTCAAGCCAGTGCAACCATGCGTGTTCCATGTGGACGAAATAAAGAAAGCGCAAGAGGAGAAGATGAGGGGTCACGAGCTTTGCAAGGAGTTGGAGGCCAAGTTACAAGGAGATACCATAAAAAAGAAAAAGGTAAGACTAATGAAAGATGACCAAGATCTATTATTTTTAAAATATGCGAGTTCGATTCTCGTGATGTTATTTTTTCTATCCAATCTAATTAAGGCAAAATATAGGCATATGTAGAAGAAGATATATTCGTTGAAAGTAAAACTTATTAGTATTTCTTTAACATTGTATAAATACATAATGTATTTAATTTACACTCATATTATAAATGCTATAGTTTATAAGTGGCTGTGTTTTTCTCTTCGCATTGTAACGGGGCTACATGTTTAAGGAAATTCGGAGTGGCCTATCTCTGGGATTAACACACAACATAAGCGTAGCCCCAGGCCAAAGTATTTATAAATATTTTTCTTTATTATATAAACTAACTGGCTAATTGAATTCAATGTTCACTTATTATCTAATTCAAAATTCGCTTAACAAATTATTATATAAGAGATATATTGATCGAATCGATGTACTTATATGCCTATTTAATTTATTACATTAAATATTAAACATATTACATATGCGTGTAGCTGCGTAGTTTCCTTCTTCAGTCCAACTCCGGGTGACTACAAACAAACAACTATTTTTTATAAAAAAACAATTACTTCGATTCGAATACGTGACCTGCATGGGGCGGTGTAGATTTTTTTTTCTAAGCTGCACATTATATATAGTATTAATAGTTGGAACAAGACTAGATTATTCAAGGTCTAATAATTTATGACGTCTATCAAAATTAAATTTGTTCAAATATATATAAGTAAGTTTGTAAGTTAATTACTTCTAAGTAACAATTTTTTTTTCTAAATATAACGCGTTTTGAGTAATTTGTAACGGGTTTTTTATGATTTGAAAGTTTTAACAAATGAAAAATATTTTTTGACGAGCTTATCACTTATAATTGAGAAAACAGGATGCGCAGATTTAGTTATTGATCTTTGTCAGATATGTGTAAAAATATGAGTAAAAAAATTAAAAAAATAATACTTGAATAAACTTTAAATATTTGAAATTGTATCTAAACATGACTTTGGCATTTACAAAGTAGACTTCTATGATCAACAATTTTTATAATCTGTTCATTTTATAGGAAGAATCTCCAGAGTACGGCAGTGCGAATAGCCGGGAGCGCCTCGTTACTAAATGGCTGGGTCACCACCACGCGGTCGTGGCGCCCAGCACTGCCGTGCGCCCGCCCAGGAACAAGGGCGTGAGGAAAGCGAGGAAACCGCCCATGATGCTCGTCCCTGCACATCCAGCTAGCACGGTCAGTAATGAAGTAACATTAATTATTATTAACTTTAATATTTTTCACTATAATTATTTAGGTTTTGCAACAACAAGTGAAGAAACTTTTCAAATTTCGCGTCATCTATACATTATCTTTAAGAATATTGTTCGAACCAATGTCAATATTTAGGCGAGAATGTTTATGAGAGAAAGTATGATGTGATCTTTGAAAAAAAAATACTGTCATGTTAATATTTAAACCATACATTATAAACTCTAAATTCTTTATGTTTTAGAATAAATTATAAACATAAAATATTTTTGGGTTCTACGTATCTACATTTAAGATAGTTTTACAAGTAGTGGCAACAATACTGCGCAGGCGCAGGGTCAGTGGGTCGCGTTGACCAACACAAGTCACGATCTCGCACTAACACACTTCACTCTAATGGCTTTTGATTATCCCCCAGCGAGCGCATCTGTGATGTTACTCACTCGTTATGCCGGCCATCAACGTACTATAAAGATAATATAATCGAAACATCGAAGTCTGATCTATACTTATATATATGTATATATGGATATTTGTATAATTATTAAATCAGTTTGTGCGCGTATGATACAAGAAGATTTCGATTAAACTTAGTATAAACTAAAATGTTGTATACACTTTCTAAACTATGCAGTTCCGAATAAACTAAAGGGCACGATGCACTCATCGTTTTTAAAGCTATTCGTGCGTGTAAACCAGCACGCATAACGAACCATACATATTCAAGAATAAGTCCCAAATGGGAACTGAACCAGAGGGCTTTCTGGTGCGACATGCAGCATCAGTTAAAAGCTAACTTCATCTAAACGTCAGTTCTCAATTAATACCAAGTTACTGAATTGCAATGTCGTGTTAGAGCATAATCGTGATTTGTTACCGACCCACTGGCTCGTGACTCCAGACACTGACTGACCAATGAGGTCTACTTGATTACAGAATGCGACTTATTATATGACGCAGTGGTGATGATAGCCGATCTCAACATCTCCACGTCCGAGGTAACGGGTTCGATTGCCGTTCTTATCAATTTCGCATATTGATCGTATCGTATTTGCAGCGGTCCGTCCTGTCCACGTTCTCTTAATAAGTTTCGCTTAACCCCGGCAAATGACGATTTAGTATGGCCGTTTTATTAACCTCTATATAGCTTTAATTATTTCAGATGTTTATATATAATAGCTAAACATATATTTTATCTGATGAACATACTGTCTGGCAGCCTTAAACATAGTTCACGTAACCCAAAAAATGTAGAGAAAATTGAAAATGTATTTATTGTCTATTTTTGCTTATCCCATAAGGAATAGATGGCACTACATTGCAAATCAACATTCATAAAGTAGACTAGTCTATATGCCGTGAGGGAATTTTCATTGTGGCATTCGTTCATTTTCTAATAAGCTGCCGTTTCCATTCTCATAAAACCTTGCACTACTCATTAAATGGCTGTAATGTGGTAATTAATACCTAACTCATGTCAGTTTATTATTGACATTCGACTTCATCTGTTTAGTGAGTAGAAATATTTTGAATAACATTAGTATACTAATTTTATACAACATTTAGTTAATATGACTTTTTTGGAATAGTTTAGCTCTTTCACCATTGTTTCCCATAAAGACTATATGATTTTGTAGGTTAAAGAAGATATTTTATTAAGTTGTTAAAAAAAATATAAACCACTTTAGAACATTTTTACAATTGAAGAATATCTAACAACAATTTGATGTACTGATGGGATAAATAAGGAGTAGTATCACTCTTCGACACACAAACTATATCAATGTAAAAAATCACGTCGATAGATTTCTCCGTTGCTGCGTAAAAGAAGGACAAACCTACAAACATACTTTCTCATTTATGTTACTTAGGATTCTATTATAAATATAAAAGAAGTTTTATGTTAAATCATATATTGCAAGAGCCTCGATAGGTTCCGCATACCACGGCTGTCTTCCTGAAGTGAGTTGTCATGCTAATGATTGTTTTGTTTATTATTCTATACATATTAGACATTGGCCATGAGGTTAGGTTTGAAAAATTACTTTACTGATGCAGGAGTTTTGCACTAATTTATCAATTTCAGTCAATAATCGGATAAATAGCAATGCATATGATGAATTATTGACAAATATGGTCTGTCTGTTCTAAACGGCTTATCTCCAGAATTCTGAACCGAATGTAATGGAACTTTCACGTCTGAACAGAGATTTTAGGTGATATGGCATAGGTTATTTCCGTCAATGAAAAACGAGCAGAGTAGCGGACGTAAGTTAAGGGAAAATATAAGCAATAAGTTAAATCAAAGCCGGCACGTTTCCAACATTATTCGACATCGGATGCGCAGCGCATGCGCGCTGAATATTTGGTGCTCTTTGATCTGTTGAGCCACATTCAGTCCAGATCTCGTATAGTAGGTATTTTCTCTTCTTTACTAACACCAATAGCAGAAACTCAAAGTATCTGTGCTTTAACGGTATTAGAAGAAGAATTGAATTAAATTGATTAAAGAATTTCAATATATTGTGTATATTATAACGCAAAAAGTTTTTTTTGGGGGAAATTAAGGAAGGTTGCAGTAAATAATGTTTATTTTATATGGTAAAATGAACAATAATAAATATTTCAACACAGCTTAGTACCCACACAAGTAGTAGCTGTACTAACTAAAGTGTACGGTAACAACATCAATCATAATCAACCTGCAATTTTATCGAACTTTAGCGATTCTAGCTTTGCAAATTATAATCATATATTACGAAAAAAAAATGTAATTTATTAAATCTATAATCATTATTTTAAAAAGATATATAAAGCAGGGGTGTAGAGAATCAAAGAGTAACATTAGACTATAGGTCTAACCCAGCTTTGCTCAGGCTGCATATTTGTAGCTGTATAAATTCAATTTCTACGGCTAAAACTTAAAATCTATCGTAAACAAATGACAGGGAACATATAACTTATATCTATACTTAATTATGAATAATCTTAACCGGACCAGTGGATATCAAGATCCAAATGGGTCGAGAGATAGTTTATTTATGCTATTATCGACTTTATTGGCTGTGATTGAATTTTATAACTGTAATAAAATTAAATATTAAAATATATTATTTACATCAATTCTCATTAAATTTATATAACGTAGTAATAAAATCGGAATTAGAACAGAAAAAAAAACTTGTAAAAGATAGAAAAAAGAAACAAACCAATGAAAAACCCAGATAACATTTTTAAATTAATTGTCCAAAACCAATATTTCCTAAAGGAAATGGCTCATCAATAAGTAATGAGTACAGCAAAGTCCGTAGAGCGACGCGCACGCTAGTGTTTTTGCCGCGGCGCTGCGCGTTCCGCTCTCATAAGCAGGATTACTGACTCGAGATTAATCAGTCACTTGTGAACACGAACTGACAGACAGTGACCACTTGATTTAATAATTTGTATACATTATTTTCCATAAAGAAAAAAAAATGATAAAGGTAAAAGATCTTAGTCCTTATATTGATACGTTTGTCTCAGTTTGTAGTGACTCTACTGGCTGTGCCAGTGGTCGCGGGTTCAAGTCCCGTTGCGGGCATTCATTTGTGTAATGAACATGAATTTTTGTACTCCAGTCATAGGTGTTTATATTTATAATATGTATGTATTTAAAGTTATATATGTGTAGTGTATCAACTATCTGGTATCCATAACACAAGCCTCGTAGCTTACCATGGAACTAGATGGTGCTGTGTGTTAATGTCCCAACATATTTATTTATTTAGATAAAAATCGCTATAAATGCTGTTGATATACCTAACATGTATTATAAATTAAAATTTAACAACATTCGATTCGAATGTAACAAATAGTTAGACGATATGAGAACACTCAAATGAAAACGGCCTACTTTTTTGGAAAATAAGGTAAACAATAAGCCATAGGTCTCCGCCAGAGATTCACTTCCATAATATTAACACACTTACGTCGCGTCGCCACAATGCTACTTTCGCTGCCCATCCTCCGGGCCGCATTCCGGGGATTTACTCGCCTCCAAACGTAAATATTTAACACTTTTTTATTATTTATTTATTACTTGTGACACTTATAGTTAGGAATACTGATGAAGAAATTGATCGATACAGATGAAGAAATTGGTCAAATAATATCTAATAACGTTTTTGTACCAGTTATGTCAAGTACTAGCGACTCACCCTCGCTTCGTTCGGGTTCGTCCCTAGATTGATTCCCCATATAAACTTTCATCAACATTTTCACCCCCATAAGGGATGATTTCTGAGATAAAACGTCCTATGTCCTTCCCAGGGTCTCAAGCTAGCTTCCTACCGAATTTCATCTAAATCGGTTCAGTAGTTCCAGAGATTACCCCCTACAACGTCTCTGTGAGGTAGAAAATTTAAAAGCAATATTACCTATATCGTTTGTAGTTGAATTTCGTGTGATGTATAAAATTTCATCTGATAAAAATCTTTATATTTATTTCGTCAACATATTACTAATAAAAAATGTAATAAATAACTATGCATTTGATATTTTAAAATCATAGTACCTACGCGTAAAACTATCTTTGTGGGTTTATTTTGATTTTTAGTTCTCGACTTTTTAAATTCATTAAGCGATAATTGTCATGGGAGAGATCGGTCAAGTCAGTATCTATCTACAATGATGATGGTCGCTGTAAAGGGTAAAGCATTTTGATAAAATATATGTATTTACATCCGAAGAAATAGTTTTCTTAGCTAAATCTAGGAAAGTATTATTATATTATATTTATGTTGAGATTTTACCAAGATTATTATCCCAGTGCTAATTCCAATGGTTCCACCGCGTGTAACGGACAGTAACTACCGAGCTGAAGCAGTGCGTTACTTCCGCAGTCTCCGGTGTTGTACTTAGATAATTACTTTAAAGCAATCACAATTATTTTAAAAAACAAATGTTTACTGTGGCATTAAATGAAAAACATCGTATAATAAAGATGAACTAGCATTTGTACGCGACTTCACTCCTAACGGTAAAATGCAACAAAGTATGTACATTAAAGGTAGTCTCTATGATTAGCGCATTCAAACAAACCAAAAAACATGTCAAATTAAGAATGTTAGTAAAAATTGTTACGATTTTTACATTAAATATACCATAAATGTTGTCAATTGAAATAAAATGAATCTCAGTAGATTTTTTCTAGCTAAAGTCCCTGTCATTAGACCAAATAATGCCTAACTCTTCAAATTCTATTCCTTCAATTTTGTGCGCTTTTACTCTTTATTTTATTGTTATAAAGAAGCATCAGAAAATATCTATACTAAACTCTCATGAAATCGACTTTACTTACAATTAGCCTAATTTTACATAAATATACGTACACGCTTTAAAGTTAAGAGCTTTGAAGTAATTAGAACAATTTTAAAAATAAGTAAAACTTTTCATCATTGTCTTTGCTTAGTTTATAATAGGCGATTTATCTAAACGTTGCCATGGTAACTGGAGCGAGGTGGAGATTCAATCTCTCTTTAAATAGTGTTATTTTGTGGAATTAAAAATTTATGTGATTTATATTGTTACACGCAGTGCACTCGTCGGAGTTTTCACAGCGTTCCATCAAAGCTATTTTGACATGTACTAATTTTTTTTATCTATTACCATTATTATCTATGTTCTGGAAGTAATGTTTGCATAGCCTATAATTATCGTCTCGCAAAAGTAAGATGACAAAAAAGGTAATATTTAAAATTAAAAGTCCAACAGTTTCTTGAAAAATGTGGAATAGATTACCTGGAAGGTTTATGTCATTAGATCTAGTGGTAACTTAATATATGTATGAGGTTACGAGTTTGAGGTGTTTATTTTCCCAAAAAAAGAACAATATTCATTTACATTTAGGAAGTACAAATAATACAATGTTTTAAATAGTCTACAATTTAAGTATTGGTGATTTTATATAAAATCTGCTATTTTGCATGACATTATGTAGAGCTAAGCTTTTTTTGAAGATCTTTAAAGCTTTTGACTCCTTTACATTATTTGGGAAAGAATTGTAAAACTGTTAAAGGTTTTAAGTTTGGTTTTCTGTGAAATTTGGGAATGTTTACAATATTAGGTTCATCATCTGCTGGTCGATAAATCATAAACTATTAATAACTTATCTCTACATAGTACCATTTAATATTATTATGAGGATTGTCTGCATATAACAGTACCTTGTAGATTTCGATAGAATTGTCTACACCTACTGTATAATATAGTTAAGACGATCAACTTTCGTTTTCATTAGTTGCGTAATTCTAAAATGATAGCGTAAATTCTACGCAATATGCCATTCCGTAATTTTAGACCGTACTTAAATGAAAAAAATCTCTGAAAATTGTTTCTACTACTAAATTAAACTCACGTATTTAAGTATGTTAAGGTTTGAACTTCAATATTCGACAAAGTAAAAGCAAGGCACGAATAATAGCCATATTCTGTAAATTTTTCTATAGAAATTATTTTATGGTTAGGTCACATTGGGGCAGATTAGTCGAGCTAATGCCATAACGGTCACATAACATTGCGCAAGAGTGCGTGACCGGCGAATCGTCTAATTGCTTCGATTTTACCACTAAAGGGCAATCTTTTATAGAGTTGCATCACGAGACGTAACGGCACGGCGTTGTGTTCAAGATGATTTGATCTCATCGCGTTAAGATTTTGCACAATGAAAATATTGTTGTAATTCGAATTACTCGTGTTAGTTATAGTTGCTTAATTGATTATTATTTATTATTTATAGATCTTATTGATTCTTCATATTTTGTTAGTTATAATTTTATATTTTATATTATTAATTTGATGTTGATTGTTTATATTTTATTACTAGCGGTTCACCCTCGCTTCGCTCGGACTCGTCGCTAGGTACGTTTTAAATAGATATAAATAGTTATTAGCCATCGTTAGCCATATACGTTCAAAAAAATTTTTTCGTTTTTTTTTTCATTTTTTCTCTTTATTAAAACCTTCCGTGGACCTGAAGGAACATACGAATGAATTGGTCCAGCCATTCTTGAGTTATGCGTTTACCAACATTCATTTTTATTTATACAAAAGATTTACAAGCTTATAATATTTTTTTATTTAATACAGACATGAGTTTGTTAAATTTGAAATATTAATATTTTAAAAGTATCGTCATCTACCGTGGGGCAATGTGTAATCTGTATAAGATAGATGGCGCCACATTACACCCAACGTTGGGGGCAGTGTTTAAATAGTTGTGATAGTGATTTAAAATTTTGTTGGCATTCTGTAGAAGTAATTAAATAAAGGAGCAATTGCTGAAGCTCGAAGTTTTACTCCATATTATTATTTGAAAATTAATTAGCTATACAAATGGTAGGTATATCTTTGTTTCAAAAACAGTTTGTCGGGGTTTTATCATTCAATTACTATAAATACTTTCGCCTTTTAATTATAGTTAATACTAATGAATAATAAAGTAATCTTTGTCACGCACGAATGACATTGCCTGCTGAGGAGCGTGGGTTTGATTCCTTCAAAGAGAGAATTTGTGATGTATAGTAAGCTCAAAATTTTGAGAAAAAATACAAGATAAGCCTCACAAGGTTATTGGAAATATAATAAACTAGCGACTCACCCTCGTTTCGCTTGGATTAGTCCCCAGCTTGGTTCCCCATACAGACTATCATCCCCATTTTCACCCCCTTAAGGGATGATTTCCGGGATAAAAAGTATCCTATGTCCTTTCCAGGGTCTCAAACTATCTTTTTACAAAGTTTCATCTAAATCGGTTCAGTAGATCCTGAGATTACCCCCTACAACGTCACAAACTCGCAATCTCTCAAACCCTACCTCTTTATAATATTAAATATAGATTATAAGTTTTCTCTGTGTTTTTTCAGTCCGAATTACTTGAGGATATTTTCGTAGTGTTATCCTATTTTCGTTTAGAAAAATATTGTAAGTGTATAGATTTTACAATTGTAAGTCATCGATAAGCTGAATCGTGACTAAATTATGCTTAAAATGACCATGACAAAGAAAATGCTCGTACAAGTAACGCTACAGAAAGCATGAAGTGCGTAATACAATTTATAATTTCCTTCTCTGAGTTACGATGTGAAAACTACGATACTTTCTATTGAGCGAGCATACAGTATGTATAATTGCAGGCCTCCATTAACATTGTAATAACTTTAAGTTTTACATCTATACTATAATATTATAAAGCGGCAGTTGTTTGTTTGTTTGTTTGTTTGTTTGTTTGTTTGTTTGTTTGTTTGAACGCGCTAATCTCAGAAACTACTAATCCGATTTGAAAAATTTTTTGAGCATTATTAGCATTACCCGTTTATTGAGGAAGGCTATAGGCATATATCATAAATATAATATATTATATTCTATCTATTCCATACTAACCGTTAAATCGTATCTAGGGACGAATCCGGCGGAAGCGAGGGTGACTCGCTAGTTTCCTTACAATTCTGTTTATATAACGCTTACATTCCTTGTCCAGCCGAAAATTTATACCTTAATTCTTATTTTAGAAAAACAATTAGTGACTAAACTAAAAAAACTAAAAATAAAACCTATGAAATTGTGAACAAAACCTTACTTAGGGCTGCAAATGAGCGAAGCCAGAGTTAGTCGCTAGTCTTCTATACATATAATAGAATTGTAACTAATACATTAGATATTTTTGGAAAATCTTATTGAAATAAACATTATTATCGATACAAAGGCCGAATCTATAGCTTTTGGAATTTTTGTCTGTCTGTTACCGCATCACAGAAAAACCACTGATAGGGAGGGGCTTTGATGAAATTTGGTATGGTAATAACTGGTTATCCGGGTCAATAAATAGGATACTTTTTACCGTGGAAAAATGTCTCATTTCTGAGAAAAAATACAAAAACTGCAACGTAAGAGAATACTAAGTACTAATATGTAAAACCTAAGAATTTGGTTTTTGGTCATCTGAACGCGGGCGGAGCCGCGGGCAACACTAGTTCATATATACGAGTATGTATCTAGTGTCTGCTTATGTTATGTGATGCTCCCAACAATATGTTGCATAGTGCACAAACTTTCAAAATCTCATATCTTAGCTCGATCATTGAACTGTTGCGTAACAACCTGTTCTTCTCATACATTTCGCCCCAAGCACTTTGCTTCCACACTACTTTCCCCTTAATGCTTTTCACCATCGAATGCAATACTATATATACAGCGATGGTATATCGTATACTATTTGTTTTTATATATTTGGTTTTACAAATTTATATACTTATTGTATTGACTTTCTAATGTAACAGATAAGGCACAGTCCTAACAGAAGTTGATATATTTAAAATGTCTTCTTCCCAAAAGTCAGTTCTAAGTTGAGTTTATTGTCGCGGTAAAAATGTTTGCGGAAGTAATAAAGAAAATAAACAGGACGTAAATAGGAACTGATTGAATGTGCCATATGTTGATTCATACAATAATCTTTGCTCAAAAGATTTTTGGTACTTCATTTGCCTGGATTTATACATAACACCGATGAAACCTATTGATCTTTAAAGGAAAATTTAGAAAATAGCGTGGCTAACCAATATGAGACATTATAAAAAAATTGAGAAAATGAAGCGTCAAGTCGAGTGGTCGCACACCCTCGCGGCGGTTATGGCGATGTCCGGCGGCCGGTGTAGAAATCGGCCTAGCACATACCTTTTATTTCCCATTTTACTTTTTCCATTCGAGCTTTCTATCCAGTTGCTCATTAGTGGATCGATGATTGATTCTGTGAAATTAACGAGAGCTGTGGAAAATACGAAAATTCCTATATTCCATATGTATCTATGTAGAATGATTGACCAAATATAGATTTTTTGAAAGTTAACCATAAAAAAAACATTATGTATGTACACTATATGTATAATAATACACATTATGACTGTATCTACTCTATATATTTTAAATATAACTGTCTTTTCGGATTATTTTGCGGATTTATTTTGATTTTTGGGAGAGACTTTCTCCTGGCCATGTTTGCTGTAAACCAAACGTCGGGAACCAAAAATCAAAATAAATCCGCGAAATAATTCGAAAAGATAGTTTTCTTCACTCGGGTTCGTCCCTGCTTACGTTTTAACGTTTAGTATCGATTTCTCAGAGATGAGATATTTTCTCAGCTTCATCATACCAAATTTCATCAAAATCCCTCCAGTGGGTTTTCCGGGATGCGGTAACAGACAGACAGACAGACAAAAAATCTAAAAAGTGTAGATTCGGCCTCTTAATCGATAATAATATTTATTTCAATGAGATTTTCCAAAAAATATTAAGTGTACAGATTCGGCTCAGTTACAATTTTATTATATGTATAGATTTAAAATGTCAAATATTCGCGTAAATCTAAAATAGTATTACTCTATATATGTCTGTACGTTTATCGTTTTATTTTATTATAGTTGATATTTAGATTATTCTAGTGGTAATACTTTATTACCATATCCACCATATACATTACTTACGTTAAGTAATAAAATTATTATGTGCTTTAATATGCAGCCTGTAAAAACTTCGAATAAAACTCACGTATAGAGAAAAACTTCATAGTTAAGTAATGAAATAAAGTAATAGTAGTAACTTGTAGTAAATGATAAACAATAATATGAGGGTCGACGACCGCCTCGGGCTGGGAAAGCCGTGCCGGGTGACGGCGCTTTTAGAAGTTCGTGGACATGATTTATAGTTATTATTACTCGTTACTAGTTAATTGTCAGTCGGTTTGTTTATGTTTTATCTCAAGACCACTTAACATGCCTAAGTGATATCGCAACGTCGAACAGAGAGTTCAAGCAGCATCGTTGTACCACAGTGTTATAATCCATATGTAAAACTGTGGTTGTACCATCTTGACTTATGGGTATGAAGTTTAAATATGTTTTAATGGAGACAGTTAGTTGTATAACATAAACTCAATTTGTATTAAGTATAACGTGGTTAAATAGAAAAAAAGATAGATAAATTCTACATATTTTCTTCTTTCTCTTATCTTTTGCTAAAATGTACTTCTTAGAGAATACAAGAGCTAGCTAGATAACATCTTCCAAACAACTAGATATAAATAATTAATCAAATATCATTGAGTAGGTAAGTTTAAATTGTGATTCATGGTCACCGGACTCATTTAGTAGTTTTTGCAGTCCATTGATAGCTGGCAAAAAACGAGCAACAAAGCATCGTGTATCTGCCGTTAAGCCCATTGTTACTCACGTATGTACGCGTACGAGTGTGTGGTTGATAGCCACTTGTCGTTCTTTTTAATATTTTCAGAGAGAACGATTTATTTAGATAAAAACGATTTTAAGAAAAGCATTGAGAGAACACCCGTTTGTAGATCTGTTGCTTTTTTCATATATTTATATTTTTATAATATACTGCATGATGTATCGTGTAAACCTTCGTCCAATTTATTGTCATATTGTACAATGGATTCAATATTTGAATTACCATAATTAAGAAATGAAAGAAATTTACTCCTTACAACATCAACAACTGCCAGTGAAAGTCTGCCATCAAAATGAGCCCAGCTGTTTCGGAGATTAGCCGGGAACAAACAGACAGACAGACAAAAACTTTAAAAATTATGTTTTTCTTATAAATACATACTGCTTTTTACTGCATAATTTCTTATGCAGTAAAAAGCTGTTATTATGAAATTACAAACTGACACTACAATTTTATATTTTAAACTTACTTATGTATTTTATATTTGTAATTGCGGCTCTTTACTGTGCCATCTAGAAGTTTCATTTAATTCGTTGAGCTATTTTCGTATGATTCGCAATTAAAAACTAAA
Organism: Brenthis hecate; assembly: GCA_951806755.1. Classification (NCBI taxonomy): domain Eukaryota; kingdom Metazoa; phylum Arthropoda; class Insecta; order Lepidoptera; family Nymphalidae; genus Brenthis; species Brenthis hecate. The sequence goes on along the minus strand of OX638275.1, from coordinate 6,693,374 downwards.
ATAATGCTTTTTGTTTGTTTGTTGTTTGTTTGTTTGCGACATAGATATACAGTATTTACATGTAGAAGTAGTATGAAGTTAAACCCTTGCAATACAGTCACTTATCGGTCGCTTATCAACCGCTTTCCGTTTCGACAGTGAGAGTGGACGATTCGGTTGTGCATGCATTAGGTATATGATCGACTTCCAAATGAAAAGCTTCGAATGAAGTTTCGTGATGATGAGATTTATGGAACTTCACAAGATTTTGTGAAGTTGAATAAATTCTTACGCGGGTTTTTTTAAATCTTATTCGAAAATTCAATCAAATCAATTTCATAAATTTGCTGAATGGAAAAACTAAATAACAGTGACAGCGTTAGTATAACTCAACGAATAAAAAGCATAAGCAAATAAATGATGATTATATTTTATGTAAATATAAAAACTAATCGATTTAAATAAAAACTAAATAGTATTCGCTGGTTAGCACACCACTTGAAAGCGGCTGAACCGATTTGGATAATTTTTGATAACGTTTTTAAAAATTCGTGTAAGTGTCATAAAAAAACAATTGAAAGAATTGCTAGAAAATTTACTATTTAGCCAAAACTGAAAGTGTTTTTTTCTACACATTTTTTTATCCAAACATCACTAAACCAATTTATTTAGTATAGCAACGTCTGTTGGTTCAGCTAATTAAATTACTAATTATATTCAAACTTTTATTTTTTTTATTAAAATATATCTAAAATATTATACCATAACTTCCCCAGAACGAAATTACGTACGGATGTACCTACTTGATGTATACCATATAATATATATTATAAAACACATACATCAAGTATTGAAAATACGATCGTCAATCTGTCACACGTTACTACGAACAGTGAACATGTTGCAACATATCTCTTACTAAACACTCTAAGTACGCAATGTCCTATTGCGCACCCTCCACTGCACAGTACACGGCACGCCGAAACGTAAAAAAACAAGAAAATTTCATTAGAAGCGTGTATAACAATGAAATATGCTTTGCAACACTTTGTAAGTGCTCTGTTAAGTGTAATTAAGTGTTGGAGTAAATTAAATCAATTTCCGGTCAGCTCGTTTATAGCAACTTTTTTAACAAAAAAAAAATTCTGACGAATTGAGAACCTCTTCCTTTTTGGAAGTCGGTTAAAAAGAAGAAGTTTTTAAAATTATCATATTTATTTATATGTTAAGCGATACCTTGATGATTGTGAATCGATTTATATTTATGATGTTATTAGCATTGCCCGCGGCTCCGCCCGCGTTCAGATGACCAAAAACCAAATTCTTAGGTTTTACATATTAGTATACTCTTACATTGCAGTTTTTGTATTTTTTCTCAGAAATGAGATATTATATTATTTCCGCGATAAAAAGTATCCTATATGTTGACCCGGATAACCAGCTATCACTATACCAAATTTCTTCAAAAACCCTCTAGTGGTTTTTCTGTGATGCGGTAACAGACAGACAGACAAAAATTCTAAAAACTATTATAGATTCGGCCTCTGTATCGATAATAATGTTTATTTCAATAAGATTTTCCAAAAAATATTTAATGTTCTCTGTCAGTTTCGTTACAATTTTATTATACGAGTATGTATATGATGCAAGGCGTATATTTAAATCAAGATTAGGTTCGTTGTAATTAAAACTGAAAAGTACATTATTGACTTTATATAATTTTGTACTAAGCCTTTTGAATATTTTACAGTAACTTCAGTCATCCATGCTAATACTATACATGTTAAAGTTTGTTTGGATGGATGGGTGTTTGTTACTCAATCACGCCAGAACAGCTGAACGAATGTGGATGTTTGGCACACATATAGATTTTAGAGAGTTACTTTTTATCCCGGAAAAATGTACGGATCCCGTGGGATAGATTTGTTTTTGTCCAGGGACGAATCCTAAGCGAAGCGAGAGTAAGCCGCTAGTAGAAAATAGTCGCAAAAATCTAAGAGAGTTTAAACAAAATATTCATTTATCATTAAATTCGTGTTTTAAAATATTTTTGTTCTTTATCTATGAAATATGAATGTTACAGACAGAAAAATATTAAAACAAAATTTTTAATCAAAATGTGAGCTTTGATGTAAGCAATTTTACAGAGACCATGGTGCAATCACAAGCAGCTATTTCAATATTGTACCAGTATATATATAGACTATCACTTGCTTGCGGCTCTGCCTGCATATTTTATACTCCTAAAGATTATATAGTACCATTAGATAGCTTAAGTAACCCTTTTAAAAAGGCTATAAAATACAAAAATAATTTAAGTTAATTGAAGTGGTAGTTTTAGAGATCAATCCAGTACCTTTTTATTATGAGAAAGAATCTTACAGTCCCCTGCGCGTTGACGGCCTGCAGAGGTTTTCCCAGTTAAATATAAAGAAGTTATAAACGTTATAAATATAGTATTGTATGTATTCAGCCCTTTTTAACGTCCTACTGCTGGGCACGGGCCTCCCTTTAATACGAGGGGGATCAGGCCATAGTCCACCACGCTGACCAAGTGCGGGTTAACACACATGTCTTTCGAAAACTTGCTAAGTTCTCTAAGACATGCAGGTTTCCTCACGATGTTTCCTTCACTGTTAAGACAAGTGGTAATCATGTTAGAAATGATTCGCACATGAAAATATCAGAGGTGCGAGAGCCGGGATTTGTTCCCGCTTCACTCGGTTTCTCAAGCGAGCGCGTTACCACTGGGCTACCACTGCCTTGATTGTGAAATATAGTATCACTAGCATTGCCCGCGGCTCCGCCCGCGTTTAGATGACCAAAAACCAAATTCTTAGGCTTTACATATTAGTATACTCTTACAATGAAGTTTTTGTATTTTTTCTCAGAAATGAGATATTTTCCCGCGGTAAAAAGTATCCTATATGTTGACCCGGATAATCAGCCATCATTATGCCAAATTTCATCAAAATCTGTCCAGTGGTTTTCTCGTGATGCGGTAACAGACAGACAGACAGAAAGACAGACAGACAAAAATTCTAAATACTATAGATTCGGACTCTGTTTCGATAATAATGTCTATTTCAATTAAATTTTCCAAAAAATCTTTAATGTACAGATTTGACTTTGTTACAATTTTATTATATGTATAGATAGTCACATATTTTATCAAAATATTTAAGAAGTATGATAATTTGAATGTAATATAATATTTGAATGCCAAGTGCCGGTCGTCGACCGCGGCGGCTCTGTGGAGCGAAACTGCTTACGAAATTTCAATAATGAGCCCTTATTATCTGCAATTGTATTTATGCCCACCAGTTCAGTGGCAGCGTGGCGGCAGGCATGCTGGGAGGTATAAGTTTCGTTCATGAATTTAATATGGATTTGTTTCGTTTTAGATTTTTTTTGTTTGTTGTTTTTTGCCGTTACATGCGTATTTTATCATCTTTTTGGTGTAACACTGAATGATTTATATTTTTTATTCAATTATACTATTTTTTTTAATTTATTTAATAAAGAACAAAACTCGCACAATTTAGAGTGATATTTTTAATTTCCGATATACTTATAATTTGCAAAAGTGACTAAGCAACAATTTGAATTTCCGGCATGAAAAGTCTATACGAGCATCACTCACTGCCTCATAAACTATGTTTTTGTAAAAATCGCGTCGATCCGTTGCTAAGGTCTTGTGTAAAGGAAGGACAAACTAACAAAATTTGGGCATTCATAACATTAGTAAGAATATTTCCCATTTTACTATGAAGGGATAAGTTCACAAGAATATTTTACCGTTGCCATGGGAGACGGAAGACTCCCATGCCGTCGTCGCGAGGCAAATAAATCATTTTATAAAGATAATGATCGACGAACTGTCACCTGGCAGAAAAACTTGAGCCTTCAAATTGTCTTTAGATGAGAATTGATGCTGGGAAAATAGACTTAAAATGTAGAGATCTTAGTTACACACATCAGGAATCACGATGTATGGTTTTTTGTGGTAGATACATTTAAATTTATGTAAGTTTGAAATCCAAGCGTGTGTCTATATTTAATGCAGAAGTGTTTGATGTGTTTGTATGTATACCACTTTTTAAAACTTTGTTAGCGTGCTTAACAATAGCTGTCACAGGTTATTGAAGTTATACGTCTTTTGGCACGTTTGAATTAATTATGAGTGTAAAATTTTTATGATGCGTGCGCACACCGACAGCCAAAAAGCGACATGATGATTATGTGTAAGCGACATGATGAAGTTAGCTGCGTTCGTTTTACAAACAGAATTGTGACATACGGGATGAAATCTTTAGCTACTTTTGTTCTGTTACGCCAAACAAGTATAACTCCTTACGTGCGTACATATTCGTAAAAAAGTACACACACACAGTGTATGTATTTAGATGTATGTATTATGTTCTCGTAACTCCTAAATGGCTGAATTTTGCTAAATTATAGATGTATCTTGATAACTCGAATGTCATGTATGAAACATGTATGAAAATGAAAATAATAAATAATACTTTTAATTATAATGTTTGACTTAAAAATACTTAATTCATCTAATAAAATTTTTATTAATCAGTATAAAATATAATTTCGTACAGTTATAATAAGAAAATTCATTATAACATACGTACATCTTAAGTGTTTTCCCACGCGTCTACCGTAATCTCTATTATAGTTTAATTCACACTTTATATTAATCTCACAGAAGCCTCAGTTTTTTCTTCGAAACGGGACTCAAATTCACATACTACAATATAAATAATAATTAATAACAGAAATTCGAAAAAAAATACATAAACATATTAAAAATAGGAGTTTTTACAAATAAAGCAATTTAATTGTTTTACTTTACATGTATATTCAGTTAGGTTGTTAATTAATCTTTTAACAAAAGATTAAATTCTTTAGTGCTGACTCTTAAGGAGTACCTATCTAACAAAGCGGCTTAGACAAGATGTCCATTCTAAAATTGTTGAAGAAAAAACTTCTAAAAATATATATGGGAATATTATAATTCTATGACATAACGATTAAATTTGTCATTTCAATATAATTTTAAGTATTTTTGAGTGTCATCTGTCTAAGCCTCAAAGTCGCCTACAGTTTTATATGTATGTACCTCCTACTAGCAGCTCACCCTCGCTTCGCTCGAGTTCGCCTCTAGAAAAACAAAAAACAAATCTAACCCACGGGAACCTATGCGTATTTCTGATGTATGAGCTATACAGGGTCATTTTTAATTTACTGAAAACCTTTTGGGAATATACTATTTACATCATAACAACAACATCTGTAACAAGAAAAAATAATATTTCTTAAGTTTTTATTTTCATACAAAAATAAAAAATTTTTTTTTGCACCTTCTTAACTTTAAAGTTCTAGCATCTGGCCAAGTTTCTATGAGTAAGCGCGGTTTCCTACACCCCTCCACCCCTCCCCCTCCACCGGACACGCACTTTCTTTTGCTAATGCTGGACTATTACCGTTTAGAAGGTGCCATAAAAATATATTTTTTTTGTTAAATTTAAGATATATTATTTTTTTCTTAGAGATGTTGTTGTTATGTTGTAAGTAGTGTATCCCCAAAAGGTTTTCAGTAAATTAAATATGACCCTGTATTATTGTAAAGTTTAATTAAAATCCATTCAGTAGTTTTTGCGTGAAAGAGTAACAAACATCCATACATCTATACTTCCAGACATCCATACATCCCCACAAACTTTCGTCTACATAATATTAGTAGGATTAGTAGGATGTACTTATATAATAAAGATCTATTTATAAATAAGCAAAGACAAAACAGTAGCTACCTCCTCCCCTATTAGTCAACCGATTTTTTTTTGTTTTTTGTTTAGTAGCGTTTGACGAGTTTTAGTGTTATTAATAAAAAAATGTATTATGGTCGTATTTCGACCACTGGACGAACACTTGTTATTATAATCACAAGAATTATAGATTCACCAAGCTTTCAAAGTCTGATATAAGACACGTAATGCATTTTGCGATGTCACAAATCAATGGTTCCACATAATTTGACGTATAACCTTTACTGTCACGGCGGCCTGCGATTTAGCCACTACATGGTTTTGCAACTTGGCCGATCCTTTAAAATAATCATTATTATATGTTTATGTGATTTAGCACAACATTTTAAGATATAATATGTTAAAATATAACTTACATCTAAACCTGTGTCTTACTGGCTTATTAAATAAATGTAGGTACAGTATAATATAAGTACTACACGCCAATAGGCCGTTTTAATTTTTAACTTTGTTTTTTGAATCTTTGTTAATTGCTTCGCTAATTTCGTTATTATCGATGTATGAATTATTATTAATATTAATAATTGTTATCTTTGATATGTAACGATCGCCTCAGGAGTCAGGATTATTAAGAAAATTTGTCAAATTTTAATCTTTATACATATACAAAGGATCTGGTGTACGTGTGTTTGTAATTCTTCTCTTAAACGGCCGGGCCGAATTTTGAATATCGCTTGTAGGATTGTAAATGTAGCTCATATACTTTTAGATGCCATAAGATATATACAACATGCATACAAAATATTCCTCTTACTTTCGAAGCCAATTCAAGGGTCTACAGTTAAAAAATACCTAAGCAAACTTATTTTTCCATTTATTATGTTACTGTCATTCAGATTTACTTATACAAGTGTACTTCTGTAGGAGTGTCTGCGAGTATCTCGAAACTTCGCGACTTGTAGTACGCGCGACCTTAGTACTGGCGCGTACAAAATAACTAATAAGTAGGTCTGTTGAAAATGATATAGTAACTCAATAAATATTCTATTACAAATCACTACATATTATAAAATAAAGTCCCCGACCGCGTATGTCTGTCTGTCTGTCTGAACGCGATGAACCCAAAAACTACCGAAGATATTTTAATACTATTTTCACCAATAGATGGAGCGATTCATATGCGAGTATTTTATACAGTAGAAAAGAAAAAGAAATTAAACGTTGTAAATAATTTTTATACAATACTCTGTGCCAAACAGTAGCAAATAAGCAACTTAACGGCAAGTTTAAAAAATTATAATTGAGATAATAAACATAATTGGTGTACTATGGACATGGTCGTGTTCTATATGTGTTGAAAGTTTCATCCAAGTTAGTTTAATGGCTTACAAAAAATTAAGTCATAAACATACATACATTTTAACACACTTTTTACTTTTATATTTATAAAAATGATTTTTATTAGTTTAATGTAAAGTACTCCTATATAGTATCAATACTTCTGTAATACAACACTATTTTCTAAGATATTTTCTCATATAATTCTTTAGTAAACTTCTCAATATCTATTAAGCTTACAACACTGCTGTAACTGACAGTACATACATAAACCAATCTAGCGTCTAGGGCCGTCCCTTTCACCTGCTAGCCCTACATTCTAGGTCTAACGCCAATTCCACTTGCCAAATATCCTGTCATACTGAATTATGAAATGCTACCGCACATTGTCGATTTTGTTTAGCCATACTTACAAATATAATTTAAACAAAATAAACTCTTTGCAACTGATGGTCTACTTAGGTTTAATGGCTAAGCCGATTTTGATGGATTGCGGTTATCTCAGTAACGTATTTTATCTTAATTAGACTTTAACCTATATATCAAACCCAAGATCTGATGATTAGAAAAAGTTGCACTACCCTTTGATTAATAGGTACAATGTACATCTCTCGATTCATTATAAGTTATACTCGTATGTAAGTAATATCTAACAATGATCAGATTATAATGACTCACTTGTTAACCGAAGCAACCATTTAAGCATCATTCGACTTTCTATTTGTCAGCACTAATCTTCGTAACATACAAAAGAAAGGAAATATATGAACATTATTAATAATAATATTTATTAAAATTTCTATTAGAAAATTAAGGACACTCGTGTGAAGCCGCAAATTGCGGCTAGTAATAAATAAATGTAAATATATTGGGACATTAACACACAGCACCATCTAGTCCCATGGTAAGCTACGAGGCTTGTGTTATGGATACCAGATAGTTGATACACTACACATATATAAGTCTATATACATACATATAAACACTCACGACTGGAGTATAAACATTCGTGCTCATCACACAAATGGCCCCCGCGGTACCCGCGATTGATCGCACAGCAAGTACGGTCACTACAAACTCAGCCAAACAGTAGTTACTATGAATAACTATATCTTTACTTAGTATACTTTTACAACAAATACTTATATAGATCAGCGGTTAGCACAATCTCTCAGGATATCAAGTGAATTATTACTAACAAGTTACTCAATTTGGTACGGTCTGAGGGAAATCTGAGAAGAACACGACAAGTAAGTAGTTTCCATCTTCTGGCTCGCTGCTATTCAGGCCACGTACGTGTCTAGTAATTACGAGCCATAAATGATAGTTTAATTTTCCTATACTGTGATCTTTTAGAACTTAGTTTAGTACATATGTAAATTATTAAAATTTTAGAGTTCGAGAGGTATTCTAAAACCGTACCTAAATATAATGGTTACTACATATCCCTAGTGACGTAGACTTCGGAATGGAGAAGTTTGCTGATGTAATTAATATCATATTTAACTCAATGGAAATATAATATAGATCAAAACTAATAAATCAGTGAAAAGTGTTTTGAAATCTATCAATAAATGACTGAGAAATTAATTTAAATGTCGCTCGTTCAGGTCGTGTGACGTCGCGAGATTATTCTTGCAAGCGCAAATATAAAGTTTCATAACTTTTTCATTTGTCGAGATATTTTATATTTTTTTCTTGTTCTAATTACTCTATCATTTGAAATTTTAACGTACCTAAACTTTTATAAGCATAATATTATATAGACTTTAACTAGTGGTAGTTTATGTAGTGGCTAGCATGTACGGCTGCACACCCGGAGGTCCTGGGTTCGAGTCCCGGGTCGGGCCAAGTTTAGTTATTGAGTATTTCTGTATATTAAGCCTCAGTAACAGCCCGGAGTTGGAAAGTTGGCGGTGTTTCACCCCCGTGCCTCGGAGAGCACGTAAAGCCGTCGATCCTGCGCCTTAACTCTCACTGGTCGTGTCGAGTGGTCGTCCCACCGGAGTATGAGAGTGACAGGAATAGAGAGTGCACGTTGTGTCTGCGCGTACACTTGTGCACTATAATATCTCCTGCGCAGTTGGCTAGTCTCAATGAGATTGGCCGCCGTGGCCGGAATCGGTCAGGAGAACATCATCATATAGACTAAATAGTCAGTTTGCGAGAAAATCTTACTCCTTTAGCTAAGATATAAGTAAATTCAAAATAGCAGGTCAGCACATTTAAACATTGAAGTTATAAATAATCTACCAGTTAATAATCGTAAGAACATGATTATTAATTATTTGAAAATGTTACAAAAAACTGTTTAAAAATAGGTATTAGTAGTCATATAAATAAATAAATTAATAAGTTGGGACATTAATACACAGGACCATCTAGTTTCATGGTAAGCTACAGATAGTTGATACATTATGCATATGTATATAACTTTAAATACATACATATTATGAATGCCCAGCGGGCCTCGAACCCGCGAAAGCTGGCACAGCAAGTAGGGTCACTATACGCTGAGCCAAACGTCAACATATTACATAATAATGAAGAAATAACATTTTAAGTTCATTCAAATCTCAATTAAGATCAATTTTTGAAATTCCTACGTATTATTTTTATGATGTAAAACGGGATATCACTAGGTTTTCCACTGTTATGAGATGCCTATATTTCGGCACAGTGGGTAGGTATATTAAAAAAATATTGTCAATGACGATGAAATATTAAAAACTTATATTTTTAAGAAATATATGTACTACTTAACAAAAAGTAATTATTAAAATTAATTATTTTGTAACATATTTTACTTTGTTGGTTCAAAAAATATGCACACTTACGTCTTATATTGTATTCACGCGGACGTCGAAATCAGTTACCAATAGACTAAACGAATTTAGAGTTTAGTTACGCTTGATATATATCAAAATTACATATATTTCACTATTTATAGTATTGTAATATAAACAATAATGAGACACTTGTTACCCAACCGCCTGCGCGCGTTTAGTTCTCACGATAAACGTAAACACATTATTCACTTCTGTGAAGTTGAGCAAGGTTGATCTAAAAGGACTTAGTGTTGCAGAAATGCGTTTGCATGGCAAATATATCGAAGCGCATATTTTCCACTACTATTTATTTACATATTTGTACTATAGCTACTCCACCTTACTTCACTTTTTCATATCTTCAACTTTATTTTGAGAAGTATAATTATTAATTAATGTAAAAGCATGTTGGTTGGTTTGTTCATTTTTGGGGGCTAGATAGATACATAGGATCATTTTTATTTCAGGAAATTAAACGGTTTTTGAGTGTCACGCGATATCTAGAAAGTATAAATACGTCGTCCACAGGCAAAAACTAGGCAATAATAAGTAAGGTTTCTTGTTGTATCTAATAATAATTATTTCAAAATACCAATATTTTACGTGTTGTTCCACCACAGTCCACTGTTGCGACAGAGTATATACCTATATGTGTGCAATCATTTTTTATTTACATGACAATTCGTCGCACCTGTACTCGTAGCTCACTCAATGACAAGCATAGATAGTTGGGCAAGAAACAAAAATGTCAAGGTTTCGTTAATAGATTTTGAGCTATGAACTGTGAATTATTATGGGTATTAGAGTATATTTACATCGAGTAAAAACGTAATATTAAGTCAATCTCCATTTGTAATATATTTTTGCGCAGTGACTTTTAAAATTTAGAACATCAGTTGTACTCTTAGAAATAGAGACCTTGTATGTATCTCATTATATATCTGACATAGTGTTTTCTCTTAAATCTTTCTGCTGGAAAAAGTTGATATTCGCTATGTACTCGTATATAGAGTCCCATAACCCGTTACGGACGATTTACCCGTTACGATGTAAGACGTATGACGTACCTATGCTTATCGTCATTTTAGGGGGGCGGCAAATATCTAAAATTATACGAAAATCTATTTTTAATATATTTATTTTTGAATATTCTCAACTAAAAATTAAAAAATATATAGTATGAAAGTTATGGACAGAATATTTGAGTGTAAAAGAAAAAAAACATTAAATTTTCATAATTGCCCGATGGCACTTGGCCATTTTTTCTAAATTATATGTCAATCAGTATTTAAAAAATATATAATTTAATTTTTGTAAGCATTTTTTCAAATCAATTTAGTAGATTCGTCTCGGATAAATAAAATTATTTTATTTCATCATTTCGACGTTTCTCACGCTGAGATAACTAAGATCCTGAAGGTCATCTACATATAGGCACCTTTTTTAAATTGTTTTTAGGGTTCCGTATTCGAAGGGTACCAAGGGGACCCTATTACTAAGCCTCCGCTGTCCGTCCGTCTGTTTGCAGACTGTAACTCATGATTTGTAACAAAGATAGAATTGAAATTTTCTGTGTGTTTTCTACTGCCGCTATAACAACAAATAATAAAAAACCAAGATGGTGAATTTCAAAATGTCCACCATGTATATTTAAAAAAACGATTAGTACGACATAGTGTTATATCTTGTACGATGATACGGAGCCCATCGTGTGTGAGTCCAACTCGCAGTTGACCGGTTTTTCCAATTAATTTTATTTATTTATTTTTATTTATTTGTAATATTACTGAAACAATTGCTAATAATAATCACGATATTTCAATAGTTGATAGTTTGTAAAATATAATGGCTGTCTCAGTAATGTTAATCTGTCAGAGCTGCGGCAAGTTTCGAAAGTGCTCCAGATGTATTGTGGTCGCAGACACCTGCTTTTACGCTTTTTGTTCATATTTAACTTGAATTATGAGAAAATATTTACTGTACTGCTTTTTCATACTTAAATTAGCCCTTAAAACGGCATGACCGTAATAATTTGACACACAATATACTTTATAGTAAGCTCATTAAATTATGTTAAACGCTGGCAATTGTTCACTTCGAGAATGTGTGCTTTGTACAATTTTAGTTTCACCAAATTCCAAAGTCTCGTGGATTTTTTTCATTGGTTCTTAGTTTCGTACCAATAACTTACATCATTTTAATTAAGTTTTAACAGTTTTTACGTGTTAATATGTTATAGTAGTGTTTATAGAAATATACTCGTATTATATATACATGAATATCCTTTAGAATCTATGTAAAAAATGTATTAAAACCTTTTTCAATATTAAAAATAGTTACTAATAAAAGAATGGCAGCGAAACTTACATATATATCATTATTCGAAAGATGCTTGGCAATAAACTTGAGTTCATGTGGAAAGGAAAATCACAGCGCGTGTTTTCTTAAAGTCCTCGCACTGGAAAAAAGTCAGGGTGGGTGATTAGTGTAGATATACGATACAATAATACAAAAAACAAGTGCTATTGACATATGGGCTCTTGACAGGGCCTACAGGTGAGGTCGGTCTCAAATAGCCGTAAACGTGGTGCAACACCGCACCGCGCGCCGAAGTATTTCGCAATCAAAATATAACATTTAAATTTTAAAGTCATTGTCCGCGACTGACTGCTAGGATATTGTAATTAGGTACATACATCTGAAAGTTAATGAGATGTCCAACTCAGCAAAGTACCCCGATTTTGGCTAAATATATACAGATAAAAAAGTAAATATATACAGAAGTTTTGTTTTTAAATGAAATCGTAAATAAGCGTGCTGATTCATTAAAATTTGTTAGTACAGTTTTTAACATAACTCCCATACATTTGCTCAATAAAATAAAAAAAAAAACAGATAGAAAAAAAGCCAAACACGGGTGAATTTGGAAAAACACACTTATTCCATAAAATAACCTATTATCTGAATCAAGACGTGTCTATAATAGAAAAAAGGCGTATAAAATTTTATTATATCTCTCCAATATCCTAAAGCGATATTTCTATATAATATAATATTATTAAATTAACACGAATGTCAAAATAACGTTAACAAAGTTAGCGTCTATTCAAACGTAGATTTCACCGATATGGGATCAATTACCCGACGAGGTTTGGAGGAAAGAAAGTTATCGCCAGACGTGACGTGGTCCCCGCGTCGATTGTCAGAGTCGCGGTAAGTTGTTTATTTGCTTCACTGGAGATGTAAAAAAGATACAAATCGTGTGCAACAAATATTTTTTTCTAGAAACTCTAGAAAGTTGTGGAATATTGGCAAAGTGACAAATGACAATGTACAAGATAAGAGCTTTACCAATGTATTCTAATTTAGAATGAAGCTTTAAGATTAATACAAACAAAAAGACAATACAATTTCGTACCTTTTACTCCTGCTTGTCAACCTATTTTTGTTTTTGTTTAGTATTTATTGACGAGCTTAAGTGTTATCAATAAAAAATATGCTTGTATTTCAACCACTGGGCGAACACTCGTCTTATTAAATAACTAGCATTGCCCGCGGCTCCGCCCGCGTTCAGGTTACCAAAAACCAAATTCTTAGGTTTTACATATTAGTATACTCTTACAATACAGTTTTTGTATTTTTTCTCAGAAATGAGATATTTTCCCGCGGTAAAAGTATCCTATATGTTGACCTGGATAATCAGCTATCATCATACCAAATTTCATCAAAATCTGTCCAGTGGTTTTCTCGTGATGCGGTAACAGACAGACAGACAAAAATTTTAAAAACACAAAAAATAGATTCGGACTCTGTATTGATAATAATGTCTATTTCAATAAGATTTTTCAAAAAAATATTTAATGTACAGATTCGACTTAGTTACAATTTTATTATATGTATAGATTATCTACATCGTGAATGTATAAGCTGCTGTAATCTTGTAACAAGATTTAATCTTTGATATATCGCAATCAATTAAAAATAATATGTTATATATGGAAATGATATATTTCAGCGATATATTTCAGAATATAATAGAGAACAAGAGATTGCTTCAGTGGAAATGGACGAACACATGAGCAAAAACATCGAGTAGTTTGATATGTGTACATCAGTGACGAAGTGTCCATATAAGACGTCTTACCTTAAAATTATTTTGCTATAATTTTACATACATTTAATTTTTTAAATGTGTAAATGTTCTTTTGGAATTATATATATATATATATATATATATATATATATATATATATATATATATATATATATATATATAATAGCATTATTACTTTCTGCATTAATACGTATATAAAAATTGTATATTTTTGGAACGGCTTAACTCTGCTAAAATTTCACCCTTCGCCACTGGTGTACATAGGCTTAATAGATCTATACTGTAAAAACTACTAAACAGCTCCGATACAAGAGTACAACTTGGAACCTTCAAAAAATCTATTGCATATTTAGTTCACATATTTAAAATGCAAGTAAGCCCGTACATAGGAAACAGTATTTTGCATGTCTTCTAAGATCCATGCTTAGAAAGTGTGTCGTAACCGGAAGCGCTTGCGCAAGACATTAAAACATCTGTTAACAAGATCAATATATCATTACTACATCATCCCTGACGAAGATAAAAATCTACAGTAGAAGTTTCAGTTTATACAAGTTATGCTAACCATTAATTTAAATTCAAAAGGAGACTTGTTAGTTGATCCTCCTTTGTGTAGCAAGGGTTCGACGTGATTTTTTGACTAACTACTAAGAACTTTTGTATCTTAATAATCTTCATAAATTCCGGTATTTCTGTATTTTTATAAGTTCGGGTTTTTATTTAAAATCGATTTTCGTAATTTTTTTAATGAACATGTTTCATATAGGTACATTTTAAGATTTAATTATAGTTCTTTCTTTCAGTTCCAGTGTCAGTTTGAACTGACTTAAACCCATTTTACCCTAAATGCTAGTAAAGTCCAAGGTCGATTGTTAATGACCCTTTTTATATAGATATTTATGTGCTAGACAAGGGCTATTTTCTTGGTGTACCTACGTTATGTAACTAAGTTTAGCAAATTTTTAAGAAAATACCTATAGACAAAAGGTTGCCCTGTCTGGTGCACGTAATTGTTTGTGAGAGTCTTCTTATAACTTCTAATTTATCTACATAAAAGACTTAAAATATATATGACATATATTCCCGCAGTAAAAAGTATTCTATATGTTGACCCAGATAACCAGCTATCATCAAACCAAATTTCATTAAAATCTGTCTACTAGTTTTCCCGTGATGCATTCCCAGAGAGACAGACGTACAGACCGACAGACAGACGGACAGAAATTCTTAAAACTATAGATTTGGCCTCTATATCGATAACAATGACTATTTCAATAAGATTTTCGAAAAAATATTTAATGCACAGATTCGACTCCGAATTGTGTATAAAAGATAAATTTCTCTAACAGTGTAACTTTATATTTAAAAAGATGGTTATCGCATGAGACCCATAATTACCTAACAAGTAAAAGAATAGTTAAAATCATAGTTTAAATTAAAGTCAACATTATTTATAAGACATAGGAATTTTACATTTTTACTATAAATAAAAACTCGCTGCTTAATCAAACAGTATCTGGGCTACTGAGCTTCGCTCGGAGTTTTTGGCCTACAGTACCATTTTCTTTTTTTTGTTTAAACTTAAAACTTGAATAAATATTTAAAAAAAAAACAAAATTAAAAACTTTGTATGCGACCGAGATTCGAACGTGGACACCTGTGATTGTTGATCTTGCACATTGGCCGCTTGACCACGATGATTATGCCCGAGCGTGCAAATTACCGGCCATATTTTGCGTGGAATAATGCAAAAGTAAACTACATGAAAACTCGAAAATATGCGTTTTAAATATATAAGATAGCTTATCGCGAAACATGTATACATTAGTACCTGGGTACAATAGATAATAATAATTTATATAGCTCTATTCAGAACCTCCTGGTGTGATAAAAATATTTTCAAAACTTGAAACATTTCCGCGCTAAGATGGTAAATTTTAAAAATGAAAGCTCTTAATTATTCAATATGAAAGTGGTCGGTAATCTAGTTTACGTTAACAGCTAAAATCTACGCAATATGGTAATGCCCGACCCACTTGGCTCGTGTGAAGTGTTGCTGCGAGAGGTCACCACTCACAGGTTCTTTTACGTGATGAGATTACCATTTGCTTAATTTTATTTAGATTCTAAGACTATGACCCCAAAATTTTTGCACACCATAGTGTGCCAAACTTTACAGTCATATTCTATTAGCAGTAAGTCTAGCTTTAATTCTAGGCAGTGGTAGCAATGGATAACGCGCTCACTTGGGAAACCGAGTGAAACGGGTTCAAATCCCTTGTGTCGCACCTCTGGTGTTTTCATGTGCGAATCATTTCTAGCATGATTATCACTTCCCTTACGGTGAAAGAAAAGATCGTGAGGAAATCTGCATGTCTGAGAGAACGTAGCAAGCTATCGAAAGACATGTGAAGTCTGCTTATCTGCACTTGGCCAGCGTAGTAGACTATGGCCTGATCCTCCTCGTATTGAAGGGAGGGCCGTGCCCAGTAGCGGGACGTTAAAAAGGGTTGAATAAAATACTAGCTTTAATATTTTAATTGTCAAATGTCAACCTTCTTGATATTAAAATGTATCTGTCCGTTTTTGTGACTTGTTGTATACGTCTTCGTACTCAACAGCTTTTACTGTCTTATGCATGGGTAGGTTCCGCATCAATTGTATATAATATTACCAATACATTTTTTTTATTTAATTGTCTATTTATTAGACTAAACAAGGGAAAACCAGTAAGTAATTTATGATTGTAAATATTGTAGGTTTCTATTATCTGAAAGGTTTAAATATCTGAACTTTACTTAACTGTTCATTTTATTAAAGGATCCTAAACATTTAAAGAAGGTCAAGTCGCGAAGTAAATGATGATAGAAGAAGCCAACGATATATGTAGTCTGTTCTCTCTCTCTAACCCGCAAGAGATGTAGCTTGAAGTTATGTATGTTAATAAAGAAAACAGGATTCTTGATTCATATTAGATGTTGGCCAAATATATTGGAAAGTTTGGTGCGATATGTTATTCTAAAGCGCGAACCTCTCATAAATCACAGTTTCCATGTCGCTGTGCCTTAGAGAGCTGGCCCGTCACTCACGTACAAATGCTGTACTAACGACTGAAGGATGTCAGATGGAGAGAAAAGATACACAAAGTACGAATCCAGACGATAATTTTTCAGTAATAAAATGTTACAAATATTTCATATAATATGCTAAGATCTGTATAGCTCTTTTTCTATGTGCTGTATGTATGTAGACAACCACCTATAGCGAACAGTTAAACTTAATATTATTTCTTTATTTTTAAACAGAATCTTTTATTTTATTAAAGATCCTTTGTACGATATTAATAAGAGTAAAATAAAATATCTAGCATCTACTAACAAATTATTCGTTAAGTTATCGTAGAAAACCAAACTAATATTCCATAAGTGAGCTATAGATAAAACATAACTTTTACTCTACCGCTTTCTGTTATAATCGCAGAATATTATTTAGTTCTTACCTTGTTGCTCGACGCTCACGTCCAGTGTATGACAAATATTGTGAAAACAAGTCGTCAATTTGATCGCGAAATGTCTGCAAATTCCACATTCCTGAGACGTGTTTGCATACAATGTGTATTACAGCACTTGCTCTTATCGCGACGTGCGATGAATTCGCTAAAGCAGTGAAAATAAATTTTGACTATTTATTGCTGTGTATACATGTGTGTTACATTGTGAAGGTTTATTTAAATAACTATCATCTTATGTTCATCGTAGTATGGTAAAAGTTCATAGCGCCTCGTTATTGCATTCTCATTTCTTTTTACCTATATATTTAATGAACTTAGAAGCATTACATAGGCGGTATTTTCAACTACTTAAATGAGAATTTCGAATTATATAGATAACTAGCGACTCACCCTAACTTCTCTCGGGTTTGGCTTTTTGGCTTAAGGGATTATTTCTGGGATAGAAAGTATCCTATGTCCTTCCCGGGGTCTCAAACTATCTTCTTACCAAATTTCATCTAATCCGTTCACTAGATCCAGAGATTACCCCCTACAACGTCACAAACTCACAAACTCATAATTCACAAACTCCAAACTTTACCTCTTTATAATATAAGTATAGATAAAAAAATATGTAGAAAAGCACTTAGTATCAATTACGAACAAAAACACGATATAAAATTCATAAAATTAAAAAAATAAAAATTAAGCCATAAATTTTTTATCTATAAATAATGTTGACACTAATTTTTATGAGTTTACATTCCTTTCATTTTTATTAGGAATGCTAGGATCGACTAGAAAGCTAACACTATTCAGTAAATTAAGATATGAATGATATGCAAATCTGTTAGAGTTGGGTAATTAATTAATTTTATATTTTACAGTGGGTTCGCTTCCAGGTTAAGGCTAGTATTATATTTATTACTAAATATATATTGATGTAATAAATGTTCGTCAGCACATAAAATCAGGTATCAGTCACAGCGACATGATTCTCAAGATATTATTATAGTGCGCTCTGCATCACTCCCAGAAGATCAGATATAGGTCTTATGGCTTAACATAGGTACAGTGTTCACTAAATTCCCAATTTAATTTAGAAATATTTTTTAATATAAATATTACTGATCCGACCAATATCTGATTCAAAGACCTTTAAATTCCAAAAGCATAAGGTAGCCACCAGATAAACAAGACAGCATCAGCTACCTAAGCTATTTGTGTCGACTGTAGAATAGTGGAACAGGTGAGGAAATGGTTAGTTAATTTACAGTTCCCACGACTCACGTTTACTATTATTCTACGAAAACTTGATTAAGATTTAAGGCTAAGATCTAAGAGAGACAATACCGAGATATCTAATTCTAATCAAAGTTGAAAAGTAAAATATTTCATAACCATTATAATAAAATTTCACACGAGTCCTTATACGCTTTGGTAAAGACCAATTTTATATTCGATAATAAAAATTAACTAAGTTATGAAGTCAGTAAACGTGACAGTAAGAGATCCTGCACACTGCAGACTTTCTATCAGCTAATAGTTAAGACGGGTTAATAATTAGTGCTTTGGTATCAGTCGATAATATCATACATCTTCATGCTCATTTTGAACCTGAGTAAACTAACCAATAGAAAGTCAGCAGTGTGCGGGGGCTAGTAAACAGGTCTTAAGCATCGCAAGTGTATCAAGGTGGTTGGGTCCGAGTGTTTGTTCATTAGTCAATAGTGTAACAAGAATCTCATATATGTGTCAAGTTTGACATCTTATTTTACACATAGCTTATTTAATTTACCTCGTTGTCATTTGCCTCGGTAGTGTAGTGGCTAGCATGTACGGCTGCACACTCGGAGGTCCTGGGTTCGAGTCCCGGGTCGGGCCAAGTTTAGTTATTGAGTCTTTCTTTATAGTAAGTCTCAGTAACAGCCCGGAGTTGGGAAGTTGGCGGTGTTTCACCCCCGTGCCTCGGAGAGCACGTAAAGCCGTCGCTTCTGCGCCTTAACTCTCACTGGTCGTGTCGAGCAGTCGTCCCACCGGAGTATGAGAGTGACAGGAATAGAGAGTGCCCTTGTGTCTGCGCGTACACTTGTGCACTATAATATCTCCTGCGCAGTTGGCTAGTCTCAATGAGATTGGCCGCCGTGGCCGGAATCGGCTAGGAGAACATCATTTAATTTACGTCGAGTGCAAGAGGATTTTTAATTTCAAATTTCACAAAATCGTTCACTCAATGTGATGGACCAAAAGCCCACCAGGAAAGGAAACGCCTCATAACTGAGAGGAACTAGCAAAGGAATCTCAGCAAAATACTATTAAAAATGCCAAAGTTTTTAGTATTTTGATGGAACTGGAGTAAAACATAGGTTCCTGTTATTCACCTGCTATTGTACCTATGGTGAAGGAAAACATCGTGAGGAATCCTGCATGTCTGATAGAACCTAGTAAGTTTTCGAAAGACCTGTGAAGTCCGCCAACCTGCACTTGGTCAGCAGTACAGTAGTGGACTACGGCCTGTCCTCCTTGTACTGAAGGGGGCCCACGCCTAGTAGGGGGACGTTAAAAAGAACTGAATACTTACATTGTACCTACACTGCATACCTACCTTAGTTTCATACGTCGATATAAATCAATAAACAATATTTAAATAACTAAATAACGACCTTGTTATAGAACGCATAATTAGTGGATACAATGCTTAATAGTAACTTGGCATTTATTCATAATGTTTGGGGTTAAACGAAACCGCAAAAGCGAGAGGTGAACCGCATTCCAGCGATCTGATCGCGACTCACTTGTAACGTATTATATCATTGCGATCAACATCTCTAACTATTATTGTTCATACGTTCATAGTTCACTGGCGACCCCCCGGCTTACCTTGTGTGCTTCAAGCATATCCCGTGGGAACTACTTTATATTTCAGGATGAAAATCAGCCACCAATATTTTTGTAATAAATCCTTTTCTTCATAGCTGCCAAATATTTAATACTTTAACAATGTCACATAGAATTGGAATTAATTTACCCCAAGTGAGAAACTCCCTATAACTGTTTTCAGATGCTTTTTGAATTTATTGTCATCATAGATGGTTTTTGTAAGGCATAAATTAACCATCTAGAAATTAACCTTTTAAAAATAAATTCATCTTCTACCAATGTGAATACCATGCAATTTATAAACTATAAGCGACTCACCCTCGCTTCGCCCGGTTTGGTTGGTTTCCCCATACAAACTTTCATCCCCATTTTCACCCCCTTAAGAAATGATTTCTGGGATAAAAACTATTCCATGTCCTAGGGTCTCAAACTATCTTCTTACCAAATTTCATCTAAATCGGTTAAATAGTTCCAGAGATTACTTCCTACAAACAAACTCACAAACTTACAATTTACCTCTTTATAATATTAGTATTAGATGATTTTTCATGTATTTCGTCATAAATGCCATAAACATGGGCAAAGATCTAAAAGTTTGGAAGTTTAATTTTTAACTTAGCCGAACCAAAAATAAATACGAGATTCTCCATTTTATTGAAATGAGAAAGCGATAAGCCGTAAAACGTCAAATATTCTATGCCTATAAAATATTATTTAAATTTTATTGCAGTTACCAATTTACTAAACACTTTTATATTTTCTGTACATCTTGCGCTTTTTTTTGCGTACAGAGTACTCGCGTAGGTACTGAGCAAGTCGACATTTTCATTAGAAAGTACAAACACTAATTGCTCAATAAAATTTATAAAAAGATAAAATCATTGAGGAACACGATAGAAACTTTCAATTTAAATAAATTTTAAATGAAGTTAATTACTTAAAAAGTATATAGTTATTTGTAGATTACATTTACTAAGATACTTACTTCCAATATTATTTTCGATTTTAAATCGAAATAGATGTTTGTAAGCTACATACATAGATCCAAAACTCTCTGCAAACCTACACAAATCATTTCTTCAATTTTTCCTCCCTTTTGGGTGAAGTAATTTATGTGACGGTCTCACCCCTTGTGGTAATTCCACACCACCCTTGTAGTTCGCGTTCCATACACATAAGAATTAAGAAGACATACGTTTACCTGTTCGAATGTTTCTCGAAGGAGAAGGTCAGGTCAAGGTCAAGTCATATCTAACTTCTCCTTTTTTTAAATCAGTCAAAATCAGATATCTCCATGAAATTGTATACATATATTTATATTTAGGTATGTATATAAATAAATAAATATGTTGGTACATTAACACACAGCACCATCTAGTTCCATGGTAAGCTACAGGCCTGTGTTATGGATACCAGATAGTTGATACATTATACATATATAACTTTAAATACATACAAATTATAAATAAACAAAAACATATTTTTATTTTTGAGTAGGTATTTGAAGTAGGAGGTGTCAATGGTGAACCGTTGATATCACTAGTTGTATGTAGAGTAACAAATTTAATATCATGATGAATGAGGTTTACCAGTAACTGAAGTAACTTTTTTAAGTTTCTATTAAATCAGACAAACGATGCGCATGCGCCTATAAACAATAAATAGCTTTACATCTTAATAGACAAACAGAATTAGTATATTCCTACAAATCATATACAATGTATGCATATTCATATATCACAATTGTTTTATAGGTTATAACTTTTTAATTTGTTTATTTTTCTGACAAGAAGTCAAAAATATTTTAATACCTACGAATTGCGTGTCGATATAAACTGATAACATACTTGTATTATGTGGCACAGTGACTTTTTAGGTATTTTATATTGCTATTATATGAAGGCAACTTTTTTCGAAGACTTAAGCCATGCGGCATGATGTATGTAAGAGTCACAAGATCAGGAAGTCTAAGTCTACATTCCTTTGTCCTGGCTAATGCCAAGCGTGACTGACGCGCCCACATTATTTACAAACACATCTACTAAACATTTATTTATATATAGGTAAAGGCTTTTTTATATTGAATTAATGTTGTTTATTTTGTTGAATGTTGAATCCTCGACCCGGCTTTAGACCTTTTAGGGCTGCTCGATCCAACTCAGACCCATTCAGCCGTTCGTTGCTTTTATAATATAGAAATTGTATGGAATCAATACATTTTCATATACAACAACAAGTAAAACCTTTATTTACATTGATTTATAACACACCTGAAGGCTGATGAAGGGCCTATTTTATTTCTTTTGAGTTCTGTTTTATGGCAATCTGTTTATAAACAGCTACGACTACGATTTCGTCCCTAGCTTGGTTCCCAATACAAACTTTCACCCCCATTTTCACCCTCTTAAGGGATGATTTCCGGGATAAAAAGTATTTTATGTCCTTCCAAGGGTCTCAAACTGTCTTCTTAACAAATTTCATCTAAACCGGTTCGGTAGATCCAGAGATTACCCCCTATAATGTCACAAACTCACAAACTTTACCTCTTTATAATATTAGTATAGATAAGAGAATTCTGTATTAGAATGTTAATTCTTGTTATGGCTAATTGAAGTAAAGAAACATCCATTGATGTATCCTTTGCAGTGTGGCTAGAATGAAGGGACCTTGTTCATTTTAGGTATATATTTTAATGAAATATTTTGCAATCATCACTTAAAACATGAAGTACAGGTATTAGTATGGTTTACATCTAACTCTATGCTAAAGGTCAAGAGTTCGAGGTCTGCTTCTAACAAATATATTGCCACAGAATATTTCAAGAGTCTTTACGCAGAATAATTGTTAAAATGGGAGCCATGAAATGTAATATTATGAATAAACAAATATTTGAAATAAAATTATTTTTTCGGATTTTTTCCTGGATTGATTTTGATTTTTGGTTTCCAACGTTTCGAATGCTTTACAGCAATCATGGTCACGGGAGAGACTAAGGTTTTAGACGTGTCAAAAGTCATTATTATATGTATATATAGATAAAGCAAAGTAAGAAAGTATTATATAAACAAATATGTTATTTCCAGCTGGGCCGGGTGCCGGTGAGCATGATGGTGCCGCCGCGCTACGCGACGCTGCCGCTGCCGCCCGCGCCTTACGGGACACATATCTTTTATCCAATGCCAGAGGTAAATGTGATGATGATAATTATTATTATTTAATTATCTATACATATAATAAAATTGTAACTAAGCCAAATCTGTACATTAAATATTTTTTGGAAAATCTTATTGAAATAGACATTATTATCGATACAGAGGCCGAATCTATAGTTTTTAGAATTTTTGTCTGTCTCCCTGTCTGCCTGTCTGTCTGTTACCGCATCACAGAAAAACCACTGGAGGGATTTTGATGAGATTTGGTATGGTGATAGCTGGTTATCCGGGTCAATATATAGGATACTTTTTACCGCAGGAAAATGTCTCATTTCTGAGAAAAAATATAAAAACTGCAATGTAAGAGTGTACTAATATGTAAAACCTAAGAATTTGGTTTTTGGTCATTTGAACGCGGGTGGAGCCGCGGGCAATGCTAGTCTCAAATAAAAAAAGAAAGAGCAAGTAATTTCATCTATACGTGTAAGGTAAAATACCTTTTTAGCTAGGGAGTTATTACACGTTAGATATCCTATACCTATCTTTTCGTATTTTTTATGTTCTAATGTGAATTTTCAAATTCGTTCTTTTTCTTACTATATCAATCTGTCGCTACCCCCAATTGCAGAGTACAAGAAAGTAGCGAATATTTCTAGTACTTTAAGTAAGGAAATCTGAACCAGGTTTTAGTCTTAGCCTATTAGGTAAATAAGTAGGTATATTAGGTAACCTACAAGTAGAATATCCCGGTCTCTGTATGATAAGTCAGATAATATATCAACTTAATATTATTAATTTAACAAATTTGATGATTATCGTTCCAGCGCCGTCGCCGCCGCTCCCCCCGGGCGCGGTCGGAGCGTAGGGCGCGTCGTCGCCAGGACGCCCAGCTTACCCGGTCCCTCGAGCGCATTCACCGCAAGCGCGCGGACAGAGACCACCCCTCGCTGGACGACTTGAAGAGGACGTACACTGGATTAGATAGGTAAAATTAAATATTTAATCGTTCGTTTCAGCCGGAATACGTTCACTACTGGACATAGGCCTCCCACAAAAATTTCCACGACAACCGGTCTTGTGTTATCCGCATCCAGTCGGCTCCAGCGACTTCAGTAAGTCATCGGTCCACTTTGTAAATATTTAATACGTGTCTTAAAAAGTTTGTGTTTATAAGAAAAATTGTTATTTCTTTTTTATTAGTAGTTATCAGTGCCTTTTTTATGGAAAAACGTAATTCTTATTGTTTCATCATGTCTGTCTGTCCGTATGTCATAGTCATTTTACTTGAAGGTTTGTAGCTACAAGCACAATTGGCGAATTTATCGCGTACAATGAACAAAAACATACACCCGAATGAAATTAAAATTAGTTAAAATTAACAGATTAGCTCTAGTGATTAAGTAATTTTAGAGATTAATTTATAATACTTCATTGTATTATTTAGCAACAAATTGCACACCATTTTATCTGAAATTACTTTGGAAAACGATCATATCGTAATACCGGTTACCATAAGGAATAATTCTGCTCTTTGTTAGTAAATAACCATGAAAACACAAATTGGTTATCCACTCACCTACTACAAAAAAATATTCTCAATTTCTGTCAATATAAGATCTATGGTAATATCGTACACTCATCTAACTACCGTATGAAAAAATGTATATATATAAAAAATATATCTAGCAGATGGGCATATAGAAATCACGGTTTTTGTTTAATGTTTTTAGTTAGTGGTAGCCCAGCGCTCGCTTGGGAAACTGAGCGAAGTGGGTTCAAATCCCGAGTATCGCACATCTGATATTTTCATGTGCGAAGCATTTCCAACATGATATAACACTTATCTCACGGTGAAGGAAAACATCGTGAGAAAACCTGCATTTCTGATAGAACCTAGCAAGTTTTTGAAGAACATGTGAAGTCCGCCCGCACTTGGCCAGCGTGGTGGACTATGGTCTATGGCCTGAATACCTCTCGTATTGAAGGGAGGTCCGTGCCCAGCAGTGGGACGTTAAAGAGGCCTGAACACTAGACACGGAATATATTATTATATTTGGCTACAACCAAAGGAAAAATCTAGTTTTATGAACATACTAGCATTGCCCGCGGCTCCGCCCGCGTTCAGATGACGAAAAACCAAATTCTTAGGTTTCACATAATAGTATACTCTTACAATGCAGTTTTTGTATTTTTTCTCAGAAATAAGATATTTTCCCGCGGTAAAAAGTATCCTATATGTTGACCCGGATAACCAGCTTTCATCATAACAAATTTCATCAAAATCTGTCCAGTGATTTTCTCGTGATGCGGTAACAGACAGACAGACAGACAGACAGACAAAAATTCTAAAAACTATAGATTTGGACCCTGTATCGATAATAATGTCTATTTCAGTTAGATTTTCTAAAAAATATTTAATGTACAGATTCGACTTAGTTACAATTTTATTATATGTATAGATGAACATATAATGGATATTTGTCATGTTTAGTAAAAAAATGTCAACTGCATAGCTCTTTTGTGTTATTTCGCCTTGTAAGTGCCGTAATAGGCAGATAGCCGATGACATTGGAGCAACATACCTATCCGTAGTCATTTCTAATAGTTTTATTCTATTTTATATATTTGGTAATTACTAACTAAATAGCACTGCAAAATAGTTTTATTTAATTATTATTATTTTTTTATTTAGACTTCAATTGCCATACTTGTGTAGGTAAAAGGTAAGATAAAGAAAACCTTGAAAAAGACAAAGCCTTTTTAGTTATTTATGTAATTTATGGTGTTATAATTTTATTTCATGTGACCTTGCTAGAACACAGAAGAAATGAGACGTCCCAGGATCGCTTACGCACTCAACCACGATGCTCCGACGGTAGGTCTGCCGAAGCAGACCACATAACCACGGGGCTGTTACCATGGTTGCAAATACCCCCTAACCTCCCCCCCCCCTCCCCCACCTCCTTTCCCCACCACGACTTAAGATGAACACACATTATTAGGGGGTTGCTAATACTAACCTAGCCAATCTCCTAAATGTAGAAGTCATACCAGCTCATCTTCTATTCAGTAAGCATATATAATTGCTATATTCCAGGGCATATGCAGAGCAGTTCATCGCTGTATGCGACGAGAGCAGGCACGCGGCGGAGCAGCACGATTCACTCGCCAGCACTGACTCCTCACATTCTAACCAATCACATCAATCCCAGTAATCGCCCACTTGTGGTTAAAACCTTGTGGGCTTAGAGGGAATGTGGCTAAAAACATTCTAGTTATTTCTATACTACACACAAAAAATTTGAAGAGGTTTTTTCAAGTATTTAACTATTTAACAATACCTTCTTGTATACCATTTGCAATACTTGTTAATTTGTAAAGAAAAAATAATTTTGTTTATCAAATACTTAGGTTTACTTAGTTTACATTACAATTTTGCGACGACTTGGGAGGGAATTTATTATCCTAGTAAAGATGACTTTATTTGAAATGAATATCAATCATTTAAATTTTCAAAAAAGCTTTATTTTAATGATATGTTAGTAATGGATGTACATTTTGTAGAGTAAGTTATAAGTTAGGTAAATATATAAAGAATACGATAAGAATAATATTAAGTATATGTACGATGTAAGCGCTCATTAAAATTTTATTTATTTTTTTATTTTTTTTACAAGCTTTCTTTTATGACCTTAATTTTATAACTTATGTAATATGAAAAAGCGTGAGTAAATTAGATAAATTAATTTGATTAACTACGAAGTTTTTATTATTAACACAATATTATTTTTATTGTCAAACTGTTCGATTAATAAATTAAGTAGAATTAAATTCCTAACATTTTACATATACATGTCGCTGTAAGCTTATATACTTGCTTTTAAATTACTAACATTAATAGTTAAGTATGAAACCAAACTTATCTGGCTTTTGTATAACTAACACTCTTCACTACTAATGTTGCCATTATCATACACCTTAAAGTATACCTATATTTTTTGAAGTTATACTTCTTTTGGCGCGTCGGGCAAAATATTTTTTTATTTTATTTTTTGTTTTATAAAATATTTGATGAAAATATAATAATAATTAAAATGTTAATAAATATATACTTTTAATTGACGAAGAAGGTACACCGACTTCTAAATTATCTTAAATGTAGTAACTCAACACTCTTTGAGTTTTAATGTTTTCTTTAAATTCATGTGTTTATATATATGGTGGTTCATATTCATAAATAATAACAATTGAGGTAGGTATCGCCTATATTTATCAAAAACATACCTATATTCGAATATAAGTGTATGCTACCAGGCCAAGGCTCTGTTGGCCAAAAATATTTTTTAGCTACTTTTTTTCTTAATTTCAAAAAATGGGTTATGGGGTTTTGAATGGTCTAACACACAAATTAACACTCACCTTACTAACACGTGTAAATTGTTGTTTCGTCAAATATCTGTGTTATATCGTATGTAATAAGGTCTATTTATCTAGTTTAACATTTTGTAGATGTAAAACTCTCTATTTTTTAATTTGAATTTAAATGAAACTATGTTTTCAGATTTCGTCGCGGATTTATTTTAATTTTTGGTTCCCGGCGTTTCAAATGCTTTACAGCAAACATGGTCACCGGAGAGACTGAATGTTTTTCCTAATGCGTACTGAGTGCAATATTATATTTTAATAATATAGAATTGTCAAACTAACTTAACAAAAAATCCGAATTCTTTCCACAAGACCATATATATTTTTTGTTAAAGACATTAATCTATAAGTATATATAAGACAAAGTCGGATTTGTTACAACACATGACTCGAGAACTGCTGGATTTGTTTTCACCCCAAATATGTTCCATACTAAGCGTCAAAACGTCCCTACGGACGAACCTGAGCGCGTGTGAGTCGCTAGTGATTTTAAAAAAGTACAGTTTTATTTTTAAATTTTACAAGTTTTACATCTACTACTCTGTAAGTTATATTTTAGAGATTATCTTTAACTTGTATATTTGAACTCAAGTCCGATGTACCTAAACGGTGCCAAATCGTCGTTACGACACCATTGGTCTGTAAATAGCACATCTAAAATTGCTCAATTCAATTATTTTACTTATAGTATTGCTCTAATAGGCTGCAACAAAATGGCGGGAGCTTTTTTATGGGTACAATAAGCGTTACAATTTCACCTTAAATTATCTATATAAATAAAATTGAAGTCTGTTTGTAATCTCAAAATAACAGCTTGTTAATAAACGCATTTGAAATCATATACGGTATCTACTTATAAGAAAAACACTATTTTTATTTTTTTGGTTGTTTGTTTCAGCTAATCTCCGAAACGGTCGGAGTGATTTTAACGGGCTTTCACTGGCAGATAGCTGATGTTATGAGAAGTAACTTAGGCTACTTTTATTTTAGAAAAACAATTAAGGTTCCGCTCAAAGCAATTGAAGTGTACTTAATAAGTAAAAAGCCCAAATAACACTGTTTAAGCAAATTGATATCGTTATCTAGTTTATTGATTTCGATTGATAGCAATCGCTTTGCAATTGCATGGAAGGGTAATACTTAATTAGGCCTTACAAATTAAAAATAAGCTAAAAATTTTATTGTGTATATGCTTTTTTAACGTTTAAAATCAAAAAACTCTGACAGAAATCGAAAATAATAAAATGGCACAGACTATACCTGTAGGGGGAATACTAGCGCCATTTTGCTTCAACTTATTAGAATGTTATTTAGGATAGTGTTTCTAGCTTTATTCTTGTTACCACGAGTTGTAGCACATTAATATTAGTAATAACGTTATATTTATCTATCATAAATGATGTGTTTTTTTTATTTAATCTACATTTATTACACCATAGACATGTAAACATCTTTATCTATATTGCACTATGATTTTTATTTCGATCTAATTTCAATGTTCAAAAAAGCACAGTTTACGTCATTTTTGCTATTTTAAAGCAAGTCTTATTGAGATTAATTAGTTTTAATTTGTACATATAATTATTATACTATGAAGAAACTGTGTGAAATGAGAAGGTAGATGCCAATTTTTAATAACTGATATTTTAAAAGTTTTGGCAATAAATAATATCGTTATAATTAAAAATATGGATGTACCTAGAAATTTTTTTTTACTTTTGTTAGGGTTTTTAAACCGCTACTCAACGACTTGTATATAGAGGAAAGCGATTATTTAATGTAAAACTGCTTGAAATGTTAATATAAAATACATTTTTTATAAAAATGGTGTTTTATTTCCCGCAATTTCTAAAATTAAATGTGGTATGGTACGTATACGTATATATACGTACGGCAACAGATGAAAAGATATCTCTTTAATAAATATAGAATAAAATATTTATAAATAACTTAACACAATAAATTTTTCATACTTTATTGGTTATGACATCGAGAAAACAAAATGATAAATTTCAACTCCAACTCTTTAAAACTCATTATCACTGAGCGCGGACACCCGGCCGGGGTGCGCGCTCGTCAGCCGCAGCTCGCTCTCCGAGGAGCTCCCCAGCGAGCCCTCCGACCCCTCCCCCTCCCCCTCCACATCCTCCGCACCTGAAAAATATAAACAAATTAGAAAGTGACTTTATGTCGCCTTAGTGCTTATTAGTTCAAACGACCAATACTTGTTGTACTTTCCAGTAGTGTTTTATCCTCTATTTTAAAACAAAAGTAAATAAGTATATATTATCTAAAATACATATAAATATGTATGTAGATAAAATACTCCATCATCTGTCATTAATGATCAACTTCTTAAACTGGTCACATAATAATTACAAGTGTAGCTTGCAACTACAAGACAGGCGGCCGTCTTTCAAAACTTCTCGCGTTCATAACTACGATCCATTTATAACAGCGAGACGATCAGAATCAGAGAGTTCTATTTCAAAAGTCAAATATTCGCGTAAAAAGAAATATTTTTTCTACGTGACATTGGCAAAGTAATCTGTGCTCAACTGGCACACTTTGAAGCCACAAGAGAATTGAATTGAAGAAGTATATTAAAAAGAAGCATTTTAACGAAGCAATAAATAAATATCTAACAATCGCCAATTTAGACAAGTAAGCCGTTCAGTCATTTAGAGTTTCCGTCTTAGCTCAATCTTTTATTAATATTATTAAAGTCTGAAAGCTTGTTGCTGAAACAAATTATGTTAGACTCGGAGAATAATATAAAATATACATGGAAAAAAATGATTATTTTAATTTGGAAACAATTGCAGGAATTTTTAAAAGGTGAGCGTTGTGAATCGAGTTGCTCGTATATGAGCTCTTTGCGACTAATAGCTAGTGCAACGGAGTAGACAACTGTTTCGGTGGTCTATCTAGGTCTATCGCAGATCCGGAGGTCCTGGGTTCGAGTCTCTGGTCGGGCTAAGTTTAGTTGACTGTTAATTGATTTTTTTGTTACGAAGTATCGTCCCATCGAACTTCGAGAGTGACAGGAACAGAGAGTGCACGTTCAGCACGTTTCAGCGCGGCCAGTCTCGGTGAGATCGGTCGCTGTAACTGAAATCGGTCGGTAGGACATTATGGAGTGTGCCCACCGCGCTCGAGGTCGGCGTAGTGGGCGGCGGCGGCCAGCGTGCGCGTGGCGGGCCGCGGCCGCGACCAGCGCCCGCCGTCCCCTGCGCGACCAGTCATGTTATAAGTTATAATACTTCATTACCTTTTTGTGGGTAGATGCCGTCTGTAATAACTATATTATAATTTTTGAGACGTATAAAACATTAATCTCTCCCGGTATGTTTGCTGTAAAGCATTCGAAACGTCGGACACTAAGAATCAAAACAAATCCGCGAGAACCTCGAAAAAGAAACACAGAAAAATAGTACTTTTCTTCCATTTCCCGTTTGTGCAAGGATGCTAGCTAGCGCCGTTGTACCTATATGAATTGTCGCATTCCATGGTTTTCTATAGTTTTAAGATGTAGATAGTGTTTGTTCTACAGATTTTACCCTTACATTAAATTGTATCAATTGATTGAATAAAACAGTTACAGTTTTTTTTTGCATTTTTATTTGTCTCCATTAACAGCTTAGGGTAAAAAAAATTGGTTTTCTGTAAAGTCGGGTTACAGACGATAATTTTACGTGATAACGTCTTATGAAGACATTGACGAAAAATTGCACACTTTTATGAATTGAATTATTATATTATTAAGTTTTTTTCTATAAATTAACATTTATTTGCACACGTTAATTCAAATATTTTGTTACTTAAATTATACAAGTACGTAACAATGTGCTATTAACAACTTAGACAAGTCGTACTTCATAATTGTGTATCATAAATCGATATAAAAGTTACAAAGTAGCAAAGCAAGGGTAAGTCGGCAGTAAGAACAACGTGTCTCACCGTACAGCTGGGCGTCGGACAGGTCGGTGTCGGAGCTGGAGGCGCCGCGGTCGTCGGGCGAGCGCCGCGCCTGCATGCTGCCGAAGGCGTGGCGCGCGTCCGGCCCTACTGCTGGGGATTTACCACATGTACAAGTATTAACGTGTTAAAGTGGCAGTGATTATATTCGCCTAATGACTGTTTTTTTACAGTAATTCTACTACTAAACAGTAACTTAGTTTGTACATACACTGAAACTAAAGATGGACTAAATAGTGACTTGTCGAGATATTTTTCTAAAAACGTTGACAAAATTTCCTTTTAAAACCTTGAATGGGAAGACCATCGTCAGCCTATTCTTTAGAATCTATAGAAACTTTAAACAAAAGCCAAACTCCCAAACTAACTATAATACAACCCTTCTGATTAATTTCATAACGAAAGAACTAAGAAGAGAGGACGAGGGAACAATCCAAGACTCGCAGCGAAACCAGTGTTCTCCGAAGCATGACGATGTAACCAACTGCTACAGAATATTACCTACATTATCAAAAAGCCCAATAACTATACCCATCCCAGGATTTGACCCCGGAATCTAGGTATCAACAGCCGTAGATTCAATAAAATAAAATCAAATCAAAATATATTTGATTCAAATAGACTTTAACGAGCACTTTTTAATCGTCATTTATTACAGTTTTGAAATTTAAATTTTATGCCAGCATATAAAAGTTCGTGAGGAATCTACCACCGGCTAGGAAGGCATTTCTGCTGAGACGAGTGTTTTAACCAGACATATTTACCTGCCGTCTTGATCCGGAGCCTGGTCTTGGGCCTCGTGGCGGGGCGCGGGTGCTTCGCTGACTCCTTGCCTTCATCACTGGACTCCATGTCGTCTAAACATTAAACACCATTTAGACGTAGTTATGCAAAATAGATCCAACCACAAAAAACTTATTTTAGGGAGTTTTAGTAAAATTGGTGTATCAAAATAAAAAAACCGTAGTTTTTTTTTGAAATTCCTCTTAAATATTGGGTATTTTTCTACTTCCAAAGTTTATATGTAGGTGTCATTTATGACAGTAACTCAAAAAAACGGTTTTAGTAGGCTGGATCCATTTTGCATAACTACGTCTAATTTTGATCTTTAACTATTTGACATTTTGGAATATAATGTATGTACATATATTTACTGAATGTTTTAAAATAACTAATCGTGCATTAAATTTTTTATTTAAATTTACCATTTTCTACTATTTTTTGAAATTAGCAGAGAATATTCTAGTCAGAAAAGAAATAGAGGAAGAAAAAAAAGGTGACACATTATCAAAACGTAAAACGCAAAACTATATATACATATAATACATAAAAATGAATTATCTCATTACCAGATTCACTGAGTTTCCCCAACACGTCTTCCGTCTCGTACTTGTGTATGAGCTGCATGATGGCCGCTTGTTGCTCTTCTGCTGCCTGGAATACAATTTAATTTATTTACACTTTACACTCCTTATATGTACATATGTATTCAACACTTTTTAACGTCCCACTGCCGATCAGGTCAGGTCCACCACGCTGGCCAAGTGCAGGCGACCTTCATATGTCTTTCGAAAACTTCTCAAGGCCTCGCAAGCTCCTCTTAAACATACAGGTTTACTAACAATATTTTCCTTCACCCTAAGACAAGTGGTAATCATGTTGGAAATGTTCCTTATATGGACAGATACATATGTGTAGGTGCCTCATAGAGAGTATAACCCATAATTTGGCCCGGTTAAAAAGAATTGAATATTTAAAAAGAATTTAAAGTTGTAGTTGCTGATGGTCTATAGTGAAATAATGTAATTTATGCGAGTACTCTTTACTTTGCAACTTTGATGAGTGCTTAAATTACTTAATATTTGGAAAATAAATACATTTGATTGACAGGATGTATTTTAAGACATTAAGTATTCAAAAATCCAATAAGTTGTTTTTGTGAATCAAAATTGACTCCATTTCTATAGTTTTAAAAAACACCAAATCCACTTATAGTATTCTCTATATCCCGGAGACTGCGAGTTATTCAAGTGGTATTTCTACCTTTATCGTTGGGAAATGCATTTAAATATGCCACCTGTATATACACTATACAGGTGGTTATGTGGATAGTAGATATTTATCTCGATGGAAGCCTACCTCAGCCTGCGCAGTCTCGAGCAGACTGAGCTGGTGCTTGAGCGCCTCCACGCAGCGATAACGCTGCACGTACTGCTCCCACAGATCCTCTATCTCACCCTCGAGAGCTGATAGCTCGCTCTGGTAGGCTGGTCTGGGAAAATGGTATGTATAATTTAGGCATAATGCTGTAGGAACGTACAAAATTAGGGTAGTTACGATATAGACATAGGTATCACCGTCGCACTTCAGCGTAGCGTGTAGAAAATGGTATAATTTAACTTAAAACCCATTTACTCGTACCTTCAAACATCTGTGTTATGTAGACCTACCACCTTCACCATCTTTACAATCGTCATCATAGACAGTGTGTCAGATGACTTAGCGTTATCAGAAGTTAATTAAATCTTAGACTCTTACATTCGTGTCTAAAAAAAATATCTTTGCGATTATAGTGTTGGCAGCAATGCCTAAGCATTGCGGATTGGAAGGATATGCCAAAACATTTACCCTATTGTGCGTGCATTTATTTGGGAAAATGTTCACTTCAATCAAAAGACAATCACGAGCTTTTATACAGAAGTAGATATCACGCATAACCCAAAATAAAACTCACTTTATCTTCTGCACTGTATGCAGCCTCTTCTCCGCCCTCTGCAGCTCGGCCCTCCGCCTCTCCAGCTTGGCGTCGAGGGCGGCCTCGCTGGAGGCCACGTTGTCTATCTGCGCGCGCGCCGCCGCCACCTGCGCCGCCGCCGCCTGCGCGGCGCGCGTCAGCGCCGCCTGCAGCGACGACATGTCGAGCTGGCGTGACAGGGCTTTGTCACGGTGTTCCTAGGAAAACAATAAGTTTCCTATATTGTAAGAAAGAGATATTTTTATGTGCGAATCATTTTCAACTTGATTACCTATCACTTGCTTTATGGAAATGGAAAACAGCATGTCTAAAAGGACCTAAATAGTTTTTAAACATACATTTGAAGTTCGCTAACCCGCACTTGTCCAGCGTAGCGGTCAAGAAAACACGTAAAAAGGGTTTAATACAAGATCCATAGTCATATGACCTGAAGAAATATAATGAGATCGATCCTCTCATTTTAATGAAATAAGCAAAATACGAACCTTGTTCTCGGGCTCTTTGCCTAGCAAATCGTATAGAAAGGCTCCTTGCGCTGTGATATCTGTCGCCAGACTTCGGGCTTCCTTTATTTCACTAATCTGCAGAAGTTATTAAATTGTAACAACTAAAAAAATAGAACTTAAATGACATTTCCACAATATGTATTTTTGTAAACGTTATTTGTTCCTTATATATTAGGTATATTTATTTTTTTCTTACTCAAGTGGTAAAACAGCAAATCAAGTAAACCTTAAGGCCTAAAGTTCGAATATTTTGATCGTTCGATGAAGCACGAATTATATGGTATAAAAATACCTATTCGAACATTATGCATATTAGATTAGGTACCTGTATGAATTTTGGTACACTTTTAATAACATAAAAAAATTGATGTATAAGAAATATATACTCGTAATGTAAAAACGAAATGGTATATGATACACCTACCCCTACCATTTCTTTTTTACATTATCTTACTGAATTTATTCGTTCAAAAGTAACATGTAGACTAAAAATTCACTCAATATTATCTAAAACACTTCCCTCACTGTAATAACATTAGTTTCATTTACTTACACGATTGCTAACATCATAGACCAGAGGGTTGGAGTCAATAGATGCATCATCGTTACTAGGTGCCTCCAAAGCCGATCGGAGGAGATTGGTTACTTTGAGTAGCTCCCGCACCGCCCACCCATCCGCACCGTAGATCTTCTTACCGTTCAACTTTAGGTTGGCTCGTGAATGCTAGATTATGACATGAAAATCTTAGACAGTCGATTCGAAAAGTATCTACTTTCCAAGTGATTTTTAAAGTGTAATACATATATTGAATCTTAACTCTGAAAAAGTAAGCCTAGGTATGCCTGATAAATTAACATCAATATATAACAGAATATTATAATGAGTTTTGTTTTATGATTTTTATATATTAAATATTTAACACACTTCTATTAACAGTAATAGAAAATAGCGGCATGGAACTCACGCTCGAATCCTTTCCAATAACATCCTCGATTAAATTGATTGTCGTTACCGAAATTGATTATATTATAATAATCGATAATTTGGAGTAAATTATTTTAAACAGACACACCTACATATATAATATATATTGTGTGCAAATATGTACATACAAATTACATATATGTTATATACTTACGAATAATTCAATAGCATGTGTGACCATAGCGACACGTTGCTCTACAGAGTCTTTACCCCCGGCCAGTGCGGCATCAGGTTCGATTCTCGCTGCCAACCACCTCAGACATTCTTCTACTAAATCCCAGTTAGGATTACGAAAACTTTCCAACGATATTTGTTGGGGAAAGCCGAGTGCACGCATAGCTTCGCTAAAATCTGACCAAAATTGATTTAATGTTTTTTTAGAGCAATCCAAACAACTTTCATCAAATTTTTTTTTTTTTAATTTAGCAAAACGTCTGTCTCATTAAGACAAAATTATTTCCGTATAATATATGAAACTTACTCCTTAAATCCCTGTAAGACATCGTATTTAATTAAAAATAAAAAAAAAAATTTTTTTAATAGGTATTAAGTCTGAGGTCTGTCAAAACAGAAATGCTAAAACATATTTGTTGTCCCGTTTCTATGGTAACATAGATGTTGCAAGATGTAAAAATGAGTAAACTTAAAAATATTAATACAAGAGGGTTTACTATGCATAATTTATTTAATTTTAGCCTTAATAGAATTATTTCCTAAAAAATGTAGTTTTATAGCAATTGTAACAAATTTCTATAAGCATTTTGATTATCAAGATAATATTTCATACTAAAACTATTATTTTTTATAATATTAATATATTAAGCTTAAATATAAAACAGTAAAAAAAAAATAACAAAAAATACTTTTAATGTTTATTTTTAAAACTCTAAACACCTAAATATACACTTCCTTTATTACATTAATTGGGCATACAATTATTGTAGTAGTGACCGAAATAATTCAATATTACGAAAAAAAAATTATATTATTATTTATTTTTCTACATTGTTTTAAATCAGTCACAACAGTACAACTTTGTTTTTTGCCATTTTATTTAAAAATGTTAATAAAATGGCGAATATCATCCTGAATTGTAAGTGATAGTAATTCCTGAATCCCAAATTATACCATACATAATATTTTTGCGAAATACATAACAGAATTGTGTACTCTTTATGCTCTTCAGTGCCACACTATTTATATATGCATATATAATTCTTCTGTATGTGTGTATGTCACTGAACTACTCCCTAAACAGCCAGACCGATTTTAATATTTTTTTTGTGTGTTGAATGGGTTCTTGGTTGGTTTAGATTCATTACTAGACCTGAGGTGGTGCTGCAGTTGGGTTGTAGGATTTTTGTAAAGACCATTTTCGGGCAAGGTAATGTCTGTCTGGTCTGCTAGTATTGTCATAAGAAACCTTAAATTCTAGTCATTCAAAATTTTTAATTGGAAATTACAACTGTCACCTTACAATTCAATTGATATGCGTATGCCCAATTTAATAGAAAAATCATAAGTCCATAACAGTTGGCGATTGACTCTGGGCACGCTTTAAAGCTGCTTCACGTTTGATGGCAACGCGCAGCCGCGACGCCTTTAAGTGTCTGCAACAAATATATTGTGTGTGACCATAGAGCAGAAATATTAATTTAAGCATACCAAAAGATTTTGAGCCCCAGACTGTGCAAATATATACAAACCATGTTATAAAAGTTAAATACAAGTATAAAATAAGTTAGCTCTTGATAACCTTGGTTGGTTGGTTTATAACTCAAAAAATGAAAAATTGAAATAAGTAAAAAATGAAAAGTAATAAAAAGAGACCATCATATTCTCTCTTCCCAATCCACAAGAAGACAAACTAAACAAGGTTTTTCTTTTTTTTGAACATATTTTTTTAATTCTTAATCAAAACTATTTTGCACGGGATGACACCATTTATAGCTCATACTATCAATAATAGCATTTTGATAAAACAGCTTCATACAAAATAATGCTACCTTTGTCTGATTTTTTCTTCAGTCTCTGGTGAAGGCTTCCTTTTGGTAACTGCAGCATCTCTTAACATATTTCTGAGTTTCTGAAGACAGTCTGCAAGGTTCAATTGTTGAGAGCTGGTCAGATCTGAACGTAGAATTAAGTATCCTTCCTTACTAAGTTTGCTGCCATGCTTAAAAATTAATGAATTATATTATTAAACACAATTTTTTTTTTATTTTAAAGTTCATTATTTATAAAGCAATGTGTTATTATAACTTACAAGTTCCAACATTTTTTGTTTTATTTCTGCAGGAATCCAATCTGCTTCATTTAATTTGAATCTTAAATCAACTTTTGTATGTACCTAAAATAAAATACATCTTAAGTGTAGTGACTATAAGAGATAGTAAAACAACTAATTAATCATATAATATTTATTATTTTATTATTATTTACATGTACTATTAGATGGCTTCATTGGTGTCATAAATAGATTAAAGTATTGATGTTTAAGTACTGATCTTGAGAGATCACATTCGAACAGGAGTTGAAACTTGAAAAGTATGACACATCTTAGTCTTAACTCTAATTGAAATTAAGGTCCATCACTAAAATCTTGTAAATGTTAAAATTATATTCTTTGTATATCGGAATTATATTTATTATACCTTATTGACATTTTGTCCTCCCGGTCCCGAACTGGCACTATATTTTATGTCTAATTTCTCTATAGGAATATAACCCGAGAATTTTTCGTTTGGATCAGGAGTCTGAAAGCATCAACATATTTCAAAACTTAATCATGACATAATACTTAAAGCCAGTATATTAAATTCGTCAAATCTAGTACTTACGAATGAGGGTGTAGAAAGCTTTAAAGAACTATTAGGATATAAGGTCTCCAAAGATATAGCGCTCTTATAAGCCATGGATCGTTGGAACAGAGTGGAGTAGTTACCGCTTTGTCCAATTAAACGCATAACACGCGTGCGTACTGGCATAAAGGCCATTTTTTATTTATTACTTTTCGATTTATTTTAAAATATTAGTAAACTCAAAACATTAAAATAACCTACAAACTTCTTAAATTTATCTGTCAAATGTCAATGTATAGCACAGATTTTTATTTGTCATCCATGGCACAGATTATTAATGTAATCCGGGCTGTCAACGCCAAATCAAAACAGCAAACTCGGCAACATTACGAGTACACATAGACCAAGTATCTAAACCATGGATGACAAATGACAACAAGAACAAGAAGCTAAAACTCAAGAAGCTTATAAGATGTTATCATAATACAAGCTTATTACTAGAACTAGTTCTAGGTCCACTCGAAGGATTATAAAGTCATATAAAATAAGTTCTCGGTTCTCGAAGGACCACAAAGATTTCTCGTCACTCGAAGGACCACAAAGATGTACGGGCAAGATTAACTTAATTGTATATTAACAGTACTTTAATGATAGAATGATATTATTGATAGAACGACCCGTGAGCGCGCACGACGGCGACCGCGACACTGCGACACTGATTTTCGGACTCATTAATTGAAATTTGAAATATGTATAGCCTCTATCTACGTAATATGGCGTAATGTGCTTATGCGACAAATATTATGTACTGGCCCGTACAGTAATATATTTAGCAGAAATTTTATACAGAATGAAGGTTATGTTATAAAGTTGTATAATGTTCAATTAGTTATTTTTTTTTCAAAATAAGCGTCAACTAGCATATCCAAATTAGACACGCAATTTATTTGAAGCATTTGTTGGTGTTTGCCTAGATAAAAATGAAACTGACGATTTTCTATATTCCTAAAAATAATTAAAATTCATTAAACGACTTTATACTTAAACCAATAGGATTTATATATATGACCGAGCTTGTAATATAAATAAGGTCAGCGTTTTAGCTTAACGTTATTATTTATTATTATTTTTTTAAACTAAAACCAAACTTTGTTAACTTTAAAATTATCAAAAAGTCTATGAAAGATTTTTACGTAGTATTTAAGGTTTTATACTAATTTTATTTAAAATATTTATATCTAACTCGTACCATTATCGAGTAATGTATTTTAAAAAGAAATGTTCCATGCCAGTTTTCGGGCCTTCACCGGGGCGTGACGGTAATATTTCTCATATAGGTACTTTCAGAATGTCAGAACAAAAATTCTGCCTTTTTAGAAAAAAAAACGAAATCAGAGCTTATTTGGTTAGTTTAATGTTTTTGTTAAAAACGATCGATTGATCGACCGATCGGTTGAACGATTAGAAAATTTAATACTGTGTGTATTAAAATACTCAAAGCCATTTAAGTAATATTGTTAAAAACTTTACTAACCTGTAAGTAAAATATAGCGGCAATAGGGATAAAAAATTATTATTGTTATTAATTTTAGCCGTATGAAATGACTACACTGTTTAATGTCAACGCTCCGCTCAATCGAGCACTTTGAAAAGTACTGTTTTGGCGTGACCAACCAACTCTTTGTCAGTGGCAGAAAATATAAGAAGTGTTTTTTCGCGTTGTTCGTGTTTATGCGCAAAAATGCGGCATTATGCTATGTAATTGGAAAACAGGGACAGTTGCTGTAGTTGAAACACTCGAAGTTGAGCATTATGCCTCATAATGCGCTTTAGTGCTGTAATTGGAAAACAGGGAATGTCTGTGTATCTGTCTGTAACATTGTACTGCCCAAACGGATGAGCCGATTTTAATTATTATTTTGTTTGATAGGCAACGTGATCAAGAGTATTCTTAACAGCTATAAATCGCGTTTGCAGGCTATCAGCTCTTTTCTAGACGGTAAAAAAATATGAACAACTTCCACAGATCTAAAACATTCGAAACTTGGTATCCCGTTACTTTAGTTACATTGCAATGATATGGTAACCCAGTCCTGAAACTGCAGAGTGCAGCGTCACATGTAATCAAGCAAGATACTCAAGTCTTTACTAAAATATTGCAGAGATATCGAGTTTATATTCATTTAAATGGCCTTAATGAACAGATCATTGTGTTAGAGGTTCTTAAATTTTTAATTTAACAGTTATTACAAATCGATAATTATGCTACGTATGAAAGTTACGCGTAATGCAGATCTACTTTCTCGGCAACAAAGAAATTTACAAGACATAACTTAAAAAATACTTACTGTATTTATTTATAAGTACTTTTAGAAAATGTATGCCAAACTTAATCCCAAGACTAGTTTCAAATTTAATTATAACATTTTCTTTCTAATATCAAGTATGCAAGTAGATGCATAATTTAGTTAGAAAGTATAAGAGAAATTTAACACTTTACATATTAAAAATAACTCTACCTTCTAAAAGAGAATGAACACTAACATAAGTAAAAAATGTAAGACAATTAGGCTTTCTGTTTTGGCGATTGCTAATACAGTTAATAGTTTAATTCTTGTAAAAAATCTGTGATATATGCTTGTGAGCGAGATGAGTTCAGGGTTACCATAACCGTAGATTTTATAAATAGAAATGCATATACATATGTAAGGTACTTGTTAGGGTGATTTTTACATGAACAATTAAAAAAAATTGAAGGCAATGTCAGTCAAATCAAATACTAATATTAGATATATATTATAGACTACCGGAAGGGGCAGAGTTTTGTTTGTTTGTTTGAACTACTAATCCAATTAAAAAATCTTTTTGCATTAGATAGCCCGTTTATTGAGGAAGGCTATAGGCTATATATCATCATGCAACTACCCAAGGGAGCGGAGCAGAAACTATAAATATTAACAAATCGGGCAGACATAGATACATTATTGTAAAACTATATATTTTATAAATATAGGTACATTATATATAGGGATGAACCCGAGCGAAGCGAGAGTGAGTCGCCAGTATTTTATTAAGACTAAGAGGTAATGTTTGTGAACATGCACGGTGTACTTAGCTCAAATGCAGGACTAATTGCTATTAAATTATGGAAGTTTATATTTCCAATCGAGAAATACATCTTTAGTATTATAAAAGTAAAGCTTTCGAAAATTATTGCATTACAAAAATAACAATATTCATGTTTTTGTAATTTATGAGATTTTTTTAATTATTAGTGTGGACTTTAAAATCTATAGTATTACATAATATAATACAGGATGTTTCCTGATATCATGTTCTAATATAAAGAAAACTTTTTTTTTTAGAATAATATTTTCAACCGACTTCAAAGAAGTCGGTTTTTATTTTTTTTTAAATGTTTATTAAAACTATTAAAGTCGCCAACCATATTCACGCTCTGAATGAGTTAATTAGGATCGTTCCGCTCGGTGGCGCCCTCTCTCGTTTCTACGAGACTATTTAGACAATAATTTTATCAGAATTGACGCGCTTTATGATATTAACTGTATTTCTGCGTTAGTTGCCTCTTTATCTTGATCAACAATTAAATTAAATCAAATATGCGAAATAAATTACTTTTTTATGTCTTAATGTACATATTTGTTACCTACCTAATATAAAACTTGGGAGTTATACCATTTTTTGAAGTTAAGGAAAACACATGTTGAACTAAGATTAAGTTATATGTATTATGTATCTAATGTGTGTAACTTTATGTTATATAACCATCACTGTCACGCGAAATTGTTATTAAGTAAAAAAATGTTATCATATACGTAGATACACCTGACTGTCTTCCTTCTCGTTTTTTTTTACTTTTGTACTACAAATTTCATGTAACTACCGTATACTATAGTGATTAGAAGTTAGAACAGTTATTTGTCAAGCATTTTATAATATACTAGCGACTCACCCTCGCTTCGCTCGGGTTCACGGGTAATCAACAACAACAAACCTACCCCACGGGAACCGTATTTTTTTCCGGGATAAAGTAGCCTATGTATTATTCCAGACTATAATCTATCTCTGTGTCAAATTTCATCCAGATCAGTTTTGCCGTTCTGACGTGAAAGAGTAACTAACATCCATATATCCAATTCCATACTCACAAACTTTCACATTTATAATATTAGTATAGACTTTAACATTGCTAACTTAATATTATACTGTTGCTATACAACATGTAATATTGTTGTAGTTTAATACATAATTTACAATTTATCTGTCTATTTGTCCTAATCAAGTTAATTAATTCTTTTGATATAAGTCCAATTAACCGTGATAGCTGTCACGTTTCCGAGAGAAAAATGCGAGTAAAAACTTGTTGAAGCAAATTCTTCACAAATTGAATACAATTACAATAATAATTCACGCGACATCTCTTACTTCACATTACTTCAATTAAATGCTACATCTGTTTCTATATGTACTTTATTACAAAAACTGTAACACTAACTATAGGGCTACTCAAATCTTACATTTAGTTGTAGCTATGAAAAAACTTACCTATACATATTTACATATTATGTTACTTAAACGATGTATAAACACCGTCTATATAACACAGAGGTATCCCTCACATGATACCTATCGGTTTTATATCCCAAAAGATTGGAGGATGTGAATTGTGAGTGCCACGACATTGCAGCATCCTCCAATTTTTTAAAATTGTAACACGACTTTTTTAAAAGGTACAAAGCTTCAATTGCACTAAATAGTTTATTTATAGCTATTTAATGTTTATTTACTTTTTAAAGTATAAAAAATAATTTAGTAAAAAATAATATTTGAAGATGACATTTAGAAAAAAATATTATAGTAAAGTAAGTTTCGTTAAAACAGATTATCTACAAAATGTTATCCTGACATTCCAATGTAACTGACTTGTTACATGATGATCGTATCTTTTAACATAATATGTAATTTTATTTACAAAAAGTATCCTTTGTCCTTCCCAGTGTCTTAAACTATCTTCTAACCAAATTTTATTTAAATTGGCTTAATAAATACAGAGATTACCCTCTACAACCTCATAAACTCATAAACTCACAAACTTTACCTCTTTATAATATTAGTATAGATATACACAAACAGGTACAAAATAAACGGTTCTGAATTTTTGATTTTCCAGCTGTTTTTTTTTTTTGGGTTTTCCCAACTTTTTTATTCCTGGGCCTTGACACCAGCAACAAAACAAAAAAAAAATAATTATTGAAATCGTCAAGCCGCTTTTTAGTTTAGTTTTAGCAAGATTAACGAACGGCAATTGGTTTTAATATAGATAACAAAAACGAAGTCATGACTGCAAAATATATCAGTTTTCAGATCATTAAACACGTTTTATCAGACACTTTCTTATGTCTTAATTACATACACGAAACACGGCGGGGGTTCGATATCATTAATATATTTCAAAAATGAATTTTATAGTCTACTTGCACATGTTATTTTATGAAAAAGAAATAAATAATTATAAAATAATAACTTATAAAAGACTGACAAAAGAAAGATTACAACTGTAATCAAATATGAAAAACGCTTTTTTGTTTTTAAAGTTATGCTATATTATGGCACGGTAATGTTATACATACATTACCGTGGTTATGGGGTTTCACCGACCTTTGGGCACTTTA
Source organism: Brenthis hecate (assembly GCA_951806755.1). NCBI lineage: Eukaryota > Metazoa > Arthropoda > Insecta > Lepidoptera > Nymphalidae > Brenthis > Brenthis hecate. The sequence goes on along the minus strand of OX638275.1, from coordinate 6,648,673 downwards.
TTGTTATTAATATAAAATAGATAAATAATAGCAAATATTCGTAGGTACATATATATGTATGTATTTATTTAGCCCTTTTGAACGTCCCACTGCTGGGCACGGGTGTCCCTTCAATTCGAGGAGGGTCAAGCCAAAGTACACCGCGCTAGCCAAGTGCGGGTTAGCAGGCTTCACATGTTTTCCCTAAATATATTATATCTTATTTAGCTTATGCCTTAGCACGTAAGTAAAAGTGGTTAAAAACTTTGATTTTTCTATCAATAGTTTTACTACAGGTAGTTTAGTAGTCGAAGACGAAGCGTGGGCACTGGCCAGGCCTCCCACGAGGTCAGAGATGTACCGACGACTTTTTCGAAGTCGCTGGAGCCCACTGGATGCAGATGGCACAAGACCGGTTTTATTGACGGTGATGACGATGATTTATGTATAAAAAACGCGTGTGTGTGTACTTATGTACGCACGTAAGAAGTTATACTTCTTTGGCTTAACAGAACAAAAATAGCTAAAGGTTTCATCCCGTATGTCACAACACTCTGTGTGTAAAAGCAATAATAAATTAATAAAATAATTAGTTAAATAAGGCATATTAGGCATGTTACAATCATATATTTATAGAATATCCTTTATGGAAAGAAATGTTTATAAAATAAGTTTAACTTAAATAAGGTAACAAGACTGTACGTACACATTAAAATATTTTACATTACTTCTGAAAAAAGAACCGCTAGGGAAATCTGCCTCGACGTTCTCCAAAATTTGTCTCGACCTCATTCAATTAGAGCAGCCATACTCAACCTTTTTTTATATGGGCCACAAACACGTTTCAGTCATGGTCTGTTTTTTTTTTCTTTAAACAGAACTTCTAGATTGGTATCATTTTCAAAATCGATGAACTCATCAAACAACTCTGAGTAATTACAATTTAAAACGGAAGAAAACTCTGAGATGTAACTTCAGATGGGCCAATAAGAAAAGGTTGAGTACAGCTGAATTAGAGGATATAACCCTAATAAATCCGGTCCTGCCGTTCAGTAGATAATATTTTTTGCAGTCTACTGGACCACAGACACCTTAATCATGATCTGTCGTCATTTAATCTATATTTCCGCGATATTGTACAAAACGTGAAGGCGGTGTCTGCTTTCATCAATTATGATAATGTCCGTCCGTGCACGCAAGACGCAACTACTTTCCGAATTCCGGTGAAGTTAACGAGCCTTGTCTTCAGATTTGACGTAGAATTTGTCCGCGTTTGCTTTACGATACCGACAATTCGTCATAACGTTTTAGTGTCAAAATTGCGCGGCAATTACCGCTTCATTGAATAAACTTTTTTTTTTAAATTGCAATATAAACATACTTAGCTAAAAATTTTTGACAGTCAATACTTTATAATTAAATAGTTTGTTCAGAATGCTTTTATAATAAAAAAAAATATATTCGTGTCACTCAAAGCCATTAGAACGGTGTATTTTTTGTTTTTATTACATAGGTATTACGTACTAATAATATTATGTATTTTTAGTTCAAAGATCTAATTTACGCCAAATAACAAAGAGTTGAATTGAATTGATCTAATTTACAAATGATCAAGCATGTTTTAATCTATCATTTAAATTCTATAATTTTGAATGAGTGGTTAAAAAATAGCTATTATCTTGTAATATCACGAAACAGAAAAAAACATAGGTTATATTATGAAATTTGTGAGCTTTAGTTTATATTTAATGACATAATTCGACTTGGGTAAAACACACAAGTGTACCCGCGGTTCTAAGCTATGGATATAATAAAGGTACCTAATGTCGTAAATCACAAAGCTTTCTTCCATAACAAATTCAAAATAAATGCAATAAAATAAGCTAATTAAATTTTCTCTTTACAAAATCAACACAGAGAAACGTCTAGATGCGAGATATGTAACACATAATTAAATGCGACGGTTTACTAAAAACGCCGCTTTCGCTTCACGCTCTTTTTCATTAGAGGATAATTAAGATACCAGTTAAAGACCTCGGTTGCTGTTACTTATCTAATCCGTTATTCGTGATCTCTATACTCTATAGCTTTTTGTGCACGTGTCTTGTAAACATGTGTTGATCGAAGTCAATTAGTATTCCATTTTAATTTTGAAGTAATCAAATTATTTCCTATTATATTAATTTATTATTAAAGACTTTAATTAAATTATTATTGATAATTTTTAATTATATAAATTATTTTCTTATGTATAATATGAAGACCTCGTAAGCCAGCTTAACACATGTGCGGTACAAGTACCATTAAATATATATTTATTTTATAATTATTGATTATAATATTAATAGGTTCTATGTTAATAATTACACTAGAATTATGCCCTTACACATTATATTTAAATAGGTACTTCAAATGTTTACATGGTTTTTCTCATAGGTAATAAATAAAAAAGCTAATCTAAATCAAACTGAGGGAGACAGAGAGAGAGAGAGAGAGACCTCTCCCGTGACCATGATTGTTATAAAGCCTTCAAAATGTCAAGAGCCAAAAATCAAAATGAATCCGCGAAAAAATCCGAAAAGATAGTTTTATTTAAAATATCAAATATTTGAATTTGATTTAAATCTAAGAAAGTATTGCAGCTAAGTAAGGCTTATGAGACTGTAAAAATACTTTTAACTGTAACTATAAAATTCAAGAAGATAATAATTTCTTTATTTTTTTTTATAAAACTAGAGATGAAAGAGATTAACCGGATACTGGATATCCGGCGAGCTTTGAAGCCGGATGACCGGATAACCGGCGGCCGAATGTTCGTTATTGTCAAATATCCGGTATCCGGCCGGATTTCCGTTTCATCTCTAGTAAAAACGTAATCTGTAAATATGTTCATTCTTAATATTTTATTGTATTGTTATTATTATCTTAATATACACGAATAACGCACACTCGAGTGTAAGTATACTGTATCGTCAATCAATACTTTTTGTAGCACTCTTGTATCATGTCCCGTAATGTTTAAGAGAACAGTTATGTTATGGCAACAAGAAGGTCTTTGCTTCATTGATTTCCCATCAATTAATATTAAGAGGATCTATTTATGCTTTAAATATTTTACATTTTGTATGTTTATCTTAAATATAACAAACGGAAACCTATTAAATTTATAAGCGTTTTTTGATTTGTTTTTTTTTTCTTTAAACTTCTACGAGAGTAATAAAGTCTACATCCTTCATCAAATGGTTTTCCAATTGTTTTTATTTTTTTAGCAAAAAGTTACATAAGCTTACTCTTACATATTAAGTAGGTACATGTAATAAAACTGTCAGGGGTTGAAAGTTAATAATTAAAATATTTTGGAAATTACATAAGTATACAACTGTGGGACCTGATAATGTTCCCTTATATTTTTGATAAGCTGCGCAGTTTCTCTATCTCTACCATTGGCAATGATGAACTATCTATAATGCGAATAAATAGAAAGGCAAGAATAGTACCAATCTTTATACATAAAGATAAAGGAATGTGTACGAATTATAGGGCAATATCAATATTGTCAACAAACACTCTTTTCTCTTGTCTTGACACAAAAAAGATAAATAAAATAAAACCTTTTACCTTACCTTTCAGATTTAACAGAGGCAGTAACCTTCAAGTGTGTACATGCTATTTAGATATACGGATTTCTCACAAGCCTTCGATAAAGTTGACCATAGTTTGTTGCTTCTTAAATTTACACATCACGACCAATAAGTTGGTAATTTAGTGCGAGTCTCATCTTACATATTAAAAAAATTAAGTACTTACTCGTCTGTATGTATGTTCCCAGGTGGCCTTAAAATTACAAAGATTATTAAACAGAAGTCCGACGTTTTGCAACTGCAAGTAGACTTAAACAAGCCGAAACAATAATAAGCATTAGAATGCATCGAAGTGCTAATGTAATTAGTAATAGTGCTATTGTAATACGAAGTAAGACCAGCAAAATTAAACCGAAAATTAAATAATTATTAAATTAATTAAACTAATACGGTTCCAGATTCAGGTGTTATGTTAGACAGCAATTTACGTTCCGATGCTCATATTGATGCCATTATCACGAATAGGTATCAAATTTTTTTCTCTTTATTACCTAATAAACGAATCATCATCACGAATAAATTTACATTTTACAAATACACAAGAAATAACATTAAAAAATACAGATCTAAAATGCAAAGCCACTTACAGGTAAAAACAACATGCATCACTAAAATATAATAATTAGACAGTAAAAATAATTACATTAAAATTTAATTTATTACTGTAATGCTCAAGACAAAAAAAAACATTAAACATTAAATTATATCCGTTATTTATAGGTACCTACATATAATAAAATTCTGCGTCGAATCTGTTCATTCAATATTTTTTGGAAAATCTTATTGAAATAGTCATTATTATCGATACAGAGGCCGAATCTATAGTTTTTAGAATTTTTGTCATTATGACTGTCTGTTTGTCTGTCTGTCTATGACCGCATCACGAGAAAACCACTGGACAGATTTTGATGAAATTTGGTATGATGATAGCTGGTTATCCGGGTCAACATATAGGCTACTTTTTACCGAGGGAAAATATCTCATTTCTGAGAAAAAATACCAGAACACAAAAACTGCATTGTAAGAGTATACTAATATGTAAAACCTAAGAATTAGGTTTTTGGTCATCTGAACGCGGACGGAGCCGCGGGCAATGCTAGTACAAAATAATTCTATAGGAAACTGTATCGAAAGCCTTACATCTATCTATCCATATTTACAGCATCAACCTGTCTGTTTTTATCGATTGCGCCCGATATTATTTCAGTAAAAGTGACGAAGTTTAATGCAGTCTACTCTAATATCTAGCATGATTCGTCTCTATAACTGTTATGTGAGGAGTTCTTATATAAACTATATCGATCGTATTGAAAATGTCCAAAAAAGGTTTGTTAGACATTTACCTTATCGTATGAAAGTATCTCTAAAAAGCAGTAGGGATCGACCTAAGTATTTAGAATTGCAACAGGCAACCTCTACAGTCTACATAAGCGATGAATATTTATTAGATTTGACCTTTCGCTTTCTGTATAAACTTTTCTATAATGAGGTCGATAGTAGTTGTCTGCTTCAGAAAATTAAAATAAATGTACCATAAAGAACACCTTAAAAAGAAATGTTATGCTTTCTATTTATGATTTATTTAATATTAATTTGTTTTGCGTTACAACAATTAATTATTGAATTATTTATAATTATTCTTAAATGCCATCTAATTGATAACGGCAGCCGTTAGTGAAGCGGGTTCAAATTCCAAGTCCCTCCTCTGTTATTTTCATGTACGAATTGATTTCTAACATGCGCTTACCTTACGGGCACACGGGGCACATGCCTAGGGCCCCTAGCCTTACGAGAGCCTCTACTAGACTACTGTAAAATTTTGACAGAACTTTGCCACTTTGCAGAAAACAGCCATACAAATATGCCATGCCAGCCATACAAAGCAAAGCACACCGACTTCGAAAAAAATTGATTAGGTATGTATAGTAAATGAAAACTACCAATCAGTTATTTTTTACTTTTTAGTGCTTTTTTTGAAATCGGTTTTTATTTTTTTGTTAAAAAGTTTTAATCAAATTTAAACTTGCCATTGTTTACTATCTAGATTCTAGGATGTATGTAAAGGCTACCTAACCCCTTTAGTTAGAAAAGTAGACTAGGCAGTGCTTTGTAGGTATAATACTACAAAGTATAAATCTAAATATCTACATGTTTGTTGTTTTGTTGACTTGATCTTCTTTAAGCACCGTTTTGAGGTGATTTTTTGCATGAAGCGGGTCTCTGCAATTTATGCGTTTAATATTAAAATTATTCCATTCTAGAAATAGCATAATTTAAGAATACTTGAGTAATTGGAGCTATTTAGTAAAATCTGAACAAAAACATAGCATTTATATCTGAAATTTGAAAAGCCTTTCTATGTGTGAGGATTACTGCTTTTACTAAGTAATAACAAGTAATCATAAGTTATCTTTAATATATATTATTTATGCTACATTTACAACTAACGATATTGCTGGTATGAATTATACGGCATTATACAGCTTACTAATTCAAGATGGACGGATAAGGTTCTAGACTAAGATTGCGATCGTAATATGCTCTACACTCTACAGTGTTTTCTCAACTGTTCCAGTCTAATGCATGCAAATTGCCCTACAGACTACACTCTACACCGTTCATTGTGGTTTCGTTTTCCATCGTCCTAGCAAATTCTAAGTACACGTTTGAATTTATCACATTTTTTTGTAGTGTGCCTACATAATTGACACAAATTTTAATATTACTAGCGACTCACCCTCGCTTCGCTCGGGTTCGTTCCTAGCTTCATTCCCCATACAAAATTTCATCCCCATTTTCATCTCCTTAAGGTATGATTTTCGGGATAAAAAGAAAAGAAAAAGTATCCTACGTCCTTCCCAGAGTCTCAAAGTATCTTCTTAGCAAATTTCATCTAAATCGGTTCAGTACATCCAGAGATTACCCTCTACAACGTTACAAACTCACAATATCACAAACTTTACCTACCTCTTTATAAAATTAGTAAGTATAGATAAATGCGAAAGTTTAGATGGATGGATGTTTGTTACTTAATCACGCCAGAACGGCTGAACGGATCTGGATGAAATTTGGCACAGAGATAGATTATAGTCTGGAATAGCTTAAAGGTCACTTTTTATCTCAGAAAAATGTTCTCTTTTTGTGGGATAGATTTGTCTTTGTTTTTCTTATTAAATAAACAAAACGATTCTGTCACTAGTAAAAGATGCTTATAATACAATAAAATATTATTGCTTATATCGAATTGAATATCACAATAAGTTAATTATTCTTTATACTTACAAAGTATTTTATACAAAATGTTAAATATAAACTATTTCCTTCACATTAAAAGACTGCACATAACATTTATTATATATTTAAATAATGCTTAAATTATTCTAAATATTATTCAAATTTTAAACTTGATTTTAAAACTTTAAACTTTCAAGTGCAAAATGTCGATCATTTTATCTATTTCCCTATTGGTGCACTTCCTAACGGGTGTCCCGCAGCTACATTCACTTGCGTCAGCTACGCCTCAACCGCGCCATCTTCATTCCGATCAGTCCGCCGCGAACAATCGTGGGGGTTACATTGCATTGAATTCTTAAATTCAAATCGCACCGGTACTAATTAAGCTGGCAGGCTAACAATTGCTAATTATTATAAAATATTTATTTATCAATAAAAAGACAGTGCTGAGTTAATTAATGTTTGTGTTATAATTATATATAATAACTTTTTTTTAAATAGTGATAGTGTATTTTCGCGATACGCGACTGCATTTCTTCGGTGTGTGCTCTCTGAAGTGAAAAGAGGTAAGTTTTTTGTATTATTTTTTGCGGGAGTGCGTGGTTGCCGGGTGGATGCCCGGCGAGACGGTAGGGGAGCTAGCTACAATCGATTGTCCCGGCATAGGCGTACCTACCTATAATACACGGTACACCCTCGCTCCCACTGTCTATACCTATTTCGTTTTTGACCGGAGGGCTCGAGCCGCGGGTCTTGTTCCTGGAAGATTAAATTTTGTTTCAATCGTTAAATTCACGTTTTTGCCAATTTATTTTATATTATTAAAGTGAAGAATTAATTTTTATAGGTATTACAAATAATATTGTTCGATATAGAGCAATAAAAATGTGTTTATTTCTATACGAAACAATCCAATAGGAATACAAAAATGAATAGGACAGTAGTTTTTAGAATTTAAAAAAATTATGACTTTAAAATGTAATCATGTGGGTACATTAATATTTTACTTTTAAAATAGATATGAAATAGTATAATATTAGATTAATTTATTATTATTTATAACAAAGAAAGCTACGCAATACCTGAGATGAAGATAAGTCACGTTCGTAGATTCCGAGATCGTGTGATCAGTTGCATTGATCGGAATTCGGAAAATAGAGACGTGATCGTGACGCCTAAGCACAATTTATAAAGTCGATTTTTTCCATATTTTTCCGCTCTTTTTATTATTAATCCATTAGCATAAGCAAAAAAGATTGGTTGTAAGATTTTTTGCCTGTTTTTTTCTTTTAAAAAAAATAAGCACATTTTTAATCTGTAAAGCAATGTAAAAAACATCCAAAGTCACTGACACATTGTCGCCATGTTTGAATCTGTATTGGGAATGAGAATCAAACAGTAGAAATTTAATTAAATCATTTTTTCTAAACTTAACAGTCAAGTCTGCACTTAGATATTTATAGCGCGTTTGCTCCCTGTCTCGCAAAGTGCGCAGCGCAGTAGCCGTCCTTATCGGCGGGGTAAATGTCTGGAATGCTGGCATTTTGCGTTGCCGGAACGCGAGGGTCAATTTTTACAACCGATGCATTTGGTTTCAGATTATTTAGAAAATTTATCAAATTATTACTTTCATCATTAGTCTGTTTTTTCGGCTGAAAATTTCAATCCAAGTTCAAATCTAATTGACCTGAAATTTGGTTGTATAACTTCGGAAAAAATATAAATTAACGGCATCATGGAGATAACAAGGTGAGCTAAGGAACTGATCAATTAAATAACTATTTTCGAAAAGATAGTTTAATTAAAAAGCGAATATTAAAACACTACACTTCATAAGCAAAAAACCAAAAATGGCCGATAGTGCAAAACATTCAACAATAATATTTTTTAGAATATAATAAATCAACATCCTACCTTCATTTACGAAAAAAACGGAAATCAAATATATACTTCCTCACTCCTAGTCCAGTTGTTTAATTAAAACATCATTTGTTATTACAAGTCGATGGAGAAGAAATACAATGCCGAGACACTTTTATTACGTAGGTACTATCCATTTTTAGTCTTGTAATGCATCCTTCGTGGAATGGAATGCGTAGCCTTAATAAAAGTTATTTTAAAATTTAAATGAAATTATAAAATACACATAACACTGTAATTTAAGGCGATATTTTTAAAACGCTTTTGTTAGTTTCATTTGTTACTGTCTGTTCTGTCTGTCTGAAATTTTTAATGACCAAAATCAAATCTTGGAAGTTGATTTTGGCCATTAATAACTTAAATGAAATTCGAATTACATTACAATGCTCTAATATAACCGACTTGTCTGGTGATGGAGCTAAAAGGTGGAGATGGATCGAGATCCCACTGCAAGATTGCTACGTTCATGGCGTATTTAATCGAAATCATTTTTTTATATACAATAATAAAAGGGACAATATGTTTTGACCGATGTGCCTATTCAAATGTGCCCGCTAGTATGTTTAATTAACTAAATAATACGAAAAGAAAGATTAAAGTGAAAGAGAGTTAGCGCGTTAGTTATCTGTCTGTTGCCATGGTAACCTTTGTTATTGTCTGACAAATTACATATAATATTATATTCTTTCCTTCTTTTCTTTCCATTGCGGCCACTTTTACATAGATAAGAGGTATTTTATCATGCACAGAAAAAAATTAGCTTTAATTTGATATTTAAATGATGAATATACGCCATGAACGTATAAATATAACAAAAACATTTTTAATGATTCGCAACCACTTTTGCGGCCACTTTTACATAGTCAGATGTAGTTTATCAGGTACAGAAAAAAATGAGCTTTAATTTGATATATAAATGAATATACGCGATGAACGTATAAACGTCCCAAAGTAAGACCCGGTTACACCTGGCTGCGAAGAGGTTGCGGCCAAATACACAACGGCAGCTATCATTTTTTAAGATCTCTACGTATAGTTCTGTGAAGTGGAGTTTATTTCATTGTAATAACAAATGCATCGTTTTTATTACAAAAAGTCAACTATTATTTAGTTAATTAAATATACTAGCGGGCACATTTGAATAGAAACCCCGGTCAAAACATATTGTCCCTTTTATTATTGTATAAAAAGAAATGATTTCGATTAAATACGCCATGAACGTAGCAATCTTGCAGTGGGATCTTAGTCCAAGAGTAAGACTTCGATAGGCTGATTTGACTTTTAATGTTGAAAAATCCCTTATGATGTTTTGGTTATTTGAAATCCTGTTTTTAGTATCATATCATGAATATATACATTTAAAAAAATAATGGCTACCTGCAGAGTCTCCCGTGTCTTATATAAACACACAAGCATCTTAAATGTATTCCTTTAACGTCTTACTACATATACGAGGAGGATCAAGCCATAGCCCACCACGCTAACCAAGGACGGATTGGCGGACTTCACAGTTCACATTTTTTTCAAAAAATTGCTGGGTTTTTTTAGACCTTTTTTTGCAAGTTTCCTCACGATGTTTTCCTTCACCGTAAGACAAATGGTAATCATGTTGGAGATGATTCACACATGAAATATCAGAGATGCGAGACCCGGGATTTGAACCCACTTCACTCGGTTTTCAAAGCAAGCCCGTTACCACTGGAGTACCATGGCCTTATCTTTAATGAAACACGCTTTAAATGGGATTGAGATGAACAGAGAGCTCACGCTTTATCTTTGGTATCGAAATAAAATTTAGCTGTACAATAATAAAGCTGTCCATCTGTATCCGAGTGATACACTTAAGGCTGACAAACAGCAATCCCAAAAATATTGAGATGACAATATATCAAATATACATTTTTTGTTTCAAACGATATTGTTTTAAAAATTATGTAATTAGTTCAATGTGTAACTTTACCAAAACGCCGGGAAGAAAAAATCAAAATAAAACCACGATAAAATACGAAAAGATAGATTATTTCGCGGATTTATTTTGATTTCTGGTTCCCGACATTTCAAATGCTTTTACAGCAATCACGGTCACGGGAGATACTAATGTTTTAGACATCTCAAAGGAATTATCCTACTTGTTACAGACAATCAAAATAAAAAAAATATATTTAAAATGTCAAATATTCGCGTAAATCTAAGAAAGTATTATTATTTGTTAACTTATGTTGTTATACTATTTTTATCTACACAAATTATATTATTATTTTTTTTTCACTTTGAGTTTCAAGTATTCAGCGTTAGGTTAACATTTAGCTACTAAATCTAAACGTGTTTGTTGCCAATATAAACGAGAACAAAGGGGATTTATGGTATAAAGCCACGTTATGCCACGGTTATAAAATCAATGAACTGATGAAATTGCGATCCATCCGCTAATTCAGGTTTAGTGGCTAACGGCACGAAACTAACTGCTTCAGACCACCTACATTAGTGTGCTGATGATAAATATAAATATGTTGGTACATTAACACACAGCACCATCTAGTTCCATGGTAAGCTACAGGCCTGTGTTATGGATACCAGATAGTTAATACACTACACATATATAACTTTAAATACATACATAATATTATAAATATAAATGATAGCTTTGTTATTTATGTTAAAAACTAAGATTTTTAACAAACAAATTACTATTAAACCTTCTCATTTAATTACACAGTTTGTAAATATCCTTACCTCTATATAGTTGGAAACAGTCGCCATTTTTGTTTGGCTGTTGGTTTGTTCTGATTTTCCTTTTAAGCTATGCAATAAATTTTGATACGGTTTTAACCAATATGTTATGTTTAGTTTTGTGGGTATATATTCATATGTATGTATATATGGTATATATAATTTTTAAGGGTAGACGAAAATCACGATATTTTTAAATTATTGCCAATTGAATACGGTATGTAATTTAGTGTAAACATAAATTGTATTTTTCAGTCTGTATTCACATTTGCTGCCCTGTTAACGGCTAGATTATTCTTAAAATTTCATACTTATTTATTTATTCTAATGCAATCACATTATACTATAAAAACATGTAAAATCTCCTAAATTATTAAATTTAAAATGACTTTTCTGAAAATCCGAAACTTCTAATGAATAAATATGAAAAAGCCAGTGAAAGGATGGCAACACTGGAAAGTGTAACATTTCTCAAACATCGCTACTTTCAAAATGTAAGCTTTCCAAAAATTATAGAACGAGAAGAAGAACATAAGCCGCGGTATTTGATAATTAGCACTTAATTATTCATCTGCATGCACCGGAACGTGGTTAAACCGGGCACCATGACAGTTCACTTTAAATAAACGAATAAAAATTGTGATTTACATTTTGGTTTAACTTCTCTTGTTTTTGGAGTAATATATTAATTTAACTTGAAGTAATGTGATAATTATTATTTATTATTTAAAACTTATGCTTAATTTAATACGAAATATGTTTGCAAACTTATTGTTGGCTAAAAAAATTAATTATTTATATATAGAAATTCAAATTAAATTGTCATGCTGTGTTGGTTATGATGAGATGAATGTTTTGTCTATTTCATCCGTTTCGTTTCTATAATTAAGAAGTAATTTAAAAAGATATGGTTGTAATCATCTATAGGTACATATAATGAAATTTTAACTGAGACGAATCTGTACATTAAATATTTTTTGGAAAATCTTATTGAAATAGTTATATTATCGATACATCTTAATTTATAGTTTTTAGAATTTTTGTCTGTCTGGCTGGGGAATGCATCACGAGAAAACCAATGGACAGATTTTGATGTATTTTGGTATGATGATAGCTGGTTATCTGGGTCAAAATATAGGATAATTTTTACTGCGGAAACATATTATCTCTGAGAAATCTATATTAAACGTTAAAACGTAAGTAGGGACGAACCCGAGCGGAGCGAGGGTAAGTCGCTAGTGTATCTATAAATCTATACTGTTTAATATTAAAAATTCGAAAATGAGATTGCTTATTTAAAAGCTTATATAATGCTCACTGTAATAAACGGCTCCTTTAATGGCGTAGAAGGACATAGAATATTTGTATACTTAAAATGCCTGGCAGTTGAATCATAAGCGAAGAAAGGGCTAGATATGATCTGATAAAACTATACTACACAAACGTGAGGTTATAATTTAAATTATTATTGACTGTTGTAAATAAATAGATATCAAAAATTTTGTGATTCCCACTTAGATAGCTTATCTCGATGTCGCTTATTAACGTTTCAAGAGGCTTTTAGGATGCTGTTGACATTAGTTTATCATAATTTGGGGATTGATAAGGATTCTGTGAATAATCTTTTATATTTTATCTAAAATTTTGTCTCGTTACGTCATAATATAGGAATGCAACTGCCTGTGTACTCAAAAGACTAGAACAATTTATTGAAAAACGAGAAATATATATTTTAAAGAAATTGGTCTTTTTATTATATTGCATAGTTATAGATGTTTTTATTGGACGTACTGGTTATTTTGACTTAGATAAACTTTTATTTCATGTCATTGAGTAAAATTATACTTATAGACAACTCTTTTGCATATTAAGTTATATATACTTATTTTTTTTATTGTCAGTAATGCAACCAGAACGGACCTGCCTATTTTTTGCTTTATTTAAACAGGTGGAGTCTGTGGCTGTATATTTTCTTACGATATGTAAAACCAAACTGAGTAGTCTGTGTGACTTATCAAACGAAACACTCTATTCTTTTGATTGACAAAAATGTTTTTTCATAATACTTCTTTGACAACTTTCAAGTCTCGGCATGAATTTGTATCCCACGGGAACAATTACATGTAACAAATAAATCATATTCTATGATATAATTCTCAGCCCACTATCTATTTCTGCAAAAATAATGTTATGTAATAGGACACGATTCGATACTAAATAAAGAAAAACGTAGCATAATAAACAACCTTCCATATAAATATTAGGAAGGATGATAAAAGTAGAGTTATAGAGCATACTATATTTGTGTTATTGTATTTTAATAATTTTTATTTTAAAGCTTAGCTCAAGCTCTCATTTAGCCTCAAAGAAAATGTTCCTCAACTATTTAACGTGGTTTTAATTTCCTTAGCATTTACAAATGCCAAAACATACCCTTTTGGTATTTTCCATCAGGTGCATAACGAAAATGTCGGCTGCATATGGTAGATATCATTCTGTAACCACAGTTCAAGCCCACTATATAGCAAAGTAATTATACACAAATATATATATATATATAGCCAGTTCTTCTCAGGTCTGAGGCTTCTTCTTTCCGAACTGGTAGTAGACTCATGAAGTTCAGAAAAAAATTGTAATAATTTAATGCTGAATAAAATATTTTGAATTTTGGATTTTTGAAGTTATATATTTTATGCAATATATGTACATTACACTGCAATTATTTGAAAAGTTCTTTTTCTTTAATAAGCAGTACTAGTGTCTATACTCTATAGTAGTACGATAATAAAGCAGTGACTTAGCGAAACCTGTACATTAAATATTTTTTAAAAACCATGACTGTATCGTATTATATACACAATATACAATATATCGTATTATGTAAGCTACATACACCCCAATACAATAGTTATTGAAATTTTTCTGTATGTCTGTTTGTCTGTTTGTGTGTGCGCGTTTCACGCAAAATGTAATGAACCGATTTTAACCAAATTTGGTGAAATTATAACTTATTACTCAGGTCAAAATTTAGAATACCTTTTATTCCAGGACAATTTTTCTTTCCCACGAGAACACACAATAATATCTCATAAAAAATTAGTTTTGTTGAACTAAATATTTTTTTGTTATTATTAGGTTTTCTAAAGAACATATTAAATCTTTGTATGATGGATAAATCTTAACTGGCAAAAGAAAAAAAAAAGATTTGTCTATGTCATATCCTCTCATGAATGCGCTTCATTATTATGCAGGCCATGTCTCCCTACATGGGACTCGATGGTTGTTTGACTGCGCCTATGTCGGGACACAATAACGTCTTGAATTAATTATATTTTATGAAGCTTTTAGTCGATACTAATTATGACCGACGACATTACCTGTATTATTATTTATTTGTAATATTTTTAATATAACACTTAAACTAAAATTTATTGTATCTTGCCATACGAGTTGTCTTCTCTATCTACATTAATATTTCTTTAAATGTAAAAGTTCTGGGTTTTTACTTATGGAGCACGTAAAGCTTTAGGTAAAAATATCATGTAATACGAAGGAACAAAAGATAACGTCGTATTAGCCGGCGTTATGAAAACTCAGTCACATATACTCAGTCAGTTTTATTCAGTTATAAATCCGATAGAAATGAGTTAAAAATAAGATAGCATAAATTCAAATGTTTCGAATTTCGATTTAGATTCTTTGAAAAGAATCGCAGTGTTATTATTAGAATGCAACACTGATTCTATAAAAAAGGATGAAAAAATTAATATTTCGAACTCCATTCCCGATATAGAGTGCATCGGATTTCTTCACGACTCGGGCGACAGTGTCAAGGTCAAGCTTGTACACCACACGAACACCACTCGACTGATGCCTGTTACTTTTGTTACTCTTTGCATGTTCCTTTTGTGGTATAATAAAATATATTATGTTTATTATTTCAAATGTAAATATTCTTGTTTATCTACTTATCTATATATAAAAATCAATTGCCGTTCGTTAGTCTCGCTTAAACTGAAAAACGGTTGGACCGATTTGAATAGTTCTTTTTTTTATTCAAGGTGTGTCAGGGTCTGGTTTAAGTATAAAAATATATAAGAAAAGCCAAAAATTAAATTTAGACGATCTTCACGAATAGCAGTTATGTAGTTAATAAAGTGGAGGTTGTTGCTATATACCATTATTTGTAAAATGTATTGTAATAAATAAATACGACTAATAAATAAATAAATAAATAAATAAATAAACAAACAAATAAATAATCTAAACAAAGGCCATCCTTACAGCGAATATCCCTAACTAATAAATATTAAATACGTAAGTCTCGACAGTATTTTTACTTCTGCATCTTTATAAACTGCGTGCAGCTGCACTTGTGATTCATAGGGTTTATTCAGTTGCAATTATTTTTATCTTACCGAATTTTGGTAAAAATTAATTGACACTGATATATGAGACACGCTAAAGAATAATAAATGATGGAAGTGACACTTAAAATATAATCTTTTTTCTTTTTTATCTGTTAGAAAAAGTGTTTTATAGTGATGGAGGCGCGCGTGTCATTTTGCATGTAAAAAATAATGTGATAAAGTACATTTGGACGACACGTTTGGCTCAGATTGTAGTGAGCCTACATGCTGTGCCAGCGGTCGCGAGTTTGAGTCCGCTGGATGATGGTTAATTTGTGTGCTGAGCACGAACGTTTGTACTTCATTCATGGGTGTTAATATTTATTATATGTATATATGTATTTAAAGTTATATATGTGTAGTGTATCAACTATCTGGTATCCATAACACAAGCCTCGTAGCCTACCATGGAAGTAGATGATGCTGTGTGTTAATGTTCCAACATATTTATTATTTATTATTATTTACATTAACATATTACAACAATGACGACAGTGTAGGCAAATATGCACTATTAATGTTCCTAACCTATCTCAACAACGCTACTCGTATATGGAGGAGAATCTACAATAAGGCAAAACGAAATGAGGGCGTGCCGACTTGACACAAAAATAGAAATGCCAGCTTGTGAAGTTCAAAATAAATAACTTAAGCTTGATTATTTTTATTTTTTCTATCTGTGTCACATGTCAGCTTGTTATGGCTTGTTAATTAATGAAATAAAAAGTAGTGAAGCACTGAAAAAATAAAACAGATTTACGTTTTGTTTTTCAGAGTATCTATGACAGGATTTTATTTAATAAAAGTTAAAAAAAATTAATAATAATAATAAAAATAAAATAAAATTGTGACAGACTAAACAGATTAACATTCTGCATCTACATACGTTTGAAGGTATTAAATGATAGTTTTTTTCACCCGACTGCGCGGCGCGAAGGAGGGTAATCTATACGTATAATAAAATTATAACTAAGTCAAAATATTTTTTGGAAAATCTTATTGAAATAGTCATTATTATCGATATAGAGACCGAATCTATAGTTTTTAGAACTTTTGTGTCTGTCTGTGATCGCATCACGAGAAAACCACTGGACGGATTTTGATGAAATTTGATATGATGATAGCTGGAGCACTTTACTGCGAGATAATACCTCATTTCTGAGTTATCTACACTAAATATTAAAACATAATCGTAAGGAAAAACGCTAGTGTGTTTTTACGTTAGTAATTTATCTCTTTCTCCACGATCACTACCCACAATTTGTCAAGAGTGCGTGGGTTTGAACTTTAAATATTCGAGTTTAATGATTTAGTTAAAATTAGATTAACTATCTGTTATATTAGGTCTGTTTAGTTTGAACGTGACGTAGGCCATAAATATGTTTTCTATCGTTTGTTTAGGACTTGTTGTTTTTAATAATTGTAAATGGAGACTGAGAGATATGTTTTTGTTTGTTTCTACCCTCTTTTTATTGACTTATAAACAATTAACTGCTGTTAACACGCTGCAACACGTGCGACGAACCGAACCGAAAAGTACAAAACCCGATCTTTTTCTACGTATGACTTTAGTTTTTTTTTTAATAATAAACGTTTGGTGAAACTAACAATACTTATATTATAATGAACGATGAAATACGTATAATAAAAACGTGATCAATAAATTGATTCCCATTTTAGAAGCCCCAAATAATTTGCGAATCAATATAACAAAAATCAATTCTATGTATGTATGTGCTTGATTCTTTACGCTGCACTGCAAGAACGCTTTAAATTTTTTTTGTGATAACAACTTTAAGCATTGCACTTAAGGTTCAATTTACATTGTTGTGTATTTAATTTAACTAGAATAATTACCTTAAAATACTTGGTGACAGTTTTAAGAGAAAATTTGAATGGGATTGCATATACTATATGTAGTACTTTTTTGGTCGATGGTAGTCACAAAGTGATCATACTACCCCTATAGGAATAATTAAACATAATACAACTTACAATAATCAGCCTTATAAATAACAAATATTAACTATTTCTATGTCTTAGTAATCCGACTTATACTACTTTATACAACACTAGCGGCTCACCCTCGCTTCGCTCGGGTTCGCCTCTAGGAAAACAAAATCAAACATATCCCACGGGAACCGTACATTTTCGGATAAAAAGTAGCCTATGTGTTATTCCAGACTATAATCTGTCTCTGTACCAAATTTCATCCAGATCCGTTCAGCCGTTCTGGCGTGAAAGAGTAACAAACATACCTCCATACATCCAAACTCACAAACTTTCACATTTATAATATTCGTATAGATTCTTGACTGATGCGAGACAGGATAAGTCAGAATGATGTTAAAATTTCTAATAAATTTATATTAAATCTTAATAAAAAGAGCTACTTTGCATTATAGTATATGATACTATATACGATGCAAGCGAAACCGTGTTTAATAACCAGATAAAACTATTAAAACCCGACGCACACCTTTATAATGTGGATCATGATTATTAGTGGATTAAATAGAAAATAACACGCGGACGAAACCGCACGAAATAGCTAGTACATTAATTATTACTTTTTATAATAAAACCAAGTATTTATGTTTTGATTTATTTACTCAAAAACGCGCAAGAGCCTGTTTTCTTTGGTCATTAGCATTGAAATTGCTTATATCAAAGTACAGCTTAAAGTAGGTAATAGAAGTTTTTCTACATCCCACTGCACATCAACACGTCTGCCACGCGCGAATACCCTGGCGACCGTTCTAATGAGATTTAGGTGTTTTCTTAATTAAAACTAAAATGAGCTTACTTGTTAGTGCGTATTTTTCGTTTTAAATTGACGTTTTTAACCGACTACAAAAGGAGGGATGTGTTTGTTCTGTGTAGGTATGCGATAAGTTATATTGTAAACTCTTTTTAAAGTGTGTATTTAAAACAGAAACATAACCCTCCTTTAGGTTTCGTCGCCGTCAGATAAAAAGAAGTTATATAAAAGTGGAAGAAAATTCTGAGCTTAAAGCTTACATGCACACTAAAAATTGTTTTTTATTTGATTTTAAGTGATATGATGTGATTATATTCTAGAAAAAAGCAATTCGTATTGAAATACATGTCTATTTTTAGAATATCTATAAAAAAGCTTCAATAATTCGAATCGGAGATCGCCATTTAACAAATTGAATTAAAATATTTGAAGACACGCAAAATTATCCTTTCAAAAAAACGGAATTTTTCTATCAAAATAGAATATCATTGGAATAAAATTATATAAAATGAAGTCAAATGATTTCTTATTTACATTTTATGCGGTAGAGATATGCTGAAGCTCTCGATCCACGCCAGCGGGTCGTTGAACCGCTCTAACGGCATCATATTTGTGCGCACGCGACTTCAGGGTTAAGGTCTAAATATACGATAACTCGATGTGAGAACTTAACTGTTATATTTTTGGGTAACTATAGCATTAAAATCAATGAATTAAAATATGATTTTATTGATATATGTCTGTTTTATCTTTATACTAGAATTGCCCGCGGCTCTGCCCGCGTTTAGATGACAAAAAATAAATTCTTAGGTTTTACATATTAGTATACTCTTACAATGCAGTTTTTGTATTTTTTCTCAGAAATGAGATATTTCCTAGCGGTAAAAAGTATCCTATATGTTGACCCGGATAACCAGCTATCATCATACCAAATTTCATCAAAATCTGTCCTGTGGTTTTCTCGTAATGCGGTAACAGACAGACAGACAGACAAAAATTCTTAAAACTATAGATTCGGACTCTGTATCGATAATTATAGATAAGTAGCTATTAACAAAATATAGTATTAGTTTTAAAAACTTGAATATTTGAGTGTAAATCAGAATTTTATTTATTACTCATGTTCTCGACTCGAGCCAAATAAATTTGAAATTTTATTTTAAAACAACAAATGGAAATTGCAATAAAACACTGTATTTTATTGATCGTTTGATAGAATATCTAAGTATTGGAACGGCAATCGTGTTTCATAGAATTTTATAAAGACATGATTTACTTTTATAGGCTAACTGTTTATTCAATAAACCACGGCAGTCTCAAAGTCTTTTAATCACGTGTCCTACTTAGTTAAGAATTAAAGAGCTGCGAAAATAACAGACGATGGACGGTTAGTGGACTCCAGTTCTAATCATGGACCCTATTACCAAGACTAAAAGACCGTTATAAAAAAAATATACTCTTCACTGTAGGGCACTTAATAACACATTCAATCTCGACAGCTCTCCAAACATCTCGACTTCATTTCTCTTGACTCGACCGTTGTGAGAAAAGTGCTTTTTTAATTCATTTGTTTCATCGTCCCCCTTTGAAATGCGAAATGGAAATCAGCATTCACGATGTTAGAATCTAATATCATCGTTTGCGTTTAGAAATCGTCACGACTAAACTGTTATAACCATTTTTCTAAGTATTTAACCTTATATCTATAGATTTAGCATATTTTATCCATTTGAGCGTAAACGCTTAAGTAAAACCAATTAAGATAACACTATTAAGTTACAACGTTTAAAACTTATATATTAATTAGTGTACCGCCGTCGGTTCATTTAGATGCCAATTTAAGTAATTTTACATAATGTCTTTATATGTCGGGACCTATTTTTTGTACAGTAATGAAAAGTAGCTTATGTGTAATCATTATTCCTTTATTTATAATATGATGAAGATAGTGTAAGTTGTTTGATCCAATATACTAATAACAAATTATTTATGCATTGATCATGTTGTAAAATTTTAAGTAACCAGCAACTAGCAGATGTCTACCGCAGCAATTCGATACAAGAGTGCTTAAAACAACAACGCCGACTTACAAGTTACAAACGAGATAAGGAAATAACATACATACATAAGTATTAAATACCTATTAGATTAGTTCTAAATATGTAATAGGAAGTAAGAATAATCTCAATAAAAATCCCATGTAATAACATCATAAGGGTAAAAATATCTCTGTCGTAATTAAAATAAACTAAAAATACCGATTTCAAAAAACTTAAAATTATTTTTTTCACTTTTTACTATTTATTTTTAGGACATTTACATGGCATCACTCTTGTGGTCTATTAATTTATAAAAAAAATAAAATAAAATACTATTTACATTTAGCGAAACAACGACAACAACGCGTAACAAACAAAAAACATACAACAAAATTGAGTATCTCCTCTTTGAAGTCGGTTAAACAAACTTGTTGGTCCATAAACAAAAAATTCGGCAGAATTGTTTATAAATGTTTGTGATACCGTTCACGATATTTGGGCATTTCAACAGTAGGTACCGACCAGTTCAACGGGTTTGCTGAAATGTTGATATTATGATAGTCATCCATCAAAAAAGTACTATACCTATAGTGATGATGTTCTCCTAGCCGATTCCGGTAGGTAGAATCCACCCGATACAAGACTTATCCGTGGTGCGGCACGAAAAATCTTTGTCTTACCGTAATAATGTCCTCCTGACCGATTCTGGCCACGGCGGCCAATCTCATTGAGACTAGCCAACTGCGCAGGAGATATTATAGTGCACAAGTGTACGCGCAGACACAAGGGCACTCTCTATTCCTGTCACTCTCATACTCTGGTGGGACGACTGCTCGACACGACCAGTGAGAGTTAAGGCGCAGGACCGACGGCTTTACGTGCTCTCCAAGGCACGGGGGTGAAACACCGCCAACTTCCCAACTCCGGGCTGTTACTGAGACTTACTATACAGAAAGACTCAATAACTAAGCTTGGCCCGACCCGGGACTCGAACCCAGGACCTCCGAGTGTGCAGCCGTACATGCTAGCCACTACACCACCGAGGCAGTTAAACCTATAGTACGAGTATATACGAGTATACAATCCCATACAAAAGTTCTTTTCAAAACTGTCACCAATTGTGTTTAGGTAATTATTCTAGTTGAAATAAATATACAACAATGTAAATTGAACCTTAAATGCAATGCTTAGTTTTTTTCACAAAAAAAGAAAATTAAAGCACACTCAAATGTTCAAATGAGCGCTCATTCGGTGAGGACATTTTTTGTCGCTGATTGTGTATCTAGTACTTTTTTGATTGATGATGGTAGTGTATTATACAAAGAAATAAACAAATTTTTGCACTGGAGATCTTTATCTAGGTTCGACTTTCGTATCACCATCAGATAGATGTCTTGTTCGCCGTATAATTTGCCTTCATTTTTTATTCAAATGATAGTATAATTTTGCCATTTTATATTAGAAATGGTTGACATACATCTCAACAACAACACCTTATCTTCTTAAAAGTAATTGTGAACATGACATTTTATATTAATATCTCTCACTAGTCACTGTTAGTAGTCGTAACAGGAGAAACAAGCTCTACTAAGCTAACAAAAATTGTTTTACTATAAGATAATTACACCATCCCTAAATAATTAGCTTTTACTGACGCCATCACCCGAGCAAAGCCGCGAGCGAAAGTTAACTAAACACCCCGCTTTTTATCTCTTAATGATCTGCAAGGTGGTAGTTGTATAAGAGCAAGCTGTTAAAATAATCTTTTCTTATATGTTCATCTCGTTCTTGATTTATAATATATTCGCGTGCAGCGTCACATTATTGCCAGTTTGACGCAGGATGATAGTCGACTTCCGTCACACTCGCCACTTACTGCATCTTAGCTCCTGGTAATTGCACGTATACTTTTTTCTGCGTCTACATTATTAAGTAAATTCACAGTTAACTTGATACAGACCAGCACGTAATCTGGTCATTTTAGATGCGATTGAAAATTGCAGTTATTCCAGTATAATCTTAGTAAATTTCTGTAATTGTACTTTTTCTCTTATACGTATTTGAAATCTTTTGCATAATTAATAAGTCAGATGAGGTATATACTTTTTAAATTTAATAGGTATATATACCATTACCTACTTTTAAACTTGAATCGATGGAAACAAAAATTCAAAATTAAACGATAAAATCAAAAAATAAAAGTCTATTGCAAAAAGCTAGCTTAAAAAAGCATTTACAGCTTCAAAAATCTGAAACACCCAATAAAGAATGTCCATACTCGCTTCATGTACAAATATTTAGTAGCAGACCATACCCATTGTCGAAGAGTCGATGCAGATTCCGCAGGGCGAGTCGATCCAGCGGTTGTTTATTTATGTGGTGAGATTACGCGTTCATAGACCTTTGAACTGGACGATCCCTAGCTATGAAGTTGGGGAAGACTAGCCCTTCTGTACTCTACATACATTATTTTACTTTAGATTATTATCTCAGTATTACTATATATATAAACAAAAAACGACATATTGGCTCTCTTCTTTATTTAAAAGTTATCAAAATGGATTCAGCATTTTTAATTAACTTATTATATATAATGTATCAAAAAATCATGTACTAATTGATGCCGATTGACGCATTTTGGTTTTAGACACAGGGCTTTAGTGGACAGTGATAAGCGAATATATTTATGGGTTATCACAATATTGCAGTTATTTATACGTAGAAAGCATTGTTCTGGACATGACTGATAAGATTGCGAGCTTTTATACCGCCGCGCCGCGCTTTGACTGAACTTTTAACTTGTCATATTTTTTGAACTTATGACATATATGCCTGGAATAATTTATATAGTGGCATTATTATTAGATCGTATAAAGATTTTTTAACTTTTTGAAGACATCTGAAAAGAGGTACTCGATTTGTCATTTTATTGTATCTCACGCATTATCTTTGCCAAATATGTGGACCCATTTTCATATAATTTTATTATACCTGAATTATACCTGAATGAAGACAAATACATATTATTATTATTATTTAAAACTGTAATAAATAACCGTATTAATTTCAAAAGAAAATGTCGGGCGGATTTATCTATACATATAATAAAATTCTAATTGAGTCGAATCTGTACTTTAATTATTTTTTTTGAAAATCTTATGAAGTAGTCATTAATATCGATACGAGGCCGAACCTATAGTTTTTAGATTTTTTGTCGGTTTGTGACCGCATCACGAGAAAACCACTGGACAGATTTTGATGAAATACCTACTTTTTCCTACGGCAAAATATGTCATCTCTGAGAAAACTATACTAAATGTTAAAACGTAAGAGGATGAGTCGCTAGTAGTTAATAAAAATGCAAATGAAATCCACAAAGAAGCATCACAAATTCCAGACACAGGTCGCACGGTCGCGTCGCGCCGACTCGAACCCGCACTTGCCAAAATTCAATTTTACCTCCCCTAAATTTTCATCTGCAATGCGCAATATTTCGTAAAGGTCAACAAACTTACCCCCCGCGATTACCATAAACATTCACATGTGTTCAAGCGAAATAAACACAGAAAATCCAGATGCGTATAGCACTAGGTAAATGAACTGGGAGTCGATAAACTATAATAAAACAAAAGGTTATTTTGAACGATGGCTTGTTATCGTGAATCATGTCGACTCTAATTATACAAGCTAAATAGTTTAGTTGCATTGCCCGCGGCTCCGCCCGCGTTCAGATGACCAAAAACCAAATTTACATATTAGTATAAAATGGCTCCAGTGGTTTTTCTGTGATGCGGTAACAGACAGACAGACAGACAAAAATTCTAAAAACTATATATTCGGCCTCTGTATCGATAATAATGTTTATTTCAATAAGATTTTCCAAAAAATATTTAATGTACAGATTCGGCTTAGTTATAATTTTATTATATGTATAGATTAGCAATTTTGCTGCGAGTCTTAGAACGAGGTATGGAAATGATGAAAATATGAAAGTTAAGTCTTCGATGCAGATATTTTGTATGAAAAATTAGAAAAATTAAAATCATCTATTACTACCATAAACAATCGTTATAGTAAATATTTGTTATGATTGAACAATTGGAAGTTGTTCGCATTTATTTTTCCTCATTGTTCCGGTCCCAATACATAAGTAAAAAACCATGAAACTGAAATCAATAGAAATATACCTGTAATGCTATCTATTACAGTAAGCTGTTTACTCGATGTACCAGCAGATGGCGCTGTCATCATTGTGTCATTTGAAAAGCTAACAAGTTGTCATGTCATACGTATTCATTGCCACCAAAGGTACTCACAGACCGTGCTGAATATTTTCATTTCACATAAATATTTTATATACATAAAATTAGTTAAATTTTGTAGTACAAAACTTATATTATAATCATTATCTATAGTTTAAAATATAACCTTCAAGTAAAATCTGTAACAGAAAACTAACCAATTGCCATTACATTTTTAAATACCTCATGGCATAAATTAAATGGTGTAAATATAAAACTCTATGGTTTGAAATTCCCATAAAACATAGGGTATGTGCCACTACGCCAAAAAGTCAAGTCGAAAGTTAAATTACAAATATGTATCAAATATCAAACTCAAAACTGTTAAAACGATTCGTCATTTGACGAGAGCTAACGGGAGACTAAAATAACAGTTTAGTGAAGAAACCGCTGACTTTCATACCTCATAAAGCGTGATTATACGCCTCGTATTTATAATTTAATAGGCATTTAGTGAAATGAAAATAATTAATACAGTTATTAAATTAAAAAAAATATATTTACCTTTGTTATTGTTATCAAATGTAGTGTTTAGAAAGTCATTTTTTCAAACAGCAATGAGTTATCATTTTTTTTTCGACAGATATTTGTGTGATTGAGTTAAATAATAGATATATTGTGGGAATGAGATTGATGTGAGTGAGGTAGTAAGTTAATGAGTGAACCAGTGAAGCATGATTGAATGAAATAGAACTCTAAACAAAACGAATGTAAATGGTGTATAGAATGATATCAGAAAAACTGTTTAGTAACGACGTTTTTTGCCCAATTAAATGTATCCACTCTACAGTTAGTCTGGAACGACATGGCTACTTTTTTCCGGCAATTCAAGTAGTTTCCCCGGGATATTACAGAACGTTTGTAAAATGTAAAGGATGCCTGTCATTTAATTATACTCGTTATTTTAAACACTACTTGTTACTATATAATCAAATCTTGGAAATCGAATTTAACCTACTTTGCTTGTAATTGTCATATTGATTGGAAAGTGAGGGAGAGAAATCCAGAGGTTATAGGAATAATTAAATACCATCGAGATGATATGACGATGGAACTAGCAGGTATTTATTAAGGTAAGCCCATACATAACATTCTGTCAAAAGCGTCGATCAAACAAGTACTAAATACACAATCAGCGACGACAAAAAATGTCCTCACCGAATGAGCGCCCACTTGAACATTTGGGCGCGCTTTTACTGTAGCAGCAAACGACTTTAAGCTTGTATTTAAGATTCAATTTACATTGTTGTAATTATTTTAACTAGAATAATACTTAAACACAATTAGTGACATTTTTAGGAGAACTTTTGCATTGATTAGACTTAGAAATTGTATGTATAATATAGGATGCAACATTGTGTATACATTTCATTGTTTAATTAAATAAATCTATTAATAGTCGGTGCCATGTTAAACAACATGATAGTTGTATCACGGATGCACTGACAATCGGTTAGCGTTTATTATTATTAGTTCAAATTGTACATATCCATTGTGAAAACTGATGTGAAATATTTACATACATAGGTACATATTACATATTTGTAAATAGGCAAAGACAAAACTGTTCAGTACCTTTTGCTTCTATGATTGTCAACCAATTTTTTCTCAACCGAGCATTAGTACTGTCAATTTTTTTTGATACAGTTATTTGTTTATACATATACATACATATATAGATATGTAAATTCTATTGATATACATATGTTTTCCTCAAATTTTCCATAATGATTCTATTTCTATTCACTCACCAAATATGTTCAAGTTAGTGTGGCTTCTACCTTTTTACCAATCATAGTATTAAAACAGCCGGAAATCAGGCAGTGCTTAATAAAGATGATATCAAATCACATAATATTCTTCATTGAAAGATTTTTACAAGGAATTTTGCAATAATCTAGTAAATCTAAGAAAAAAAAAGATAGACGAAGACAAACAAGACTTTTCACTTAACTCAAAGTCAAATAAAAGCAATTAAAATTGCAGGCCTCTGGCGTACATGTAATGACCTCTATAATGTCTGAGTAAATATTATCCCTTTAAAGGACCACCCATTGCTTGTAAGTTCTAGGTTTTACCTAATCAGTATATGTTTAGCATACCGCACCTACTCTGTGACTTCCGAGGTCATATGTTTTATGCGTCCTATGTCCTAGACACTCCTCGCCTATCCCATCTGCCTGATATGCTTCATTAATCTTACTAGATTTCATACTTGGTTTCATTTCTGCGCATGTGCACAGATGACTTTGGGATATCTATGCTAATATTATAAAGAGGTAAAGCTTGTGAGATTGTAAGTTTGTGAGTTTGTGACGTTGTAGGGGTTAATCTCTGGATCTACTGAACCGATTTAGATGAAATTTGGCAAAAAGATAGTTTGAGACCCTGGGAAGGACATACGATACTTTTTATTCCGGAAATCATCTCTTAAGGGAGAAAAATGGGGATGAAAGTCCGTATGGAGAATCAAGGTAGGGACGAACCCGAGCGAAGCGAAGTTGAGTCGCTAGTAGAATAATAATAATATGAGGCTCTTCAAGAGTAATGTCTGCAGGTTTTTTAAAGTCCGGCATTGAATTCGCAACTTCTATGTTGCAGATGTCTATGAATGACAATAGCCACCTACCATCAGGTAGATCGTTTGCTTGTTTGTCCCATTTACTATAAAAAATATACGAGCGTCATTTCCGCGCGATACTAAGTGTAGGCAAAAAGCTGTTATTATTGTTAGTCTGCATGATATGACAGTGCTAAATATTTTTCTAATACACATATGTCAAATTAAAGAAATTTTTCAAGTTCAGTTTTCATAATGATTCACTTTGATGAATTCACTAACAAGTTTTATTTTTATTTTGGGGAATATCTACAATCGCTGAGTTTTAAGTATGTGTAACTTATTATTAAATCACAAAAATACAAATACCATTACCCTCCTTATGTGACAGTCGGGTAATAAAGTCATCACGTAAGTTGCGACTGCCATCTAAAACAACGTAATTACCAACTTGTTAAACCAGAGTGTTAACTAAATTAATGAATGAACTCAAAATGATGTAACGCCTTTTAACAATGGCCGGGCGGTGCCTTTGACCTAACATGCGACCTCGCAGGCGTACCGTGACGCTGCGCCTGCGCATTATACATATTATTATTAAAACTACTTATCTCATCTGGCTTCATACGCTATCTAACAGACAAAAAATATGATTTATGATTTATCTAATTTAATAATCCATTGAGCTGTACAACACAATATTTTTAATTCATTTCTGTAATCGATTTCATAACAAAACACAACGACTGTCATTATACGGTTCTTCTGTGCGGGGTTTCTAAAAACGTAACAAGAGATGCTAACTTAATAAAATTCCCACATATATTAGCCATGACTAATATAGATAGATATATACATACTATATTACATAAATAATATGCTACC
This sequence comes from Brenthis hecate, assembly GCA_951806755.1. NCBI lineage: Eukaryota > Metazoa > Arthropoda > Insecta > Lepidoptera > Nymphalidae > Brenthis > Brenthis hecate. Next base: position 6,620,214 of record OX638275.1, on the reverse strand, counting down.
TTAGATTATTATCTCTATAATATAAAAATGAATCGCTGAATGTATTGGTAAGCGCTAATCTCGAGAACAGCGAAACCGATTTCGCTAATTCTTTTTTTAGAATATTCCTTGAAGTACAAGGATGGTTCTTACGGAGAGAAAAATTTCTATACTCTCATACAAAAGATTCGTAATAATACTTAAAAGTCAATTTGAACTTTAAAACCATACCATAAAGTTTAAGTGTTAGTAAAAAGGTTCCGGAAAGGCAAACCAATTGAGTGACGTTAGTATAGTATAAATATTAATGTCAATATTTGTCAATATTATTAACAAAAATAATTAAAATTTATATGGCTAACGCTGGCTAATAACTATTTACCTCACTAAGAAACCATTTTATGTCGTATTTGACTATCTTATTCATCCTCATATTAAGGAGAGGTCCATGCCCACTACTTGTTGTTAGTGCATCAAAAAAGTATGATCAGACATCGATTTTCTGTTTCTGGGAAAAGGCCATTTCATTTTTCCCACAACATGGGCAATGGCCATACCTAAGCAGTGCTTCTACCAACAACAAGTCTATCTATTGTATATTATCTATCATTCTAGTTAATTTTGTGTATGAGCTTTTGGTTTTTATCTAGTTAATTGTCGCTGTCACGCTACGTACAAGTAATATTATATAGGTTTTTTTTGTACATGATGGCGTCGTCGGAAGTGATAAATAAATAATAAATAAATAAATAAATATGTTGGGACATTACCACACAGCACCATCTAGTTCCATGGTAAGCTACGAGGCTTGTGTTATGGATACCAGATAGTTGATACACTACACATATATAAATTTAAATACATACATATTATAAATATAAACACCCATGACTGGAATACAAACATCCGTGCTCATCACACAAATGAGTGCCCCCAGCGGGACTCGAACCCGCGACCGCTGGCACGCAAGTAGGGTCACTACAAACTGAGCCAAACGTGTCGTAAACAGTTATTATATTTCGTAAACAGTTATTATATTTCGTAAATATTCGTTTTTTGTTTATTCGTACATTTGGCTCTTAAATTTGAATGGATTTCCTTTTCTAGGAACATTTAATGTAACATTAGTGTTTAAATACAGTAAAAATACAGAGGTAACAAACAAAACTATTTGAAGTAAATCAAAAGTGGTCAGTGTTTACATTTTGCTTTGGTGTCGTGTTTCCTGCAAGAGTATAATTGGAACGAGGATAAAAACTTGGGTATGCGATATGCGTTTACCTCCTCTTGGCACATATATTTATATACTATAATATTATTTATCAATATAATTCAGCAGAAAATGACGTGATGTTTTACATACAAAGATGGCTGGTTTACAAAGATTTGGTTGGCAATTCTGGCGTACATTCAATTTTGTATTTGTTTACCAGCAAATTAACTTACACTGTTCTTTGCTTGTCCTTGCTATAAGTAAATAAAAAATCTAGAAAAATAGTATCAATTCACTACTAGCTCATGACATTTTGGCTCAGTTTTTAGTGACCCTACTTGCTGTGCCAGCGGTCGAGGGTTCGAGTCCCGCTGGTGCATTTATTTGTGTGCTGAGCACGAAGTTTGTACTCCAGTTATGGGTGTTTATAATTATAATATGTATGTATTTAAAATTATAAATGTGTAGTGTATCAACTATATGCCTCGTAGCTTACTGTGGAACTAAATGGTGCTGTGTGTTATTGTCCCAACATATTTATATCAATTGTAATCAGTCTCAATTTTCTTGCACAACCTATTTAGTAGGTACTAATATTGTTTTTAATTTGCATTTGGTAACTCTTTTAGTTTGTAATTTGTAGAATGGAGATGTCTCGTTTGGTGGATTGCACTGTGTCTAGTGTCTACCTTGCAAACATACGAATTCATTTCCTCAAAGCTTTGCGATAGCTTTAAAACGCCGGTACTTTTGATGTTTCCATTTTTTTCCACACAGAAATTTGTTTACACTTTGTACCGTCCTGACAATACTAGGGATTCAGCCCCACATCAATTACACAATGTTAACTTATAACCGACACTTATTTAGGTATATCACACACTTACATATAAACATAGATATGTTCAATTATAGTTTGAATTCGATTATTCTAATTTGAACGTTTTCTAATAATACGATTCCTCCAATTCAGTTTATAACTGATTTATTTTAAAATGTATATTGCTATTGCTGAAACATAGATATAATTTTACACAACAGCAGCAAGCCGTAGACACAAAAAACAATTTCCACTTACATACCTCTACAACATCACACAAATTATACATACTATTTATATCCTTAGAGCGACGTGATTAAGCATTTCGTTCAACGTCAAAGGGAAAACTCTAATATATTTGAACAAGTCATGAATGCTTAGCTTTATATTATTTTATCTCCCATAGAGCTAAAAGCCATGTACTTTTCTCTAGTTTTATCAGAGCTTTCGCATGAAAAGGCTTCGAGGATGATCGTGCGTTAATGCGAATCGCCCAGGGAGGCATGTCTGCATAATTTCCTCAGACTTAAAAGAACTGTCATTACCTAGCAGCAAATGTGTGACATAATGCTTCATTTTTCATTGTGTAATTACTTTTTTAATGGTTTACGCGTGCATTGATTTTCTTCTATACATCTTAATTTAGAGCTTAAATAAAAATTTATATATTTACTCTTAAGTGTAGAGTATTTTATTAAAATTAATATGATATATCCATTGCTTTACTTTTTTAACATAGGTTTAAAATTTATATTTAATATCTAAAATAATGATTTAATTAATACCTAATTTTATAAAAACTTGAATACATTATTTTCGCATAAATTAACTTTATAACAAAGAATCACAACACTAGTGTCTTTCCATTTTATGCAATGGGATAAAAGCCTATGTCATCTCATTGACCCATAAATATTCATATGCTTAGATCATCTCGATTGCTACATGAAAAAGGACGGGCATACAAACATATTTTCACATTTATTATAATAATAAGTAGCGGCTCACCCTCGCTTCGCTCGGGTTCGTCCCTGCTCCCTAGTGAAAAACAAAAACAAATCTATCCCATAGGAATCGTACATTTTTTTCGGAATAAAAAGTATCCTAAGTGCTATTACAGCCGTTTTAGCGTGATTTAGTAACAAACATCAATCCATCCAAACTTTCGCATTTATACTAGTAGTAAGATTATTGTGAAATACCTACATTCAAAATATCAGTCCTATACCTCAACCATCGATTGGCTAGAATTCTCGTAGACTAAGATTCTCGTAGACTTAAAACATAAAACCTTTCTTATAATTCATTAGTTCAAACACCTGTCCATATCTAATGTTTACTCAGAACCCTTTCAGCCTATCTCTGTTAACTATTTCTAGACATAACTAGTGTATTATCTTACGGAAGCTGCACTAACGGATGCTGTAATCTGGACCGCTTGGCAATAATGTAGATCTAGCTCTACTTGTTTACGCTGGCCTATTTAACTCGATCTTGTACCTATTTTGAATAACTTATGTAATTAGAAAGGTTTACCAATTTCAAAGTCACTGAAGCTGGTTTTTTGACAAAAAATCATAAATCGGTAATTAGTCTTTCTCCTTTATACGGGTTGGTTAATATTGTTAGTGAATATTTGTATCGTGATTTGAATATAAGATTTAACATAACATAGATATTGTATTAAATCGTATTATACAGACTAATAAATCCTAATAGTATAAGAGTAAAACGATAATTTTATTAATAGAACTGTTAGTTGTATTTCATTCAATCCTATTAATATTATATTTATGCGAAAGTTTGTGAGTTTGTTACTTTTTCATGTAAAACTGCTCAATGCATTTTAATGAAACTTTACAATAATCATACATCAGAATAACACATGGGCACATAGGCTACTCTTTTTTCGAAAAAATGTACGGTTCCCGTGGGATAGATTTAAATAAAAATAAAAAAAGTAACATCGCTTGCCATTAGATAAAGGTTCAAACTAAATCTGTAATCACTATAACTGACTAAGGCTGCATCTGGTTTGACTTGTATATAATATAGGTTATTTTGAGATACGATTATGTAAAACGCGTTTGTAGCGGTAAAAGTAGCAGGTAGCTAGCGGGTTTTCTATCCGATTTGCTGCGCCTTGTTTTAAATTTTAAAGGTACCTACATACATTTTATAAATTCGATATGCTATTCTCTCTCTTTAAATTTAAATTAAAAATGTTTGGAATGACATAATCAGGCGGTAAATCACGCGCATTTAACGTATTCGTATAACCTCAGATACAGGAATATTACATTGTTTTGGAATCAAAAGTTTATAATTCTTCTATACATATACATATAATAAAATTCTAAATGAGTCGAATATGTACATTAAATATTTTTTGGAAAATCTTATTCAAAATAATAAAATTTGGTATCATGATACGAGGGTGCGTTTTTAAGTTCGCGGAATGAGAGGGTTGGAGGGGGGTGATTAGGCTCATTACGATCGTAACGTGTTTAGTGACTCATAATTAGTATAAATACGAGATTTCATTGTTGTTAGACTATTAGTCTTTGAGCTATTGCCAACTAAGCAACATAATCAGGAATGAAAAGTGAAATATGGAAAAAAACGAATATCGTGCCGTTATAAAGTTCCTTACCAAGCAAGGAAAATCAGTTGCGACCATAATGGATGAGATGTCATCGGTTTACGGTGACTCTTGTCCAGGAAAAACCATAGTGTACAAGTGGCACAGTTTGTTTAAAAAAGGAAGGGAATCCCTTGAAGACGACCCGAGGCCGGGCAGGAGCATCGAGGTGACCACGCCAGAACTTATTCAAAAAGTCGAAAAACTTGTACTCGACGATGCTCGACTAAAGAAGAAACAACTCGCAGAAATGGTTGGAGTATCCGATACAACCATTTTTAAAATCCTGAACAATCATCTTGGCATGACTAAGGTCAGCGCAAGACGGGTATCGAAAATGCTCACGCCGCCGCAAAAAAACAACAACGCGTAGAGTTTTCACGTGCATTTTTGGACCTCTGCAATGTAAACAAGGTTGGTGTATTGAGTCGAATTGTTACTGGAGACGAAACTTGGGTTCATCATTATGAACCTGAGTCGAACCAAGACTCTATGCAGTGGCATAAAAAGGGCACAGCACCCCCCAAGAAGTTTAAGGTGTCACAGTCAGCTGGGAAACTCATGGCAACGGTCTTTTGGGACTCAGAAGGAATATTATTGATCGATTATAAAGATAAAGGTGTTTCTATAACCGGAGAATACTACGCTTCAAATTAGAGCGACTAAAAGAAGCCATTAAACAGAAAAGACGGAGAAAATTGACGAAAGGTGTGCTGCTTTTGCACGACAATGCGCCCGTCCACAAGAGCCGCGTTGCGTTGGCTGCCCTGCTTAAAGTGGGCTTCGATATTTTGAACCACCCACCCTACAGCCCAGACCTGGCCCCGAGTGATTATTACCTCTTTCCAAAAATGAAAAAAGAGCTGCGGGGTAAAAAATTTACCACCGATGATGAAGTTTCAGCGTATTTTGAGGACAAAGACAAAACATTTTTTTATGATGGTATACATAAATTAATTGAAAGATCTGAAAAATGTGTCCGTCTTGCAGGTGAATATATTGAAAAGGAAAAATAATTTGGTTTTTGTATTTCAACCCCTTACCCTTCATTCCGCGAACATAAAAACGCTCCCTCGTAGCTAGTTATCCGGGTCAACGTATAGGATACTTTTTATTGCGGGAAAATTTCTCATCTCTGAGAAATCTATACTAAATTTTATAACGTAAAATATTTATTTATACTAAATAAAATCAAATACAGATACATAATGCTGTATACTGAATTTATGTATTACAATATTTAATTTGCGGCAAGAAAAGCAATGAATAAAGATTTATAAAATAAAGAACATAATTCGTAAGCCAACTAAAAATGATACTTAACCACTAAGGAATATGGTACATCCAATATTTACAAGGAATACGTCACGGTACTGTGTTAAATGAAGTGTGAGATAGTACCGCAACTAGATCTTTTGTCGTCTCGACACTCCGACTGTCGATGACCATGCAAAATGAAAATTCTAAAACTCGAAAATATTTAGTAACGTTTCAAAAATCTATACATATAATAAAATTTAACTGAGTCGAATCTGTACATTGAATATTTTTTTGATTATATAGTTTTTAGAATTTTTGTCTGTTTGTCTGTCTACCTGGGAACGCATAATTTGGATGGAATTTGGTATGATGATAGCTTGCTATGCGCGTCAACATTTAGGATACTTTTATTGCAGGAAAAAATCTCATCTCTGAGAAATCTGTATTATATATTATAAGATTCGCTATGGTCTTTAAGAAATAGATATTAATTAATAAGCAATTGTTTTCGGTTAAAATAAACTAATTATTACTTTTTTTACAGACAAAATGAACGGTCTAAATGGACACAGCAATGGGGACTCCAACAGTGCAGGAGACATCATCACTCAGAACCAGCAACGTGGATGGTGGACCATCGGTCTGATCAACTCCCGCTATCGGTACCTCACTGCAGAGACTTTCGGCTTCAAGATCAACGCCAATGGTACCAGCCTGAAGAAGAAACAGATATGGACCCTGGAACCTGCCTCCGGAAACGCTAACGACAGTAAGTTAAAGTATTTTTATTGGACAGATTATTTATGTTGTAAAAATGTAGAGGAACGTTTATGTATAGGTTCATTACATTTATCTATATAATAAATAATGTTTGTAGCGATTGTTTTCGGGCTGTTATTATCGTTGGATAAAAATACTAATATTTGCATGCAAGAAAAAAAGTGCGATTTTCATTTTGCTATTCTTTTAGCACGATCTTTTCTTCCCGATCTGAAATTTAGTAGTTTCTAGTAATTAAGTTTTTGACCTAATATAATTTAATTGAAAACTTTACACTATAGTAAAATTTTAACGTACCGAAAAACTGTATGCCAAAACAATGTACTGAAAAAAAAAAGAAAATAATTTTCAATCAACAGCGAACATCGCAAGATTCAAAGGATATTATCACAGCTTAACATGCACTCCAAATAAAAGGGTTCCCCAATCAGCCAAAAGCGAGATCTGCAATGAAGGCGCGCCGCCACCCCGCGCTAATTGAACCAGCCTCCCCTCATATTGAGAGCTTAATTGCTTCGTCGCGCTTTTCAAAGCTTTATGTGACTTAAAATGATGTTAATATTTATATTTAAGACCTACGTCAGAAGACCTACTCCTAATGTTGACTTTTATCCATTTTAATCCATGCATTTAATACTAACCGAAGTCTAGACTTTGGATTATGGACTTATTTTAATTTTAACACGTATCCCTATCATTCAATTTAGATATTGGCTGTACTATTGAAATAAACATATGTAAGTAATAAATGGCCAATAACTACGTTTATTTTATATTATTTATCTAAATATTTGATCATGAATCACTTGGATGGCTGAGCGGACTTTGATTACTTTTATGGCTTCTGAAGGCAAGCCTCAAACTTTAAATATTTAATTTAAGCTTTCATAGGGAAGTATTCCATAATATACTATCAAAATGACCTTGGGCTTATTATTATCATAAAAAGGAATGGTCACCATGCATACAATCTATTTAAAAACTCATTTTTGATTAGAAAGTAGAAACTATTCATATATCACTACGACTCCATTAATTATTTCGGTAGAGGAAAAGCTTTTGAAGTCGTACGAGTTTTACACAAATTTCAATTCACCTACACATGTATGGGTCCAATCAAGGGGTCGCACCCCATTGCCAAGGTCTCCAGCTGTTGCGTACCGATCAATACCTTTGGTTTCCGCCCGTCCAATCATTTAACTAAGCATCTGCATATGTCCGAACTGTCGTTTCTGTTCGTCTGTGTAGGTAAATATAAACGATATTTACACAGACCGACAGATACATCGGTAGGTTAGATTAAGGGAGGTTTATGCTATAGAGGAAATATAACAGTTTATTTATATAAATAAAAATGAATCAACCTCATTATTAAAATGGCTGGACCGATTTTTTAAATAAGTAAGTATTATGGTTGGACAGACTTGGCTATTTTTGTGCCTGCAAAAATTGGTAAAATCGAGAAAAATAGAGTTCTTTTTTGATAGGATTTTTGTTATAAATTCAAAAATAAAATTGACATTTAAATAGTTCGTCCTGTCTTTGACTTTCGGGTCAACTAGTGAATATATACATACATACATACATACATACATACATACATACATACATACATACATACATATGTATATGTTATTAATACATATGGATTTAAACATACATACACTTTATACTGTATGCTTTGTCAGGTAACTGAGCTGGCCCATGTAGCGAAGTGAGCCTGGAGCAACATGCATTTTAAACCTTAATTTTATTATTAAACAGTTGTAATTTGTGTATCAGTTGGTAGGGTGTTTGCTCATAAAATTCCCATGCTAACCATAAAATGAGGAAATAAAAGATTAACGTGCGTTAGACAACTTGACAATTTTAGTGTAATTGGACGAAGAGTAAATTCCTCAAAAGGCATAAATTTTTAGTGTCATTGTAGTATGAGATGTTACATTCTTTAAAATAAAAGTAGTTAAAGTACCATTTTATAATACCATCAATTACCTATATCTAAGTTCTTGAAAGTAACATGATTTACAATTTACATAAAATCTATATAGCAAGCAGTCTGTACAAAACAATCAAAATACAAAACCGCAAGATAATGCGAAAAGATAGTTTTATTTAAAAAGCCCAGTTATTATACAGTTTCCACTAGTAACAAAGATGTTTGTATGTCAATCGCTTCTTAAGACCTCTCAGTAACAATAGGCTGTGTAGCTATTAATAGGCCACGAAGCAAAACTTTGTCCACAACTTCTCCATCTTAAAACTACGTTGGTTTATTGTATACGCTATTGTTGTTGAGATGCAAACTTTAACAATCCATTAGTACTTTTAACTCTAATTGTATCTAACCAAATCTCGACATAACCTAAATAAACTTTTTATTATTGCACAGTTAAAATCTATACTTGTATTGTATTCAGCTCTTTTTGTCCCACTGCTGGAACGGGCCTCCCTTCTATATGAGGGTCATCAGGCCATAGTCCACCACACTGGCTAAGTGCGGGTTGGCGGACTTCACGTCTTCCGAAACTTGTTAGGTTGTTTTCTTTCACCGTAAGACAAATGGTAATCATGTTGGAAATGATTCGCACATGGAAATATCAGAGGTGCGAGACCCGGGATTTGAACCCGCTTCACTCGGTTACCTAAGCGAGCGCATTACCACTGGTCTACCAGTCTCAGAAATCTATAATAAACAAAAATGTATGTGTCTGTCTGTGAAATCAAAGTAATTAGTCTTGCAACTATAGTATAACATAGAGTTATACCAAAAAATGTTTTTCCTTTAAAAATGAGAAACTATCCCAATTAGCAACACGTAGACATGACTCTCTGATGCTTGCATACGTTTCATCTAACCCGCCGGCATTTTAACTGGCATCCTTGTGAGAAGTATTCACATCGCCTTTATCATCGCAACTATGACAGCCACTTAAGCCAGTTAGCGCAAAAACCCACTGCAGCCATTGTTGAAACGCGCTCCACTCACTTGTTCTCCTTTCACACGCGAAACAAAACGACACTGTTGTGGAATTGAGAAATGGATTGTTTATACCATATTCATTATTAGTTACTTTCCGTAACTTCGCTTGTCAATCCTGTATTGACAATTGACCGACTTTGAAGGAGGTGATGTCTACTTAATTCGACACACTTCCATGTCTTAAGGGCCAAGGGTTTTCTGTTATTGTTGAGACTTTATATTCCCTACATTAGAGAACTTTATAATTTTCTTGCGACTCACCTTCGCTCCGTCCTTAGTTATGTTTTAACGTTTAGTATACATTTCTCAGATATGAGATACTTTTACGCAGTAAAAAGTATCCTATAGGTTCACCTGGAGAACCAGCTATCATCATACTAAATTTCAAAATCTGTCCAGTGTTTTTCTTGTGATGCGTTCCCAGACAGGCAGACAGACAGATATAAATTCTAAAAAACTATAGATGATTATTTCAAAAAGGTAATAGACAAATATTTAAAAAAAATATTTAATTTACAGATTCGACACAGTTACAATTTTATTATATACCTAAGTCTGGTTTTGTACTTTTCAATGTCCATGAATAATTCATACCTCGAGGAATAAAACATTTCTACGATTAGAAAGAACATCTTTATTCAAATCAAAACGGTATTTATGATATTTTAACAATACTTTTACATTTTAGTTTGCAAATTTATACTGTTGACTCGCTCGACCGTTACGCCCAACATATTTATTAGGTAATATTTGTTAGTTTTTTATTAAATTACATACATATTACCCATGAACGAATTAACCACAATTCGTCCATGATATTACCGTTCCGTACATACGTACACAATGGCACAGAAAAAAGTATGGAGGTAGGGAAAATTAACATAATAGAATAATTTAATTAATACCCCTGAATTACTAGAACGCTTGCATTTTTCAATACCCCGCCAACAAACTCGATTGCATAATCGCAAAACTTTCATTTTACCAGATACAAGAACCAACCTCGGTCAACATAGTCTATCTATAGAATGGTAACTATCTATAGAATGGTATCCTTAGCAAATGCCCTAAGAAATGATATATATATTTTGGGTGATTCCGTGTCTTCGTTAAAAAAAAAGATATTTAAATATTACTTTAGTAGCATAAAACCAAAGTAGTTAAGTTGGATTGTGCTATATTTTTCAACCGACTTCAAAAAGGAGGAGGTTCTCAATTCGACTGTATGTTTTTTTTTTTTTTTTATGTTTGTTACCTCAGAACTCCGTCATTTATTAACCGATTTGGACAATTTTTGTTTTGTTTGAAAGGGTATACTTCCAGATTGGTCCCATTTAAGTTTCAAAAAAAAATACCGCCCCTAAGGGTGGAAAAACAACTAATGATGAATTTAACCTACTTCTAATTGTCATATTGACTTGAAACTTTGCAAGTATTTCTATTTCCGTTGATAGTACAGTGGTTCGGTGTTGTTGACCTGATCTGATGGCAAGGCCAGAAGGTGGATAGGTGGAACTCTTCAACGGCTAATAGTAGATACTTTGAGTTTGGGCTTATTTTGTTTGATTTGACAAGCCTAACACGTTAGAATCCTTACTTTGCTACTACTGTCTACACTAAAAAGGAAAAAAATAAAAACTTTTTAACAAAAAAATAAAAACCGACTTCAAACAAAAGCACTAAAAAGTAAAAAATAACTGATTGGTAGTTTTCATTTACTATACATACCTAATCAAATATTTTCGAAGTCGGTGTGCTTTGGCTAAGTAATTAAAGCCTACCTATTAAATACATACCTAATCAAATATTTTCGAAATCGGTGCCAGCCCATACAAAGCAAAGCACATCGACTTCGAAAATATTTGATTAGGTATGTATAGTAAATGAAAACTACCAATCAGTTATTTTTTACTTTTTAGTGCTTTTGTTTGAAGTCGGTTTTTATTTTTTTGTTAAAAAGTTTTTATATGTAATATTTTGTTATAATACAATAATAATTAGATTTAATTTAATTTAGCCTTATTTAACAGTATATATTTTTATTGTCAATACTTAGTTCTGTTCATATGCATGTGATGTTCACATCTTAGAAGACATCGTTTGTCTGATTGTAAACTTTAGAATAATTATAATTAAGCTTGTTTATTTCATCTGTATGTCGGTTTTGTGAACTTATAAATAAAGAAATAGAAACAATACTTATTACAATTTTGGTAATGAAGTTCTTTATTATATTTTAACACTGTTCAACAGTCTTTATTTTATTGGTATACGTTATATAAATAATACGTGGTGCCACGGAACACTCGTTGCGTAATTCCGACTCGCACTTAGCCGATTTTTTATGGAAATCTAAAAAATGTTTTTTCTTAATGTAATCCGTAATTTTACCTTATATTAATAAAGAAGTACAATTTATTCAATTTTCATAGTAAAATATTAATTGCTATTAGGTATATAGTAAGAGTTGTAAGTAGTATATAGAAAATAACACTCGTAATTCAATAAAAAATGATTATATTCTACACATCAGTAATATGATAATTGTAATCGATATCATTGATTAATTTTGTAAATTTAAATTAAATCGATTAATTAAAATTAAGATAAAACTTGTTAAAACTTGTTAAGCTCATCATAATTGACAAGTTTTAAAAATGACTTATGTTAAACTTGTATATTTTAAATACTAATGACACGTTGTATAGTAAATATTTATTTCTTTCTAAATATTTATAACGCTTTAATATCAGCCTTTACGCTGAAAATATTTGGCGATATGATTGGACCAATTTCTATAAATGTGATATTGCCGCCGTATCACTAAATGATTTTTGCATCAGCCCAAAAACAGTGTTCCTCGGGAACTACTAGATGTCTAAAAAAATCTGTTCAATCTGTTACTGCGTTAAAGGATGAAACAACGAATAAACCGATTAATCCCTATACTAATAAAAAATTCATAAAAGTGAGAATTATAATTGAGAAAATTCTTTACAGGCATGATCTACTTGAGATCGCACTTGGACAAGTACTTGGCCGTGGATTCCTTCGGCAATGTCACCTGCGAGTCTGAGGAGAAGGAGCCGGGCAGCAAATTCCAAATCAGGTAAAAGCAAATTACAGATGAAATAACTATTTCATTTATCTAATATTCGTAAATACTACTTATGGATTTTTAGTAATACTTAAATACAGTATTGAATAATTAATTATTAAGATATACGTACTGAAGTTTACATTACACGTAGCTATAATTTTATACTATATAATAAGTTATTATTGGATGTGCCATGGCACGACATGCCATTTTTCCTGCAGAGTTTTACACTAGATATCATAGTGCACGAGTAAACATTTTATAGCATACACAGGTGAACTATATTGACTAATTTCCAAAGTCTTATAAGACAGATGAGACCGATATTCTTTTCACTTTACACGAAGGCCATCCAACCCTGTATGTTAGATGTCAAAAAGCTAGTCAGACACTTATACCACTTTCCTGATAATACTTAATAATAATATGCACGCAATTAAAAATATATTTACATTGTTTTTAATTAAGACTGCCAACCATCGCGTACAGTTCATGGTGCCCAATGTGGGCTTGGTATTTCACAGAATACCAAGATAATATTCATTAACTTAATAGTGTCATTCTAGAAATCTAGTTTATTTTTTCATTATCATAATATATATATATATATATATATATATATATATATATATATATATATATATATATATATATATATATATAATTTGCTTGAAAATAAATTACACCTTTTTACTAAAAGTAACTAGTAATGAAAATAACATGTTACAAACTTACAAATGTAACATTACAAATGTAAATCTCGTTATGAATGCAATGGCCGGGACAACTGTTGGACTCAATACAGTCTAGGCATATTTTACAATTAAAACTGATCGCTAAGTAACAATGGTAGCTGGTTTGCTTTTTGTAATACGGTGAATTTCTACAAACTTCTTTACAAATCGATATATAATAGATAAATGAATATTATCTTGATGAAATTTTTGTTAAATTAAAAAAATTGATTGGTAAGTAATTTATTTATAGATAACAGTGTATTGTATATCATCAAATATTGTTACAAAACTGTCACCATGTTATACGTTTCTTGCCAATTAATACATGTAATATATTAATTATACGTTATATTTGCTTTGCTGCTTAAGGCTTCTTAAAACGTTAAACAGTGTTTAGAATGAAACTCGGTCCATAACATGGATCATATTTTTCCGTTATCCCAAAATGGGTTCCTATTTATAATAATTATATTAGTGATGAAACGATTACGATTAAACGTAATCGACGATTATCATTGCGATTATTTAGCGATTATATATTTATGACTTATATTTTTAAAGACATTAATATACTTTTTAAATGCGCATAATGTACATTTTATGTTCATGCGTGTGTTCATTGGAAAGAAGCAACACAATATGCTCTTCTAAAAGAAATAGCAAAAAACTATCTTTCAATTAAACCATCGTCCATAGCATCGAAGAGGGTATTTTCCACTGCTGGATTGATTCAAACTGAAAAACAGATTGACAAGCTTAAAATGTTATGTTTTCTGAACAAAAATTTAAAATTCCTTATTTTGACTATTAATTCTTCAGAAAATAATATTTAATTTGGTTTATAGAATGTTTTGTTAAGAAACAGAATTAATCGTAATCGAAATCGTAATCGTCGATTATTGAGTTCAATAATCGTAATCGTGATCGCTAAATAATAATCGTTTCATCACTAATAATAATCATAATGAGCTGATGGCAATTATTATTTAAAAATATATGTTTATTTATTATCCTGTTAAGGAATATAACAATAAGGAATATATATAGTAAATACATAAGAGGAAAGACTAGAAACGATATATAACATTATCGCTAACCCTTAAAATTCGCATCGCACGTGTCTCAGGATACATATAAATCTTGAGAAGCCCTCTCGAATACTAATCCCGGTGACTCACCGGAAACTCGCGGAAGGAACTCCTTATTTTTCTTAATTTACGAGTCATTGTTGTTTTTTACCAAAAACAAATTTCAGGGACATTAGTGAATTTTTGGCCGACTTCAAAAAAGAGGTATTTAAAATAGTTCTATGGTAGTTTATCTAAAGTTATAAATATAAGACAAATGTTAAATTAATTGCGTTGCAAAAGTATTTTTTTTAAATCTTTCGAACCTGGATGTGTTGCTAGTAATATTAAATAATATGCGATTTTTTTGATACTTTGATATTTATGTTCCAATTAGTTTATGCCTGCAGCTTCTCTTTGTGGGAGGTACGTCCATATAAAGTCGTATTCCAATAACCAATAACCATGTCACCGTTGCAATGTATAGAAGTAATATAAATAAACGAATTTTTGCATTCATTTATTACCATATCTTATACCATATATTTTATATAATATTTGCTTACACCATAAATCTTTTATAGCCCTAAATAATTGTATTATATATGTATTTGTAAACAGGCAGCAATCTTTTGTCGTCCGATACTTGCGGCAGTAAATATTTTTGATTAATTGCATATTTTGATACTTATGCGGCATAAAATAACCTATATATGCTCTAATAATAATAATTAGTATGTAGATATAGCTAGCAAATATTGTTATCAAACGGTCTGATGATATGTACACTACTATAGCTGCGTAGACAAAACAACAAACCGTAAACAAAGTTGGCAACAAACCGAGACAGCTCTGCTTCCTTTGTTACCAACACTCATCCGTTATCGATTGACGAAAACGTCCACAATAACAAGGCTTCACACTTCATAGGGATGAACGTGGGTTTTACTTCCATTTTTTTGTATTTATTACATCTGATTGCTACAAATAATTCATAAGATTAATACTTTCTTAGATTTACGCGAAAAAGTATTACTGTAAAGAAGCCAAAAATAAAAAAAGGTCCGCGAAAAAATCCGAAAAGATAGTTTTATTTATTTAATTCGTAAGAGTTTTTTTTAAATCCAAGTTCTTTTTTATAATATGTAACTTTTTTATAATGCCATATCAACTCTTGCATGGATAGACATTATCGGAACAAAATCAACAAAATCTTATTAAACCATTCATAAAATATTTACAATTCTACTGCTCCATATAAAATCGAAATAATTAATTAAAAAAATCTTAAGTCGATTGTGGAGAGCCCTACTTGGTACAATCGATCGTCTGACTCACAGTGCCAGTGACAGCAGCGACAATTTCTAAGATAAACACGAGTAAACAGTGACTCACACTGAATCATCCTCTCAAAGTACAAGTTTGTTTTTGATGCACTTTGATGCTTTCTTACTGCGAAGTTTTTAGGTCTTTTGGGCCAATTGTACTCTTCTAGTATTCGAAAACGTTAATATGATGGGTTAATGACATATTCCATAGAAAAAATTTCGAACAACTTTATATAATACTGTGAACGTGCGTCTTAAGTGACTTTTTGACTGACTTTAAAATGGAAGCGGTATTCGATTCGGATCGCATGCTTTTTTGTCGGTAACAGCCGATACAAAACAAAGCACACTGACTTCAAAAAGATCTCATTAGGTATCTATAGTAAATGAAAACTACCAATCGTTATTTTATACTTTTTAGTTTGTTTTTTTTAAAGTCGTTTTTTTAATGAATAGATTAAATTACATCCCAATGGATAAAGTAATTAAATTTAAAGTATTTTTTAAAGACATTACCACTTTTTGGTATTTTTATAAAGTTTTTATAGCAAGTTTGCTTTCTAATAAGATCTCTAACACATCTGAATGTGGTTAACTTTAGCTTAATATATTTTGTATGGTAAGATTAGCAAGATTTTTGTATAGTATAACAATTTCGTCATCCTGTAAAATACAATTCTCGTCTCCCATATCAGATCCTTTGAAGATTTACATTTCAACCAAATAAACATCAAGGCTTATAAATTGTGTACTGTCGTTTTCATTAGGAAATGTTAATCGATATTCGTTTCCCCTTTACGTTTACAAAAGCACGTTCACAAACAGCTATCTAACGATGCCATCATGTACAGGAGTTCCTGTGTTAATTCATTACGTTTAATCTAAAATTGCAGACAAAAAATTAAATGTATTTCTGGCTTATAAATGGCATGCTAACCTTCTAAAAACAAAACTTCCCTGCTAGAAAGGGGAAAAATTTTTTGTATTCGACAGTGAACTCAATGATCTTGAGATTTAAGCAGGATTTTGTTTAAACTCCTAACATTGGTCAACATTTTGAAAACAGACCTACAGCCTTGTTATAGGGTAAAATATGCCTAAAATAGGGTTGGAAGGGGTTCCATTGTAAATTTTAATGAGCGCGTGCCAAAAAGATCATTGGATTATGAGGGAAGCCCTAAAGGGAAAAGAAGCGTTTAGAAATATAATTACGTATTTGCCTTAAGGGTTTGGCAGCTTCCTTTAAATTAATCATAATTTATAAGGATTCATATTTTAATGGAAGGATGATCATAATTATTAATCTATACATATAATAAACTCGTAACTAAGCCGAATCTGTACATTAAATATTTTTTGGAAAATCTTATTGAAATAAACATTATAATAATGTTTATTATCGATAAAGAGGTCGAATTTTTAATGTTTAGAATTTTTGTCTGTCTGTCTGTTACCGCATCACAGGAAAACCACTAGAGGGATTTTGATGAAATTTAGTATGGTGATAGCTGGTTATCCGGGTTAACATATAGGATACTTTTTACCGCGGGAAAATATCTCCTTTCTGAGAAAAAATACAAAAACTACAATGTAAGAGTACTTATACTAATATGTAAAACCTAAGAATTTGATCTTTAATTTTGAATCTTTAATTTTGAATTTAATCTTTTGGTCTTCTGAACGCGGGCGGAGCCGCGGGCAATGCTAGTAAAATATTAATTGGAGGTAGCTGAATTAACACAGGCTACGTTTTACCGATACAGTTGTTACCTACTTACTATGGCCGTGTGAACGAAAACTAGAACAAATTTTTAAGCTTGTCAAAAATCTAATACTTTCTTTGGTTTATGCGAATATTTTATATTGTAATAAGAATATTATCATGCAATTATTTGATTCCTGATTTTTCGATCCCCGATATTTCTTAGTCTCGCCCGTGAACATTTTTGTTGAAAAACAACGTAAAGTTGGTACATAAAAAAATCTAAATAAAACGCGAAAATATCTATAAAAATAATTTACTTACATTGTCAAATATAGCGTAATTTTATAAAATCTAAGTACTTGTGTAGTAAATAAAAATTCAACAGTCAATAATTGAACTTATGACCTATCTCAGTAAGTTTAGTAATTAGTTCCCGACTATTGTTATCAATCTAAGGGTTTAACATATATTATAACTGCATACAATTCAGTGTCGTAATACTCGAGAGATATTAAATGGAAATCGCATTGCATTCACAGTTATTTGAAAGTTTTGAACATTTCTGATAAATCATTCAAAGTGAAACCGGGTCTAATGACTAACGGAATATTTATATTTACTTCAGTTGATACGTTATTTTGAGTTAGTTTATTCATCCGTTAGAGCAAATAATGCTTTGTCATTATCTATACATATAATAAAATTCTAACTAATAATTCTATTTTTTTTTTGGAATATTTTATTGAAATAGTCATTAGTATCGATACAGAGGCCGAATCTATAGTTTTTAAAAATTTTATCTGTCTATCTGTCGGGGGACGCATCACGAGAAAACCACTGGACAGATTTTGATAAAATTTGGTACGATTATAGCTGGTTATCCAGGTCAACTTATAAGATACTTTTTACTGCGAGAAAATATCTCATCTCTGAGAAATCTATACTAAACCTTAAAACGTAATTAGGGATGAACCCGATCGGAGCGAGGGTGAGTCGCTAGTTATTATATAAACTAGTGATAGAAATTCGACCATAATCAGTTTTATTACTGATAACATTAAAGCTCATCAAAGGTACTAAAAAAAATCTAAAATCGATTGACAAACAGAGCAGAAAAAGGTGTTTTTTTGTCTTTGCTTAATGATATATAGATAGGTACTTCTGATTTTACCATAGTTTATTTACTAACTTTTGTTACATATACGTCATTATATTTTTGTCAAACTATATTAAAACTGGCTATAAAAAAGTTTGTTCCTCGCATTGCCATAGTATTCATTACTTTAACTCGTCTAGTCTTTGAACACGAGAAACTTCATATCCTTTTCCGTTGCGACTCAAACATACATACATACAAACATATAGTAAACATACCACTGTCGGGACCTCATATAAGTCTAAGTAGAAAAGAGAACCCCATCGATTTTCCTTTCATCTCGATGTTGTCTCAAACCCTTCAGCGACGCCCCGCGTTCTAATTAGCCCGAGCGTCGTTGTGATGAGTGTTTGCCTTCTCTTCCGTTACGTTACTTACATATTTGTGGCTTGGAGCTTGGAGCTTTGACTTTCGCCTTTTCGTCTGATCCCTGATTGACAGTTTGTAAGATTAGTGCGAGGGATAGACTTATGTAACGTGCGATTTCCCATGATTTAAAACTAGTATGAGTTTTTTTGTGCTCGGTAAATAAAATCGCTCCACACACGGTTTTCGTTTTTCTATGGCGTTTTAAATGTGGGGTGACTCCCCTACGCTGTGTTTAAAATCAAGGTAAATGTGTTTGACAAATACAAACCTGTGTACCATATTATTTATTAATTAACTAGCGACTCACCCTCGCTCCGCTTGGATTCGTCGCTAGTTACGTTATTCGTTTAGTATAGATTTCTCAGAGATATGTTTTCCCGCAGCAAAAAGTATCCTGTATGTTGACCCAAATAACCAGCTATCACCATAAAATTTCATCAAAATCTGTCCATTGGTTTTCTTGTCATGCGTTCCTAAACAGACAGACAAACAAAAATTCTAAAAACTATAGATTCGGCCTCTGTAAGGATAAGAATATTTCAATAATTTTTTTTCGTTAAATATTTAATGTACAGATTCGATTCAGTTAGAATTTTATTATAAGTATAGATAAATCATGACAATGTCAAAATTTAAGTCGCAATAAATTTAAAAAGAGCTTAGGTATAAGTAAGAAATATTACCTTCGATACTCATCGTAACTCACACATGTATTTTTATACATAGTATAAAATGAAGTCGCTTCCGCTATCTGTTCGCTTAGATCTTTTAAACTACTCAATGGATTTTCATGCAGTTTTCAGCAATAGATAGAGTGATTTAAGAGCAAGGTTTATATGTATAATACATGCATATTATAGTACAGAAAAGCCGAGATATTCAAAGATTTGTATTTCATACTAACTGTTAAAATGTAGGAAGGGAGGAACCCAAGTGAAGAAAAGGTGAGTCGCCGCTAGTAATTCCTATAGGTATAACCTATAATGCCTAGTTCCATATGGGAGTTTTTAGAATAGACCTTTTATAGTCTATCTATTTACCAAATTCCATCCAAAACTGTTCAGCCGCTTAAGCTCGAAGCAGTAACAGACATACATATAATCTTTCGCAATTTTTACAGTAGCCCGATTTCTGATTTTTAATTAATATCTTGTGTTATATACGTAGTGTTTCCGAAGACGGCTCTGGTCGCTGGGCGCTGCGCAACGTAGAACGCGGCTACTTTTTGGGCTCCAGCTCGGACAAGCTGACCTGCACCGCCAAAGTGCCCGGCGATGCTGAGCTCTGGCACGTACACCTTGCTGCCAGGCCACAGGTACACATATTTAAAGTATATAATATACTATAGATCTCTCGCGGCTTTTGCCGTTTTGAAATAATACTTCTTTAGATTTACGAGTCTTTTGAAACGAACTAACGAGCTATGAACTTTTGAGATGTCAAAACTCCTGTTGATTATGTTGGCTATAAAGCATTAGACGTCGGGGACCAAAACGCATAATAATTAATAAAATCGTGAGAAGTCCAAAAAATATTCGAATATATTCGTAATATAGCAAACGACAAAGTAGTCTCAAGTAGCCGAATACCTATAATAAATAAGCAATAATTCCACACAATTCAATTGTCAGTTATTAACAATCTCGATGTGACTTAGCGCAGCCTGCACAGCATGTCTGCTTGAACATGGAATCCCGTCTCAGCTGCATCCACTGACGATCTTCATTTCCGAGAGGAAATTGCTATCGTCTTGGAAATAAACGACTTTATACATTTTAAATCTATTTATGCGCTTTCTTCAAAACTGTTAAGGTTTTAGACTGTTTAATATTTGGTAAAAATTAAATGACAAAGCAATTAATTTTTCTCATTGAAAGAATTGGTGTTGTGTTTTTAATAAATATTGGTTTTCTGAATAAATTAACACTTTCTTAGTTGTAAGTTATAACTTTCGTGAACCAAAGGAAAATTGCGCCTAAAGAGCAGCATTATCTTTGCTATTGAGCTGTTAAAAATTTTCCATCTACTTGGAGCGTACAATGTACATAGCTCTTCTCATTCATTCATTTACCTTACTTCATTCATTCACTCACTTACTAATGAAGATATATGTTAGGTGAACCTCCGTTCAATCGGTCGCAAGCGGTTCGCCCACCTGTCCGAGACCCTGGATGAAATCCACGTTGACGCCAACGTACCGTGGGGGGAGGACACGCTCTTCACCCTCGAGTTCAGGGCTGATGAGGGCGGAAAGTACGCTCTGCACACCTGCAACAATAAGTACTTGAGCGCTGGTGGTAAGGTGAGTTATTTAATTATTTAATTTATTTAACCAATTCAATTCTCTTGTCATTAAGATCTAGTAATTAAAGTTTAAAAGCGTGCCAGTTGAGCACAGATTACTTCGCCAATGTCACATAGAATGAAGAAGACATGCAGTTCTTAATACTTAATCTTCTTTATTTGATCTTTATAAACTTTCATATATCTTCTTTCACATATCTACGGTAACAATATGTACAATAATATGGTAGATATTTAAAGCCAATAATAATGAAAAATTATGTACGTTTTGCTTTTATTTTCCCTCTGACCACTATTTTGATTTTTTTATTAGTGTCAATTTTGTTTCTACTGTTTCTTACATCTTTTAATGGTCGGAAAATGTTTTAAACAGACTTTTTACGTATTATATCGTAAAAATTTCGAAATTACAACATACACTTATAATATGGACGGTACTTGTGGTTATATTTGGCTATAAAATGTTGTGTTGAAGGTAATGCCCACGCCATTATGTAGAGTAAAAGTTACGACCCCATACTTACAAAGGGCTCATAAACTATAAACTTTTTATTGCATACAGGCAAATGAAACTGGCTAGCTCACGCATCTACCAGTTAGTATTTTGTTTACTACAATTTACACGATTACGTCTGTTAAGATTGATTTTAGGGTTCCGTACCTCAAAAAGAAGGAAGTGAACCCTTATAGGATCACTTTGTTGTTCGATCTGTCTGTCTGTCAAGATCCTTTTTCTCGTGAACGCGTGGAGGTATTAAGTTGAATTAATATATAATACTCAAGTCTGCAATCCCTTAAAGCTGTAAAAAAATCATACGTCTAAGTCAATACAATCATCAAAAGATACGGCCGTTTATGTCGCATATTTTGACAATCGCCAGGGAATCAAAACTATAGGGTACTTCCC
This sequence comes from Brenthis hecate, assembly GCA_951806755.1. Taxonomy (NCBI): domain Eukaryota; kingdom Metazoa; phylum Arthropoda; class Insecta; order Lepidoptera; family Nymphalidae; genus Brenthis; species Brenthis hecate. The sequence goes on along the minus strand of OX638275.1, from coordinate 6,597,865 downwards.
GTTGAATTAGAATCATGAAATTTGGCAAGAAGCAATGTCTTATCGAACAAGTAAAGGAAAAAAACTGTAAATTGTTAGTTACATTACAACAAAAAAAATTTTTGTAAGTATAAACTAATTTTATTTCATGCTACGGAACCCTTGATGTGCTAGCCAGGCTTTTGTACTTGTCCGTTTTTTTTTTGTTTAAATTTCTTAGAATTTAATATTATGTATAATGTACTCAGAGAACCTATCTAATTTAAATGTCACATATATAATTATAAATTCGTGTGAAGGGCAAGTCGCACTCTAATAAGCAAGAGACAATCACTTCGCTTTGGTATGCAAAAACTTAATTTGTACCAGCTATATAAATGCTAATACAGTTAAAATGGCGAGTTGAGTTAACGACCTAAAGCAATCTTCACATACATTAATTTATAATGGACTGGCTACTTCCTGTGACTTCGCCCGCGAAATTGTATTTCTAATTGAACTATTACTTATTAAGAAACGTATTATAATACAATTACATAAGTTTTTTTTAATATCAGTATAAAAGTCATGTCATAAAACATGTCACAAAAACATAATATGATAACATATCCAACAATAGATATTGACAGTCATTATTTTTTTTAAATGCAAGCTCAATTAAAAAAATGTGTATGTGTACTTATGTACGCACGTTATACTTCTTTGGCGTAACAGAACAAAAATAGCTAAAGATTTCATCCCGTGTGTAAAAACTCTCTGTTTGTAAAAGGAATGCAGCTAACTTCATCATGTGACTTTTGCCTGTCGGTGTGCGCGCGTATTAAAAAAAATATTACTCTCATATTTTTCAATTGTAGCAAAAGAAGTATAACTTCAAAAACAATAAAAAGGTTTTTTTTTTAATATTTTTTAACTCTACCCGATTTTTGCAAATAAAGTTTTTACTTTCCAATCTGATTGTATTCTAAACTAAAAAGGTTTAATCCGAAACGTTATACAAAATGCGATGGGGTTTATATTGAATTTCAAGAAACATCTAGGTACAATTATATTCTACAGTGTCGCTGGACGGGACAATGGCGCGCGGCCGACATCGGCATGACAATCGCGTAGCGAGCGTTTGCACACAATACCCCTAGATAGGCTTAGAAATGGTGTACGCTATATCTATATTCATACATATGTATATTGTACCTATCTACTGAATAATTTACCATAGAATGGGTAAAATTGAAATATCAAAAGAAAATTTTGAAGTTTTAGTCATTAGGGACAGCTTTTATTTAAAAACTTAAAGCTTAAGCCTATATTAAAATAATTTAAATAAAATATCATGTTTTTCTATATGTTATATCAATTTTCACGAAAGGTTTTAACTGATTATTTTGTTAAAACATTATTGGTGGTATTCACTTTAATTTAAAAAATCACACCCATACAATGCCTTCTACAATTTAACTACTCTAAGGTATCCATACAAAGAGCCTATTATTACTGGATGTTCGTGGGAAACGGGTAACATATCGATATATGTATGTCGCATCGTCTGAAGGGAAGTGTCGCTAATATAGACAAGGCGTTGTGCCGTGTTCTTGACATCTGCATTGAAAGCTCTTATGAATACTGTTATCTTTTAATATGAATATATGGATATATACTAGCGATTTGTTCGACTTTGCTCGGTCTCTTTATTAAGTTAATAGTCCCTGAAAATATTTAGAAATTTGAAAATAAGTGCTTTGTTTAACATTTGAGACCCGAACATATTTGTTTATTTCTACCTTTTAAAGGATTAAGGTATATGAGACTATCTTCTTGTGACCTCTAAAATTATATATACACGGGAATGACATATTACATATGTATATATATAGTTAGTTTACTTATTACATAAATAAATAAAAAATGTCATACAATCCCGGCAGCTCTTCGACACGTGCACATCAGAGTGCCTCTTCAGTGCAGAGTACCACGCGGGAGCCCTAGCGCTCCGGGACAGCTCTGGTGCTTACTTGGCACCCATAGGATCGAAAGCAGTGTTGAAGACCAGGTCCACAGCCGTCACTCGCGATGAACTTTTCTCTCTAGAAGACAGCCTGCCCCAAGCCGCTTTTGTAGCTGGATTGAATGAGAAATACGTCTCTGTAAAACAAGGTTAGTACTTTTGTGGAGTTTTGTTATGATTTTTTTCAAATTTCCATCGATTTTTTTAGGTAAAGTGGTAAAGGTGGTCCCCCACCTTAAGATATTTATGTTTATCTCGTTTTTTTAAAGGTAAACTATAGTGTTGTTGTGTATATGCTATCTTTTAAAACAAATAGTACAAGCAATTGTCAGACGATTAATGAGCATTGAGTATAGTAATGAACTCAATACATATATAATGTAATGAATTATATCGATTAGCTTATACGAGTACACATTATATGTATGTATATTGTATATTTATATCTATACATATAATAAAATTCTAACTGAGTCGAATCTGTGCATTAAATATTTATTGGAAAATCTTATTGAAATAGTCATAATTATCAATATAGTGACCGAATCTATAGTTTTTAGAATTCTTGTCTGTCTGTGGGGACGCATCACAAGAAAACCGCTGGACAGATTTCGATAAAATTTAGTATAATGATAGCTAGTTATCCGGGTCAACATATAAGATACTTTATACTGCGTCAAAATATCTCATCTCTAAATCGAAACATATAAACGTTATCGAAAACATATATCGAAATCGAAACATATAAACGTTAAAGTATAAGTCATAAATAGTAGTCCTTGAGATTTCTACAATAGTGTTTGAATTTTGCTTAAATAAAATGTAACAATAAAAACCAGCTCTAAATAACATACGTCCACAGAAAATGGCATATAAATAAGGAGTGATAGGTACCTTTTGTACACTCCCGGCGCAATAAAGCAAGACGATTGTGAGGAGTGCATCCGTCGTGTTGCACTCAACTGCAATTTGATCTCAGGCACTGGAAAGGCTTTTGTTTGGAATTGAAGTATTTAATTTATATTTAAAAAAATACTATATCTTTTTGATTTTGATACTTAAAATTTAAAATCCTGTCTGTACCTCGATGGTTTGAAAATATAATTAGTCTATTTATTATACAACAATAACAAGAAAAAACAATATATTTAAATATACTCGTATACCGTAGTATGTAGTATGTAAATATTTATCATAGCCTAATTTTGACACAGCTTTATCATAATACTTTTTTACATATAAGTGAATATTTCACATGTTAAATAAAACTAACCTTTCCGATTTTTTCGCGGATTTATTTTGAAACGTCAAGAACTAAACATCAAAATAAACGCAAATATCCAAAAATATAGTTTTATCGTACTTTTAAATACTATAAAAAAAGCTATCTGAGAGAAATTTATCAATTTTAATTTTCAAATACAATAATTTGCCTGCTATTAAATGCACAATAACTCGCTTTGTGCTGTCTGAAGTCTGAGCCGCACAGTAATTACGGCGCAATAAAGCAAGACAATTGAGAGGCGCGCTTCCGACGGGTTCACTTAATTGCGATTTGATCGCGTGGTCTAGTAAAAGGCTGACTGCACACTTGACGTTTTTATATGTTTATAATTATATATATTAATCGAAATATGTCAGTTTGTATACCTCTTGTGACTTTTTTTAATACAATTTCATATTTCTTTTTATCCGGTTATGTTTTTTTATAAGAATTATATTTGATTAGCCAATATTAATAAGATGAGATTTTAAACAGTAAAGATGGTAAATCTTGTTATGTAGATATATAACAGGTACTTTTACATATTATAGGTATGCTTGCATGTATGTGTGTATGTCAGAGACCAGCAGGTATTGTACACAGAATAAGCAAAGTGGCAGCTAAGATTCGCTATTAAAAATATAAACAAGTCTTCTTTCGCTTTGTACGACCAGATTTTCCTTTTTATATTTAAGTTTTTTTAATGTTGGGATATACATTTACGCACCGTACCTGTATGTATACATACAGGTGGTTATGTGGAACTTACCGGCTAACATAAGTCATTATTACCCACTAAAACCCAACAGAACCTCCCAATCTATGAAGATGGGGCGTCGAAGCATCGCTTACGAACTCAACCACGACGCCTCGACGGCAGGTCTGCCGAAGCAGACCAGAACAACCATGAGGTTGCTCCCACGGTCCACTCTGCTGTCAGAGAAGTACCAGAAGCAATCTGAATAACACAAAGCCCGTCGAAGTGAGCCACCTCCCAGTAGTGTTATTTGAGATTATTTCAATACCTTGATGTTCAACTCGTATGTTAACAAGTACTGAGATATGATACATCTCAGTTTGCTATCATTGTCCACAAATTCTGACCATCCATTATAGCAATATCTATAAAAATATTACCTAATATATAAATCAAGAACACATCCATTATTGTCCTCCTAAATAAGATTACTTACACTGAATCTCTGAATGAAACTTAATTTACGCTATAATTCTCTTTTAATTAGAGTCTCACTCCCGGTCCCGGGTGCCTGTTGTAATTACAATGCAATAAAGCGAAACGATCGAGACACGACGGGTTAAACTTACGTCAGTTGCAACTACAACTAAGGACATTTATAAACTAAGCGTTTATTTTTAATGCGAGATGTGAATTTCGAAAAAAAAACAAGGAGAAGAGTATGAGAACTAATTTTTTTTTCTTGTAATGCTAGGTTAGGATAATGTAAAAAAACACAAGTTATATCATTACGGTTAACATTTACGGTTTATTTATTATTCTCATATTAAATATTGTTGTCGTAATAATAATAAATATTTTTATTTTTTTATTAATATTATAAAAGAAAAGGGTATTTGTTAGGTTGTTCGTGTGTATAACATCAGATCATTTGATGTTTTAACACACTTTAAAGCAAATTTTTATCTTGAAACAAAAAGTAGATTTTGTGTAAATACTACTTTTATAGTACAAAATATGTATAATGGAAGCTGACAAAACAGGTGTATTCCTAAAAAATAAATTAGTTCTAGCAAGTGAATTAATTGGTATAGATTTTGTTTATTGGAATTAAGTTTCAAGCAGACATACCGAGGTTACTAACCTTTAGACAATAAAACGAGCCTAGTGTGTAATTAGCCTAAAACCGCAAGAATTTCCGTCTGCATCCATTGTAAAAACACATCCACGGGAGCACTCATCTTTGACTACTACACTATATATGGTAGATTACTACATTATTGTTTGTTAATTACATACATATGTTTACATTAAAACGTGCAATTGATAATCTATTATACTCGTAGGTACATGGATATAATTTTTTTCCGCATTTCATAAACTTTAATAGCAATGATATATATATATATATATATATATATATATATATATATATATATATATATATATATATATATATATATAATCATTGCTATTAAAGTTTTTTATTTCATTTTTGCGCTTAATAAACTCTGCAAAAGCTTGTGAGGATGTATGGGATGTCTGCGTGTATAGACGTATGGATGTTTGTTACTCTTTCACGCAAAAACTACTGAATGGATTTTAATGAAACTTTACAATAATATAGTTCATACATCAGAATAACACATTGGCACACGGGCTACTTTTTATTCCGGAAAAATGTATGGTGCCCGTGGGACAGATTTGCTTTTGTTTTTCTTGTTACCAATTTTACACGTACATTATATAACTTGTCTACGTAGCTTTTATGTACTTTGTACATACATATAATATTTTATGTACCTTTTATATCTTACAACATCAAAAGCAATCTCCAACTGCATATAAAATCTTATAAAAGCAAGTATGAAATATGCATCGCCGTCGCTGCAGTTCCGGCGATCACAGAAATCCATTGTTCCTCAATGGGTACAGTCCACCCCGCATTAGTCGCTTAGAACCAAAGAAATAAAATCTCTTTTGTATACTTGTGCTGCCATGTGTACTCACTCATTGTTCCATTAAGATTCTCAGCCTGCTTTGCCAACAATGAATATACAAGGCGGTGATTGACAGACTCTGTAATTAAACTTAGATATATTTAATTCAATAGCGATCGCTATACCCAAGTATGGGAGGAGAACGATTCAATGTCTCAAACGCTGTATTTGTTCAGAAAATGTCATTATGTAAATTGATAGCTGGTTTTTTACGTTATTGAAGGCTTGTTTTAAATATTCATGAAATAAAAATGGCATGGTGTGTCGTAAATTAACCTTAAGTTGTAGGTTAGACATAATCTAAGTTAAGTCCAATAAGCACCAACACTTTGCTTATTAATAAAGAGAGCAATATATATTGAAAAACACTGATTTGATACACTGTCTTCCATCCATATAATTTTTTTGACATTAATTTTTTTGTCTGGCTTTACAAAAGATATCATTAACTCCTCCAGGTAAATTTCTATGAAATTAATTAAAATTCTAAGAAATCTATTGTTAACTGTAACGCCGGCGTGTCCGCGCTCGTGGAGGGATTAATACTTATATTTAATGTACTTACACTAAAAAAATAGTAATTTCACAAAATAGCCAAAAGCTATAACATTCCTACTCGTTTTAAAAAAATACTTGTCCCAAACAAAACTATTCTAAACATTTTTATAATGCATGTATCAAAAGACGTCCTTATTATGCCACGATTCATAATAATAGGGAAAATTGCATCAAAAACACACAAAGCTTTTTAAATACAACAACATTTTTATTCTCATTACTGCGTTATTTACACAAGCACACCGTAAAAGCACCTTTAAAATAAATGTAAAACATTCTATGGAACCCATAGAAACTTATTTCGTAATCTAGACTGTAATCACTGCTTTGTACTGAATATTTTTTAACCGTAGTGTTAATTAAGGATCTGCTATTTTTAAAATTTTTGCATACTCTCCAGCTTTTAAGTATGAGCTTTAAGCTTTAATATGTCTTGTAATGGATGCTATCACTCTTCGCAATAATTACTGAGTGAATTTTAAATTGTACAGATGAATTGTAAAATTGTAAAAGTCTAGTTGAATAAAGGATTTAGAGCTTGATTTAAGCGTTTAAACGCTCATCTACATCTGTAACGTAAATTTCGATAGAATAATCTAGAATCATTCGTATTATTCTGTAAGAAGTTTCATGTATTTTTATTGATGAATTCGTGATCATAATTCATATAATTCATATAAAGTATAATCGCGGATTCAGCTGTCGAATAATGTGTAAATCCTCAACGGTGCAGTTGTACTCAGTATAAATCTTCCTAAAATGGTATTAATTAATACACAGCTCTATACATAGTACAACATGTAGCTCTATATATAGTACAACAAAGTACTTTTTTAATGGTCTGAGGATACATATTATAAATATAAACACCCATGACAGGAGTAAAAACATTCGTGCTCATCACACAAATGAATGCCCCCAGCGGGACTCGAACCCGCGACCGCTGGCACAGTAGGATCACTACAAACTGAGCCAAACTAGCCTTCTAAGTTGTCAAGTACAGAGTACTTATTTATAATTTATATGCGATAACGTAATATAGTAACAAACTTTTCATACGTAGGTACAACAGAAAATTTATTCATTTACTCACAAGAAAGCCTAAGAACAGGCTCGCTCATAAAATTTGCTCAGAATATTACGTGCATAATTTATAAAGTCGGGCCGCACTTGCGTCGTCACGTACTCGCCAACAGTCACGACTCCAACACGGTCGACAAGGAACAGGGGGCCTTAAGGCTAAATGTCAATGTACCTGCAGTAATAAACAATCGATTGGTATGCATTGCTCTCATTTTGGCAAGCCTCGTGTGTTGCGAGTGCATAGCAAGTTGTCAACCTTGTTCGAGACGTGCAGTGCTTATAAGTTATAACTAACAAAGAAGTAGATTTTTTATACTAACGTTTTCACGCGGCTTTGCACGCGTAGTTCAATTATGTATTAATGTATCTTTGAAAATTATAGCCTATATGTTACTCTGATGTATAAGCTATATTAATGTTTAGTTTCATCAAAATCCGTTCAGTAGTTTTTGCGTGACAGAGTAACAAACATCCATCCTTCTAAACTTTCGCGTGTATATTATTAGTAGGCCATGGGATTTGCCTGTGCTTTTATGTCAGTTTTTATTTTGTAATATCCAGTAAAATTATAGCATTTTTTTTTGTGCTAAGAATTATCAAAATATAGAGGACCAATTGATATTCATGAGTTTTTTCCCTCTCAACTCCAAATACATATTTATATTTACTTTAGGATTGTAGATTAGCCTCATACGATTAAAGGTTATGCCCTTCAAAGGGCAGTGCCCTAGGCAGGACAGGTCACCCTTACCCAAGATCAAAATTTTCTCAAGGGCGGCTAATAATTATTTTCAACTAAAGTAGAATAATTCATATCGTATAACATGAAGTATCACGCTTCGTCGTGACATTGCTGTGTAGAAAAAGTAATAAACACTCGCTAAATAGCGTTTCAACACGTATGTAAAAAATACAATATTAGCACCTCATATGTCATTTCAAGTTTTTACTTCTTTAGAAAAAGAGTCAATTTTCTTTTGACATATGTATTAAACTAATAAGTGTTGAAATCAATATGAAATGCTTGAATTAAAAATATGTGTAATCGTACTGTTATGTTTAGCTCAAAATCAAGAATCTTTTACTGAATTCAATAAGATTCTTAGGAGCACTTTTGAATTGTCAATTTTTACATATTGCCTTAAACTCAACGATCGGGTCTAATAAAAAAAAGAGTGGTTAATGGTCATACGTAAAAATACGAATCGAACCCACTACTAATGTAAAGCAAACAACTACAAATGCTCACTCACAACGTCCGCTATCACACCACTGGAATTCTCCGATCTCGTTGCAGTTATTCCGAACAAAAAATATCTATTGTAAGACGTAGACGTGCTTTCTAGTTTCTCTGCACGGATGCCTGCACTTGCCCGATTGAAGCACGACACTTTGACTGTGATAAAACTATTTTTCCTGTAATTAAACTGGCCTTAATAATTTTTATCAAATAATTGGATATGTGTTTAAAATGCAATGGATTTTGCTTAGCTTTTGGACGTGTTAAATTACATTGGATTACCAATCGGCACTACATAGTTGATTTTGTTTATAATTAATTAACAATGTATATTTTTAACATGTTAACAAGCATTTAGTTCGCTATCTGCTAACCCAAATGTGTCATCATTTGTCATATGATGGTAGCAATGTTTAGGATAATTGTCAATATTATTATTTTTGTAGTTTTCCTTAATACTTCAATGGACCTACATATACACACGGCTGTTTTTATATCTTATTCGAATTGCTCTTCGAAATATAATGGAGCTTACAAGTTTATTTTATAACACAATAAAATAAAAAATAAAATAAAATTAATATTAGTTTCCTCGAAAGATGTGATTTTTCTAAAAACGAAAAATCTTACGGCTAATGGCTTACCTATAAAAACCGTGTAATACATACAATATTTGATCTATTAGTTCCATGTTAAGTTGTGCCGCGATTGTAATCTTCTTTCATAAGTTATTTCAATCGTAATATTTTAGTGGCAATAATTATTTTTTACCAATATCCTGAGAACATAGTTTATGGTTATGTTTACACATAAAAGTGTATGTGTATTCAGTCCTTTTTAACATCTCACTGCTGGACACGGGCCTCTATACAAATACGAGGGGGATCAGACCATAGTCCACCACGCGGGACAAGTGCTAGCGGACTTCACATGTCTTTTGAAAACTTGCTAGGTTCTCTCAGACATGCAGGTTTTCTCACGATGTTTTCCTTCACCGTAAGACAAGTGGTAATCATGTTGGAAATGATTCGCACATGAAAAAATCAGAGGTACGAGACCCGGGATTTGAACCCGCTTCACTCGGTTTTCCAAGCGAGCGAGTTACCACTGGGCTACCACTGCCTTCATGAAAGTACAGTTACCGTAATAGAAGTTACGGGACTTAAATAAAGACACGTTTAGGTCTTGTAAATGCCTTCCTGTCGTGTTTGCAGATGACTCGCCTCGTCTCTCGAGTGTCGATCGTGATAAAACGCTTGTGTATATAGAAATTTAATCACTTAATAGTTTATAAAGCTATAATTTTCTACATAAATATTTATATTATTTATGTGCCATTAGTAATTAATAATACATTACACAATATTAATTAATAATAGTTTATTTAATTAAATACTTATTTCCACACTTCTTTAACTGTATCTATAACTATAATAAAATAGTAACAAAACGTAATCTGTATATAAAATATTCTTTAAAAACAATGACTGTAACATATTGTGTAGAGAAAATAGACAACAAATCAATTGTATTGAATTTTTTTCTGTATCTCTATTTGTCTGTGTATCTGTATGCATTTGACGTAAAAAGCGCTGAACCCATTTTAACTACATTTTGTGTAATAAGTTATTACTCGGTTCATCACTTTGTACCCTTTATTACAATACACAAGGGCCAAGGCCAATGCAAACATTTGTCATTGACAGGAATCGAATGCACGAATACCAGATCGGTAGCCAGAACTTATATATACATAACTCACTTTACATTTAAAGATTATATATTCTTTATAGTAAAATTAAGGTACGAGTAAAATCACCAAACATAGCATATACTTTTACTTCCAGGTGTAGACGTAACAGCAAACCAGGACGAGATCTCGTCCCACGAGACCTTCCAGCTGGAGTTCGACTGGGGCACGCGCCGCTGGTACATACGCACCATGCAGGACCGCTACTGGACCTTGGAGACTGGGGGAGGCATCCAGGCTAGTGGGGATAACAAGTGAGTGATTTCATCTCTTAGATATTGGATAGAAAGTCAGAGATGCGAGCTGCGATAGCAGTTTCGTAAACAACATACAATATTTCCGTTCCGTTTTAATCAATATACGACTTATAATGTTGAGTTGGTTTTAAACCCCGATTGAATGAAGTTTTAAAATTCGTTTTTTTTATAGTAAAACTTTGTCAGGAACAAAATCCAGCCGAATTCTGAAGTCGGAAATTTTGAAGTCGGTTGAAAAGAAACGATGTTGAGTAAATATAATTGAAATTTTTACATGTTTTAACACTAACGTAAAAATCGAATCATGCTAATAAGTATGACGATGGTACATTTTATTTTAAGGAAAATTAATATAATAAGCAATTTTTGTAAACTGTAAAAGAATTACACCATAATTTTTATGGGAATAGCGATCAATGCCGCTAACATGAAAAGTTCTATTGTATGTATTCAGCCCTTTTTAACGTCCCACTGCTGGGCACGGGCCTCCCTTCAATACGAGGGGGATCAGGCCATAGTCCACCACACTGAATAAGTGCTGATTGGCGGACTTCACATGTCTTTCGAAAACTTGCTATGTTCTCTCAGACATGCAGGTTTCCTCACGTTGTTCTCCTGTTATAACAAACCAAAACACATAACTCAGGAATGTTGAGATCCAAATAATTTAAGTCTAGAATCTAGATTGTAGATAATTATAATGACATTTGCTTGTAGGTCGTCAAACGCTCTGTTCGAGCTGGACTGGCAGGGCGACGGCGCCGTGGCCTTCCGCGCCAACAACGGCAAGTACCTCATGACCAAGCGCTCGGGACACCTGTACGCCAACTCCGACACCATCGACGACAACTGCAAATATTATTTCTATCTCATTAACAGGTGGGTGATAGTTGATCATCTCATCCATTATTATTGATTTATTGTTAGTTAAATTTATAAGTGGATTTTGCTTGAATTTTTTCTTTAGGGTATTGGTGTAAATATAGTTTTCTGGTCTCTTATATTTTTAAACAAAATAGTTAAATGAAATATAAAATTACTGAAGATCTACATATTTGGCATACATTGTATTCACTTTAAACATCGTTTTGGACGTAAACGCAAAGAGCGCTGTATTTTTTCCTACTTGTTAGAAAAAAACCGCAAAGGTTCGACGGTTAGACGATTAGAATACATATTAAAAATATAATTTAAAGCTCATAGCACTGAGATGTGTCATGTGTGGGGAAGCATTATTAAAATCTGTTTCAGAGTTTCATCTATATTCAGAGTTTATAAATCACAAACAAACATACTTTTTTTCTCTCTTTATAATCATAGTACGTATAGATTTTTTTGATTTTTTTTTAATTTTGATTAAACATGTGTTTGTATCCGTAGACCGATCCTGGTGCTGAAGTGCGAGCAAGGGTTCGTGGGGCCGAAGGGCACCAAGCTGGAGTGCAACAAGGCCAACTACGAGACCATCCAGGTGGTGCGCGGCCCCAAGGGAGCCGTTTACTTCAAAGGTGGGTTCATTTCTATTTATGTATATATAATTAGTAAAAGTTAGTGTAAAATTATTATTAGTAAGTATTTAATATTGACAATGAGATAACTGTCTCGAGAGTTTAGTGGCTAGTATAGAGGTGTATAGCTGCACATCCCGAGTTTCCGGTTCTGGGTTCCCAGGTTCAATTCGATTCAAATTGAAATCGATTGCAAACGATATTCCCATAAATGTTCCATAAAGTGCCCAGAATTTCAGTTCCCATCCCAGAAAGTTCGAATGAATGGGTATTTGTTACACGATCACTTCAAAACGGCTGAACGGAATCGAATGAAATTCCACACAGACATAGATTATAGTCTGCAATAGCACTGATCACTTTTTATCTCGGAAAAACGTACAGTTCCCGTACAAAATATAAGTTCACATAACGCACGTCATTAACATTCCCCATCCGCAGGTTCGAACGGCAAGTACTGGCACGCGGACAGCGAGAGCGTGACGTGCGACGCGGACAGCCCGCAGCCCTTCCACCTGGAGCTGCGCGAGCCCACGCGCCTCGCCATCCGCGCCGCCGCGCCGCCCGCCTACCTCGCCGCCGCCAAGAACGGCAACTTCCGCCTCGCCGGCGCCGACCTCGCGCTCGCCACGCACTGGGAGTACTAGGCCGCGCGCCGCCTCCCGCCGCCTCCCGCCGCGTCTGCGCGCCGCGTGCCGCTGGTGTCCGTTGACTTTCTACAATGTTATTATGATCTCCTGGTACTTTTTGTTGCATTCGAATCTCCGATTCGACCTCTCGACGATTGATCGACCTCGTCCTCGCCACGCATCGAGAGAGTACTGGGAGAACATAATACAGCAACTACTAGCAATAGCCATCGCTCTGTTGTCTTCCGACCTATTTGCGAGTAATGCTGCCCTGATATTTCGCATTTTTAATTGCGATTCGAATAAACCTCATTTTTGTTATAAAAAGTACCAGAACATCATTCGTAAAGTACATATCGGAAATTGTATTTGTATGGTAAATTCGTAAAATATTTATTAAGAGCCCTTTAAAAGAAAGTCCACGTACACCAGATATTTCGATACATGTAGGGGACTCCTCCGAGCGCTATATTATCTACTGTACACATAGCTATCTCCGTACAGGAGCGATCGCTCGCCGGAGTCCGCGTCGCTTCACAATACTCTTCCGAATAAACTATATCGGTTTGAACCAGGCGTTAAACTTAATTTTATCGTACTCTCACTGGGCGCACTGTTCCAGTTGACGCCATTTCATGCAGCGGCCATTTTGCGCACAAGATGGCGACGAACGATCCAAACGGCTGATTCCGCGGGAATCCGCTGGCAATGGTACTTAATTATACAAAAACAGGAATGTCGACAATGTAGGGCATTGTTTCACCACATTTCATAAAAAAAAATTCAGCGGCAACTGGAAACTGCGCCCGCGCATTTATTTAAGGTGTATGTGTATCGCGACCGCGAATGTGATTATGGAGGTATCGCTTGTGTAATTGTAATCATAGTTTACGTTCGTAGATCTGCAAGTTATCGCTTCGAGAATTATTTTTATACTCTAATATGACACGCTTGAATTATTTATTGTTTTGAAATCGTACGTTTTTGAGGTATTTATTGGGAAGTAGCGTCTAGTCGATTTCGCATCGGGGAAACATCTGACTGACTGCAACGCACCGCTAGTGACTGGGCTGTTCGCAATACCAGACGTGCCGCCCTCCCCGCCCGCCCCCGTCCCCGCCCTACCCCGCCCTCGCCCCCGCCCTAGCACGGAGTCTGGCACGTAATGAATAAGCTAATTAAGTTAATGTAAGTATATAGGTATAGGATTAAGCTCAAGCTCCCAAACGTCCGGTCGGAGGTTTTTTTAACTTTTTTACGATTTTAAAGTGTTTTGTGTCCCGCGACGCGCGCGGAGTCTCAACAAACAAACGTACTACGTATTATTGCTGATCCTAAATACTTGTACGATACATCTTTGTAAACTATTAATAAATAAATTATAATCATATTGTAACGTGGTGTTTTATTTGAAACTAACTCAAACATGATGATGATGGTATATATAACATCAGCAATAAATGCCTCGTCCCATACCATGAAATTGGACAGCGCTAATTTGGGCTATTAAAGTTTAATTTTGTTTGTTTGAATAGATCATAGATGGTGTTGATTCGCAAACTATAAACTATATAGTCATTACCTGACTGCTGAATAATCAGTAAAAAATATGCAAATTTGTCGTTTACGGTTTTTTTATTGATTTGTATGTAGTGACTAATGATATTAAGATTTAAAAAAAAATATTTCATGTACAGATTCGACTCAGAATTTTATTTTATGTATAGATTTAACAAAATAATAGGTATATCATATTTCTACATCTTAATTAATGTCTAAAAGCCTGTATGTTTGTTTTGTAATTTTGATGAAAATCAGTACAACAGATTTTAATATCCAGCAACATAAGCTTCACTTTGTAATAAAATGTGGCAAGAGATGGCGCTGCTATAAATTATAATATTAAAATTGTAAAGCTTAAAAAGAATGCAATTAGTCATTACAATGAAAAATGACGGAACCCAGTTATAATGAATCGATTTGAATGATTTTTTTCAGGTTTTTAATAAACTAAAAAGTTTATCCGTTAAAAATTACCGCTGTTTTGAAAATCTTTAAATTAAAAGAAAATCTAGAAATCTCCACAAAAAGTACAATTATTGGAATTTTTAAATATTTATTTTAAGAAATTAATAACTGTTGTAGTTTTTGAGGATTTTTATAAAGATTTCTAATATAAAACTTTTTATAATTGATATGGTTCCATCAAGTCGTCCTTTTCTTTGGCTAACGCTGGCTAAACCTTAAGATATTAATTATTAAAATAATGTACTAGAAAATTGTAGGCCTTAAAACACCTACAAAACAGTTTACAATACCACATAGTAGATTGCAATTAGGCTTATAACTCAGAACCCAGCTACGAGTATAATGAATGGATTTGGCTGATTTTTGAGTTACAGTACTGAATTTCTTATACTAAAAAGAAGCAAATATTTTAGTATAAATAATATAATAGTATAATAATATCATGCGAAGAGGTTGCGGCCAAGTGCGCAACGGCAGCTATCACTTTTCAAGATCTCTACGTGTATTTCTGTGAAGTGGAGTATTATTATAACAAGTGCATCGATTTTGTTCCAAAAAGTCAATTATTATTTATTTAATTAAACATACTAGCGGGCACATTTGAATAGGAACCCCGGTCAAAACAAATTGTCCCTTTTATTACTGTATATAAAAAATCGATTTTGATTAAATACGCCATGAACGTAGCAATCTTGCGGCCGGATCGTGATCCAAATGGCATTGAGGGCGCACTCGATCGAACGAGAATAAGTCACCGGTAAAAATATAACATTGAATAAATGTAAAAAATTTTAATCATTTTAAAAGACCTATAGATATAAATATCAACAAAAATACGAAATCTGAGCAGAAAAAGAAATAAAACATTCCAGATTTACTGAAAAACTTATATATTTTAATTAAATAGTTACATTAATCTTTACAGTTGTCCCTAGCTAGTGGCTACGTGACATGGGATCAGCGTCGATGCATGTCGAACGAAACTATAATAATATTCAACATAATTTATCTACATTACAATAAACATAAATCAAAACAATAAAAATCACTATTTCGAAAAATAATGTTGCCAGTAAAAATTTTAAAAATACAATTATTGCTCTCAATAGGATCCGTAGCGTATTAAATCGGCATTTTCAGCTAATAAACTAGCTGTATATAGCAACACTGTGAAAAGCGCACGTGTCGCTCTCCCTAACTCAATAGAGGGTAAACAATACCACGTACACATTAAATGGAATATTTGTACACACGTCGTAAAGCGGACTTGGACATGAACTCGCCTCGGCCCTAAATGTCGCTAAACGAGAAAAAATCCTAAAAAACATTTAGAAAGGCATTTGGGTGTTTTATATTTTAGAATAGTGCATCAAAATTGGATGAAAGATTCAACAACTCTCCAAACGAATGACATCAAAAATGTTCAAACCGAAATGGAACCTGCACACATTCAAGACGTTAATCTATGGAATACTCGAAAATACTTCGTCATAGCCAACTCTAGATACATGTCGAATGTAGATAGATACACGTACAGACACACAACATTCACACGTACTAACAGTTATTAGTAACATATTGGTGTTCGAGGCAAGGAAAGTTCGTTGAATGGACGAGCGGCAATACGCGCGGCTCACCTGGGCTGGCTTTACTTAGAATTAATTCATATAATAATAAGGTGACTGAAAAATGTTAATGTCACGAGTAAGCACGATAAATCACTTGAAAATTACAAACACAAAGTTAAAACTCGCTAAATAAATTATTATTGATATAACTAAAACAATTTTATATTAAAAAAAAACTACATTAAAATTGTCATATAAAAACAATTAATCAATGATTTCAATATATTCTTTAAACTTTTACATTTCCCGCGAGCAAAATCATGTTTGTTCAGCGAGTTTTACCTCTATGCCTCAAATGCCACCCAGCCCGCGCATATCATAGACTAAAATAGGCAGGAGGCGTGGAGAAAGCTCTTTAGAATTATTTTACTTCTTTAGAATTATTCGTCTAAATCCTATATGTAATGATAACAACATAACAACAAAACGTGTAACCGCCTGTCTATCCAGCCGTATCTTACAACACAGGTATCGACTTATTATAAAATAGTAACGTCACTTCGGGCGGCCTTATTGGTGTGTTTTATGGGGGCCATAGAGTCGAGTTTCCATAGGTATTACTCAAGTCCTTTCAACTAATCATGGATACCATGGCGATGATGAGATCCCTCTAGCGGCTGTTTTCAGAACTAAGAACAGTTGTTTACAATATTACTTAATAGTAACATTTCTAATTGCTTTACAGTTTCAAGTTAAATTGATCTCTATTTTAATGGAAATAAAGCACAGATATAAAGCGACTTTTCTGGTATTAGTTCTGTGATTCGCCGGTAGGGAATTTGCACAACGCCATTAGATAACTTCCTTTACAATTAAATGCACATTACACTTTATTTATCTATCATTCATTAAAAATAATAAAATAAACCATTATTTAATGTAAATCAAAATCGCTTGTCATAAATAACATATTTCATTAAACAAATTATAATAAAAAAAAAATACATATCAATAATCTGTCAACTAAAGTTAATCAAGTATCAATCTATCAACGTATCAATCATCATCAACCACATTGTCATTTACATGTAAAGAATATACCTAATGCCGGCTCCACACGCTCGCCGAGCCTCGACAAGCCGTCACAAACTCAAACATGTGGAGGGCGTTCAGGTCAGCTTGTGTATGTTTGCAAGTGTTCGCGGCCGTTCAAATCGGTTCCATTCAATTCAATTCTCTTGTTAAATTGAATTGCATTTTTTTAACATAATCCTTAACATTTTGAGCCCTTTAATATTTTTTAAAATACATTTTGACACTTTAATTTGAGGGATGTTTGATTTTATTCAATTAAGCAACAAAAAGTTCAAAAAATTATAATTTATCTCTAATTATTTAAAATACATAAGACATTTTGAAAAACGTTACAAATATTGTAAGTTTTATCAATGTAATACTAAACTCCTTACTTATATTTTATATAACCCATACGCAATGGATATAATATATTGAACATACTTAGTTTATTACACCCACTTCATATTTAGATAAATAACATTCATTGATTCATCGACGGGAACGCACGCAGGCACGTTTTTGTGCACAAATCATAGGAAATTTATGGTGAATGCATATGATGCATCCACAAGTCTGTCCGTTTGTAGAGGTTTGAAGTTTGTGGCAAATGACAAGCGTTTGGATCCGACATAAGAATATATCTGAGGTATAATATCTAAGGAAACTCGACGGCCGCCGCCCATATGTATGTATGTATGTATACGCACAACTAAACGTATTCTAAGGCACGATTAACATTCCTCTCGCCGTCGCCTCGTCCTGTCGCCGACACCGACACACCGACAGTGCTATTATAATGAATATATATATAGATTTACACCAATATTTGACATTTTAAACAAAACGTATCTTCGTAATTTATAATTATTTTTGATTTTTTGTCCCCGTCACTATTGACTATGACTTTTATGACGTCAAAAATTTAATCTTTTTGGATACCATGCTGTACAACAATCGAAACGTTGATGACATAAAAAGTTAAATATAACCGCGTATAAAACATGTCTAAATGTACACTTTATTTAAATTTAATGGACAATTAATTTTAAATAATTTCAGAACTACTTGAGATTAGATCTTAACAGTATCAGCCGAGACTTCCTTAGATTTACGCGAATATTTGACATTTTTAATAAAACCATCTTTTCGAATTATTTCACCAATTTATTTACAATTAAAATCAACAAATATTATAAGGTACTTTATTGGCATTTTTGAGTTTTTGAAATCATATTTGTAAAATAGTGGGTAGGCACTATCTGTAACAAGTATATAACGCCTTTGAACCGTCTAAAACCTTAGCCTCTCCCTTGACCGTGATTGCTGTAAACTGTAAAGCATTCGAAACGACGGGAACCGAAAATCAAAATTAATGCGCGAAAAAATCCGAAAAGATAGTTTTATTTAAAGTATCAGCTGAGTTTTAATCACGCTATCTTGTTATTTTCGGTAAGAAATTTTTAGTTCTTATTTCGTTAACCGGTAAAAAAATCTATGACATTATTTTTATGGTAATACGCATACATTTTTTTCATTTACAAAAAAATATATAAGAAAATTAAAATATCAATTTATTTTTTCTCTATCTATCAATCTATTTTTTTCACTCAAAAATTACATAACGAGCAACAAATTAAACTTGTCGGATTAAAGTTATACTTTTCCATTTACACAAGGCAAGTATATAAAATATATATATAGTTATTTTATAATAGCACTGCTCAGTATAATTTAGTAATAATCTATTAATTCCATAAACAGCCGTTTTTTTTCCACTGGAACATATTTCACTTGCTAAAGAACTTATTCTCTATTGGTGTTGCCACAATAGAAATATATTCCACACTCTATAGGTCTACTGTGTCTATGCTAAGTGCGTTCAGAAATCGTACTTTTTTTAAATTTATTTATATTGTTATTAATACTGCTGTCGTTTAGGTATTTGTTATCTGTAGCACCTACAATTGTTATTCATCCATAGATAATATAAAATTGACAGATAGAAAGCTATTTTGATAGAAATAAAATATAAAAAAAGAACAATGCTTGTTTCATCATAGACAAGCATAAATAAAAAACTTGACCAGAATAATTTTACAAAAAAACCCCCTAAAATCGTTTTTTTTTTGTCTATACTCTTTCTACCACATGACTATTCTATCTATCACTCTATACATTATCTATGGTACATGTCAGACGTTACAAAAAATCTCTTTAAAATGACCTATTACAATTCGTAGTAATATTTTAAGTTATATATATGTATATATATTGATCGCATTTCTGAACGCGACAGTTGAGGCCAGTCTATCAATGATCCTGTACAGCTTCTCCATATTAACCTTAAATTTTAACCTATCACCACAATATAGTTTCACGTTTTTATGCTAATTTTAAATACACCACTCACAAGATTACAAAAGAAAATCGATTATATTTAATCTTGTCAAAATATATATTTTTTTAAAGTAGATAGAAACGGAGGTAATAAACTAAGAAGCGAGTTTATTTTTTTTTAATTTCGTTTAAAACAATCGTTGACAATTTGAGCCCTTCTATATTTTTTAAATGACATTTTGACACTTTCATTTAAGTGATGTTTAATTTTATTCAATTAGGCGACAAAAAGTCCAAAAAATTCCAATTTATCTCTAATTAATAATATTTAAAATACATTAGTCATTTCGAAAAACGTTACAAATATTGTAAGTTTTTCCAATTTAATACTAAACTCCTTATTATTTATATTTTCTATAACCCATACGCAATGGATATATTTTGAACAAACTTAGTTTATTACACCCACTTCTTATTTCATCGATCTAAAAAGTACTAGATACACAATCAGCAACAAAAAATATCCTCAATTCTGTCATCTCTCATTGAGCGCTCATTTAAACATTTGAGCCACCTTTTTTTTTTGTGAAAACAACTTTAAGCATTGCATTTAAGGTTCAATTTACATTGCATATTTATTTCAACTAGAATAATTACCCAAACACAATTGGTGATAGTTTTAACAGAACTTTTACATCGGATTGTGTATCTAGTACTTTTTTGATCGATGTCTTATATATAGATAAATATAATTCATTGACAAAAATGAATTGCTCGAAAGTGATTAGATTGAATCTAAAGAAGAAAGCCATCGATGGGAACGTTCGATTTACGATACAAAAAGTAGTGCAAATTGTATTTTATGTCAAAAAATATATATTAAAAATATCGATTATTAGAAAATATTGCTATCTTTAATAAAAATCGATAATTTTCGTTTTTAGCTCTGGCAATACTAAATAAAATGGTAACCAGATGAGTATATGTACGAATAAGATACATTTGCGTGTAAATAAATGTGTAAATATAAATAAGTGATGTATGTATGTATATAAACGTCCCATCGAGTTGTCGAGTGCTGCGTCGTACTCGAGCGTGGTAGCGAGCGCGGCCGCCGCGGTCACAGCTGCTCTGGAAACAACACAGTATTCAATTATATATTTTATAATTATAAATAATTCGACCATGGTCACGGGAGAGACGGATTGCTGTAAGCTGTAAAGCAAAATATCAAAACAATCGGCGAAAAAATCCGAAAAGGTACCATTTGAATAACGTTTATTTTAATTTGGATTTGAATTCGGTTTCTCAAGCGAGCGCGTTACCACTGGGCTACCGCTGGGTTTTATCTATACATATAATAAAATTGTAACTAAGCCGAATCTGTACATTAAATATTTGTTGGAAAACGTTATTGAAATAGTCATTATTATCGATACAGAAGTCGAAACTATAGTTTCTAGAAATTTTGTCTGTCTGTGACCGCATCACGGAAAAACCACTGGAGGGATTTTGATTAAATATGTATGATTATAGCTGGTTATCCGGGTCAACATATAGAATGTTTTTGTTTACGAGAAAATATCTCATCTCTGAGAAATCTATACTAAACGTTAAAACGTAACTAGGAACGGACATCATACCTATGGCTAGGAAAGAAAAGGGTTAGGCGTGTGTCGCGTGGCGGGCGGCGACCAGGGGGACGTGGCGCGCGCGGGGGCCCAGGGGTCGGCCGGGGGGGCCGCACCCGGGCCCCCCGCCGCGCCCAGCGGCACCAGCTCGGGGCCCCCCAGCGACAAGGGCGCGAGCGGCGGCATGGCCAGCGGCGCGGCGAAGGCCGGCGTCGCGTTGGGGAACGGCAGCCCTGGGTTGAGCCCCATTTGCTGTTGTTTTATTTCATTGATCGATAGTTTAACCTGTGGGTATAGAGCATTAGATTAAAGATATGATAGGTATTTTTAATAATGTCCAAATATATTGTATTTACTTAGTTTAGAATAAAAAAATGTTACATATTATCTAATTATTTCTGAACTCTCAATTAATTTATAGGTGAAGAGCACCGACCTACGTCGAGTGTAGACACTAACTAGCTTAAACCGAATTAATGATTTAAAGATCGACGATACAGTCAGTATTTAAAAACAATGGGAAAATTATAATAAGTAAGTGATGCCGACTGTACTTTAACATTATACAAATGAGAGCGAACGGTGCAAGTGTGTGTACGCACGGGCGGGGGCGCGCGGTCGTGCGCGAAGGGGTTGGGCGCGGGCGGGTCGGGCGGCGCGGGCTGCAGCAGGCGCTCCAGGTTCACCAGCGACGAGTTCTCGCCGAGGAACGCGGACGGGGACTTCTTCACGGCGCCCACTCCCGCGCCCGCCGCGCCCGCCGCGCCCGCCGCCGGCGACGCCTTCGGGGCCAGGCTGTCGCCTGTGGACACCGCACTTCGATTCTTTTCTTACATACAAAAACAATAATCTTACAAATAAAAATGGTCAGGATTCTCGGTCGAATCGGATGATGTTGCCTAGTTATATTATATGAAAAAATTGATGAGTACAACGAAATATAACATGTGGTTTATATTTTACAACAATAACTTCATTTGTAAAAAAAATAACTTGGAGCCAAGACGCCGATCTGTTGATGGGGCGAGGAGGTGGAAAAATGTAACTCTTCAGTGGCCACCCCCCCTTCGAATTTGGGCTCATTTGTTTGATTATAACAAGTCTAACAAATAGTTGATCGAAAGCGCATTTTTCAAGTTTTTTAAACTATTTTCTATGCAATAAACATACAAAGTGTTAACAAACATACCCAAAGTGGACAAATCGAATGGATCCGCCTCCGTGTTGTTGTTGCGTCGCTGCGAGAGCGCGTCGAACTGCTCCAGCTCCGAGGACGAGGGCGACGACAGGATCGACACCGGCGACTTACTTTGCAACTGCAACTGCGTATAAAATGTTATTTTACTATTGAAACGACATATTAATAATAAGTTTTCTATTAAGTATTTAAAATAAAACTATAGATTAATAAAAGCCGATAAATTCATTTTTTTATATAATAAAAAAGAAATGCTGTTAGTTGGCAAGTACATCCCTTCAGAACGGTTTAGCCGATTTAGAAATGTTTTAAAAATGTTAGCAACAGTTTCGGTTTACAGGAGGAAAAATTACTCTTGACTTCACGTCCGGCTGGATTGCCGCTTGCCATACGCAAATGAGTTAATTCCTACTAAGTAAATATATTATAAATAAATATAAGATATTTACTTAGTACAAATCTATATAAATAAAAATGAATCACCGAAATTTATGTACACCCATAACTTCCGATCGACTGCACCAAATTGGATAATTCTTTTTTTTTGTGTTTGTTATTGCCAGGACAAGCTTTGTATAGAAAAAAATTGAAAGATTTTTTTTTAATTAAAATAAGATTTTTTAATTTCATGATACGAAAAATGAGTGAAATAGTTTTTATCCCGGAAATCATCCCTTAAGGGGGTGAGAATGGGGATATAAGTTTGTATGGGGAAGCAAGCTAGGGACGAACCCGAGCAAAGCGAGGGCGAGTAGCTAGTATTACAATTAATAAATAGTACCTGGGCGACCGAGCGTCGCTCGGAGTTTTTGGACAAAAAAACAAACTAAGAATTTGAATAAATACAAAAAAAAAAACAAAATTAAAAACTTTGTGTTCGACCGGGATACGAACCCAGACACCTGTAGTAGTCTAAGTTGCGCATAGGCCGCTTGACCATGATGCTTATGTCTGAGCGTGCGAAATTATCGAACATAATAGTTTGTGTGGAATAATGCAAAAGAAATAATAATAATAATAAAGCTTTATTTATTGTATACATGCGTACTTATAATTTTAAATTATAATTACTCTTACTTAATTAACAATTTTTAACATTGTATTTTAACAGATCATATTTATTACTTATTTGATTATATTTAATTTAACTTCACATTTTGGTTAGTGACTATTTATTAACTTATAATTTTTTAACTAATAATTTTGTAATCTGGAATTAAATTATTTTAAAAATCTTTAATATTATTTGAAATGATATTGTATATATATAAATTATCATTAACAAATAAATAAATAAACAATCACAATAAATTAAATAATTCAATTGAGTAAATACTAAACATTTCACAATAATAAATATAAATAAAATTTCTTTCCATACATTAATTCTGACAGTAGTTATAAATTAGGTATTTAATTTCATAATTAAATGTATTTATTTAGTAAATGTCTTTTTCATGTATAGACCCCTCTCGGTTAAAAGCCTCCTCCAAAGTAGCCCTGCATAGAGCTCTCTGTTGGAGATTATGCTTGTATGAATGATTGCAAAGGGTTTCTTTTCAAATTTTGTTTCCAATATATAAATTTCATTCCAATTTGTTTCTGATATGCCTATAAAGTTTATAATTTTATCTTTGTGTTCTTTTGATTTGTTGTAAGAAATGCTGCTTTTAATTCTAGAAGTTTTTCTGGTGAAGATATGTATACCTTTGTTCATTGTATGTCTGTTTTTCTTTGGAGGGTTATGGTCGAACTCCCCCACAGTGACCGGCTGTACTGGGGGATAAAGATGAGGAGGTTCCTACTGTGTTTAATATACTGTATCTTGCTGTGTTGTTTTTAGTTGTTCCTGGTTATCATTTGTGTGGTTGAAAGTTAATTTTGGTTTTTGTAATATAAAGTCTTTAATATTAGCAGGTTTGGTTTTCTTTGTATGTTGTTTATTTATTAGTTTTTGTTTATAATTGAGGGAAGGCGTTTCTGGAGATACAGGCAGACTTCTTTTATTTGAGTATTGGCGAGAAGCGTTCTTATTATTATCCACAATAATTAGTTTGTCATATTTAAAGAAAGCCGTTTTGCCTAGGTCTTTTTCTTTATCTTCAGTTGGGCTTGTAACTCCTTGCGTTTGTTTAAGACTTTATTTTTTCCTCTAGTTCATGATAGGATTTTTCACCTTTTTCTACTCCGAACATAACCAAGTTCTTGCGCCTAATATGTCTTTCTAAATTATTTATTGAGGAATTTTTTATTTCTAAGTGTTTAAATTTCTCATTTAAGTATATTATTGTTGATTGTATTTTTAATGTCTTCTTTCATTTCTAACATTTCTGTTTTCTGCTGTCTTATTTCTTGTTGCATGTTTATTAGCAACTTTTTTATCTCCTCCATCTTAAGTGTGAAGTCGGAAGTAGAAAAGCTGATTGAAAAAGAGCACCAATTATACCTAGTTGAATTGCAATTTTATACAGAGTATTAGTTTTTGAGGTTATAAACTTATGTTTTAATATTTTACGCTTCCACTTCACAAATTATTTTGTTTTATTGTCATCACACACAGAAATAGATGGTTTTGCACTGATAGTATCTGTATGTTATGTTTCTCACTTTTGTATTTGTTTGGTAGGTGAATTTTTAAAAGCTCATTTGTTCTTCAACACATCAAGACTTGGTGATGTGTACATATTCCCCATAGGTTTTATCGATTAATATTTCTTAAAATTATTATTAAATTAATTAAAATTTAACATTTACTTTAGATTATTTCCACTTAAATATTTTTAAACTTGATGTAAATACGGACACGATATTGACAGTTGTACAGTGGCGCCTCCCACCCACCAGAAGTGACAACTGACAATGCAAAAATTGTGAAAACTCAAAAGAAAACCGCATGAAAATTCGAAAACACGCGTTTTTCCAGACATAAGACTAATCTAGATCGATTTATCGCCCCCGAAACCCTTTGTATACTAAATTTCATGAAAATCGTTGGAGCCGTTTTCGAGATTCAGATTATATATATATTATATATATATATATATATATATATATATATATATATATATATATATATATATATATATATAAACTTGAATAGCTTGTTTAAATATATAAGATAACGTGTACGTGTGTAAGTACCTGCGGGACGGGCGCCCAGGGGTCGGCGGGCGCGGCGGCGGGCGCCCAGGGGTCGCGCGCCGGGCTCGCCGCCGACGACCACGCGTCCGGGGACGTGTCCTGCCGCGCACACGTACACACAATATACTCAAACTTTATTCAAATAAATCTGTTAGTATTATAATAAATAATATTGCAGTTACGTTTTGAAGTTTCAATTAAAACACTATTTTTAATTGATATCCGATTACCCTTGTGTACTAATAGTCTTGAATACGCGAGTATCATAGAATACCCATGGACATTATAAAAAAAGGGCAAAATTCAGGCGTCGATTTATATGTTTATAAGAAAACTTCCAAAATCTTTTTGTTTGTTAAACTTATTCTCATATATTTAGTTAGTTATGTTTCGCAATCGAGTTATATTATTTTTAAATTTTATTTTTATAACACCATATTATGGTTCTAGCTACAATATTACACTACTTACTGATTTATACATCGATTATGATATACCTAAAAAAGCAATTTGTGGTATATATAACAATGAATGTAATTGTGAAAAAACTCAAGCAAAAAATTACTTAAACACAACCAAAAATTCTTTAAAACAGTAATTGGAACTGCCAATATATGTGATATATTCTAATATAATAATATAACTTACGTAAATTATTTTTATTATAATATTAAATACGTAATATCTAATATTACACACATGTATATACATACATTATAGTAAAATTACACAGATAAAAAATATAAATGTACCTAGCCCAGATTACTGATTCCACAGACAGCGCAATCTGTCATGACCTTACCATAGATTCCCCGATCGGACGGAAATCCAAACGCAAAGACTAAATAAAAAAACACAAAACTAAATAAACAATGAACTAAAAATTAATAAGTTTTTTTATTTTTGATATCCATATAAATTATATATTATAATTTCTTATGAATTATTATGATGGTTAATTAAAACTGTGCATAAAAAAATAATTCAGTATGTTTAAATTATATCTTACATAGAGAACAAACAAACACATTTTAATTTTTTTAATTAATAGTAAATGTTATATAATATGTAATAAATGAATATATAATTGCGCCTTTATATCTATTGTTATTATCGTACCTTTTTTTACAAAAAAATAAATGCCATTAAAAAATAACATGTTTACTTACACATTCAATATAAAAAAAAATACCAAAGCTAGTAGTTAATAAAAAAAAAATATATTTCCCATTTAAATTGTATATTTCAAAAAGAGGCCAAACATTTGCAACCCACCTGTTTCTGCAGGGCGGGCGCGTGCGCGGGGGGCGACGGCAGCCCCCAGGGGTCGAGCGAGTGCGGGGGGTGCGGGGGGTGCGCGGGGGGCCCCGCCGGCGACAGGTTCACGTCGAGCAGGTCCAGGAGGTGGGACTGCTGCTCGGGCTTCTTCTCTACACCGGTAGTTCTAAAACGATAAATACATATTGAAACGATAATGCACAAATGCAGCGGTTTCATTTATTTTTTTTGGCTATGGAACCCTTATTGATCTATTTTTTTCAACGGATCCCCATTTTAATATTTAGCTGATTGTGTTGTACTTAAAATACTTTCTTGTTTGACTTGAAAGAACAAATAAATGTCATAAATGACACGAACATAAATGAAATATATTAGTACTTATAATAATATTTATTGTACCAAAAGTATTTATAAATAGCACTAAAATTAGGCTTCATGCTTGGCAACGTTTTATTTAACTGTCGATCGGAACTCGGAACCCCTGTGACTCTTCCACGGAACACTAGGGTTTCGTAGACCACCATTTGGGAACCGTTAGTTTTTTGAAACAAACAGAAGAACAAACTTAAAATGTGTTTGATGTTTTATTGTTCTTTCACAACAAAAATCGATATGAATTTTGTAAGTGAGGACTAGTGTTACATTTTTTATACCTAAATGTTAGTTGCCACTTGACCTAATGAGGCCTGAGTTATCGATACTAATTAATATTATTAAATTATATTATAGAGATTATTATTAACAATATTATAAAAACATAGTTTAAACGCGCTCGTTCCTTGAACAGCCCGTCAAGACTAAAAAAAAATCTTTTATATTTTATAATCTATAAATAATAAATTAATATGTTGGGACATTAACACATAGCACCATCTAGTACCATGGTAAGTTACGAGGCTTGTGTTATGGATACCAGATAGTTGATGCACTACACATATATAACTTTAAATACATACATATTTTAAATATAAACCCCCATGACTGAAGTACAAGCATTTGTGCTCAACACACAAATGAATGCCCCCAGCGGGACTCGAACCCGCGACCGCTGGCACAGCAAGTAGGGTCATTACACACTGAGGCAAACGTGTCGTCATTTTATAATCTGTGTATATTGTATACACTTACATAGTATGGCATGTTCTTGTGGATAACAGAAAATACTAACCAAGTGCAGGAAAAACTATTATTATTAACAAATACACTAACAGAATTACTTTTGGTAGCACTGGACAAGTCCACAGAACTGACATGTTGGACTTGATTCCATTATTGTTTGCATTGGATACATATATTGATGCGAGCGATACGTTTGTAGGAATCTGGAAAAACGATGGATTTAGGGATATTAAAGGTTAGGATATAGGTAAAGGGGTCGAGGTGACTGGTTCAAAAATGGCCGTTTGAATTATTTTGGCCATGGCAGGGTGAGCAATAAGAATCATTTTCATTGGTCGTAAATTTCATCGTTATACCACATGCGTGGAGTCCTATATGTTAGTGGGATAAGATCAAGTAAAAAAGCGACACGTCCTTTACCTCTACATCGTTCAAGTACTCTCGAAATAAATAATTTTAATAGTAATAGCTATGAGATTTTCTCGAGACGTATATATAATATATAGTCTATCTATTCCATACTAACAGAATGTACCTAGAGACGAATGATTCGCTAGTTATTGACGTAAACGAGTATAGTACGAGGACAGGTGCGGGTCCACTCACTGGAAGTCGTTCTGCGACTGGCTGATGGCGAGCTGCAGGCGCACGTCGTCGGAGCGGCGGCGGCGCTCCTCGCGCTCCGCCTCCTCGCGCGACATGGCCAGCGCCAGCTGCAGCTGCAGCTCCTCCTCGCCCGCCGTCAGCGGCCGCGCCAGCTCCGCCTCGCGCCCCGACCACGACCCCGGCGAGCTGCTCAGCTGGGCAACACACGCGCGCGCGCACGGGACGTTACACTTTATGTATACCACTTATGGCTTTAATTGGCTTGCTCACGTCAATTGACATTTTGTACAGTAATTGCTGCAAACGAGCTAGATATGACTCGCACGGGATATTGGACTTTATTGCTCACGGCTGACGTGTTTATTTAGCTCGATAATACCACCGATCAATTTTGTATAGCGAAATGTGACGTGCACGGGACATTGGACTTTATTAATCATGAGTGACGACTTTAATTGAATAAATATTGTTATTTTTAGGTTTCATATACACAAATATTATAGAGAAATAAAGTTTACATAGAAGTACTGTAAACTAATTTTACTCACCCATCGTGGAAATTCTTTTACTAATATGCAGCTATATTAGTGGGCTAAAAGCTATTTTTAATAAAAAATTAAAATAAAATATTGATGTTTTGTTATTACTTGTCGGTCAGTAATCACAATAATTTTAATCAAAGTCGAAAATATGGCTGCTGAGTTACTTTATCGACTATTGTTAGGCACATAGAGGCATAAATCGCTTGTATATTATACTAGCGACTCACCCTCCCTTCTATTTATCTCAAGTAATCTTCTTATCAAATTTCATCTAAATCGGTTTAGTAGACCCAGGGACTACCCCCTACAACGTCACAAGCTCACAAACTTTACCACTTTATAATATTAGTATAAATAAGACCATCTTATTTAAATATTTAACAAATTACATTCTGACAAATCCAAACAACCGTTTAACGCAAATTAATTAATTATCTATCTATCTATACTATAATAAAACAGTAGAGGTCGAATGTCTGTACATAGCAAAAAAATGCTAAAAACCGAGTCAGGGGGATGTAAGAAGACAAATAGAACAAATCCAGATTTTTTTAAATTTTTTGTTCCTCTGTCTGTTTGTCTGTTTGTACGAGCTAATCTTCGAATCTCTTGGACCGATTTAAATGAAATTTTGTATGGTGGTACCTTATATCTCCAGTCAACATCTTAGATACTTTTCATCCCAGAAAATTAAAGAGTTCCCGTGGGATAGTTAAAAACTATAGTATCTTATACAGCTTAGTACACAATAACTTATGCACCTAATTTAGTAAAATTTAACATTATACCTTATATTGCCGGTCAAACAACAGGTTACTTTTCATCCCGGAAAAATGAACAGTTCCCGTGGGAACTAATAAATCTCTATTAGTAATTTTCTACAGGCGAAGGCGAGTGAGCCGCTAGTAATTAATAATTTTGTTCAAATCAATGGGTGATATCCTACTATAGAGATTTATATACTGCGGTAAAAATGTCTGAACGTACTTGTAAATCAGCGACACTCACTGCCGGATAAGTAGGGCTGGAGGGCGTGTCCAGAGCCCCGTCGCTGCCGAAGGCGCTGGCGCTTTGGGCGAAGCGCTGTTTCGCTTTAAGCGCTCGGGCTCGTTCGTTCTTTAGACGCTCGTCGTCCTTGAGAAGGTTGGCCAGCTGTTTCGCCTTCTCTCGCACATTTAGACCTGGAATTGTATTTATTATAATTAATATTATTTTTATAGATTTTTTGGCGCTGCAACCCCAGGGCCAGATAGATTATGACCTGAAGTAACAGGTAGGCCTAGCTGTAAAGCACAAAGAGATTTGTTGTAGTTTAGTATATGGGACATAGTCTCTGGAGGAGTGGATGGTATTTTTGCATCATATGGGATGAGTTTTGAGGGATAGTATCATCTCCTCTGTCCCAAAATACCATCAGTGGATGCCTTCAGATGCCGCGTTCCATATACTAAACTTGTGGCTACGGATGCACTAATAATAAAGGATATTGCCTAACATTATAATACCAATAAAAATAACTAATCGGCATCATAAAACACTTTCTGCAGTATTAATGATTAAAATATTGATATTGCGATGATAATTAATATATACAATTACATTCGACAGCGAAACCGCATGTCACTTACCGCAAATGAATACAAAGTCTTATTTTGATTATGACGACTTAATGATATATTTAATTGTACACAAGTCAAAATAAAAAAAAAAAACCACTTAACTTTAATGAATGCTTCAGTCCACTTATTCAGGTACATTAAATTGCCTTAATTATTAACTTTTTGCAATACTATGGGACATGCTTCATCCTCCAGAGTTGGATTAAGGGAGGAGCAAAAAAATTTGCATAAAATTGACGAAATATTATTAGGGGCTAAATAAACAACCCCGGACCCCTCCACCCTTAAATCCGGCCCTGTCAATTCTACAAGAAATAAAAACTTAATATGCAAACAAACCTTGATCCTTCCCTTCCTCCATATACTGGAAATCCTTCAACGTGTCTATAGCGTATATATTCTCTCTGCATTGCAAGGCAACCTTTTCGCTACCGGTCTTGATGAGATACTCCATGAGGACCAGAGCTTTGTACACGTGCCGCCAGTTCTTGCCGTGGTCGTTTAATCTCTTCCATATCATCTGCATGATTTCGGTGAACGCCATCACGTTGTACGTGAGGTCGGCGATCTCCGCCATCAGAGTGCTGGATGGGCCCCATGGATCGTTTGACGTTGCCTCGCGCACTTTTACCTGGAATTTTTTAGGTTTTCATTATTGTTTTTACATAATCCACAGTTAAATCTACCCATAGAGATTAAATAAAGAAAATATGTATTCCATATAGAAGCCAATTTTGGTTTTACATTATTTACTTTCAATGTGACATGAAGTAAAGTTAGAAAATGTATTTGAAACTTGAAAGAAGTGAATTAATAAGGTTAGACCGAAAAATATATTATTTTTCGGTCTATTAATTACCTTTTTTCTTAGCTAATTTAAATATAATCTATCCATATTATAAAGAGGCAGAGTTTGTTTATTTGTTTGTTTGAACGCGCTAATCTCAAGAACTACTAATCCGATTTGAAATATTCTTTTTGCATTAGATAGCCCGTTTATTGAGCAAGGCTATAGGCTACATATCATCATGATACTACTCAAGGAAATGGAACAGTAATCATACTTCAACAGACTTCCATACATTATTGTAAAAGTATAGATGTATATTACATATATAAAAACATAGGGTCGAACCCGAGCGAAGGCAGGGTGAGTCGCTATATAACACAATGCCAAAGAGTTTTTTTTTGTAGATTGAACGCGGGCGAAGCCGCGGGTTCTGCTAGTTTAAATATAATAAAGAAAATGAACAAAATAATGAAAAGTATACATATTACTACTACTTAAATCAATAAGGCACCATACATATCATAGTACACCATGTAAGGTCGTACAAGCTCCAAAATATCGTATCATGTTTATTTAAACGATGGTTGAACCTTAGAATGCCAACTAACGCCCGAGGATACGGGGCACGCGCGACGCCTTTTAAGTATTTGTACTTGTACGTTTTAGACATATTGATATTCACATAAGAGTCGAGGAAATAAGGCTCTTCCTTTCTGGGAAATGATAGAACATATGTATTGGGATTTAAGATGGTAACAAATATGACACTAGTATTATAATTGGGATAGTTTGTGTGTAGGTATATCTGTTACTCCTTAACGGCTGAACGGATTTGGATGAAGTTTATGTCATCAATCATTTGTAACATAAAGTAACGGGATACCAAGTTTCGAATTGATTAGATCTGTGGTAGTTGTTCATATACATTAATTTATAAAAAAATGTAAATTAAAATAGGTTCATCC
The DNA here is from genome assembly GCA_951806755.1 of Brenthis hecate. Lineage (NCBI taxonomy): Eukaryota > Metazoa > Arthropoda > Insecta > Lepidoptera > Nymphalidae > Brenthis > Brenthis hecate. Next base: position 6,564,993 of record OX638275.1, on the reverse strand, counting down.
GTTTGTGTGCTACGATGCCACAGACAGGCAAGATAAACTTATTACAAACTTGCCCACTTTTTGGGTCGGGGGTTAAACATTGTCAAATTGTAATCATATTAATTGAAAAGCATTTTGATTTTAATAACAAGCTACCTTTCTTAGATTTACGCGAATGTTTGACATTTTAAATATAAATATCCTTTCGGATTATATCGCGGATTTATTTTGACTTTTTTTGGATTTTTTTTTTTTTTTTTTTATTTGTGACCATGATTGCTGTAAAGCATTCGAAACGACAGGAACCAAAAATTCAAATAAATCTGCGATATAATCCGAAACAATAGTTTTATTTAGGAAGCTACATATTTTATAGATAGTCATATTTAGAAAACTAAAAGTATTTCTGACGCAGTACGAAGATAACTAAAATCACAACAAAGACTAAAGTATTCAACTAAGTACAAATGCTTATCATTCACCGATATTAACATTGTATACAAAAAGTGTTTATTTCCTGTGAACTTAGGTATATACATTTCACAGTATGGAGAAGTTTTCTGATGTTGTTAATATCATATTAAATGCAATGGAATTATGATGCCAAGATGAAAACTAATAAACCAGTGATTTTTTTTAAATCTGTACATATATATAATAAAGTTCCGAGTCGAATCTGTAGGTACATTAAATATTTTTTGGTAAATCTTATTGAAATAGTCATTATTATCGATACAGAGGCCGAATCTATAGTTTTTAGAATTTTTATCTGTCTATCTGTCTGTGACATTGTAAGCTCCAAATAAATTCATTGTAATATTACAGTATTAGTTTATGATTTTAGTTAAAATTCTAATAAACAGAATCGCAAACATAGCTGGTAAATAAAAAACATTCTTGGTAGGCAACCGAAAAACTATTTTGTAAAATTACAACACGCATAGGTATATGGTTTATACATAAGATTTATAAAATTAAAATAATTTTTTGTGATTTTCTTTACATATTTTGGAAAATTTGTTGTTAAAAAAATTGATGTGAGTAGTAATTTGCTTTAGTATATGTTAGTTTGTAATTTAGCACCATTGTTTTGTAAAAATATTGTAATTTCACAAATAATTTTAACAGTGTAAATTATATCAACCAAAAAGTTTTACTGATAAGCTTTTAAGCTCAGCCGTCTATACTTATTTAATTCTGGTTCAAAGGATTAATGTGATGAGCAATTAATCTCCGATTTCAAGACCGAAAACTTTGGACGTCAACTGCATGGCTTCTAATAAATTCTTTGAAACGACCCCATTTGTAACACGAGGACGGAGTACTACTATCCTTATCCTTAGAAATGCCAAACGGAAAGACAAAATTGTTTTATCTATAATTATACCGATAAGTGCGTACATTTCAGTTGTACATACTTTCAGTTAATTAAAATTTTCTCACATTTTTTTCTTAAACTATAAAACAAATGGTAATCATGTCGAAAATCAATCGTATATGTTAATAATTATGAATCCACTAGTAATATTACAATTTATCAACCGTTTTCATTTATACTTACAACATCACGTCACAATGTGGTGTTACAAATATTACTAGGGTAATTTCAATATCACTGAATGTGTACAATGAAATTATAATATAACTAAGGTTGTCCCGAGACATTGTAAGAAATCGAGACGTTTTACAAAAGTCCGTACAATTATAAAATCACTAGCGATATTATAATTTCATGGCTTTTACAATATCCTTGCGACAGATAGGCTAAAATTACAAGCTTTTAGGTCGAGGCCAAACACTTTTGCCAACTAACATTCATGACATCCTCACCTGGGCATCGGAATAATTGTGCGCGAGGTTTTTAATATTTCTCCTTAGGCCCGCCACGTTTACTTGCATTTCGTCCCGGGCTCGGGGCATCTGTAACATAAAGCGTATACGGTACATTCCTCACACTGCGGGTGTCATACAGTTGAATGAGCTTACGTTTAAAAATAACCTACATCTGTTTATCTTGAACTTGAAGTGAATGGGGTTACAAAAATTTTACGTAAATAAATAAATAAGTTGAGACATTAACACAGCACCATCTAGTTCCATGGTAAGCTGCGAGGCTAGTGTTATGGATACCAGATAGTTGATACACTACACATATATAACTTTAAATGAATACATATTATGAGTATAAATATAAACCCATGACTGGAGTACAAACAATCGTGCTCATCACACAAACGAATGCCCCCAGCGGAACTCGAACTCGCGACCACTGGCACAGCAAGTAGGGTCACTACAAACTGAGCCAAACGTGTCGTTATTCGTGTCGTGTCATGTGACCATATATTTTTAATATTTTTAGCAAATCATTCGCATAATATGTCAGAGCCATACTAAAACATAGGATGTTTGTACAAAGTATAGACATACCATTATACTGATTATAAAACACGTAAGGAGCAGCGCCTAAAAATCGCCAGTAACAAATAAGTAGAGCTTGGATGACTCAACACTGCCATTCAGGCTTAAAAACTTTTTGTCTACGATTTATCTTAACATTACAAAAAGGTTTGTTTGTAATCGAGAACAGAAGCTGCTGAATCATCTATACATATAATAAAATTCTAACTAAGCTGAATCTGTAGATTAAATATTTTTTGAATTGATTGAAAATCTTATATACTGTCACCTGCTCACTGTCTGTCAGTTTGTGACCGCATCACGAAAAAACCACTGGACAGATTTTGATGAAATTTGGTATGATAATAGCTGGTTATCCGAATCAACATATTTTTTATTGCGGGAACATATCTCATCTCTGAGCTAAACGTTAAAACGTAACCAGGGACGAACCCGAGCGGAACGAGGGTGAGTCGCTAGTTTTTAATAATTCTCTCACTTATAGAAAGCTATACAATATTATCCATAAGTAACGAAGCTTTTATTTAATTTCAATACTAATATTTAAGTTTTCAGTTTGAAATAACATCTACCAGTAAATGGAAAATACAACAAGACTTTATAGTGGGAAAATATTGAAAAAAAAATCAAATCCTTACAAAAACAACATCTGTAGATCAAAACTCGACACCACAGTATGCTGGCAGATAAAAAGACAGTAACAAAGACGTGGTGTACGTCGACGCGTTATTTTGGCTCGCGCGGCGTAAACAAAGAGAGCGCGACGTTGTTTTATTTATACCGACATTGAATAAACGTGCTAAAAGTGTTATCAATGGCATTGTTTAGAATTAGTGTTATGTCTGCGATATATATATATATATATATATATATATATATATATATATATATATATATATATACATATATATATAAATCGATGTGTGTATGTCCCTATGGACTTCAAAACGGCTGGAGTGATTTTGATGAAATTTTTAGGCAATCTTCAGATTAGCTTAGCGGCGAAGCCGCGGGTATTGCTAGTAGGTACACTATAGTAGACTGTATACGTTCAGTATACAAAGTTATACTACAAAAACAATTTGCACGCGCAAATAGCATCACTCAGTTTGCAGCTTTAGACAAGTTATAGTATAATAACAATTGACATAAAAATACATTTTTTTATATATATATATATATATATATATATATATATATATATATATATATATATATATATATAACATAGACACTTAAAGCTATTCCATACTCCACTTATGGAAGGTGCATACATAAATGAAAAGTATCTACAAAAATATCCTATATAGGTTTATTATAAAACTAACAACTCACCCTCGCTCCGCTCGTGTTCGTCCCTAGTTACGATTTAACGTTTAGAATAGATTTCTACACAACAACACTACAGAATATAGAGATATTTTCCTACTATAAAAACTAAAAAGTATCCTATATGTTGACCTGGATAACCAGCTATCATCATACTGAATTTCATGAAAATCTGTCCTGTGGTTTTCTCGTGATGCGATCACGGACAGACAGACAAATTTCTAAAAACGATACATTCGGCCTCTGCGTCGATAATAATGTCTATTTCAATAAGATTTTCCAAAAAACATTTAATGTACAGATTCGGCTTAGTTACATTTTTTTGTATGTATAGACAGACAATAATAGATAATACTAGTTTATTTGCATGTATATATGATACCATGACACTTCTATTGGCGTTCATTTCTCAATGACTCACAAAGCTAATGACCTGCGTAATTCGCGACGTTCTTAGATAAAAATATAGTGCCAAAATTTGTTTACTACACGACTCATCTCATATGATAAATATTATAATTCGAAAGCTGTTGTTGGACTGAACAAAAATCGACGGCCTGTCAGGGCTCTTGTGAACGATCCATTGTTTTCAAGTTTATTTTGGTCTGAGTTTGCGAAACTTAAGCATCTCAGTAGTTCATTTTGTAAGCATGTTTTCTTACTTATGAAAGTATTTTTTAACGGCTAAGAATTAATATTATAAAGGCGAGTTTGTTTGATTGCTATCATTTTTATTTCATTTTTTGGTCGCGGGTTGAGGTCCCGCGGTGCGCAATCATTTGTGTGACGAGCGTGAATGTTTGTACTCCAGTCGTGGGTGTTAATATTTCTAATATGTTACATGTGTTTATGTTATATATGTGTAGTGTATCAACTATCTGGTATCCATAACACAGGCCACGTAGCTTACCATGGAACTAGATGGTGCTGTGTGTTAATGTTCATATTTATTTATTTTAGAGCCAAGTTGCTCATCGATCGCGATATATATGTATGGATATGGTAGCGATATTGTAGCTTCCATTACAACTTATGGGTATAGCTTTTTTCCCATAAGACGATTACAGCTATACGAAAATTATAATATATATATATATATATATATAATATATATATATATATATATATATATATATATATATATATATATATATATATATATATATATTTAATATATTAGTCTGAGTAGATTACTTAATAGATTTCGGTATAAATTGGCTATTTTCCAGGAGAGAGGAGCAGCGGGATAAAAATTTGTATACAAATTCTAAAAATATATCATATTGGTTATTTATCACTTGGGTTAACATTTAAAAATATCGAGCGTAAACAAAGAGTTCTCGCTGAAAGTTGCGTTCGATACTGAACAACGTGCGTGGTACATTTTATGTGTAGTATAAGCGAAGCAAAGGCAAGTAGTTAGTGGAAAAAAAAATATATTTACGCTATTTTTTTAATGTTGGAGAATGTATTTACGCCTACCACCTACGTACATACAGGTAGTTATGTTGGACTCGCCGGCTAGAGGGTACATTTGTACCCGTACATGTAACCGTATGTATCTAAAGTCTAAACCTCAAAGAACATTAGAAAGTAGCTTTTTAATTTAACTACTGTTGACTTGTCAAGTTTATTTTTCATAACTATAACATTTAGTTTTCAACTTCAGAAAGTGTAATTCAAACATTTTAAAAAAAATCCTTGTTGCAGTCAAAGAAAAATAATGTACATCTTACTAATATTAAAAATGTGAAACTATAGATGTATGGATGTTTGTTACTCAATCACGCCAGAACGGCTAAACGGATCTGGATGAAGTTTGGCACAGAGATAGATTATACTAGTCTGGAATAGCACATACGAGTATGCTTCTTTTTATTCCGGACAATGTACGGTTCCCGTGGGATAGATTTGTTTTTGTTTCTCTAGAGGCGAACCGAGTGAAGCGAGTGTGTGCCGCTAGTATATATATATATATATATATATATATATATATATAATATATATTATATATATATATATATATATATATATATCGGCTCACGTGGACTATTACATAATGACGGACACGGAATTTCTGTCGTAAATAGATTTAAAAGAGATTTAAGACACCAGTACAATAAACCAGCGCCAATACAATTAAGGGAGGTTAATCTGAAATCGATATAATGGAAGCCCATGGCGCAACTGTTAGGTTTCTGTTGTTCACAGATGATCGCTTTCATTTATGCAGATGTCATAGAACACCATTTCCTCAATTACTAAAGTCAAGTCGTATGAGATTTTGGCAAAAATTCCGAAGGCTTAGGACAAGATGAAAATCTACGATCGTCGGAGAATTAAAATCTGAAAAAAAAAAATATATGGGAATGACGTTTTGTAATTTAAAGAGTTAACGATTTATGTCATTTCTATACATTTTTAATTTTTTTTTATTTATAAGTGATTGTAGAATGACATAATTTTTAATATTTTTAAATGAAACTAGACCAGATACCGTTAAGCTACAGTTCGTTTTTAGGAACAACCAGAGCGTATGCTTTTGAGGAATATTTAAAATATTTGAAAAGCTGAAACACCTACTTGAGATGTACAAAAAATCGCCATGAATATTTAATGAATAGGATACTTACACTAGAAAGATCTGTTTAAAGGCAATAACTTGTTATGTAGTAATGTTACTTTTATTGCTTGCAAAAGACACTTATCAATGAGTGTACAAATATGAGCAAAATGTACATTTTATATGTAATTTCATTTCATACCAGCAGTGACTCACCCTAGCTTCGCTCGGGTTTATCTCTAGGTATTTTTTTTTCGGTTATTATGGAACAGATAGACTATATATTATTAAGTATATATGTTATTTTTTTCCGTGTTTTTTTCAATGTTATTTTTAACTTAAATTTGACGTATTTTTGTATATATGGTAAGTATTGAAAGTAATCCGAAGAAGTAATTCCTATACAAAATAAACAGCTCTGAACTAATCTTCGATTTTCCAGCTGTTCTTATGGTCTTCCCATATATTTTTTATACTTAATTAAACTACTCCTGACACACTCCCAACAAAACAAAAAAGAATGATTTAAATCGGTTCAGTCGTTTTTGAGTTTCAGCGAGAGTAACCAACGGCAATTACTTTTTATATTATACCAATACTAGCGACTCACCCTCGCTTCGCTCGGTGTCGTCCCTAGGTTGATTCCCCATACAAACTTTCACCCCCGTAAGGGATGATTTCCGGAAAAAAAGTATCCTATGTCCATCCCAGGGTCTCAAACTATTTTCTTACCAAAGTTAATCTAAATCGGTTCAGTAGATTCAGAGATTACCCGCTACAACGTCACAACTTCACAAACTCACAAACTTTACCTATTTATAATATTAGTATAGATAGAAGATAGATGTGTAAAAAAACATTAACATCTGAATTTAAATAAAATATTTTCAGTATGACTAACCTTTAAGGTTTATCTACACAGTCATTCGTTCTAAGTAATAACCTATATTATATTTTGAAGGAAAAAGCGCGGGGGAAAACCAGTATACTACGTTTCCTAAATCCAACAATTAATATTGAGAATGATATATAGAAAATCTATACATAATACACTACACGATATTTCCCTTCTTATCAATGTTAAGCCTTGAATAAAATTTATTAATAAAAATATATAAGTTCCTGGAGTCAACAGGACTAAGCGGAGAACTTTAAATTCATTCAAAAGGGAGCTACATGGACCATAACTGTTCGACGTAGCTAGCTAGGGCCGACCTCGGCACCACACCCAATACAATAATAATAATAATATAAATATCTTCCAATTAAATTAACGTTTTATTTGGAAGATATAATAAATACAAATTAATAATAAATATACATATTAAAAAAAATACACTTACAAAAAATTCACCGCTGCATTGGGTGATTTGTCGTTTGCCAGATGGGAAAAAATACGAAAAAAAATATCACAGAACTGTCAATGTCATTACCACTATAATACTAACGGTACGCAATTTGTACGCGTGTGTACAGGCACGCGGCACGACACTGCTCTGCCCTATACTGTAAAGCAGGTGTTACACTCAACGATCGATAATGACAAATGAATTAGATAACGACAACATTTGATCGAAACGAATACATACGATGATACTAAATTTTTATTAACTATATTATTATTTGTATAAAGATAAGCGACTACTGCCTGATTATATTCGAATGAGAATTGTCGCCATTTTTAAAGGAAAAAAAAAATTATAGATTATCTATACAGATAAATAAAATTAAAGTGTCTGTTTGTAATGTCAAAATAACAGTGTTTTATTAAATGCATATGAAATTATATACGGTATTTATAAGAAAAACATATTTTTTTTAATTTTTGTCTGTCTATCTATCTATCTGTCTGTTTTTTCCGGATAATCTCTGAAATGGCTGGACTGATTTTGACGGGACTTTCACTGGAAGATAGCTGATGTTATAGGGAGTGACATAGGCTACTTTTATTTTAGAAAAATAATTAGGGTTCCGCTCAAAAAAATTAAAACGTACCTAGGGACGAACCCGAGCGAAGCGAGGGTGAGTCGCTAGTAACTTTAATAATAACAGATTGTCATATAAACTTCTAACCGCTTTCCGCCTATTTAGGGATGGAAATTCCAAACATCTTAAATACCTACTACCTTTGAGAAATCTACCTATCAAATTTCTGATATTTCATATCTTAATCAATGATATTTCGCTTTTATATATATGTATAATGTATATTGTATGCAGATAAACATTTGATAAAAACTATACAGTCAATGACTTTATAATGCTATGGGTATAATGTATTATTTGTACCGCAAATTCTATGAAAAAGAATAGATAATAAACGTGTAATTATTTGGTAATTAAAATTGGAATGCTTTTTGTTGGCATATTTTAATTTTTTTAATTAAACACGAGTACAAGTGTGTTAGTTATATTGGCAAAGAACGATAAAGTGAAAGCATACTTTCTCTAGCAACATTTAACATTAAAACGATATATTTATTATTTAGTAAGAATTTAGATAAAAAAATAATCGTAGGAAATAAAATAATTTAAAATAACTAATTTTCTTAACATAACATAAGTTTTATATAATTATTTTGTATAGGTATTTATTTTATAGTTCATCTGAAGACTCAGGCCGAGGACGACACTAATTACTAGCCATACTACATACATTCTGTGCCCGTCCGCTTGTCCTACTTTAAAAGAATTGTCTACACTCTTCAAAATAACAAAAAAATAGTAAGTTTAGAAGTAACAAGTTAAATTTCTGATAAAGTGTGTTGGAGAATTTTATTTATAAGAGCTCTTTTTGTTTTGCTTTATCCCAAAAACATTGTTTTACAAGGGTAAAACGTCACATACGTCATATCCGAGATATCGATACAGGTGTAAGTACATATCTATATAAATAAAAATGAATGTTGGTAAGCTCATAACTCAAGAATGGCTGGACCAATTCGGCAAGATTTTTTTCGTATGTTCTTTAAGGTCCACGGAAGGTTTTAATAAAGAGAAAAAATGATAAATGTTAATTGTTCATTTTGTTCCTTAGAAAAAATAATATTTATATGGCTAACGCTGGCTAATAACTATTTATATCTATTTAAAACGTACCTAGCGACGAAACCGAGCGAAGCGAGGGTGAGCCGCTAGTAACGTGATAAAGTCTAATAAAAGTTATAATAATTATAGAACGAACTGACACTTAAAAATTAAAATCATACTTTGGTCTTTACAATGTATACATACAATCACACGTACACAACTACTAACTATATATTATGTATATACATCTATTTAACTCGTCGAAAACATTATAAAATCGACATTAAACGTGGTTCAGGCTTCATTATATTAGATTAGCTATACTAAACATTATGTCAGCTGTAAAATTTTATATGCTTATGTAAGTATCTATCATTATTTATGTAATGACAGTGGAAAGTGTGCCATTGCCTTAACGGGGTAGTTAGGTAATGTGGGCGGAAGCACTAGAGGGCTCGACTAAAAGATGTGTCGCTCTAACATAAGGTACTCTGCTGTGTGTCTAGGTCTACTAAATGATACAGACTGTATAGTGTACTAGCATTGTCCGCGGCTCTGCCCGCGTTCTGATGACCAAAAACCAAATTCTTAGGTTTTACATATTAGTATACTCTTACATTGCAGTTTTTGTATTTTTTCTCAGAAATAAGACATTTTCCCGCGGTAAAAAGTATCCTATATGTTGATCCGGATAAGCAGCTATAACCATACCAAATTTCATAAAAACCCCTCCAGTGGTTTTTCTCTGATGCGGTAACAGACAGGCAGACAGACAAAAATTCTAAAAACTATAGGTTCGGCCTCTGTATCGATAATAATGTTTATTTCAATAAGATTTTCCAAAAAATATTTAATGTGCAAATTCGGCTTAGTTACAATTTTATTACATATATGTATAGATACTGTATGTATAGTGCATGCATTTTTTCGTTATGGTTTTTCTATGTAAACATGATGTATACCAGGGCTGCCAGATAACAGTCGTTGATTTACCCGACCAATAAACGTCAATATTCCCGGTGTATCCCGCCGGCGCCAACCACGAACAGAATACCCGAAAATAGTTTTTTTTTAAGTAGAATTAAAGGTAGTACTAATGTTAGAAAAAGAAGTCATTGTAAACAGTTCTCAATTATACAGCTTTAAATTATTAAATAACACCTACTCGTATATGTAACTAAATTATAGTAGGTACGTTTGAAGCTGTTAATTTCAGAAACTTCCATTTTTCTTTATAAAGAATCTATCTATTGTTGTTTTGGTAATCAGCTTTTGTCAGCGGTAGAGAATACGGTCAAAGGAGATTTTCTAAAACACGCGCGTGGAATCGTGACCAATTCTAATAGTAAAATAATAAAATTTGATCTATTGTTTGTAACATTTATCATCTATATCTTATCTTGTCGAAATCAGAAATAAGAAAGTTTGGATGATCAGATATTTGTTTCTAATATTTACATTTTATATTTCTTAGCGAGATTATTTGTTATGTGTTGATTATGAATTGAGTGATTGATTCCCCATACAAATATTCATCCCCATTTTCACCACCTTAAGGGATGATTTCCGGAATAAAAATCCTGTCTATCCTATGTCCTGTCCAGGGTCTCGAACTATTTTCTTAATAAATTTCATCTAAATCGGTTCAGTACCTAGTACCAGAGATAACTTCTTACAAAAAACTCACAAACTTTACCTCTTTATAATATTAGTATGGTGGTCTCGAGGTGGTCCTTGTGTACTAAATTTCATTCAAATCCGTCCAGCCTTTAAGCGTAAAAGAGTAACAAGCAAACATACATACATACACACATAAAAATACAAACTTTCGCATAGATCTATACTAGTAGTCCGATCATAAAGTTAAATTAATTTTGTCCTTGATTCTTTCTAATTGTTATTCAAAGGTGCTCTTGTATACATAGTGATGTACCTAGTGAGTTAGCATTTTCATAGGCTTTTTGTTTGACCTTATTCACCGAAATGTAGGTAATAAACAATTGTAGATTAAGCTGAGTTTTATAACGACATTACTAACACGTAAGAAAGTATTAAATTGATTAGTTTTATTATTGTAGTTATACATATACGTATTACTCTGTCTACTTGACCGCGACCATCATATAAAAGGGTTCACCTCTAGAAAAAACAAAAACAAATCTATCCCACAGGAACCGAACATTTTCCGGGATAAAATGTAGCCTATGTATTATTATGATGTATGAACTATATTATTGTAAAGTTTCATTAAAATCCATACAATAGTTTTTGCGTGAAAGAGTAACAAACATCCATACATCTATATACATCTATACATCCGGAGATCCAAATATCCTCACAAACTTTCGCATTTATAATATTAGTAGCCAGTAGGATGGTCATGGAGGCCATGGTGTCTGTGGTGGTGTCCCATAGCACATGTGGGCTCTAAATTATATGTGGCTATGCGAATTCCTTCCCTTTTTTAAATGCCAGTCCTGTAGCAGCAACCCACCACTTCACTTTTTATAACTTTTCGACTTAAGAAGTCAATTAAAATAATACTACACTACACTAAACAGCTTATGGGACCCTAGAGGTTGTCATGTCCCAATTTGACAACAAAAAACAATATTAATTACAAAACGCAGTACATTTTATATATAACGATTTAATTATTTAAATTTTTGAAATGCGGCATTATAATGGGGTTTCTTTTGATATATATTTATATAAATAAAAAATATATATGTTGGGACATTAACACACAGCACCATCTAGTTCCATGGTAAGCTACGAGGCTTCTGTTATGGATACCAGATATGGAGATACATATATAACTTTGAATACATACATATTATAAATATAAACACCCATGACTGGAGTACAAATGTTCGTGCTCATCACACAAATGGATACTGTAGCAGGACTCGAACCCGCAACCCCTGGCATAGCAAGCAGGGTCACTACAAACTGAGCCAAACGTGTCGTCAAATGTGTGAAATGAGAGAGCTGTAATCCATACAAACGAGGTAAAGTTTCTCACGCATTTTACAACATAATTAGACACTTATGTTCGATACTGATTGTTATCAGTCAAACTTATCTATCGGTCGTATACAGCGAGTTGAATGCACGCTGACAAAGCCGAAAAAATAAGAGGCTTAAAGAGCGACATTAAGTTACATTAAGATAAAAATTATAAAATGTTAGTATTCAAATTAAATAAGTAATAAATGTATGATCTGAAAGTTACAACTAGGTACTAAAGACGGTATGCTCATTTTAATCTATACATATAATAAAATTCTATCTGAGTCGAATCTGTATATTAAATATTTTTTGGAAAATCTCATTGAAATAGTCTTTATTATCGATACAGAGGTCGAATCTATAGTTTTTAGAATTTTTGTCTGTCTGTCTGTCTGTCTGGGAACGCATCATGAGAAAACCACAGGACGGTTTTTGATGAAATTTGGTATGATAGCTGGTTATCCGGATCAATATATAGGATACTTTTTACCGCGGTAAAATATCTTATCTCTGAGAAATCTATACTAAACGTTAAATAATAATAACGTAGTACCACTATTGTATGTATAATTATATTAGTATTCATTGTTTTAAATATATCTACATATTTTCATTAACGCATAGTTTACCTTCAATCGCAATCTAAAGGTCTTCAAGTAATAGGTCGAATATTTAGAAGAAATGTATTCAATATACATTCAATGTAATTTTATTCATTTTCCCCGTACTTTTAATATTTATTGTGAAAGTGTGTTTGTTTGTCCTTCTTTCACGTCGAAACACTGATTAATTGGCGAAAAAGTTATTTTTTGTGTGGGGATAGTTGGAAGGCTGAAGAGTGATTAAGCTACTTTTTAACCCGGAAGATTATCTTATTCCCACGGGAAAACATGTCATAATACAACCCGCAACAACTCGACATACCCATATGGATATATAGACTACTAGCGGCTCACTCACCCTCGCTTCGCTCAGGCCTCAGGTTCGTCCAAGCGCGGATCCAGGAGGAGAGTCATGGGGGTCATGACCCCCCCCCAAAGCCAAATATACTTTTTAGAGAAGTTTGAAGTCTAAGAAAGGAAGGAATAAACGGATAAACATTTCAATTAAAAAAAATGGTTATTATATGTATTTTGAAGATTATATTCCCCTAGTTTCATGAATAACAAAAAGTTTTTGCAGAAATATATATATATATATATATATATATATATATATATATATATATATATATATAATAAAATTGTAACTAAGTGCATAAACATTTTTTGGAAAATGTAATTGAAATAGACATTATTATCGATACAGAGTCCGAATCTATAGTTTTTAGAATTTTTGTCTGTCTGTCTGTCTGTCTGTTACCGCATCACGAGAAAACCACTGGACAGATTTTGATGAAATTTATATAAAGAATATTTTTCGATAAGATGTCACAACAAGCCAGAAATTAAAAATAAAACTTATTATATATTCCCCTAAGAGAAAACTAGATCCGCGCCTAGTCTCAATTGTTTTTAAATAAAATATTTAATGTACAGATTTTGCTAAGTACTGTTTTATTATATGTATATTTCAGCCTATGACCCCCCCCCCCCCCCCCACCCCCCCCCCCCCCCCCCCGCAAATTTAACTCTGGATCCGCGCCTGGGTTCGTCCCTCGCTTAAGTTATAATATGTTTTCCCGTTTCCAAGTAAATTAAATAAAATTATTCGTCTGTCTGCCTCTTTATACCGACTGAATGATAAATAAGATTCTAGCTAGAAGGAAATAAGCAGATGATATTTTGGGAACTTTAAAAAGTTTAATTTTGTTTTGCTTCTATCTATTTCATCAATTTATGTTATGTTCCTCATTCAATAGGTTTTATATGAACTTTGCCCAGACCTTGTAAACAATATTTCAACTTCGATCCATGAGCAATAACAATTACTTCCATATACATATGTATGTACGTACGTACGTATATGTGCGTTACTAATGACCCACCCTTCATATCAGTGTATAATAATAGTATAGATTAAAATTTATTATTGTGAAAAGAGATCGTTAAAATTGATAATAAACAAACAGTAGTCGTCCTGCATAATTTACACAAAATATATGGAGTGTAATTGGTTCGGTATGGAGTGTAATTACGACCTGATGACGAAGTTCATACACTACATCCTACATTACCAGTGGGGGGTTGGTCTCCCCCCAACGTGCGTTCACCTTGTCGTAGTGGGGGGGCTCAGTAGTGCCCGGCAATTCAGCCGGGCGCGAAGCCAAGAAACGCACAGGGAGGTGGCCCACTTCGGTGGGCGGTGGGAGGTGGCCCTCTTCGGGGGGCGGTGTACCATGCGGGTTGCTCCTGGTACTTCTCTGATAGCAGAGTGGACCTTGGAGCAACCCCATGGTTGTGGTGGTCTGCTTCGGCAGACCTACCGTCGGGGAGTCGTAGTTGAATGCGTAAGCGATCCTGCGACGCCCCATTAAGACGGAGGAAGGTTTTGTTAGAATTTAGTAAGTAGTACTGGCTTTGCCGATGACTCCCACACCTCATGCGTAAATGCATTACCCAACGTTAAAAATAAGTGGGGGGTTGGTCTGTATTACGAAGATATTTAAGAAACTGACCTAAAAATTACCAAGAATCCCTAAATACGTATAAACTTTTTTTATAAACAAATCTGTTCATAATCAACGAATGTATGACTTTATATATATACAAAAAATGTAAACATTGGTATAGAATTTTCTCTTCTTTTTTTAATGTCAGGGTAAGTCACTAGTATTTTAATATGGAAATGTTTTTTGTTAGGTTATACTAAAGGTACAACAGGTAAGTTACTCGTACAGGTAAGCTTGGATAAACAGTTACGATGAAATGTAATTACGGTATCAGAATTTCATTAATCCACATTTCGCAATACCTAATCTATTAGATAAAAAAATAAATCGATAAGTCATCATCAGATCATAAAATTAACAGCCTATAAACGATGAGGCTTTATTATGGGAATTATCAGAGGAAAACATAGCGACCCCATAAACATCTATAAAATCTGCATTCCATATAATTAAATCAATATTTTTCTTATTTCTTATATCTTATATAAAAATGAAAATAAATCCACGAACAAATTCAAAAACATAGTTTTATTTTGGACTTCCGGAAAGTTGACCTTATATTCTTACTAGAAAAATTTTAACTGCGAAAGAGTGTATGTTTGTTTGTCACGTCTACAGACTAAACTGATGGAATTCCCAAAATATGGCATTCACACCAATATTTCTATTATTTCCAGACAGTTAATATTTCTTTTAAACATAGTGTAACTTCATAGTAGCATAAATTTATCATGCAGATATGTTACACGTTAAAAAAAAGCGTTTAGGGCACAGGCTATTCATTACATTAGGCAAAATTGTCATCTCAGTGCTATTTGTTAAACGACTAATTTACCGAGAGTTTTAATACAGAATAATTAACTCTTAAATGTCAATTCTATTGGTATTAAATAATAAATACATATTTTACTTTAATATAGCAAAAAAAAAAAACAAAATTTATATAAATCTTAGAAATAAGGTTTTGATTATAAAATAGAAGGACCCTGCCACTGTAAAGTACAACAAGTATTGGTCATTTGAAAAAATAAGCGATAAGGCGCCGAAATGTTATATGTTATAACAAAAACCCCAGCCAACACCTGGGATAGCCCTAAAATTACTAGTACAAGTATGTGCCTAAGTTGCCCCTATGAAATATTCAAGTACACACTAATCTATACTAATATTATAAAGAGGTAAAATTTGTGAGTTTGTGATGTTTTATGGCGTAATCTCTGGATCTACTGAACCGATTTAGATGAAATTTGGTAAGAAGATAGTTTGAGACCCTGGGAAGGACATAGGGTACTTTTTATCTCAGAAATCATTCTTTAAGGGCGTGAAAATGGGGATGAAAGTTTGTATTGGGAAATCGAGCGAAGCGAGGGCGAGTCGCTAGTATGTATTATAAAGAGGAAAGATTAGATTTTTTGTTTGTTTGATTGTACCGAATTGGCTTCGATAGTACTGAACCGATTTAGATGAACTTTTTTGGTGAGAAGATAGTTTGAGATCCTGCGAAAAACAGGATAGTTTTCATACCGAAAACCTCATCCCTTAAGGGAGTGAAAACGGGGATGAGAGTTTGTATGGGGAAGCAACCAAGGAACGAACCCGAGCAAAGCGGAAGTCGCTAATAATTTACATGGAACACAATGTGACAACTTTGTACCGTTGACATAATCTGTATAGTTGCATCAACAGTAGCACGATAACTGTGCGTATTCAATTTTAGTTCGTATTCCCACGTCATAAGGTCGATGGTTGAGTAGTTTGTAAATAGATATCGGATGTAGTAATAATAGGTGTGCAGAATCAGAGCTAGCGCGACGTGCGTTGAACTTTTGATAATCAAAAAATGACGGAACATTGGAATTATTAAAACCGCTATATATAATTGCAAATCGATTTTAAACTAGCGATTAATCTATTTTCCTACATCTATACTATAATAAAAATAAAACTAAAAAACAAGCATTTGATGAATTATATGTTTGGGAAGAAAAATAATATGGGCTCAAACTCGAGGGTTTTACTAGTAGTACACTGAAAAGTTCCACTATTCACCTCCTGGCTGAATCATCAGATCAGCTCAAAGTTACCAAATTCTAGTAATGCCATTCGAACTACGTGTAAATTCAAAGTTTTACTTTGATACAATTCGAAGTAGATTAAAACTCATTCAAGATTTGATTATATTGTTAGTTAGTTAGTTACAAGTGAAAATAATAAAAGCGTGTTAACATAAATAGGCAAAGACAAAACTTTACAGCACCTTTTTCTCCTGTTGCCAACCGATTTTTTTTCTTTTTGTTTAGTAGCTATTGAGGAGCTTTAGTGTTATCTATAAAAAATGTTTGGAAACAGTTAGTTTTTTTATATATAGATAGGTGAATTTTATTCATATTATATATGTACTAGCATTGCCCGCGGCCCCGCTCGCGTTCAGATGACCAAAAACAAATTCTTAGGTTTTACATATTAGTATACTCTTACATTGCAGTTTTTGTATTTTTTCTCAGAAGTGAGATATTTTCCCGCGCTAAAAAGTAAATCATATATGTTGAACCGGATAACCATCTACCACCATACCAAATTTCATCAAAATCCCTCCAGTGGTTTTTCTGTGATGCGGTTACAGACAGGCAGACGGACGAAAATTCTAAAAACTATAGATTCGGCCTCTGTATCGATATTAATGTTTATTTCAATAAGATTTTCCAAAAAAAATTACACCTCCAGGTAAATTTCTAAGAAATCTATTGGTAACTGTAACGCCCGCGCCGCGCCGGCGCGGCGTGTCCGCGGCCGTGGAGAAATTAATGTACAGATTCGGCTTAGTTACAATTTTATTATATGTATAAATATACTCGCATTTCTTAAAGATGTTAAACTACATTATAAAAACTAGTGCCCCGTTTTGGCTCCGGTTCACTCGTGCGTATCTAACTAGAATTTTGCAACAGACATTTTTAATGTCACTTGATACTTAGATAATAATAATTAATTACATTATGACCGACTTCAATAAAGAAAGTATGCCCATACATAATTCGTCTGAAATTTTTGTGTATGTTACGCAATATCTTCGCAAATATAAATCGATTTTTATAATTATCTCTTCAAATTAATTAATTACGAATGGTATTATTAAATTTAAAATGTGTAGTGTATCAACTTTATGGTATCCATAACACAAGCCTCGTAGCTTACCATTGAACTAGATGGTGCTGTGTGTTAATGTCCCAACATATTCATTTTATTTATTTATAACAATGTTTTTTACTACCTATGAATTCTGTAACGTTAATACTTTCTTAGATTTACGCGAATATCTGACATTTTAAATAAAACTATCTTTTCATATTTTTTCGCAGATGTATTTTATTTTTGGTGTAATTTTTTTTTTTGATTTAATTTTGATATTTTGTGGATAGGCTGTCTGTAACAAGTATATAATGCCTTTGAGACATCTAAATCCTTAGTCTGTCCCGTGACCATGATTGCTGTAAAGAGTTCGAAACGTCGGGAACCAAAAATCAAAATAAATCCGCGATAATAATTATTAATTACTTTTAAAAGTAAATTTTTTTAGTAAAAATAATTAATCTAATCATTATAGAGATCTTTCAACGTAGGTTATATTATATTGTTTTACGTGGGATAATTCCACAAACATACTCGTATGAGCGGCCAAGTCATCACACCCATCCAACTAATCATATGTTCGGTCGACGACCGCGTGACTTACCTGTTTTTGATAGTGCTTGAATTCTAGCCTTATTTATATATTTGGTACTATACTACTAGCTTGTTTCCCCATACAAATTTTCATCCCCATTTTCACCCCCTTAAAGAGTAGTTTCCGGGATAAAGAGTACCCTATGTCCTTCCCAGGGTCTCAAGCTATCTTCTTACCAAATTTCATCTAAATCGGTTCAGTAGATCCAGAGATTACCCCCTACAACGTCACAAACTCACAAACTGTACCTCTTTATAATATTAGTACCTAGGTATATTATATAATTTATGTTCCTATTTAATCTTTCTCAATAAAAGGATCACAGTTTTTAAGAGTTATGTATAAAAAAATTTGTTTTACGATGTATTATAAAGTTATAAAGAGGTCTCATATTTGAGGTCGACGACCGCGTTTGCATCATGTATGACATTTCGTGAATGAACGGTTAGTTTCATACGTTAAAGTATTTATTGAATGTAACTGGAGAAAATGTCAAAAATTGTTGAAAGTTAAAGTTACAGATTTTAAATAAAACTAGGTATCTTTTGGATTGGAAAAAAATTATGCTTTTCGTCAAGTTTTATAAGTTGCCTACCTTGTCTTTATGATTTTATATGTTTTATATAAAATATATTTAAAAAGTGTAAGGAAAAATAAAGCTATTTTTATTTTTTATTTATTTTTATTATCTTTTGGATTATTTCGCGGATTTATTTTGATTTTTGGTTTCCGACGTTTCGAATGCTTTACATCAATCACGTGAGACGCTCAAAATAAATCGGAAACATACTTCTATTTAAAATAACAAATATTCGCGTAAATCTAAGAAAGTTCCACATAATATATTTATTAAAAAAAATTATCATTAAAGTGTGAGAATTGGTGAAGACACGGGGCAACTTAATACTTAAATAAAAACTTTTTAACAAAAATATAAAAACCGACTTCAAACAAAAGCACTAAAAAGTAAAAAATAACTGATTGGTAGTTTTCATTTACTATACATACCTAATCAAATATTTTCGAAGTCGGTGTGCTTTGCTTTGTATGGGCTGGCACCGATTTTGAAAATATTTGATTAGGTATGTATTTAATAGGTAGGCTTTAATTACTTAGCCAAAGACAGTAGTAGCAAAGTAAGAATTCTAACGTGTTAGGCTTGACAAATCAAACAAAATAAGCCCAAACTCAAAGTATCTACTATTAGCCGTTGAAGAGTTCCACCTATCCATCTTCTGGCCTTACCATCAGATCAGGTCAACAGTACCGAACCACTGTACTATCAACGGAAATAGAAACACTTGCAAATTTAAAGTTAATATGACAATTAGAAGTAGGTAAAATTCATCATTAGCTATTTTTCCACCCTTAGGGGTGGAATTTTTTTTTTAAATTTAAATGGGACCAATCTGGAAGTATACACTTTCAAACAACACAAAAATTGTCCAAGTCGGTTAATAAATGACGGAGTTCTGAGGTAACAAACATAAAAAAAAAAAAATAAAAAAAAAATACAGTCGAATTGAGAATCTCCTCCTTTTTGAAGTCGGTTGAAAAATAATACTAAAACGAGTACCTCTTTTCAAGTCGGTCTAATAGACAAACCGTGATAAAAGTGTCATTACAAATTAATCTATACATATACGAGTGATAAAATTGTAACTAAGCCGAATCTGTACATAAATATTTTTTGGAAAATGTTATTGAAATAGACATTATTATCGATACAGAGGCCGTATCTACAGTTTTTAGAATTTTTGTCTGTCTGTTACCGCATCACGGAAAAACCACTGGAGGGATTTTGAATGCTGATAGCTGTATGTCAACATACAGGATGCTTTTTACTGCGGGAAAATATCTCATCTCTGAGAAATCTATACTAAACATTAAAACGTAACTAGGAACGAACCCGAGCGGAGCGAGGGTGAGTTGCTATTACTACAATATACCTAAGTGTAAACGCGAGAGCGTGTGTTGGTACATGCTTTCTTTCACGCAACAACCGTGAATAGACTAGAGTAACATAATATAGGTGTATGGATAATTGTTACTATTTCACACAAAAACTACTGAATGGATTTAATGAAACTGTACAATAATATACCTCATACATCAGAATAACACATAAACTACTGTTTATCCCGGAAAAATGTACGATTCCCGTGGGATAGTTTTATTTTTGTATTTCTAGAGGTGAACCTGAGCGAAGCGAAGGTGAGCCGCTAGTTGAAAATAAATGTAAGAGATAAGTTGTCCGTAACATAAATAATAATTAACTATCGAATATCGATATGATGTTTAAAATAGGAATAAAATATAACTTTGCTTCAATTTTACGTAAGACACTCAAGATCGGCTAAAATTAACTTAAGGTTAATTTACACAAATGCCAGTCTACAGTCTTCAAAGGTTAATTGAAAAGAAAAGTGATTCACAGTACCCTGAACCAATTCATCGCGCTAAAAACTAAAAAACATAAAAACTCAAAAACGTTTGGAAACCGATGTTTTCAAGACAATAGCTCAAACATGGAAAACGGTGTTTGAAATGATATTAAATAAGTTTAAATAAATTGCCACTAAAAAGACGGATATTAATTACAAAGACTAGATATTATAATAGGTATAAATTTATACAGATAAATAAAATCAAAGTGTCTGTTTGTAAAGTCAAAATAACACCTTGCTAAATGCATATGAAATTATATACGCTACCTGTAAGAAAAACAAAGCTTTTACAATTTTTGTTTGTCTGTTTGTTCGGGCTAATCTCCGAAACGGCTGGATTGATTTTGACGGAACTTTCACTGGCAGATAGCTGATGTTATAAGGAGTAACTTAGGCTACTTTTATTTTGGAAAAAGAATTAGGGTTGCATCAAAAAAATGTACCCTAGGGACGCCACTTAGCTTCGCTTGGGTAGGTAAGTCGTTAGTATTAATATATCCATACTAATATTAAAAACGTGAAAGTGTGTTGGTTTGTTTGTCCTTTTTTTCACATTGAAACGTATACAACCCAAAATATTATTTATGATCAGAATTACTTGAGATTCGGTATTAATGCTCTTCAATACAATTAAATAAATACTTATTTTAGCATTTTTGAAAATTAATCCCATAATGGGGTAAAATAGCACATGAAAGTTTGAACGAAACCTCTTTTTAGTTTTATTTTAGTTTTTGCGCGAGCGAAGCCGCGGGTTGTGCTAGTATAATATAAAAGAAATCCGAAAAACATTCTATGAAATCGTGACGTATTTGATTGTCATTAATTCTAAAATGACGTCAATACTATCTGGTATTAAAGAAAACATCCTCATTCCTCATGTTTAGATTAGGTAATTGTCAATGGCAGACGCACTGAGATTGCTTAGAGATTTTTAGTGATATCATAAATGTCACAAATTCTATCCATCCGTGTTTTTTTTGTACCACAGAGTAATCTATACTGGTAAATAAAATTGAAGTATCTGTTCGTAATGTCAAAATAACAACTTTTTACTAAATGCATATGAAATTGTATACGCGATACCTATAGGAATTAATTATTTTTTTTGTCTGGCTGTCTGTTTGTTCCGGCTAAATCGATATCCCGTCAAAATCGGTCTTGATTCTGGACTTGCACTGGCAGATAAGTGATAATATAAGGAGTAACTTAGGCTACTTTTACTTTAGAAATTAGGGTTCCGCTCAAAAAAAAAGATAAATCCCAAGAAGTTGTGAAGAAAATCCGCTTACAGGTAAGACGCTAGTTCTAAATAATAAATCTGACAATTTTTATAAAACGACAGAAAAGTCTTAAGCAGATTTATTAATCTTCTAGGTACACTATATATCGGTAATGGATTTACTGTTTGTTTGTTCACATTTCTATGTTAGCAGCTCAAAAGAAAATCGTCAGTTTTTGACCAATTTTCAACCCCTATGCATTAGCTTCTAACGAGCGCCTTCCAGTAAGACTTTTAGTATATTAGTCATGTGCTGAATGGGATTTCCGGTAACGGGGTAGCCAACTTTAGAATGCTTCGATTGTGAATTTCCCATACAAAATTTCAACCCCTGTTTAATCTATTAGTGGTCGAACTTTTAAAAGTCCTGCCAAAGTGCTCATTTTCGTGACTCAATGCTTTTTTTTAACGTTGGAAAATGCATTTACTTATACCACCTACATACATACAGGTGGTTATGTAGAATTCATCATCTAGAAAAACCAATATTGCCCACTAAATCCCAAGGGAAACTACGACAAGGTAAACATACATCGATTGAACATACACGAAGATTTAAGTACCTATATAAATTTTTACATATAATAAAATTCTGAGTCGAATTTGTACATTAAATATGTATTTTTTGGAAAATCTTATTGAAAAAGGTCATTATTATCGATACAGAGGATGAATCTATGGTTTTTAAAAACGTAAAGTTAACTTTATTTTCCCTTACTACTTTATAATTATGAACGCAACCTTAAAATTAAAATAATCTACTTGACCGGATTTGTAGATTTGACATTTATTATTATATATTTTATAGTCTATATATTCCATACTGTTAAAATGTACATATGGACGAACCAGAGCGAAGCAAGGGTGAGTCGCTAGTCTATACTAACATTAAAAACAGGAAAAGTATGTGAGTTTGTGACTATGTAGGGGGTAATCTCTGGATCTATTGAACCGATTTGGATGAAATTTGGTAAGAAGATAGTTTGAGACACTGGGAAGGACGTAGGATACTTTTTATCCCGGAAATCATCCCTTAAAGGTGTGAAAATAGGGATGAAAGTTTGCGTGGGGCATCAAGCCAGGGACGAACCCGAGCGAAGCGAGGGTTGAGTCGCTAGTTTTATAATATACACGGAAACCCTCGATGTAAGTGTACATGGATTTAGAAGTAGACTACATGTCTCCAGCCTATATCTATGCAATTAATCACGTTGATCAGTTGCTTCGAAGAAAATCTACTATTTATATATTATAGAGTATTTTCTTCGCCTATAAAACCAACGTAAGGAAATGTTAATAAACACATAATATTTATAAGTGGTTATGTAGAAGTCAAGTAGGCTTTCAAGGTTTATAGTTTTGATAACGATCCATCATTAGCGGTGCTCCACATAGTGGTACACTTAAAATATATATTTTCATTGCCCATTATATAATTTGTTGAAGCACACTAATATTATAAATGTGCAAGTGTGTTTGTTTGTCTTTCTTTCACGTCGAAACGGCTTGGCGGATTGGCGTGATTTTTTGTGTGGAGACAGTTGGAGGGCTGGAGAGTGACATAGGCCCGCGGGAGATTATCTATTTCCCACGAGAAAACACGTCATAAAACAATCCGAAAAAATATTTATGATCAGAATTACTAGAAACTTGGTATAAATGGCTTTTCAATACAATTAATTAAATACTTGTTTTAGCGTTTTTCTAAATTCATCCCATAAGGGGGATGTAAAATAGCGGATGAAAGTTTGTATGAAATCTCTCATTTTAGTTTTTTTTTTGTAGTTATAGCGCGAGCGAAGCCGCGGGTTGCTAGTTCTTCTATAAATACGAAATTTATCGACTAAAGATTATATGTGATACGAACAGGTACATTTTCGTATAATATGAAATTATTTTTTGAAGGTAATAATGATATTTGAGCCTAGGTACTTATATTATAAACTAGCGACTCAACATCGCTTCGCTTGGGTTCGTCACTAGGTGATTCATTAAATTGACATAACTTTATTATTTATGAACCGATTGAAATAAAACATATACAAAATGTTAATTATTGAAGTTTACCACAACACATTAGTGAAAACCGCACTCTAATCGGATAAACCATTTCTGTGATTAGCGCACACAAACACATAGACAAACAGATAAAATTAATCTAAAAATCATTGTTTTGGGTTTACATGCGTTAATAAAGCCCCGTATCTATAGTAATCGTATTTTTTCTCAAATATCTTCCAAGCACAGACAGCGATCAGGTACACTTTTTTATATGTAGGTGTAGATAAATGCTTGAGTGAATTTCTTGTGTAGTCATGGAACAGAAACAAACATTAATTTTTTTAATAAAGATGTGTAAAAAAATAGCAAAAGTAGTATTTTTTTTTAAATGTCAAATATTCACATAACTCTTCAAAGATATTGTTTTTTTTTAAGTTTTTTAAAAAAGTGATATAAGAATATATGCCTAGTCTATAGTTAAAATTACTTGGAAATGCTTAAACAAAGTGAAGGCAGTTAGTTGACTATTAAGAGAGTAGTATAAAAAAATGTATGATAATGCCAATTAAATAAATAACTGATTAAACATAATTTTTTGCCAAATTTAAACTAACATCTTCTTAAGAAAAAACTTCACAATACAAAAGAATCACTTCCAATTAAATATAATTTATAAAAAAAAATTACAAATTACGATTATTTAAAATCTTAGTATAAATTTATTAAGAATTGCTATTATTTTGTACTAGTGAAGTACCCTCGCTTCGCTCGGGTGCGTTTTAATTTTTTTAAGGGGAACCCTATTTCTTTTTTTTAAATAAAAGCAGCCTAAGTTATTCCTTATAACGCTCGCTATCTACCAGTGAAAGTACCGTCAAAATTAGTCCAGGCGTTTCAGAGATTAAAGCCAGAACAAACAGACAGACAAAAATTTTAAAAATTGTGTTTTTCTTTATAAGTAATTTATTAATTTATTTATTCTAAATAAAATCCACAGCTACATACAGAGATAGAAAGTACATTAAAAAAAGTCCTTTTATAAGCCACTATAATTCCATATGCATTCAGTAAAAAACTGTTATTTTGACATTACAAATAGGTACTTCAATTTTATTTATCTGTATAGATTATTATTAGTTTTTCTTTACAAAACATAGACACTTAAAGAGAATCCATTTATGTTCAGTTAGTTAAATGACATTTATGAGCGAGCATGATAGGAAGTGGCATTGTGGATGCAACCATGGCCACAACAGCCTTTGAATACTTGTTTATTTAAGCTTTGTATTAACAGGAAATATAATTGAATTGTCTCTCATCATGTTAATGTAATTGAAGATTAACCTTAACATATAAGATATATTTTTACATTATAATAGTTTTGCTTTTCGCAAACAAATTAAACAAAAATTAACAATTGAATTTTATTGTATTGTATAAAAAGAAAGATAAACTTTTCATTTATATTTATACCGAGCAATCTCCTTCGTGTCATCTCTATTCTATGTGACATTGGAGAAGTAATCTGTACTCAACTGGCACGCTTTGAAGCCATTCACAAAAAAATTGAATGGAATTCATTTATATCCATACTAATATTATAAAGAGGTAAAGTTTGTGAATTGTGAGTTTGTGACGTTGTAGTAGGTAATCTCTGGATTTACTGAACCGATTTAGATAAAATTTGGTGAGACAATAGTTTGAGAGCCTGGCAAGGACATAGGATACTTTTTATCCCAGAAATCATCCTTTAAGGCGGTAAAAATGGGGATGAAAGTTTGTATGGGTAATCAAGCTAGGGACGAACTCGAGCGAAGTGAGAGTCAGTCACTAGTTTCTTTATAAATTGTGAAGTAAGTGAAATTAATTAATAAACGTATTATTACTGTAATGATTATTTCATTTCTGCTTTTGTTAATTAAAAAAAAATGCAATCATATTTTGTAATTTCATAGAACTTAGAAATATTAGCTCTAAACAAACCTTTTGCTTGCATTAATTAGGCTGTTTATATTTAGCCACAAAAAGTTTTACAATAGTAACTAAATGAAATAAATTATTTATGTTTATAATTAAGATAATTGTGAGTCACAAGGTTATTACTCCATTTATCATTTATTTAAGGAATATAAAGAACAAAGCTATCTAAATAAAATGATAAACAAATATTGATTGTGATAATGGTTATCATTCGTTGCATATATCCAAAATATCAAAACAGAAAAAAAATATCAACATCTTATGGAACAATAAGTTTATATTTTTGTTAGAAAAAAAGTTATAAAAAATTTATTGTTGTTTAAGTGTTTATGGCAGTATGGATCACATGTAGTTTTATTTTTTTCTATTCTAAAATGACACAGACAACTACACTAAAATAAATAAAGAAACCATTTTTCCTTATCATATTCTTAGTGAACATGCTGGCAACTTCTTTACACTGTAGTTACAGCTGTACGAGAGAAATTAAGAAAGAAATTACAAAACATAGGTTGTTTCTAATTTTATGTACTTATCAGAAGAGCAGTGTGCAAAATATAATTATCTATACTGATAAATATAATTAAAGTGTAATGTCAAAATGACAGCTTTTTACTAAATGCATATGAAAAAGATAAATTTAAAAATTTTTGTCTGTCTGTGTCTTTGCTTGTTCTGCCTAATCTCTGAGACGGCTGAACTGATTTTGACAGGAATTTCACTGGCAGATATGTGATATTATAACATATTAAGGATTATTTTAGGAAAAGAATTATGAGTATTATTTTAGAAAAAGACTTAGAATTTCAATCAAAAAAATCAAAATGTATGCACTCAAGCGCAGAGAGGGTAAGGTGCTAGTCATATAACGAAATCTTGACTTATAAAAACAAAATATTTGACACATTTTTTTAATATAATTATTATCAATTCACACCTCAGTTGTGCGTTGGATATATAGTGACAACTCATAGGGAAATTATCAGCTAAATTAAAAATGTTTAGAAATATTTAATAAGAATTAGTTTGTGTCATAGACAGATAAAATTTCTAAGAGACTTACTGGTATGCCTTTAAAATTTATAGAATTTATTTAAAATTGTTATCATTTACCATTATTTATGTAGATTACGATTTCTTTGAATTATGTGTTATTAATTTTTGAATTTATGTAGAAAACGCAACACTGGCTCTAGTATATACCTTTTATAACATTTACCAGAGACTAAAACTCATGATAAGTAGAAAGTATACACTTTCAGCAGAAGTTCACTTTAATATTTTAATAAAACTTTCATAGCAATAATTTACTTACAAAATTTTTTATTTGCTTGGATATTACACCACCTATTGCACTGTTTTCTTGAAAACTGAAATTTGACTACACGAATACCTACTGAATGTCTCATCAGTAATCTAAATCATACCAGCTATCAATTGTTGATAAACTTTATCATATCATAGATACACATAGCAAAAGATTTTTTAACCGTATACATGTGACGTCACAACCATCCGACACGCGAATACACAAACAAATAGACACTAAGCAGATAATCACGGCCTAATTTCTGTTTCCTTGCAACAAGTTCACCGCTACGTCAAACTCGACCTAAAGTTTTCCTTGCGAATTACAACACATCGATGCCGCTCGACTTCGGCATTCAGCCGAGGTGAAGGTCTACCGAATAGTGCATGAAAAGGTGTCTCGGTCGAATCCCCAAATAAAAAGCCAGTGACGATGAAAATTAACGCAAGACTTACCAAATATATCGGATGGTCCTACAAAAATTGATTCCCTTTTTCAGACTTATCAATATAAATATTTATCACATATTATACAAGTATCATGTTACACGACACAATATTACTCGATTTACTGATTAATTTTGTACAATTTACATTCAAACAAAACACTTTTTGACGAATTGACAAAAATCGCCTCACTCATGACAAATCAACATGTCCTCCAACACTATATCCGGTCAAGTAAGAATAATTTTTATACAAGGCATATTAATGTGAAATAAAAACATTTAAATGAAATACTTTATCCAAATTATTATTTTATAACTTTTTTTAATTTAAATATTTATTAATTTAATTATTTATTACCTAACTCGTTGAAAATTAAAAGTTGTGTAGAGCAAGATTATGTCTTTTGCGTTAAAATATACTGTTGAAAATATTTCATAAAATTTATACTTACGTAATTTTAAATAACATATTTATTATTATAATATTTTTCAATTAATAATTTTATATATCTCGAATATTTTGTGGTTCCTATATTTTTAATACTGGATGAAATTATTTTTCTTTGCACATTTTGACATTGACAGGAACGCTAAGCATGACAGCATCGAAGTCGAAGTAAAAAATACTTGAATGTTGAAAATAAACGGTTATGAACTTGTTAATTTTAAAGGTTCTTGTTTCCTAAGTTCCGATTAAAACATGAATTTCTCCAGTTTTTCTTCAAGTCCATCAGCAATAAACAGTTCACAAACAGTAAAACGTGTTAAGACATTTGTAAGTAACCGAAAAAAAGGATACTTTAGGTTATGTTATATTATTGTCTTATTATGTTTAAATTTCCAGGCTTTACCGGATAAATGTTTCGAAAAAGGCATTGGCGCAGCATGGAGACGTGGTAACCAATTCGGAGTATATCCTAGAAGTCAAAATGTGAACAAAACTGTTTCAGAAACAGCTGATAAAACTGACGACAAGATTTTAAACATTCGCCAAAGTGTTGTACTATTTGCTCCAATTTTACGTAAGCTTGTAAATGAAGCAAATGGTACATTCTTATCTTTACAAAAACTTGTAGAGACTTCGAAAACTACAGATAATCAAGTCGAATTTCTCAAGCTTTCGCGCCAATATCGTTCGATAATCAGAGTTTGTATTGAGAGTCTCCAAGAAGCCGCTCAAAAAGAAACGGATGGGATAGAAAAGAACACTTTATTTTCATACATAACTATTTTCTATTCAGTAGAATGTATTTGGCATTTGTGTGAAATATTGTTTATTGATATCATTCCTGGTGAAGTTGTTCTGCCATTTTTATTAGAATGGGTACGATTTCACTTTCCATGTCATGAGCAGACTGCAGCTCAGTTATTGGAAGCATGTGAGAAGGGTTCTGAAGATCACCCTGAATATTGGGATACAGTTGTAGGAATGGTAGTACAGGGAAGAGTGGATGTCGCTAGAGCATTGCTTAAATTACACTCCACCGCTGATTCAAATGAATTTAAGCTAGTTGATAATTCTTTGAGAAGCATGCCGGTTTATAGTGTAAGTTTATATGATTGAGACTTTGATATATATTTATTTTAATTTATCAGTTCAATTTTTTGTTAATGGCATTTGTTTTAATTTAAAGAAGTTGACAATTAGTGATATTTTCTATCCTTCATATTTCTTATTCATTACTTTCAGAATTTAAATTATTTATAATATTTTTAAAGGCAACAAGCTTTTTATATATCATTAAATGAGAACTAACAAGCTAGATATTATGCTATTAAATAATGTGTGTATAATAATTATTTCAGGTTTACGGTGGTATATCTGCAGGGGAATTCACTATATCCTGGAAGCATTGGCAAGCAGAATGCAGATCAAAACTTAATAGCCGCCTTTTAATGCAGCAGCCTCAATTAGAACTTATTATGAGAGTGAGTATTTTACTCATATTAATTAATTTATGATATTTAAGTATATAATATGGCATATTGTATTTAAAAAGGATGTCTGTCTGTACTGTTTTTTTTTCTAATTTACAAATTTATGGTCTCTTGTTTTATATGAGTATATGTAAGTATTAGTTTATTTCAAACATTGGTGTTGTAGATTTATGTGTTTAGTATTGAATATTAAAAAATGTACAATGGTATGTTTGTAAATGTTATTTATTTATTCTTGTTAAGAACTTCAATGAGCATAATAAATTTAAATACTTAGTAAAATGTAATAAATTAAATGTTAATAGTTAATGACTGGCGAGTATGCAGCATTTGAGTTAATCCGACCAAATTACACCTCATGGTTTGACATACTCGGTGGATGGGTGCTATTCACTATGCCTTGGGCAAAAAGACATGATTTGGGCGCAGCGGGTGCCGCGTGTGCGGGCATGGAGACGTCTGGCCGGTCTCATTTAGATGTGATGGTTAGAGCTCTGCTCGATGGAGATTTACATCAGGTGGGTTAAGTATTGGGTTTTTATTTTGGGTATCCATAAGTCATTGACCCATTATTTTATTGATTCATAAAATACAGTTTATGAATGTAAGTATGAGATGAAGTATAATAAATAATGATGCTCTCATACATTTGAAATAACATGTAAGAAGCAAGACTGCTAATTATGTTTATTGGTATATAAAAATATTGAGCTTATTAAATTTTTTAAGAACGGGACAGGAATCGAATACGCACCTATACCATTGATCTTAGGGCTTATACATACGATGACTTATTGAGGCGCGGTTGACTTTTTTTATTCTGCGTTCGTCGTCTCAGTGTCTTTGACGGTTGTGGAACGCGCGTCCACTTCGGTGCGTTAAAAAGTCGTTGTGTGCGTAGGCCTTTAGATATAGTTTGGCAAATTATAAAACATATATTTTTCACAGGTAATCCACGAAATACAACAGGTATCAGATAATGGCTGGTTTGCTTCACATTTGACAGACATGCTGTATCACTGCGGCAAGTTGGAAATTTTGGATAAACATCAGGATAAGTGAGTTTCTTAGGTCTATAGTATGTACAGCTCCAAACTTTTTTTTAATCGACTAAAGGAGAGGAGGTTTTTAATTCGACATAATATGTATATATATTTTTCCAAGTTTGACTGTAGTCCAGTTTCGATTTTTCTTTTTTTATTAGATAGGGTTTAACTCAAACTTTATTAATTATTTGATCTTCCACATTTCAGTGTAACCACCCGGCTGCGGGACAGCCTCATTCTGGAATACGGCTCATTACTAATAGAACACAAATCTCTGTGGTCTGTTGGATTATCCTACCTGGCCTCATGCCCTCCGGAAGGACCGAAGAGGGCTGAGTTATTGTTAGAACGTATGCCCATAGACACTGAGGCCAAAGCTATGAGAGTAGCTGCAGAGGCAAAGAAGTATGGCTTACTTGGTGTTGGTAAGTTGTGTTATTTTAAATATTTAAGGTTTTTAGATAAAAAATGTCATAACCTATATTTTATTATATTATTAATAAAGCTAAAGGAGTTGTTTTGTTCTAAGCTTTCAGTAAGCACCATCTAATACTTTCTTAGATTTACGCGAATATTTGACATTTTAAATAAAACTATCTTTTCGGATTATTTCGCGGATTTATTTTGATTTTTGGTTCCCGACGTTTCGAATGCTTTACAGCATCCATGGTAGAGAGACTGTCTCTCCCGTGACCATGGATGCTGTAAAGCATTCGAAACGTCGGGAACCAAAAATCTAAATAAATCTGCGAAATAATCCGAAAAGATAGTTTTATTTAAAATAAGCACCATCTATTGAATAATTGATAATACATACAGGGTATTCTGTATCTACACTAGTATAGTATGTACATGTACATATAATTAATGTTTGTACATGTATGTTTATAACTGCTTCACACTAAAATGTTTGGACGTATTTGGATGAAGTTTGATAAATAGATAAACTATGATCTCATAACTAGGTTACATTTCAACACTTATTAATACACAAGAGAGTTGGTCGTTAATTATATCATAAAAGCGATTAAAACCCAGTGGAAATAAAACTGCGACAAAATCCAAATCGATAATCGATAATTTCAATATTCTTGTTAATGCATTCAAAGCGTGCAAATTGTGTTAGAGATTGATGATATTATTTTCCAGTGCAAAACATATCAACGTGTATGTCGTCCCGACGGCTGTCGCGCGGCGCGGCGGGCGCGGGCGCGGCGCTCGCGTGGGCGGCGCGCGGGCGCAGCGCGGCGCAGTGCGCGCGCGCCGCCCACGTGGCGCTACGCGCGTACTGCGCGGGGGAGCCCCTGCCCGCGGTCGACCTACTGCTGAGCGCTGGTGCTACGCTACTGATTGATGATACCCTGCTGTTGTTAGGTGGGTTTCAAATTCGTTCGATTTTTAAACCGGTCTTGGTTATTGACCCCGAAAGGGTTTAAGGTTTTAGTTGCGCTCTTAACCTGTTAAAACCCGAATAACGGTTTTTGACGAATTTATCGAAATTAATCCGTTTAAATGAATTTTTGTGTGACATTTAGCGAATTTTTGCTAATGGTGAATTGCTTAGTAGAAGTAAGAATGAATTAATCGATTTTATTTTGGTATCAAAATCTTAGTCTAACCACTAACTATTGTCACTTTGGTTTACTAAACCGTTTGTTTTTATTAACCGGTTAATGAACGAGTGATGAATTAACCATTACATTACCGATATTAAC
Source organism: Brenthis hecate (assembly GCA_951806755.1). Taxonomy (NCBI): domain Eukaryota; kingdom Metazoa; phylum Arthropoda; class Insecta; order Lepidoptera; family Nymphalidae; genus Brenthis; species Brenthis hecate. The sequence continues at coordinate 6,532,161 of OX638275.1, read as the reverse complement.
CGTTTTGTTTTATACTAGTTCTTAACCGTAAGTGGGTGTCGGGCTTTATAGCAAGTATGGCTTTGGGGTGAAAATATTTTTAAAAGATTTCTATGAGACTATGTTTGAGAGATAACATTAATAAAATAAGCCATGACTTGATTTACAACTTTCGAAGGTATGTTGTAACACATAGATAAATCACACAGGATTTAGTTGTTCCCTCCGGTTTGAAGCCTGCTAAAAATGTAAAATGCGTGAGATTGCAATAAACTTAGTATTGTTAGAATAGATATAGCCAACTAATTTTTTTGTTATGATGTAAATAATTTATATATCTCTTTATTTTCAGGAAAATACTGTGATTTCCACAGATTATACAAAAATAGAGAGTTCAAAAAAGCTGCCAAACTGTTGGTGTCTTTGATCACATCCAACATAGCCCCCGATTAGTAAGTAACGTGTGTTTATACACTTTGTAATGAAATTTTACCTTGTAAATATGTATATAAAAGTCATATTATTTTGTACCTAAAACATTTTGTTTATATTTCTAACTTCAACAAACACACAACGAACAACACAACAAACAACATTCAGGTGATCAAAAACCAAATTCTTATGTTTTACATATTAGTATACTCTTACATTACAGTTTTTATAATTTTTCTCAGAAATGAGACATTTTCTTATGGTAAAAAGTATCCTATGTGTTGATCCAGATAACCAGCTATCATCATACCAAATTTCATCAAAATTCCTCCAGTGGCTTTTTCCTGCTGCGGTCACAGATAGACAGACAGACAAAAATTCTAAAAACAACAGATTCAGTCTCTGTATCGATAATATTGTCTATTTTAATAAGATTTTCCGAAAAATATTTAATGTATAGATTCGACTCAGAATTTTATTATATGTTTAAATGAGAATAATAAAATAAAAGATTAAAAGTTAAAACCATACAAGCTCCATTAGATTTCTAAATTATAATTTTTAACTGTTCTTCACAGTTTCTGGCCAACCCTCCTCCTTGACACCCTGCCACTCCTCGAGACAGAGGAACCAGTTCTCTCGGCTGAAGATACATATGAACTGATGCTTCAGCTAGAGCTCCACAGCCAGTGCCTAGCGGGAGAGAAGGCAGAACTTCTCCGACTGGCTCTAGCTAGAAACTTGGCTCGGACAGCCTTGCTAGATGATATATGACCTGGCAGATACTGGGGGTGAAGTGATTAACATTAGTAAACATTAAAAAAGATTTGAGTGAAGTGAAGTGTATTCTTGGAAAGTGTTTTGAGTGTAAAGGAAAAATTTTGCAAGTGTAATATATACATATAAATACAATTAAAGTGTCTGTCTGTGATTTCTAAATAAGTATGTTTTTTCAAGTACATAGCATTATTTATAATTTATGTGATACCACTATCTAAGTCCTTTTTTAAATTTTGTCTGTCTGTTCTTTCTGTTTGTCAGAGGTAATTTTTGAAACAGCTTAACCAATTGTAATGAAACTTTCACTGAAAGATAAAGGAGTTTGTATTGGGTTTGTACTTAGGAGTTGGTTACAGTGCAAAAATACAAAACCTATAACAATTACACCAAATTCGAATGGATTTCAATATATAAAAATAGTTATTGCGAGTGTACCTTAGGGAAAGCACTTATTGCAGATTTTTATGTAGGCCTTTTTAAGACCTACAATTTTCTTGTACATCGTTTTGATGTATCTCTTACGGTTTAGCCAGCAACAAACATATTAACTTCTAAGGATGATTCAACGGAATCAGTTATAATGTTTTCCTGAGGAAATGAAAGATTTTCCTGTAGTAACAAGTATCCTAAATACTGACTCGAGTTATAAGTTATCACTACACAAAATTTAGTTAAAATAGGTTCAGTATTTTTTGCTGGAAACGCGTACATAAACAAAGAAAACAAAAAATTAATAACAGTCATTATTTATAAAAATATTTCATGTACAGGTTTCACCAAGTTATTGCATTTATTATATGTATAGATTAAAATAACTTGCTGTCTTTTGCCTTTACATCAAATACTTTATTTAAATTGTTTGTAGTTGAGTCTTGAACAAATGTAATGTTAAATATATAGCAGATCTTTTGTACTTTTCTAAAAACCTTTTTAAAAACAGATTTTCTTCTGTCAAAAAATCAAGGGTTGAATGTTGTTCTTAAATTGTATGTGTTTTAATACATGATGTTAACGTAAATGTAGCAGTAATAATCATAATTAATTTTTATTATATCACTACAATAATATCATTTCTATATGTAGGCTTTGGGTCTCATCACGAACAAACAAAAATTAGTTCAAATAAATGTCAATAGATGACGTTACATGTATCGATTTGTTATTAAAGTTGTGTTAAATTAACAAAAGATAAAAAATAGATCCTAAAAAGGTGTATTATTGTTTTAAAAAATATTCCAAGTGAAATGAAACGAAATAATGCGCCCGTAAATCAAATTTGCGTAATTTTACTGATTGAAATATCAGCAATCAGATGATGGGTTTGTAGTGTATGTTCAAAAATGGCCCTTTTACTTTTTATGAATTGTTTATCACGGTTAAAAACGGTTAAAATCACTGTTTTTTTTTATAGGAATCCAGAATAAATTTTACAATATTTACCATATATATGTTAATTTGCACATATTTATCTTTCCAAGCAAAATAAAACATCCCGAAGAGTAGCCCTAATTAGCGCTGTCCAATTTCTTTGTATGGGATGAGGCATCTGTACTAGTATAGTATTATGTGATCTGTGGTGTAGGAAATTTTTGAAATTGATAATATTTTAATTTATCTTTTCGTCATGTTCTTTCATGCTGGTATTCTAGCTTTATATATGTTTTCCTACAAACTTATGGACCAAAATTAATATTACATTGTATATGACAGTTTCAACCATTAATGTGACTACTATAACCGGCCGCATATTATAAAAAAAAATTCTGTCAGAAAGTTTCTGATGCCCGTGGATACCACGCCGCACACTCATCAGAACTAGCTTCAGCGAGTCTGACAGAGTTTAGTTCGCGGTCTCCGCTCGACAACTGATGCGAATTTCTGACAAGTGTGTGGGGTCTAGTACAAAATGTATAGAGAAAGAGCCCTCCCATGTTCTGATCAGAAAAAAATTCTGACGTCCGATCGATTGCATCCGGGAAGAAGCGGACGTCAGACACGTCAGAATTCTGATAGTAAGTGGGGTCTAGACCAAAACATGAGCAGACTGTCTTCCGGTGGGCGTCAGAACTTTTCTAACAGAAAAAAATTATAATGGGCCTTAAACGTTTGTAACAATGGCGAGTTATTTGTCATTGGAGATTCTGAAGGTGCTTCCACACAGGAGTTAAAAAATGTTAGTAAATATTTGTTAGTGAATATTTTATCGCAAAAATTTTTTTATGACCAATGTTATTAAATATTTTCTTTTTATTAAATGTTTTCCTTTCTAACATTTGCTAACAAAACAATTTGAAGCGAAATTTATAAATTTGTAACTTTTCTTAAAAAACCTTAAAACTGGACGACAGTGGCCAGTTATAAAATGTTATTAAATGTTTTACAACATGTTTTATCAGTGTGGGAACTTTGAAAATATCTAACAATTATAGTTAACATGTTACTAAATGTTAAAAAAATGTGTGAAAAAATGTTATTTAATGTTGACTGAAATTTTTTTAACTGCTGTGTGGAAGCACCATAAGTTGAATGTTTGCTAGCTTATATATTCTAATCACTGCCAATAGTAATAGTATATTATAGTACTATCTATATACATATATAAAACAAAGTCGGGTTTGTTACAACACTTATTACAGACTATAATCTATATCTGTGCCAAATTTCATCCAGATCCGTTGAGCCGTTTTGACGTGATTGAGTAATAAACATCCATCGCAACTTTCGTATTTATAATATTAGTATGGATATGTGGTAATATATGTATTTGAGAAAAAATTGTAAGTTTATAAACAAGCTTCACTTATGATGGACCTATATATAAATGTTTTTGTAATTTTATACTGTCTAGTATTTTGTAAGGAGCATCTTTAGTGCATTGCCTTCCCTAAAGCAATAAAATAATGAAATTAAATGCTATTTTTTTATGTCAACAATTAATATTAAAATACTGTATTTGAGAGGGATGTAAATTGTATGGGCGGTGGCAGTATTATTTCCATGATAATATTACCGTTTATTATTTTTATTCATAATATCTTATTTATCATCTTTTCTTTAAAGATATCTAAATTTAAACAGGGATTTTACTCATACATGATTTTATTTCTTTAAATTTTTATATATATTTTCATTGCTACGAATTTGATTGGGGGGGGGGGGGGGCCAAGTTTAACCCCTTGCACCCTCCTCCCGGCGCCCATGGTAAATTAGTTTTTATGGTAACATACATAATGTCCTCTAAATAACATTTTTTTATTTTAGTTGTAGTTCTCGTATAGACAAAATGTAATAATATTACCAAATAATTATTTTTGATTTTGATATCTTGCTTCCATTGATTAAAGATGAAAAATGAAAATTGTTTACAATGGGTGGGATGTATCAGTATGAGGAATATAAAATGTTGGCAGATTACCTCTCTTCACTCAAATTATTGTTGCAATACCGATTGTTTGTTACAAGTGAAGCTATATTCTAAAGTTAACAGTATTTCCAGTGTATTCACATTATTTGGTTCACAATTGTTAATAAAAAATAACTGATTATAATTTGTTTTATTTTTTTTATATCAATTTAGGTATGACGAAAATTCAAGAGGGACATATTGGTGTTTATTAGGTGGTTTTTTAGGGCTTTTGAATTAATTAAAAGAAAATAATCATAATAATTTTTAATTAGGTTGGAAATCAACCTGAGAAAATTACATTTTTTTTGAGAGCAAGTAATTGTAATATGAGATCTTTGGTCAAAGCAATACTGCATAAGAAATTGAACCAGTGGCAAACTACACTTAGAAAAGCAGGATATGTAAAATTACTTTAAAATTTAGAAGCTTTAAAAATAAAGTTTAACAGTGCAGGCTTATATTTTTAATTCAAATATATTGAAAAATCTCATATTTAAGTATTGGCTAGTAATTATTTAATTGTCAATTACTTTTACCATGTACGTAACAGTTTATACTTTATAAAAGATATCTGCTGTTGTTCACCTGATTCTTAAAACTAAAGTTTTGCTTATAAACATCAGCAAAAGTATATTCATTATAAAAACACAAGAAAATAGTAAAAAGAAGTTAATAATTTTTAAATTATACAAAGAAACAATTATTAAAATAAGTCAAAAGTGCAAAACAAACATCCTATTCTTACTTAATTCAAAAACTTGCATACATGATACGACTAATCAACTCTTTGCAGCACTTGGTGCAAAAATAAAACCTATTTGTTTTTATACAGTATGTCCATGGATTTTAACTCTTGCAAATTATAATTTAATATTGTATCAAATCCTTTATAATGGAATTTACCAAGAAATAATTTATTTTTTAACATGTATGGGAACCAAATACGGTCATCTGGCCACATATCAGTAAATGGAATTTTATCTAAGTCGTACCATTTAGGAGCCATTTCCTCAGTCTCCATAGGAGTTCCTTTGTAGACAGTTGCAGAGAAAACCCTGACATCCATCATGACTGTGTCTCCTTCAAAGGTAAATTCTAAGTGACCTATGTTTTTTAGGTTTTCATTTTTAACAGTAACACAGCATTCTTCTTTTAACTCTCGTATAGCTGCATCGACAATCGATTCATTTTGCTCTACTTTGCCGCCGAAACCGTTCCATTTGTTTATTCCGAAACCACGTTTTTTCAAACCCAGTAGTATTTGTGTTTCTGTACGTAAAAAAACAAGTGTGTACAACTTTTTCGAAAACATGTTTTCTTCTCTAGTGTCTTAACTTTCTTTTAGTGGTAGAAGAAAAAGAGTTATGTCAACCATTAATTTCCTTTTTTAAAGGTTACTTTATTGTAAATACTAATTTAATTTTGTTATTTTTGCATTAACGCGCCAAATTAATTGAAATATTTTTGAATTATATGAAATGTCAAAGTGGAGCAATATGTTCTGGGAAAGAGTTCGGAAACTTTGACCATAAAGTGGAGTGCTCACTTAAATTTTTAAAGAATCCTTTTTTATTGTATTTTTATGCTGTTCGATGTGCAATAAAGTATAATATTATTATTGTTATTATTCCAAAATGTTTCATTTTTTAACTTTTTTCTCATATCCTTTTCTTTTATCTAGTAATACTTTCAGGTTCTTCTTGTTCCAATTTTTTTATCATACATCGACACAGCTGTAGTTTTAAAGAAAAAGCTTTATAGTGGAACTTTAAGTTTAAAAAATACAAAATTTTAAATAACTATATCTGGCTTAAAAATACCGAACAAGTCATATCTAGACAAACCGCTGCAACGACAATGAGTATTTCTCCTGTGATGAGATGAGAGCTTCTGTGCTGATCTAGGGAGCGGTTAGTTTTTTTAAAAGGACGCGAATTTCCGGATTTCAAGTTTTCAGTAGGATCGATGTGAATAGGTACTTCAACAAGATATTTCCTCTGCTCATGATATTAGGCGGTGTTAATTTTTATTTTTAAGAAAATATCTCTCAGCGTTTACTTTATAAATATATTATATAGTATGTTTTTCAGTTTAAAATTCAAACTCTTTTCTTACGAGCATATGTTTAAACTTGATACGCTCTATGCAGGAGACTATGTAGAGTACATACTGTATTAAGCAGAGTGTTACATACACATTATATAGGTACTTTAGGTAACACTCTCTACTTTTAAGAGTTTTGTTTACACGCACTGGGTGACCGTGACCGAGACTATGGTTGCAACGACCAATTATTTAAGTATTAACTACAACGGTCACATCATAATCTCTCAGTAAAATTGGTCACAGTGACCAATTTTACTGAGAAATTAGCAACTCTCTGAGAAATTAACAGCTCTATTCCTGTCATTCTCATACTCCGATGTGATGACGATTCGATGCGACCAGTGAAAGGTCAGGCCCAGGACCGACGGTTTTACGTGCTCCCCGAGGCAGGGAGGGAAACACTGCTCTTCTCAACTCCAGACTGTTATTGAGAACGTCTTGACAGAAAAATTCTATGACAAAACTTGACCTGACGTGGGACTCGAACCTAGGACTTCTCGATTTGCACTCGCACATGCTAGCTACTAACCACCGAGGCAGTTAATATAAAAAATAATTATGTAAGTATAATCTTTAAAAGAACATATTGTAAATTGTTGAATAGTGGCAACCACTTCCAACCATAACTCTTCAGTAGAAAATAAAAGTTAAACATTCAAGATATTCAATATAATTATATAATATTTTAGCAATTTCTATTCGACTGCAAGATTAGAAAAGCAAATAATAAAAAAAATAAAGTAACAAAGGACCGTACTTTTCCTTTCCACTTCATTGAATCGTATATAAAGATGAATGTCGGGGTTTTCCGATTAGGATCCTTTTTTAAAAAGAGGTATCATTTACAAACGTAGCTGTGTCTGACGTGCCCTATTCGTTCCGTTATTTAAATTCGTTTCATAGACTGAAAATTCTTTTTTTTATTTTTATATTAGGTATATATATATAATAATTATGATTTATAAAAAAATAAAGAAAATCGTATTTATAATAATAATTATTAAGTTCGCTTCTTACGCAGTCGGGCTTTTTTTATTTTTGTAAATAGTTTTTTATTTTCTTTATTTTAGTTTTGGTCAGTTAGACATTTTTAGTTTTATTTAAGAATTTTTTATCATAAATTACTGTAAACATTTTGATGTATACATTTTTGTACCTGTATTTTGACACCGCACTCGTTTGATTCAGACGAAAAAAAAATTTCAAGACACGAAAAGTGGCGTCTAATATCCGGCATTTTGATTTTTAATGACTTCTATATAATATACCTATACCTTATGACACTTGCGTTATCAAGACGAATCTAACGACGTATGAATCATCAAAATCGACTAAGCCGTTTAGTAATTACTAGGGAACATAAGGTCGGACTTATATATTTACATACATACATACATACATACATACATACATACATACATACATACATACATAAATACATACATACATACATACATACATACATACATACATACATACATACAGGTCAAACACATAGCCCTCCTTTGGGCTTCGTCGCAGTCGGATAAAAAGATTGTTATTGCAACACTATAGGTATGCGTAACTAGGGACGCACCCAAGCGCAGTGAGGGTAAGTCACTAGACACTGTGTTATTTATATATTTATGAATAATACAATATATTAAATGAAATGACTATTTTATGTATAATATATTATTCCCATTTACATTTATTTCCTGCACCTCGAGGCTCTTGCCTTTTGTACATTTTTCTAATTTTCTTCGTTTGGGTCGACAATCAGGGCTTTTGAGGATTTAAAAGTCCCGGGGCGATCGAAGAGTAGACGCTCTTAACATCGGAGATCTGAGAGACAAATACATCAGAGAAGTTATTTTGGCTGATTTTTTTCTTAGTTGATCCATTTTCGAACTTTTCGAAACATAACATTATCTACAAATCGTTGGCTCACTATTACAAGGTTCTATGTAACAATTTTAGTACTTATTTCGATATTAATGCTACAAGGTTCTATGTGCCATTAGCTACAGTTTTGCAAAAACAAACCACTAGATAGCGGCACTTTAACTACAAAATATTTAATTTTACATAGTTCTATGTTGTTTTTTTTACGATAACAAAATAACGAAGTTCTATGTAAAAATTACTAAACTTCATTAAAATTAACATAGAACCTTGTAATAGTAAGCCAACCCCCCCTCCCCTAATTCCGTGCACAATCCCAATCAAATTAAAGCTATTTTAAATGCGAAAGTTTGGATGGATGGTTGTTACTTAATCACGCTAGAACGGCTGAACGGATCTGGATGAAAGGCACAGACATAGATTATAGTCTGTAATAGTACATAGGTTAATGTTTATCCCGGAAAAATGTACGGTGCCCGTGGGATAGAATTGTTTTCTTTTTTCACTAGGTACGAACCTGAGCGAAGCGAGATTGAGTAGCTAGTTTATTATAATTATTAGGTACTATTATTTCTTTTTATTTATGACTTTAAGGAATTTTAGTCCAATTAGTTTTAAAAGCTATTTGTAGTTTGTTCTTAACAATATTTAAGGTTAATGCTATGCGAAGAAGTTATTTTGCTACGGATTATGTCGAAGAATTTAGGCGTTAGTCAAACTAAGTCATTGTGCGTTCTTCTTAATCTATAGGGAATCGTATTCTTAGCATAAAAAAATAGACAAACAAATAAACAGCCGAATTGAGAACCTACTTCTTTTTGAAGTCGGTTGAAAATGGAATACCATTGAATAATTACTGCTTTCCTCATAAGCTGTCTGCATTTTTGTTTTAGTTTAAGGCGCCACTCACATATTATAATGATTCATATTAATAACTAAATATTAATAATAATAATAAACAATAATTGTTTATGGAACAATTGTTTACGTTACAAACATTATACTTCTTACAATAATTGTTTTATTTCAAACGTATAAAATATCCAGGAGGAGTTAAGAGCTCGTACTGAGAAAACCTAGGTACTACGCGCACCGAAACCTTCGTCAAAATTACAATATAAGGACCCAGTAGTTAACAGATATTTTATTTTAAACTAGCGTCTCACCCTTGCTTCGCTCGGGTTCGTCCCTAGGTACGTTTTGACGCTAAGTTTAGAATATGATGAGTTTTATATCCCTTACTTGGGAAATGATTGATTCCCCATACAAACTTCCACCCCCTTTTTATCCTTTTAATGGATGATTTCCGGGGTAAAACTATCCTATCCTTCCCAGGGTCTCAAACTATCTCCATACGAAATATCATCTAATTCGATTCAGCGGATTAAGCGTGAAAAGGTAACAGACAGACAGACAGATAGAGTTACTTTAGCATTTATAATATTAGTAAAATAAATTTGTAGACAAAGTCGCAAACAGTGAGTTACAGTTTATATTAAATAAAGAAAGTTTATATTATATAGAGTAGCCAGAAGTCACTCATAAAAGATATTTTACTTGACTATAGTCGAGTGCTGTAAGTCACTAATTAATTGTTAAACGCAACAAAAGGGAAGGTCCGCTTTGAGAATTTTTAAATTCAATTTGATTGACATCACTCAGCATTTAGTCGGACTTTATCAGAAATATAATTGATTATGAGAATTTAGCAACTTGTGGTGTACACTCGCCCGCTATAATTTGTACACAATAGTGGATAGGTTAAGGAATTAAAAAAAAATACCATAAACATAAGGAAAACATATATGAATAGAATTTATCTATTTAAAAAAATCAAACTGTTTCTAATTTTTTAATATTGATAAATTGATAATACTAAAACTCATCAAAAGCTTTTACTTACGAATATCATCTGTATACATGTACAGGTGGTTGTGTAGAACTCATCGGCTAGAAAAGCCAGTACTATCCACTAAAATCCAATAGAACTTCCCCCGCCTTGACAGGGCGTCACGAGATCTCTTACCCAGCCACGACGCCCAAATACGACACCCCGACGGCAGACTTGCCGAAGCAGACCACAACAACAAAGGGGTTGCTCCAACAGTCCACTCTGCTATCAGAGAAGTATCAGGAACAACCCGCATGGTACACCGCCAACCGAAGTGGGCGATCTTCTAGGGGTGTATCTGCGCTTTACGGCCGGCTGGATTGCCAGACGCCAATGATTACCATGACAAGGTGGACCGTGGTGTCCAACGGATATGACTAGGGGGAGGCCTAACGACATACTCCAGCTTTTTTAGAGACTAATTCTATTATGCGTACGTTATTGACTGTACCGATATGTTTTAAAAAGGCAGTCATCCATATTATGAATATGTATATCGCTCTAGCTGATGTCCGGTGACGAAATGTCAGGTAGACAAATTATTTTTATATGTTACCTAAATATTACATTAATATATTATTATTATAACGCTTCATTTTACTTTTTTTCATTGTACTCTCTTCCTCTAACTTTGGAAAAATGGAGTCGCAAAATGTGTAAAAATACAGATAGTGGAGCTTACTAAATACCTAAAATGAAAATGTATTTACAGAATATACTTGTGTTTAACATCTTTTAAGATACTGAATATTTTGAGTTACAATCGCTAAAATTAATTTTGTTTTCCATATATCTGTAAGATATAATAAAACTTATATGAACTTATTTTTGCAAATAATAAAAAAAAACTTTTATTATCAAGCAACATAGGCTCATAGTTGGTCAGTACAATATAATTACTTAAGAATTATGTTAATAAAACAAAATACAAACAAAATAAACAACATAATAAGATATGTGTAGTGAAAGTTTATTTTTTTCGTAATTTGATCACGGGCGAAGCCGCGGGTTCTGATAGTTAACAATAAGATCCTTTAATTAATGTGTCGCAATTGGACGAAAGCATAGGGATAGAACGAGGGGATAAACTTCGAATAAGTCTTATACATACTTCGTAAATCATTTGAGAAGTTTAGCTTCAAGCGTGATAATACGAGTATAACATGCAATTTGTTAGAACAGTCGATCTCAGAGTAACTGTTAAGTACCTCGTTCTGTTGTAAAGGAACGTGAAACGGTATAAGTTGACCCTTTACATACATAAATATATAAAATGTGTACTATGGCAGTGTAATTTTATGGTGTACAATTAAAATAGTTGAACCTAAATATAAATTATTCTTTAATACTTTTCTACTAACATTTTTATTGTGCAATTATTGTTTAAGATCATGATTTAAATTTTCTATTATCAAAAATCAACTCTGCGTTTACATAAATTGCTATCTAATTGCAATTGCAAAAACAATACGTAATGATGCATGATGCTTTTATATACCCACATAATTATAACTAATGAATTTATTTTCTATAGTATACATTGTGGTATACCGCCTGTATGCTCATATTTACTACTAGCGACTCACTCTCGCACCGCTCGGGTTCAACCCTGGTTACGTTTTAACTTTCAGTATAGATTTCTCAGAAATGAGACATTTTCCCGCGATAAAAAGTATCCTATATGTTGACCCGGATAACCAGCTATCATTATACTAAATTTCATCAAAATACCTCCAGTGGTTTTTCTGTGATGCTGTAACAGACAGACAGACAAAAATTCTAAAAACTATAGATTCAGCCTGTGTATCGATAATTATGTTTATTTCAATTAGATTTTCCAATAAATATTTAATGTAAAGATTCGGCTTAGTTACAATTTTATTATATGTATAGATAATGGAAGAAAATTCAAAACTCTTCAAGAAACCTACAAGATGAATACTTTCCTGCTTACAATAGGTTTGATGTACCCAAATCCACGTACCGACGCCAAAAGAAAATTGTTGATCGGTAAGATTTCTTGTAACTACACCGAAAAGGTACACCCAAAGCGTAATTTAATTCATTTTTTTATTCATATAGAACCTTGTTTTATAATTCTTTCAGTTCAAAGATTAACATAATCATAAAAATCGGTTTAATAATATGTAGACAAAATAATAATTTCTTAGATTTAGGCAAATATCTGACATTTTAAATAAAACTATCTTTTCAGGATAAACAAGTCTCTCTCGTGACCATGATTGCTGTAAAGCATTCGAAACGTCGAAACCAAAAATCAAAATAAATCCGCGAAAAAATTCGAAAAGATAGTTTTATTTAAAATTAAAATACACTTGAAATAAGTATTTACTCATTTTTTGGTTTGTTGACATTTTGTTTTGTGGTATTTGATGATAACTAAAATATACCGAAGGCAGTGATAGCCCAGTGGTAACGCGCTCGCTTGGAAAACCGAGTGAAGCGGGTTCAAATCCCGGGTCTCGCACCTCTGATATTTTCATGTGCGAATCATTTCTAACATGATTACCACTTGCCTTACGGTGAAGGAAAAACATCGTGAGGAAAGCTGCATGTCTGAGAGAACCTTGCAAGTTTTCGAAAGACATGTGAAGTCCGCCAACCCGCACTTGGCCAGCGTGGTGGACTATGGCCTGATCCCCCTCGTATTGAAGGGAGACCCGTGGCCAGCAGTGGGACGTTAAAAAGGGCTGAATACAAAATATACCTACTTAAATAGGATATGATATCTCTAACATTATGTCTACTTTATTTGTACGTTTTATGTTTAAGGAGTCGTAATAATTAGCATCTTGCCTGTTTTTATGACGATCTGTGAAGATATGCGACGTCGAATCCTGCGCAATGATATGGCAAACTTCGTAAGACAATCAATTGTCATGGTGTCCGTTTCGTTCGTCGTGATTAAGGTATTGTGTGAAATATGAAGCATTTTTTACCATGTATTATTAATTTCTGTCATAAATCTCATTTTGGACGTAACTTTAATAAAAAAAAAACAAGACTTAAGTCGTTTATAATATTTAAAAACACGAATGTTATATTACAAGGATTTTTATTTGTTTAGCTCATACTGACTGTCGTCAGAAGAAAAGAACTAAGGGCTATCTTCGATGGAATAGACGAAGATTATGAGAAGTTTAACAGTTTACCAGAAGAATTACATCCAATAATTATGGAAACAATAAACAAGACTAAAACTCTTGAAAAGATATGGATTATTGTGGTTACTGTCACGGCATCTTCGTACCCTGTGCTAGCTGGTGCCTGGACGATTTATTCTCAATTTTTTTCAGATAATCCAAGAAGATTCATGATTCATGAAACTGCGGTAATATTTTTGACTGAGGAACAGAAATACAATTCACCTTGCTTTGAGTTGTTCGCTGTCTATACAATTTATATAGTTTGGGTGATTTTTGTTGGATTTACAGGTGGGTGACTGAGAAATTGAGAAACATATTTCAGCTTGTCAACCTACAATAACTATTGTAGCTGTATCTTTTACTTTATAATTAGCTAGCTTTTACAACGAAGTAGCCTATATATTTATATTAGTATACTATATATTAGTATTATATATTATATATTAGTATACCATTTCATTGTAAAAGTCAGTTATAATATATAAAGTAAACGAATAAAATATTCTCAGTACTCAAACTCCCGTGTGATTAATTTTATAGCAGTTGAAGAGAAAAAAATTTCGCAGCAGTGTCATCTATTGAGAAGTTAAAGCAAAATGGCCTGAGACATAAATTACCGACTATTATATAGCCAAGAGTTAAGAGCACCCACCCTCATTACCTTTGAAACACGAAACGCTTATTTGTTATATCACTAAGTAATGATGATGAACACCCATCAACTATGTAGCTCAGACACTAAATTTCTCTATCATTTGTTTGAATTGTTCTTTATGCATTTTAGGATACGATGGTATGTTCTCTGTTTGCGTTTTGCATGTTTCCTTGAAGATAAAAATATTTAATTACAACTTAAAACATATTATGGATGACGTCACCGATATTCAAATGATAAAGAGAAAAATTGCAAACTTTGTTACAGATCACTGTGAGGCCATCAGGTATCAAGTTACCAAGAGTTTTTTAGAATTGTTTTTTGTCTTTTCGTATGATATTGAATTTGTTCTATAAATTGTTGGAATGACTAAAGTTATTAAATAATATATATAGCCAAGTATAATCAGACAAAAACTAAGCCTTGAACTTAAAAGTTTTTACTACGAGATTTTTTTCAAAAGTCTAAAATTTTAACTATACAATGTAATATACATAAATATATTATTTAAGTATGTATTAAAGTATTTTATCACAGTATGTCATTTAAATAAATTAATTTCGTTTTGGATTTAAATGAATTATTCAATTTCAGATTGATTGGTGAAATTCAAAAGTGCTTCGAGATTTGGTTGGTCGGAATATTTTTCAATGCTGTGTTGCAAATCGGAATGGCTTTGAGCCAAATTACATCAAACGCTGTAATTTACTTTAATCACTATAAACTTTAATCGATTGTTATCTACCATATTGTGTCTGATTAGTATTGTCTGCAGTGACGAAAACTGCGGGTTCGATTCCTACAATATAAAGTCATATATTAATTATCTTTCTTCATAAAGGGGTATAATATGTAATGTCCTCTTGAACGATACGCTACGACAGCCAAACTCATTGAGACTAGCCATGTGTGCAGCAGATGAAGGATCTCAAATACGTTGTCTATTCTTTTCACTTTTACTTAAAATTTGGGATGACAAATTGCCACGATTGGGGATCATGTCACGGTGGATAGATTGGGCGCTAAAGCTTCACATTCTGGGTCTACGGTGGCAAAACACCACCATTTTCCAAGCTTCAGGCTATTACTGACGATTTCTAGGCAACGACTGACTGACTATACTTGGTCCGAACCGGAACTCGAACCCAGAACCTCCGGATCTGTACATACTACCTACGAGAGTAACGAGGCGGTAGGGATATAACTTTAAAGTATTGCATATACTTTGTGTTACAAGAATTACTTTTTTAATAAATATTTATGTTCGACCAACTTCGGTGAATTTTCATAATTGAGTTTACATTTTTGTAGCCGTATGCCAGGAAAAATATAACATTCTGTTCAGTTCAGTACTTATGGAATAGCCGAATTATTAAATAGATTGAGAAAAGACTTTATTCCGAATTTGATATAGGCTTTCAATAAAGTATAATACTTTAACTGGAACTATTGAGGAAAATATTTAATTAAGAAAATAAGTCCAGAAATATTTGAGTGCAAAATATTTGAACCCCACTTTTATAATTTCAATAACTTATTATACTGATTTTACTTACATAGATTATTGTGTTGTATTTTTAATAAATTTTGAGGAGATTGGTTAATATTGGTTATAATGGCATTTGAATCCCACTCAGAGAAGCCTTTAATAAACACATTGCACGATTAGAAATTATAATATTTTCTAAGTCGGAGATTTTTAAAAGACATTAAGAATTTGATTTCAAATATACATAAAATATATTTTGTATTTTATGTATTCAACCCTGCCCCTTCTTTGACGTCCTTCTGAGTGTCTACCACGCTGGCCAAGTGCGGACTTCACATGGTTTTCGAAAACTTGCTAAGTTCTCTCAAACATGCAGCTTTCCTCACGATGTTTTCCTTCACCGTAAGACAAAATATGGTAATTATGTTGGACTTGAACCTGCTTCACTCGGTTTCCCTAGCGAGCGCATTACCACTGAGCTAACAATGCTGTTTTAATATATTGTTTTTATCTTTTTTTTCTATTATTACTTCTTTTTTAGGAAAGCGACATAAACGGGATGTATTACTTATTCGCAGTGGCGACTGTTCTACATATTTTTCTACCTTGCTATATTATATCCGACGTTACACATAATGTGAGTTGCTGTTATAACCTAGTCAAGTTAGCATTGAACCTTAAAAAAAATCTAAGACAAAATTTTATTTCACCAGCCTTTTGGGTCAATGGGAGTGTAAATTTGAAACCGTGACCAAATTCGAGCGATGCGTGATATTGATTTTAAGCCGCTATATTAATTTTAAGGGGGAATCGTTTTTCCTCAATACTTCAGCTATTTTCAACTTTACGAGAAAAATTATAAGGACTAAAGTCGTTCTTTATTCAATTTTCTATATTTTATTTTAAGCTTATTTTCTCGTGCAGTCGATATTTTCTAGGTTAAGAGAGAAAAACGGGGGTTAATGTAATTATTTAATTAATTATCTCACTTATCATCGACTTTAGGGCCTAAATGTACAGGAATAAATTTGTATGGAATTAAAATTTCTACAATTTTTAATTTAAAGGTTGGTGAAATAAAATTTTTGTTCTAGAATTTTTTCGGGGTTAAGCCATTATTTTCCACAACCAGACTGGGCTATTAGGTCTTTTTATTATTGAGTATAAGCTCATAGCTTTTATATATCATTAATATATTATTAGATAGATATTACATTATTATTAATTAGGATTAACAAGTGTTTGTTTACTTTATTTAAAGATGGTTTTTTATTTTGTGCACATATTAATCGGAAAAAATATTTTCTTGGAGAGTATGTCAAATATTTACTCGTAGATAGTAGTACTAGTATTATTTTAGTCTTAACCGTAAATTTTTCCGGGATAAAAAGTCCCCTTGTGCTATTCCAGACTATAATCTATCTCTATGCCAAATTTCATTCAGATCATTTTAGCCATTCTGAAGTAATTGAGTAACAAACATCCATACACCCAAACTTTCGCATTTATATAGTAGTAAGATTATAATTGCAACGCGCCTTTTTATATGCGTGTGTGATTGTATGAGTGTGTGGGTGTGTGTGTATGTTTGTTGACTCTGAAACAGCTGAATAGATTTGACTGAAACTTTGTGTATGATCCGGAGTATGAAATAGGCTACTCTGTGACATTTCGGTCCCTAGTATTAGTATAAAAGCTTTATTAATTTTCATATGATAGATTATTTGGAAAACCGTCGTCGTTCGTCATCGACATCGTGATGAAGATAATTTTTTTTTATAATCTACAGTTTGCTCAGTGTAAAAGATATTAAAGAAAATCAACATAATGTCTACATACACACGAAAATTGAGCATTCCAACACTTTCCAGCCCCGATAATAGAACCTAGATTTTCAAAAAAAATAAGGAATATAGAGCACTGCTTACAATTTATAGAAAAATGTAAACGAAATAGAACATCAAAATAAATTCTCTTACACTTTAAACTAATGTGGTGGAAAACTTAAATAACGGATATTTTGAATTTCTTAGGCTGCTGAAGTGGCAAATATAGCTTACAACTGTTCCTGGGAATCTGTCCAAGACATGGATATACGGAAATCAATCTGCATGATTATAACTAAAGCTCAGATACCAATTCACCTGAGGGCTTTAGATATGCTCACTTTTAATATGGAGATGTTTGTATCGGTGAGTTTTATTACTACTATTACGTTCGATTTGTAATGAAAATTTTCTAGGACAATAGACATGAACAAATACCTTTTATATCATATTATTTATATAAGACTACTTTAGTAAATGTGGGAGTTTGTATGTGTGAGACTTTAAAGACGTCTCCCGTCCTTTAATACATGATTAGAAATTTAAATTGTTTACATTTTTTGTATGTTTTTTACAGATTTTGCAAACTGCCTACTCAATGTACACTCTACTGAGATCATAGACACCTGCACTGCATTAAAACCAAAATGCATCTTTATTACCTTTAGTTAAAAAACTAACTTCATCACCGTATGGGAGACATCCTACCATTTTATTTGTAGGACGATTTGATTATTCAATTATGCATATTTTATATTATAAATATTATGAAAGTCAGCCGGTTATTAATAAATATTAAGACGTTGTAATTTTAACAAGTTCAGACAGTTGGACAATTTGATCCAAACTATCTGTACTGTAAGACAACATTTGTTTCTTGTTTTATGTTGGATTATCTCAAGGCTAAGTCGTTAAACAACCTGTTAGTAATACATTTTAGGCAATCACCATTTCGACACGTTGCGTATCAATCCAAAATTGTATCTACCACAATCAAACTTTCATAGAAAAAAAAGTTGGGAGTCTCGTCAAAATGAAGCCTGTTGAGGACATGACTATAAAAGTTAAGTTGAAAGTAAAAAAAAAACGAATAAATAAAAAATAATAATTGCTGTATTTATTGTAGTAATATAATTTCTTTCAATATATTCAGTTAAATCAATTGTATTTAAATATCAGTAAGAATTTTTTGAGTCATGAAAGGTCTTTCTTTTACCTTAGAAAACTGAGCTAAAAAATTACTTTAAGAAATTTTAATTCAGTCAGGTACATTTTCACTAGGCACGGGTACTGGACTTAACTAAGTCTGAAAAAATATTTCAAGAAGTATTTTTTCATTAGGTTCTAACTCAGTCATATATATTTAGTCATATAAGATAGACTTAGTCATACATAATAACTATATTTTCACTAGGTTCAGACTCAGTCGTATATAGATTTTCATTAGGTTCAGACTCAGTCGTAAATAGATTTTCATTAGGTTCAGACTCAGTCGTATATAGATTTTCACTAGGTTCAGACTCAGTCGTATATAGATTGTCACTTGGTTCAGACTCTGCCGTATATGGATTTTCACTAGGTTCAGACTCAGTCGTATATAGATTTTCACTATGTTCAGACTCAGTCGTATATAGATTTTCACTGTGTTCAGACTCAGTCGTATATAGATTTTCACTATGTTCAGACTCAGTCGTATATAGACTTTTTCTAGATTCAGAGTCAGTCGTATATAGGTTTTCCGTAGTGTTTTCTTTTGACACAAATTTTACATCTTTTTCACAGATAAAAACATTCTTTTTTAAGCACGGTTCATCATTTAAAAGGCCATTTCTGTGAATTGAGCCACAATATTCATTATTGTCTGCATTATTTGGTTCTCCTCTATTCCACGAAGAATATCCAGAATCTTGTAAACGTTCGCCTGAAATGGTATATAGATTTATAAAAAGACTTAAAGATTTAATTTCAATGTACAGTTTTTTCTATAATTCTCACATTTATTTATGTATTTGCTTGCTTTACTCATGATTTCGAAATTCCAATATAGTAAAAAGTGTAACTGAACACATTAACTGAGGATAAAAATCATTAATAAAATAAAACCATTCATAAAAACTCTTTGCAAAAAGTAACCATACAAATAATATTATGAAACAAAATATAAATATAAATTACTTACCATGAATTGTATACCATTCTCTGTTATGTTCCCAATCAATCATACCAATATTCATGACATTCGGATGGTCAGCGTAGATCGTGTTACTGGGGTGATTGGCAAAAATATCTGTTAAGATTTGTGACTCAGCATAACTATTGATTATCGCCAAGTATGCTTGCTCTGCAAAACAAGTTTCGAATCCTTCGACCCACGACCTTGCTTCAGCGTGGAACTTGTAGCAATTGCCAGTTCTGTTGTCCAGTTGATAAGCTGTGAAGAAATAGAGGTCAAAATATGCAATTCTTATTTTGGAAAAAGATTCATGTATTTACAAGTTGGTTTGAGTACTGAGGAAAACATTTTCATAGCTAATAAAAGTGCATAATATATCTTGCGAATGTTTTGGAGACTGTTTCGCTTTTTTAAGTATTTTATAATTAATTTCTTATTGATTGTTAGAAATACCTGTATCAGTAGTTCCACAGGCTGTAAGTTCCCTACTAACATTTTTACTTTTGTAGCAAATATACGGAAACCTTTCTTGACATCCGACGTTTATCACATATCCAGCCTCCATAACTGCGCAGGATCGGTAGTCACTGTTCTCCATTTGACTAATATTTAAATGATCTTCTAAATTTTCTAATGATATTCCTGAAAAGATATTTTGTTTTATTTTTTTATTCTTTTATATATTTATATAGGAAGCCAGCATAGTATGTATGTATATAGTGCTTTTTATCTTTCATACATAATTACGTATAGATCAAGACATGCGGTAGCGTGTCCAGTCAAGTTCAAGCCAAGTGAACTCGCGGCGCAGCACCGTGTGTATATTTTACACGAACCATTTGAAGCCACTTTTCACCTCGTAATAACTCATAATATATTAAACATAAACTCATGACATTTGGTTCATTTATTAAATCCCTTAGATTAACTAGAATCTCCAATTTTATAAATACAGCCTAAACTATTATTGAAATATTAACGTCTAAATATTGGCATTTTTATCACTGACTGACTGACATATAATGGGAAATGAAATAATGGGAAAAATCCGAAAACAGTAAATTTTTATTAACACCTTGCGCCTTCCAAACATAATAGCAATAGCTTAACACACCTAGTGCCTTGTGAAATATAATAACAATCGCAATCACAGTAACAACAAAACTTTTTCTTAATCAGCAGAAAAGGTTCCAAGATGATTAAATAACATTTTCCTATTCCACTAACGAATAGTCGTAAAATAATGAAAAAAAGTTTGAATTTACATGTCACTTGTGAATTGTGAATAATAATAGTTTCTTTACAAAAAGTCATGATATCCCATCAAAAACATAAATGTGAAAATGGGAGCCAATTTCAATATTAAGAATAAGCTTGGTTGTCAACATCACCGACAAAAGAATTGAGATCTAAATGGGTTCTGTAGATAATCCTGAAATTTTTTCATAAGTATATACAAAATTCCAAAATAAATTTAAAATACAATTTAATGTTTTTTTTTTGCTACAAAAGTGTTAGCTATTTAAAAATAGAACTTCTTAAATTTGGACAGTCGAATTATTTACACAGAGTAGATAACTTAGGATAAATTGAAGGACATGATTTGACTTGGCTGGTTTTTACCAGTAAGGCAAGTTTTTAGAAGAGTGAGACATGTTGACCTTACAATATAAAAACAGTAAGTTGCATATAACATAAAGGAGATATAAGTGATAAACCGAATATAAGATAACTTGTATGTAAAAACATAAAAACATAGCATACCTTCAATCGAATGCCATATTTGACTAGAAAACGTTGCGTGTATTCCGACGTACAACCGATCAATGCCGTAGGCTTTCGAGTAAGTATCCAATGCATCTTTGAGCGTTTCATCCAATGGCGATGCCAAAATTGCACCTATAATTTAAAAAAAAAAAACAAAATATTATTTACTTTAATAAAATAAAAATCTAAAACTCAAGATTTTAAGTAGGATAAATATAACTGCATTTTCTAGTCTCATAGAAGTTCAAAAAGTCAATAATTTCTTTGTTATTAAACTTTTTTTTGTGTAATAAATGTGTGTTTATATTAAACAATGAAACGATTTAATTTACCTTCCATATTGCATACTTTCCGTGCTTGATGCCAACCTGTCTTCAAGTTGTGGAGTTTTAACCAAACCTTTGCGTCTTCATTGTATTGATAATCCAAATGTAAAAATTTGGCCTCTGCAAAAATATTTTTTCCAGATATATTATTCTTTTATATTTTATCAATTTTTATTTATAAGTATAAGTTTTTCACCAAAAAATCAGCGTCTAATTTGTCTTCAATTTAATATATTTAATTTTATTTTTAATCCTACGTATTAAACTAAATACTAAATGATAAGCACTAACCCACAAAGTAGAGAGCGCAAATCAAAATAATATACTGTAAGAGCTCCATGAGATGTTATTTTCTTTGAAGAACTATCGTACAACTAAGTGTGGTGATATATTTCAAAGTTTATATAAATGTTAATATTGCAATATTCTAATTAAACAAAATTTATACAAACTAATTATTATCGGACGTATGTAAGCTCACTTCTTGACCTGCCTATCAATGCATATCTATAAAAAGAAAAATGAAATGCTGTTCGTTGGTAAAGCAACTTTGAGAACGGCTAGACCGATTTGGCTACAGTTTTCTTAAAATGTTCGTTATAGTCCGAATGAGATTTAAAGGGAAAGTTGCCCAGAATTGGGAAATTTGGGAAAAACTCTAAATGCTTTTCACCCAAACATTTGAGCCTAGATTTTCTAAAACAATGCGGTATATAGAGCATTATTTCCAGTTAATAGAAAAATATAAACAAAATTGAACATGAAAATAAAAATATAACAAAAAGCTAAATGAAGCTGGCGACTCATTGGCATAATCTTTCGGTAAGTCTGTACGGTAGTAGCTTCGATAGAAGCGCCTTATACCAGACCCAACCGAAGGCCTTTGCGATATAGAGGCTAAATGCTAATATTTACTAAATGCTCCCAATCCCTCCAAAGGGCCTCCCCCCTAATCTCAATAGCAGCTGCCCAACGGTGAGTTAGATATACTAGAGGATCACCTGTACTATGATAATGTTAAAAACCGTATTGTCCATCATTAACGAGCTGGTTCTCTTCTAGGAAAGCAAGGAACCTCGTGTTAATGACGGGTTCCATTACCTTTGGGAGTATAGAGGTTATCACAATAGGTGGATGGGTCTGTACGCTCACTACTTGGGAATAGGGTGAACGACGATAACCTTCTAAGAAGACGAAACTTAAAAGGAGTAGGATAGAGTGAACAGGCGGGTTAAGACCGGTGTTAACTCTGGAGCCCACGTTTTAAGCACAATAGCTGGAATACCGTCAGACCGGCTGGACGTCTTGACATCTAGGGAGATAAGTGCTTGACGCACTTCACGTTGCGTAAAGTACATTATTGGAATCACGTTAGCACACCGCGAGATAGTAGGCGGCGTTGGTCCCTCGTCATCAAGAGTTGTGTTCGAGAGATCTGCCTCCTGTTTTGCAGAATGCACGCGGGTGCATGCTGCTGGTGCTATCCGGTTTACGCAGCGATGGTAGAGATGGTCGATATGGGTAGGCTGCGGAAAATTCGCGTAAGCCATTCCAATCTGCCAACTTATAGTGCTATATTCATCGCACCGACAACGTAACCCGAGCGTGCATCAAAATCTAAAATGACCGATTTTGATAAAACATGTCTAATTATCATATGCACTTTCATTTGATACTACACTTGGGTATATTTGAAAATATTCGATTTTTCAAACCCACTTTCATCTCCTATATCTAGTAAATGGCTGCACCGATTTTGAAATAACATATCTAAGAACCATCGCCAAGAAACTAGCTTTCAAATGAAAAAAAAAACGCATCCAAATTGGTTCATTCGCTTAAGAGCTACGATGTCACAAACAGATACACACATACACAGCGGTCAAACTTATAATACCCCTCTTTTTGCATCGAGTTGTTAAAAAGAGATTAGAAATCATTATATCATTTTTATTTTCTATGTTGTTTTTATTAAGATCTACATATTTTTACGACCTAGGTATATTTTCAGTTATTCATAATTGTATGTAAGCATAAATAACGTATCTATTTAAATTTACTTCAAAACTTTTTGACCTGTCTATCAATTCATTTATAGAACAAAATGAAATGCTGTTCGTAAGTAAAGGAAACTTTGAGAACGCTTATACCGATTTGGCTAATTTTTTTGTTATTTCCGTAATAGTTATTACGAGATTTATAAGGAAAATTTACCCGAAATTAAGGTATTTGGGAAAAACTGAAAGTGCTCCTTTCTATAAGATTTTTGCATGAAATAGAATAAGAATGTTTATCAATCACACATACACACATACGCGGAAAATAGCGGAAGAATTGTTTGTGCAGTCTATATGTAATTTTCGCACCATCAGGTTTTATACAGTGGAGACTGCGCGGACGAGATAGCAGCAAAAAGCTAGTTTTGTATTGTTTCTGTATCAATTTAATATATTATAGGAATTGCGATTATGTGTAGCGAGACATTGCTGTATCTTGTGTGACCTT
The DNA here is from genome assembly GCA_951806755.1 of Brenthis hecate. Taxonomy (NCBI): domain Eukaryota; kingdom Metazoa; phylum Arthropoda; class Insecta; order Lepidoptera; family Nymphalidae; genus Brenthis; species Brenthis hecate. The sequence goes on along the minus strand of OX638275.1, from coordinate 6,507,775 downwards.
TTTATCAATAAAACCAAGGTATTATTTGAGAAAAATGTACTAAGTATGAGATAATAAATATTTTATTGTACGTCAGCAACATTAGACTATTTTATGATATTCTATAAAATAAGACCTATAACCATTTTGACCTGATCTAGTACTTGAACCCTGTCATACATACCAGCCAAGAGACCAACGAGGCAGCTTATACTAGAATATAAACGTGATAAAGAAACTTGATGACATCATAATTTATGGTCTTTAGAAGTAGATTTGATAATGGAACCTAGACTCGGTGACTAGAACTCATGAAAGTCTTAATGTAAGACTGTTCCAATTGTACCATCGGCTCGAGACTATATCAGAGCTAAAGGTATAGTCGGAAAAACAACTCGTGCGTATGATGCTGAAAAATTTCATACTAAACTAAATTATACTTTTATGTGACACACTACTACACTACACAACTGATGTTATGTTAATAAACAAAGCGATAGTTTAAAAATGTCAATGTCTGCTTTTTCTTCTGAAATGAAATTATACAGTTGTATGATTCTATTTAAGGGTGCATTAAGGACTCAATTTGTTCTAGAAATTTTGCATACTAATGTTTGTTTAGAGCTAGAAATAGAGTTTCTAGGGATTGCTAGTTTTATTTTTTGTACTAAATCAGGGCAGTCAATATCTTCATTTATAATTTTACTCAAAAAAGAAAGATCCAAAATATGTATCCAATAGTATGATATAGATTAGATGCGTGATTGGTTTTACTTAATTTAAGTCTCAAATAAGTCTAATAGGTTTTCAATGAATAATAGCATACCCTCAATCGAATGTCAAATTTGACTAGAAATCGTTGCGTGTATTCCGACGTACAGCCGATCAATGCCGTAGGCTTTTGTGTAATTGCCTAACACATCTTTTAGCGTTTCATCCAATGGCGATGCCATAATTGCACCTATAATTAAAAAAAACAACATTATTTGCTTTAATAAAATAAACATTTGAAAGTCAAGATTTTAAGTAGAATAAAGATAACTGCATTTCGTCTCATTGTAGTTCAAAAATGAATAATCTCCATCGATCATAAAATACTAGATATAAAATCCTATTCAAAAGTTCTCTTAAAACTGTCACCAATTGTGTTTAGGTAATTATTCCAGTTGAAATAAATATACAACAATGTAAATTAAACCTTAACTGCAATGGTTAAAGTTGTTTTCACAAAATAAAATTTAGTCAAATCGCGCTCAAATGATCAAATGAGCGCTTATTCGATGAGGACATTTTTTGTCGCTGATTGTGTATCTAGTACTTTTTTGATCGATGATAATCTCCTAATGTATTATAATGTATAGTAATGTATTGTAATGCCTGTGACTCGTCTAAACATAGTTAGTAATTCTTTTTATGGACAATGTATACGCTTGTACAACAGGATCCCAGAAAATGTTCAAAAGGCTTCTATCGCCAAACTCAAAAAAATTGTTAAAGAACGTTTGTGTGCTAAAGGCTATTATACAATAAATGATTTTATAGAAGATGGCACACCTTGGGAATGAAATGATCGCCTCCAGGCTACTTCAAATTGATAGAAATATTGTAAATTATAATTTTACTTTAAAAAAAGATAACGAACTAATATTAGTCCTGTTGAGTTTCTTTTGCCAGTTCTTCTCAGGTCTGAGGCTTCTTCTTTCCGAACTGGTAGTAGACTCATGACGTTCAGTTAAAAATTGTAATAATTTAATGCCGAATAAAATATTTCGAATTTGAATTTTGAATGATTTAACGCTTCAACGGTCGCGAACATGCCGGCATGGCAGTTAACAATTGATTTCCCGGAAACTAAACACGGAGGCGACTTACCTTCCCCATTTCATATTTTCCGTGCTTGATGCCAACCTGACCTTATTTTGTGGAGTTTTAACCAAACCTTTGCGTCTTCATCGTATTTATAATCCAGATGTAATAATTTGGCCTCTGCAAAAATAACATTTCCAGATATATTATTCTTTTATATTTTATCAATCAAAAAAATCGGCGTCTAATTTGTTTTCAGTTTAACATATTTAATTTAATTTCTAATCCTACGTATTAAACTAAATAAATGCTAAGCACTTACCCACAAAGTAGAGAGCGCAAATCAAAATAATATACTGTAACTTAAAACTATAAAATAAGTAAAGTTGAAAGTAAAAAAAAACTGAATTAATGAAAAATAATTATTCATGTATTTATTGTGGTTATGTAATTTATGTCATTAAAATTATTCTAATGTTACAATAGTCAATACTTTTTCAATAGGAGTTAAATCAGTTGTATTTAAATATCAATAAAGAATTTGTGAGTCGTATAAGGTCTTGCACTATTTACTATAAAATCAACTACAATAAGTAGTTTTTGTGTAAAACTGAGCTCAGAAAGTGTTTCAGGAAATGTTAATTCAGACTGTACATTTTACTAAATATGGGCACTGGAATTAGTCTGTAAAAATCTTTCAATAAGCATTTTTTCATTAGATTTCCAACTCAGTCGTATATAAATTTTGACTTGGTTCAGACTCAGTCGTATATAGATTTTGACTTGGTTCAGACTCAGTCGTATATAGGTTTTCCCTAGATTCTGAGTCAGTCGTATATAGATTTTCAGTAGAGTCTTCCTTTTGCACAAGTATTACATCTTTTTCACAGATAAAAACATTCCGTTTTGAACACGGTTCATCATTTAAATGGCCATTTCTGAAAATGGTGCCACAATATTCATTACCGTCCGCATTACTTGGTTCTCCCATACTCCACGAGGAATAACCAGCATCTTTTATACGTTCACCTGAAAAGGATTATATATTTGTAAAAAGGTTTAGAGATTTAATTTCAATGAACATTTTTTTTTAATAATTCTCATATTTATTTATGTATTTGCTAGCTTTACTCATGATTTACAAAATTCCAATATAGTAAAAAGTGTTAATTAACCACATTGTCTGAAGATCTCAATCTTTAACAACTCTTTGCGTAACCAACAACCAACCAAATAAGTAATATTATGAAACAGAGTACAAAATCCCATGTACTCGTATATTACTTACCATGAATCGTATACCAATCTCTGTTATGTTGCCAATCAATGATACCAATACTCATGGTATTTGGATGGTCAGCATGAATAGTGAAACTAGGATGAGTTGCAAAAATATCTGCTAAGATTCGTGCCTCAGCATAACTATTGATTATCGCCAAGTATGCTTGCTCTGCAAAACAAATTTCGTATGCTTCAACCCACGACTTTGCTTCAGCGTGGAATTTGTAGCAGTTGCCAGTTCTCATGTCCAATTGATAAGCTGTGAAGAAATAGAGATCAATTATGCAATAGTCATTTTGGAACTTTTCATAACCCATTTCTTATTGATTGTTGGAAATACCTGTATCAGTAGTTCCACAGGATGCAAGTTCCCTACTAACATTGTCACTTTTGTAGCAAATATACGGAAACATTTCTTGACATCCGACGTTTATTACAGATCCACCCCTCATGACTGCGCAGGATCGGTAGCCACTCTCTATTTGACTAATATTTAAATGATTTGCTAAATTCTCTAATGGTATTCCTGAAATGACATTTTAATATGTAGCTATTAGTATGTATATACATATAATATGTATTATGTTTTGACACTGCCTCTGTCCCCATTCTCGTACAAAAGTTAGAAAATATTGGCATCAGAGGGACCCCTCTTTTACTTCTTAAAGATTATTTATGTAATCGTAAGCAGAAAGTAAAAATTGGACAACTGTTGAGCGAAGATTCATACATAACTTATGGCGTCCCACAAGGCAGCGTTTTGGGCCCGACTTTGTTTCTAATTTATATTAACGACTTGTGTACCTTAAACATATACGGGGCCAGGATCTTTGCCTAAGCTGATGATACGGCTATAGTATTTAATGGGCCTACGTGGGATACTGTTCATGAAGCTGCAGATTGAGGACTCCGTGAAGTTGCCTGTTGGCTAAGAGCAAACCTGCTTTCGCTTAACACTGAGAAGACAAATTACATTTGCTTTTTAAAAAATATCCGATCACAACCTTCGTGTAACTTTACTATTCAGATCCATTCCTGCAAAAGCACTACTTATCAAAACTGTAGTTGTCCGATAATTAACAAAGTAGCCGCGAAAATAAATATCTAGGTATTATAGTTGACCAAAGACTTTCGTGGCACTCACATTTTGAATTAGTTACTTCCAGAGTCAGAAAATTAATATGGATTTTCAGGAATTTAAGATATTCAGCTTCGAAAATACTATTAACTAAAATATATGTCGCATTAGCCCAGTCAGTGTTGTGTTACTGTATATCAGTGTGGGGTGGAGCCCCTAAAGTGAAATTTCTGGAAGTGGAAAGAGCACACAGGTCACTACTCAAAGTGATGTTCTTCAAATCATACACATATCCTACTAATGAACTATACTCAGAAAGCAACATTCTATCCGTTAGACAATATAAAAATTTGGTTATTGATTCTAACATAGTAGATAAAAGAAGAAATCGTGGTGTTCTTATGCTGCCTAGGATCAAAACAGTTTTCGCTGCACGTCAGTACAAAATTCAGTCAGCACGCTTATATAATAAAATAAATAAAACTAAAGAAATCTATCCTTTGAGTTATCACCACTGTAAATCAGTCTTAACTAATTGGATCAAGTCGCATATATATGAGGATACAGAAAAGCTTTTGGAATCAATCTCCTGAATATGAAACACACACACATACACACACACACACACACACTCACAAACACACACAGAGACACACACTCACACACTATTTTACTAACAAATAATGTAAAACTTAATTTGCTATAACAAGTTACTTTTGATGTGGCTATGGAAGAGCGAGATTGTCTGTCACAGGTGTTTTTTACACTTAAAAGGCGATCTCAACCTTATTTGTAATTTGTAAACATTTTGTTAATGAATAAAATATTTTTATTTTTTTATTTTATTTTATGTATAGTACTAGCGGCTTACCCTCACTTCGCTCGCATCCTAGGGACGATTTAAATAGTTACGAATAGATGATATTGCGAGTGAATCTAAAAAAGACTTATGCTATTGCAGATTGCTTTATTAAGACCTAAAATTTTTTAGTACATTTTTTTGATGAATCTCTTAAGGTTTAGTCAGCGTTAGACATGTTTTCTAAGGACGACTCGATAGAACCAGTTATTATGTTTCCCCTTGGGAATAAAAGATTTTCCTGTACTAAAAGGTATCCTACATATTGACCCGAATAATAAGTTATCTCTACATAAAATTTAGTTCAAATCGGTTCAGTATTTTTTGTGTGAAACGCACACACACAAACAAACAAACAGATATAAAACAACATTTTTAATAACTATTGTTTTGGGGTCTATATTCTGTATATAATATGTACAGTTATAGTTTTACTTTTACATAATTTTAATCTCAAATAAGTCTAACAAGGTTTTCAATGAATAAAATATACCTTCAATAGAATGCCATATTTGACTAGAAATCGTTGCGTGTATTCCGACGTACAACTGATCAATATCGTAGGTTTCTGAGTAAGTATCCAATGCATCTTTTAGCGTTTCATTCAAAGGCGATGCCAAAATTGCACCTATAATAATTAAAATACAAAATTATACTTTCTTACATTTAGCTACGATAGCTTTATTAAAAAAAAACCATATTCCAGATATGCGATTTTTTTAATAAAGCAATCTTATCGGAATTTTAGTTCAAAATTCAAATAGTCATTTTTCTCCTAATGTAATATATTTTTCATTTTTAGATTTCATTTTTCAGTAAAGAATATAAACGATTAAATGATTTAACTTACCTTCCATATTGCATACTTTCCGTGCTTGATGCCAATCTGTCTTTATATTGTGGAGTTTTAACCAAACCTTCGCGTTCTCATCGTATTGATAATTCAGATGTATGGCCTCTGCAAAAATAACATTTCCAAATAGTTATTTCTTCATATTTTATTAATCTTTATTTATAAGTACCATAAAGTCCTGAACCCAGTAGTCAGCCTATTAACCGACACCACTTTTTTTTTAATTATACGAAGTCAATAATCTATACATATAATAAAATTCTGACTGTGTCGAATCTGTACATTAAATATTTTTTGGAAAGTCTTATTGAAATAATCATTATTATCGATACAGAAGCCGAACCTATAGTCAACATATAGGATACTTTTTACTGCGGGAAAATATCTCATCTTTGTGAAATCTATACTAAATCTTAGTAATATGTTAAGTGATTAATATTTGAACTGGTTAGGAACGTACATATGTACATATACCACAAAAAATGTCTAATATAAGTTTCTTCATTATTTAAAGCTTTATTAATCAGTATTACCGATTATTGTCTAAAAAATTTGTAAGTTCTTTTTCATATCTTAATGTTATTCTTCTGGTACTTGCTTTTTGCAAAGCTCTGTTAACAAATAAAGAATAAACAAAATATTTTCAACATGAACATTATAAACTCTGCTGGCTTCTTAAATTTTCATGCCATTTCTTAAAGCATCTAAAGTTTGTGTCAGTTTATCTTCTGAATATTGCAATATTGGCCTGGAAAGAGATATGACTAAAATCTGAAAATAAATAAAGCGATTTTACATGCAAAAAACGTTTTAATTAAAAGATAAAACCAAAATAGAAAATTAGTAAAAAACCATATCTCAGGGCTGACTACTAGTTTTTAGCAACCAATGCTCAACCACAGGTAATGTTGCCATTGTTAAGGTGACTGACTACTGGAGTTTTGGTAAAATTTTGTATGACATGTTTGATTTAAAGTAAAGAGTTATTAAATAGCTATTTATTGATATAAGAATACCTAAAACTAAAAATTTTGCTGAAAACCAGTTGTCAGTCAGTGATGGATGACTTCTGAAAAATCATGTTATGCCAATATTTACGTAAATTGTTTGATTGTTCTTTGAGTTTTGAATACATATAACCATTATTTAATAATGAGACTAATTACATAAGATGGTTTATATCTAAATTAGTCACATAAATTACATATTATTTACAAAAATATTATAAAAGATTGAAATTAGTATCTGTTTTGCAACCACAAAAGGTTAGGAAAAAAATGGCGGCTGCCACGCACGCTGCCTTGTTCGGTGACAATGTCGAAATGGACTCTTTCTCTTTGTACTGACTACTCACGCTAACTTGTGCATTTTTAATTTACCAATGACGAGGCTCTGAGCCGAGTAGGTATAATTTGATTGCCTTAAATTCTACCGTTATTCCTATACATTTCAAGCAAGATAAGGCTGAGCGTTGATGTGTGGCTGAGTTCTGGGGTCGCTACCCTACTTTTAACCAAACGATCAGCGTTTAATTTATTCTTTTACTTTTTATTTAATTTATAAACCTCTATTAAACTATAAGTAATAAATGCTAAACACTTACCCACAAAGTAGAGAGTGCAAATCGAAATAATATACTGTAAGAACTCCATGAGATGTTATTTTCTTTGGGGAACTATCGTACAACTAAGTGTGGTGACATATTAGAAACTTTATATACATGATGAAATGTTATTTTAGTAATGATGAAGTCAAAATAGAATTTACTACCGTATATAAGCTGACTTCTTGACCTGTCTGTCAATTCCTATCTATAGAATAAAATGAAATGCTGTTCGTAAGGGGTTGGTAAACGAAACTTTGAGAACTTGGTTATACCGATTTGGCTACATTTTTTTTTATTTTCGTAAAAGTCATCACGAGATTTATAGGGAAAATTTGCCCGGAATAGAGGAATTTGGGAAAAACTGAAAGTGCTCCTTTCTATAAGATTTTGGCATGAAATAGATTAAGAATGTTTATCAATCACACATACAAACATCCACGGAAAATAGCGGAAGAATTGTTTGTGCAGTCTATAATTTTCGCACCATCAGGTCTTATGTAGTGGAGACAGCGCGGGCATGATAGCAGCAAAAAGCTTGTTTTGTAGTGTTTTTGTACCAATTTGATTATAGAAATAGCGATTGCGAGACATTGCTGTCTCTTGTGTGACCTTTTTATCAATAAAACTAAGGCATTATTTGAAAAAAATATACTAAGTATGAGATCTAAGAAATAATTATTGTACGTCAGCAACTTTAGACTATTTTATGATATTCTATAAAATAAGACTATAACCATTTTGACCTGACCTAGTACTTGAATCCTGCTATACATACCAGCCACTAGACCAACGAGGCAGCTTATACCAGTATATAAACGTGATAAAGAAACTTGATGACAATATAATTTATGGTCTTTAGAAGGACATTTGATAATGGAACCTAGACTCAGTGACTAGAACTCCTGAAGGTCTTAATGTAAGACTGTTCCAATTGTACCATCGGCTCGAGACTACAAGTATATCAGAGCTAAAGGTACATTCAGACAGACATCTTGTACGTTGGGACATAAACACACGTCAAGTAGTTCCATGGTAAGCTACGACGCTTTTGTTATGGATACCAGATAGTTGATACACTACTCATATATAACTTTAAATACATACATATTATAAATATATTATTACGTGAAGAGAAAACTTTGAACCCCTTTTTAAGCATATTGCATGTAGGGAGGAATATGAGCTTTGGCATAAACAAAGTTTATATAGAGAAGGACTACAGAAAGCCAATATTGACTATCTTTTACCCGCGAATCCGCTCGCGCATTTTATTTATATATAATTACTTCAATGCTAAAAGATTCATTAATATTATATGAGTACGTACATAATATAAAAGTGCGTACGTAATAACTGCGTTTATGGATCTCTGTTCACGACTTCTAAAATTGCAGTTCATGCCCATGTTTATTTAAGTTTCGTAGTTAAGTTGTTTTTAGGGCGGTAAACGGCGTTACATATAAATGATAATAATCTCATTGGTGTGAATGAAATTGGCCTTTTATTGAGACTTGTGTCTTTATTTTTAAATTTTATTTAATATATTTTAGTACTATTTATTAGATAAATTTTATGACGCCCCTATTTCCTGCCTCCTGATGCGGCTGCTTGTTTGCATCATAGTACCGCACGGCCCTGTTTATTTATATACTCTTTCAAGTATATTATTACACTTAGAAATTACTTTTCAAAAGGAAATAACGTATCATGGAGATTTTGCAGCATATTATTTTGATTTTTGCGATTTACTACGTGGGTGAGTTCTTTAAGTCTATCACCTACAGTAAAATAACATTGGATTCTTTTAATTAATAAAAATTATAATACTGTTGGATTAATAACTTTCAACAGTTGGAATATTCTTTTTTAGTTCAAAAATATTTAATTATCCGATACAAGTGAGTGAAATCAATACAAATTGTACATTAATGTTTCTTGCAGAAGCCAAGTATTTTAATTTGGATTATCAATATGATCAAGATGCGAAGGTTTGGTTTAAACTCCACAGAATAAAAACAACCTGGCATGAAGCACGCAAGATGTGTAATTTGGAAGGTACATACTCTTAAACTTTATTTAATTCAAAACAAAAATAAAAAAATATATTTTCAAAACGCGTTTATTACACGGTTTATCCGAATCTATTATCCAAAATGAGGTCATCCTCCACCCATCCACTTACTTGATGAAAAATAATAAATGTAATACATAATATATAAACAAATTTTCGCAGATGGGTTGCTTTACTAAATATGATCAAAGTATAAATATATTACACTAGTGACTCACAATCGCTTTGCTCGGGTTCATCTCTAGGTTGCTTTCCCATACAAACTTTTATTATCATTTTCACTTTCTTAAGGGATGATTTCCGGAATAAAATCTATCCTATGTTCTTCTCAGGGTCTTAAACTATCTTCTTAGCACATTTTATCTAAATCGTTTCAGTAGTTTCGGAGCCTATTCGGTACAAAAAAAAACAAACTTTAATTTTCAAAATCTGTGTTTTGTTTCAACTTAAAAGATAGGATTATTTTATCCCAATTATTTCCTTTTTTTATTGCAAAATTAACGATTTTCATATTATGTGTGCTACAGCAACATGTGGGTGTCTGCTAGTTTTAAATATAGTGAGAATAGAAATGCCATCGTGTGCTTCTCGCTGTTAGTTAGAGAAGGTTAAATCAATTGATTAAAAAGTACTAGATACACAATCAGCGACAAAAAATGTCTTCGCCGAATGAGCGCTCATTTGAACATTTGAGCACGCTTTTAATTTTTTTTCTGAAAATAACTTTAAGCATGCATTTAAGGTTTAATTTACATTATTGTATATTTATTTCACCTAGAATAATTATCTAAACATAATTAGTGACAGTTTTAAGAGAATTTTGCATGGGATTGTGTATCTAGTACTTTTTTGATCGATGTTTAAATGTTATTTTTCTATTATAGGTGCGAGTTTAGCATCACCTTCGGATGACACATTAAAACATTCGCTAAATAATTATATAAAATACTATGGTATTGATCGGATCCACATCGGAGTACACTCAACATTTTCCAGAAAAATATGGCAATCAATCGAAGGTTTTACTATACTTTTTACTATAGTTTTACTTAAACTACAGTTAAACATATTAAAAATAATCTCATAGAATGATAAAGTTTAATTTTTTAAGAAAATTTCGTAAATGTATATATCAAATCATATTTAAAGGAAGCCTATTACAAATGGATATGGATCATCCGGATGCTAGTCCATGGGACAACTCTGACCACTCCTGTGGAGTGTTGGAGGATGGATTTATGGTGAGCGGCAGTTGTTGGGGGAAGGCGCATCCTTATATCTGCTATAAACGTGATAACGGTGGTCCGGAATTAACATCATGTGGAACCTTTGATAAAGGTAATTACTTATTATAGGATAATACGAATTACTCGTATATGATACAACAACCTGTTTGTTCAATACCGACAGTGGGGCGTCGTGGCTGAGTACGTAAGCGATCTTGCGACGCCCCAATAAGTAGGTTCTTATGAGTTTTAGTGGGTAGTACTAGCTTTGTCGGTGAATCCCATATAATTACTTGTATGCATTGCAGGTGGTATGCGTAAATAAATGCATTTCCCAACGTTAAAAAAAGAAAATGGTGTTGCTGTTATATTTAAATTATTTTTTATAGATTACGTATTAGATTGGAGAACTGGTAGCTGTTATAAGTTCCATATTGAAGCAAAGACGTGGGTGGAGGCGTACAAAACTTGCTTTGCAGAGCAAGCGTACTTAGCAATAATTAATAATAAAGCTGAGGTATAAGTGCTAAAAGAAATTTTTGCAAGTCATAATCGTTACACTATTAAATCTGAAAATCCAGATGTCATGAGTATCGGTATTTTTGACTGGGAACATAACAGACAGTGGTATACGATTCATGGTGAGTTTATCTTGTTGTAAAAAAGCTTTAATTAGGTTTTGTTCTTTTACGAGGTTTCTTAAAGACTGTTTGTTTGTATGCCAAGTGCTAGATTGATAACATTTTTTCCTTACAAAAAATAGCACAAAAAAATTTGTTATGCACCGAATTATGAAGTCCATGTCTTTAGTATAAAACCCAGTGGAGCCCAGTGTTGAATAATTAAAATTAAATATATAGGTAAATAATAGTAATAACCTTTTTAGGTGAAAGTTTAAAAGATTCTGGATACGCTTCATGGCACAAAGGAGCGCTAAACAATACGTATACGGTTAGACGAAAAAATTGTGGCAACGTAAACCGTGAGGGCTATTTAAATGATGATTTTTGTGATGAAGAGCGTGCTTTTATCTGTGAAAAAGATGCAAGATTTATGCAAACAAATGCTTTTAAGTAATGATCCAATTCCTTGTGATATACAACTACATCACAATTAAGTGAGCCTATATACGACAACATCGAACCATATAATCTATACTTATATTATAAAGAGGTAAAGTTTGTGAGTTTGTGAGGTTGTAGAAGGTAATGTCTGGAACTACTGAACCGATTTAGATGAAATTTGGTAAAAAGACAATTCAAGACGCTAAGAAGGACATAGGATACTTTTTATTCCGGAATTCAACCTTTAAAGGGGTGAAAATTGGGATGAAAGTTTGTATGGGGAATCAACCTAGGAACAAACCAGAGGGAAGCGAGGGTGATTCGCTAGTACATTATATACGACTACATTACAACCAAGTGATAGTCTATATATGATTAAATCATAAGAATGTGACAATCTATATCACTGTATAAATTTTGGCTAGAAGCTAATAATCAATAAAAAATATAATAAAAAATGTAATCTATTATCCGCAATAAATACATAAATTATAAAGTTTTTTTTAATTTCATATTTTAGTTTTTAAATGTAGGTATTTCCTTTAGATAATTCAAAATTCTTAACCAATTCATAGACTCTCCATTAAGAAATATTTACTTCAATTGTCCTAAGATTAGCATTAGAAATATTTAAGTCATTGTTTTATATACCACCAAGAAGAACTAAATATGTTAGTAATTTATTAGAACAAAAAGAAATTTATTAAAAATTATTAGAGATTCATTTCCTTATAAAGGACTAACTGAGACATAATTAACTAAACATTATAATAAAGCTGTTACATCGAGCCTTCCGGTTACGGCTTCGGTCGCATATACAAATATATGCAATATATAATATGTACATATATATATATATATATATATATATATATATATATATATATATATATATATATATATATATATATATATATATATATATATATATATATATATATATATATATGTACATATTATGTCCACAGTCGACAGTTACTCCACAATATTAGGAAAATTTAAGTTATATTTTTCAATCTCGCCGATTGATAGTTTTAGCTGATTTAAATTTTGTTTGCTCTAAAGTAAAAAGCGTCCTACTGACCTGTTTAAACGTCTTCTTAGTTTTTGTGATGCGCGTACACATAGTGATGATAAACAAATAAAATATAGTAATCTGTTTCATTGACATTTATTTTAACCTAGAGATATCTTTTAATTTTTTTTTCTTTTAAAAACACACACAAACAGTTTATAGGACAATCATTAGTGCTTTATTACCTAGCTCTTACGCCTCTTGTACTTTCCCCTATATTTTGTATATTTTCTTTTCTTTTTTGGGTTTACCATAAAGGGCTTATTATTATTATTATCTAGACATTTTTTGGGAGATTTGGAAACTAGTAATTATATAGTGATCGTGCTCTTTCTGAATTTCTACTTAACTTCTTCGTATTTTTTGCCGCTCGCGTCGCCATATTGGAAAATAGTAGGTTTTAATAATAGCTTAAAGACCTTTGTCCAGCAGTCGAAGAAAACAGGCTGATTGTGAAATAGAGGTTATTTATTTCAAAATTATTAATGAACAGTTAATTTAATGTATAAGATGTATTTAGAACATTAGAACAAACAGGCATAATTAACTAGGGTTAATTAATGACTGCATGTAACTGGACTGCGACCACAATTTAACATGTCAAATTCAATCGTTTGATTAAATTATACTGTACAGAACTTACAGAACAAATCACATCTGAGGTTGCAGTAAACGTATAAACTGGCGGGAACTTTTATTTTCCCGGAAAAATTAACATATTTTCATTATTAAATTAACATTCTAAGTATTTCGTTACAAGAGTTTAAATTATTTAGTAGGTAAATATTGAGATCTAACGGTTGTCCTCATCTTTGTACTGAGATAGCAATTATTCAAATAAAATGGTGTAATAAATCAAAGTCCAAAAAATGAGTGAGAACAAAAAAAAACTAAATATAAGTGAAAATAAAGGGCAATAAATGTAATTTTTTGGTACCTCAAAATGCCGACCAAGCCTTCGATACCACAAAATTTTTTAGCTAAATAAATTTTTTTGTGGTAGTAATATTTTTAAAGTTTTGCTTTAGTGTAATAAAAACAAATGCAGTTTTTGTAATTTTTCTCAGAAATGAGATATTTTCCCGCGGTAAAAAGTATCCTATATGTTGACCCGGATAACCAGCTATCATCATACCAAATTTCATCAAAATCTGTCCAGTGGTTTTCTCGTGATGCGGTAACAGACAGACAGACAGACAGACAGACAGACAAAAATTCTAAAAACTATAGATTCGGACTCTGTATCGATAATAATGTCTATTTCAATTAGATTTTCCAAAAAATATTTAATGTACAGATTCGTCTTAGTTACAATTTTATTACATGTATAGATTTAGTATACATACTCGTATCTTATCAGTACTTAGCAAGGTCATCAAGTAAAAAGTCATATAAATCTTTTATTCCTAAACGTTATTTTTTTAATCATCAAACAGTATATTTTATAACATTGTCTTACTGTTATTCTCCTTTTTTATCTCCATTGTTTTGATAAAGCTCTCAATATAGAGGCCTATGTATACATATAATAAAATTCTGGCTAAGTCGAATTTGTACATAAATATTTTTTGGAAAATTTTATTGAAACAGTAATTATTATCGATACAGAAGCCGAATCTATAGCTTTTAGATTTATCGTCTTATCTATCTGTCTGGGAACGCATCACGAGAAACCACTAAAGAACAATAAATAAAAATATGTACTAACGAAAGTTATGAATATTTTCAGGCAACCCTATTTATACGATGAGTTAAAGTAATACAATAATTTTCGATTTGCAGTGAATTGAGCATTGAAGTGATGTCGTTTATAAATAGTGCATGTGCAAATCAAGGTCTGGTTTGTGCCACATTTTGTATTTATTTACATACATAAAATCATATATATGTATATATATATATATATATATATATATATATATATATATATATATATATATATATATAATCCATAACACAAGCCTCGTAGTTTACCATGGAACTAGATGGCGCTGTGTGTTAATGTCCCAACATTTATTTATTATTATTATAAAATTAAATTAATTATACATAAATATAATATAATTATAAATGAATACAATTTAGTTAAGTAATTTAAATAATTATTATATTGTGCTTTAAGTGTTAAATAATTTATTAGTTATAAGGAAATTTGTCTGGTAGAGAATAAAGGCTATTTTTATTTTTTATTTTTATTTACATTGTGCTTAACGATTTAAGAACGAAAAGTAAACAAAAACAAGCCTTTGATCTATAATAATCAGTTATAAATAATAGATAAATATAATAAATAAGTATATTGGGACTTTAACACACAGCACCATCTAGTTCCATGGTAAGCTACGAGGCTTGTGTTGTGGATACCAGATAGTTGATACACTACACATATATAACTTTAAATACATACATATTATAAATATAAACACCCATGACTGGAGTACAAACATTCGTGCTCATTACATAAATGAATGCTCCCAGCGGGACTCGAACCCGCGACCGCTGGCACAGCAAGTAGGGTCACTACAAACTGAGCCAAACGTGTCGTCAAATTAAATAAATATTCCCTTAAATTTTGTGTTCTTTAACACATTATAACTTTTTTAAAGATTTAAAAAAAGTAATATTCAGTATGAAATTAATTTAATAAATCCTACTAATATTATAAAGTTATAAGCACGAAAGTTTGTGAGGATGCATGTATGTTAATTACTCTTTAACACAAAAACTACTGAACGAGATGGCGTAAGTATGGTTGTATACACAAATCTTTAGTTGCAAAGTTAAATTAATATATTAGTGATATGTTGTTACATGATTGTTGCTTACAGATAAATTATATTTAGTATCGTTATCAGTACTGAGCAAGGCTGAGTTCGAGTGGGCACAAAGACAATTTTATATACAGCTTATTCAGATATGTTGTTTTAATTTTTTAACTTTTTTGTATGTCTTATCGACTAAATCTTCTACATCGGGTGAGATCTTTTTATTTCATTACTTCCTGTAATTATGTTATTATTTATAGTTTTCATTTTACTCGAAACGGGAATCGAGTGAAGCGGGTTCAAATTCCGGGAATTGCACCTCTGATATTTTCATGTGCGAATAATTTCCAACATGATTACCACTTGTCTTACGGAAACCTGCATGTTTGAGAGAACTTATGAGTTTTCGCAAGACATGAGATTCAAGTCCGCCTACCCGCACTTTGCTAATATGGTGAGCTATGTCTTGATCCCCTACGTATTGAAGGGAGGCCTGTAGTCTGTATTGGGAGGTAAAAGGCTGATTACAATGCTTCATTTGTATCTCTTAAAACCCAAACGGATTTTTTGATTCATGGTTAATACCATAATATTTCTATTTGCAGAGAATTGAGCATTGAAGTGATGTCGTGTGTAAGTGCATGTGCAAATCAAGGTCCAGTTGGTTCCATCTTCGCCAATCTAATCACTCATTTGCTTACTACTCAGTGTCTCATCACAGAACCTTGGCCACAGGACCACAGTCATCTCGTTAAAGGTATGGTGTAAGATACAGACGAACAGTTGAACTCTAAATTATATCATGCAAACTTAAATAAGATTTTACCTAGGCAGAATAGTTTTTGTATAAAGTTTCCCAATTATTTTGACTTTAAATAATTTTATTCATTTTTGCCTCTGCCTCGTTGGTCTAATGATCCGAAGATCCGAAGTTCGATGCTCTGTTAAGGTCAAGTATAATATAAGAGTTGGAGTACGCCTGAACATCCACCAATCGACGAATAATTTTTAAGCATTTTTCTTGATTTCGTAAATGCTTCTGTTTTGCGACTCCACTTTCGTATATTTTCTTATTATATAAATCATTAATATAACATAATGCCCGAATTAGTAACGTCTACTCTGTTTTCAAAGTTAATGTTTATATTGTCTTTCCAAATATTTGCAACGGACTGTATACATAGCGGAACAAACAAAAGAGATATGGAGGAAATGTATCTTAAATGTAGGTAGATATCAAGTTTTTGTTAGAGGAAATACTTTTTAGGTTTTGAAAATACGAATAACTTTTATAAGCATTCAAAGACTTAAGAAGCTTCCTGAGTCGGGAATAGAATTAAACAAATAATGCAAGAAATACACTCAATATTTTTTCGTTAAGTTAATCGATAATAATTAATTTTTAACCCCCATTAAAAAACGACGGGGTGTTATAAGTTTTACGTGTCTGTGTGTGGCATCGTAGGTTCCGAACGGATGAACCAATTTTGATTTGTTTTTTTTTGTTTGAAAGCTGAATTAGTTGGGAGTGTTCTTAGTTATGTTCGATGAAAATCTAAGATGGCCGCCGCCACAAAATAGCGGACATATTTTTTTACAACTCCTTCAATATGGGTATCAAATGTAACAGCTTACTAGTAGAATACTATACACTATGATAAAATTCAAATCCAAGATGGCCGCCACCACAAAATGGCAACTTATATATCGGAGGTTTTAAAAAAATTTAATTTAGTTTTATGATATTTAATTTTATGACCTTAAAATAATTAAAATACGCCATATTCTTACAACTCGTACATACTCGTGCATATCGACTCTAACATCGTGACCCAGACTATTTATTTTTCAAAAGTAAATGACGTCTCATAACTTTCTCAGAACTCTACAATACGAGTACCTAAATAAATAATTTATGAAGATTAATAGTCTTACCATTTTGCTATATCATAATTACTAGTAACTCATCTTCGCTTCGCTCTGGTTCGTCCCTAGGTTGATTCCCCCATACAAATCACCCCTTAGAGGATGATTTCCGGTATAAAAAGGGATTCCCAGGGTTTCAAGCTATCTTCTTACCAAATTTCATCTAAATCTGTTCAGTAGTTCTAGAAATTACTTCCTACGAACAAACTCACAAACTTACAAACTTACCTCCTCTCTTTATACCTAATATTAGTATAGTAATAAATGCCTCTAAATAAAGTTCGGAGGCTGAATCTAATGAATTATTGGTGAAATTATGTAATGTTGTACAAATTGTAATACATAATTGTTAATTTCAGATGGCGAAAGTTTTGATTTTATTATTGTTGGTTCTGGAACTGCAGGATCAATCTTGGCTAATCGCTTAACAGAACTCGAGAAATGGAAAATTCTTTTAGTAGAAGCCGGCGGAGATCCTCCCATTGAGAGCATTGTGAGTATTCGTACATAAAAATGAAAAATCAGGGGTTTAGGCAAGATATAAATGTACAATCTGAGTATAAAAATTTTAGAGACACTACATATACACTACATAATATAAATTCTCATGTTTTTTGTAATGATATCTTGTCTAAAACCCTAGTTTAGAAGAAGTTAATTTTTTTTAAATAAAAATAACTAAAATATCTAAGTTATTTAATTTCATATAGTTTGAATATTAATCTTATTTAATTGCTTTACAGCCATCTTGCATAAGTTTTATGATCTAAAACAATTTTTTTTTTTTTTTTTTTTTTTTTTTTTTTTTTTTTTTTTATTGTGCCTCGACAAGATGACTCCATGACGCCTGATGGTAAGCGACAGTGGAATCCAGAATGAGATCCATCGGTTCCGGGACTTGATCTCGATTCCGATCAACCTCACCTCGTCGGCCTGCAAATGTGCTTTTTCACGCTCCGTTTAAACGACCCAGGATTATAGGAAGAGGGAAACACGTGAGACGGTAATGAATTCCATTTCCTAATAGTGCGGCACAGGTAGGAGCTGCCAAACCTTTTGGTACGAGAAGTAGTACCGTGTGAGGATGGAATTTCCGACCAGCACGTGTGGTTTTGGAGAGGAAAGGAGAGGAGGGTATAAGTTGGAAGAGCTCTTCTGAACACTCGCCGTAATAAACGCGATAAAAAGCGGCTAGAGAAGCAACATCTCTACGCAATTGCAGAGATTCTAAGTACTGAGTAGCCTCAGGTTTATTGATTATGCGGATAGCACGGCGTTGCAATCTATCAAGAGCGTCTAACAAGTACTTTGCAGAGCCATCCCAGAGGTGGGAGCAGTACTCAACGCATGAGCGCACTTGAGTCTTGTAAAGTAGACATAGCTGCTCAGGCGTGAAGAACCGCTTCACCCTGTTCAGGACCCCGAGTTTACGCGAAGCTAACGAAATGACACTCTCGATATGGTTTTTTTGGTTCAGATCGCTGCGGATATTAACTCCGAGGATGTTGATGCCATCCTGCATAGTAAGGCGAGTGTTCTGAAGAGAGGGAAAACAAAGGAATGGAGATTTTTTAGCCGAGAACGCGCACATCTGCGTCTTCTTGGCATTGAACTCGACCAGGTTCTTTGAACCCCATTCTGAGATGCGGTACAAGACATCGTCGAGTTCACGGACAAGTTCTGTTCTCCTGTTATCTATCTCCATTCGATCTGGATGGCCAAAGTATCGACCGTGGACAGTGCTATCGTCTGCATAGCAATGAATATTACCCAGAGATAACATGTCATTGATATGCAGAAGGAAGAGTGTTGGCGATAAAACGGACCCCTGAGGCACACCGGCGTTCACCTGTAGGAAGCTAGAAGCTTGCCCATCGCAGAGAACGCGGATACTGCGCTCATGCAGGAAGTCAGCCACCCAGTCGCACAATCGAGGAGACAGACCGTAAGCCGGAAGCTTGGAAAGAAGAGAACGGTGCCAAACCCTATCGAAAGCTTTCGAGATGTCAAGGCTAACAGCAATCGATTCGCCATGCTTGTCCATAGCCTCGCCCCATAGATGCGTCATAACAGCTAGAAGATCACCCGTCGAACGTTTTGGTCGAAAACCATATTGACGATCATTGATAATGGAGTGATCTTCTAGATAGCGGATGAGTTGCGAGTTTATGATCCGCTCGAACACCTTACAGAGTACCGAGGTGACGGCTATGGGTCGGTCGGGATCAGAACGGTCACCTTTTTTGGGGATTGGTTGAACGTTCGCCTCCTTCCAGGCCTTCGGCACAATTCCTAAGGAATAGGAGTTTCGGTACAGGCGCGTTAGTGCTGGAGCCAACTCCGCTGCACAATTTTTGAGAACAATCGCAGGAATACCATCAGGACCACTTGCTTTCCGGGTGTCGATCGACTGTAGAATTGACCGTACATCACGCTGCCTAATCTGGATATCAGGCATTGTTGTGCCACAATATGGTATAGACGGAGGTTGGGCTCCACAGTCGTCGAGACGGGAATTAGCTGCAAACAGAGAGGCCAATATATTGGCTTTCTGCTGTGCGTCATGGGCCAGAGATCCATCAGGATATCGTAGCGGTGGCAGTGTAGGCTGGCAGAAGTTGCGTTGCACGGCTTTGGTCAGTCGCCAGTAGCTACGGCTTCCCGTAGGGTGCGAAAGAAGTTCTTGACCAAATCGTGCTACGCGCTGAGTATCTGCTCTAATGTAAGCCCTCTTGCAAGCTTTAGTGGCCGCATTATAAGCAGTTTTGAGAGATTTGACATTGGGATCACGAAAGGAGCGGGCCCTAGTCCAAGCATGATAAGCCGATTGTTTCTGCTCTACAGCATCGGTACATTCGCGGTTGAACCAAGGACGAGATCTACCACCGCTGACAACGTCACTGAAGGGAATATAATATTCCATTCCCAACAGTATTTCATCAGCGATGGCGATTGCACTCTCGGACGGATCTCTCTCACCAAAACAGCGTGAAGACCAGGGGACAGACGCAAAGAAATCACGTAAGCCATCCCAATCAGCCGACAAGTAGTGCCATAACCGTCGCTTCACCTCCACAGGTCGTGGAGGAGTGACATATGGCACAGTAGCACCAACTAGACAATGGTCAGAGGAGCCCAAAGGCGCTCCGACCTTCACGTTATATTTAGTTGGGTCATTTGTCAGCAAAAGGTCCAGCAAGGAAGGAGCTTGACCGACAATGTCAGGTATCCTGGTGGGCTGGAGTACCAGCTGTGTCAGGTCATGCGTGAGAGCAAAGGCGTGAGCAGTTCGTCCTGCGTGGTCAGTTTTGGAGGAACCCAACCAAGTCTCATGATGAGCATTAAAATCCCCCAAGAACACCAGTTCTGCATTTGGGAACTGCTCCTGCGCATCATCTGCCGTCTGACTAAGATAATCAAATAGTCGAGTGGTCTCATTATCTCCAGTGTGGGAACGGTAAAGGCACACGTATATACAATTAATGGGTCCTTGATCAATATGTACCCATAGGACAGAGAAGGAGGGGTCTTCCAAACAGCGCAATCGGCGACTGCAGAGACCTGCCCTAACATACAGGCACACTCCAGCTTTTCCGACAAAATTTTCTTCAAGGATGTAGCCGGGATACTGTAGGTATGATATGTCTGCAGGGGGAAGTATCTGAGTCTCCGTTAGGAAAAGCATTGCAGGTCTTACTGTCTCAAGATGTTGATGTACGGCATTGAGGCTGGAATGGAGCCCGCGGATGTTGGCGAACTCAACCTCAAATGACGTTTTTGTGTGGGAGGGTTTAGAAATTGCCGCTGTAAAACCTGAATGTGGAATACGCGCTGTCATAATAGGACGGAGAGGGGAAAAGAAACGGAGCACAAAAAAAGTAGTCAGATACCATAGCAGAGAAGGAACAAAATGGAATCTAGAGTGCATGCAATGACACAAGCCGGTCCTCCGGACGGAAGGGCTCCCATACCCCCCCGGAAGTAGTCGCCGGGTCCCACATCCGGTCACCATCCGGCACGACGAGCTACTCCAAGATTATGCGCGGCCTGGTGGGGCAGCCTCCTGGAATGGTTAGTCCCAATCGGGCCCCTGTACTATGCCGCGGGCGGCCAGCGGCACCACCGTTTCTACAGGTCTCCCTGGCCGGCGGGCCGACTGATGCCATTTAGAACATGCTTTCTAGCGCTTATCGGTCCCTTACTTGCTATAAAATCTAACCACTTGTCGGCTATGCAGCGCTGACTCCGGAACGCGAGCCGGCCTACGCCGGATCACTATGGCGGATGTTTCGCAACTGCACGGTGGTACCAACCCGGTCGACTAACGTCTACCACCAGTGAAGCGGGTGTTCTGCTAAATAATAAATCCCTTAGCCGGCTCTTACGGCACCCACGGGAAAGAGAGGGGTGGTGGAATGTATTCTAAAGCCGCCACCACACGGCGGAAAACTAATTTAAGTCTGAGAAAGTTTATAGTTATATTGTTATTTATTTATATTTATTTATTTTATTGTTTTGAATTCTAGATTCCAAATTTTTCTGGAGCATTGCATAAGAGTGAACAAGTATGGCAGTATTACACCGAAAAAGACGAAACGACGAATAGGGGTTGTGTTGGTGGAAAATCATTTTGGCCTAGAGGGAGAATGTTAGGTGGTACTGGCTCCATAAACGGTCTTCTTCATATGAAAGGAAGCCCTGGAGACTACGAACCTTGGAACTTTGAAAATGACAACGGATGGGATTGGTCCAATATTAAAAAGTATTTTATGAAGAGTGAGAAAATAATTGATCCTTATATTTTAAATAACACAAATTTAAAATTCAATTATGGTACTGATGGTAAATTTATTATAGATCGATTAAATTTTACTCATCTTAACGTAGTTGACAGTCTTACTAAGGCTTATATTGAGATGGGGTTATCATATTTAGATGACTTAAATGGTCATACGCAGATGGGAGTTGGAAGACTACGAGGTGGAAATTATAATGGACGACGGGTAAGTACTGCAACTGCTTTTTTAAATACTGCCAGAGATCGTAGAAATTTATACCTTCTCAAAAATACGTTTGCTGATAGGATTGTTTTCAACGATTTAAAAGCCATTGGAATAAATGTTACATTGTCAAATGGTAAAACTGCAACATATTATGCATCCAAAGAAGTGATTTTAAGTGCTGGATCTATTAATACCCCTGTACTACTGATGGTCTCAGGAATAGGACCACAAACCCATTTGGAAGAATTTGGCATAGATGTGAAAGTAAACTTACCAGTCGGCTACAATTTACAAGACCATGTAAGAATTCCTATTCCGATTACTTTAAATACAGGCGCAGTGACAAAATCTGTAGATTATTGGTATAAAGCAGCAGCACGGTATTTGCTCGATCAAAATGGACCTTATGCTACAAATTATGATCAGCCTAATATAAACGCTTTTATATCAGTACCAGATGGGAAAAAGTTACCTGATGTACAAATAGATCATAACTATTTTGTACCAAATACATCCTATGTTTATTCTATGTGTAGAGATATAATATCATTTACGGAAGATATTTGTAAGCAATTTTCAAAGATGAATGAAAATAGGGAAATGATAATATTTTTTGTGTCATTATGTAGACCAGTTTCGAGAGGGCAGATACTCCTTCGTTCTAATAATCCGAAAGATTATCCAAAAATATATTCCAAATACTTTAATGATGATCAAGACATGGTTACTTTTGTCAAAAATGTGAAGCGTGTAACTGAAATTGTTGACACTGAAACTATGAAAGGACTTCAAGCAAAACTAGAAAGGATACAATTTAAAGACTGCGATGACTTTGAATTTGGAAGTGATAAATATTGGGAATGTATGGCTAGAACTTTAACTTATAATGTTTATCATCCTATTGGTACTGTTAAAATGGGACGAGCTGATGACCTCACAAGTGTATTGGATAGCAAGTTGAAAGTATTGGGAGTAAAGGGCTTAAGAGTAGTAGATGCTAGTATTATGCCGACCATAACGAGTGTTAATACGAATGCTCCGACAATGATGATTGCTGAACGCGCCGCTGATTTTATAAAATCGGAATACATCAATAATTATAAGGATGAACTATAGAATATTATTTGATATATAATTGCTAATATTATCATAGCATTACTGTATGTTAAGTAATATATATAAAATCTTGCTGCTTTATGCTTAAAATAAAAATAATGAGAGTAAAAAATACATTTTTTTTACTGAGAAATCATTTTTGAATCATTTTATTAATTATGTAATATACTAACAGAACCCACGGCTTCACTAGCGCTAAAACTACAGAAAAAAACTTTGAAAAGGTAGGTTTCATACAAACTTTCATCCCCTATTTTAACCCCTTATGGGATGAATTTCGAAAAATCCTAAAACACGTATTTATTAAATTGTATTGAAGAGTATCAATACTAAGTATCAAGTAATTCTGATCATAAATATTTTTTTGAGTTTATTATAACGTGTTTTCTTGTGGGAATGAGATATGAGATAATCTCCCGCGGTAAAAAGTAGCCTTTGTCACTCTCTAGCCTGCCGGCCAGCCTTCCAACTACCTCCACACAAAAATCATGCCAATCCATCATTCTGTTTCGACGTGAAAGAAGGACAAACAAACAATCAAACACACTTTCACATTTATAATATTAGTATGGATACCGAATATTTAGTTATACATAGACTTAATACAACTTTATATGTCAAAAAATTATATTAATTTTATTTATGCCACCTCTTTTTAGGAATGAGTTTCAAAACAAATACATTTCATTTTTGACAGGGCTATGACGTACAAAAATTATTTGCGTTTTTTATATTTAGAAATATCCATTTACGAAATAATAGTAGCAGTGGCTATCATTGATAAAGGAATATTACCTATGCAAAATAATTCTGTTGCGATTCAGTTTTTTATAGATGTCGAAAATAAAAACCCTATTACAGTCTGCAAAGTATATTCTAGAATTAAAAAGTGCTGTCTTATAGATTTAGATAATGAAGATTGTGATACGATTGAAGTTTATGGTGCATTTGATAATACTGTGATGGCCAGAGATCGCAAAACTTTAATATATGTATTTCCTGTTTTATATCAACACGATCTTATGGGTTACTGCGATGTTGTGTTAAACTATCGATGTAAAAAAAAAGTTGGTATATTACATGCACATCTATCTTTTGATACAAGAGTAATAGGTAAACCAACATCTAATTCAGTCTTAAAAAAATATATTAACACCGACAAAGGAGTAAAATGTAAAACCCTAGACCAAGATTCCTTAAGAAAATGCTGTCCTGCTAATTGTGATTTAAAATATAGTGGCAAAAGACCGTTCTATGATGAAATACTTTATAAATGTACTGAAGCCCCTGATTGTATTGCTGATGGGAGTAAAGAGCTTCTCAGTATAGTTTATGTTCCTCAAATAAATATATGCAAGAACTTAGGGCAAGAATTATCTGTTCAAGATATTTATGCACTTAGCACTGGCCTAGGGACAGTGAGTTTTACAACTGAGAAAGTACATAATTCTAAAATAGAACTAAAGTCTAACTGTTCAACGATTTCTCAGAATGTGTTTCTTCTAAAAGATCTTATGTATGGAAAGCTATGTCCTTGTAAAGAAGTAATCGACTTTAGAGATGGGTGTAAACTTGCTGTGTTTCGTATAATATTAAGTGTATTAAGTATATGCGCTATGCTGTTATCATGTGTGTGCTGTATTCATACAAGCGTTTGGTTTCATAGGCAATGGCTAGAAGGAAACATCAGAAACTTCATGATGAAAGTGCGTAGTAAATTTAAAAGGACAGAAAATATTCGGAGATTTAAATGCAATAAAAGACGTCGGTCTCAACATAATTTACTCCGTGAAGTTGTGGCTAGGGATATACCGATTGAACTTCGCAGCAATATTGCGAGTGTTTGTGATAGAATGCAGATGGAAATCCAAAACCAGAAGAGATATAGGAACTCCGATATTGGCAGTCAAATAAGTTTGCAAAAAGAACATCTTTACAATTAAATAAATCAGTATCGGATTAATGTGACTAGATCAATTAAATAAGAGTTCCTCTGACTTTGGCAAAATGCAAAGTCTCACACATGCGTAAATAAATAAATATGTTGGCAAACATAAACACAGCGCCCCCTAGTTCCA
Organism: Brenthis hecate; assembly: GCA_951806755.1. Taxonomy (NCBI): domain Eukaryota; kingdom Metazoa; phylum Arthropoda; class Insecta; order Lepidoptera; family Nymphalidae; genus Brenthis; species Brenthis hecate. The sequence continues at coordinate 6,481,989 of OX638275.1, read as the reverse complement.
TGGTACGCTACGAGGCTTGTGTTATGGATAACAGATAGTTGATACACTACACATATATAACTTTAAATACATACACATTATAAATATAAGCACCCATGACTGAGTACAAACATTCGTGCTCAACACACAAATGAATGCCCCCAGCGGGACTCGAACCCGCGACCGCTACCGCTACGGCTGTATTTGTGGCGGGTTCTTTATTTCGAACCTATGACTGGAGTGCAAATATTCGTGTTCCTCACACAAATGAATGTCCCCAACGGGACTGGAATCGGCGACCGCTGGCATATCAAGTACTTTACGAACAGAGCCGTGTGTCGTCATAGATTTAAACACCGTTTCTGTGTATATACAAATATATGTATATATATATATATATATATATATATATATATATATATATATATATATATATATATATTATACGCACACCATAATTTACATACTGGTTGTTTCTAATGTATTCACAATCTATCTTGTGATTGCAATTACTCGACATTATACTCGTATGTACATACTATACATATTATTTTTCACTTGCCACCATAATGGAGAAGTGAACAGTTTTTTTATGTATTAATTATAAAAAATTAAGCAAAATAGAACAAAAATATGAAAGAATTATTAATATATCTCGACAAATGAAAAAGTTATGAGACTAAAGTAGCGCTTGTAAGAATAATCTCGCGACGTCACACGACCTGAACGAGCGATATTTAAATTAATTTATTGATAGACTAGCGGCTCACCCTTGCTTCGCTCGGGTTCGTCGGTAAGTACGTTTTAAATAGATATAAATAGTTATTAACCAGCGTTAGCCATATAAATTTCAATTTTTTTTCGTTACTTTTTCATTTTTTCTCTTTATTAAAACCTTCCATGGACCTTAAGGAACATATGAAAAAAAATTTAGCTGAATTGCTCCAGCCATTCTTGAGTTATGCGTTTATTAACATTCATTTTTATTTATTTAGATTTCAAAACATTAATTTTCACTGATTTATTAGTTTTGATTTTAATATAATTATTATAATTCTATTTCGTTAAATATGGTATCACCAACATCAGAAAACTTCTCCATTGTCAACGTCAACTTGTACTTCGAGAGTACTTTATATTTAGTATTGTAATAAATTATACAGATATGTAAATATGAATTATTTCTAAAAAAACTGTACGGAGGTGAAATGTTATCAGCTTAGGTCTCATATAAAATCTGTTTTTTTATAATATAAGACCTAAATTGCTAACATTTTGTTATTATTGCCAACTAGTATTGTTGATTAACGTTTGTAATTTTTTTGTAAGTTCTGAATTTTCATTACCAAAAATTTTGAAAAATAATAATTGAAGAGATCGATACGAGGAAAATTATATATTTGTTTTATATATGTAGTCGATTTACATGTTTGCGGGAACACGATTGGTATGCATGCAATAAATTAAATTGGAGCAGTCACTCGTGCGAACTCGAGACTTCGTGATTCATTATCGCTTATTTCTTCCCTATTTTATATGTCACTAGCATTGCCCGCGGCTCCGCCCGCGTTTGGATGACCGAAAACCAAATTCTTAGGTTTTACATATTAGTATAGTACAGTGCAATTTTTGTATTTTTCCTCAGAAATGAGATATTTTCCCGCGGTAAAAAGTATCCTATATGTTGACCCGGATAACCAGCTATCATCATACTAAATTTCATCAAAATCTGTTCAGTGGTTTTCTCGTGATGCGGTAACAGACAGACAGAAAGACAAAAATTCTAAAAACTATAGATTCGGACTCTGTATCGATAATAATGTCTATTTCAATTAGATTTTCCAAAAAATATTTAATGTACAGATTCGACTTAGTTACAATTTTATTATATATATAGACTAGCGACTCACCCTCGCTCCGCTGAGGTTCGTTCTTAGTTACGTTTCAAAGTTTAATATAGATTTTTCACAGATGAGATATTTTCCCGCAGTAAACAGTATCATATATGTTGACTCTGTCCAGTAGTTTTCTCGTGATGCGTTCACAGACAGACAGACATGCAAAAATTCTAAAACCTATAGATTCGGCCTCTGTATCGATATTAATGACTATTCAATAAGATAATCCAAAAAAATATTTAATGTACAGATTCGACTCAGTTACAATTTTATTATATGTATAAATTATAGACGATCTATTTATTACACATAAATAATATATACTACTACATATGATAGAAACTGTTATCATATTTTGCTTACTAAATTGTTTTGAGAGGCTGCTTGTACAGTAGTTTATTTTTAGTCCCGAATAAAATATATATCATATAGTTTTTACATATCGTCAAAATGACGTAAAAGACAAACATACAAATAAACACGCTTTATAATATTAGCACAGATAATATTCATCTATGCATTTCGCATATTCGCAACATCTTGGGTTAAATGAAATTGTCGCGGCGCTCGGCGTCCGCAAACTTCGTTCCATCGTAATTATAGGAAATTGGTGGTATCGACAGCATCCTGATGCTGCAACTCATTTATCTAGAAATTTGATTAGTTTCGCAATTTTGCTGATATACGACTACGTGGCTATATGTTGGCAAGAGTGTTACATTCTATACCTTAATTTAAAGTTGTAATACTTATTAAGATATTACAATAAATCTATACTAATATAAAGAGGATTATTTTTGTTTGTTTGTACCGAATAAGCTCCGAAACTACTGAACCGATTTAGATGAAATTTAGTAAGAAGATAGTTTGAGACCCTGGGAAGGTCATAGGATAGTCTTTATCCCGATAATCACCCCTTAGAAGGGTGAAAAAGGGGATGAAAGTTTGTATGGGGAAGCAACCTAGGGACGAACCCGAGCGAAGCGAGGGAGAATCGCTAGTCCTATATACATATATACATGTCTATTGATACAATAACTGTCTGTTACTATTAATTGTATGACTAATATTATTTTTATTGACACATTCTCTAAATTAAAAAAAAAAAAACAACAAAATAAAATAGCTGGACAAACAATTATATATTAGTCGTACAGTAACTGGATTTATACGAGTAGTAACTTTCTATATACATATATTTTTAACACTTCGCCTCACTTGTAACTATTTTTAACCGACTTCCAAGAAAAGAGAAGGTTCTCAATTCGTCGGAATCTTTTTTTATATGTTTACTGATTACTCGAAGACGCCTGAACTAATTTGGAAATGTTTTTTTTGTTTCAAAGGATATACTTCCCTGGTAACATGGCCTCATTTAAATTTTATCGAAATCTGTCGAGCAGAAAAAATCAACAATAAATTATTTTTAGGGTCTCGTACCCCAAGGGTAAAACGGGACCCTATTACTAAGACTCCGTCGTGAGAACCTCCTCCTTTTTGGAAGTCGGTTAGCAAAATGTGTAAAATATATACATAGAAATTAGATACAGTCATTTATATTAACTCTGTTTTGACGTGAAAGAAGAACAAACAAACAAAAACACTCTCACATTTATAATATGCGTATGGATTCTAACACAAAATAACAGCTTACTTAAACACCATAATATGACCATTTGTTGTACCATTAACATAAACCTTTATTATGTACGTACCTATCAATATTCTATGATTCTTGGCGAGAAGAAATCTATTGAATACGTGCGGTGAATGTTGTATTTAATACGTTCCGGGACATATCGAACCAAAAATGTGGAGCTTGAGGTCAAGATTTTGGATTATAATACGTTTGTACAAAGTGTAGTTCTCTACCTTTACCAGCTACATATTTGACAATGTTATTACTAAAAGAGCCTATACATATGTTACACAAGATCAGTCTATCTGCGACTTACACATTTTGTATACACATACGCGCACACACACACACACACACACACACACACACACACACACACACACACACACACACACACACACACACACACACACACACACACACACACACACACACACACACACACACACACACACACACACACACACACACACACACACACACACACAGACACACATACACATACACATACACACACATACACCTAGACGCACACACGAACGCACGCGCACACCCATACGCATATATTTATAATTAATAGGGCACTTACCTATTAACGCCACCGCAGCTACAGCGGTGGCGTTAATACGTAAGTACCACGAACCCTAGCGAAGCGAGGGTGAACTGCTAGTGGGAAATAAAATCTAAATATATTACAAGCAAATTGGCTAAGCTATGATCATATCTTTTTATTAAGTCGGAAAGCTGTGCTTTTGACAGCTCCACCGTTAAATTTAATTTAATACGTAAGTACCACTAATAGTGCGATTAGAAAGGTCTAATCACAGTAGCGTGATATAAACGTGCGTCTCTAAAGAAATAATCAACGGTTGAACGGTTGAAAAATCAAATCAATCAAATGCTATAAAAAGAAATCTATTTCAAGTAGGGCTTACCACAGAGAACACAGAAGGCTAAAATTTATAAAAATACTAAAAAAAAAAACAAAAACACTTCTATCCCACGAGAACTGTACATTTTCCCGAAACAAAAAGTAGCTTACGTGTTATTTCAAGCTATCTTTTTCTATCTCTTTGCTAAATTTCATCCAGATCTGTTTAGCTGTTCTGGCGTGATTAACAAACATCCAAACATCCAAACGTTCACATTTATAATATTAGTTAGAGTAAGATGGATGAAGCCGTGAATGCTAGTAAATAACTAAGGTATTTAATAACAAAAACAATAATAGTTGTTAATAATGCAAATTTAGAAAATTGGTGGAAGCCTTTGGGCTTAAATATAGATTACAGCTATAAATCTCTTCGGGATAAGACGAGGGTCTCTGAAGGTTCGACAAAGACTTTATTAAATCGATGTCATTTACTAATTCAAGAAAAAAAATATTTCCAAGTTCATGTTATGTGTATTTACTATTTTGTATTATAATTTTGTAAATTGCCTTTGTGGTTTTATGATTTGGGCAGAATGTATAAAGCAAGCTTGATTATATTAAAAAATGAATTCGTTATAAATTATACTTCTTTTGAATCAATTCAAAAAGAGGAGGTACTCAACAGTGGTAACTTGACGGCTCGCTCTAAGTGATGCGGGTTCAAATCCGAGTCTCGCACCTGTGATATTCTCATGTGTAAGTCACTTTTAACCCCATGATTACCATTTGCTAATTAGGTGAAGAAATCGATATTCATCATCATCATCGATAGAAAACTTGCATTTCTAAGAGAACCTAAATAGTTCTTTAAAGACATTTAAAGTCCACCAATCCGCATTTGGCCAGCATGGTGGATTATGGTTTGATTCTCTTTGTATTAAGATGACGTCCATGCCAAATATTAGCAAGTAAATTATGCAAATAAGAGCTGAATTACAATTACATTATACTCAAATAGAGTGTATATTTATTAGGGTGGCCCAAAAAAAAATTTTTTTTCAAGTCTCTTACGAAAATATGTTTGGTAGTTTATCATTTTTTAAGAGGTCGCTGAAATTTTTTAAGAATTTTCAAAATCGTTGAAAATAATTTTTTTTGCCAGTATCGTTATTTCACTATTTTCTACTATAAAATGATTAGGATTTTGAAATTTTCAAGTTGATATTTTAATATTTAAAGGACGCTCAAGATTTTTTAAGTTTCCAAGTAGAGTACCTTAGACCTTTTCGAGCGTCTTCTGGACATGAATATTAACAATTTTTTTTTTTTAAAAAATCTTAAAGTTGCTATACTAAAAAATAGAAATACTAGTACCTAATACTTAATATAAATTTGACACTTTTCTTAAAATATACACATATTTTAAGAAAAGTGTAAAATTTCCTTATTTATCAAGAATAAGTAATAATGGCTAGTTTGTAAGTAATTTATGTAACTAAGCTCGTTTTATGTCTCGTAAAATACTAAGCTTATTACAGCTGGTACAATATTAAGATGTCCTCTCAGCACTTTATTATCAAGCTCGATAAACTCACAGCTGTTCACCGCTAAAGCCAACAGTACGCGTTCACTTAAAAACAAAGTACAGAGTAGTTATATGCTAGATTATCCTAGACTATCCTTCACGACGGTGGTCCTCAATTCAATTCAATTCAATTTTCTTGGTATTGGCTTCAAAGCGTGCCAATTGAGCACTGATGACTTGGCAATGTCACGTAGAATGGAGAAGGTAGGAAGATTGATCGGTATGGTGGTTCTAATAACTTAATTATCTATGATTCTTCTTAATAGAGACTAGCGACTTATATTTATACTTAGCTTCGCTCGGGTTCGGCTTCGTTTGGCTGGCTACGTTTTAATTTTTTATTAGTGGAACCCTATATTTTTTTCCTAAAATAAAAGTAGCCTAAGTTACTCCTTATTACATCAATTATTTGCCAGTGAAGTTACCGTCAAAATTAGTCCAGCCTTTTCGGAGATTTGCCGGAGCAAACAGACAGACAGTTAGGGTGCCGCTCAAAAAAAAAACGTAGCTATGACGCACCCGAGTGAAGCGAGGATAAATCGCTAGTTTTAAATATATTTTATATGTTCATGTTACATAAAGATGGAGTATATGCATTTTACATAAGAAGCTTAGTATTTCTTACAAATCTCTATCTGCATTTACTCTGTAATAACGAAATTCCACGAGCACTTAGCTCGTCCTATTTTTCAGCACTGCCATTCCCACGTTGCCAAATATATTATAGCCCTATTTTTTGCTTCTAAGCAGTATCTATCTAGTCGTCTCAGTGCTTATTTGTCCAATTGAAAGGACCAAGTTACCGAAGAGTTTCTAGTACAGAATTGTTTATTTTTAAATATCTTTTCTATTGGTATTTAATACACATTTTACCTTAATAACGTCGAAAAAATGTATTTTTAACCGACTTCCAAAAAGGAGGAGAGTTCCCAATTCCTCGGAATCTTTTTTTTTAATTATTGTCGGCTGGCACCGACTTCGAAAATATCTGATTAGGTATCTATTCTAAATGAAAACCGCCGTTCGGTTATTTTTTACATTTTAATGCCTGAAAGTCGATTTTTTTTAAGTTTTTACATCCAAATATGTAAATATTAGAAATAATTGTTTTCAAAATAGACGAACAAAGCTTGCTACTGCAAAGTACAACGTATTTATCGTTTGAACAAATAAGCAGTAAGGCAACTTAGTATCAAATTCTTTTATTATTTAAAGACTATATATAGGCTATGGGTTTGTATTCGTGTGTAATAAAAACCATCAGATCTCCATAAATGCATACTTCGTATAAGAAGCTCTTGTATGTCTTTATTCAAACACTAATATATCTTCTTATTCAATTAAATGTATTAACATTTAATTACACCAAAATATATCAGCATGCCTTTATACTAATACATATTGATGCTAACAATAGTCTATCGTCAAAGAAAACAATCCCAAAAATCATGTACTCAGACCACCTAATACGTATGCACCCGAGCGAAGACAGGGTAGGTCACTAGTTTCAAATAAAAGTGTTGTTTTTAATGTATGAACATTTTAAATAAAACTAAGTTAGATTTTTTTGTTCCTGACGTTTCAAATGCTTTAAAGTATTGTGCAGTCATGATCCGTGACAGACTAAGATTTTTGTAACGCCCTACCTCGAGTGCGACGTAACACCACAAACTTGCTCACTCCTCTACATAACTATACTTGGTTCGGACTCAAACCCAACGCCTGCGGATCTGCATTAACTATTTGGTTTTTCAACAATCATTAACTAGCAAATGTTTAATTAATTAACTAAGTTTGCGTGTATTTTATTAGCTTTTTATTTTACTATATCCTTCATTTCCTGATTGGAGTATACGTGGCTCGTAAATGTCTATCGGCAGACATAAAAGTTTATTTAAATAAGGTCTAACCTGCGGCTTTACATGCGAGTATTCACATAGACATAGCAATAAGATATATTTTTGTTGTGATTCTGCACTTTAAAGGTGAAATATGGAATCTTATGTATCATCATCGTTATTATCATCATCATCCACGTTCAGTTTACTATTGGACACAGGACGGACATCTTTGGTTTTACGCATTGCTGTTATATACAAGACCATCTGATTACTGTTATAATTTCGAAAGTTTGTGTGTATGTTTGTTACTTTATGCTGAAACCAGAGCTCGGAACCGGTTTAAAAAAAACTATTTAAATCGATAATGTAATGGTTATTTCCTCGCTAGTTCTTTAATCGTTTTATGAAAACGGTTTAGTAAACCGAAATAATAATGGTTAACCGTTATGCTTAGAAAAAGGTTGACTTTCGGTTTTAATACCGAAATAAATCAATTCATTCAAAAGTAATAAAAGTACATGTATCCTTTTACTAAACAATTCACAAAGCAAATACGCACAAAATTTAAACGCACAAAACTCATTTTGACCGGCAAATTTTGGTCATGGAACCTAGATTTGTCAAAAACTGTTCTTCCGGATTGAACCGGTTAAAGAACGTAACCGAAACCTTAAGCCGAAAAGCCTTTTGGCTTGGAGTCAATGACCAAAACTGGTTTAAAAATTAAACCGGTTTCCAAATCTTGGCTGAAACAATTGGATTTGCATAAATTTTAGTAAATAGGTAGAATATAACTTGAAGTATTACATAGACTACTGAATGGTATTCAGGGAGGCACCCGAGCGAAGCGGGGGTAAGTTGATAGTGTTAGTTATTTTTATTATTCAATGCACAATTAAGACATCATTTTAATTTATCTACGTAAAGATTAATACATCAAAAATAATTTAAGTTACTTATATTCTTGTTTGTTAAAATATGAGAGATCATATTGCGATTAAATATTGAATGATGGATTTCTGAGAAAAATCTATTAAGAAAAGCTTTTCGAAGCTTTTATAAAAGCTGTTATTATAAATTTCGAAGAAAATTCATTTAAACTGCTAACGAGGAATGTAACGATGATTTTATACTTCATTTATCTAATAATAATATGTTTTGATTGTCTGTTGTTAAAGTGGTTGCTTTACATGACTTGGATTATGAGATCTAGGTTGGAGTCCAAACAAAAGGTTTTTTTGTAAATCTCTCATGAGAAAGCAGTTTGAACGTGAGATATTAGTGGCGTTGGCTAGTCGTATCGAATTGCTGTCCCAAACGACTATGGGAGTAATGGATACAGAGTGCACGTGTTTTCCCACTGACGCTTGCACTAATAGCTGTTAATATTAAAATATTTATTTCTATAAATATTTAACATCGAAATTAGCCAATTAGATGTTGGTTAGAAGAAATTGTTCAAAATTTATCAAATTTAAAGTATTTTTATTAAGTTTCTTTATTACAACTGTTTCGGTGGTGTAGTGGCTAGCACGTAAGGCATATCCGGAGGTCCTGGGTTCAAGTCCCGGTTCGGGCTGAGTGTAATTATTGAGTTTTCTTTCAAGAAATTCTCACTAACAACCTGGAGTTTGGAAATTCTTAGAGTTTCACCCCAGTGCCTTATAATTTATAATAAAATCACATTATTAAAATATAATAAATGCGAAATTTTGGATGGATGGATGTTAGTTACTCAATCACGCCAGAACGGCTGAATGGATGTGGATGAAATTTGGGATAGAGATAGATTATAATCTGGAACAGCACAGGTTATTTTTTTTCCCGGAAAAATGCATGGTTTTTGTGTATAGATTAGTTTTTAGTTTTCACTAGGGACGAACGAACGAAGGTTGAGTCGCTAGTAGTGTATAAATATACATTTGGGATTTATGCATATTGGGAATGCTATCATTTAGAACACATTATTTCAAAATTATCATTAAGTGTAAAACGGGTAATATTACCATAGGGATGTATTAAGGACTCTAGGGGGTGTATTAACAAGCAATTATCGAATTTATCACTTTAAGCCCTAAAACATCTCTCATACGATAATATATAGGGGAATGGGTAGTAAAATATACGAGTATCATGAACGAATAAGTCACTGGACCAGACATATAAGCGGACGTACCTTTATCTGTCTTATTAGTAGCCAGGAAATTTCAGCCTTTGTCGTTTGTTTTTTGCGTCAGTCTCAAGCATTTACTTGTCAACAAACAATCTGCCAAAAATGACTAAATGTTCTGTTAAATGGTGTAAAAACTATAGCGGCGGAAGCAGCACTGTTTCTTTTCACTTGTAAATACATTATTTTATTACATTTATTGTTATTTATCACACAATTTAATAAAATTGTAAAATAAAATGTCATATTATCCAACTATGTTAAATATAGTCGATATTTCTATGTATTGTTGACATCTGACAACCATCATAAAATCCCTGGATTATACCATTCAGAACAAATGACTAAACTGTCGAGTGAGTCCATTTGACATCGACTAGTGCTTGACAATGTCGAAAAATATATCGATATTTGACGAAATAACTGAACGAATTGTGTTATTTGTACAGTACAATAACATAAAATACTTTTATCACAGTATCCTACAATCTGATGACAATAAATTTATAAAAATATTTTCTAAGTCACATAAAAATATAAAATGCAAAAATTATAATTAGTATGTGTACTTAATTTTTTATTTTATTTTATACCACATTTATATACTTTGGAATATTATTCCATTGTAATAATAATAAAGATCATTTTATTTCAACACATAAATTACACAAAATCAAACAATAATGTTTTAGCACTAAACTTCTGGGTTGGCGATTTGTAATAAAACACTTTACTTTCACGATCTATTTTACTTTCACGATCCAACACTCACTTTAATTTGCAATCACTTTTTCTTTTTCCTAATTTCACAAATGTTTATTAAGAACTGAGCAATATTAGGACAGTGTCACATTTTTATAAGCTACCCGAGACAATCAATTGCCAATTAAAATAATTCAATAACAGAATCAACAAAATCACTTTATTTAATTAAATTAGCTTAATATTTTTTTAATCTTTAAAAAATAATTTTTATTATATATTAATGGAATATACACCCGATATTCATTTGTTCATTAACATTATTATAGACCAACAGAATGCTGCCATCAATGCCATCGTATTTATATAAATCAAATTAAAAAATAATTATTATTTGACACATTATTATTGCCTCTTTAATTCATTTATTTTAATTTATTATAATAAATACAGATATTTTAAATTAAAAGATGTAAAATATGATGACTATGCTAACCAATGTCTAAAATGTCATTAATTGGTTCATCGATATATGTATTTTATCGATTACGTTCAAGCACTAGAAATATTGTATTGTGTACCTGTGTGTATAATAATGTAATAAAATCTTTGTGTGCGTTATGCGTCTTTTGGTTGAACGAGTTTTCATACATTTGTATTTTATGTCTCGTCCAGTGGTTTATTCGTTCATGACGAGTATATATATTAATTAAATACGTTTATTAGCCTTTAATGATTTGTCGCTATTTTTAATAACTTATTTACTAAAATTTATCGCATAACAAGTTTTTAGCAGGAAAATTAATCGTATGGTCTGAGGTCATAAGATCCAGTTAAAAAAACAAGTCTGTGAACAAACTTGGATACATTAAAAAGTGTAACAATCTGTATGTATATAAATTGTCTAGAAATTCTGCGGAAAAATAGTAGAAATGAATGAATGATTTAAATTTTGAACAAAAAAAAAATTCAGACCATTATTGAATTTTTAAATAAGTTGAAAAAATAACATGTTATTTTTTTCTTTAATAAAGTGAAAGTTGAGTAGAAAATGACTATATCTTTTTCTATTCTTTTAATTCTTGAATGTTTCCAAAGAAGATCACTCGAAAAAAAAATTCAAACTAAAAATTTAAATTAATTATTTATTTAAAAATCAGTGGGACACCTGAAAACGTTAAGTTAAAAAATTTTGATTTCATAAATTTGGTTTTTTCTATAAACAACAAATTCTACCCCCAAGCTAATAAAAAAAATTTTTTTCGCTCCACCCTAGTACGGATGGAGTAAATGAGTTTGAAAGATATATGTATTTTAAGATGATGGCTGAAAGAGTGCAATGGTAAATGAAAATATGTTGTGCCAGTCCTATGTAGCGTGGGATAAGAAGAAAGAAAAAGAGCAGACCAAGACTGAAAACTTAGAATTTCAGCTTTCTTTATCAACTTCTCTATAAACTATTGACTCTTTGAACTTAGACTACTAAGGTCTTTAATGTATATAGATCAAAATTAATTTTACAATTACTTTAGAGGATCGTCGTCAGCATTTAAGCTATCTGGTGATTTTTCGCAGATAAAAGGTCCTCTCTCGTGGCACCACACATCGTTTAAGCGACCGTTGCGGAACATCCCTCCACAATACTCTCCTGGCGATGCGTTATCTGGTTGGCCTTCAGACCAAAGATCAAAACCAGTTTCTATCAACGAAGATCCTGAAAAGGGAGTTTTTGTGGTTATTTTTAGGCAGGTAAGATAAGATTTCTACTACATTTTAAACAAAAATCTAAGTATCTAAATAATTATTATATAAAGTAATCTATATATATATATATATATATATATATATATATATATATATATATATATATATATATTTGTATCCTGATGATGTATAAAGTGAGAGATGAAGTGCATATCAAATTTGATACTAACCATGTACCGTAGTCCAGATACCCCTTTCTCCCCAATCATGGAAGCCGATGTGTGCGATCTCCTTCATAATACCAGGAAGGTTAGATTTTATGGTGTCTTGAGGGTGCTTAGCAAATATTTGTCTAAGAACATACGCTTCAGTGTCACTATTTATAATCGCGAGGTGACCTCCTTCAGCCGCACATGTCATGAACGCTCTGGTCCAATTCCTAGCCACTCGATGGAACTTGTAGCAGCTTCCAGTCGCTGGTTCTAAGACGTACTCTGTGGGTGGTAAATTATAACAAGCTGTACTTGAGTACTATATTATCTTAAGCATGTTGTAAGTGATAAAGCGAAATTGTGTTTGCTATTAATATTTTATTTATAGTTAATTTAGATAAGGTATTTATTAGGATTATTTATCAGAGAATGAGAGAAGAATCATATAGTATCATACTGACATATACCACGTATCTAAACAAAATATTCTTGCTTCTTATAGTTGTATTCAAATATTTAAATTTTTAAATTATAAATACACTAATAATGTTGCTTTTGAGACGTCTAAAATCCTTTGTCTCCCGTGATCATATATGCTGTATAGCAGTTGAAACATCGAAAACAAAAATAAAATTGCGACAAAATTCTAAAAGTTAATTTAATACACCATCACTTTAAAAAAATTCAATATTATATGAACTTCCGTTGCATGCGGTCTAATGGCCGGAGGCTTGTAGATATAAAAAAGTTAGATCTTAAATATAACAAACCTCTATCAACAGTTCCACATCCAGTCACAGACATATTTTTAGTTTTCTTCATGTAACATATGTATGAGTGGACTTCATTGCAGCTTACATCTGCGATGGTACCGTTAGCTGCATACAGTATACAGTTTTCATCGTTATTCTTGTTATCTGGCTCTGAAGGCATCCATTCCAGAGGCATCTTGTTTAGAGGAATACCTACGTCAAAAAATATAAAATAAATCTCACTGCTATTATAAATATGAAAGTTTGTATGTGTGTGTGTTTGTTTCTCCTTAACGTTGAAACTGCAAAACGTATTTGCATGTTTAGTATATAGGTAGACTATGGTTATGTGGGACTCACCGGCTAGAAATTTAGTATAACGACAACAACCAAAGGTTGCTCCCACGGTCCACTCTTCTATCAGAAAAATATCGACTACCGCAGTGGGTACTTGAATTTGCCAAAAGTGGTGCTGCCTATATAATATATGTATAACAATTATACAAAAAGCACTTAGGGTTGCACCCAAGTAACGGTAAGTCGCTAGTATTTATTAAACTAGCTAGTAACTATTAATTGGTTGGTTTAATGATTGGCACTTACATCCTCGGCCTGTAAGTTCAATTCATACATATAGTATGTATTTGTATTGATCAGATATTTCTATCAAAATCTAATAATTTAGTCCATCATGTTGTAAAGTTTATTGAAGTTATTCATCCCTACACGACCGCGGACACGCCGGCGTGTTAGTTAACAATAGATTTCTTAGAAATTTAATTAATTTCTTAGAAATTTACCTGGAGGTGTTCTATTAAAACATCGGAAAAATTCAAGAAAATATTGACAATTATTAAAATAGCTAACGCTGGATAATAACTATTTATATGTATTTAAAACGCACCTACGTACGTGTGTACGTTTAAGTGAGGGTGAGCCGCTGTTTTAATATAAGTGGTACTATTTAGTATTAATTTATGTACTGTATAATTTCCATCAACTTCTCATCATTCATCCTTTCTACGCAATCGTAACATTATTTATTAAACCATCCCTAACGTGCGTGGTATTTATGTATTCATAATATATACACTAGCGACTTACCCTTGCTTCGCTGGGGTGCGTCCCTAAGTAAGTTTAAATTTTTTGAGCGGAACCCTAATTGTTTTTCTAAAATAAAAGTAGCCTAAGCTACTCCTTATAACATAAACTATCTGCCAGTGAAAATCCCATCAAAATCAATGAAGCTGTTTCGGAGGTTAGCAGGGACAAACAGACAGACAACAAAAATTAAAAAAGTGTGTTTTTCTTATAAGTACCGTGTATATTTTCATATGCATTTAGTAAAAAGCTTTTATTTTGACATTAGGACCAAACACGTCAATTTTATTTATCTGTATAGATAAGCACATTATGAAGAGGTAAATATTGAGTAAAAGTTTAATTTATTATGTGACGAGTCTCATAATATTTTCTTAGATTTACGCGAATGTTTGACATTATTAAATAAAACTATCTTTTCGGATTATTTCGCGGATTTATTTTGATTTTTGGTTCCCGACGTTTCGAATGCTTTACAGCATCCGTGGTCACGGGAGAGACTCGGGAACCAAAAATCAAAATAAATCCGCGAAATAATCCGAAAAGATAGTTTTATTTAATAATGTGACGAGTCGTTAAAATTTTTGATCAATTGGTGCAGTAAATGCGATCGTATTTGGCAATCAGTATCACATCCGGTACGATCTCTCAAAGTATAAAATATTTGCAAATATCTTGTAACTACCTCGTCTTTTTAGTAAGTAACATACGTACATACCTACTATACAATCCTCGATATGGGTCGAGGCAAAAATAGTTATAAGATTTTTTCTGTCTAGATTTTTCTTATTGGGAAGTTGATGATGAAATTCCCTTGTGCTTTGAAGTCAGACAGCATGTAAAGCTGTCGGTACCGTTCCTCATCTCTCTGTGTTCGACTAGATTTAGAGAGATAAAGGAATAGCGATTGCAATCGTTTTGCACATCCATTTTTGGTAGTCGACGCAACCGGTAAAGAGTATTATTATTTTGACGACACGTTTGGCTCAATGTGTAGTGACCCTACTTGTTGTACCAGCGTTCGCGGGTTCGAGTCCGCTGGGGGCATTCATTTGTGTGATGAGCACGAATGTTTGTACTCCAGTCATGGGTGTTTATATTTATTTTATGTATGTATTTAAAGTTATATATATGTAATGTATCAACTATCTGGTATCCATAACACAAGCCTCGTAGCTTACCATGGAACTAGATGTGCTGTGTATGAATGTCCCAACATATTTATATTTATTATTAACTAACTGCCTCGGTGGTGTAGTGGCTAGCATGTACGGCTGCACACCCGGAGGTCCTGGGTTCGAGTCCCGGGTCGGGCCAAGTTTAGTTATTGAGTCTTTCTGTATAGTAAGTCTCAGTAGCAGCCCGGAGTTGGGAAGTTGGCGGTGTTTCACCCCCGTGCCTCGGAGAGCACGTAAAGCTGTTGGTCCTGCGCCTTAACTCTCACCGGTCGTGTCGAGTGGTCGTCCCACCGGAGTATGAGAGTGATAGGTATAGAGAGTGCTCTTGTGTCTGCGCGTACACTTGAGCATTATAATATCTCCTGCGCAGTTGGCTAATCTCAATGAGATTGGCCGCCGTAGCCAGAATCGGCTAGGAGAATATCATCATCATTTATTATTAAGTAACTAGCGGTTCACTCTCGCTCCGCTCAAGTTCGCCCCTAGGAAAATAAAAACAAGTCTATCCCACGGGAACCGTAAATTTTTCTGGGATAAAAAGGAGCCTATGTGTTTGTAAAGTTTCATTAAAATCCATTCAGTAGCTTTTGCGCGAAATTGTAACAAACATCCATACATCCTCACAAACTTTCGCATTTATAATATTAGTATAGATAGACACTAGACACAATAATATTAGTATATATATTTATCTATAAGTATTTATATATAGTAATCGTGTTAAAGCAAGTACACCGCCTACCGTTTTTATGAACATTTACTTCTCCACCTCAAGGTTGCCTGGAAGAGATCGCTTCCAGCGATAAGGCCGCCTGCTGTGCATCTTTTCTTTGTGTTGTTTTTTTTATTTTATTTTATATCTATTTTTGGTGTACAATAAAGAATATTATAATTATTATTATTATTATTATTACACACCTTCTGTAGAGAAAAAATCGCCTTTAGAAAAAGTGCCATGAATCCCTGTGATTACCGCGTTCGAGTTCAGTCGATTACTCCGCATTTCAGTTTTCATGGCTGTTCCGAAGTGGTTATCGATGGGTGAAGCCAGAATAGATCCTGGAAAAGATTGATTAATTATTTGATTGCGAAAGATTACATTAATTAAAAAATCATTATTCATATCATGTAGATACCTTTTGACCTTTAAATATGAATGCCTTAATTAAATGCGATAATATTTTGCACACATACTTATAGCATAATCGGGTTATGTTATGTGTGTATGTCACACAATATCTTCACCAATATTTTTTTTCTAAAACAATTGCTCAGGAGTTTTTGAAAAATATTTTTCAAGTAAAACTTCTTTAGGCGTGATTAAGGGGTCAATTAGAAAAACGAATGCAGCGGAAGTGTGTCGCAGCGAAAGTGAGAGTCAAATTTATTATTAATAATTAAAAAAAATGTATTATATTTATATTTTTATAATAATTATTATGTATAAAAATATATATTTATTATTAATAATTTTATAATAATTATTACTTATAAAAAATTATATTTATTATTGTGGGATGAATGTGCATATACTAAATAAAAGCTATTATGACTAATTGTTGCCATTTAATTTAATAATAATAATAATAATTTATTTATTATAACACAACAATAAAAACTATAAATTAGATACATTTACATTTGAAATAAAAATTAACATATAATTAATTGATTTATTTAAAATTTATTTATTTCAATCAAATCAAAATTTCAAATTTTGTGGTTGAGATCCCCTTTTAAGCAAAATAATTTGCCTGTATTAGGAGACCCCTCCCTTTCATAAAAACGTAATTTATCTTTTAGCTGATTATAATATTATGGGTAATACTAGACTTAAATAGATCAATTAAGATGTATCATAATTTAAATTCTTGTGATTGTGTTCAATAAGTGATGTGAAAGTGAAATAAACATGGTAAAGTACGGACGGGTTTCTTATACCGATGTTTGGTTAGAGAAAAATTCTTCTACGTACTCTAATGTCAATAGTTTTCTTATTTTTTACAAAAAATCGATTTTTTTAAAACAATATTTTGTAATTTTTATTATACTTATATAACTTATGCGAATGTATAACTAGCGTAATTTTAATATTTTGATCACACACAATCTTACAACTTTGAAACACATCAATCTTAGCACAAATAATTATTGCTAGTACACGTAGAGTGGAAATTGATCAGAACAATAGTAAAAAACAGATATACTAAAACTTTTGTTAGAGCTTTTGTTGAGCTTATAGTGAAGTTTCATTGTTGTACAAGTCTATACATACAATAAAATTGTAACTGAGTCGAATCTGTACAATAAATAGACATTATTATCGATACAGAGTCCGAATCTATAGTTTATAGTATTTTTGTGTCTGTCTGTCTGCCTGTCTGTCTGTCTGTTACTGCATCACGAGAAAACCACTGGACAGATTTTGATGAAATTTGGTATGATGATAGCTGGTTATCCGGGCCAATATATGGGATACTTTTTACCGCGGAAAAATTTCTCATTTCTGAGAAAAAATACAAAAACTGCAATGTAAGAGTATACAAATATGTAAAACCTAAGAATAGGGTTTTTGGTCATCTGAACGCGGGCGGAGCCGCGGGAAATGCTGGTTTAATATATTTTTGCAAATTAATTATACCTTCCAAATGACAACGCAGCCACGCATCGTGGAACGTTGCTGGCACTCGATGCAGCTTCATCCATCCATCCACCTCAGAATGGTAATTGTAGTCATATCGGAATGATGAAGTACTCTCTGAAATACATAATTTGTCTCGTTTTATTGAAATTCCTTTATAAATATTGTGAATTTTAGTTTAGTGAGCAGAATCACAATCACAGCGTTGAGTCATATTATGGTTAACAGGTTAGCAGGTAAACAAAGTTTCCACAATTCACTAAATTTTTCCATATAAAAGAATATATATATATATATATATATATATATATATTATATATATATATATATATATATATATATATATATATATATATATATATATATATATATATATGTCTATCCCTATATAAGGTTAACGTCTGTTAGTCAAGTTGTCTGTGTGAGTAAATAAACAATTTTATATGCGTTTTTGTTTCGATTATGACTCAAAACTAAGAGTCTAGTGACAATACCAATATTTTTAGAATCAGATCGGAATTATTAATATTTGCCATTTAAATTGCGACCTTTGGTGTATGAAAATGTACTAGACCAGTACGTCACGCGGAGTCTAATATTATGACACAGTAGCGCCTCACTCTCGCTTCGTTTTTGTTCGCCTCTAGATATTTTTTAACGGTTACTATGGAATAGACAGACTATATATTATATGATAATATATAGCCTATAGATTTCCTCAATAAACGGGTTAACTAATGTAAAAATAATTATTCACATCGGATTAGTAGTTCCTGAGATTAGCGCGTTCAAACAAACAAACAAACAAATAAACAAACAAACTCTGCTTCTTTATAACATTAGTATAATACTTACGTATATTTAGTAGTATTAGAAGCTATTAAACTACCCATCTCCAAAGTTGGGAAATGGGCTGGAGGAAGGTGAAGCAGCTATTAATGTAATTTTTTTACTTATATGTATGTATGTATATAAAGCTTACTGTATCAGTGTATAATGTTTTGATTTTGCAATCAAAAAGCTATGAACCATAAACACTTATAAGCGATTGGAAACAAAAAGTTCAATAAATTTATTAATTTTTAAGCAATTTAGTTTTTCACAAAAGTTATATTATTGCTTATTGATACAGTAACTATGAATAATTTATTATTATTATTAATACAGTTACTGTATGGCTAATATTACTTTTCGGCTATTGATTATTAAAAAAGATATTTTTACTTAACAATGAAAAAAAGAGGTATGGGTATTTACAAATCTAGGGCGGCCATCTTTTATTTAGAGCTTTCGAAAGCTAACTCAAGCTACGTTATCCAATTCGAGCCTGTCACAATCGAAAATTAAATCTTACAAATAATCTTTTATCCAGATGCTCTGAATTGAAAATAAAAAAAGAAGCAGTCATGAGGACTGCCGATAGAAGTGAAAACTTAAAACTATAAACAAACTTTATTTTTTTGTATATTCAAATTAATTATTTGATCTTAAATTAAAATTTGTAAATTAAAACTGTTTACATTTATCTGGTTTTGACATCTATCGGCATTCCGAGTGTTAGCGTTAACACGCCACGTGACAATGTCGATGACGACTTGCATGAATTTACTAAATCTGCTCATAGAAGTTTTCACTTCAAAAACAAATAAAGTAGCTGGACAAATAATTACATATTAGTCGTACAGTAACTGGATACTTACTGTACTTCGTACAGTAGTTACATCGAATATAAATATTATTATAATGTATGTATATACTCGTATTATAGATTTCTTAAAAACATCGTTATTTAAAATAAAATATAACTCACCTAATGAAGTACAAAATGGAACTATGAATAATATTAAAAACATAGTAAACATGCTACTCGTGCGAGATCTATCTCACGTGTGGTATTAAAAGTTGCAATTTATATGAGGAAAATCTTATATTTTTTTACTTAGTGTATGATTCAAAGCTTAAGTCAAGTATACATACATGCATATTACCTTTTTAACATATATTTATTTTAGTGTATTTTATTCTTGTACTGTATTTCATAGTAGCGACTTAAGCTTGCTTCGCTCGGGTGCGTCCGTTTTAATAATTATCTATATGTATTTTATAACTGCCTCGGTGGTGTAGTGGCTAGCATGTACGGCTGCACACCCGGAGGTCCTAGGTTCGAGTCCCGGGTCGGGCCAAGTTTAGTTATTGAGTCTTTCTGTAAAGTAAGCCTCAGTAACAGCCCGGAGTTGGGAAGTTGGCGGTGTTTCACCCCCGTGCCTCGGGGAGCACGTAAAGCCGTTGGTCCTGCGCCTTAACTCTCACCGGTCGTGTCTTGTGTCGTCCCACCGGAGTATGAGAGTGATAGGAATAGAGAGTGCACGTTGTGTCTGCGTGTACACATGTGCACTATAATATCTCCTGCGCAGATGGCTAGTCTCAACGAGATTGGCCGCCGTGGCTGAAATCGGTCAGGAGAACGTCATATGTATTTTTCAATATTTTCATGAGTTTTAATTTTTTTGCAGTGGAACCCTGATTCTTTTTCTAAAATATAAAATAAAAGTAGCCTAAATTACTCATCATAATATCAGCTTTCTGCTAGTGAAAATCCCATCAAAATCTATCCAGTTGTTTCGGAGATTAGCCAGAACAAAAATTAAAAACAAAGTTTTTTTCTTATAAGTTTGTAGTAGTTGTTAGTAATATACTTCCAAATGCATTTCGTAAAAAGCTGTTATTTTGATATTACAAACAGACACTTCAATTTTATCTGTATAAATTAACTTTGTAAAAAAACAAGAATTGAATCAGTACGATTTCGTCACGTCCATATGTCCATGATATATGACAGCTAAAATATCAAAATATATAAAATTTGCGCCTCCATACAAACTCTTATTCCCATTCGCACTCCCGTAAGGGATGATTTTCATGATAAAAACTATTTCACTCATTCACTTTTCATATCATGTGATTTAAAAAAAAAACTTATTTTAGCAAAAAAAAAATTTTTAATTTAAATTAAAAAAAAAAAAAAGAATTATCCTATTTGGTGCAGTCGATCCGAAGTTATGCGCGTACATTTGTCCATTTCGGTATTTATTTTTATTCACCTCCCTGTGTGTCTCTTGGCTTCGCGCCCGGCTGGGTTGCCGGACAAGATGAACACTCATCGGAGGGAAAGCTCAAAGGGTCGTGGTGGAACCCTATTTTGGAATCCCATTACTACTTATCGCTACTTAAGCTGACGTCCGTATAGTTTTCATGTTTTTAAACCGTATTCTATAATATCGTAAACAAAACCGCAAGAAAAAGTCGGCTTGTGGCAAATAACATAAGATACCTATAGTAAGAAAAAAAAATAAGGAAGGAAAGAAACGTGTTTTAGGGGTTTCATTTTAAATAATTCTATAGACCAAGTATAAGTCAGATCTGCACTAGGGAATTACCCTTGCTTCTATCGATTACGTTCTTAGATGCCTTATATCTATAACCTAATGTACAGGCGCTGGTACCAAAGGGTGGACAAATATTTACTGAGGATCATATCTATCTCTTTATCAATCAGTCTGTTATCATAAATTTCTGTCCACGTCCTTTTAGCGCGAAGAAGTTACGCGAAGAAACATACACGCATATCTATAATAATATTATTAACAGGTAGTTTTTTTGTTTGTTTGATTGGTTTTTGTTTGTTTGTTTGAGCGCGCTAATCTCAGGTACTACTAATCCGATATGAAAAATTCTTTTTACATAGATAGCCCTATTATTGACATAGGAATATATATATAGTCTAATAATATATAGTCGAAACCCGAGCGAAGTGAGGGTGAGTCGCTAGTATATATTTATTTCGCATTAGTAGTGTGATTTTATTGGTCGAAAAAAATATTTAATCTTTTTACCTCTTACTTTTTGTAGCTTGTTATTATTCATTTTAGTTTTATTTTTTTTCCTTATAAATCGATAAATAATTAAATAATATACCTACTTAATTATAGCTCGTACAAATGGTGCACAGTTTACGTTATTATAGTAAAACTAGCAGAACCCGCGGCTTCGCTCGCGCTAAAACTACAAAAAAAAAACTCAATAATGGTAGGTTTCATACAAACTTTCATCCGCTATTTTACCCTCTTATGGGATGAATTTCGAAAAATGCTAAAACATATATTTAATTAATTGTATTGAAGAGCATTTATAATTTTATACCAAGTTTCAAGTAATTCTAAACATAAATATTTTTTTTAGATTGTATTATAACGTGTTTTCCCGTGGAAAAGAGACAATCTCTCGCGGTAAAAAGTAGCCTATGTTACTCTCCAGCCCTCCAACTATCTTCACACAAAAAATCACGCCAATCCGTCACTCCGTTTCGACGTGAAAGAAGGACAAACAAACAAATACACTTTCACATTTATAATATTAGTATGGATTATCTTCTATGACATTTACGAAATTGGAAGTCTTCTATATAGGCAAAGACAGTTCAGTACCTTTTTCTCCTATGTTCGTCAACCGATTTTCTTTTTTTTTTTTAGTAGCTATTGACGAGCTTTAGTGTTATCAGTAAAAAAAATTGGAAACAGTTTTTTTTACATATATTCTATTCACATGTTTTCCTCAAATTTTCAACAATGATTGTGGTTTAATTTCAACCATTAAGCGAACACTAGTATAAATAAATAATAATGTAATATACGAGTATCAAACCATGTAGAAATTTTGCACAAACCAATAGAAAGTTTCAAGAACTGCTTACACTCGCTTCGCTCGGGTTCGCCTCTAGGAAAACAAAAACAAATCTATCCCACAGGACCGGTACATTTTTTCGGGATAAAAGTAACCTATGTATTATTCTAGACTATAATCTATTTCTGTATCAAATTTCATCCGGATCCGTTCAGCCGTTCTGACGTGATTAAGTAACAAACGTCCATCCAAAGATCCAAACGTCTAAACTTTCACATTTATAACATTAGTAAGATTTAAATTTTTAAGTAAAATTACTTAAAAGAATTTCCGTGGAGTTTAGATAAGATGTTATTTTACAACTGTTGAAGGAAAGAAATTTTATAATTGTTGTAATAATCATATCATTTTGGCAAACCATTTTTTTTTGTATGCCATTCCTATATATTTTTATAACAATATTGTAGAAACACGTCTTATCTAAGTCGCCGTTCTGAAATGTTCGTTGAGTTTTCAACCCACATAAATCCTTTTCTTTTCAAAAAAAGTAGTCTTGTCACTGTGGGCTTAACCCTTTCGATGCGCTAAATCGTCTGTGAAAGACCTGTTAAGATCATATGGGATGTTCCTACAAAGAAGGTGCTATTGGGAAAAATATTAATAAATAATAAAAAACGTATCCATACAAAAACGTGTTATAGAGATTTTTTTTATTTTTTAATCACTAGCGGCTAACCTTCGCTTTGGTCGAGTTCGTCACTAGAAAAATAAAAACAAATCTATCCCACGGAAACCGTACATTTTTTCGGGATAAAAAGTAGTGTATGTATTATTCTATGTCTGTGTCAAATTTCGTCCAGATTAGTTCAGTCGTTCTGGCGTGATTGAGTAACAAACATACCATACATCCAAACTTTCGCATTTCTATAGGTAGTAATAAGATGAATGCAACAAAGGTACAGTAGATAACAGCCAAGTGGAGCGGGTTCAAATCTCAGGTCACGTCTAATATTTTCATGTGCGAATAATTTTAAAAATGATTACAGTACATCGTCTTGTGTGCTTGTGTTACAAACATATCCACAAACTTTCACATGATGTGTATGTATACGTATAACATTAATCTATACTTATATTAACGAGGCAGAGTTTGTTTTTTTGAACGCTCTAATCTCAGGAACTATAATCCGATTTTAAAAAAATTTTTACATTAGATTATCCGTTTATTCAGGAAGGCTATATATTATGATGCTACTACCTAAGGGAGCGGAGTTCCCTGAGGAGCAGGAGTAATAAATGTCAACAAATCGGGCAGACAATCGGGCAATAGGGACACACCCACACTAAGCGATGGTGAACCGCTAGTAGTTAATGTAACATATGAAATTTACAATTAATTTTAAACAAAAAAAATATGCAGCCACCATATCAATAATTAAAATTTTCCTCCAGAATTTAATCTCACAGCCATAACTTGACTAGAAATCTTTTGAGGAAGCGTTGGGGTATAAAAGACGGGTCAGTTAGCACGACTAAGCCAGTTATCTCGGAACAAATAAATAATTTTTAGTTAGAACACTGCTGTTGAGTGGTGAAACCTAAAGCGAGCTTGTATTTCATCTCGGAGGTAATGAGTTCATTTTACGCGATAGCTTAGATTAAAATGTTGCTACATTAAAAATAATTTTAATTAATAATATCTATAAGTAATTTATATAAACTAGAGTACGCCTAGTGGGTGAAATTCAAACATAATATTTTTAATTGATAACGTTAAATTTCGTCGATTGCTACTAAACAAAAAAAAACTTGATATTTTTCTTCATCGTAAGACAAGTGGTAATCATGTTAGAAATGATGAAAATATCAGAGATGCGAGACCCGGGATTTGAACCGGTTTCACTCGGCTCTCCAAGCGAGCGCGTTACCGCTGTGCTATCACTGCCTCTAAATTGTATTATTTATTGTATATTAGTTATCATCAGCTGTCTTTTATAAAATCTACAAAGCCATGTAAATTGTAAATAGAATCTAAGTTTAAAACAATCATATCTAAAACACAGAACCTTTCTCAATCGGTCATTTTGCATGACATTTACAAAGGAGTATTATCATGTTATTATGGTACTGACAAGACCCAACAATGTAGACGCAAATCTTAAGACAAAGGGGTGTAGATTCGATGCTTAATTAACGCAATTACCTGAACAAAGTGGGGTAGGCTATATCTGGAGACAAAGTAATCTGGTGCTCACTGCTCAATTGTTTTGTTAACGGTCATTTGATGGCACTAAATAGAAATGACAATTACAATTCAACTTTCACAAAGAGATTTTAAAGATTTTTAGTGTTTAGTGTATTATATAGTCATTCTTTATTTCTTTTCTTTTTCTTTGTTAAACCATAAAGTTTTGACTATATATATATATATATATATATATATATATAATATATATTCTGAGTCGAATATATATATGAATATATATAAAATTCTGAGTCGAATTTGTACATTAAATATTTTTTGGCAAATCTTACTGAAACATTCATTAGGTATTATCGATACAGAGATCGAACCTATAGCTTTTAGAATATTTGTTTCTCTTGGACGCGTCACGAGAAAACCACTGGACAGATTTTTATAAAATTTGGTATGATGATATTTAGTTATCCGGGTTATCATATAGGATAATTTTTACTGCGGGAAAAATCTCATCTCTGAAAAATGTATACTAAACGTTAAAACGTAATTAACAGACGAACCCGAGTGGAACGAAAGTGAGTCGCTAGTTTTATTATAAAACTAGCGAGTAGCGATTATTACAAACGGTAGCCTATGCTTTCTTTTAGGTTGTAGTCTATTCGTGTACTAAATTTCATCCAAATTCGTTTAGCCATTTCACCGTAAAGGAGTAACAAACACACACACATAAATTTTCACATTTTTAATACTAATGTGGTATTATTAAGGACATCTAGCTAGAAAAAGCTGAATATTTTCTGTATGTTGAAAAAGATATAGTATTAAAGTTAATATGTTGATTTTGTTAAAACAAATACACGTTAAATCCACAAAGCATTATATAACCGCAGGAATTTTTCATCAAAAACCGTTATTCTGCCAGAGCTATTCATTTACCCGGTTACACAAATCTATACATATAATAAACTCGTAACTAAGCCGAATCTGTACATTAATTTTTTTTTGGAAAATCTTATTGAAATAAACATTATTATCGATACAGAGGCCGAATCTATGGTTTTTAGAATTTTTGTGTGTCTGTCTGTCTGTCTGTCTGTTACCGCATCACAGAAAAACCACTGAAGGGATTTTGATGAAATTTGGTATGGTGATAGCTGGTTATCCGGGTCAACATATAAGATACTTTTTACCGCGGCAAAATATCTCATTTTTGAGAAAAAATACAAAAACTGCAATGTAAGAGTATACTCATCTGTAAAACCTAAAAATTTAGTTTTTAGTCATCTGAACGCGGGCGGAGCCGCGGGCAATGCTAGTTTTTACTATATAATATCGTATAACAATTACGTCAAAATCGAAATCCATACTGTAGTTTGTATATAATTAGAATTTATGCAACAAACTTCCATCCCTCGCATGATTTTTAATTTATTTATAGCACGTTACTGTAATAAAGAAAATTTTACTTCTTATCTTATCCTATTAATGTTATAAACGTGAAAGTTTGTGAGGATGGATGGATGTTTATTACTCTTTCACGCAAAAACTGCTGAACGGATTTTGATGGAACTTTACATTAATATAGCTTATACATCAGAGTAATACATAACCTATAATTTTTAAAGATACAGTAAGATAATTAAACTACACGTTCATAGCCGCGGATAGCACTAGTTATGTTAGAACTTACTTATATTATTGTTTTATAAGGAAAACATTTATTTATAAAATGGACAATAATAATAAACTATATTAAACCCAATCAGTAATAATAGTTAATTATGTTATATATAAATTATAAAATAAATAAATAAATATGTTGGAACATTAATACACAGCACCATCTAGTTTCATGGTAAGCTACGAGGCTTGTGTTATGGATACCAGATAGTTGATACACTACACATATATAACTTTAAATACATACATATTATAAATATAAACCCATGACTGGAGTACAAACATTCGTAATTTCGATAGTAATTATAATTCGATAATGCCCCAACATAATTCGTTGGCTTACTATTACAAGGTTCTATGTTAATTTTAATGAAGTTTAGTAATTTTTACATAGAACTTCGTTATTTTGTTATCGTAAAAAAAAACAACATAGAACTATGTAAAATTGAATATTTTGTAGTTATAGTGCCGCTATCTAGTGGTTTGTTTTTGCAAAAAAAGTCTTGGGTTCAAATCTGTTCAAGTTAGTTATTGTTTATTTCTGTCAATAAGTCCTCGATAACAATCCGAAGTGCAGCAGCAACAGAGAGCGCATAAAGGTGTCGGTTCGGTGCCTGATTTGTCAAAAAAAAAACTACATATTTTTTGTGAAAAACCAAAGTTTTCATTGAACTTTGAAAGCTTGAACTTTTCGTTTTCTGCACATAATCATCATGATATGACTTTATTGCCCATAGACAAGTAAACATGGGAAACTAAAAGCCAAATAAAGCTTATTTAAAAGAATTAAAAATATTTTATTCGTTATTTGAATATAGCAATATATATATATATATATATATATATATATATATATATATATATATATATATATATATATATATATTCGTTCTTTGAATTTAGCAATTCATTTTTGACTGTCACCTTTACTTTTTTTTAGATAAAATAGAAATGACAATTTTTATCTAACATTGAAATAGCCTGGAATTTATTGGGTTGCCTCTAAAGCGCACACGTTTTTTAACATTTTTTATTATATAGCAGTAGAAACTTTTATTCTTATTTGATTTCTGTTGCAAAAATGCTTTCTTCGTCCATGAAAAGAAATAGTTATTACATATTACTCAGTTTGTTATTGACAAATCTGTATGTTATTTCATTTCAGGAGTATTAGTCCAGTCAAATATGGTCTGAATTCAACATTTTGGCATTCAATTTTGCATTTTTATATCTAGTGTTAATTAGACAAAAATAATGTGTAAAGGTTTTCGTATCTGCAACCCCCGGCAAGGGTTGAAATTTTTTTTCTCAAACGTGTTTTTCGCAATTACTCGAAAACAGTAAAAAATAGACAAAAAAGTTTTAATAAAAATGTGTAGAGCTTAAAATTTTACATAAAAAAAGTCTTATGACTTTTTTCCTCCGGTCAAAACTAACCGAGTTAGGGACGTTTTAAGTTTAAGGGATGAACGTAAATTTTAAAAATTCGTAGGTAGTAGAAAAATAAGCGATTTACTTTTTAAATTGCTAAAAAACCTAATCTTTAATTTTAGAGATACAAATTTTTTTTGATTGTTAAAATATTTAACAATTTGAAAATTTCAAATTGAAATTTCAATACTTAAAAATTAATGAATAATTTATTTTTTGCCATATTTTTACGAGGAATCTCGTAAAATTTCCTAAATTTTTCGATTAAAAAAATATTTTTACCTGGTATATTTCGAAGAGCCGGCGAGAAATTCAACAGTCACTCTTTGAAATAATGCATTACATAATTATTTATAAAACTAACTTTCAGTATTACAAACGATCTATGACTAGTCAATACTGGGTGGTACCGACATCTGCTTCATGTGTCAAGCGCGGGAAAAACAAATGAAAATCTGCGTCCTTTTCATCTTTCATATATATATATATATATATATATATATATATATATATATATATATATATATATATATATATATATATAATATATATATATATATATATATATATATAACGTTGGTTAAGAAACAGAGGAGAAAAGGGTATTAAACGGTTTTGTCTTTGACTATTTATATACGAGTATATGTAGTTGTGGTGGACAGTGTCCTATAGACTACGTGATAGTAAACACTGTCTATCGTAAAGAGAATAAATTAAACAGTAGACTGTACAACCTGGTTTAATAGGTACTACAGACAAAGGTAACCCGACAATAAAGCAAGTGATTATCAACTTGAGCGAAATTAATACTAATAAGAAACTGATATGCATTGTTCTTGCACTAATGTCGGGCATATCCTTGACTTCACGAGTGTTGATAAGATACTAAATGTAATATTGTCTGAAAATAATAAAAACTCTTTAACAAAAAAATAAAAACCAACTTCAAAAAAGCACTAAAAAGTAAAAATTAATGGTAGGTAGTTTTCATTTACTATATGTACATACCTAATCAAATATTTTCCAAGTCGGTGTGCTTTGCTTTGTATCGGCTGGCATAAGTTACAGTTGTTTTCTTTTTTTTTGCACATGATAACTTTATAGATATTATAGCCAGATAGTATGTTGTTTTCTTATATAAATATACTAAAAAGCATCTATTACTAATAGTAAAACTAGACATGTCCATTTAGCAACATCCATTATTAAAATTTTATCAGATCAAAATTCAATTTTTTTAAAACATTTTTTCAAGAATCTACCAGGAGGTATAATAGATTTCAATGAAAAAATTTATTTGTTTATCATCACTATGTGTACGCGCATCACGAAAACTAAGAAGACGACGGTTAAACAGGTCAGTAGGACGCTTTTTACTTTAAAGTAATCTAAATTAAAATTAGCTGAAACTTTACTCAAAACGCCGATTGCAAAATATAACTTGATGTCCCTTATATTGTAGAGTACCTGTGGACTAAATAGGAACTTAATTTGTTCATACTCTTCTTCTCCCTGCCCATTTCCCAATCACTTGGGGTCGGCGCAGTACATCTTCCGTCCCCCCCAACGTGCGTTCACCTTGTCGTAGTGGGGGGGCTCAGTAGTGCCCGGCAATACAGCCGGGCGCGAAGCCAAGAAACGCACAGGGAGGTGGCCCACTTCGGTGCGCGGTGGGAGGCGGCCCTCTTCGGAGAGCGGTGAACCATGCGGGTTGCTCCTGGTACTTCTCTGATAGCAGAGTGGACCTTGCAGCAACCCCGTGATTATTGTGGTCTGCTTCGGCAGACCTGCCGTCGGGGCGTCGTAGTTGAATGCGTAAGCGATCCTGCGACGCCCCATTAAGACGGGGGAAGGCTTTGTTGGGTTTTAGTGAGTAGTACTGGCTTTGCCGGTGAGTTCCACACCTCGTGCGTAAATGCATTTTTTCCCAACGTTAAAAAAAAAGTACATCTTCCGTACTGCTGATAGGATTTGGCAAAAGTTTTACGACCGGCCGCCTCACGCCTGCCTGACGTCAACCTTCCTTGGGAATGCTATTGTCTCTCTTTGTCTGAATGGTATCGCGGAAGTCTTGTAATATGCACTTTCGATTAATTAATTATAATTTGTACATACTATAGATGTAACAACTTGCGCGATTATAATGTTTACTTAAATACGTCTAAGTTAATGATCGAGTTCTTTATAATTCTTCTTTCTACAATTATTCTTTATAAATCTTGAAAATTTTGCTGTTAAAAATGAGAATTAATAAAAAAGGAAAAATGATAAGGCATGGTACATCTTAATGAGAAGATATACTCGTATAAAGAGTTGTAATAAAAAAAACTAAACAATTTATTGAAATTTCAATCTAAAAGCTTGTGTTAAATTGATAAATAATATATTATCGACTAAGATATTTTATTTACATTTAAAAATATCTTTAACACACAAAAATAAGTTGCTCGATACACGTAAATACAAAATGTGTCTGCAGGAAATACTCACAGGTAAAAGTAAAATATGGAATAAAATAAATAGTTTATAATTCATGCATTTATTGCGTCAAATAGACTACAGTTGAAATTTTCTAATAGCTTAAAATCACTGTTTAAAAGGAAGGAAAAATTATCAAATATTGGCAATATTTATATAATATCGTAGATGAAAATGTAAGGGTATTCCGTAAGACTCATGTTGACTATCACTTTGTTGTGATTTAGTCAGATAGAACATCTGTATACGACTAGGTCACTCGGCGGTGACCTAGTCGTATAAAGATGTTCACTAGGCACTGAGTCAGTTATAAGGTATAGATTTTCATTATTTTTGATTATTTACATTGACTTAATCGTGTAACTTTCACTGGGCATTAGATCAGTAGTTGCATTTGTTTGCATAAATCTTACATCTTTTTCGCAGATAAAAGCACATTCTTTATAACATGGATTATCATTTAAAAAACCCTCACGGTTTACGTTGCCACAATGTCCGTTGTTTGGCTCTCCTTTTTCCCATGAAGAGTATCCAGAATCTTCTAAGCGTTCACCTAAAATAAAGATATCATAATTGACCTACATATTTAATATTTTAATTATTAAACACTACGGATTTCTTTGTTAGTAGATTGATTTATTGCCAAAGACATCGGCTTGATTATTAGGTGTATGACGTATTTTATCGTTTGAGGTTATTTTTTGTAAGTGAGAATAAAACACTTTATCATTCCAGCATTTGGTATACAAAAAGGAGTAAAAGTGCCTTTGAGAAACCATGTAAAAGTACAACTTATAAAACAAACTCACCATGAATCGTATACCATCGTTTGTTTTGTTCCCAGTCAACAATACCGATACTCATGACATCCGGTTGGCCAGATTTTATAGTGGAACTAGGATGTTTTGCAAAAATTTCTTTTAGCACTTGTGCCTCATCATTATTATTAATTATTGCTAAGTACGCTTGTTCTACAAAGCAAGTTTTGTACGCCTCAACCCACGGCTTTGCTTCAATATGGAACTTATAACAGCTACCAGTTCTCTTGTCCAATACGTAACCTGTAACAAAAGTTCGAAATATAAATCAATACCCTGAAAATACTAATAAAGACTAAGAAAAATAGTGTAATACTTAACACGTTCGCTGCGTAAAGATTCTGAGATAACTTTCATTGAGTTATTGGGTCGAAACACAGACAATGTAATGTCTCTGGGTCGAAAATATAAGAGTGACAGGAATAGAGAGTGCACTTGTGTCTGCGCGCATACCTGTGCACTATAATATCTCCTGCGTAACTGGCTAATCTTAATGACATTGGCCACCGTGGCCAGAATCGGTCAGGAGGACATTATTACGGTAAGACAAAGATTTTTCGTGCCGCACCACGGATAAGTCTTGTATCGGGTGGATTCTACCTATTACCACAGTGAACGTGTTAAATAAAATGGTAAATATGGATTAATAACAAAAATAATGCAAAAATGAAATAATAATTTCATATTTTTTGCAGACACAAATTACGAAAAAGTTCTGTAATCACATAAAATGTACCTAGTCTAATGATGACAATGCTTCAACCAAATAAAATATTTATACGGCTAATATATTTCTAATAATAATTAAAAAAATCTAACACTGCTTTACTTGGTAGTGAAAAAAAAGGTTATTGCATCATATAATTCTTCAAAATGATTACCTTTATCAAACGTTCCACATGATGTTAATTCCAGACCATCATTATCACGTTTGTAGCAAATATAAGGATGATTCTCCCAACAACTGCCGCTCACCAGAAGTCCATCCTCCAACACTCCACAAGAGTGATCAGAGTTCTCCAATGGACCGACACCCAAATGATCCATCAAGATTTTTAATGGTATTCCTTTAAATAGATTTAGATGTATACATTGAAAATTATGATTTGATTTTCTTAAATTTTTCATTATCAATGAATATTCTATGAAATTATTTTATAATTTAAAATAATATAATATAATAAAAATATACAATATAATAATATTACCTTCAATTGAATGCCATAATTTACTGGAAAATGTTGAGTGTATTCCGATGTGGATCCGATCGATATTATAGGCTTTTGTGTAATTATCTAATGAATTTTTTATCCGTTCATTCAAAGGCGATGCCAAAATCGCACCTATAATTAAAAAATAACATTTAACTTACTTTTCATTACTTCCTCTTCAACGATATTCACTATATTTCTTCGATCAACATTACTACTTAATCACTCCTGATTTATCACATATTGATACTGATCACATATTGTATTGTTGATCGAAGCTATGTTTAATATTTTATAATATTCTAAATCGTCTTTTAACTTTAAAATTGCTAATGTTGTTAGCACAAAAACGAAAATTCCATGTTTCAATATGTGTATCCCACCAAAAACATTTTAATGTAAAATGTTGCCAAGACGAGTCCATATGGCTAGCACTGTCAAAAAGTTATCAGATCTCATATAGAGCCCAGCTTCTGACTCTACACGCCCCAACTTTACAAACTCTATACCTTAGTCAAAATATATAGCTTAACCGTATCGTTACTACAAGTACTATTGTATAACAGAAAAGTAATGAACAGTAAGTAAATTTTTCACTTTACGCCCATGTGACGGTAGCGAAACGGCCAAGCCCCATATTTTAACTAAAGTGTTAAGTTTGAAAGGTTAGGGCTTGTAGAGTTAGGGCGTGTAAAGTGAATACTTGCATCCCCTAGTTTAAGGGATTGGGGGATAAAAGTTATAAGTTTTAGAATTTTTTGTTGTTTATGCGCTAATAATAGCTTACAAATCAAATTTCAGCTTTCTAGGACTTCAGAAAGTACCTTAAGGATTTTGATGATCATCAGTAAGTCAGTGACAAAATAGGAGTTTTTTAGATATCAATAAAATCTAAAGTGTAAGAGCTATGCAATTGAAACTTTATATGTTAATTAGTACTATTGAAATCATATCCCAAGAATTTTGTTTATCCGGTATAATCCAAACCCAAGTTATGAGGGTTCAAAAAAACGACGAAGCGCATCGATAAACGGTAGGTGTGCCCTTGCGCTTCACTTGGCTCATCTTGGCGGGAACACTACCGTGCCCCCCAGATATTATACATGTATATATACAGAAATAAGATTTTGTCAGT
This sequence comes from Brenthis hecate, assembly GCA_951806755.1. Taxonomy (NCBI): domain Eukaryota; kingdom Metazoa; phylum Arthropoda; class Insecta; order Lepidoptera; family Nymphalidae; genus Brenthis; species Brenthis hecate. The sequence continues at coordinate 6,448,080 of OX638275.1, read as the reverse complement.
TACACACTTAAATAGTCCCATATTATCATCATAAAGGCTATTCGTCAAAACGAATCAAGTGGGCGCAAATACGCAAGTCCTAATGTTAGTTAACGAAAAGTTTCACTACTCCCCTGGCGTCATCAACAGATCAGTTCGAAAAAACCAGCAAGCATAAGTCTATTAAAATCCACTTCCAAGATTTGATTATATAGTAAATTATAAGTATGATAAAATAGCAGAAGATCCAAATTAATAATAATAATTTATACTTTGATCATATTTAGTAAAGCAATCCATCTGCGAAAATATGGTATATATTATGTATTACATTTTTTATTTTTCATTAAGTAAGTAGATTGGTGGAGGATGACCTCATTTTGGATAATAGATTCGGATAGACCATGTTTTAAACGCGTTCTAAAAATATATATTTTTATTTTTGTTTTGAAATAAATAAAATTTAAAAGCATGTACCTTCCAAATTGCACATCTTGCGTGCTCTATGCCAGGTTGTTTTTACTCTGTGGAGTTTAAGCCAAACCTTCGCATCTTCATCATATTGATAATCCACATTTAAATACTTGGCTTCTGCAAGAAACAATAATTATATATTTGTATCGGTTTCAGTCATCGGCTAGTTAAATATTTTACTAAAAAAGACTATTCCAACATTCCACATTAAAAAGCTATTGTTTCAACAATATTATGATATTGATTAATTAGAAGAATTCAATGTTATTTAACTATGGGTGATAGAGCATAAACAACTTACCCACGTAGTAAATCGCGAATATCCAAATAATATTCTGCAAAATCTCCATGACACGTTATACCGTTTTGCAAAGTACCTTCTAAGTGTAATGATATACTTGAAAGAGTTTTAAATAGTTGATTAAATGTTACTATTGAAATTAATATGATCGGAAATTACACAAAATAATCAACAGTCGTTTATTAGCTGGCACTTTGACCTGGGATTCAATTTATTATATAGTCTTCATTTAGAAAAGGATGTAAAGTATATAAAATATTTAAATTTTTTTTTAAATTGTCGCATTGTTTATTTACATTATATCAGTTGGGAATAAAAGTATCATTTATTTTAGTACAAAAAATGTCATGTCTATGTTAAGCACAAGTTGTATTTCTATGTCAGAGCTAAAGGTACTGTACCTTTAGCTCTGACATAGTCTTGGACCGATGGTACAGTTGGATTAATCTTACATTATGACCTTCAGGAGTTCTAGTCACCGAGTCTAGGCTCCATTATCAAATGTACTTCTAATGAACATAAATTATATTGTCAAGTTTTTATATCGTGTTCATATACTTGTATAAACTGCCTCGTTGGTCTAGTGGCTGGTATATATGGCAGGGTTCGAGTACTAGGTCAGGTCAAAATGGCTATAGTCTATATATATATATATATATATATATATATATATATATATATATATATATATATATATATACATGGGTTTGATGAGTTGTTATGGGTTGTATTATAACGTATTTTTCCATTAGAATGAGATAATCTCCCGCAGTAAAAAGTAGCCTATGTCACTCTCCAGCCCTCCAACTATCTCCACACAAAAAACAAACCAATCCGCAACTCTTTTCCGTCGTTTGTCCGTTTTGATGTGATAGAAGGTCTAACAAATAAACATACACACATTTACATTTATAATATTTGGATCTCATACCGAGTATATTTTTTTCAAATAATACCTTATTTTAGTCGATAAAAAGGTCACACAAGATAAAGCAATGTCTCATTGCACGTAAATTCCCATAATCTATTGAACTGGTACAAAAACACTATAAAACAAGCTTTTTGCTGCTATCTCGCACGCGCTGTGTCCTTTATATGAAAGCGGATGGGCCAAAAGTTATAGGATGCACAACCAATTCTTCCGCTATTACCCGTGGATGTGTATATGTGTGATTGATAAAAATTCTTATCCTATTTCATGCAAGAGTCATATATGTTGGAGACAAATAATAATCACAACTAATCGGAACGCGAGAGCCATCTTTTTGGCCTCGACAGAGTCTAGGTGGTGACACTCGATCGAGCTCAGCTGGGTTACGCTTGGTCGATCGCACAGTGAATACTAGTAGAAACTGTCTTGGCTCCGTGTTGTCTATACTGGCAATAGTGTAGTGCTGTTGTGTAGTGAAGTGCTGTGTAACTATGTACTGAGTAATTATTGTTAATTTGAAATACAACTTTGATTGCAACGAGTTTTCTTTATTTGAATTTACACTTCCCGTAAAACGCCCACCGTATTTATGACATAGTAAAATAATGGAAAATAATGGTGAAATTAATGCTGCTTCGATATATAGAAAAGAACACTTTCAATTTATCCCAAATTCCTCAATTCCGGGCAATTTTCCCTATTAACCTCGCTAGGACTACTACGGAAATAAAAGAAATGTAGCCAAATCGGTTTAACCGTTCACGAAGTTTCCTTACCCCGACTTCTTAGAAACCGCATTTTTTTTCTATAGATATGGATTGATAGACAGGTCGAGAATTCAAATTGACTTATATAAATATATACGACAGATAATTTGTGGAAATTCCATTTTAACTTGGAGTTTACAATAACAACATAATGTATATAAACTTTCAAATATGTCACCACACTCAGATATACGATAAACATCGAAAAAAAAAACAGATCATGAAGCTCTTACAGTATATTATTTTGATTTGCGCTTTTTACTTTGTAGGTAAGTGTTTACAACTCATTTAGTTTAATACGTAGCATTGAAAAATAAATTAAATATGTTAAACTAAAAACAAATTAAAACGCTGATCGTTTAGTCAAAAGTATCATACTTATAAACAAAGATTAATAAAATATAAAGGAATAACTATGTGGAAATGTTATTTTTGCAGAGACAAAATTTTTAGACCAGTTTTATCAATACGATGAGAATGCAAAGGTTTGGTTAAAACTCCACAAAATAGAGACCACTTGGCATGAAGCACGCAAAATATGCAATATGGAAGGTAAGTTCAATTTTTGCTATACGGAAAAGAAATCTTAACATTTTTTAGTTTTTTAAGATATATTTCTTTTATTTTAAACCGAATAATATTGTGTTCTTTTTTAAATTATAGATGCAATTTTAGCATCGCCATTGGATGAACAGCTAAAAGATGCATTGGGTACTTACTCAAAAGCCTACGGCATTGATCGGTTATATGTCGGAATACACGCAACGTTTTCTAGTAAAATATGGCATTCTATTGAAGGTATGCTATTATTCACTGAAAACTTATTAGACTTATTTGAGGCTAAAATTATGTTAAACTGATTTACATCTCACCATAACACAACTTTATTATCGATACGATTTGTTTAACCCTTTACTTGCACTTTATATATATCATCATAATGATAAATGGTCATAGATTTATCGATGATACATACTACATATAATACATATACGTATTTACTAACTAATATATAACTGCCTCGGTGGTCTAGTGGCTACCATGTACGGCTGCATACTCGGAGGCCCTGGGTTCGAGTCCCGGGTCGGGCCAAGATTAGTTATTGAGTTTTTCTGTAAGCCTCAGTAACAGCCCGGAGTTGGGAAATTGGCGATGTTTTACCTCCCTGCCTCGGAGAGCACGTAAAACCGTCGGTCACGCACCGGTCGTGACGAGCAGTCGTCCCACCAGAGTATGAGAGTGACAGGAATAGAGAGTGCACGTTGTGTCTGCGCGTACACTTGTGCACTATAATATCTCCTGCGCAGTTGCTAATCTAAAAATAAGGTAAACCTCAATGAGTTTAAATTATATGTATTTACACTTATTGCTACATATTAAAATATGGTTTCAGGAATACCATTAGAGAATTTAGAGGATCATTTAAATATTAGTCAAATGTGGAGCAGTGACTACCGAACCTGCGCAGTCATGGAGGCTGGATCTCTGATAAACGTCGGATGTCAACAGATGTTTCCGTATATTTGCTACAAAAGTGACAATGTTATTAGGGAACTTACAGCCTGTGGAACTAATGATACAGGTATTTCAACCAATCAATAAAGAATTAGTTATAGAATATTCAAAAGAGCGAAGCAGTCTCCAAAATTTTCGCAAGATATACTTTTATTAGCTATTAAAATATTTTCGTCAGTACTCAAACCAAATCGTAAATACATGTATATTGTTTGTTTCCAAAGTGAAATTGCATAATTTGAGTTCTATTTCTTCACAGCTTATCAATTGGACAACAGGACTGGAAATTGCTACAAATTCCACGCTGATGCAAGGTCGTGGGTCGAAGCATACGAGACTTGTTTTGCAGAGGAAGCATACTTGGCGATAATCAATAGTCATACTGAGGCACGAGTCTTAACAGATATTTTTTCTAATCACCCTAGTAACATGATCCACGCTGACCATCCAAATGTCATGAATATTGGTATGATTGATTGGGAACATAACAGAGATTGGTATACCATTCATGGTAAGTAATTTACGAGTAATACTTTCTTTGATTTACGCGAATATTTGGCATTTGAAATTTTAAATAAAGCTAACTTTTCGGGTGTTTTCGCGGATTTTTTGATTTTTGGTGCTCGACGTCTCGAATGCTTTACAGCATTCATGGTCACGGAAAGAACTAAGGTTTTAGATGTCTCAAAGGTCATTATATATATATATATATATATATATATATATATATATATATATATATATATATATATATATATATATATTTATTTGTTACAGACAGTGCCTACCTACAATTTGATTTCAAAAAATAAAAAAATGGCACTGAAGTACCCTACAATATTTGTTGATTTTAATTCAATTAACAATTGAATTAACAATTATTTTAGTGTTGCTATTATTATATGTATAACCATATATAAATTAAGAATTAAAAATTTTACATTATTTATTTAAGCAATATTATCCTTTTTATATGTAAATTAAAATAGTTATAGTATTAATTTAGATTGCTTATTTAAAGTTAAAATATTATAACACTATGTATTGCCTTTACAGATAAAAATATAAATCTGAATTCTCATCATTTCAATCCACACATTATGAACTAACTACATCTAATGGTCTGTTATGTTTACTGTTGTTGTTAGATTTTATTATGTTAATTGCAGGATCCCACAATGATGGTAGTAATTTACGAGTAATATACATAGGATTTTGTCCTCTGTTTCGTAACATTACATGTTTGGTTAATTTATGCAAATAGTTTTTAAAGATTAATCCTCAGTCAACGTGTTGAGTTGAACTTTTTACTTTATTGGAATTTGAAAAACATTACTGTCATATGAGAATTATTGAAAAAACTTGTAATTGAAAATATAAATCTCTAAGCCTTTTTATAAATGTATATTCCTTTTCAGGTGAACCCATACAAGATGCTGGTTATGCTTCGTGGAGTAGGGGAGAACCAAATAATGCGGATCTAATTGAATATTGCGGCTCCATTTACAGAAATGGCCTTTTAAATGATGAAGCGTGTTTAAAAAAGAATGTTTTTATCTGTGAAAAAGATGTAAGTTTTGTGCAAAAGGAAGACACTACCGAAAAACTATATACGATTGTGTCTGAATCTAGTAAAAATCTGTATAAGACTGAATCTGAACGTAGTAAACATCTATATGCGAATGAGATTGAATCTAAGAAAAATCTGTAAACGACTGAGTCAGAATCTTGTGAAATTCTATATACGGCTGAGCCAGAAACTAGTGAAAATCTGTATACAACTGAATCTGAACCTAGTAAAAATCTATATACGACTAATTTGGAACTTAATGAAAAAGTACTTATTGAAAAAAAAATTACAGACTAAGTCAGAACAGTGCGAGTGTCTAGTGAAAATGTACGAAGTAAATTAACATTTCCTGAAATAACTTCTGAGTTCAATCTTCTTCCAATACGACTTATTGCAGTTGATAATATACTATATAATAGTGAAAGACCTTATAGGACTCACAAATTTTTTATTGATATTTAAATACAACTGATAGAACCCCTATTGTAAAGGTATTGTAACATTAGAATAATGTATAGAAATAAGTTACATTACTACGATAAATACATGAATAATTATTTTTTGTAAATTGTTTTTTTTTTTTTACTTTTAACTGTTCTTTATTTTATACTTTTAAGCATTTCAACAACAACTTAATGGCTTAGCTAAGAAAATCAGGTATTTTACGCCAAAAAAAAAATGAGATGAAATTTTTCTTACTTTGCAGTAAGAAAAATCTACTCACTCATTTTTTTATTTAGGTCATGCGAACTCGTCAAAAAAATTTGAAATAAATTTAAGGCTGTTGCCATTCGTCCGATAATCGGATGAGTAAAAAATATATTATTCGTCCCGACTATTGTTGGATTGTACGAATATTTATCATTTTTTTGTTTTCTAATGTAAAATAAGTCATTTTCAGATTCAGGCGTTTCTACTGGCAAAAAAATAACCTTAACCTACCGACCTAGAAACTTATTGTTTTAGATCTCTACGATTTTTAAGTTCAAGAGTTATTACACATTTAAATTTACCTTTGTAGATATTTTTTTGTAAGATAAGTAAATCTCGCGATAACTTTCGTGTCATATAAATTGTGTTATGTAAAAAATTGATGGGTTTGATTTATTTTAAAGTTTATTTCCATCTTTCAGCGTATTTAAATAAAAGTTTGTGTGTGTTTTTGTACCATATGCTATGCATATTTTATACAATAACTCAAGATTCACTTTAAAACTTAGTCTTGTATACCACATTGGTAAATATATAATGATAAATACAAATAGTATTTACAGGAAATACTCATAGGTAAAATTAAAATATGAAATAAAAGAAATAGTTTATAATTTACACATTTATTGCGGCAAAGTGACAGTCGAAATTTTCTATTAGTTTGAAAATACTGGAAGGAAAAATTATAAAATTCTGTCAATATGTATTTGTGTAATAATATAGTGGATGAAAATGTACCTTGGGCATTTCATAAGACTTATGTGGTCTATCACTTAGTTGTGATTTAGTCATATATAGATTATCACTTTGTTGCTATTTAGTCATATATAGTCTATCACTCGGCGCTGATGTAGTCGTATACATATGTTCACTAGGTACTGAGTCAGTTGTATATAGATTTTCATTATACATTGACTTAATCGTATAACTCTCACTAGGCATTGGATCAGTAGTATCATTAGCGTGCATAAGTCTTACATCCTTTTCGCATACAAAAGCGCATTCTTTATAACATGGTTCATCATTTAAAAAGCCCTCACGATTTACGTTGCCACAATATTCATTTCCACCCGCATTGTTTGGCTCTCCTTTTTCCCATAAAGAGTATCCAGAATCTTCTAAACGTTCACCTAAAATATAGATATCATAATTTACCTAAATATTTAATATTTTAATTATTCAACACTACGAGTTCCGTTGTTAGTCGATTGATTTATCACTAAAAACATAGACTTGATAATTAGGTGTATGACGTATTTTATCTTTTGAGGGGTATTTTTTGTAAGTGAGGACAAAATACTGTCATTCCAGCACTTGGTATACAAAAAGGGGTAAAAGTGTGAGAAACCATGTAAAAGAACAAAACCCAATAGACTCTTACATAAAAAAAAGATAAAACTCACCATGAATCGTATACCATTGCTTGTTATGTTCCCAGTCAACAAAACCGATACTCATGACATCCGGTTGGCCAGATTTAATAGTGTAACTAGGATGTCTTGCAAAAATTTCTTTAAGCACTTGTACCTCAGCTTTATTATTAATTATTGCTAAGTACGCTTGTTCTGCAAAGCAAGTTTTGTACGCCTCAACCCACGGCTTTGCTTCAATATGGAACTTATAACAGCTACCAGTTCTCTCATCCAATACGTAATCTGTAAAAAAAATCGAAATATAAAAACCCAAAAAAACTAATAAAGATTAAGAAAGATAGAGTAATACTTAAATAATAATATAAACATGGCATATTGTTTCATACTTGTTGCAGACACAAACACGAGAAATTTTGTAATCACATATTTAGTCGTATGAAACAAATGCGAATGCTGCGACCAAATAAAATATTTATACTGCTGATATATTTCTCATTATAAATAAAAAATCTAACACTGCTTTACTTGCTATTGAAAAAAAATTTGTTATATCATATAATTCTTCAAAGTAATTACCTTTATCAACGGTTCCACAAGATGTTAATTCCATATCACTTTTATCGCGTTTATAGCAAATATACGGATGTGCCTTCTGACAACTGCCGCTCACCATAAATCCATCCTCCAACACACCACAGGAATGATCAGAGTTCTCCAATGGAGCAACATCCAAATGATCCATCAACATTTGTAATGGTATTCCTTTAAATATATTTTGATATATAAATTTTCGAAATTTTCAATTTGATATTCTTAAAGATTTTCATCATCACTATGGTCTATTATTCTTAATATGTGTAAGTATAATAGCAATTTGACTAAAAATACAATATAATAATATTACCTTCAATTGAATGCCATAATTTACTGGAAAATGTTGAGTGTACTCCGATGTGGATCCGGTCGATGCCATAGGCTTTTGTATAATTATTTAAAGAATCTTTTAATGGTTCATCCAAAGGTGATGCCAAAATCGCACCTATAATTAAAAAAATAACATTTTACCTACTTGTCATTATTTCCTCATTCCTTAGCAAGCAATAATAAGTCTGTTAAAATCAACTTCCAAGATTTGATTATATTATAGTAAGTTATAAGTATAATAAAATATTAGATAGAATATTAGAAGATCCAAATTAATAATTTATGCTTTGATCATATTTAGTAAAGCAACCCATATGTAAAAATTTGTTCATATATGTACCTTCCAAATTACACATCTTGCGTGCTTCATGCCAGGTTGTTTTTATTCTGTGGAGTTTAAGCCAAACCTTCGCATTTTCATCATATTGATAATCCACATTTAAATACTTGGCTTCTGCAAGAAACATTAATGTATATATTTGTATCAGTTTCACTCATCAGATTATTAAATACTTCTGAACTAAAAAATACTATTCCAACAGTTATGTGATTATTCCAAAATTATTATAATATTTATTAATTAAGAGAATCCAATATTATTGAAATAGGCCATAGAGCATAAACAGCTTACCCACGTAGTAAATCGCGAAAATCAAAATAATATGCTGCAAAATCTCCATGACACGTCCTTTTGCAAAGTACCTTCTAAGTGTAATGATATACTTGAAAGTGTATTTAAATAATTGATTAAATGTTATTATTGAAGTAAAAATGATCGGAATTTACACAACGTAATCAACGGCCGTTTATAAGGTGACATGTTGACCTGTGAGTCAATGTTTATTATATGGTCGTCATTGGGAAAAGGATGTGAAGTATGTAATTTAGGAATTTTTAAACTGTCGCTCTGTTTATTTACATCATACCAGTTGGGAATAAAAATATAATTTACTTTAGTGGGAAACTTGCCATGTCTATCTTAAGCACAAGTTGTCTTTCTGACTGTACTTTTAGCTCTGACATAGTCTTGAGTCGATGGTACAGTTGGAATACGGCTAAATTAAGACCTTCAGGAGTTTTAGTCACGGAGCATAGGTTACATTATAAAATGTACTTCTAAAGTATAAACTGCCTCGTTGGTCTAATAGCTGATATGTGTGGCACGGTTCGAGTTTTCCCATCGGAATGATAAAATCTTCCGCAGAAAAAGTAGCCTATATCACTTCCTAGCCCTCCAACTATCTCCAGACAAAAAATCACCGAAATCCATTTCTCTGTTTCGATGTAATAGTAGATGTTCGCGAGCGTTAATTATATTACGTATATTTCGAGCCGTGTATATTTTAATTCAACTGCCAGGAATTTAAAAAAAAGAAAGGGTTATATTTTTCCTGCGTATCTTGTATGTTTGTCTTTATTATCTCGTGTCTTCCAAGCGGCTGGATGGATTGCGATAGTTAAAGTATCGTTAGATTCGTCTCAATAACCCAAGTGTTCTTACATAGGGTATTTTTAAATCATAATGCCGGATTTTTGGCGCCAATTTGTGTCATGGAAAATTTTTTTTCGTCCGAATCAATTGAATGGAGTATCAATATACAGGATTATAAGAGGTGATTACAAAAATATTTACAACTTATATATTTAAAAGTAATTTCAGACAAGAAATTATTAAATAAAATTAAAAATGTCTAACTGACCAAAACTAAAAAGTTCTTAATAAAAAAATATTTTATAAAACAAAACCCGACTGCGTAAAAAGCGAACTAAAAAGATGAGAAAAAGTTGACGTAGCAACATAGTATTATCCCCCCAAACGTGCATTTACCATGTCGTGGTGGGGAGAGGGGGGAAGGGGCTCAGTAGTGCCCAGCAATCCAGCTGGGCCCGAAGCCAAGAAGGGTGGCCCATCTCAGTGGGCGATGGCCCAAAGGTGGCCCATCTCAGTGGGCGATGGCCCAAAGGTGGCCCATCTCAGTGGGTGATGTGCCATATGTATTGCTTTTGGTACTTCTCCGGAGCAACCCCATGGTTGTAGTGGTTGGGTTTTAGTATTGGCTTTGCCGGAGAGTCCCACTCTTCGTGCCTAAATGCATTTCCCAACGTTAAAAAAAGAACATAGTATTATGCAGTCGGAGATATACATACATATGTACATGTTTTCTAATAGCTGGGTGTGTATGTATATTGTATATGTCTCCGACTGCATAATACTATGTTCCTTCGTCAACTTGTTATCTTTTTAGTTTGCTTTTTACGCAGTCGTTTTTTTTCAAATAATACCTTACTTTTATTGATAAAGAGGTCACACAAGATAAAGCAGTATTCCGCTTCAAGTAAATTCCCATAATCTATTGAATTGGTACAAAAATACTACAAAACTAGCTTTTTGCTGCTATCTCACACGCCCTGTTTCCACTATATGCCACCGGATGGCGCGAAAGACTGCACAACCAATTCTTCCACTATTTTCCGTGGATGTGTGTATGTGTGATTGGTAAAGACTCTTATCCTATTTCATGCAAAAATAATATTATAGAAAAGAGCACTTTCTGTTTTTCCCAAATTCCTCAATTCCGGACAACTTTTCCCTATTAACCTCGTTAGGACTACTTCGAAATTAAAAAAAAGTGTAGCCAAATTGGTTTAAATATTCTCACAGTCGCCTTTCTCAACTCCTTACGAACAGTATTTAATATTTTTTTTCTATAGATATCGATTGACAGATAGGTCAAGATATCAGCTATTATACGACCGTTAATTAATTTGTATAAGTTCCATTTGAACTTGGACTTTACAATAACAACATTTCATCATGTATATAAACTTTGAAATATGTCACCACATTTAGTTGTACGATAGTTCTCCAAAGAAAATAACATCTCATGGAGCTCTTACAGTATATTATTTTGATTTGCGCTCTCTACTTTGTGGGTAAGTGTTATTTATTTATTTATTGAACTACCAACAAAAGTTACAATATTCTAATACTTAGACCTTTTTTTTTATCGTCGGGAAATGCATTTACGCATACCACCTGATCCCCCAGGTGGTAATGTGTGGCTCACCGGCTAGAAGAGCCGGTACTACCCACTAAAACCCGACATCCCTTCCCCCCGCCATAGTGGGACGCCGCAGGATTCATGCGCATAACTACTACGGCGTCCCGGCGGCAGGTCTGCCTAAGCGCTAGGCAGACCACCAAACCAATGGGGCTGCTCCACAGTCAACTCTGCTACGTCAGAGGGGTACCCGGAGCAGCCCCATTAAACCTAACCTCCGCCCACCGAAGTGGGCCACCTCCAATCGGCTGCAGAGGACAGGGAGAGCGGCAACGAAACACCGACACTCCTCTTCCCCTGCAGCCCCACCGCGTCCGCCATCAAACGGTGGCGGCCCCGTCTAGGCCGCGAAAGGTAGGGAGAACGGCGCACCGAAATACCGGCACTCCTCTCCCAACGCGGCCTACACCTCCGCCGGATGCGAGCCTGCGACCACAGTCCCGCAACCGGCACCCATCATCCGGTTGTGGGACCAAGCGGTCCCACCACCGGAGGCCGCAACGCCTTCGGCTCGAGGCCTAGACGAGCGGCCCCACCCAAGCCATTTGGTCCGCGCCGGATTTCCCCGGTACCACATGCCGCCCTAAGCGGGTGGCATTCCCCTATCCGCCACCTGGGGACGCGCCCGGTAGGAGTTGGCTTCTCCCCCGGGCTAATACTTAAACCTAGGTTACATATCATGATAATTGCACTTTTAATTATAGGTAGTTACAACTTGCTGCTTTTACAGTCTATCACATTAGTATTAAATAGTATACAATAATTCTAATTTAATTTTTTAAATAATTAATTAATTAGAATTACAAATTAAAAGATATATAATTTTAAAACAAAAATAATTAATAAAAACAATTAATAATCTATGATAAGTACCTATTATATTTATATGTTATAGCATAAAAATTAAAACATATGCTTAGCATTTATTACTCATAGTTTGATACGGATGTTTATAAATAAAATAAAATGTGTTAAACTGAAAATAAATTTAACGATAATCGTTTAGAGAAGAGTATCATACTTATAAATTATAAATTAATAAAACATAAAGCAATAATTATCTAAAAATGTTTTTTTTTGCAGAGGCCAAATTTTTACATCTGAATTATCAATACGATGAGGGCGCAAAGGTTTGGTTAAAGCTCCACAATATGAAGACATCTTGGCATGAAGCACGCAAAATGTGCAATATGGAAGGTAAGTTCAATTATTGCTATACGGAAGAGAAATATAAGCATTTTTTTAGTTTAGTTCAAATTCTTTATTGCACGTAATAATGAGTACAAAATTAATTCTTTCAACTTCAATGAGATTGAAAATGCAGTTATCGTTGTCTTCTATTAGAAGTCTACACTTTTTTATTTTATTAAAGCAAAAAATATATATTTTTCTTTAATTATAGGTGCAATTTTGGCATCGCCATTGGATGAAACGCTAAAAGATGCATTAGGTACTTACTCAAAAGCCTACGGCATTGATCGGTTCTACCTCGGAATACACGCAACTTTTTCTAGTCAAATATGGCATTCGATTGAAGGTATGTTATTATTCATTGAAAACTTTATTAAACTTATTTGAGGCTAAAATTATGTAAAACTAATCCCACATCCCACCAGAACATAACTTTATAGATCATCATCGATCTGGTTCTTTTTAACCCTTTATTTGCATCCTTTATACTTTACTGCGCGATTTAAAGAACAATCGCATAGATTTATGGGTGATACATACTACTTTGTTATGTAATATATATATATATATATATATATATATATATATATATATATATATATATATATATATATATATATATATATATATATATATATATATATATATATATATTTGTAAAATATCGTTTCAGGAATACCATTAGAGAATTTAGTGGATCATTTAGATATTAGTCAAATGGAAAGCAGTGACTACCGAACCTGCGCAGTTATGGAGGCTGGATCTCTGATAAACGTCGGATGTCAAGAAAGGTTTCCGTATATTTGCTACAAAAGTGACAATGTTAGTAGGGAACTTACAGCCTGTGGAACTACTGATACAGGTATTTCAAAAAATTAGTTATAAAATATTTAAAAAAGCGAAGCATCCTCCAAAATCTTCTTAAGATATACATACGCACTTTTATTAGTTATGAAAATGTTTTCTTCAGTACTCAAACCAACTCGTAAATACATATATTCTGTTTGTTTCCAATATGAGAATTGCATATTTTGATCTCTATTTCTTCACAGCTTATCAATTGGACAAGAGAACTGGCAACTGCTACAAGTTCCACGCTGAAGCAAGGTCGTGGGTTGAAGCATACGAGACTTGTTTTGCAGAGCAAGCATACTTGGCGATAATTAATAGTTATACTGAGGCACAAATCTTAACAGATATTTTTGCCAATCACCCTAGTAACACGATCCACGCTGACCATCCAAATGTCATGAATATTGGTATGATTGATTGGGAACATAACAGAGATTGGTATACCATTCATGGTAAGTAATTTACGAGTACCTAATAATTTTTTGACTTACACGAATATTTGACATTTGAAATTTTAAATAAATCTTTTCGTTTTTTTTTCGCGGATTTATGGTTCCCGACGTTTCGAATGCTTTGCAGTAATCATGCTCACGGAAGAGAGGTTTTAGAGGTCTCAAAGGTCATTATATACTTGTTACAGACAGTGCCTACTAACCTAACCTACCCACAATTTTACAAAATGATTTCAAAAAATTCAAAAATTGCACACTAGTACCTTACAATATTTATTGATTTTAATTCTAAGTGTTTAATTTTTTTTGAATCAGTATTATAATTAAATACGGCAATATTATTTATTTATTTTTACAATTTATTAAAAACCTTTAAAAATATAAAATATTACATTATTATTCATTTAAGCAATATTATTGCTTTATGTGTAATTTAAAAAAGTTAAAATATTAATTTAGATTGCTAATATTTAAAGTTAAAATATTAGGCAACACTATTGTTACCTTCACAGATAAAAAATATTAATATGAATGACAGTCATTTCGATCCATACAGTATGAACTAACTACAGCATCTAATGGTCTGTTATATTTACTTTTGTTGTTAGATTTCATTATGTTAATTACAGGATCCCACGATGATGGTAGTAATTTACGAGTGCCTACATACATACATACATACTCGTAGAATTTTGAATTCTGTTTCATAACATTACTTTTTTGATTTCATTATGCAAAGAGTTTTTAAAGATTAATATCATCAGTATGTGTTCAGTAAACTATATTCGACAACTTTAACACGTACTACCGATTACATCAAAAACTATAATAATAGTTCATCGAGCTCACCAAAACTATCATCTTTTCTGTAATTTGTAAACTCGTACTAATGGTACAGTTAACACTTCTTACTTAATTGGAATTTGGAAATCATGAGTGTCATATGAGAATTATTGAAAAACTTGTTCATTGAAAATAAATCTCTAAGCCTTTTTGTAAACCTATATTCCTTTTCAGGTGAACGTATACAAGATGCTGGTTATGCTTCATGGAGTAGGGGAGAACCAAATAATGCGGATAGAATTGAATATTGTGGCTCCATTTTCAGAAATGGCCTTTTAAATGACGAACCATGTTCAAAACAGAATGTTTTTATCTGTGAAAAAGATGTAAGATTTGTACAAAAGGAAGACACTACTGAAAAACTATTTACGACTAAGTCTAGTGAAAATCTATATACGACTGAATCTGCACCTAGTATAAATCTATACACCACTGAGTCTGAATCTATTGAAAATCTATATACGACTGAGTCTGCACCTAGTAAAAACCTATATACGACTGAGTCTGAATCTAGTGAGAATCTATATACGACTGAGTCTGAATCTAGTGAGAATCTATATACGACTGAGTCTGAATCTAGTGAAAAGCTATATACGACTGAGTCTGAATTTAGTGAAAATCTATATACGACTGAGTCTACACCTAGCAAAAATTTATATACGACTGAATCTGAACCTACTGAAAATCTATATACGAATGAGACTGAATCTAGTGAAAATCTAGATAAGGTTGAGTCTAAACCTAGTGAAAATCTATATACGACTGAGTTGGAGCCTAATGTACAGACTGAGTTAACATTTCCTGATGAAATTCCAGAGCTCAGCCTTACGTCAGGACGACTTATTGTAGTTGATAATGAAGTATATAATAGTGAAAGACCTTATACGACTCACAAAATTTTTACTCATAAATAAATACGACTGATTTAATTCCTATTAAAAAGGTATTGTAACATTAGAATAATTTTAATGAAAGAAATTAAATTTAATAATATAATATGTATAGTAATGACTACAATAAATAGATGAATTTTTTTTCATTAATTCGTTTTTTTTAGTTTCAACTTTACTAATTTTATAGTTTTTAACATTTCAATAATAACTAAATGGCATGGAAAACGGTGTAAGTATGAAATTTATATTATTTCTTAGATAAATTAAAAGTTACATTTAGGAAAAGCACCAAAAAAATCACCGTTTTCTTTAGCTGTATATTTGTGTGGTTTTTATTAAAAAGAGCTTTACACAAGCAAGCATGATTTATGGATGTTTGAAAGAGCTTTTACTCCTTAACGTGACCAATCGAGTGAAATAAGCCATATATATGGTTACTGTTAATTTGCAGGGCGAAATATTATATATTAAAATAAACGTGTTTTATTTAAATTAAATGTCAAATATTAAAGACACAAGACTATATATTAGATTAGCGATTAACCCTTGCTCGGTTACATCTCTTGGTACGTTTTAAGGGTTAATATGGATTTCTCAGAGATGAGATATTTTCCCGTAATAAAATACCAAGTTTCATCAAAATCTGTTCAGTAGTTTTTTCGTGATGCGTACCTATATGTTACACATGTATACATGAGTTGTCGTGGGTTGTATTATAACGTGTTTTCCTGTGGGAATGAAATCATTTCCCGCGCTGAAAAATATAAAATTTTCCAGCCTTCCAACTATCTTCACACAAAAAATCACGCCAATCCGTCACTCTTTTTCGACGTGAAAGAAGGATAAACAAACAAACTTACTGTCACATTTATAATATTACTAGCAGAACCCGCGGCTTCGCTCGCGCTAAAACTACAAAAAAATCTCCAAATGAAAACCTTTTTTGGGAAATGCATTTACGCACGAGGTGTGGGACTCACCGGCAAAGCCAGTACTACCCACTAAAACCCAACAAAACCTTCCCCCGTCTTAATGGGGCGTCGCAGGATCGCTTACGCATTCAACTACGACGCCCCGACAGCAGGTCTGCCTAAGCAGACCACAACAACCACGGGGTTGCTCCACAGTCCACTCTGCTATCAGAGAAGTACCAGGAGCAACCCGCATGGTACACCGCCCTCCGAAGAGGGCCACCTCCCACCGCCCACCGAAGTGGACCACCTCCCTGTGCGTTACTTGGCTTCGCGCCCGGTTGGGTTGCCAGGCACTACTGAGCCCCCCCACCACGACAAGGTGAACGCACGTTGGGGGGATCCAAATGAAAACCTACCTTAGGTTTCATACAAACAATTTTCCCATATTTTACCCTCTTATGGAATGAATTTCGAAATTTGCTAAAACACGTATTTATTAAATTGTATTGAAGAGTATTAATACCAAGTTTCAAGTAATTCTAATCACAAATATTTTTTGGGTTTAATTATAATGCGTTTTCCCGTGGGAATGAGGTAATATCCCGCGGTAAAAAGTTTCGACGTGAAAGAAAGACAAATAAACAAACAAACACACTTTAACATTTATAATATTAGTATGGATAGTATGGATGTAATGGGATAAAATTATATTGTAACATATTATAATATAAACAATATAGGCTGTTTGTTGTATTGTTGTTGGTCTAATTAATGAATTAATTTGTCACATCAAATCGCCTCCTGAGATACTGTGTGTGTAGATATATGTACTGTGTAGCCCACAAACTAAAAATAAACATGATTTATAAGTACTTGTAGAAATCTATTTGAATAAAATACCTTTTGTTACTTACTGCACGCTCTCGATTTCAGTCCCTGAAAATGGTGCAACAAAAGCAAAAAATAAACACAACTCTAATCACATTTCCAGTGTTGACATTATTTTGACGCATTATCTCATTCTTCTATCTGAGACCTATATGTACTTATAAATAAAAATGAAGTATAAAAGTAAGTAAGTAAGGCAGTGGTAGCCCAGTGCTAACTCGCTCGCTTGAGAAACCAAGTGAAGCGGGTTCAAATCCTCGCGGGTCTCGCACTTCATGTGACATGTGCGAATCATTTCCAACATGATTGCCACTTGTCTTAAACGTGAAGGAAAACATCGTGAGGAAACCTGGGACCTTAGGATCTGTAGTCGAACCGCTTGGCACTACACCAATGAGACAGTTATAAAAAGCAATAGCTAGTGGGAATATAATTTAATTTTAAGGTATTTGAAGTTGTTCCCAAAAATTTTCTTTTATATTACATTTCTGATTGGAAAATGATGCATATTTTAATTTACATATAAAATTTAAATATTTTATAAATATTTTCCCGATCTTCATACTTTGAAATTGTTTTGGGTTTTTTTGTCCATTTTCAACATAAAATAACAGTCTGGATGAATTTTATATCAGTGTTTTGTTATAAATCAATCACATCGTATAATACAATATGTATTTCTTAGACAGGAAAAGCATTATAATAGAAATTTTATTTTTACAACTAAGTAGTTGTATGGTAATGTATGTAAAAAATTGTATGGTACATTTGCACTAAGATTTCATCTAATAACTAGAAATTTACGTCCCTGGGTGCCTATTATTTACGTTCATGTGTAATAAACTTATACTTAAATTGTATATTATTTGTCTACTATATGGTTCTCAGAACTTTTGTTTGTAAAACTGCAGACTTAGCGTTCGTCAGATTTCAATGGGATTATTCTGTCATACATACACTCTGAAATAAAAATTTTTAGGTGTTAATATTTTAAAGGGTTAAATAAGTCTGAAAATGCAAGTTTTAAATTTCTGTTTAGCGCGGTCCTAGATGAAGAACACTTTGTAGGTTTAGTAAAACTACTACATAATAATAGTGTGCTCCCGACCAATTTTGGCCTTGGTGGCAAATCTGATTGGCTAGCCAACTGCGCAGGAGATATTAATGCACAAGTGTACGCGCAGACACAAGTGCACTCTCTATTCCTGTCACTCTCATATTCCTGTGGGTCTTCTCGATACGATCAGTCAGGCACGGGGGTGAAACATCGCCAACTTCCCAACTCCGAGCTGTTATTGAGAATTTCTTGACAGAAATACTCATTAACTGAACTTGGCCCGACCCGGACTCAAACCCAGGGCCTGCGGATCCAAATATATATATATATATATATATATATATATATATATATATATATATATATATATATATGCGGATATAAAAAGTATATTTCTCAGTTAGAAATTTTGTTTCTATATAAATTCTATAAATCTCTTTTTATCTTATTTAAAAGAATAGAAGGCTACCAACTCAAGCGGTTTGGCTTGGCCGAGGACAATTTGTAGCTTGTGAAGTATCTTCTCATCATGAGAGAAGAATTAATATAGAGATCAAAAACTAACTAAAAGCTTATGGTAATCGAATCTGCGACTTACACAGTAAATAATATTAATAAGACTTACCACTGCGTCATAACGTCTTTCTTAATTTATGAACAATATCTTTATAAAACGAGTAATACTATAAAAGCACATTCATGCAAGCTTCATATATCAGAGAAATGCGTTGCATTTGTTTCTGAAAATACACGGTCATATTTTCTAGACATAATTTAATGTCAATGTTTTAGTAGTACCTACAGTGTTATATTTTGTTATTTATTTATTTATTTATTAGTTTACTACAATTTTGTGTCTTGGGCGTAATCGATTTCATATATCGAAAAATTTAAAATTTTGGACTCGTAGACTTTAAAGAAGATTTTTCGAAAAACCTAAACCTAAAGTGATTAAATAGTAACACAAGTACAATTCTATTCTTTTCACTCTCAAACTCCGTTGGGCCGAAAATTTGATATTCGCAACACTTGAATTAATCTATTAACACTTGAATTAAGTTATGAATTATTTTAAAGGATTATTGTAATGTAAACTACTCGAATTTCTTCAAAAAAAAATGTTATATTTCAGCGTATGTTTTCAGTTCCATAGACAACCTAGCAAATTGTTATACGATGCAGCATTGATGTATCGGCAATACTGTTAAAAGGCAAATCTAGTTTTAATATAACAAAAAAATAAAAACCGACTTCAAACAAAAGCACTAAAAAGTAAAAAATAACTGATTGGTAGTTTTCATTTACTATACATACCTAATCAAATACTTTCGAAGTCGGTGTGCTTTGGCTAAGTAATTAAAGCCTACCTATTAAATACATACCTAATCAAATATTTTCAAAATCGGTGCCAGCCCATACAAAGCAAAGCACACCGACTTCGAAAATATTTGATTAGGTATGTATAGTAAATGAAAACTACCAATCAGTTATTTTTCACTTTTTAGTGCTTTTGTTTGAAGTCGGTTTTTATTTTTTTGTTAAAAAGTTTTTATTTTTCCCTTTTTAGTGTAGACAGTAGTAGCATAGTAAGGATTCAAACGTGTTAGGCTTGTCAAATCAAACAAAATAAGCCCAAACTCAAAGTATCTACTATTAGCCGTTGAAGAGTTCCACCTATCCACCTTCTGGCCTTACCATCAGATCAAGTCAACAATACCGAACCACTGTACTATCAACGGAAATAGAAATACTTGCAAATTTAAAGTTAATATGACAATTAGAAGTAGGTTAAATTCATCATTAGCTATTTTTCCACCCTTAGGGGTGGTATTTTTTTTTTGAAATTTAAATGGGACCAATCTGGAAGTATACCCTTTTAAACAAAACAAAAATTGTCCAAATCGGTTAATAAATGACGGAGTTCTAAAGTATCAAACATAAAAAAAAATTACAGTCGAATTGAGAACCTCCTCCTTTTTGAAGTCGGTTGAAAAATTGAAACATGAATATTGAATACATTCATAAGAATTACGTTACATAAAATATAATTGTATATTTATAATATGAGGCCCTTATTGTTTTATGAAAAATAATGTTGTGTTATTATTAGACTTTTTTTTTGTCCGGTGGTCTATTTCATATATAATTTGATAATTAGGCTGAATAGATTTAACCTTTGTCTAAATTATAAATAATAACCAAATTCTACTTGTGTGGGAGACATTATAGTGAGGGCGTGTGACTGTGTATACACACAATATGCATCATATTTTCCTTTAATTTTAATTATCGTCCTTCTATAACAACTGGTGAGGCGTAACACTAACTCTGGGCTGCTATAAAGAAGCTTTTTTAACTGAAAAGTCCCACCCGAGACTCGAACCTACGGTCAACGGAGCTGTAGTTGTACATGCTGGCAACAAAAAAATTAATAATATGAAGTTTGTTTCCGGATTCAGTCGTAAGTAATCGAGTCGAGTTTAAAAGTTTTTACAGAATAGCCATGCTTTTAATATAAATATAAGCAGTTATAAATTTAAGCAGTTCCTTCATTATTGTAAGAAAGGAAAACTAATTAACAATATATACTCTTTTGTATTTATATTATTAGTAAATACAACGAATGAATTAATATACTTTTTTAATTGAAAAGAATTAAACGCAATCTCGTATTTATGATGTACAAAATAAAATTAAGATGAAATGACTCACAAAAATCTATACATATAATAAAAGTGTAACTGATCGCTGTCTGTACATGGAAGATATTTGAGAAACTCTATTATTGGGGGGGCTTTATTATCGCAATAAAACCCAAAACAATGATTTTTAGAATTTTCGTCCGGTTGTCTATGCGTTTGTGCGCGTTAATCTCAGAAACAGTTTAACCGATTTGGGTGCGATTATCACTAATGTATTGTGGTAAGCTTCATTTAACATTTAGTATTTGTTTTATTCAATCGCTTTATAAACTTTTGACGACATTTGACGACACGTTTGGCTCAGTTTGTAATGACCCTACTTGCTGTGCCGTCTGTCGCGGGTGCGAGCCCCGTTGGGGGCATTCATTTGTGTGATTAGCACGAATGTT
The DNA here is from genome assembly GCA_951806755.1 of Brenthis hecate. NCBI lineage: Eukaryota > Metazoa > Arthropoda > Insecta > Lepidoptera > Nymphalidae > Brenthis > Brenthis hecate. The sequence goes on along the minus strand of OX638275.1, from coordinate 6,426,292 downwards.
TATACTCCAGTCATGGGTGTTTATATTTATAATATATATGTGTATAAAGTTATATGTATATGTGTAGTGTATCAACTATCTGGTATCTATAACACAAGCCTCGTAGCTTATCATGGAACTAGATAGTGCTGTGTGTGTATTGTCCCAACATATAAAAAAAAAGTTATGTCAATTTAAAGAATCATCTAGGGACAGCGGGAAAGCGAGAGTGAGTCGCTATTTATAAATAAATATCTAAAAATATTGAAATACTTCGTTTTCACGCATTTAACATTTCCCTAACAACTGTACGCTCAATGAATTGCAAATACGAATTACAGGCGGCATGGCCTCTCGGTCCCCTAAAAGTAATAACCAAAACATGAGTATAAATCTCGACAGATGAAAAAACTTTAACCGATACAAAATTACTTTGGAAATGTTAATATTGTTAGTGTATTTGTATTTTTTAATAACGGCCTTTGCCAAATTTTAAGATTTCGTGCATTTGATGAAAACATAAACAAACATCAAGTTCCGTGTCTTTATGTTCTGTTACAGTTTAGCTTAAAAACTTAATCTACTGGATGGAATCTTCTAATATTATAAATGTGAAAGTTTGAATGGATGTTTGTTACTCAATCACCTCAGAACGGCTGAACGGATCTTGATGAAATTTGGCACAGAGCTAGATTATAGTCTGGAACACAGCACATAGGCTACTTTTTATTCCGGAAAAATGTACGGTACCCGTATATTTGTATTTATTATTCTAGTATACATATATACATAAATACATATTTATGTATACATAAAGACAAAATAATACAGTACATTTTTTCCACTGTTTATCAATCGATTTTTTTTTGTTTATCATCTATTGGCAATTTCGACCCCTGCACGAATACTAGTTTACTCAAATTAATTCAGAAATAGTTACTAAAAACATCGGCCACAACTTTCTAAAAACTTTCGCCCGTTTCATGTGAGGATTTTGATTAACGGGAAGTATTCTAAAAGTTTGCATTGTCTTATTAAATAAAGTTTTTTAATATCGCAAAAGCATAAATAATATAGTCCGATATAAATAATCGATTGAAATCTATTGTATATTTCGGTTGTTTTCAATCGAACAAATAGATTTATAATAAAGTGATCCAATAAGGTTTTTATGATACAATACGATATTCGAAATTGTCATAATAAGTTAGGAAAGTACAAACATATTCGTAGTACCTCTTTAGCTCCTGGTTTCTGTAGCAGTACTAAAAAATCCCGCAGGCAGATTACTTGTCTAACGATATTGGTCGTAAACCGTTATTAAAAATCGATCAATAAATGATATAATAAGCCACGCTCTACGGCTGGATGATTTCCGTTAGATTATATTAATATTGCCACATTCTTTATACACTTTGTAATGGGCACAGAAAAAAATTGCAACACGTAAGCATCGAATCTGCGTTGTTTTGTACATCAATAGCTTAGTTGCGGTAACAAAATATTCTAACCCATGGAGTATGCTAATTAATATAAGATAGTAAATACAGATTCGCCAGACCGTATTACTCGTAGAATTATGAAGCAAAAAAAGGGTTTGAAAGTTAAACACGATGTACCAAATTAAATATATATAAAATATTATGTTTTCATCTCAGATCCTCGAAATATCCAAACAAAATTACCAGTCTCGCTTCGGGGATTTGCAAAAGTACCTGCGGGCCCATCTGAAAACCTTCCTAATGTGTGAATTGAAGGGGTGTTTTACACTTCGGTTAACGCTATATACCTCTGTTTTGTTAGCTTTTCCGTCGGAAGCAACAGTTCAAGTTTTTTTTTATATCCACACTTTCTCATGTGATTTAAGAAGTTATATAAGACTAGCATTGCCCGTGGCTCTGCCCGCGTTCAAATGACCAGAAACCAAATTCTTAGGTTTTTCATATTAGTATACTCTTACATTGCAGTTTTTTGTGTTTTTTCTCAGAAATGAGATATTTTCCCGCGGTAAAAAGTATCCTATATGTTGACCCAGATAATCAGCTACCACCATACCAAATATCATCAAAATTCCTCCAGTGGTTTCCTGTGATGCGGTAACAGAGAGACAGACAGACAGACAGACAGACAGACAAAAATTCTAAAAAGTATAGATTCGGCCTCTGTATCTATCTATATCATAATGTCTATTTCAATAAGATTTCAAAAAATATTTAATGTACAGATTTGGCTTAGTTTGAATTTTATTATATATATATATATATATATATATATATATATATATATATATATATATATAATATAGAGATATAGATATATCGACAATATTTTACAATTGCGTCAAGGTCAAATTAAAGAAAGAAAAGGTAACGACGTTCTTTAACTAACGTAATTGAAATTATTGTGAAATCAATAAAGTATTGAAAAATATAAGAATACAGTTCAGGATTTTTATTAGTCTCACTGTGACAAAAGGTTTAGATATTAAATGTTGCAAATCAAAACTTAACAAATTCCATTGATGTGAAGTTGCGAAATCCCCCGGTACAATAAATTTGTTATGTTAGTTGTTTAACTCATCGAGAGTTCGGAGGCGTTCAGAAACATTGGTAATATTCAATAGGATCTCTCAGGTGGAAACAACCATTTCCATCTTTTAAAGTGAACATTAAAAAATAAATGAAGTTTGATAACTTTTAATTTATTTAATGGATTTTCTGTTCTAAAAGCATGAGTACTTTGTTGTATTTGAGGGCTGTGAATGGATGGGAGTAAAGTAAAAAAAGTTTGGTTTTTAGACGAAAAGTTATTTGATTGTGGTTACGCGTGCGTCTCGTTCATTCTTCTTTAACAGACTTCGGAGAAACCCACATGGAGGGTTAAGTATTTTACCTGTATATAATATGTTCCCTATAATTCGTATGCTGAACTGATTATGATGAATCTAATAAAGGGTGGAAGAATAACTTCTTAAGTGAATCCAAGTCGATTTATTTCCACTATTTTTAGTGAAAAATTTGTTTCTTGATGTCATTTTTCATTTTGATATATAATATTTTCATAATTATTAAGCTATTACGTGATTCTCACTATGTATAATACGTCCCTCGGCATCTAACATAAATAATAAATAAATATGTTGGGACTTTAATACACAGCACCATCTAGTTCCATGGAAAGCTACGAGGCTTGTCTTATGGATACCAGATAGTTGACATTATACATATAACTTTAAATATATACATATTACAAATATAAACACCCATGATTGGAGTACAAACATTTGTGCTCATCACACAAATGAATGCCCCCAGCGGGACTAGAACCCGCGACCGCTGGCCCGGCAAGTAGAGTCACTACAAATTGAGCCAAATGTCTAACAGTGGCCTAGATGTTCCTTCAGGGTCTACACTTGTCTATCTGCGTACAGAATTTCATTCAAATCTGCTCAGCTTTTCAGCGTAAAGAAGTAACAAACTTCACTTCTATTTTAGTATGTTGGTAAGAAATTCTAATTTTCAACGCGATGTGACTTATACGACACGATTGACCGTATCACTTTTATCGTTATTGTTAAAGTTACTGCTGAAACAATGTAAGAGATATACAGGGTCATTTTTAATTTACTGAAAACCTTTTGGGAATACACTATTTATAACATAACAACAACATCTGTAAGAAAAAAATAATATATCTTAAATTTAACAAAAATAAAAATATTTTTATGGCACCTTCTAAACGGTAATAGTCCAGCATTAGCAAAAGAAAGTACCTGTCCGGTGGAGGGGGAGGGGTGGAGGGTGTAGGAAGCCGCGCTTACTCATTTAAACTTGGCCAGATGCTAGAACTTTAAAGTTTAGAACCTGTGCAAAAAAAATATTTTTATTTTTGTATAAAAATAAAAAGTTAAGAAATATTATTTTTTCTTGTTACAGATGTTGTTGTTATGGTGTAAATAGTATATTCCCAAAAGGTTTTCAGTAAATTAAAAATGACCCTGTATATCGCTCGATTCCGCACTGATATAAAGATTTTTACATGTTTCAAATGTAGAAATAGTAATATATTATTTGGGGTCCATTTTTCGTAATTGACACCTGCAAAGGACAAAATAGTAAATCAGATATGAAATAAATAACAAAAAGAAATGATTTTAATCCGTATTAATATTATATTATGTTAGTTTGTGTGTATGGATGTTTGTTACTCTTTCATGTCAGAACGGCTGAACGGATTTGAATGAAATTTGGCACAGAGACAGATTATAGTCTGGAATAACATATAGGCTACTTTTTATCCCAGAAAAGTTTACGGTTCCCGTGGGATAGGTTTGTTTCTGTTATCCTAGAGGCGAACCCGAGTGAAATGTAAGTGAACAGCTTATAATCTAGATTAGGTCGTTAGACGAAATAAGTAAGAAGTTTATATTTTTTTAATTATAGAATTTTTTTTTAAATCATATGACGTTGCTACGAGTTCCATTCTTGTTTACTATTTTAAATTATACACAAGATTAGTTGAACCTACGAGCTTTTGTAAATATTTTCTAAAGGGTTTAATCTTAATTCATTCTGTCAGGAGGCTTGAAAGAGCTTTGTAGTATCAATTTGTTAAGCGCTCATTTTCATACATATTACTTTTAGGGTAGGTCTCCGTCGAATTAAAGATATATCTATGGTGTTTTATTTAAATTATATCTTTGTTTATTCAAGTCACAAGGAAAGCGATGAATCTTAATAATAAAAAAGAATATAATTGGATTTATTTGAGGTTTGACGACACGTTTGGCTCAGTTTATAGTGGCCCTACTTTCTGTGCCGGCGGTCGCGGGTTCGAGTCCTGCTGGGGCATTCATTTGTGTGATGACGAAGGTTTGTACTCAAGTCATAGGTGTTTATATTTATAATATGGATGTATTTAAAGTTATATAAATCAACTATCTGGTATCCATAACACAAGCCTCGTAGCTTACCATGGAACTAGATGGTGCTAATAATCGACACGTTTGGCTCAGTTTGTAGTAACCCTACTTTCTGTGTCAGCGGTCGCGGGTTCAAGTCCCACTGGGGGCATTCATTTGTGTAATGAGCACGAATGTTTGTACTCTAGTCATGGGTGTTTATATTTATAATATGTATGTATTTAAAGTTATATATGTGTAGTGTATCAACTATCTGGTATCCATAACACAAGCCTCGTAGTTTACCATGGAACTAGATGGTGCTGTGTGTTAATGTCCCAACATATATTTATTTATTTAATATTAGTATACACGTTTCACGTCATAATTCTTTGGCGCACTATTACAAGGTTCTATGTTAATTTTAATGAAGTTTAGTATTTTTTACATAAAACTTCGTTATCTATTTATTTATTTATTTATTTATTTGGTTTATCAAGTTGTACACAATACACGATTACATACATACACAATGATATTTTACAATTTGCAACTTATAATGATAAACACCGCATGCATAATGACAGGAAAAGTGACGTTTGACAAAAAAAGGTAAATTTTAAATAATAAAAACAAAAATGACACATAAGTAATGAAAAAAAGAAACAAAATAAAACAATAAAATAAAAAAATAATACAAACAATACAAGATTTTTGTCTCACAGCTGGGTCTACTTCATGAACAGTAATATTTTTTTAATTTTACTAGGGGGATCGGAAAATATGTCGAATTTTCTTGCATGGTAATTAGCTAATCGACTAAGTCTCGGAATGGGTGAGTTAGCTCCAAGTACGGTTCTGCGAATGGGAAGTGAGAAAGGAGAGATGGAATCACGAGGACATCTTGATGGTACGTTAATGCGTAACTGTGCTAATATGTTGGGACAATCACTAAATGCGGTTATGATTTTGGAAACAAAAATAATATCTAAGGCATCCCTACGTTCTGAAAGTGATTTCATTTTGAAGTGTGTCAACCTTTCTTTATATGAGTTCTTTCTGTCCAAGATACCTTCTGAGTGAGTGAGATGCCAAAGAAATCTTTTCTGAACTCGTTCTAAACGCAGTGAATGTGTGGAATAGTGTGGTCTCCAAACTGTACTACAGTACTCAAGTTGACTTCTTACGTAACTATTATATAATTTGATTTTTGTATAGGTATTAAAAATTTTACAATTACGTAAGATAAAACCTAGTGTTCTTGAGGCTTTACTAATAATACTCGATAAATGGTCTTGAAATGTTAACTTACTGTCAAAAATTACGCCCAAATCCGTAATACAATTGCGTCTATGTAAACTATTTCCGTTCAATTGACAATCGGCGTTAATAACATGATGCTTTCTAGTGAAAGTAATTTGATAGCACTTATCCGCGTTTAATATCATACCATTTTTTTGACACCAGAAGGCCACACTATTAAGATCATGCTGCAATAAATCTACATCAACTGTAGATTCTATAACTTTGAGGAGTTTTAGGTCATCAGCATATAAATATGGCGTACTATATTTTAATTGGTATGGTAAGTCATTTACATAAATATTAAATAAAAACGGGCCCAGATGGGAACCTTGAGGGACTCCTGATGTAATTTTAAAAAAAGATGAATTGAAACCTGCTAGAGCCACATAGAATGTTCGTGCTGATAGATAACTTTGAAACCATTGCCTAAGGCTTCCCGTGAACCCATAATTTTCCAATTTTTGTAGCAATAGTTTATGAGGGACAAGATCAAATGCTTTAGTAAAGTCTGTATATACAACCTCTATTTGTTTCCCAGCATCAATGTTAGCAGCTAAAGTTTCACTGAACTCTACTAAATTCGTAGCAGTGGATCTACATTTAACAAATCCATGCTGATGTAAAGATAGATGAGACTTAAAGTGGGACCAGATGTACTGAAGTATTAGAGACTCGAAAATCTTGGCGAATATTGACAGAATAGATATTGGCCTATAATTAGAAACACTAGATTTATCACCTTTTTTGAAAATTGGTACTACTTTGGCTTTTTTCCAATAGGTCGGAAATATACTAATTTTAAAGATTTATTAAAAATAATATGTAAAGGGTCGCTTAAAGATGAAGCACAGTTGGCAATAAAAATTGGTGCAATACCATCTGGTCCTGCACCTTTGTCCTTATTGACGTATTTAAGCTTAAGCAAGATTTCGTTAGCGGAAAAGCTTATATTACTAATGGAGTCTGTGCAAGAGGTGATATCTTGGTGGTATTCGCTTTCCTCACGGCTTAGTTGTTGATTTTCATTCAAGTCATAAATGGAGGCAAAGTATCTTGCAAACAAATCACATATTTTGGCCCCATCGGTGGCTGTAGTGATTCCATTCGTTATTCTATTCGGATAAGAGCTGAAGCAATTACGTTTATCTTTCATGAAAGTCCATAATTTTTTGGGCATTTTAGATATATTAGTTTCCGTGTTTTTAATATAAGAATAGTAATTGTCACTGGCTAGATTATCACAACGTGATTCTAAAATCGCTAATGATATTTCGTCTATGGGATTCTTATATTTGTTATATCGCTTTTTTAATTTGTCTTTTTCTTTTATAAGACGTATAAGTTTACGACTAAACCATATAGGGAATTTCTTGTTTTTTGGTTTTGTTAGAGGAACAAACTTAGTTATAGCTATTCGCAAGATGCTATAGAAAATTTCCACCATATTATCAATATTATCGTCGTTTAGAATGAGTGCCCATTTAATATCAGTTAGGTATTTATTTATTTCCGAGAAATCTGCTTTGAAATAGTTGTATTTAACATTGTTGGTATTAATGTTTAACAAAGGGAGAGAAGAATTGGAAATTTGAATAATTAAAGGAGGATGGAGAGGATCTATGGAACTTAAAGAATTGAGCGATTGTAATACAGAACAAATTTCTGCATTTGTTAAAACTAAATCTAAAATCCTGTTCATATTATTCTGGACGAAATTATACTGTCTAAACTCATTAACACTTAAAAAATCAATAAGAACTTGACCCATTTTGGAACCAGTATGCACATTGGATAAACCAGGCTGTGAAACATCAATCAGTTGCCAGTTAATACAACTTAAGTTAAAATCACCTATTATAAGCGTATTAAAATTATGATATTCAGAGACGCGATTGCAGTTATTAGTAAAGCTATTTATTATTGTGTAACTCATGGGGGGTGGTAAGTATACTGCACAAAGGGCAAGCTGTTTAGGTTTGCGAGTGTCACCGATATCTATAACCAACCAGATATCTTCACATTCGCTTTCCCATTCAAGCATACGCTTGCAATTGTATTTTTTGGATACCGCTACTAATACACCGCCACCTTCGCGTTTCTGTTGAAACTGTGTTTGCTTTCTATCTCTTCTAAAGACATTATATCTATTATCAAATAACTCGCTATTTAAAATTCCATCATTCAACCACGTTTCGGTTAAAACTATTACATCGAAATCATTCGTACAAGTACTTATATAAAAGCTATGAGTTTTAGTTCTTAAGCCACGAACGTTTTGGTAATATATATCGAGTGTCGCAGAGAATTTTATAAGAATTTTTAAAACAATAAACATTCATTACACAAAGAAGGGGGGGGGGGGAAGGGGGGGGGGGGAGAAATATACATAACATATTACAATTAGCCCAAGTTATTTAAAAAATTCAGGTCTTTGACCAATTTACATTCCGAGTAGTCTGTTTTTCTCGTAAAGATACGTCCATTTCTTATCCACACATATTTGTATCCTTTTTCCCTTGCCCTAATCCTAGCTGCAGCATGAAGATTCTTGTTTGCTTTAGAAAGATGTTCGCTTACAAATACAGGTCTATTATTTCCATTTAAACCAAGATGGACTGTGTTCAGTTTGTCATTAGGGTTGCGCTTATTAAACTTGATGACTGCAGCTAAAATTGAATCTCGGATTCTAGGTGAACTCAGTTGCATTACAATTGATCTAGGGCGAGGATTGGCCGACTCTTGTTTGGCTACTCGTGAGCAATGCAAAATGTTTTCTTCCTTTAGATCGCAACCGATTGTCTTTGATAAATGGGATATTAAGGTAAGAAGATTTTCATTTTTGTTTTCTGGGACTCCCTGAATCTCTACGTTGCTGGCTCTAGCTTGTTGCTCTAAAATATTTATTCTATCGGTAAGTAATTTTATATCGGCTTTCATTGTTTTATTATCCTCCTCAAGCTGTTTGACGGTTTCGGAATTCGTATTAAATTTCTTTATGATATCCTCATACTGACTGTTTAGAAAGTTCATTGAATCTTTCATTTCCGAAATCTCATTTTTTATTCCTTTTAATTCAGCATTGAGAACATTTGTCAATTTATTACTAATTCCGATTGACAAGTTCTGTAGTTCATTCTTAATTATATCACTCACTACTTCTCGCATGTTATCAAGTGTTATGGCGTCATTGGAATGCGTTTCTGGTGGAGATGAAATTGCTGGCCTTTTAGTTGATCGCTTAGCAAAGTTTTGTTTAAGAGTGGTAGCCTTTGGTCTAGCATCGGATCGTACAGGCATGTTGTCATCAATTATATTCTTAGGTTTGAGTCGCGTGCACTCAGGACATCTCCAATTAATCTCTGTTTGTTGTGCCTTGGTAATACTCAAACAGTCATAATGAAATGCTAACTTGCAAACGCTGCAGCATAGGTACTCTTCGCCCTCTAGTGAGGCGACACAGCAACCCAAACTTGTTACATTTGTTGTGACATCCATTTCCACATTAATTTTGTAATTCAACTATGGTGAGTAAGATGCGTAAAGTAAATAAAATTTTATTATAATCTAAAAATATTCTCTCTTCAAACTGAGATTTGAACCCGGGTATTCTGGCTGACAAGTGTATTTGCACGTGAGAATTCTGCGCCACGACAATCGTTAGCGATTTAACGAATTAGTTGTACTGTATTTAGCTGTATCAATTGAAAGCTCGTGTTACTTGATATTAGTAATTTACTTAAGTTTATGTGCACTTTATCACAATTTTTTTTTATACAGCTTGTTTTTTAACCAATTTCCACATTTGCACTAAATAGATATAAGTTCCTCGCGAGTTTTCATTTCAATACGGTGATAACACGGTCATTTTTTTTTCGTAACTTTTACACTATACACAATAGTTTCACGATACTTTTGATTATTGTTTATAGGTAATGTAAACTTGTTCACCTTATTAAGCACTTATATATTAGGAAAACAACGAAAATCCAATTATAATTCGAAATAATTTAGTAAAACATTACGGAGGTGATGTTTCCTGTCTACCGCCCAAAGATAATGAGTTATTTTGTTATCGTAAAAAAAAAACAAACATAGAACTATGTAAAATTGAATATTTTGTAGTTAAAGTGCCGCTATCTAGTGTTTTGTTTTTGCAAAACTGTAGCTAATGACACATAGAACCTTGTAGCATTAATAACTAAATAAGTACTAACATTGTAACATAGAACCTTGTAATAGTGAGCCAACGATTATGTATGTATTTATGCACAAGAACGTATACAGTTACTAACAACGCTTAAAACTAGAGCAACCACAGACTTTGAAGTTTGACGTACCTTTGACAGCTTAATAATATTGCCATATCAAAACTTTTAAGAAAACTCGAGGACACGCTTTTGTTAGCCAGACTCTACTATATAAATGCGAAAGTTTGGATGGATGGATGTTTGTTACTCAATCACGCCAGAAAGGCTGAATGGATCTGGATGAAATTTGGGATAGAGATAGATATAGTCTAGAATAGCACATAGGGCTACTTGTTATCCCAGAAAAATGTACGGTTCCAGTGGGATAGGTTTGTTTTTATTTGTGTGAGCCGCTTATCAAATATAAATGTTTTATTGAGCGTTAAATTACTATAGCTTTTTACTGAACATCATGCAGCTTACCACCAGCTTGGAAACAAAAAGCCTCAGTTTAAATAAACCTTGCGTAAACCTTACCTGAATCTCACCGTCCCTAAAATATATTTTTGGCATAGCATGCCAGGTATGTAGATAGCTTTAATCAAATACGGTTATGGTTTCCAGTTTATTTATTAGACACTTTAAATTGAGTGCCATTTGTGAACTGTAAATGACTTATTTTAACTTAAGTGATCATTTGATTCAGACCTTTTTGCGTTTTAGAAATATTAATGGGTCTATTGAAGTCAAATTAATGACTAGGCGCTGATTTTGTCTTTTGTGTCCGTCCGTGGGTGGATTTTTATGTAATTTGTTATCTTCAAATATATATAACATTCAATAAAAAAACTTGGCCTGATCCAGGACTCGAACCCAGGACCTCCGGGTGTGCAGCCGTACATGCTAGCCACTACACCACCGAGGCAGTGCTATTAATAAAATAAATATTGCAGGAACTGTTTGTCTTAATATAAAATCAGTTTTACGTACCTAACGAACGTTAAAATGTAACACAGATCTAATATTTGATGCTTCGGATACCTCGAGGAACAAGTAGTCTTGTACTTTCCGATTTTATCAATATTATGATGCCACTTTTTTATACCGCAAGTCATAAATAGAAAATAATTAAAACACACATTATAAGAAATCCTTATCTCATGTTAATTCCCGTTTACCAACTTTCGTGTTATCGACAAACTGGATAACCCTTTACATATAATAATATATACAGATAAATAAAATCGAAGTGTCCGTTTGTAATTTCACAAGAACAGCTTTTTATTAAATGCACATGTAAGTATATACATACGGTATTAGTAAATAAGAAAAATACAATTTTTAAATTTTTTGTCTATCTGTCTATCGTTTGTTTCGGCTTATCTACGGAACGACTGGACCAATTATAAAAGGACTTTTATTGGCAGATAACTGATGTCATAAGGAGTTATTAAGAGTATTTTTATTTTTGAAAAAGAATTGGGATTCCGCGCAATAAATTAAAACCCATGAAATTGTGAACAAAACCCGCGTACCTAGGGACGCACCCGAGTAAAGCGAGTGTGAGCCGCTACTTTTCAATGATAAGTTTTATTATTTTATATATCATTTGCGCAAACATTCTCACTCAGAGACTATCATCATGAGATTCAGTTTTGCGTTAAGTATTTTATTCGGAGTATTCTCTTTATTAGGTATGTAAATAATTTCATCCTAAATTAAAATAAAGCTACTATTTATTCTTATGCTTATTAGTATTAGGTTCAATATCTGCCTGTGGTAAATTTTCAAAAAAATATTTTTTATTAACAGTTCTATAAGAAACTTTCATAGTGCAATTATTATGAGAAAATTAAAGAAATGTGTATTAATTATTATCAATATTAGACGGAAGATGTTTCCGGCGGGGCTATACCTATTACGCGGATGCTGGGGGCTACTTAAAACTGCACGAGATACCTGCAAATTGGCAGGAAGCCAGACTACGGTGTCACCTTGAAGGTAAGAATATTGTCTCTAAACATTTTATATGCAAACACATACGCTTGTACATTAGTTATTTTTGCTCTGTTGAGTTTCTCGCTCGGCTCTTCTCAACAGAACTGCCTACCGACCTTCCTTACAACGAAAAATAGACGAATCCATTGCTTTGAAGAATTATTGGCATTGTTTGAGATAAAATATGAGAGAAAAACAAAAATTTAGAATATGTCTAAAATTAAGTTAATATGAGCTTAAAATTTAGTTTTATTTCCATAAATCTATCTGTTAAAAGCTTGAATTATTTTATTCTTTTCGAGGTAATAAAGCAATTACAAGATATAGCAAGGATTAATATTAAATACAAACAGACTATTGGTTATTTCAAACTTTCCAAGGAGTTATAGTTTATAGTAAATGGAACTTTGTCTAATCAGAGAATGCACAGATTGTTTGGAACAGCTCAAAGGACTGATTTGTTTCGACCACTGGCTTTCCACCAAACCAACCAACCAATTTATTATTTAATATATATTAAATAATAAATTTATTATTATATAAATATAATTTATTATTTAATATATATATATATATATATATATATATATATATATATATATATATATATATATATATATATATATATATATATATATATTAAATAATAAATTTTCACACAATATATGAGGTAGTGTTTAATATCCAAAAAATTACGTACCTATTTAAACTTCTAGAAAAACTGGAAAGAATTTATATTTGCTTAATCTAACGAATCTTACGATTTTGGGTTCTTATGTAAAATAAATATATTTACATATATTGTAAATTGTAATTTTAGCGAAACGGGTACAAACCCTGTGTTTCGCACCTGATATGTGCCAAACCTTTTTCATATGACTCACTCGAATTAGTCCGTGCAGTACAGTGGTACGTTATAGGTAGTGTAGTACTTCAAGGCATATATAAGGTTACTTTATAGTTTAACGCGTTGTCGATGCGCGTTTTGACCGGCAGTTAGCGCCCATTTTTATCAATACCAACACAGCATACAACAATACTTTCTTAGATTTACGCGAATATTTGACATTTTAAATAAAACTATCTTTTCGGATTATTTCGTATATAGTTGTTACTATACCTTCGAGACATTTAACATCTCAGTCTCTCCCGTGACTATGAATGCTGTAAAACATTCGAAACGTCGGGAACCAAAAATGAAAATAAATCCGCGAAATAATCCGAAAAGATAGTTTTATTTAAAAGCATAGAACAAAATATAATAGTATCTAGTAATATGAGTTGTTAGGGTTCCGTACCCGAAGAGTGCCAACAGGACCATATTTACTAAGCCTTCGTAGCCTGTCCTTCTGTCGATTTGTCATCGGGCTGTATTTCACGAAGCGTAATAGGCTGAGAGTTGAAATTTTCACAGAGTATCTATTTGTATTGCCGCTATAACAACAAATAATAAAAATCCAAGACGACGAATTTCAAAATGGCCGCCGGGCAAATTAAAAAAAAGATATGTTGGTATTATACTGCGTCCTATTAGCGGTATAAATACATAATATTCTGTATCATCTTGTATCATGGTACGGAATCCTTCGTGTGCGAGTCCGACTCGTACTTGACTGGTTTTTTTTTTAATTTATCAGCGCAGGTGACGTACATGAAACTTGCGTCGTCTGCGCGTTTATGAAACGTGGTGTGCATGTGTTCTTACGTCAGCGCGGAGCCACGAGTATCGTCATTTTAGAATTGACAATTTGGTAAAATTTAGTAAAGTTGGTAATGTTTTGGTAAAATTTAAATAAAAACTTGATTTACGAGTTTAAATTGGTATTTTCAAATTCTGCAGCCGTGTTTTGTCATATCTTGATGTGCTATAAAAATCTAAAATCCTAAGAAAAATGTTTTAATATATTAATTAAAATAAAGTTACATTTCGCAGTTGACGTTATCTTAATTAGGTGAAACGATACATAATGATAATTTTTACGCTACGATTTATATATAAAGCCCTAAAATTATGTTAATAACCTTAAAAACGACAACAGTATGAGTGGCATATTATTTTTATTCCAATTATTAATATTATATGCGGCGAATACGGGTGAGTAGGTGTTTGTACTAATATATGTGTAAAACTGGTGTATTTGTTTGTATATTTGAATGCGCTTGTCTCAGCATCACTGGCCCGATTTGAAAAAAAAAAACTTTTTGAGTTTTATAGTCTACTAGCGACTGACGACTTGGTCCCTAAGTTGATTGCCCATATAAACTTTCGTCCCCATTTTTAAAGTATGATTTGCGGTACAAACAAACAAACAAAAAAATCTTTCCTCTTTATAATATTAGTATAGATTAGCGACCTTAAGCTTGAATGGTCTAGGAACCCATAAAATACAAACGTCCAAAGAAAAATTCATCCTTTTGTGGACTAGGAAATTTTGAAGACATATACAGAATAAGTCACCAGAGTTTCATCATAATCGGATCAATGGTTTAAGAACGCATAAACGAACATTCAGTTTTATTTATATAGAAGATAGGAAGGCTATCTTACATCACACTACCACCCACCCAGGTGAACGGAGTAATTCTACAATTAAACGGCGCGGGCGGAGCTGCGTGAGGATGCTAGTATAAAATATATTTACATATTTAATATAGATATAGACTTTATTTAAGTTCACAATACACATGTATTATTTTATATGTCATATCTTGCCAGTATCTTCAATTCAATTTAATTTTCTTGTTAATGGCTTCAAAGCATGCCAGTTGAGTACATATTACTTCGCCAATGTGACGTAGAATGGAGAAGACTGCCAGTATTTTTAAAGTTGTTCTTCACTCACTGAATTCAATATAATATTAAAGAGTCTGTACCAAAAGAGAGATTTGGATGTGTTCTCAAAGACTGGTTGGTAAAGGTTTTAGTGGGTAGTACTAGCATTTCTAGCCGGTGAGTCCCACACAACAAACTGTATGTATACAGGTGGTATGCGTAAATGCATTCCCATTTTTTCCAACATCCTTAATTTCCCAAAATTAAAAAAGTGGTGGTCTTATTTAGCTAATTAAATCTATACGTTAGGATATGGTAACGACGTATTATCTACGAGTATACAGTACCTAGGCCACCGAGCTTCGTTCGGAGTTTTTGGTCACATGTACAATTTTCTTTAAAAAAAAGCTTCAATAAATACAAAAAAAAACAAAAAAAATTATACCTTTGTACCCGACCGGGATTCAAACCCGGAAACATATGATTGTCAATCTTGGGCCTTGACCTCTTGAACATGATGCTTATGCCCGAGTATGCGAAATTATCGACCATATTTTGCGTGGAATAATGCGAAAGAAAACCGCATGAAAATTCGAAAACACACGTTTTTCCAGACATAAAACTAATCTAGATCGATTTATCGCCCCCGAAACCCCCTGCATACTAAATTTCATGAAAATTGTTGGAGCCGTTTCCAAGATTCAGATTATATATATACAAGAATTGCTCATTTAAAGATATAAGATACATATATAACAAAATTGTAACCAAGCCGAATCTGTACATTAAATATTTTTTGAAAAATCTTATTGCAATAAACATTATTATCGATACAGAGGCCGAATCTATAGTTTTTAGAATTTTTGTCTGTCTGTCTGTCTGTTACCGCTACACAGAAAAACCACTGGAGGGATTTTGATGAAATTTAGTATGGTATCACCATTGGCTGATTATCCGGGTCAACATATAGAATACTTTTTACTGCGGGGAAATGTCTCATTTCTGAGAAAAAATACAAAAACTGCACTGTAAGACTATACTAATATGTAAAACCTAAGAATTTGGTTTTTGGTCATCTGAACGCGGGCGCAGCCGCGGTCAATGCTAGTTGATTAATAAAAAATAATAAATAATTACGTCAAATTCAAATTAATATTATGAATAATAGTTGGACAACGTTTTCGATGCGACTATACCTATTACTCTGAGATTGAGGGCTATTTAAAGCTTCAGGAGATACCTGCGAACTGGCACGAAGCACGACTACGATGTCACCTGGAAGGTAAATATTATTTCATTACACATTCTCCTTGGTAAATCAATAAGTAGTGAATAATCAGGGTGGTGTAACGGTTCAACTGCCTCGGTGGTGTAGTGGCTAGTTTGTACGGCTGCACATTGGAGGTAATCGGTTCGAGTGCCGGGTTGGGTCAAGTTTAATTATTGATTTCTGTACAGTAAGCCTCAGTAACAGCTCGGATTTGGGAAGTTGGCGGTGTTTCACCCCCGTGCCTCGGAGAGCACGTAAAGCCGTCGGTCCTGCGCCTTAACTCTCACTGGTCGTGTCGAGTTGTCGTCCCACCGGAGTATGAGAGTGACAGGAATAGAGAGTGCACGTTGTGTCTGCGCGTACACTTGTGCACTATAATATCTCCTGCGCAGTTGGCTAGTCTCAATGAGATTGGCCACCGTTGCCGGAATCGCTCAGGAGGACTTATTTTTATTATTATTAAGCACGGTCGATCAGTGGCTAGTATGTACGGCTGCATCCAGGTTCTGGGTTCGAGGCCTGTGTTTTGTTATTGAGTTTTATGTCAAAATTACGGCTAGACGGATTTGGGTGAAAATTACACAGAAAGACTGATCTCGAGTAACACTTGGAGTAACTGATAGTAATAAAATGTTGCCGAAAAGTGGCGCCGCCTATTTTTGAAACAAAAGGCATTACATCTATAATTTCAATCACAGATATCATGTAATTGTATATACTTTTAAATAATTTAAAATGTATATTATATTCTTTTAATATAATAGTTTATATTGAAATAGTAAAAAAAACTTTAAACAGATAAATGATACTTCTATAATGGTTACAGCTCACTCTTTTAAGATGAAAATTTCTTATTTGTCTAATTTCTTCTGAATCTATACATATAATAAAATTGTAACTAAGTCGAATCTGTACATTAAATATTTTTTGGAAAATCTAATTGAAATAGACATTATTATCGATACAGAGTCCGAATCTATAGTTTTTAGAATTTTTGTCTGTCTGTCTTTCTGTGTGTCTGTCTGTTACCGCATCACGAGAAAACCACTGGACAGATATTGATGAAATTTGGTATGACGATAGCTGGTTATCCGGGTCAACATTTAGGATACTTTTTACCGCGGGAAAATATCTCATTTCTGAGAAAAAATACAAAAACTGCATTGTAAGAGTATACTAATATGTGAAACCTAAGAATTTGGTTTTTGGTCATCTGAACGTGGGCGGAGTCGCGGGCAATGAAAAAATTTTATAATCAAGATTGATTTTTTATGTAAGAAAGGAATGAAAGTACCTATATTTTTATTATAGGCGGCCAGCTAGCGTCTCCTATAAATAGCATGTTCAATTCAATTATGCGGCTGTACATGGATAAAAATAGCAACATCAAAAATGGGGTCTTTACTGGTATACATGCAACGTTTTCTAGGGGTGACTTTCATACCATTGAAGGTAAGTTGCTTATATACATAACGTCGACTCACTATTACAAGGTTCTATGTTAATTTTAATGAAGTTTAGTAATTTTTACATAGAACTTCGTTATTTTGTTATCGTAAAAAAAAACAACATAGAACTATGTAAAATTGAATATTTTGTAGTTATAGTGCCGCTATCTAGTGGTTTGTTTTTGCAAAACTGTAGCTAATGACACATAGAACCTTGTAGCATCAATAACTAAATAAGTACTAAAATTGTAACATAGAACCTTGTAATAGTGAGCCAACGATATGTACATAAGTTTATTTGTTTGTTTACATGCTCTATAATAAAATAGAAATAATATACATATTTTATATATCTATACACACAAATAAATAAAATTGATGTGTCTGTTTGTAATGTCAAAATAACAGCTTTTTAATAAATATATATGTACATATGTGAAATTATATACCGTATTTATTAGAAAAAATAACAATTTTAAAACTGTTGTCTGTTTGTCTTTTTGTTCCGACTTATAGCTGGACCGATTTTGACGGGACTTTCACTGGCAGATAGCTGATGTTATAAGAAGTAACTTAGGGTACTTTTTATTTTAGAAAAAGAATTAGGGGTCCGTGCGAAAAAATTAAAACTGATGAATTCTGAACAAAATCCGCGAACACACCTGAGCGAACCGAGGGTAAGTCGCTAGTAAAACAAATAGTAATAATATTATTCTAGATCCTGTCAGATTAAATTGTTCTTATGAATTTTTAGGTGTACCTCTTTCAAGTATTCCCCATAAATGGGGGCCGTATGAGCCAAACAATCTGAATGATGAAGAACAGTGTATCACGATGTCATCGAGTGGTGAAATTTCTGATGCGGATTGTACTGAGACTTTGCCTTACTTCTGTTATAAGAAGAGCCCCAAAAACGTTCATTTTACTATATGCGGAACCTCAGATCTTGGTAAGTAAAGAATAATAAATAAATATATCGGGACATAAACACATCACTATTTAGTTCCATGGTAAGCTACGAAGGCTTGTGTTATAGACACTAGATAGTTGATAAAGAAAAAAAAATAATTTCCTAATAGCAAACTAAATTAAAATTATTATTCTTAAGTAATTTTTACTTTTTTGATTTTTAAATTACACAATAATGTGGCTTGAATAATTAATATTTTATGTTGTTTATGTTTATAAATATAATTATAACAACACTAAAATATTTAAAATTAAAATTAACAAATATTGTAAGGAACTTTGGTACCATTTTTGATTTTTTTGAATTTATTTTGTTATTTGTGGGTAGGCTGTCTGTAACAAGTATATAATGCCTTTGAGACATCTAAAACCTGACTCTGTCCCGTGACCATGATTGCTGTTTATTATTGATGGTTAATGTCCTAACAAAAAAAAAATACAAAGTTTTATTTCGATACGACTAAAATTGACTTTAGAAGATCATGTCAGTGAACTTAGCAGATCATTGTCCAGCAGATCAAAAAAAAATGTGAGTTCTATTCGCATGCACCTGAGTTCTACAGTTCCTGATACTTTTTAGAAATAGTTCTGGCGTTTTTACCTTAAAAAAAGTCAATTGACAAAATGATCTGCTAACTTCCCGTAGCAGATCATTTTGCACAAAATCAAAAACAAATGTGAATTCTTTGCGCAAGGAGCCGAGTTCTACAGTTCCTGATACTTTTCAGGAATAGTTCTGGACTCTCGTCCAAGTTCCAGCAGATCAAATCCGAATTTTTGAAAAGTCGGATAATACCATTTTTAATGTTTTAAATTATTGCAAAAGCTTAGAACTCTTTCATTTATCACAGATCTGTACAAGAACTCTAATGTAGAACTCGTTTCGGGTCCAGAACTCACGTCCAAGTGCCAGCAGAGCATACCTGAACGTTGGAAAATATGAAAAAAAAAACACTTTTCATTGTTATAAATTAGTTAGAAAGGCTAGAAGTTAGAACTCTTTCGTTTATAACAGATCTGTACCAGAACTCTAATATAGAACTCGATTCGAGTCCAGAACTCACGTCCAAGTGCCAGCAGAGCATACCTGAACGTTGGAAAATATAAAAAAAAAAAAAACAATTTTTATTGTTTTAAATTATTTAGGAAGGCTAGAAGTTAGAACTCTTACGTTTATAACAGACCTGTACCAGAACTCTAATATAGAACTCAATTCGAGTCCAGAACTCACGTCCAAGTTCCAGCAGAGCATACCTGAACGTTGGAAAATATGAAAAAAATATATTTTCATTGTTATAAATTATTTAGAAAGGCTAGAAGTTAGAACTCTTTCGTTTATAACAGATCAATACCAGAACTCAAATAAACATTTCGATTCGAGTCCAGAACTCACGTCGAAGTTCCAGCAGAGCATACCTGAACGTTGGAAAATATGAAAAAAAAACTATTTTTATTGTTTTAAATCATTTAGGAAGGCTAGAAGTTAGAACTCTAACGTTTATAACAGATCTGTACCAGAACTCTAATGGAGAACTCGATTCGAGTCCAGAACTCACGTCCAAGTGCCAGCAGAGCATACCAGAACATTGGAAAATATGAAAAAAAAAACTATTTTCATTGTTATAAATTATTTAGGAAGGCTAGAAGTTAGAACTCTTTCGTTTATAACAGACCTGTACCAGAACTCTAATATAGAACTCAATTCGAGTCCAGAACTCACGTCCAAGTTCCAGCAGAGCATACCTGAACGTTGGAATTTATGAAAAAAAATTAGTTTGATTGTTTTAAATTATTTAGAAAGGCTAGAAGTTAGAACTCTTTCGTTTTTAACAGATCTGTACCAGAACTCTAATTTAGAACTCGTTTCGAGTCCAGAACTCACGTCCAAGTGCCAGCAGAGCATATCAGAACGTTGCAAAATATGAAAAAAAAAAAACTATTTTCATTGTTTTAAATTATTTAGAAAAGCTAGAAGTTAGAACTCTTTTGTTTATAACAGATCTGTACTAAAACTCTAATATAGAACTCGTTTCGGGTCCAGAACTCACGTCCAAGTGCCAGCAGAGCATACCTGAACGTTGGAAAATATGAAAAAAAAAACACTTTTCATTGTTATAAATTAGTTAGAAAGGCTAGAAGTTAGAACTCTTTCGTTTATAACAGATCTGTACCAGAACTCTAATATAGAACTCGATTCGAGTCCAGAACTCACGTCCAAGTGCCAGCAGAGCATACCTGAACGTTGGAAAATATAAAAAAAAAAAACAATTTTTATTGTTTTAAATTATTTAGGAAGGCTAGAAGTTAGAACTCTTACGTTTATAACAGACCTGTACCAGAACTCTAATATAGAACTCAATTCGAGTCCAGAACTCACGTCCAAGTTCCAGCAGAGCATACCTGAACGTTGGAAAATATGAAAAAAATATATTTTCATTGTTATAAATTATTTAGAAAGGCTAGAAGTTAGAACTCTTTCGTTTATAACAGATCAATACCAGAACTCAAATAAACATTTCGATTCGAGTCCAGAACTCACGTCGAAGTTCCAGCAGAGCATACCTGAACGTTGGAAAATATGAAAAAAAAACTATTTTTATTGTTTTAAATCATTTAGGAAGGCTAGAAGTTAGAACTCTAACGTTTATAACAGATCTGTACCAGAACTCTAATGGAGAACTCGATTCGAGTCCAGAACTCACGTCCAAGTGCCAGCAGAGCATACCAGAACATTGGAAAATATGAAAAAAAAAACTATTTTCATTGTTATAAATTATTTAGGAAGGCTAGAAGTTAGAACTCTTTCGTTTATAACAGACCTGTACCAGAACTCTAATATAGAACTCAATTCGAGTCCAGAACTCACGTCCAAGTTCCAGCAGAGCATACCTGAACGTTGGAATTTATGAAAAAAAATTAGTTTGATTGTTTTAAATTATTTAGAAAGGCTAGAAGTTAGAACTCTTTCGTTTTTAACAGATCTGTACCAGAACTCTAATTTAGAACTCGTTTTGAGTCCAGAACTCACGTCCAAGTGCCAGCAGAGCATATCAGAACGTTGCAAAATATGAAAAAAAAAACTATTTTCATTGTTTTAAATTATTTAGAAAAGCTAGAAGTTAGAACTCTTTTGTTTATAACAGATCTGTACTAAAACTCTAATATAGAACTCGTTTCGAGTCCAGAACTCACGTCCAAGGTCCAGCAGAGCATACCTGAACGTTGGAAAATATGAAAAAAAAAACTAGTTTGATTGTTTTAAATTATTTAGAAAGGCTAGAAGTTAGAACTCTTTCACTTATAACAGATCTGTACCAGAACTCTAATGTAGAACTCGTTTCGAGTCCAGAACTCACGTCCAAGTTCCAGCAGAGCATACCTGAACGTTGGAACATATAAAAAAAAAAACTATATTTATTGTTTTAAATTATTTAAAAAGGCTAGAAGTTAGAACTCTTTCGTTTATAACAGACCTGTACCAGAACTCTAATATAAAACTAAATTTGAGTCCAGAACTCACGTCAAAGTTCCAGCAGAGCATACCTGAACGTTGGAATATATGAAAAAAAAATTGTTTGATTGTTTTAAATTATTTAGAAAGGCTAGAAGTTAGAACTCTTTCACTTATAACAGATCTGTACCAGAACTCTAATGTAAAACTCGATTAGAGTCCAGAACTCACGTCCAAGTTCCAGCAGAGCATACCTGAGCGTTGGAAAATATAAAAAAACTATATTTATTGTTTTAAATTATTTAAAAAGGCTAGAAGCTAGAACTCTTTCGTTTATAACAGATCTGTACCAGAACTCTAATGTACAACTCGTTTTGAGTCCAGAACTCACGTCCAAGTGCCAGCAGAGCATACCTGAACGTTGGAAAATATGAAAAAAAAATATTTTCATTGTTATAAATTATTTAGAAAGGCTAGAAGTTAGAACTCTTTCGTTTATAACAGATCAATACCAGAACTCTAATAAAAATTTCGATTCGAGTCTAGAACTCACGTCCAAGTTCCAGCAGAGCATACCTGAACGTTGGAAAATATGAAAAAAAAAACTATTTTTATTGTTTTAAATCATTTAGGAAGGCTAGAAGTTAGAACTCTAACGTTTATAACAGATCTGTACCAGAACTCTAATTTAGAACTCGTTTCGAGTGCAGAACTCATGTCCAAGTGCCAGCAGAGCATACCAGAACATTGGAAAATATGAAAAAAAAAACTATTTTCATTGTTATAAATTATTTAGGAAGGCTAGAAGTTAGAACTCTTTCGTTTGTAACAGACCTGTACCAGAACTCTAATATAGAACTGGTTTCGAGTCCAGAACTCACGTCCAAGGTCCAGCAGAGCATACCTGAACGTTGGAAAATATGAAAAAAAATAGTTTGATTGTTTTAAATTATTTAGAAAGGCTAGAAGTTAGAACTCTTTCACTTATAACAGATCTGTACCAGAACTCTAATGTAGAACTCGTTTCGAGTCCAGAACTCATGTCCAAGTGCCAGCAGAGCATACCAGAACTTTGGAAAATATGAAAAAAAAAAAACTATTTTCATTGTTATAAATTATTTAGGAAGGCTAGAAGTTAGAACTCTTTCGTTTATAACAGACCTGTACCAGAACTCTAATATAGAACTCAATTCGAGTCCAGAACTCACGTCCAAGTTCCAGCAGAGCATACCTGAACGTTGGAATTTATGAAAAAAAAATTAGTTTGATTGTTTTAAATTATTTAGAAAGGCTAGAAGTTAGAACTCTTTCGCTTTTAACAGATCTGTACCAGAACTCTAATTTAGAACTCGTTTCGAGTCCAGAACTCACGTCCAAGTGCCAGCAGAGCATATCAGAACGTTGCAAAATATGAAAAAAAAAACTATTTTCATTGTTTTAAATTATTTAGAAAAGCTAGAAGTTAGAACTCTTTTGTTTATAACAGATCTGTACTAAAACTCTAATATAGAACTCGTTTCGAGTCCAGAACTCACGTCAAAGTTCCAGCAGAGCATACCTGAACGTTGGAATATATGAAAAAAAAATTGTTTGATTGTTTTAAATTATTTAGAAAGGCTAGAAGTTAGAACTCTTTCACTTATAACAGATCTGTACCAGAACTCTAATGTAAAACTCGATTAGAGTCCAGAACTCACGTCCAAGTTCCAGCAGAGCATACCTGAGCGTTGGAAAATATAAAAAAAACTATATTTATTGTTTTAAATTATTTAAAAAGGCTAGAAGCTAGAACTCTTTCGTTTATAACAGATCTGTACCAGAACTCTAATGTACAACTCGTTTTGAGTCCAGAACTCACGTCCAAGTGCCAGCAGAGCATACCTGAACGTTGGAAAATATGAAAAAAAAAAATATTTTCATTGTTATAAATTATTTAGAAAGGCTAGAAGTTAGAACTCTTTCGTTTATAACAGATCAATACCAGAACTCTAATAAAAATTTCGATTCGAGTCTAGAACTCACGTCCAAGTTCCAGCAGAGCATACCTGAACGTTGGAAAATATGAAAAAAAAAAACTATTTTTATTGTTTTAAATCATTTAGGAAGGCTAGAAGTTAGAACTCTAACGTTTATAACAGATCTGTACCAGAACTCTAATTTAGAACTCGTTTCGAGTGCAGAACTCATGTCCAAGTGCCAGCAGAGCATACCAGAACATTGGAAAATATGGAAAAAAAAAACTATTTTCATTGTTATAAATTATTTAGGAAGGCTAGAAGTTAGAACTCTTTCGTTTGTAACAGACCTGTACCAGAACTCTAATATAGAACTGGTTTCGAGTCCAGAACTCACGTCCAAGGTCCAGCAGAGCATACCTGAACGTTGGAAAATATGAAAAAAAATAGTTTGATTGTTTTAAATTATTTAGAAAGGCTAGAAGTTAGAACTCTTTCACTTATAACAGATCTGTACCAGAACTCTAATGTAGAACTCGTTTCGAGTCCAGAACTCATGTCCAAGTGCCAGCAGAGCATACCAGAACATTGGAAAATATGAAAAAAAAAAACTATTTTCATTGTTATAAATTATTTAGGAAGGCTAGAAGTTAGAACTCTTTCGTTTATAACAGACCTGTACCAGAACTCTAATATAGAACTCAATTCGAGTCCAGAACTCACGTCCAAGTTCCAGCAGAGCATACCTGAACGTTGGAATATATGAAAAAAAAATTAGTTTGATTGTTTTAAATTATTTAGAAAGGCTAGAAGTTAGAACTCTTTCGCTTTTAACAGATCTGTACCAGAACTCTAATTTAGAACTCGTTTCGAGTCCAGAACTCACGTCCAAGTGCCAGCAGAGCATATCAGAACGTTGCAAAATATGAAAAAAAAAACTATTTTCATTGTTTTAAATTATTTAGAAAAGCTAGAAGTTAGAACTCTTTTGTTTATAACAGATCTGTACTAAAACTCTAATATAGAACTCGTTTCGAGTCCAGAACTCACGTCCAAGGTCCAGCAGAGCATACCTGAACGTTGGAAAATATGAAAAAAAAAACTAGTTTGATTGTTTTAAATTATTTAGAAAGGCTAGAAGTTAGAACTCTTTCACTTATAACAGATCTGTACCAGAACTCTAATGTAGAACTCGTTTCGAGTCCAGAACTCACGTCCAAGTTCCAGCAGAGCATACCTGAACGTTGGAAAATATAAAAAAAAAACTATATTTATTGTTTTAAATTATTTAGAAAGGCTAGAAGTTAGAACTCTTTCGTTTATAACAGATCTGTACCAGAACTCTAATGTAGAACTAGTTTCGAGTCCAGAAATCACGTCCAAGTGCCAGCAGAGCATATCAGAACGTTGAAAAATATGAAAAAAAGAACTATTTTCATTGTTTTAAATTATTTAGAAAGGCTAGAAGTTAGAACTCTTTTGTTTATAACAGATCTGTACCAGAACTCTAATATAGAACTCGTTTCGAGTCCAGAACTCACTTCCAAAGGTTAGCAGAGCATACCAGAACGTTGGAAAATATGAAAAAAATCTATTTTCGTTGTTTGAAATGATTTAAAAAGGCTAGAAGCCAAACCCAACGTGAATAAAGTCTAGTACTCATCAGCCGAACGCACACCGGCTGCGTTTCGAATTATCACTTTCGTTACTTATACCTATTTTATACTTTCTTATATTTACACAAATATTTGACATTTTAAATAAAATTATCTTTTCGGATTCGATTCGACTTCGAAAATATCTGATTAAGTATCTATTCTAAATGAAAATCCCTTTAGATTTTCAAGTTATCTATACTAATATTATAAAGAGGTAAAGTTTGTAATCTTGTGAGTTTGTGAGTTTGTGGGTTTGTGAGTTTGTGAATTTATGAGTTTGTGATGTTGAAGGGGGTAATCTCTGGATCTACTAAACCGATTTTCAAAATTCTTTTACCAATAAAAAGCCACTTCTTTTTTAAGTGTCATAGACTTCATATTAACTCGAAGAATGAAAAGACTTTTTCGTGGTAGTCGGATTTGCAAAGTAAGTCGGAGAAAAAACGGTTGAACGAAAACGTTTCTTACGAACGCTGCCTTAACGATGAGAGATATATGATTATGTTCTTGAGAAAAGTTGTAGAGCTGTATAATGCCTACAAAAAAGTCAGCGACAGCATATGTCTAACTTTTGAATTTAAGTCACAAAAAGTAGTTTTTTATATTTTTTTAATATTATATTTTTATATAATTTAAATCGGTAGGTCATGTTTATTGGTCATATTATCAACAATTATGAATTCTTATTAAAATAAGTAAATATATCGTCTAAAATATTTAAAACAAAAGACTTTTCCCTTTTATTTATAAATAATTTATAACAATGAATACAGTTTTTTTTTCATATTTTTCAACGTTCTGGTATGCTCTGCTGGAACTTGGACGTGAGTTCTGGACTCGAATCGAGTTCTATATTAGAGTTCTCGTACAGATCTGTTATAAACGTAAGAGTTCTAACTTCTAGCCTTTCGAAATAATTAAAAACAATAATAATAGTTTTTTTTTTTTCATATTTTCCAACGTTCAGGTATGCTCTGCTGGAACTTGGACGTGAGTTCTGGACTCGAATTTAGTTCTATATTAAAGTTCTGGTAGAGGTCTGTTATAAACAAAAGAGTTCTAACTTCTAGCCTTCCTAAATAATTTATAACAATGAAAATAGTTTTTTTTTTCATATTTTCCAATGTTCTGGTATGCTCTGCTGACACTTGGACATGAGTTCTGGACTCGAAACGAGTTCTAAATTAGGGTTCTGGTACAGATCTGTTATAAACGAAAGAGTTCTAACTTCTAGCCTTTTTAAATAATTTAAAACAATGAAAATAGTTTTTTTTTCATATTTTCCAACGTTCTGGTATGCTCTGCTGGACCTTGGACGTGAGTTCTGGACTCGAAACGAATTCTATATTAGAGTTCTGGTACAGATCTGTTATAAACAAAAGAGTTCTAACTTCTAGCCTTTCTAAATAATTTAAAACAATGAAAATAGTTTTTTTTTTCATATTTTTCAACGTTCTGATATGCTCTGCTGGCACTTGGACGTGATTTCTGGACTCGAAACTAGTTCTACATTAGAGTTCTGGTACAGATCTGTTATAAACGAAAGAGTTCTAACTTCTAGCCTTTCTAAATAATTTAAAACAATCAAACTAGTTTTTTTTCATATTTTCCAACGTTCTGGTATGCTCTGCTGGACCTTGGACGTGAGTTCTGGACTCGAAACGAATTCTATATTAGAGTTCTGGTACAGATCTGTTATAAACAAAAGAGTTCTAACTTCTAGCCTTTCTAAATAATTTAAAACAATGAAAATAGTTTTTTTTTTCATATTTTGCAACGTTCTGATATGCTCTGCTGGCACTTGGACGTGAGTTCTGGACTCGAAACGAGTTCTACATTAGAGTTCTGGTACAGATCTGTTATAAACGAAAGAGTTCTAACTTCTAGCCTTTCGAAATAATTTAAAACAATCAAACTAATTTTTTTTCATATATTCCAACGTTCAGGTATGCTCTGCTGGAACTTGGACGTGAGTTCTGGACTCGAATTTAGTTCTATATTAAAGTTCTGGTAGAGGTCTGTTATAAACGAAAGAGTTCTAACTTCTAGCCTTCCTAAATAATTTAAAACAATGAAAATAGTTTTTTTTTCATATTTTCCAAAGTTCAGGTATGCTCTGCTGGCACTTGGACGTGAGTTCTGGACTCGAAACGAGTTTTACATTAGAGTTCTGGTACAGATCTGTTATAAGTGAAAGAGTTCTAACTTCTAGCCTTTCTAAATAATTTAAAACAATCAAACTATTTTTTTTTTTCATATATTCCAACGTTCAGGTATGCTCTGCTGGAACTTTGACGTGAGTTCTGGACTCGAATTTAGTTTTATATTAGAGTTCTGGTACAGGTCTGTTATAAACGAAAGAGTTCTAACTTCTAGCCTTTTTAAATAATTTAAAACAATAAAAATAGTTTTTTTTTTCATATTTTCCAACGTTCAGGTATGCTCTGCTGGAACTTGGACGTGAGTTCTGGACTCTAATCGAGATCTATATTAGAGTTCTGGTACAGATCTGTTATAAACGTAAGAGTTCTAACTTCTAGCCTTCCTAAATAATTTAAAACAATAAAAATATTTTTTTTTCATATTTTCCAACGTTCAGGTATGCTCTGCTGGCACTTGGACGTGAGTTCTGGACTCAAAACGAGTTGTACATTAGAGTTCTGGTACAGATCTGTTATAAACGAAAGAGTTCTAGCTTTTAGCCTTTTTAAATAATTTAAAACAATAAAAATAGTTTTTTTTTTCATATTTTCCAACGTTCAGGTATGCTCTGCTGGACCTTGGACGTGAGTTCTGGACTCGAAACGAGTTCTATATTTAGAGTTCTGGTACAGGTCTGTTACAAACGAAAGAGTTCTAACTTCTAGCCTTCCTAAATAATTTATAACAATGAAAATAGTTTTTTTTTTCCATATTTTCCAATGTTCTGGTATGCTCTGCTGGCACTTGGACATGAGTTCTGCACTTGAAACGAGTTCTAAATTAGAGTTCTGGTACAGATCTGTTATAAACGTTAGAGTTCTAACTTCTAGCCTTCCTAAATGAATTAAAACAATAAAAATAGTTTTTTTTTTTCATATTTTCCAACGTTCAGGTATGCTCTGCTGGAACTTGGACGTGAGTTCTGGACTCGAATTTAGTTCTATATTAAAGTTCTGGTAGAGGTCTGTTATAAACAAAAGAGTTCTAACTTCTAGCCTTCCTAAATAATTTATAACAATGAAAATAGTTTTTTTTTTTCATATTTTCCAATGTTCTGGTATGCTCTGCTGACACTTGGACATGAGTTCTGGACTCGAAACGAGTTCTAAATTAGGGTTCTGGTACAGATCTGTTATAAACGAAAGAGTTCTAACTTCTAGCCTTTTTAAATAATTTAAAACAATGAAAATAGTTTTTTTTTCATATTTTCCAACGTTCTGGTATGCTCTGCTGGACCTTGGACGTGAGTTCTGGACTCGAAACGAATTCTATATTAGAGTTCTGGTACAGATCTGTTATAAACAAAAGAGTTCTAACTTCTAGCCTTTCTAAATAATTTAAAACAATGAAAATAGTTTTTTTTTTCATATTTTTCAACGTTCTGATATGCTCTGCTGGCACTTGGACGTGATTTCTGGACTCGAAACTAGTTCTACATTAGAGTTCTGGTACAGATCTGTTATAAACGAAAGAGTTCTAACTTCTAGCCTTTCTAAATAATTTAAAACAATAAATATAGTTTTTTTTTTATATTTTCCAACGTTCAGGTATGCTCTGCTGGAACTTGGACGTGAGTTCTGGACTCGAAACGAGTTCTACATTAGAGTTCTGGTACAGATCTGTTATAAGTGAAAGAGTTCTAACTTCTAGCCTTTCTAAATAATTTAAAACAATCAAACTAGTTTTTTTTTCATATTTTCCAACGTTCAGGTATGCTCTGCTGGACCTTGGACGTGAGTTCTGGACTCGAAACGAGTTCTATATTAGAGTTTTAGTACAGATCTGTTATAAACAAAAGAGTTCTAACTTCTAGCTTTTCTAAATAATTTAAAACAATGAAAATAGTTTTTTTTTTTCATATTTTGCAACGTTCTGATATGCTCTGCTGGCACTTGGACGTGAGTTCTGGACTCGAAACGAGTTCTAAATTAGAGTTCTGGTACAGATCTGTTAAAAGCGAAAGAGTTCTAACTTCTAGTCTTTCTAAATAATTTAAAACAATCAAACTGATTTTTTTTCATAAATTCCAACGTTCAGGTATGCTCTGCTGGAACTTGGACGTGAGTTCTGGACTCGAATTGAGTTCTATATTAGAGTTCTGTTACAGGTCTGTTATAAACGAAAGAGTTCTAACTTCTAGCCTTCCTAAATAATTTATAACAATGAAAATAGTTTTTTTTTTTCATATTTTCCAATGTTCTGGTATGCTCTGCTGGCACTTGGACGTGAATTCTGGACTCGAATCGAGCTCTCCATTAGAGTTCTGGTACAGATCTGTTATAAACGTTAGAGTTCTAACTTCTAGCCTTCCTAAATGATTTAAAACAATAAAAATAGTTTTTTTTTCATATTTTCCAACGTTCAGGTATGCTCTGCTGGAACTTCGACGTGAGTTCTGGACTCGAATCGAAATGTTTATTTGAGTTCTGGTATTGATCTGTTATAAACAAAAGAGTTCTAACTTCTAGCCTTTCTAAATAATTTATAACAATGAAAATATATTTTTTTCATATTTTCCAACGTTCAGGTATGCTCTGCTGGAACTTGGACGTGAGTTCTGGACTCGAATTGAGTTCTATATTAGAGTTCTGGTACAGGTCTGTTATAAACGTAAGAGTTCTAACTTCTAGCCTTCCTAAATAATTTAAAACAATAAAAATTGTTTTTTTTTTTCATATTTTCCAACGTTCAGGTATGCTCTGCTGGAACTTCGACGTGAGTTCTGGACTCGAATCGAAATGTTTATTTGAGTTCTGGTATTGATCTGTTATAAACGAAAGAGTTCTAACTTCTAGCCTTTCTAAATAATTTATAACAATGAAAATATTTTTTTTCATATTTTCCAACGTTCAGGTATGCTCTGCTGGAACTTGGACGTGAGTTCTGGACTCGAATTGAGTTCTATATTAGAGTTCTGGTACAGGTCTGTTATAAACGTAAGAGTTCTAACTTCTAGCCTTCCTAAATAATTTAAAACAATAAAAATTGTTTTTTTTTTTTTATATTTTCCAACGTTCAGGTATGCTCTGCTGGCACTTGGACGTGAGTTCTGGACTCGAATCGAGTTCTATATTAGAGTTCTGGTACAGATCTGTTATAAACGAAAGAGTTCTAACTTCTAGCCTTTCTAACTAATTTATAACAATGAAAAGTGTTTTTTTTTTCATATTTTCCAACGTTCAGGTATGCTCTGCTGGCACTTGGACGTGAGTTCTGGACCCGAAACGAGTTCTACATTAGAGTTCTTGTACAGATCTGTGATAAATGAAAGAGTTCTAAGCTTTTGCAATAATTTAAAACATTAAAAATGGTATTATCCGACTTTTCAAAAATTCGGATTTGATCTGCTGGAACTTGGACGAGAGTCCAGAACTATTTCTGAAAAGTATCAGGAACTGTAGAACTCGGCTCCTTGCGCAAAGAATTCACATTTGTTTTTGATTTTGTGCAAAATGATCTGCTACGGGAAGTTAGCAGATCATTTTGTCAATTGACTTTTTTTAAGGTAAAAACGCCAGAACTATTTCTAAAAAGTATCAGGAACTGTAGAACTCAGGTGCATGCGAATAGAACTCACATTTTTTTTTGATCTGCTGGACAATGATCTGCTAAGTTCACTGACATTAGAAGATCTAAGTTTTATTAGATTAGTTATTTATTTACTTAGTTACAAGTGGAGTTAATAAAAGCGTGTTAAAAATTTATGCAAAAATGTCACAAATTCATATTATTTTATAAATTTCATTTCCTTCATTAGAATACAAGTTCGATGCGCGGACCGGAAGTTGTTACAAATTCCATACTGTACCTCGAACTTGGTCGAGGGCGTTCATGACTTGCGCGGCTGAGGGCGGATACTTGGCCATAATCAACAGCGAGAAAGAGTCTAAAGTAAGTATCTATATGTAAATAGGCAAAGACAATTCAGTTTAGTACTTTTTACTCCTCCATTTTTTATCTTTTTTTTTGTTTAGTAGATATTTGTTTTAGTATTTTTAATTTAAAAAAAATTGTGGTCGTAATGTAACCACTAGTTCTGTTAAAGTTATTTTGCGTTTTGATTGAAGTATCATTTTTTTTTAATTTAAAAGAATACAATAACAAAATAGAAAAAAATTACTAATATTATAAAGAGGTAAAGTTTGTGAGTTTGTGACGTTATAGGAAGTAATCTCTGGACCTACAGAACCGACATAGATGAAATTTGGTAAAAATATAGTTTGAGACTCTGGAAAGCCATAGATACTTTTTATCCCGAAAAACACTCCTTAACGGGATGAAAACGGTGATAAAAGTTTGTATTGGGAACCAAGCTAGGGACGAACCCGAGCGAAGCAAGGGTGTGTCGCTATCCCATACACAATTAATTCAAATTATTTTCATTATTCAATCAAATTATTGACCAACCGACTTTGTCTTTGTATTTGATATTGGATCCAATTGCATAGGATAAAAATTGTTGTTAAATTTACTTTAATAACATAAATTATTCGTTATAGGTCATCAAAGACGTTTTCTTGAAACATCCCGCCATTTCGATACCAGGTGTCTTTTGGAAGGATGTCGCCTTCGTAGGTTTCCATGACTGGGGCGAGCATGGAGAGTTTTTGACAATACAAGGTAGGTGTGCACTTCATAAATAGGTAAATGATTCAATTCAATTCAATTCAATTTTATTGTTAATGGCTTCAAAGCATGGGTAAATGATTTTTGTAATAATAAAAAATATTAGAACTTTTGTGGCACATACCATTCACCTTTGTTTTCCTCAATGAGGCAATTCACTAAGAAATAAGTATGTGAGGATAGAAGACACTTAAATCAGTGAAAATTGCAGAAATATGGTCCATAATTGAAGGTTAAGTTGTCGAGACTTTGATGATAAAATATATACGTAACCTGACGGAAATGATGAAAATATATAAATATAAACTTATTGCGTGTTGTAAGCATTTATTATATTCAAAAAACGTCGTCCGCATTCAAACTTCCGATCGCTAATTTCATACGATCACCCACTGGGCTAATCTGAAGATTGCTCAAAATTTCATCAGAATCGCTCCAGCCGTTTTAGAGTCCATAGGGAACATACATACATATCGATTTATATATATATATATATATATATATATATATATATATATATATATATATATATATATATATATATATATCTCAATCCTCATATATCCTATAATATCCGAATCATTATGTTATAATATTTACATTATACTTTATTTGATAAATAATGGAATGAAAGGTAATAAGCTATAAAGTATAATTTTGTTTTATCCAAAAACCACTGATTGTGTAAAATATTATTACAGAGCTTTGCAGAGTATTTTTTGCTTTGCAACTTTTGTAATGACTTCAAAGCTTATTTTAAGCTGAGGAAAAAAGGTCTATATATAAATAAGCAAAGATAAAACAGCTTAGTACCTTTTTCTCCTTTGTTTTTCAACTGATTATTTTAATATTTGTTTAGCATCTATTAACGAGCCTTTTTATCAATAAAAAAAATTTGAAAACAGTTACTTTTTATATAGATAGGTGTATTCTATTCATATATGGTTTATTTATAAATATCGATTTTCATGACCGTAATAACTTAAGCTACAATATTATACTACTTTTGAACTTACATAATATGATATTCAAACTATAAATATAGTTTAAAACTCTTTTTAACGTCCCACTGCTGGGAACGGGCCTTCCTTCAATACGAAGGGGATCAGGCCATAGTCCACCACGCTGGCCAAGTGCGGGTTGGCGGACTTCACATGTCTTTCGATAAGTTGCTAGGTTTTCTTAGACATGCAGGTTTCTTCGCAATGTTTTCCTTTACCGTAAGGTAAGTGGTAATCATGTTGAAAATGATTCACACATGACAATATCATAGGTGCGAGACATGGGATTTGAACCCGCTTCTCTTGGTTTTCCAAGCGAGTGCGTTGCTATTTGGTTACCACTGCCTCAACAATTAATATCTAAAATTATAATCATTGTCAAATTCAAGAGTTTAGTGCTTTTAATAAAACACTGCATTTGATATTTTCAGGTCAAACACTCACAGAAGCAGGATACGCTAAATTTGCACCGGGTGAGCCAAATAATTCGACGACAGGAGAATTTTGTGGTGCTGTGTATAGAAATGGTATGTTCGACGATCTGTGGTGTGAGAATAGATATGCTTTCATATGTGAGAAAGATCCATTAAATTTAGTATGTGAAATGTTAGACTATTGATTTGGTTAATAATATTGAAGAAGAAAAAAGAAGAGAATAATCTATTTTATTTGAAACGTTCTAGAATATTATGTAAAACTAGCATTCCGCGGCTCCGCCCACGTTCAGATGACCAAAAACCAAATTCTTAGGTTTTACAGATTAGTATACTCTTACCTGCGGTAAAAAGTATCCTATATGTTGACCCGGTTAACCAGCTATCACCATATCAAATTTCATCAAAATCCCTCCAGTGGTTTTTCTGTGATGCGGTAACAGACAGACAGACAGACAGACAAAAATTCTAAAAACTATAGATTCAGCCTCTGTATCGATAATAATGTTTATTTCAATAAGATTTTCCAAAAAATATTTAATGTACAGATTCGACTTACTCGTAGTTACAATTTCATTATATGTATAGATATTTTATTCAGTGTATAATAATCATTGATATACAAAAACTCAAGATACACAATTAGCGTCTCAAAAGTGTCTTTAGAAAGAAGTGCATAATTTTAAATTGTGCACTTTTTTAAAATCTCTTGTTTATTGCTTTTCGGATGACGAAATAAAACGCGAATGGTTTCGTTTAAAAATGTACTTTATGTGGTGTGCGTAAGTTCGATTTTATGTTTACACAATTAGAACTTTCGACGCCACTTTTTGAAGAGATATTTTGTCAGTAAATGTGTATCTATTTTTTGTAAATATCAATGACAATTATCTATTAGCTTCACTAGTTTAGTAAAAACTGAAGATTCGAGGACATTGGTGAAAGAAATTCGGTAGAAATATTGATTAAATACATAGATTATTATTAATAAATAAATTACAAATGTCATTGAAATTCTTATTAAAAAAAGGGTTTATTCTCTTTCTCTAATTTGGAAGGAAAATGTAACATTGTTTTAAAATGTGTAAAATAAATTTAAAAAATAAAATAAATTTATAATTATCAGTATTTACCTATTAATTAGTGTATTATAATTAAAAAATAAATATAATATTAAATAATATTTGTGTTTTAATTTTCTAGTACGGTATTAAGATTAAAAAAAATACAGTATACATTCGTTATAGAGTCAAAAGAGGTAAAATAAATAGACAGATACACAAATTGTAGTGATATTTAAATACAAACGACTTACCCTCGCTTACCCTCGGGCGCATCCCTAACCTGACGTGAAGCCAAGAAACACACTTGGAAGGCAGTCCAGCTAGTTGGGTGATCAGATGTAAATGCGCGACCAAAGCGCAGATGACAAATAGTAAGTACTTGTAGCTATGACCCAACGTTCCGCATGTTTTAGACGATGAAATCAAAGGCGCCATGGGATGTCTGCCTGAAGAGCTGTACAAAGCTTACTTTAAACGATTATGATAGATTCCAATTATTATTACAAGCTTTCCCTAAATATCTTTTAGCAAGGGTCAATAATTTTTTTTATGTTGGCAAATGCATTTACGCATACCACCTGTATGTTACAGGTGTTTATGTGAAACTCAACGGCTAGTAAAAACCATTACTACTCACTAAAATTCAACAGAATCTCGTCCGTTTTAATGAAGCGTCGCAGGATTGTTTACGCATTCAACCACCACGCCCCGACGGCAGATCTGTCGAAGCATATCACGCAGCGAAGGGGTTGCTCCCACGGTCCACTGTACTCTCAGAGAAGTACCAAGAGCAACGCGTTTGGCACTCTGCCTCTCGAAGTGGGTCATTTTCCTGTGACTCTCTTGGCTTCGCGCCCGGTTGGTTTGCCAGACGCTAGTGAACCCCTCCAACACGACAAGGTAACCACACATTGGGGGTTAAGGGGCAATAGATCTAGAGTCGAGTTTTAAAACTTGTAATTTTGCACAGCAATTTACAGTTTCATTACCCACAACACCAGAATGTTAAACTAGTATGTAATATTTTTAAAAATTCTTACAAAAATATATACCTACATAATATTATGTATCGTACCGTTTTAAAATATTTAAATCAATTAAGCATACGTTTATAATATTTTAGAGTGCTCGTTACATTTTGAAGTAGACTGAAAGCACTAGACTAACAGAGTACACTCAATGTGTATGAATTCGGTGAAAATATACTTAGTTCATGCATACATAACTAGTTGAGCTTTACATTTAAACTAGTACTCAGTACTTGACTCGTTTTACATTACGTTGATAATTTCATTCTTTTAATAAAATATACAGTGCATGGACAATGCGAGGAAAGCAGGTTCAATTCCCGGGTCTCGCACTTTTGATATTTTCATATGCGAATCAGTACCACTTGTTTTATAGTGATGGAAAACATCGTGATAAAACCTGCATGTCTGAGAGAACCTAAGCAATTTCGAAAGACAAGTCCACATATAACCAGATCCTTCTCGTATCGAAGAGAGTCCCGCGACTAGCGGTAGGACGTTAAAAGGGGTTGAATACTACTAAATACACTAAATAAATAGAAATAAGTCCTTATTTCCAATATTTAATATTAAAAAAAAATAAACTGTCAATGAAAAGTCTATTTTAATTTCTAACCAAACAAAACCAAAACATAATCATCACAAAAATAAAACAGTCATAATGAGTGGTGATATAATTTTTAAAAATAAAGAAGATAATTCACCGGAATGTGAGTCAATAAGTAGTTTATTTGAGAAAAGTGAAGGCAAAAGCGATTATGGAGAGCCCTTTGTTGAACAACGTCTTTTACTAGATTTTACTCCAAACGAAGATATTGACAATGAATACAATCAAACAAAATGCTGTGAGTTCTGGGATTTTATTAATAGCCAGCCTGAATTTGAAATAAAATCGATAACCGTAAGTATATTATGTAATTGTAGTTTTTGTTTATGACATTTTTTTATGTTGGGACATTAACGCACAGCACTTAGTTTAGTTCCATGGTAACCTGTGAGGCTTGTGTTATGGGTACCAGACACTACACATATATAACTTTAAATACATACCTATTAATAGCATAAACATCAATGACTGGAGTAGAAACATTCGTGCTCATTACACAAATGAATGCCCCCAGCGGGACTCGAACTCACGACCGCTGGCACAGCAAGTAGTGTCACTACAAGCTGAGCCAAACGTGCCGTCATTATTATCATGATACTTTGATTCTATCAGACTAAACAGAACAGACTACACATATATAACAGACTAAACATTGTTTATTATATAGCGACTGTTGAGTTTCGAGCCTTTAGTAACTTCCTCATGGACTTACATACTGATATTTATTTTAAATGTCAAAATATAATATAATAATAGATAATGCAAGTTTTTGTAAAAGTCTATTTGAATAAAGCATATTTTGATTTGTTTAGAATTCAGACTAATCTTTGTGAATAAAATAAAATATTGGGTCGCAACACTCGACAATGGCTTGAATTTGGCTAATTTCTGTTTTAAGTTTTTGGAATAGGTCAAATAATTTCTTTTAAAAGAAAAAAAACTGAAAAGTTTGCCAGAAAAGTTAGCAAATTCTGGAAAAACGAAAAGTGCTTTTAGCTCTACGATTACAAACAAATTAAATAAAATAAGTTCAGGATTGCCGGGTCAACTTGCATAATACATGCGAACTGGGTGAGGGTGTGCTTTTCACTTCTAAAAAGGTATAACGGCTTAATGGATTTAATTAAAAATCATAATGTAGAGAGCTTATGAGTATACAGGGTGGAACTAATCGATGGAACATGGAAGAAAAGTACCTTATATATTGAAGTTATCAATATTTACTCAAAGGAAACATTTTTTTTTAAATTATAATAACTGTATTAATTTTTTTTACAAATCTTACCTGAACCGGGAATAGAACCAAATAAAAATGCAATAAAGGACACCGTCACTATTTTATTGAATTAATCGATAGGGTCTATAGGAAGGATAAAATCTCTCGAACAAACATTGCGTCTTAGAATTGGAGAAAACAATGAGATCTTACAAATTATAGGTATCGACTCTAACATCGTGGAATAAACGCACAGGACAAAGAAGAAAAGTGTCTCAAACACTGAAAATATCAAGTTTCAGTCAAAAGAAACATTATTTTATTTTTTAAAATAAGAATAATTGCATTTTTTTAAATAAGTGACCTAAACCGATAATCGAACCAACTGAAAATGCAAAAAGGTAGACCGTTACTATTTCATCGAATTAATTGATAGAGTCTATAGTAAGGATGATATGTCTCGATCAATTTGTTCCACCCTGAATCTATACTATTA
Organism: Brenthis hecate; assembly: GCA_951806755.1. Lineage (NCBI taxonomy): Eukaryota > Metazoa > Arthropoda > Insecta > Lepidoptera > Nymphalidae > Brenthis > Brenthis hecate. The sequence continues at coordinate 6,387,725 of OX638275.1, read as the reverse complement.
ATATTATAAAAGAGGTAAAGTTTGTGAGTTTGTGAGATTTTGAGTTTGTGACGTTGTAAGGGGTAATCTCTGGATCTATTGAACCGATTTAGATGAAATTTAGTGTGAAGATAGTTTGAGACCCCGGAAAAGACATAAGATACTTTTTATTCCGGAAATCATCCTTTAAGGGGGTGAAAATGGGGATGACAGTTTGTATAGGTAATCAAGCTAGGGATGAAGTCGCTAGTATTGGATAAGCACATGGGCTGCTATTCATCAACGTATCCAGAGAGCAAAGTCACGTGCCAGAATATACTTTTATAGTTATACACTTTTTATTTATTGAACCATTAAAATTACATTGTATTCCATTGTATTTTTTTAGAGCTTTGAGTCGTTTTCCGATAAAGTTGAACCTGTAGAAAATATTATAAAACAAAAATATAATACTCCGATTGTCAAGGAGCAGACAGCCGTGTCTATGTTGAAATTTGTGGAAGACAAAGGTAAAAATGCTTTATTATAAAATAAAATATGTCTGAACAAGTGGTTACGTATTATCTTCTGTCAAATTAAATTACCTGTCACTCTCATACTCCGGTGGGACGGTTTCAATGTCTTGCTTAATTGTCCAGAAGCACACAGTGAATTGAAGCTAAAATGAATGCAGTACTATTTTATTTATTTAGATAAAGACTCAATAACTAAACTTGGCCCAACCCGGGACTCGAACCTAGGACCTCCGGGTGTGCATCCGTACATGCTAGCCACTAAACCACCGAGGCAGTAAAAAAATAGAGACTTATCTTCGCTTCGGGTACATCCTTAAGTACGTTTAAAAAGATAAAAAAATAGTTATTGTAAAAACATTTACACAATTAATTTAAATATCGTCTGTTTAAATATATACAGACAAACAGACAAAACATGCAATAACTATTATTCTGTATAGAGTAGTATATTGGTTTTAAAAAAAAATTATGTACAGATTTCGTTTTGTTACTATTTAATTATATGGATAGGTTTCATAAAAATCATTTATTCTAGGTCTTATCAACCGTGCCTTTGAATCTAAACTCCCAACTTTATACTGCAAGGAAGAATTATACGGTTATATCAACAAAACATCAGTTACTGAGATGAGTAAAAGTAATATAATATTTTCATTAAATTATTTTTATAGATATTAAAATTTGCTATGAGCTTATGCATGATGCCCTCCTGACCAATTTCGGCCACGGCGGCCAATCTCACTGGGAATAGCCATCTGCGCAGGAGATATTATAGTACACTAGCATTGCCCGCGGCTCTTCCCGCGTTCAGATGACCAAAAACCAAATTCTTAGGTTTTATATATTAGTATACTCTTACATTGTAGTTTTTGTATTTTTTCTCAGAAATGAGACATTTTACCCCTGTAAAAAGTATCCTATATGTTGACCCGGATAACAAGTTATCACCATACCAAATTTCCAGTGGCTTTTCTGTGATGCGGTAACAGACAGATAAACAGACAAAAAATTTTAAAAACATATTAGACAGATTCGGCTTCTGTATCGATAATAATATTTATTTCAATAAGATTTTCCAAAAAATATTTAATGTACAGAATCGGCTTAGTTACAATTTTATTATATGTATAGACAAGTGTGCACGCAGACACAACGTGCACTCTCTATGCAATATTAGACAATACTTCGACATACACAGGACCGACCGATTTTACGTGCTTTCCGAGGCACGCGAGGGTAACACCGCCAACTTCCCAACTCGGGGCTGCTACTGAGAATTCAAAGAAAGAAATGCTTTCTCTTCAAGACTTTAATTTTGAAAAAGTTATACTCTTAAAAATATATTTTTATAAATTTTTTTAATTATTAGTAACTTCAGATCGATCAAAGGCCAATGATAGAGAGAAGAATTCAAAGGACAAATCGCAAGACAAATCTCCTGGAACAGTGTATGAAATGTGTCGAAAATTAGAATCTTGGGACTTCCTACATCCTAAGTATATATCCTACAGTACAAGTAGACGAATACCTTCCTATATTTTATTCTTTTATACTATTTGTCTTTAATTAACACAACATCAAAGTTAACAAGTTTAAGTGGATCATAAGGGAGTACTCAGATAAACTCATTAGATATACTCAGGTAAACTCCATTTACTGACGGAGTTTATCTGAGTATATCAAATGAATTTGGGTTTGGATATTTCTTGTTTTCATTAGTATATACTATATAGTACTAATTTTTGGCCGCGGCTTCGCTTGCGTGATAAGCGTGGTTTTGATTAATAAGTGGGCCTATATCCATGTATGTTATTTCGTAATCTCTTCAGCGGCTTAATTCAATGTATGTTACATGTTTATCATATTTGAACTGATTTTCATTCTATACTAATGCATAAGTTAGACTTTAGAATTAAAAAAATTACCACTGAGGATTTTTTTTTATTAATTTAAAAAAAAATAATAAAGAGTCATTACTGCCTTAAATTATAGCTTCCACTACTTTTTAAATAACTCGATTAAGTAAATCTATTTATTTTACAGATCCATGGACCCACCGGGCCCTGTCCCAACACTCACTGAAACCTCACGATACGACATAAGCAATATGAATAACGAGAAAAGTTGATAAAAGTTAATTTACGATATACACATTCATATTTAAATAATTGCTACCGAGTAATTTATTATTTCATCTCATATCTTTTGTATAATAATTGTCTTTCTTTATGTGACTTCATTAATATTAATTTATTTAAAACAAAATAAAATATCTCGATCGAAACGTGTTATAGTCATTATTTATTGAAATATTTAGTATCATTAAATACGTACTATTCAAATTATAGACAAATCTGGTTATTAAACTAACCAATCTTCTATGCTTATAAAATAGTACCTTTTTCTCCTTTGTTTGTTTCTATTTTTCTTTTGTAGAAAACCAAATAATTTTAATGTTTATACTAAATAACTCATTCATTATTTTTAAAGAAGTTGACTAATTTTAATTTGAAGGCAGGTAAATTATTAGTATTCATAAAATAAAACAACACTTTTCCCGCCCTTTTTCCATTCAAGATTACAACTTGAGCAAAATTAATTCCTATATATTCTGTGGAAACTGAAATTGACACATTGTCATTTATGTCATCAAGAAAATTTTGGTAAAATCAATCTATCTGTTAATGTTGTATATTATATTATTATATAATTGTGGTGTCTCCTTTGTTGTAGGTCCAAATCTTATGGTGAATTGATTATTTTACATGCAATCAAATCTCAGTGCAGAATCTTTGTTTATTGGTTAATCTCCATCCTCTTTTCTTTTGTCTGGCACTAATTAATAATAAAATCAGCTCACTCATATATATATATATATATATATATATATATATATATATATATATATATATATATATATATATATATATATATATATTGCACTCATTGGCGGAGTAAATTGTGCCCAAACACTTAGAAACCACCGAACAAAAAAATTGAATCAAAATTTTGGTAGAAATGATAAAACTACCTAAAATAAGACAAGAAGAAAATAGTAAATGCAAGTTAGTATATACTTTTAAATAAGTACTACCGACTCACTCTCGCATTGCTCGGGTTCATCCCTAGCTTGCTTCCCCATACAAACTTTCATCCCCATTCTCACCCCCTTAAGGAATGATTTCACTTTTCATATCAGAGAGACTTAAAAAAAAATCTTGTTCATAATTCCTGGCAAGTTCATAATTATTGGCAAAAATATCATATGAAATGCACACAAAATGTTACCTTAGAACTACAAAACTGGCTTGGTTAAAGTAATTTAATATGTAAATTACAATTAGAGGGTAAAATTCATTTAAAAAAGTAAAACTTTGTAATTTAAAAACATAATCAAATCTAAAAGGTTACTTTAGATGCCGACCGATTTGCCAAAGCCGTAGACGTGACTGGAAAGGGGAAGTTCAGAAAGCCTCAGCAGAACTCCTTTTAGAAAGGAAACCGCTACAAGAATGTTTTCGTAGATGGCCTACGGTATAAAATAATTTATTACGTAGATTTTATTGTACACCACACATGTTTAGTTTTTTTTATGTCGGTTTAAGCCTTGTTGAAAACGTCGATGAAATCTTCTCGCCTCTAGAAAGACAAAAACAAATATATTCCACGGGAATCGTACATTTTTCCGGGATAAAAAGTGTAAATATGCTATTCCAGACTAACTCTGTGGCAGCTTTCATGTAGATCCGTTCAGCCGTTTTGGGGATTTTGAGTAACAAACATCCATCCAAATTTCCAAACAAGTAAGCTTTTACATTTATAATATCGTAGTATATAGTAAGATTAATTAGTATTCACCTAGTAGTCGTAATACGATTATAATCATTATTGAACATTTTGGGGTACAAATATTCGTGCTCATCAAACAAATGAACCAGCGGGACTCGAACCCGCGAGCGCTGACACAGAAAGTTGGGTCACTACAAACTGAGTCAAACGTTTGTATGTGTATATGTTTGTTACTCTTTCACGCCGAAACGGCTGGACGGATTTGGATAAAATTTAGTACACAGATTGACCATTAAATAATTAATTATTATCTATATGTATATAATATAACTGTAGAGGTCGAATATCTGTACATAGAAAAAAATTCTAAAAACCGACTCAGGGGGATGTAAGAAGAGAAATAGAAGAAACCTAGATTTTTTTCAATTTTTTTGTTACTGTCTGTTTGTAGGTTTGTCTGTTTGTACGGGCTAATCTTCGAAACTGTTGGGCCGATTTGAATTATATTTTGTATGGTGGTACCTTTTATCCCCAGTCAACATTTTAGATACTTTTCATCCCGAAATATTAAGGAGTTCTAGTGGGATAGTTAAAAAACTATACAGCTTAGTACACAAAAATTACTAATTGGATTTTAATGAAACTTTACAATAATACAGTTTATACATCAGAATAACAAATAGGCTACCTTTTATCCCGGAAAAATGTATGGTTCCCATGGGATAGATTGATTTTCTTTGTCTAGAGGCGAACCCGAGTGAAGCGAGGGTGAGCCGCTAGTTATACAAATAATTAACAAAGCGAGAGCAACTCGCTAGTTGTATATAAAAAGCTACAAAAAAAAATTATAAGTGAGTTTATTTGTTACTTCATCGCATTTCTGAACAAATTGGATTGAAAATTGAATAGGAGATAAATTATATCTTGATTTAACACATTGGCTTTTATCGACGTACCTATTACACGAGTATTGCCGCCGGTGAAACCTTGTTAAGCATTTGCATGCAAAAGTTAAAGTATTTCTAAGATTTATTACACTACTTTGTTAAATTGTTACAATAAACTATTGTTACTTAAGATATGATATTAGAATGCTCACTTCGGTCTACAATTTCAATTAAAGGACATTGAACGTCTGCGGGTATCAACACATCAAAAATGTATTTGGACTATACAATAAATGTTTATTTTATAGCATCGATATTCGATTTCACTACATTTTTAATAATAATTTGTACCATTTTTTATATTTTAACGTAATAGTTAAGTATGTATTGTATGTATGTATTCAGCTTTTTCTACGTCCTATTGCTGGGCGCGGGCCTCCCTTCAGTACGAGGGGGTTCAGGCCAAAGTCTACCACGCTGGTCAAGTTCGGGTTGCTTCACATGTCTTTCTAAAACTTACTAAGAGAGAGAGAGATCTCAGACATGCACTTTTCCTCACGATGTTTTTCTTCACCGTAAGACAAGTGGTAATCATGTTGGAAATGATTCGCATATGACAATATCAGAGGTACGGGACTGGGGATTTGAAGCCGCTTCACTCTGCTTCCAGTTACCACTGAGGTACCACTGCCACAAAGTTAAGTAGAGTTTAATAATCTTGTAACGTGGCCGTTCTTCCAATTAAACTTTTTCATTTGACTCGTTCCGGACTCCTTTGGTTCACTGCCAAAAATGTCCACGTTAAAAAACTATTCTAGAGTCTTGAATGTTTTGTGTATATTATGTAAGAGGGTGAAGAATACTTAACGACCTATTCTCATAACTACCAAATATACAAAAAAATATCATTAAAATCGGTCGAGCCGTTTCGGAGAAGTGCGACCACAAACACCATGACACGAGATAAAAAAAAATAGCTTGCAATACGTTGTTGTTATGTGAAAGAATGATTATTTCATTTCATAAGCATTTTGTAGCACACCCCTACCAAGTAGCTTACATTTTATTTACTGTATATATGTCTTTATATCAAAGGTATGGCCAAGCTTTTTATTGTAAGTCACTTTGAGCTTATAGCATTCTAAAATTTCTATTAAAGCAAAATTTATGTTAGGTCTTTGAAGCAATGTTAGGTCTATTGGTAAAATTCTTGTCATTTCTGAGCTTCGCTAGCTTTGAGGCATTCAATTTTTGTTTTAGGGGATAGTTGATTATCATGTAGACAGCCTATTCAACAGCTAGTTAAGAATACTATAAATATAAATACCATGTGTTATAGATACCAGATAGTTGATACACTAGACATATATAACTTTAAATACATACATATAATAAATATAAACATCCATGACTGGAGTACAAACATTCGTGCTCATCACACAAATGAATGCCCCCAGCGGGACTCGAACCCGCGACCGCTGGCACAGCAAGTAGGATCACTACAAACTGAGCTAAACGTGTCGTCAAATGTTTGTATTTTTCTCGTAAAACGTGTGGAAGAATCCCACTGTTGATTTTATCGATAGAATCGATACAAATAAATAAAATGGAGTGAGAGTGTCTGTTTGTAATGTCAAAATACATGGTACTTTTAGGAAAATACATGGTACTTTTAAGAAAAAAAATCAAAATACATGGTACTTTTAAGAAAAAAAAACGATTTTAAAAATGTTTGTCTTTGTCCGTCTGCCTTTCTGTCTGCCTGTTTGTTCCAGCTAATCTCCGAAACGGCTGAAGCGATTTTAAAGGAATTTCACTTCCTGATAGGTGATATTGTAAGGAGTAACTTAGGCTAATTTTATTTCAGAAAAAGAGTTAGGGTTCCGCGCATAAAAATTAAAAACCTTTTTTATTTTTATCTATCTAAAACGTATCTAGAGACACACTGAAGCGAACCGGTGATAAGTCGCTGGTTAGATAATTTATATGAAGTTACATACAAATGTCTAAAATTATTGTTACAGAACATCTCTCCCAACGGTCCGTGTCCAATATTTGGAAAATCTAAGCACGTCACAATTCAAAAGCGAAATTACACGAAACCAACGAATATCGTGAGAATTTGTGAAGCTCCAATAGAAGATACAACAGAAACATCGTATTTAAAGTTCGCAGAAATGGCAAAGAGACTTGGTAATGCACAAATCTTTTCTTCCCCTAAGGATGATACGGTTAAAGCAATCTGAAAATAGCATTGCTTAATATTAGTGAAAGTAATTTAATTTATTATTTAAACGGTTAAAGCGACAACGTAAATAGTTTTAAGATCGAATACGGTGCATTTGGTACGAGTATGTTGTGGGGCTTTGAGATTTTAATTTATCTACTATCTATACTAATACATATTATAAAGAGGAAAGATTTTTTTGTTTGTTTGTTTGTACCTAATAGATTCCAAAACTACTAAATCGATTTAGATGAAATTTGGTACGAAGATAGTTTGAGACCTTGGGAAGGACATAGGATAGTTTTTATCCGAGAAATCGATCCTTAAGTATTAAGGGATGAAAGTTTGTATGGGGAAGCAACTTAGGGACGAATATGAGCGAAACTAGGGTGAGTCGCTAGTCTACTATATTTTAAGCCACATAGCATGCCCATTAGAAGTAACATAATAATATATGTCCAATACATTATTCTCTTGGCCAGGAGTACAACGAGATATTGTTAAGATACTTGTTCGACTCGTGCTATAAATATGAAAGTTTGTATGTGTGCATAGTATCCCTTTAAGCTGAAACGGCTGGACAGATTTTGATAAAATTTAGTATACAGATGACCTAGCGTAGAAAACAGGCATCTAGGTGTAGACCTTTTTTTCAACGTTCGGAAATTCATACATACAGGTGGTTATGTGGGACTCACCGGCAAAGCCAGTACTGACCACTTAAGCACAATGGAACTTGCCCCGTCTTAACAACAAAACGATGACGACACAAGAATGAAGAATGTTAATTAAATAAATTCTCAGGAGCTTGGGATTCAGTGAGAGCATGCTGTGCGTTCTGTAAGTGCGGTCATTGCTGTTCCTGTGACGCGCGCGGCTACAGTTTAAAGGACGAGTCGTGCGACAAAATCTGTAAAGATATGAGAGACTTCGATACACGGATAAAATATGATTGTAAAATAATGAAAACAATGTATGATATACTTTAAATTAATTCATTTTTCATTCATACTCATAGTTCACTTCTAAATAAACAACTACAATGCGTGAAACACATGAAATGGGTTTTATTTTATTTTTAATTTTATATGTTGGTCCTAACATATAAAAAATATTATTACTGCACAGCACCATCTAGTTCCATGGTAAGCTACGAGGCTTGTGTTATGGATACCAGATAATTGATACACTACACATATATAACTGTAAATATATAGATATTATAAATATAAACACCCATGACTGGAATACAAACATTCGTGCTCATCATACAAATAAATGCCTCCAGCGGGTCAACACCAAGTAGAGTTACTACAAAGTGAGCCAAACGTGTCGTCAATTTGAACAACCTAAAGGCAAACTTAAGGTTTTTCGCATTTTTTGGCGTGCCTTGAAACTTAATATTGAGGCCTAGTGGCAACTGCACAGTGATATGCTGCTCTTACGTAGCAGCTGAAATTATTTTTTTTTAAAGGTTGTAATAATTCCAAAAATAGAAAAAAACAATGTATAATATACTCTCAAAAGTTATCTAAAACCTCACATTTGTTTCAAGTTTCTAGTGTTTAAGGTTTCCGAGATATGCTATTTTAAACGAAAAGCATAATTAAGCTCATTTTTTTCATATCTCAAGATCAAAGCGGAGTATCAATTATCAAACCCTTATTGACACATAAGTTTCGAAATACGAGTAGGTTGCCATCGCTGTACTTAACTGGCTATACTCTTTAAATAAAATCGAGAGAAAATCTAATAAAACTATATATTTTTTCAAATATAAATTGTGTTTGTAGGTACGTTTTTTACACTCAGCAATAGAACGAATGACGGAATGACGTGGTTTTTAAAAAAAATAGTCTATGGGTGTTCCCCGTTTGGAATTAATTAGCTTATATAGGCTAATTAGCAATAATATTATTACATAAGCTATTTTTTCTAGTATATAAAAAATAGAAAATGCGCCAAAAATGTCCCAAGTTATAACAAAAATAACATTAAAGTAACAGATTAAGCTGTAGCAGCTCAAGCTTAAAAAGACAAAAAAAAATTTAATATGTAGTTTTCTATCTACCCTACCCCTAAACTCAAAACGATTTCCGTTCAAAGAGTTACGTACGTATGAATTTCGGTATTGGTTTTCTAATAAAGGGTGAAATTGTACAAAGCTTTATCGAACTTCGAAAGCTGGAATTAGAACGAGTTCAAAAAGCACATTGTTCTTGATTGGCCACTCTTAAATCTAATTGTCTATACTTTTTATTGCTTAGTCATGTGTTAATATTATATAATTAAACGGGTGCGTCCCTGGCTGGATTTTGTTCACAATTTCAAGGGTTTTAATTTTTTTGCGCACAACCCTAATTCTTTTTCTAAAATAAAAGTAGCCTAAGTTAGTACTTATAACTACAGCTATCTACCAGTGAAAGTCCCGTCAAAATCAGTCCAACCGTTTTGGAGATTAACCGCAAAAACAGACAGACTAAAATTATAAACATGGTGTTTTTCGTTTCGTTTTGCGGTTTTCTATAAAAAAAATTATACATATTTGATCATATAGATAAATGTAAAGCACTTATACAGTTATTCACATAAGCAGTAAATATTTTATGATTTTTCTTCACGTGATCCGAAGGATCTAAACAAAATCCAGGACCGTTATTATTTGCGTTGGGATAATGTCTATTGTTTGGGTCAGCATCATTTGGTCTGTTGAAATGTTCAGAATCTTAGGGATACGGTTGAGATAATCTCCATTTTATTGTCGATCCTTTCATAAGGATTATTTCATCTAATAGGGTTTTATGGTAAATCATGTGTCAGCTAACATCTTGATGTCAATGTACGTTTTAGTTATATTGGTACTAGCATTGCCCGCAGCTCCGCCCGCTTTCAGATGACCAAAAACCAAATTCTTAGGTTTTACATATAAGTATACTCTTACATTACAGGTTTTGTATTTTTTCGCAGAAATTAGATATTTTTCCGTTGTAAAAAGTATCCTATATGTTGCCCCGGATAATTAGCTATGGCCATACCAAATTTCATCAAAATCCGTCTAATAGTTTTTCTGTGATGCGGTAACAGACAGACAGACAGACAGACAGACAGACAAAGATTCTAAAAACTATAGATTCGGAATCTGTATCGATAATAATGTCTATTTCAATAAGATTTTCCAAGAAATATTTAATGTACAGATTTGACTCAGAATGTTAATATATGTATAGATTTACAAGTTGTATTCAGCCCTTTTTAACGTCCCACTGCTGGGCACGGGACTTCCTTTAATAAGGCCATAGTCCAATACGCTGGTCAAGTACGGGTTGGCAGATTTGGTGTCAAATTGATTTTACGTCGAAATTAAAAAAAAAACATTTTTTTAAGGTTTACGCGAATATACTTTGTTAATAATACATTTTTTTTAAATTTACGCGAATATATTTTGACATATTACTTTCTTAGATTTAAGCGAATATTTGACATGTATATAAATAGATATGAATCACAGAAATGTATGTACGCGCATAACGCGCTTTTTTGTGTTTTGTATAGAAGAAAATGAAAAGAAAAAATGTTTTTTTTTTACTAAAATAAGTTTTTTTTAAATCTCATGATATGAAAAGTGAGTGAATGAAATAGTTTTTATCCCGGAAATCATTCCTTAAGGGAGTGAGAATGGGGATGAAAGTTTGTATGGCGAAGCAACTTTAAATATAGTTAAATAAACAACTGTATAATGCCTTTGATACCACTCTTATGAGACTCTCCCGTGACCGTAATTGCTGTAAAGCATTCGAAACGTCGGGAACCAAAAATCATAAAAAGGACTTGAACCCGCGACTGCTGGCACAGCAAGTAGGGTCAGTACCAACTGAGCCAAATGTGTCGTCGTTCGTGATGTAGGTAAGTAGTTTGTTTTGCTAAAAATGTATAGTTCAGAATAAAATAATGCACAGTATTTTGCAGGTCGTTTTCGCGTTTTGAACTCGTTATATATAATTTTTTGAATGATTAGGAAATTCTCTTTAAATAAAAAAATAACTATATGTAAAGAATATTTTTTTGGGACATTAACACACAGAGCACCATCTAGTTCCGTAGTAAGCTACGAGGCTTGTGTTAAGGATACCAGATAGTAGATACACTACACATATAATTTTAAATACATAGATATTATAAATATAAACTCCCATGACTGGAGTAGCTCATCACTCAAATGAATGCCTCAGCGGGACTCAAACCAGCGACCACTAGCACACGCATGACGCAAGTCAGGCAATTGGTAGCATGGTAGCATACATACAAAGAGCACTCGACTTAAGTAATCTTTCTTTTTTTATATCAGTCAATGAAAGAGAACTAAATACCTATAAAATGAAAGAGAGAACTAATATTCTCATCATTTAAGTTCACATGCTTTTTGAATGATTTAATAAAAAATCCAAATGTCGCTTTCAATCGTCCTATAAAGAGTTGGTGTAAATAGTCTTTCACGTGTCGCTTTGGGGTATTTTCTGTACAGACAGCGGATGTAGATCTCAGAGTAGGAAGTCAAAGCATGTGTCAAATTCTTTTTCAAAGTATTTTTTCAAATATATTAATTGAAAAATGATTTTTGTCTGACTTCATACCGCATTCTTGTGACATAGAGAAAATATTACATTTATATTTTTCTCTTCTAAATTAACTGTAAATTACCTACTTATATTATGTTTAGACAATTTATTCAAAAAAGTCTGGCAATCCAGCCGGACGTAAAACCATGAGACACGCTGGGAGATGGCCCTATGACTATGACTTTCAGTGTACCATGAGGGCTGTTCCTGGTAGTTCTCTGATAGCGAAATGGACCATGGTAGCAACCCCATGGTTATTGTTGTGGTCTGCCTCGGCTGGCAAAACTATCGGGGCGTCGTGATTAAGTGCGTAAGCGTTCCTGCTTTTTTATATGTAACTAACGACTCACCCTCGTTTCGCTCAGGTTCGTCCTTGGGGTATGTATACAATTTCCTATTTGCATCGGATATTATTAAATTTTTCATTGGTTTTAAATTTTTTTCGTGGGATCCTATTTTTTTCTAAAATAAAAGTAGCTTAGGTTACTCCTTATTACATCAGTTATCTGCTAGTGAAAGTGCCGTCAAAATCGGTCCAGCCATTTTAGAGATTAGCCGGAACAAACAGACAGATAGACAGACAGACAAAAATTGTAAAAAAAATTGTTTTGGTATATGTACCGTGTTGTATACATACAATCAAAAAAAAATGTTTTTCTTATAAGTACCGTATATAATTTCATATGCATTTAGTAAAAAACTGTTATTTTGACATTACAAACAGACAATTTTATTTATCTGTATAGATGTATAGATTATCCTGTATATGTTTTCCATAAATTTTCATTAATGATTATGGTCTAATTTGGACTGATGATCACTGGACGGATACTAATTCACATAAATCGAAGAAAATAATATCTTTGTAGTTGTATTCGGACAAAATCGTTTAGATCCAGGGATTGATGTGTGATTTAGTCAGGATATGCTATATGTAACTTATAACTCTGTTCTTGATGCCATTTCTAAATTTTTTTCTAGACCTTGTTGTCTTTGAATCTGTTTCAAAACGAGGCGAGCTAATGGCGCTTGAAATATGCAACGGCCTATCTTGGCTCGTAGTATGATACCTTATGAATGCCTCAAATACGTCGTTACATATAAGTGTGAATTTTTTCCACTTTCATAATAATATAACCACTGTATAATGTAAGAGAAAATCGTAAAATAAATAAGCTTTTCAGTAACATATATGTTCGTTTATATATATATATATATATATATATATATATATATATATATATATATATATATATATATATATATATATATATATATATATATATATATATTAGTGAACTTAAAGTCGAAATTGATATACTTATTCTAATAATTTAGCCATATCATTAGCTTCATGGTGTGGGGATTCCATCAGTTAAACTATATATTTTAATATGTCTTTCGAAAACAAATAGGGAAGGCTCTATCATTTATTTAGGTTTTCCTTCACCACAATAGTATGACGATAAACCACCCCAAATAATAATTATTATCTATACATAATATAATAAAATTCTAACAGAGTCGAATCTGTATATTTTTTGGATTAGAGTATTGAAATAGTCATTATTATGGATACAGAGTCCGAATTATTTTTTATAAAGTTTAAAAAAAAAATCCGTCTGTCTGTCTATCCGTCTGTCTGTGTGTGTGTCTGTCTGGGAGCGCAACACGAGAAAACCACTGGATGGATTTTGACGAAACTTTATAAGGCGGTATCCGGATGAGCATTTAGGATACTTTTTACAGAATAGACTCTAAAAAATCTATACTAATCTTAAAATGTAGGGACAAACCCGAGCGGAGTGAGGGTGAGTCGCTAGTACTATATAAACAGCGCTACAAAAGATTTATTCTAACCATCAATGATGAATGGGAAATGGGATTGCAATTGTAGGTTAAAACACTTGTTCTAAAGCTCTCCTTTCCCGAATTGGGCTCACGCTTTTTGTGCTGTCGTTCCTTAAGAATTATGAGTCTTAATTGTAAGCTCTCAGCTCAATAATTCTCTCAAAAAAAGCTTATCTTCTTGAATAACACATAGTATGCTTATTCAGTTTTGCTTGTTATTGTTACCAAGTTAAAACTAAATATGTCGAATTACATTTGCTTCTCAATATCTATGTATAAATAAGCACAGACAAAACAGTTCGGTAAATTCTCCTCTGATTTTCATACGATTTTTTTTGTTTAATAGATATTGATGAGTTTTAAGGATAACAATAAAAAAATATTATATTCGAATTTTGACCACTGGACGGACCCATATAAAGCCTCAATAAGACCTCATATAATATAAATAAAAATAAAAGTATGTATACATTTTGTTTTTCCTCCATTTTAATATTTTTCAGCACATTTGTTTAAAGAATGCTTTATGCCCCTTTATCTTTTGAGCTCACCAAAAAATGACAATCTCTTATAATTAGAGGTGATTCACGCGGCGAGTGGTTAAGCCTTGTGCTAAGCGACCTTTTCATAAGGCTTTACCATTTTTACCTGTCATTTTATGAAGATTAATGGCAATTCACCTTTTCAGGACGCAGATTTGGAAATAAATTAAACTAAAATATTAGTAGTCATTTTGACGACACGTTTGGCTCAGTTTTGTAGAAATATTACTTGCTGTGCCAGCAGTGGCGAGTTCGAGTCACGCTGGGAGCATTCATTTGTGTGATGAGCACGAACATTTGTACTCCAGTCATGGGTGTTTATATTTATAATATGTAGTAGCAGAACCCACGGCTTCGCTCGCGCTTAAACTACAAAAAAATCTCTAAAAGGGAAATTTCATACAAACTTTCACTCCCTGTTTTACCCCCTTATAGGATGAATTTCGAAAAATGCTAAAACACGTATTTATGTTTTTAATTCTATTGAAGAGCATTAATACCAAGTTTTCTCGTGGGAATTAAATAATCCCGCGGTAAAAAGTAGCCTATGTCACTCTCCAGCCCTCCCAACTACACAACAAAACTATACAAAATATCATGCCAATCCATCACTCCGTTTCAACGTGAAAGAAGGACAAACAAACAAACACACTTTCACATTTATAATATTAGTATGGATAGGGATATTAGTATGAATGTATTTAAAGTTATATATGTATAATGTATCAACTATCTGGTATCCATAATACAAGCCTCGTAGTTTACCATGGAACTATGTAGATGATGCTGTGTGTTAATGTCCCAACATTATGTATTTATATTTATAAATATAACATATATATATATTATATATATATATATATATATATATATATATATATAAATCGATGTGTGTGTATGTTTCCTATGGACTCCAAAACGACTGGAGCGATTTTGATGAAATTTTCAGGCAATCTTTAGTAGGTCAGAGGTGACTTTATGAAGTTTGGTAGCGATCGGAAATTTGAACGTGGGCGAAGACGCGGGTACTGCTAGTAGTACGTATTTGCGTATTAGAGAAATAACTGAATTTAATTTTGACAGTGTCAGAGTTGCCAGGGGATGGTATTAGTATAAGACAAATCCACAGTTCCAAGAATTTCGTTTTTTCTTTTCCTTTTGTGTCACTTTAATCAACAATCACGGGTGAGGATGGACTTATTTAAATGGGATTTTTTATTACCCAGAATAATATTATAAATTTGAAATTTACTCTGTCTGTTACCTTAATCAAGATATATAAAATATTCCATACAAAATTTCATTTACAAATATCGAAAGAAGTCAAATAATAAATTAATAGTAAAAAACATTTTTAAAAACAACATTTTATTTAAATGCTCTAAAAAAAGGAAATAAACTTTAAATTAAATCAAATCCCACAAATTATGACATTATACAATTTATATACGTTGGGACATTAACACACAGCACCATCTAGTTCCATGGTAAGTTACGAGGCTTGTGCTATGGATACCAGATAGTTGATGCATTACACACTTTAAATACATACATATTTTCTATACAGAAAAAAAAATTAAAGTGTCTGTTTGTAATGTCAAAATAATAGCATTTTACTAAATACATACGAAATTATATACGGTACTTATAAGAACCACGCTATTTTTAAATTTTTGTCTGTCTGTTTGTTCCAGATAATCTTTGAAACGGCTGGACTGATTTAGATGGGACTTTCACTGGAAGATAGCTGATGTTATAGGGCGTAATATAAGCTACTTTTATTTTAGAAAAAGAATTAAGTTTTCGTTAAAAAAATTAAAACGTATCTAGGGACGAACCCGAGCGAAGCGAGGGTGAGTCGCTAGTTATAAATATAAGCATCCATGACTGGTTTACAAACATTCGTGCTCAACACACAAATTAATGCCCCCAGCGGGACTCGAACCCGCGAACGCTGGCACAGCAAGTAGGACTAAGGTACTGCAAACTGAGCCAAACATGTCGTCAAAATATAAAAGCTTCTCGCGAGATTTACCTATTTGAAATATTATATTCTTGTTTATCTACACAGGTAAATAAAAAGCTTGTAAAAAGCTACAAACGCTGTATTTATTAGTTTGAAACAATAAAGTGAACGTTTAAATGAAGTTCCAAGACAACTATTAAAGGAGGATTGCGACCGCGAGACTATTGACACGTCTGATAAAATACTTTGGGAGAAAGAGTAGGATATTTAAATAAAAGTTTTTTTTTTCAATTTTTCGTAGAGGAGCTTTTTGTTACTATCATATTACTATCAACACATCTGCGCTTCGCTCGGGTTCATCTTAACACAAACATTCGCACATGATCACATTATAGTGTACTAGCAAAACCCGCGGCTTTGCACGCGCTAAAACTACAATACAAAGAAAAACTTAAAATGGTAGGTTTCATACAAACTTTCATCCGCTATTTTACCCCCTTATGGGATGAATTTCGAAAAATGCTAAAACATGTATTTAATTAATTATATTGAAGAGCATTTATACTAAGTTTCAAGTAATTCTGATCATAAAAATGTTTTTGGATTGTATTATAACGTGTTTTCTCGTGGGAAAGAGATAATCTCCCGCGGTAAAAAGTAGCCTAAGTCACTCTCCAGCCCTCCAACTATCTCCACACAAAAAATCACGCCAAACCGCTAAGCCATTTGGACGTGAAAGAAAGACAAACAAACAAACAAACACACTTTCACATTTATAATATTAGTATGGATATAGTATAGTATGTAGTATAGTGTATAAGTAGCCATAAGTGCAATAGAGTACCTAGCTGCTTTAAAATCAAAGATAACTTCAATTTTATTCAAAAGTATAGATCGCAAAACTTTTCATATTATATTCTTGCTTGCTACTACAATTGTAAAATAAGAATGAAGACTTCAAAAGTTTGTAACTTTATTGTGAAGTTGTGGTTCAGTTTACGTCAATATATTTTCATTGGAAAATATCTTGACAGTGTGGAACGTAAGTTTTTCCCAAGGCAATTATAAAGTAGTTACTAGAAATCTATATCTTACTAGGTAAAGTCAATCTATAATATTATTATAAAGAGGTAAAGTTTGTGTTATATTTAAAAAAAGATTATACTTTAAGAAAAGATATTGGTCCCGCTGAGTTTCTTTCGCCAGTTCTTCTCAGGTCTGAGGCTCCTTCTTTCCGAACTGGTAGTAGACTCATGACGTTCAGTAAAAAATTGTAATAATTTAATGCTGAATAAAATATTTTGATTTGATTGTGACGTTGTAGAGGGTAGTCTCTGGATCTACTGAACCGATTTAGATGAAATTTGGTAAGGAGATAGGGACCCTGGGAAGGACATAGGATACTTTTTATCTCGGAAATCATCCCTTAAGGGGTTGGAAATGGGGATGAAAGTTTGTATGGGGAATCAACATAGGGACGAACCCGAGCGAAGCGAGAATGAGTCGCCAGTTTATAGAATAACTTAACTACTTCGTATGGATTATTTTTTCGCGGATTATTTTGATTTTTGATCCGCGAAGTTTCGAATGCTTTACAATAAATATGGTCGTGGGAAAGACTGAGGCTTTAACGTCTCAAAGGTCATTATATACTTGTCACAGACAGTGTCTATATACAAATTTACAAAATAGTTTCATAAAATCAAAATGATACCCTAGTAACTTACTTTTAAAATGACCTCATTAACACTACGTTTCTTATCTTCGTACCTACATATGTTTCAGGAAGGATGTTTGCCAATTTCCATTAAAAATAATGTGGGTGGTGGCCAACGAGGCGAGGAAATTGAACTTATAAATATAATACCTTATCTGATAATATTTGACTTTTTAATAGTGTTAAAGTATTGTCGTAAGGTCGGAAGCGTTTTTATATTATGAATAGCGACTCACCCTTGCTCCGCTTGGGTTCGTCCCTAGATTTTTTCCCCATACAAACTTACAAACTTTCATCCCCATTTTTACCCCCTTAAGGGATGATTTCCGAGATAAAAACTATCCTATGTCCTTCCCAGGGTCTCAAACTATCTTCTTACCAAATTTCACCTAAATCGGTTTAGTAGATTCAGAGATTACCCCCCTACAATCTCATAAAATTTACCTCTGTATAATATTAGTATTAGTTTAGTATAGTAGGTACTATAGGATTGTACCAAGATGCCTTTTCTATTTATCTATACTAATATTATAAAGAGGTAAAGTTTGTGAGTTTGTGAAGTTGTAGGGGGTAATCTCTGGATCTACTGAACCGATTTAGATGAAATTTGGTAAGAAGATAGTTTGAGACCCTGAGAAGGACATAGGATACTTTTTATCCCAGAAATCATTTCTTAAGGGGGTGGAAATGGGGATGAAAGTTTGTACGGGGAATCAACCTAGTAATCTATAAATACAAAAGGCATCTTGGTACAATCCTACCAAAGCGAGGATATGTAGCTAGTCAATTACGAACGTGACTAACAATTCACGAGACGAGACGAGACACGACACGACGTGAAAAATAACAAAAAATACAAACAGTCAATATCGAACTTAAAAATATATAAAGAAATAAATCTAAACAATTAACATTGTAATACTGAAACAAAACTGCAAGCAAGCATCGTCTAGTTATTATTCTGTGTCGCAAAACTGTGTTTATCAAAGGATTCAGTAAACTGCGGGGACACCTGAGACGTGCTGTCTCTCATGCATCTGGGATAATCGTCCTGGGATTTATGTTAATTAATGATAAAAATATCTTATTACTTTATTGTACTGAAAAGTATAAAAAATACATAAACTCGAATTTTTTCCACCATTTATGGACTTTGCTATATTTTCTAAGTAGTTGTCTTATATCATTATCGCCTGCATAATGTCGTCTCACGTATTACATAAGAGATTTTTATAAGAATTCTTATAGTTTATAAACAGAAATACGTTTCTTATTATTCTTAAGTTATTTATCTATATCTAAATTTCAAATAATTAATTTCGCTCAACAAAGAGTAGGTATTTGAATATTGTAACTTTTTCAGTTTTATACAACTTTTGAAATAAAAACAGACTTCAAAAAAGCTTAAAAAAGTAAAAAAAAATAACAGATTGGTATTTTTAATTTACTATAGATACTCGTACATAATCAGATATTTTCAAAGTTGATGTGCTTTGATTTGTATCGGCTGGCACCTCATCATTAGTATATCTGTCCGTGTGGAAGCTACCACCGGCTCGGAAAGCAGTTCTGCTGAGAAGAGCCGGCGACAAACTCAACAGTTACTCTTTTAAAAAATGTGTTATATAATTTATAACAATAATTTTTCAGTATTACAATTTACAAACAATCCATGACCTGTCACTACAGGGAGGTACCAATAACTCTGTGCCAGAGCGCGGGAAAACAAATGAGGATATTCATTTGTTTTTGCGTCCTTAATTTTTTTTTAATTACATCCCTATCGACCAAGGTCACATAACTAAATGAATCAAATATATTATTTTCCATAAAAATGCTCGTATATAAAAAAACAATATTGCCCGCTGGCGACGACTTCCAAAATATCTGATTAGGTATCTATCTAAATGAAAACCCCCGTTTAGTAATTTTGTACATTTTAGTGCCTGGAAGTCGGTTTTTTTTAAGTTTTTGACATTACAAGCAGACACTTCAATTTCGTTTAACTGTATAGATTTATATGGTTGAACGCCAAGATTTCTTCATATTTAATTTGTAGTCCTTATTTTAAATGCAGTAGGTATATCTTATTTGATAGTAAGTGGGGCATATTAGTATGTGCAAGACTGGAAGTTACGAGGCACTTAAGAATTCGATTACCATAGCTATTATTAGCAAGCCTTGTGGAACTGAAATTGAATTTTGTTTGCACACTAAAAGTATTTGTTTTGTATCTATAAGGTCAATATTTTATTTCCATATTATCTGGTACGTACACTATCTATACATATAATAAAATTCTAAGTCGAATCTGTACATTAAATATTTTTTGGAAAACCTTATTAAAATAGTCATTATTATCGATACAGAGGCCGAATCTATAGTTTGTAGAATTTTTGTCTTTCTGTCTGTGAACGCATCACAAGAAAACTACTGGACAGATGTTGATGAAATTTGGGTATCAGGTATCAGGATATCTGGTTATCCGGGTCAACATATAGGATAATTCTGATTACGAGAAAATATCTCATCTCTGAGAAATCTATACTAAACGTTAAAACTTAACTAGGGACGAACCCGAGCGGAACGAGGGTACTTACCCTAGTATGTAGATATGTGTTTATATATTAAGTAGTGAATAATTACATCTAGCGGTTTATAACTTGTCTTTTTATATTTAGGTTTAGATTTTATTGTCTGATTTACATGCCGTTAGTTAAATTTACGCACAGTTTGACCCAAAAACGTCTAGCTCAATTAATTTAACTGAAGCTTAGTACGTTAATACAATTAAGCCTATAATAAAATAGTAACGGTTGAATTTGTAAACTGAATATTTTACAACATTGAAAAGATATGTAAGATGGAGTTGAAGCCAAAAGCGTGGTATGCTGGCACAGCAAGTAGGGTCACTACAAACTGAGTCAAACGTGTCGTCAAATCAATCGATCAATCATAATGACTATTTCAATAAGACTTTTCAAAAAATATTTCATTTACAAATTCGACTTAGTTACAATTTTATTATATGTATAGATATATAATACAGTTAATAAAATGTGTTCACTATCAGAAATCATAATAACTTTAATTGAAGTTGTTAAAAAATTGCCGTCGAGTTACTATAAATACCATAGTTAGGCATATAGGGATGCACTTGCGCGAAACAGAGGTAAATCTCTAGCTTATTATAGATTACCAATAATTATCGTTACATATGTATAGTTTGTAGTGACCCTATTTGTTGTGCCAGCGGTCGCGGGTTCGAGTCCCGCTGGGGGCATTCATTTGTCTGATGAGCACGAATGTTTGTACTCTAGTCATGGGTGTTTATATTTATAATGTGTATGTTTTTAAAGTTATATATATGTAGTGTATCAACTGTCTGGTATCCATAACACAGGCCTCTTAGCTTACCATGGAACTAGATGGTGCTGTGTGTTAATGTACCAACATTTTTATTTATTTATTTATATATTGGTAAAACTAATTATATAAATAATCTGTGGTAAAACTAATATAATATTAACAAAACATCGACACTAAACAATTATTGTTTTAGGAAAACGATTCAGTTTGAACATACTCTGTAAATATTAGTATAGACATTAAATTAGAGCAGACATAATCTAATCGTAGTAGCCATAAATGATCGGAAACGCAAACAACGAATATAACATGGAAATAATTATTGATATTAACCGTTTGCAATTTCCAAATATTTATTAGCTTAATTTTATATGAGGAATTTGAATAAGTACATATTCATTATCTATATCTATATAATCTATAATTAATATTATAAAGAGGTAAAGTTTGTGAATTGTGAGTTTGTGACGTTGTATGGGGTAATCTCTGGATCTACTGAATCGATTTAGATGAAATTTAGTAAGAAGATAGTTTGAGACCTTGGGAAGGACATAGAATACTTTTTATCTCGGAAATCTACAATAAACTAGTAAAACTAGTGTATGTCAAACTAATGTTCCCAGTGATCGAAATTCGACCGTAGTCTGTGTGTGCGTACGTGCGTCCATGCGAGTGTGTTTGTATGTATGTATGATCCTATGTTGCCTCGTTTTTACTAAACGACTTAACTATTAAACAAAAAGAAAAAGAAAATAGGCTCATAAACAGAGGAAAAAAAGGTACTGAACTGTTTTGCATTTTCCTATTAACCTATAGGTATATAGCTTTGCAATAGGGAATGAATTTGGCTATCTATATGTACATTGTACATACTCATATACATATAAAGTTCTAACCGAGTCAAATCTGTAAATTGAATATTTTTTGGAAAATCTTCATGAAATAGTCATTATTATCGATACAGAGGACGAATCTATAGTGTTTAAAATTTTTGACTGTCTGTTTGTCTGTCTGAGAATGCATCACGAGAAAACCACTGGACAGATTGTGATGAAATTTTGTATGACAATAGCTGGTTACACGGGTCAACATATAGGATACTTTTTACTGCGGGAAAATATCTCATCTCTGAGAAATCTATACTTACTAAACATTAAGACTTAACTAGGGACGAATCCGAACGGAGCAAGGGTTAGTCTATAAAATTATGAATTTAAAAAACTGCTTCTTCCGCAGTTAGCGACTCACTCCATACCATAGTTTCTGTACTAAATTTTATCAAAAACCATCCAGTATGAAAGAATAACAAACATACCAACTTTCAGATCTATAATATTAGTCCCATAGCTAAATTTCATAAAATTTTACAAGCACCCATAAAAGATTCTACGATATTCGTTCACAAAGCAGTATCATTAAAGAGAACACTACGCACTACGAGAGTATGTCAAACGATCCCCCGGGATAAATTAAGTCGGGATTCGGTTCTAATAATAAGATAAAAGCAATCCGCTTATAATTAATATATTTGGACTTTATTTCATTCCCATTAAAATCTGGACTTTTTCAAAGCAATAATATTAGATGTGTCTGTCCAATTTATTGTGTGAATGTCACAAAAAATGTGTTTGTTCAATTTATTGTGTGAATGTCACACAGTAAATTGAATCCAAAAAGAACAAAAACAGAAAAAAAAACAAAAGCATTTTTTGGATTAATGGAGTGAAATTTTGCAGCATCCTAATGGTGATAAAATAAATATGTTGGGACATTAACACACAGCACCATCTCGTTTGTGATAAGTTACGAGGCTTGTGTTAAGGATACCAGATAGTTGTTACACTACTCATATATAACTTTAAATACTATAATTAATATAAATATAAACAAAATTTATATTAAAATTTTATTATATTAATTCATGATTTTATATTATAAATATAAACACCCATGACTGGAGTACAAATATTCGTGCTCATCACACAACTGATTGTCTCCAGCGGGACCCGAACCCGCGATAGCTAGCACAGCAAGTAGAGTCACTACAAACTGAGCCAAACGTGTCGTGATGTATAAAAACTGTACTGAACTGTTGTATAAATTAGTCTGTGACTCTACCATATGTAAAGGAGGAAGTAGTAGTAGTAGTAGCATGGTAGAGTTGAAAAACGTTCAACTGACTGTTTCAAGCGTTGAACTGACGAATAGCTATGTAAACAAGTGTCTTCTAATATTTTAAATAAAACTATCTTTTCGGATTATACAAAAAGATAGTTTTATTTAAAATTTCAAATATTCGCCTAGAAAGAAATTATTATGTCTTCTAATAATTGTGATGGCTGAACACTTTTTGTGTTAAGATTATATTATATAGGTAGTTTTTTAGTTTGTAGTTTCAACTATTATAGCCTATATCTGATCTCAATATGCAATCTATGCCCTTGCCAAATTTTATCGAAATGTGTTCAGCGGTTTAAGCGTGTAATCGTAACACACTGAGTTACTTTACAATTATCATATTAATAAGGTTATTGCTTAAGACATTACGTGTAGAGAATTTTATTTATATTCTACAACTTTTGTTCTTACTTCCAGTATAATTTAATGAGAAAATGATGGATATTACGTGACGTGGATATGAGATTATATGAGATTATGACTTTTGAGTCAACATGAATAAGTCAGAAGAAATTATACAAGAAATTATACAATACAATTTATAAATTCATACATTTATAAACAAGTTTTTAGTTTAACATGTTTTAATAACAGGTCACAGGTAACGTGCTCGCTTGGAGAATCAAATGAAGCAGGTTCAAATCCCGGATCAAGCACCTCGATATTTTCATGTGCGAATCATTTGCATGATTATCACTAGTCTTACGGGGAAGGAAAACATCGTGAAGAAACCTGCATGTCTGAGAGAACTTAACTAGTTTTCACAACACGTGATGTCCGCGAATCTCTATTTGGCCACTGTAGTGGCCTGATCTGGTCCTCCTTGAATTTAGGGAGACCCGTGTCAAGTAGTGGGATGATAAAAAGGGTTTAAATATTATCATATCTTTCATCCGAGGTTATATCGAACATGGATAATTAATTTTAGCAGTCACGTTGTTAGTGAAGGGTCATAGAGTAAGTATCTTAATTTTAAAATCCTCTAGCGACGGGAAAAATCATTTATCAAATGTCAAACACATTTCACTTTCACTGACATAGCTATGTAATAAAGGATTCAATACTCTGCAAAAATTTGGTTTCGACATGATTTACTCACAAAAATACAGTGGGGGTTTTAAGCTAAAATATAAACAAAAGGCGCTATACCTACATATGTATGATAAAATTCTAGAGTCCAATCTGTACATGAAATATTTTTTGACAAATCTGATTAAAATAGTCATAATTATCGATACAGAAGCCGAATTCATAGCTTTTAGAATTATTGTCTGTTATTTTGTCTGTCTGTGACCGCATCACGAAAAAACCACTGGAGGGATTTTGATGAAATTTGGTATGATGATAGCTGGTTATCCGGGTCAACATATAGGATACTTTTTACAGCGGGACGGGCAGTGGTCTTCTGTGATGCGTTCCCAGACAGACAAACAGACAGAGAAAAATTCTAAAAAAAACGATTGATTCGGCCTAAATATCGATAATAATGACTATTTCAATAAGATTTTCCAATAAAAAAATTAATGTATACAGATTTGACTCAGAATTTTATTATAAGCATAATTATTACTGTATAAGCCTTATTCTATTTAGTTGTTTATCTCATATAAAATTATAACAAAATGCTGGCCAACGTTATTTTATCCATTGAACCAACATCCAACGAGGGATGCTAGAGATAACCACGGCCTTTAGGTGTTTTACATAAAAAGTCTATGCTACTTATAAACTATCTTTATAAAAAAAGCAAAACCACGACGGTAAAAAAAGTAATTGAAAAGGGATAAAATAATTTAATAACCCCCCAACTTAAAAAATAAATGTAAAGCGAGATAATAAACGTATTTTTTTTCAATAAGTAGAGTTAGTTGATCTCTCGCGGAGTCGGTCATATACGAGTACGTAGACAATATAGAACATTACGTAGACATTTCCCTGCGTACCTACCTATTTGGTTCTCGATGATTGTAGATGTGGCAATAACATATTCAACTACCTATAAACTTAATAAAAAACCTTAGAATATCCGTCGGGGGCTGCCATTCAATACTACTTACTAGGTTTGCAATTTTATAGTAACATGAATAATTAGAGATTTTTTTGTACTATACTTACACCCTTAATAAGTAGGCCGTGCCCCTACAGTGGGTATGTTTAGAATTTGATGATGATACTTATTTTTATTTGTGATGAAATTTAAAATAGTGATGGTGATAAAATAGTGATGACCGTATCCGTTCCGTCACGGGTAAAAAGATGAAGTTAAATCGTTCTTCTGTTACTGTGCGTAATAAGAACAAATCGACACATGCATTTTTTTAATATTATATATTTTCTTTTATACCCTACTTAAAATTATTAATGCTTAACAATTAGCAGTTAAAATTTAGATTATCTTAATTAGATGAAAATATTCCTAGAGTCAACGATAATGATATTTTATACGCCATTGTTTCTTATAGGTTTTAAGCCTCAGTGGTATCCTTTGTATTTTTGTCTTAGTATCCTTTGTAACTTCACTATGGGCGATATTTTTTTTATACTTCAAATTATAGTATATTTGGCGAGTACAGGTGAGTAAAGGACTTTTTTTTTATAATTTTTTTTCTTTTGGATAGGATAAATAGAAATATAATGTTCAAGTTTCTTTTAGTAACACTTGTTTTCATAAGATTTATACTCAACTAGCATTGCCCGCGGCTAAGCCCGCGTTCAGATGACCAAAAACCAAATTCTTAGATTTTACATATTAATATACTCGTACAATGCAGTTTTTGTATTTTTTCTCAGAAATGAGATATTTTCCCGCGGTAAAAAGTATCCTATATGTTGAACCGGATAACCAGCTATCATCATACCAAATTTCATCAAAATCCCTCCAGTGGTTTTTCTGTGATGCGGTAACAGACAGACAGACAAACAGAAAGAAAGACAGACAGACAAAATTCTAAAAACTATAGATTCGGCCTCTGTATCGATAATAATGTTTATTTCAATAAGATTTTCCAAAAAATATTTAATGTACAGATTCGGCTTAGTTACAATTTTATTATATGTATAGATTGAATGGTATTAGAAGTTCAACCAAGAACAGTATCTTTAGATCTTCTCAACCGATTAAATTGAAACTTGGCTGAGCAATAAAGACTGTCTTATTGAAATCCATTCAACCATTTTAAAATATTACGTGCAAGGAGAGAGACATAATTATTTAGCCATTTAGATATAAGTACATACATTGTATTCAGCCCTTTTTTAACGTCCCACTGCTGGGCACGGGCCTCCCTTCATCTGGTCATAGTCCACCACATTGAACTAGTGTAGGTTGGCGGACTTCACATGTCTTTCGAACACTTGCTAGGTTCTCTCAGACATGCAGGTTTCCTCACGATGTTTTCCTTCACCGTAAGGCAAGTGGTAATCATGTTGAAAATGATTCGCACATGAAAATATCAGAGGTGCGAGACCCGGGATTTAAACCCGCTTCACTCGGTTACCCATGCGAGCGCGTCACCACTAGGCTACCACTGCTTTAAGGAGTTCTTAGTTAGGTAGATTTTTCATAACGAGTCTGTATCCGCTAAGAAAGGATTTTTGGAAGTTCAATCCCTGAACAGTATAATTATAAATGAAACATTAAAAAACAACCCCTACGCAAATTAATTGTCATTTAACGATTACACTGGCACGCGTGAAGCACTTAATCGAGTAATCATACGCGAAAATGCCATAAATCATTTTGGAAAAGACCTGATACTCTTACACAGCTGGACCGATATTAACCAAACATAGCTAAGAAATTGGCTTTCAAATGAAAATAACACCGCATCGAAATCGGTCCATCCGTTTGGGAGCTACGATGACACACACACACACACACACACACACACACACACACACACACACACACACGCGCGCACACGAACACGCGCACACGCGCACACACGCACACGCACACACGCACAGACAGACATCGACGTTAAACTTATAACACTCCTCTTTTTGCGTCGGGCCTTAAAAAAGGAACGCAATGCGAATGGAGCCGCGGGAAATCATTAGTTATAATATTATATTATTATGTACGATCGTTATAATTAATTTGATGTTTCTAACATTTAGCATTATGTCATGAGTTCCGTTGTGATTATGAATACGATGCAGACGTGGATGACTGGTTGAAATTTCACATGATACCCGCCACTTGGCGCGATGCTCGATTGAGATGCCATTTGGAAGGTAAAAAATTATAAATAACCCTTAAATTGTTATTTAATAAATTAAAAAAAAAATAGGTCCATGTAATTTTTACTCGAGGTTGAAGTAAAACTTCTTTGGCAAATATCGCAATTAAATTAAAACAATAAGAAATATTAGGCATATTACAATCATATATTTATAGAATATCATATACGCTAAGAATATAATATTATATATTTGTCAGACAAATAACAACGATTACCATGGCAACATGGCAATGTTTTCTCTCTCATTCTCTCGCTGGCTTAATCCTATATATGTATTTATGTATTTGTCTCTTTTTAGTGTCGCATTTTCGTTTCATCGACTTTTAAATCACGACGATTCTTTTTTCGATTTAGCATACATATTCAACTCCATGAGATGACGTTTTATTGTTATTTATTATATTTTATAGGATACTAGCAACACACCCTCACAAAAATAATTACTGTACAGATTCGATTCAGTTAGAATTTTAATATGTATATATTATATATAGCTATAGATTAAAACGGCGATTAATATATTAAAAAATAACAATTTCGTATTGTTTTTAAATATGCTTCTGTGTAACTAATAAATAGTCTAAAAGAATTAATTTTAAAAACTTTTAAGGCCAACTGTTTCAATGTAGGCGTAAAATATTAAAAAATATACATATTTCTTTTCCAGGTGCAGCTCTAGCCTCACCGTTAACTGATGAATTACTAAATGCAATACATAAGACTGCAAGACAGGATTACATCAAAAAGGATATATTTATTGGCGTCCATGCCACTTTTTCCAATGGAGATTATTATTCAATTGAAGGAAAGTATTTATATGTACCTATTAGTTTTTAAATTTTCGCGTTCCATAATTCTATAATAATAATACAACGGGACTTAAGCGCGAGTATTTGTAAGTGGCACTAGGTTGAGTCTGTCCGTGACTAGGGCAGGTGCAACCCAATTGAAACGTCGGGAATAAGGTATTTTGCCACTTTAGAATACACGTCATTATTTTTTTTTGTGTAATTTATTCCGTACAAGTGACGTTTTAAGGTTTAATATAAATTTCTCAGAGATGAGATATTTTCCCGCAGTAAAAAGTATCCTATATTATGTTGATACGGATAACCAGTTATCATCATAACAAATTTCATCCAAATCTATCAAGTGGTTTTCTCGTGATGAATTTCCAGACAGATATAGATAGACCCACAAAAATTCTAAAAACTATAGATTCCACCTAAACATTCCACAATAATGATTATTTCAGTAAGATTTTCCAAAACGTATTAAATGTACAGATTTAATTCAGTTAGAATTTTATTATATGTATAGATATCTTTCATGGCTCTCAGTTAAATGATGCCAAAGATGAATTATATGCCCATTAATTCTATTTGAGTTAGAGCAATAATTTTATTCATGCCTCTATTTTACTCATTATCTCATTATTTAACTCTTGTATAGACAATACCGACACCCTCCTGCAAAGTGAAGTCAAAACCGGTATTTGTTTACGATCAAATTAATTTTGTCCATTCATTCAGATCTTCATTTTATTATAACAGGAGTACCACTGTCAGAAATTCCAATCACTTGGGCTAATGATGAGCCTGATAATTTATTTAACAACGAGAGTTGTTTATTTTTGAATCCTGATAGAAATGTGGGTGACATGGACTGTACAGAGACAAGACCATACGTCTGTTACAAAAATTATGACGATGAAGAATCGATTGGCGATTGTGGAATAATGGACGATGGTAAGTAACAAAAAAACGTGTTTGAGCTAAAGAATTGGTCTTAATGTAAAAATAATCAAAAATTAATTACACAACACGACGATTTGACGACACGTTTGGCTCAGTTGGTACTGACCCTACTTGCTGTTCCAGCGGTCGCGGGTTCGAGTCCCGTTGGGGGCATACGTTTGTGTGATGAGCAGGAATGTTTGTACTCCAGTCATGGGTGTTTGTATTTATAATATGTATGTATTTAAAGTTATATATGTGTAGTGTATCAACTATCTGGTATCCATAGCACAAGCCTCGTAGCTTACCATAGAACTAGATGGCGCTGTGTGTTAATGTCCCAACATTCATTTATTTACAACAAAAGCTCGAATTACACAACAAAATATTTTTTTCAGATTACTTCTTCTCTAATAAAACTGGTAGCTGCTATAAGTTTCACACCATTCCACGTTCCTACTCCCGTGCAGTCATGGCCTGCGCCGCTGAAGGAGGATATCTAGCCATCATCAATACTAAGCCAGAAGCGAAAATATTAGCGTCCAGCTTTTCTCATAGCCTCCCCTCACAGATGTCAAACCTGTGTCCTGAGGACGAGGCTTATATGGGATTTAGTGATTGGAATGAACACGGAGAGTGGTTGACTTTTCATGGTAAGGCCGATTTCTATCTTGATTTCAAGGATACATACATACACATATATATATATATATATATATATATATATAATATATATATATATATATATATATATATATGTTTGCAATTATACCTATCCTTATATTCACATTTGCATTGATAAAGATTCATATTGTGTATTATTTCTTCAGGTCTATTCTATAACAACCTAAATTCATGTATTGTTTAAAATCAGATAATAAGTACAATGCTTATAAGTCTGTAGATAAATTTTAAAAATATGATTTTCGTAGGTGAATCTCTTCACAAAGCTGGATACTCGAAATGGTACTCTGGGGATCCTAACTATCATAGTATGAAACACTGTGGAGGAGTAGACAGTGCTGGTCTTCTCATAAGCCTAAACTGTGATACTCCTCACTATTTTATTTGTGAGAAAGATCCAGAAAGCCTACTTTGTGATGAAGAAAAATAACTAAAATACTGGATTAGTTATTTATTTACGTTATATTATGTCCATGTCAGAAGTTACACATGTATGTATGTAATTGATGAAAAATTATACCTGCAATATCTTTTTTTACTAATGTCTTTTATATTATTCTTTTCACCTCTTTACCTTTTAAACAATTTATTACATTATAATTTATGCCGCCTATAAAAATTTTTTGCTTATAAATAACTTGAAACATCTATCTAAAAAACCTATTTAAAGATACCACACATGTTGGTGTGGACTTTTTTTCACCCCTCAGTTACCATATGTTTGGTGTTCCCCTATATGTGGCTGCATAATTATCTAATGACTTTCATGGGACATCTCCCTACCAAATTTCAGCAATATAGCTATATAGTCTTCGAGAAAATTGGCTGCTACATACGGACAGACGGACATGATAAAATTATAAAAGCTGTTCCAAATGAAACTGCTTAATATTATGGTTTTTGTGCGATACCAAAGCTTAAAATATATCTAATAAATATAAAAAACACGCCCTGCTTTAGCTTAACTGATTTTAACGCGAATTTCTTTGATGCAAAATGGGATTACATGAAATGTAAGTATGTATTCTCGGGGTAAGCAATAGAAAAATTGCTTTAATAGATTTTTATGTAATATTCATTAGTAACAAAGGAAGGAAGAAACTACTTGGAAAAGGTTTTATAACAGTACACTGTATTATGGTTGAAGATGATCTATGCTTCAAATATTTTGTTTTCGTTAAGAAATAAAGTTTCAACCTTATATATTTTATATAATTTAATTTTTTATAATATACTAAATATTATTGGACTTTACAATATATTTGTCTTTGTAGATTTTACTATTTTATTTACAGTTTTAACGAACTCTGGTATAGTTAGTTAGTCTGCTGGAGAAGCAGAAGCATTATAAGTAAATTAAAAGCAAGGTACTGATTTACAGTTTCTAAAAACTGTTCAACAAAAATGTTCTTTTCCTGTGATAAAGACAATTGGAGTATTGCTAAAGCAAAAGCCATTTCCATTTGAAAATCACGTAATTGAAACTATAACAATGAAAATAACAACAATTATGCAATGGTTTCTTCAAAATACAATTTAATTTGAAATACATAAGTACTTATAACTACAAATATAATTGGGTTTCAAAGGAAACGGTGTTCAAAAGGTCTTATATGATCCTTGAAACTTCGTAGAACAATTGAAAATTGGAAATTGTAATACTTGTTGTTCAGTTTTTAGTAAACAATTGCAAAACTGTGGAATATGTATATGATGCAGAACTAATAAATGTTATAATATGTTGTTTATGTTTTTCTACTATTTATATTGGCTGAAAGCTGTTTGGTACGACTTTAAAGCTCAAGTAAATGCTTTAAAGCTAAAGAGTTTTTTCTCTTTGTTTATTTGTTTGAACGCACTATAATCTCTGGAGATTTGTATACATTTTTAGCAATAATTGCGACTTTACTCGCGTTCAAACTTCTGATCGCTACCAAACTTCGCAGGATCACTCGCTTGGTCAATTTGAAGATTTCCTTAAAATTTCAACAAAATCGCTCCAGCCGCTTAAGAGTCCACAGGGAACATACATACACACGTTAATTTTTATAATTTATATAGACTTACTAAGAAAAGTTAATTATTCTTGTCACATATGTTTTAAAAATTCAGTAGTATGTAAAACTTACAAATGCGCTAATGGGGATTGAAATTAAAGTTCAACCCGCTCATAGAATAACTTAGTTTTAATAACACATCGAAATCTTATCTTTTATATCTATTTAATTTCTATATATTCAGAAAGATAAAAATTTATTGCGATATTTAGAAGACGTATAATATTTTTAAATATGCTAGAAATAAATAAGGGCTCCGTAGCATAAAATATTATATTAAAATTATCCTTGAATATATAATAAAGACTTATGTAGTGTTTACTGCTTCCAATACATATATGTATTTATGTATTTATGCATATATATTACACTACCATTGCCCGCGGCTCCGCCCGCGTTTAGATCACCAAAAACCAAATTTTTAGGTTTTACATATTAGTATACATTGCAGTTTTTATATTTTTTTCTCAGAAATGAGACGTTTTCCCGCGGTAAAAAGTATCCTATATGTTGACTCGGATAACCAGCTATCGCCATACCAAATTTCATCAAAATCCCTCCAGTGGTTTTTCTGTGATGCGGTAACAGATAGACATACAGACACAAAAATTCTAAAAACTATATATTCGGCTTCTGTATCGATAATAATTTCTATTTCAATAAGAATTTCCAAAAAAAAAATTAATGTACAGATTCGGCTTAGTTACAATTTTATTATACATATGTATAGATAGATTAGGAAGCTCCAAGGCCGAATTCCACTTATTTCTAAATTTATTTCAAAATTGTTCAATACATTGTGGTCGACAGTTGTATTGCAGGGGTATTCATCAGGATTACCTTACATCCATACAACAGTGACACGCTACTGTTGATATTTTTTCTTTATTAGACAAGATGAATTTGTGATCACATAAATTTTATTATATCTGTTTTACGGAAATATGACTTCGCCAAAGTTTAAAAGGAAAGTTTTGATGCAATTGTGAAATACTAGAGACTTACCCCTACGAGCGGAACCCTAATTCGTTGTCTAAAATCTAAAATAAGTAGCCTATGTTACTCCTTATAATATCAGCTATCCGCCACCGAAAATCCCATGAAAATCAGTCTAAAATTACGACGGCAATAAAGTAAACTGTAGCTTTTTATGGGTATATTCAATTAAATAATAATTTGTGTAGTTAAGGGCTTACAAAAACGACCTTTTTATGTTATACTTGGATCAGTATTTATTTAGGACTGATATTTATTTGTTCAAAGTTGTTATTTCAATTTTCTCCGTCTATTAGTTGGGGACGTTTTCGAAACTTGATGAAAAATAAATAAATTTTGTTATTTTTTGTTTTATTTTCACACAGACAATATTATGTCTCAGCATCCTATTACTTTGTAACTAGTACTTTGTTTCTGCTTACTAATTTTATAAATTCTATAGTTTATTTTTTGGTTTGTTGATTTATTCTTTCTCGTAGTAACGAACAGCCATTGAATTGCAAAGCTGATTCTAATATCTTCTTTGTACGAGTATGTATGTATTCAGACCTTTTTAACATTCCAGTACTAGACACGGGTCTCCCTTCAATGCAAGGGTGATCAGGCCATAGTCCACCACGCTGGCCAAGTACGGGTTGGAGGACTTCACAGGTCTTTTGAAAAATTGAATATCTTATTACGTCGTTTTAATTCAAAAATGGTCTCATATCGATAACACAGCTATATCTCGAGTCCTATTCACCGCCCGCATCCATTCTATTCGTTTTAATTAGAATAGCTATTACGTTAATTTTACAAGTTTACTTTCTAAAGGTTTTGTTATGAATTTTAAGCCAATATTGCTTTAAAAACTTTAGAAAAAATTTGACAACGTCAAAACAAAATTTATTCTATTCTATTCTTTTTGTTTAGTGGCTTCCAGGAGTGCCAATTGGGCACAAAATACTTCGCCAATGTCGCGTAGAATGGAGAAAACACGTTATATTAAGAATGACTGGTAAAAGAGAGAAAAAAAAACATCACTAGATCTGATTACGTGTTGAAACGGAGCAATTCGTTGTAAAATCAGGATCTACAACAGACAACACAATATATATAAAAACACTAAGAAAAAAATAAATACTGGATGTTAGTACTAATAATAATCTAATTATAACTACATTTTAATTTTATTAATTTTAATATATGTACACAGAAATCTACATAGTGGACTAAACACAAACATTAACAAACAATTAACATTAATGGGGCGAGGGACTTTAGAAGGAAGAATGTCATAGAGAGGGTGGAGGTGTTTGGGACAGCTGAAAAGAATATGGGAAGGGGAGCCTTCGTCAAGGCCACATTCACACAAGGAGTGGTCCCTGACTCTAATCTTAGCCAAGTGTACAGGAGTACTTGCATGCCCAAGACGTAGACGACAAATTGTAGATACAACCCACCGTTCCGCCAGTTTAAAACAAAATTTATTATGTAATCAAAATTTATTTTAAAATATACCCGAAAATAACATTAAAAATTTAGGTTTTAGTATAAAAAATGTTTTAAAAGACAAAAAAATCGAAAGTGCATATATTACAAGACTTCCGCGATACCATTCAGACAAAGAGAGACAATAGCGTTCCCAAGGAGGGTTGACGTCAGGCAGGCGTGAGGCGGCCGGTTGTAAAACTCTTGCCAAATCCTATCAGCAGTACAGAAGATGCTGCGCCGACCCCAAGTGATTGGGAAATGGGCAGGGAGAAGAAGAAGATTGCCAATATTTTATTATTGTTTATGTAATCATATATTTTGCCCTTTTTAACGTCTCTTACTTACACCTTTTTTTTTTTTTTTGTTGACGCTGGGGAAACCCATCATGGGGACCCTACCGGCCGTCAATGGGTAGGGTACTGTGAGACTCCTACTCACTAAAACCCACAGCGGAACCCGTCGCCGCAGTGCAATGGGGTGTGCAGGATCGCTTGCGCATTCACTACAACACCCCTGCGGACAGCCCGTACCCCGCGGGCCTGCCTCGCCTAAACCGGGATGCCCTCGATTCACAGAGCATCCCGACCGCCCCGATGACGTGCAGGGGAGTCAACGAGAGACCCCCCCGCAGTAGCTCCTCTAGGGTGGCGGGAGAAGATGCGCATACCGGCGCCTCCTCCCCCCTGGCCGACGGCGACGAAGAGGGTCTGCTAAGGCGTTAGCCTCGCGTTCCCTCTCCGCCGTCTCCTTCAGTGAGATGACGGCCTCGCTGAAGGAGACCATCGCCGACCAGGACCTCTCGTCGCGTAGCATGGCCCCCACCACGCTTCGCAACGACAGGTCTCCACCCACTACCGCCATCAGGGCATGGCGCTGGGGAGCCCAAGCAGCGCATACCGCGAGGGTGTGGTGCGAGGTGTCCTCGGACGCACCACACTCGTGGCATGCGGGCAACGGTTCCCGACGCGCAATTTGACACAGATACTTACCAAAGCACCCGTGCCCGGTAAGCATCTGCGTCAACCTGAACGTCAGGACGCCGTGTGGCCGCCTGACCCAGCGAGACAGGAACGGACGAACCGCCCCCACCGTCGCCCGGCCAGCCGCTGGAGTCCCCAGGTCTTCCCACCAGCGCCGGATCAGCGCCTCGTCAGCTAGGCGCCTGATCCGAGCGACTCCCTCCCGCGCTGGACGTTCCCCTCGAGCCCGCTCACTCGCCCCGAAACTGATACACTTCGGCGAGCACCTCCGCCTGGAGTTCCCAGGGCGGATCGCCCGCCAGAAGTGTCGCCGCCGTGAAGGACACCGTACGGTATCCCCGCACCGCCCTCACCGCCAGGACCCGTTGCGCCTTGCGCAGTTGGGCCCTGTTCGGTGCAGAGAGGGCGTCAAACCACACGGGGGCACCGTACAGTGCCATGGACCTCACGATGCCAGCATAGAGCCGCCGGCAGTGAGATCCAGGGCCCCCGACATTCGGCAGAAGTCTGCCGAGGGCCGAGGCGGCGCCGATCAGTCTCGGGGTGAGCTGGGCGAAATGGACACGAAACGTCCAGCGTCCGTCCAGGGTCAGGCCCAAGTAGCGCATATGGGCCCGAACCTCCACCATCCTACCCTGGACTCGCAGACAGGCGTTGCGGGGGGCACCCTTGCGTGGGCCATGAAACAGGAGGGCCTCCGTTTTGGAGACGGAGACCCTCAGGCCCAGCATCCCTATCCGGTCGGCGACCAAGTTAGTGCCGACTGTGGCCAAGCGTGCCGCCTCCTCGTAGGAGCGGCCCCGGGCTGTGACGAGGGTGTCATCGGCGTAGGCGATGACACCTAGCCCGGGGAGAAGCGGACAACGCAGGAGCCAGTCATAGCCGAGGTTCCACAGTACCGGGCCCAAAACGGCCCCTTGTGGAACCCCGCAGTCGACACGCCGCCGACCGACCACCCCATTTGCCCCCGTCCACACGACCTGTCTGTCGCGGAGGTATGCGTCCAACACCCGCCGGAGATAGAGAGGCACCTCATGAGCTCGAAGCGCCTCTCGTACTGTCTCGAACGGCAGGGTGTTGAAGGCATTGGCCACATCCAACGAGACGGCTAGCAGCACGCCTCCCTCCTCCACCGCGGCCAAGGACCGAGCCTTCAGGGCGTTCAGGGCGTCCACGGTCGACCGACCCGCCCTGAACCCGAACTGAGCCTCCGAAAGGCCCGGCCCCACCTCCTCGAGATGCTGAGTAAGACGGGCAACGAGAATTCTCTCGAAGAGCTTGCCCATCTCACTCAGCATCACGATCGGCCTGTATGCCGAAGGGGAGTCCAGAGGACGACCCTCCTTGGGCAACAGGCACAATAACCCCTCCTTCCAGATCTTCGGGAACTGCCCAACACGAAGGCACGCGTTGAATAGGTCCCGAAGATCCCCTCCCAGGTATTCCAGGGCGATGCACAGAACTCGCCCCGGAATACCGTCCGGTCCCGGAGCCGTCCTCCTGGCCCGCAACTTGTCCTGGGCCAGGTCCATCTCCCCCTCGGTGATTGGGGGAATTCCTCCACTCCCACAGAGCGCGTGGGAGGAGCCATCACCGGGGGGACGTGCCCAGACGACTCCGGGAACAGCCCTCCGATCAGTCGCAGGAGGACCTCGGGCGGCGTGGTCTCCGTGACCGGGGCGCCGTGCGCGCGGAGCTTGTTCCGCGCGCTGATGTAAGGGCGCCCCCATGGATCCCGATCCAGGCCCGCCAACATTTCCTGGCGGGCCGCCGCCTTGGCCTGGCTGATAGCGAGCTGCAGGGCCTTCTTCGCTGACCGATAGGCCACCCGCAGCTCGCTCTCCAAAACCGGGTCCAGGCCATTCCTCCTGCGACACCGGACAAACCTCCGTCTGTGCCAATTGCAGGTCGCCCGAAGCTGCGCGATTTCGGGCGACCACCAATAAACGCTCCGGCGATGCCGGGCGAACCGCCTTATCCGCGGCATGGCCGCATTGCACACCCTCGTAAGGGCGTCGCAAATGCGGCCAGCCAGCTCCTCAACATCGGAACTGGCGCCCACCACACTCCCCTGGGAGCACCATGCCTCAACGATGGCCGCCTCTCTGGCCAGCTCTGTGTCAAGCCGGCCCAGGGCCCATCTCGGGAACGCTCGAGAGGGCCCCCTTGGGCGGTCCACCGGCACCGGACGGGTGGAGATCTCGAATCGGATATAATTATGATCCGACAGAGTCTCCACCTCCTCCTCTACCCTCCAGTTGATCACCCTGCGTGCGACGGCGGGGGTGGCAAAACGTTAGGTCCACCACGGACCCCCCCTGCTGTCGCACGCACGTGAACGCTGTCCCCCACATTGAGCAGGGACAGACCGGAGAGTAGTGCCCACGTCTGAACGGCTCGCCCTCGAGCGTCCGACGTGGGATTCCCCCAGGCCAAGGACTTGGCATTGAAGTCGCCGAGGACGATAGTGTGCCTCGGCGACAGCCTGCAAACCGCCGCGCGGACGGAGTCGAGGAAGATCTCGAACTCCGCCAGACTGCGGTTGGGGGAGAAGTACACGGCGACAACCGCGTACTCTCCCCCACCCTGCCACGACAAGTCCTTGGCCCCTCTCGATTGCCGAGAGACGGGGGCCGGTGCTGCTCCCAGACACTATGGCCACGGAGCCCTCTAGGTCCCCCACCCAGTTCGGTTGGTGAGGAACAAAGTAGGGCTCACAGGCCACCGCCAGACCTATCTCCCACTCGGCCATGGACTGCAGGAAAAGGTCCTGCGCTCCGGCCGAGTGGTTAACATTCCCTTGGAGGAAGCGAGTGTGCCCGTCCATTAAGATGACATCACTGCTTCCTCAGCCTGGCGGCTTCCGGCACTAGCGACGGCTCCGGTCCGTGGAGCCATCTTGCCTTTCGTGATGGGTGGGTTGCAATCGCGCCCACCCATCATATGCCCAGAGGGGCGCCCAGCATCCGCGCAGACCGCGCAGCGGACTGTCTTCGCGGTGCAAGCAGCGGAATGGTGCTCATCGCTGCCGCACCGGAAACACAGGCGCCCCCGTTCCACCCTTGATGGGCACCGAGGTAGGGTATGCCCCAGTCCCATACACCTGAAGCAGCGAAGTGGTCGCTGCTCCAGTACCTCGACCTTGGCCGACGACCACCCGACCAGAAGTCGGCTTGCGTCGGCCACCTTTTTGGCTGCCGTAACTGGGCACCTTACGACAGCCGTGCCCATCCCCGCCTTCCCGGTATGAACCCGGCTCACCCAAACGGACTCGGATGCGCAGCCGCCCGCCCTTGCGACTGCCTCGACCACCGCCTCCTTGGTGACCGAGTCATCCAAGCCCCAGATTCTCAGCTCTCCCGTTTTTGCGGGGCGAGCGATAGTTGCCACCCCGTCGAGAACCTGGCGGAGCTTATCCGCCAGCCTATCCGCCGCTTCCGAAGGCACGGAGGGTGACAACTCCAGCAGCCGAGCCCCCGTCGCCGCAACCCTCACCGTCAGGCCCCCCGTGACGCCCAACTGAGACAGGTCTATCTCCTGCCGCGCACACTCCAGCAGCTTGGCGTAGGTGACACCTTTCGATGCCGCCTCCTGCTGGAGCGTTATAATAACAGCCGCTGTGCGCGGCGGTGCCGACACCTTTGGCTTAGCCGGCGCCGAAGGTGCCTTCTGCGCCACAGGGGCCTTTGGCGCCGATTTTGTACCAGCCGGGGCAGCCGGGGCCGCTGGGGGGGAGGACTTCTTCCCCTTCCCCTTACCCTTGCGGACCACCGTTGCCCATGTGCCCTCATCCGCAGTGCTCGGACCCGCTACAGGGGCCGGAGGAGCTGGTCCCGCCACAGAAGCTGCTGGCGCCGGCTGCGACCTAGGGCGCGCCGGGGCTGCCGTTCCCAGTTTTATTAGGCTGGCGCCTGCGTGCCGCCGAGTCCTCACCCGCCACAACCGCTACCGGCGCTGGCTTATCCCGAGGGCTCTCTCGGCGCAGGCGTTGGCGCACCCGCCTCCCTCCTTTTGTCCGCTGCAAGAGGCGGACGAAGCGTCCTAGCCGGCAGCAGGCGCTCCTCGATGCCGGCCAATTTGGCATCAATAAGGGCCCCCACCGAGGAGATAAGGGAGGCCCTCAACTCCTCCAAAGCATCCCCCTGCAGTGAGGAGGACGGAGCATTCGCCTTCAGCTCCGAGAACTGCCGACGGTGCGCCTTCACCTCCGCTTTGAGGCTTTCAACCTCCCGTCGCAGCCTCTCGTTATCGGCAGCCACCTTTCGCGTCTCCTCGTTTGAGGAGCGGGTCGCCAGAGCGTCCACGACCCCCGTTAGGGCCTCCGCAGCCAGCTTGAGCCGGCGGACATATTCCCCCTTTAAGTTGCCAGAGGTCCTGGCAACATGCAAAATCTCTGTGACGTTGCGACCTGCCTCCGCACGCAGGCCCTGCACGTCCCTCGCAGAGATGCTATCCTCCCGGCTCTCAGAGGCCGACAAATCCGAGCCGAACTCAAAAACGGCTTTCTCCGCCTTATCAGCCTTGTCAGGCTTCTTCCGAAAAGCGCGCGCCTCAAGCGCACGCTCAAATTCAGCTTCCCTGGCCTCAGCCTCCATCTTGCGCAGATCTGCGCGTGCGCGGGCAATACCCGTGCCCTTTCCCGACCCTATAGGCCTCCCTCTACGCGCCTTGTTCTCCTTGGCGCGGACTCGCTCATCCGTCTCCGTTTCCGAGCCAGTAGAGCCCGCCAACGGAGGACGCGCAGCAGACCTCTTGCGCCCAATTGACGCATCTGTGTCCGCGCTGGCGTCCGAGTCAGCCATGACTCATTCGCCAACAACACACACACAACACACCCCCAAACGACGCGACAAACGTCGCCAAAACAACAAAAATACCAAACCGTAAGAAAAACACAAAAATCCGTAAGAAAAGCCAAAAGTCAAAACATGTAGTGCAAGAATCAGTATCCGGTAGTCAAAGCCAATCGATAACAATCCAAAACACTCAACAAAACCTTATAAGATGTTACTTAGGTTAAGATATGATTATTCAATAAACGCGCTTCTATTAGTAAAGTCCCTCTTACTTACACCTACATATTTTGTACGCAATACAAGTATAGTATGGATTATTGTATGGATACAATACTTGTATTGTGTACAAAATGTGTAAGTTGTAAGTAAAGCAGCTCAGAAGGGTTTTCCAGGAAGACAAATATTTGGCAATTAACAATTATATTTCTCGCTTTTTCTGTATACTCATTTTATATTTATATTTTATATTCCTAACTAAATAATAAAACCCTAACTAAAAAATTAAAATAATCCCAATCACCGACTGTCCACTTGACATATCAAAAATCTATTGTCAAAATCTACAAACTGGCACATAAAATAACTGAATGTTACATAAGTAAGGGATTGTACGTGAGCAATAATAACATAGTTTATTTTAGTAATCAAAACATATTATAATGCTGCGCGTCGACAGCATGCGCCACACTGCGGCGACATGTCATATGTCACATGTAGCACGTCGTTGACGCGAACCCATGAGTTTTCCTTATACCAAAATAGCTCAACGCGGTTAAAAAAGTTTTCACTTCATAAAGTACACATTTTGGTTACAAAATTATATGACAATTTGTAATGTTCTTTAATATGCTTTAAATATGTAACTTAGAAATGAAGATTTTGTAGAAAAGTAGTGGATTCACAAAAAAACAATTTTAGAAATCTGTTATTTGGCAGAAACTCAAAAACGGCGTTCGATATACGTTTCTTTCAATAAAGATTGCGCTGTTAACAGAGAATATTAAATCAAATCAAAAAAGGTATGTTTGTAGAGAATGGACTGTTTCTTTGCTAGCCGTCAGCTAAAAAAATCGCGTAAAGGCACGACAGAGACGAAACGAATGAACGGCCAGAGGTCTTCTATATAGAGGTCTTCTAATCGTATTTCAATTAATATTAATTGAAATACGATTAATGAAGATATATATTTATAATCATTTTGCATTTCAGTATTATTATTATTTTCAATAATTTTAATTTTTTTTTACATTTTATTTATAAATTTAAATTGGAATGAAAGACGAGTATCGGCCGCACGTTCGCTTTCTCTCTTTCTTAATTTCATGACTGTATTGCTCAGTCCATTCTCTACGTATAAAGCTTCTACCAACTCATTTACACATAACAAGAGACTTGTCCGTTGATTTGTTAATTTTTGCGTTGATCAATCTTTCAGAAATCGGGTGATAAAAATGGTTGATTGAGTCATACAATTTTATATATTCTTTTTTGAGGACGTGGAACCGACTGTTATCTTGATCTGTACTAGACTTAATTTTATCGAGAAATTTCTAAATATTCAAATCAATATTCATAATGCCATAAATAATAATAATGAAGCTTTAATTAACTCCATATAGTTTTTTTAAACATTTAATCCCTCCGCGACCGCGGACACGCCGGCGTTACAGTTAACAATAGATTTTTTAGAATTTTAATTAATTTCTTAGAAATTTATTTATTTTTATTTATTTTATTTATTTATTTATGTACCATAAAATATATGTTATACAAAATAAAATAACAAAATGTTGACAAAGGATAACTTATCTCTTTAAGAGATTTCTTCCAGAAACCCTTCAGAAGTGAAAAAATAAGTTAATATAGTGCGGTGCAGGTACAGTACAGCATTAAATGGAATTGACTCAATATTAAAATACATATATTGACTAAATATTATGATTATACAAATATATATATATATATATATATATATATATATATATATATATATATATATATACACATACATATATATACATACATACATACATACATATATACTTATATATACATACATACCAATCTACAATAATTTAATTTGTCTGATTTGATAAATAGTACTGTTTAATTCTAAATTTAAATGTAGTGAATGAGGGATCATCTTTGAAAATATAATCAGGCAGTGAATTCCACAATCTTGCTGCCATAACAGAAAAAGATTTTTTTATAGAATGTTGTATTGTAGTGAGGAACCACTAATTTGGGCAAATAGACACAAGAACGCACTGGTCTGCATCTAGGGGATACTAATGTGAATCGTTCACTTAAATAAGAAGGTGTAGAAGTCTTCAAAATATTGTAAAGCAC
The DNA here is from genome assembly GCA_951806755.1 of Brenthis hecate. Classification (NCBI taxonomy): domain Eukaryota; kingdom Metazoa; phylum Arthropoda; class Insecta; order Lepidoptera; family Nymphalidae; genus Brenthis; species Brenthis hecate. The sequence goes on along the minus strand of OX638275.1, from coordinate 6,344,774 downwards.
ACATAATACACGAACGTTTCGATTACCTGGAGGTGTTAACACTTTGCTTGTATGGACCTCGTTCGGGTAAAAGCCTCCCCCAAGGAATGCTACAAATCTCTGTTCTTCGCTGTGTCCAGTCAAGTTCCACCCGCCATCGCTATGCCATAAAAAGTATCCGCAATGCCATAAAAAGTATCCCAAATTAACGGACGGATTTCTATGAAAATACCCTTATAACGCAAAAGCTGCTATATTATTTTTCTTGTTTGTCATATAATGCGTAATAGAAATAACACATGTTAAAATTATTAATCTAGTTAGATTTTAAACCGTATCAAAATGAACCCGACATCCAAAAGTTTTCAAAGATTTAAAAATATTAACTTTTAGCCCTTCGGCATCAACAAGCTTCTCATTAAAGAAGTTTAAGTTTTGCCTCCCGGGAATAATGTTATAGGTTCAAAACTAATTAATGTATAATTTTGAACTTACTTGAAAGTTAGGAACTTGTAGCAATATGTGTTTAATTATGTTTATATTATAAGAGCTTATACGAGATCTTTATTTATGAAATACTAGCAGCTCACCCTCGCTTCGCTCGGGTTCGCCCCTAGAAAAACACTAATAGAGATCTATTAGTTCCCACGGGAACCGTTCGTTTTTCCCGGGTGAAAAGTAACCTGTTGTTTGACCGGCAATATAAGGTATCAGAATGTTAAATTTTACTAAATTAGGTGCATAAGTTGTATAAGTTATTATAGTTTTTTAACTATCCCACGGGAACTTTTTAATTTTCCGGGATAAAAAGTATCTAAGATGTTGCCCGGGGATATAAGGTACCACCATGCAAAATTTTATTTAAATCGGTCCAATAGATTCGGAAATTAGCCCGTACAAACAGACAGAGAATCAAAAAATTTGAAAAAAAATTGGATTTGTTCTATTTGTCTTCTTACATCCCCCTGACTCGGTTTTTAGCATTTTTTTGCTATGTACAGACATTCGACCTCTACTGTTTTATTATAGTATAGATATAAACTTGTATAGAAAAAAATATTACCTTTTGGCATAGTTTTTTTTTCTTTCGCCATTAATGAAAGTTAGACCAATTAGAAGACTATGTAAGAAGTCTATTATAGAAGTAACGAACTCGTTAAACGGTAACGAAACAGAGATACCGTGATTGTTATTTCTTTTTATCAGGCGTTATTTTTTTAATAAATAATACTTTATTCTACTCAACCTTATATAAAATGACTTGGTTTCTTCCTAAATCATACAAAAGGTTGTATTGTCCTAATAGTATCGCTCCATAATAAATAAACCTATACATAGAATAAACATCTAATTGAATCGAATCTGTACATTAAGTATTTTTTGTAAAATCTTATTGAAATAGTTATTATTATCGATACGGAGCCTCAATCTATAGTTTTTAGATTTTTTGTCGTTCTGCTGTCTGTCTGGAAACACATGAGGAGAAAACCACTGGACAGATTTTGATGAAATTTGGTATGAAAGTAACCGCTTATTCGGGTCAACATATAGGATATTTTTTTACTGAGGGATATCTGGTCCGTGAGGAATGTATACTAAAAGTGAAAACGTAAATTAATAAATATGTAAATAACTAGCGTTTTACAATCATTGTTGTTCCGCCGCGCGACTGAGTTTCGAATTCTTCATATTGAAATGATATACCTACTGTCGGTTAAATTAGAAAGATTATTTACAATTTTGGTCACTGTAGTAACTTTAGAAATATCGATTTTTTTATACAATCTTCCAACCCCTTTTTATTCTTTCAGGTTGATTTCCCAAACCTTCTTTCGTAATACCTACTTTGTACGAGTATGAGGAGTCTGCCTGCGAAGTTTTCGTTTGTAGAATTTATGCTTTCAGAGATTTCGTGAATAAATATATAAATAAATAAATATGTTGGGACATTAACACACAGCACCATCTAGTTCTCGCACCTTTGTTATTTTCATGTGCGAATCATTTTCTAACATGATTACCACTTGCCTTACGCTGAAGGATAACATCGTGAGGAAACCTGCATGTCTGAGAGAACCTAGCAAGTTTTCGAAAGACATGTGAAGTGCCAACCCGCACTTGGCCAGCGTGGTGGACTATGGCCTGATCCCCCTCGTATTGAAGCGTGGCCCGTGCCCAGCAGTGGGACGTTAAAAAGGGCTGAATGCAACCATCTAGTTCCATGGTAAGCTACGAGGCTTGTGTTATGGACACCAGAATAGTTGATACATACACAGTATATATACAATAGCCAGTGACTGATGTTTTATTTTTGAATTGCTTTCCGGTTCATACTGTTATTATGGAAAATATCACGTCGATATCGTACTGTCAGTTCCTTAAGGGGAAAAAGAACAAATTAACAAATAATTTAGCATTTATATAACCAGTGCTTTTAAACTTTTAAAACCTTCAGTCTTTCTTAATATAAAGTAAATGATAAATGTTGAAAATTTTATTTTAATGCGAATTCAAGTCGAGCTTTACGGGAAGGATGTCTTTTGTGCATCGAATTCTTAATTTCATGTGGTTAAGAAAGAAAAGATGATAGCTAAGAATTCATATTTAAAGAAAAGATAAATTAAGAACAAACTTACCATTTTGTTCATAGCAAAAGGCAATTTTGAAATAAAATTAGGTATTCTATTTGAAATAAATTGAAAATAGGTAATTGTAAACGAAATATATAAGCCATTAGAATATTTGTCATAAATATTAATTACCTATTTAGGAATGTGTGGTAGATACTTGCCCTTATTAACAGAGAGATAGCTTAAATAGAATATTTCCACCAGAAACATGAAACTACTACATGACAGAATATCGGTTTAAAAAACCATTCACCTGCTATCTACTTCCTATCCACTTTCCATTCATTTCCTGATTGACCCTATTTCTCTCTCTCCCTTTCACTCCCATATCCCTTTTATCGAGGAAAAGCAAGAAATAAAATCAACATTTTTATTTTTAACTAACCACCAATAATAGAAGGTCGTTCAATTACTCTACTTCGTGTCTTCTCTATTCTACATGACATTGCCGAAGTAATCTGTGCTCAACTGGCACGCTATGAAGCCATCAATAAGATAATTGAATTAAATTACAATTAGTACGTAAATAACAAACAAAATAATATGAACATACGTAATTAATTTGAGGTTATCGATAGTAGTTAGTAACCAAGCGCAGGTAACGTAGCTAAATACCGTAATATAACAAATATCGTCTCTACGATCGTTAACAGTTCTGTATTAGTCGATACCGACCAATTACTCACGCTATGGCCTGTCACAGCTTAAGCATGTGTCATCATTATTAATTCATAGACATCCCTAATCAACCCTAAAATTTTATTATTAAAGGATATTCTTTATTATTAAAGGATTTTGGCAAATTTTGTAATCTGTTTGCAAAACCTATGTTACTCATCCCAACTTAAGTAGTTGGGAAAATAGAGATGCAGGTTCAAATCTCGGGCCTCGTACCTTTGATATGCTAATGTGCGAATCATTTTCAACATGATTACCATTTGCCTTACGGTGAAGGAAGACATCGTGAGGAAACCTGCATTTCTGAGGGCTTAGCTTTTCAAAAGACAAGTAAATTCCGTCAACATGCATTTAGCCAGCGAGGTGACATGATCGACTTCGCCTTGAAGGGTGGCCGGTACTCAGCAGTGGGGCATTTATAAGAGCTGTATACATATGTTACTCCAGGTTCTATAGTCTATCTCAAATTTGGATTACTATTTAAAACAGTAAGTCCAAAAACATTTTGATTTGATTAAGATTGAGTTTGTATGTACGTGAGTATGTATATTACTTCTCAACGCTAAAGCGGCTGAATGAATTTGAACGTTTAGTGCACATATCGAATACGATCTTAGTAAAACATGTACTGAGGAACACGTTAGGGAAGTAAGTAAAGTTACTATTTAAAAATATATTTCTTATTTATTCGTCCAACTATCCATCGTACGAATAGACATTTCGGGATAGTAAGACTTATTTAATAAACTGTAGTAAAAGATGAGTAGGGCATACACTGTTCTTATGTAATGGCTGACCTTGAGCTCAGAAAACAATATTTCTAACAATTTCTATTACAACAAAGCTTACATAAAAAAATGAAATCTTGTACTTTAATTAAAAAAATGTGTTAACCAATGAGATGAGTAATATTATATGACGACACGTTTGGCTCAGTTTGTAGTGACCCTACTTGCAGTGCCAGCGGTCGCGGGTTCGAGTCCCGCTTGGGGCATTCATTTGTGTGATGAGCACGAATGTTTGTACCCCAGTCATGGGTGTTTAGTTAGTGTTAGTCATATTTATAATATGCATGTATTTAAAAGTTATATACGTGTAGTGTATCAACTATCTGGTATCTATAACACAAGCCTCGTAGCTTACCATGGAACTAGATGGCGATGTGTGTTAATGTCCCCAACATATTTATTTATTTATGTCGTTTTCACAAATTTTTTTGCAAAATTTCTATTTCCTTAATTTTATTGTTTAGGTGATAGTTTTTTTTTAATTAAATAGGTAGATTCTATTTATATATGTTTTCTTCAAACATGTAATAATGATTATAGATGCATTTCTTCCACTAGACGAATACTAGTTAAAATAAATTGACACAAAATAGTGATGTGAAATGAATTTATGACTTTTAGACTTATGATCTTTATGGATAAGTGTTGTGCCAAACAATGTAAAGAGCGCAATATTTAATATTAGTAAATAACTTTAGATTATTATTGAATAATTCATATCCCCTAAAGTCTAAACAATGTTGTTTTCGAATTCTAAATGAAATTAAGTTTAAGGTGGATTGGCAATAATATTTAATAGCTATTGAGCGGAAGTCCGAATAAATTGGGGGTATAAGTTCGACTCCTGTTCGAAACAAAATTTAATCCTGTCTTCGTCTCAGAACTTGGAAATAATTAAACATAACTTTACTAGCGATTGTGGCGTTGTCTGTACATAATATTTTAAATACATAAGTCACTTAGGCACTCAAGCAACACGAGGGTAAAATGCTAGTTATGATCATAACATGAACACCGGATCAACATGCATTCTAAAGAACTGACATTCTATTGATCACTTCGTTCACATTCAATGATATTCCTTAAAGGTCCTCAAAGCTTTGACAACTTTATTCAAGTTACGTACATTTCGAAATACATCTTGTATATTTTTCGGCTACATTTTGCGTTAGAGAAATCTTTAAATATATTCAGTGGACTTTGCTTTGAATTCTCACGTATCATATTATGAATGTATATCGGATATAATACATATATTAGACTAGCATTGCCCGCGGCTCCGCCCGCGTTCAGATGACTAAAAACCAAATTCTTAGGTTTTACGTATTAGTATAAGTACTCTTACATATATTGTAACACATTGTTACAGTTTTTGTTTTTATTTCTAAGAAATAAGATATTTTTCCGGGGTAATAAGTATCCTATATGTTGACCCGGATAACCAGGTATCACCATACCAAATTTCATCAAAATCCCTCCAGTGGTTTTTCCGTGATGCGGTAACAGACAGACAGACAAAAATTTTAAAGACTATAAACTCGGCCTCTGTATCGATAATAATGTCTATTTCAATAAGATTTTCCAAAAAATGTTCAGATTCGGCTTAATTCGAAAATTTCTAATTGTTATATATTTTTTATAATAAAAAAATTGTATCTCGAAAATTAAATATTAGATTTTTTTAAGCAATTTAAAAAAAAATGAAAATTGGCTTCTTTTTCTACTACCTACGATTTTTTTAAATTTACGTTCATCCCTGAAACTTAAAACCTCCCTAACTTGTTTAATTTTGACCGCAGGAAAATAGTCATAAAACCTTTTTGATGTAAAATTTTAAGCTCTACATATTTTTATTAAAACATTTTTGTCTAACTTTTACCGTTTTCGAGTAGTTGCGAAAAAATACTTCGGACTATTTTTTTTTGAACCCTTGCCGGGGGTTGTTGACACTAAAACGTTTACACATTGTTTTTGTATCATTAAAACTACATTATATCAAAAATTCAAAGTTGAGTGCCAACATTTTGATTTCAGACCTTATTTGACTGGACTACAGAAATGAGACATTGGAAAGGGTTGAATTAGTGGAGGGCTGGAGGAGGGGGCCCCCGGGGGTGTGGTGGGGTTTTCAAGTATAAATTATTAAAAAATAATATCTTCTTAATTTACAAAGTTACAAGCAATTATATATTTAAATGCAAATGATGATATAAACCAATTTTGATAGAAATTTCGCAAAAAAATTTTCTTCATTCGATACATTTGAAATTATAGTGGACGCTTCCCTAAATTTTAATCTCACATCAGCAGCAAAATGACTTTGAACAATGTATAATTTCCTATTTATTGCGAAATGAGCCCGCTATTGCCCTGGAGTGAATTTAATATTCAAAATACGAGCTTTTTCTCATAAATTACTTATTATGTATTATAATGAAAATTTCTTTTATAACTTTTTGTGATCTTAAAATTGTCTTTTTCTCAACTATTTTCCAGGTCTGTCTAGATTTTACTTACGATATATTTTTCAGCTTTAACTTTATATATGCATACCATAACAATTTAACTTAACTTCAAATTAAAAAAAATATGTATGTGTACATATCCCCTAAAAATTCAACTGTGTCTAATAAAAACAAATTTTACAATCACTTTTTTTCGTTGGCTACTTCACTTAAAATGCCCCAATCTTTACTAATAAATTCATAGATATATTTGCCCTCGTTTTCCCTTTATTATAGGTACTGGGCCAATATTATAAGCGTATACGACAAAATCAATGGAAATTGCCTATTTACTTTTAACAGATATTGTCGCTTTATAAGCTGAGCTATAAGAGTTTATTGGTATTCAGCTCACGGTGTAACGATGTTAAAACACGCCATATCGTAAATAACGCGTTGATGTCCAAATAAAAGAATATATCAAATTGAATGATATGACTCAATGGACTATTTTGATTTTTATATGTTTGAAAGTGTCACATTACTTTGAACACTCTTCTGTTATTTAGTATAATAAGTATCCCACGGGAATAGTTCGATGTACCAGAGTAAAAAGTATTCTACATAACTTTAATACATAAAGTATCTCTATTGAAAAACACCAAGTCGATCCGATGCTCCATTGTTGAGTTAATGATGGACAAACTAATAAACATAAATTATAATTATCTATACATATATTATAATAAAATTGAAACTAAGCCGAATCTGTACATTAAATATTTTTTGGAAAATCTTATTGAAATAAACATTATTATCGATACAGAGGCCGAATCTATAGTTTTTAGAATTTTTGTCTGTCTGTTACCGCATCATAGAAAAACCACTGGAGGGATTTTGATGAAATTTAGTATGGTGATAGCTGGTTATCCGGGTCAATATACACAATACTTTTTACCACGGGAAAATATCTCATTTTTGAGAAAAACTACAAAAACTGCAATGTAAGAGTATATTAATATGTAAAATCTAAGAATTTGATTTTTAGTCATCTGAACGCGGGCGGAGCCGCGGGCAATGCTAGTTATACTATATGACGTAGTTATAGCGCCGTACCTAAAAGATTAATATTTTTAAAATATAATTTTTTCATTCCCCATAAAATATATTAAAATTTGATCATGTGTTATAGTAACAGGTTGGATTTTAATCTAGCAAAGGATTATCCTGGATTTATTCTTACTTAAAAAATATGTACTTAAATTACATTATAAGTAGGTATTTGGGCGACTGAGCTTCATTGTGTGTTAGTTATACAAAATTATATTTTTTTTTTGTAAAAAAATGCGTTTTTCAGAAGACACCTACATATACATATAGATAAACTCAAAAAGCGAAATCTTATCTAAATACAAAATTTGAGCCAAATCGTTAAAGCGGTTTCCGAGATACAAGAATTAAATATATGTAACATATAATAATATAGTATATTAGTAGTTTTATGAGAAATTTTAAATAAAACTATGTATTCGGATTTTCTCGCAGAAAATAAAAATGTAGATTTTTTTGTAGGCGACGTTTAGAATACTTACAGCAAACATGATGGGCTGGGACGAGAGAGATAAGGGTTTTGTCGTCTCAAAAGTTATAGCATGTCATATATTGATAATAATTTCAGAAAGAAGAAATGGCTCCTTTTTATTTAAAAAAATGTATATATATATATATATATATATATATATTATATATATATATATATATATATATATATATATATACATTTTTTATTTCACTAAACAAGTAATAAAAAAATATATAGAAAATGACGTGGACAAAGGCAGTAAGTAGACTTATAAGAGATCTCTTCCAGTCAACCCATGTATGTGGGAAATAGTGTTAAGTAGCAGGACAGAAAGAGAAAGTGCAGAAAACGATAAGAAAATATATAAGAATAATCATAAGTAAAACAAAATAAATACAATATATAAACATTTAAATATATATACACACTATAATTCTATATATAATATATAAGCATAACTACATAAATACAAATATTAATTATAAACACTATGTATGATGTTCTCCTAGTCGATTCCGGCCACGGCGGCCAATCTCATTGAGATTAGCCAACTGCGCAGGAGATATTATAGTGCACAAGTGTACGCGCAGACACAACGTGCACTCTCTATTCCTGTTACTCTCATGCTCCGGTGGGACGACTGCTCGACACGACCGGTGAGAGTTAAGGCGCAGGACCGACGGCTTTACGTGCTCTCCGAGGCACATCGGTGAAACACCGCGAACTTCCCAACTCCGGGCTGTTACTGAGACTTACTATACAGAAAGGCTCAATAACTAAACTTGGCCCGACCCGGGACTCGAACCCAGGACCTCCGGGTGTGCAGCCGTACATGCTAGCCACTACACCACCGAGGCACTATGTATAAGTATAAATATTTGAGAAAACAAATAAATACCATATAAGAGGTTTTTCCAATTAGTGTTACCAAAAAGCAAAATATAATCGCAAATATATTATGTACTAGCATTGCCCGCGGCTCCGCCCGCGTTTAGATGACCAAAATCCAAATTCTTAGAATTTACATATTATTAGACTCTTACATTGCAATTTTTGTATTTTTTCTCAGAAATGAGATATTTTCCTGCGGTAAAAAGTATCCTATATGTTGACCCGGATAACCAGATATGATCATACAAAATTTCATCAAAATCTGTCCAGTGGTTTTCTCGTGATGCGGTAACAGACAGACAGACAGACAGACAAATAAATTCTAAAAACTATAGATTCGGACTCAATTCAAATTAGGTCTATTTCAATTAGATTTCCCAAAAAATATTTAATGTACAGATTTGACTTAGTTAGAATTTTATTATATGTATAGATTACCTGGTTTTTTCCTTAGCTTTAGCTTTGTTCTTTCTTTTACAAGCATCTGTCACTCGAAACCGTCGTGTGACATCTAGGACACTTATAATATTATGATTTCGAATGAGAAAAGTCTGTAAATAAGATGGATAATCCAATTATTTAAAAATAAAATACGTTATTTCATATAAGGTAAGTACTGTGACTTGTAATTTTCACTTTTCATATATTTAGTATATAGTCTGTTCGATGAACCATAGATTAAAGAGGAAAATATATTATTACTTTTAAATTAAAAAAAAACGAGAAATCATGTGTAAGACCATGGAGCACAACAACCAGGTTGTTGTGCTCTATGCGTAAGACCGACATCATTATGTGCTCTCCGAGGCACGGAGGTGATATATAACTGATCATTTTTGGGCTGCTACTGAGAATTTCTAGAAAAAATCCAATAACTACATATAGGTACTTGTCCAGTCCCGGGATTTAAATCCAAAATCTCTAAATCAGCAGCTGTGGAGCCACTGGATAATGCATGCATATATATACGTACATACGTTTTAAGAGGACAATAATTTTTTTTATATCGGACTTATAGTTCCTAAAATTAGCACATTTAAATACACACAAAAACAACTTTAACTTTATATATTAATAAACATAGTAGAATAAACGAAAAATATGTCCATGGAATATTTTAAAATTAAAACTTGGATAAAGTCCTCCTGACATAGTGATTGATCCATTCACTTTTTTCTTTCTTTGTGGCGTTATGTTTAAGGAAAATTAATGCTAGGAAAACTGTTGTTCTCAAAGGTGGGGTATTTGAAAAACACTACCCAATCGTTCGATGTTTAAATATAGCCTCACAAAGTATATAAGACAAAGCCCGCGCCTGTCGTTATTATTTCTGGTTCACCACTTACTTTTTCTAAACCACGCAACGGATTTTGATTTTGATTTCATCGTCAGCTAGATATTTTTTTAAAGAAGGTACGTAGAATACATTGTATGGAATTTTTTGCATAAGTAGACAGATCATGACATAGAAAATTCCCTTCTTGGCGCTCATATGGCTTAGGCTGGCTAAACGTTGAGAGATAAATCAAAATAATGTACAAGAGAATTTATAATACTTTAAATTGGCTAATCGAAATGTGAAAAAATGACGTTATCAAAGTTTATATTATATTAACTTACACTACGAGTATATGTGTGATGAATCCATAAGCATAGAGACTGGACTGAGTGTTTCTTTGCCAGCCGTCAGCTGATAATAGCAGAAGGGCGCGACAGAGACAAAAAGAATGTGCGGTCAGAAGGTCTTCTCTATTAATTGAAATACGATTAATGAAGATAGATATTTATAACCATTTTACATTCCATTATCATATTATAATTTTCAGTTATATTATTATTTTTTTACACCCCATTTATAAATTCAAATTGGAGTAAATGAAAGGCATTGGCCGCAAGTTCGCTTTCTCTCTTTCTAAAGAGTGGTCAACTTCATGTCAGTATTGCTCAGTCCATACTCTATATTTATGGATGTATCCTAATAAGTATTTGCTCATCAATACATTATATTATATTTTTGATCCAATCGTGGATAGAATCTGGGACTTTATTAATTAACGTATTACTAAACATCGTAGTCTGTCGAAGTTTTCTCTGTGAAAACAAGATACGATTTAACTGAGGGATGTTATTGAAATTATAAAGCAGTAGGTATTTCCATATAATATTGGAAGACATCTTCCTTTTGAAGAATAATACTGATTGTTTACCTTACAAATAAATTCTACGACGAAAAGCGACAGGGATAAAAGACACATATTTTTTTCTAATTTTTCGATGGTATTTTTATATAATAAATCTACCTTATTAGTCTAGTGGCTCCCATGTATGGCTACTGGTACAGAGTTCCTGAGTTTGAATCCCAGATAGGTGACCCTATCCGTCATGTTGACCTGTTTTTTTGAGAGTTTTTATTACACTTATGCCCTATAATATGCCTTAAATAGCTGACTAGTCTCAATGAGATTGGCAAAAATTGTATGCATGTGTTTGTTGCTTCTTTACGTTATAACGACAGGCCTTGGCAGATTTGGATGTTTACTATACAAAAAGATCTATTACTCCACATATACGCCATGAGCACTAATAGATGTAACTAGTGAACTGAGCATAAGTCGGTTTCTAGTATAAAATATAGGGGAAATGTTTGTACAATAAAAAAAAATCTTACAATTATAGTGATCGATTAAAACTATAAAGTTCTAGAATCAAAATAATTTAATTTAAAACCTAACTAACTTAACAGAATTTTGTATGTATCAACCGTTCTATAATATATCGGCTCAAAACAAAGCTCTACAAAAGGTAATTTATTACATTCACAAGTGTCTACGTGGTTGGTTGCTCGCGCTAATCAATAAGGCGCCAGCTGTATAAGAAAAGTATTTATCGCTTACCCGCTTTTCATACAAATTGTGACTCATAATAATATATGATCCTCGCCATTTAGTATTCAATAACTAATCTATACATATAATAAAATCATAACTAAGCCAAATCTGTACATTAAATATTTTTTGGAAAATCTAATTGAAATAGACATTATTATCGATACAGAGGCCGAATCTATAGTTTTTAAAATTTTTGTCTGTCTGTCTGTCTGTTTATCCGTCCGTCCGTCCGTCCATCCGTCCGTCCGTGCGTCCGTCTGTCTGTCTGTCTGTTACCGCATCACGGAAAAACCACTGGAGGGATTTTGATGAAATTTGGTATGATGATAGCTGGTTATCCGGGTCAACATATAGGATACTTTTTACCGTGGGAAAATATCTCATTTCTGAGAAAAAATACAAAAACTGCAATGTAAGAGTATACTAATATGTAAAACCTAAGAATTTGGTTTTTGGTCATTTGAACGCGGGCGGAGCCGCGGGCAATCTAAAGTTTATATAAGATTAATAATAATTTAGTATAAGGCAGTGGTAGCGCAGTGGCAACGCGCTCGCTTGGGAAACCGAGTGATGTAAAGCTTCTAATAAAAAGCTTTTATCGCAAATTTGAAAAAATAATAAAGAGCGGTTATAGAAGATGGCACGCCTTGGGAATGAAGTGATCGCCTCCAGGCTACTTCAACTTTATAGAAATATTGTAAATTATAATTTAACTTACAAAATAGATAAAGTATAAATATTACTCCCGCTGAGTTTCTCTCGCCAGTTCTTCTCAGGTCTGAGGCTTCTTCTTTCAGAACTGGTAGTGGACTCAAGACGTTCAATAAAAAAAATGTAATAATTTAATGCTGAGAAAAATATTTAGAATTTCTGAATTTGATGCGGGTTCCAATCATTTCCAACATGATTACCACTTTTTAAATAATACTATCTTTCCGAATTCGGTTCGTCGGGAACCAAACGTTTCGAACGTTTTACAGCAATCATGGTTATGGGAGATAATGATACTTCAGAGAGTTTTACGGTAAAGGTAATACATTTTAAGGAAACATACATATCTGAAACAACTTAGCAAATTTTAAAAAAAAACTGTTTTATTTTGATTTTTTGTCCCCGATGTTTTAAATGCTTTGCCTTAAGGTACATGGTTACTTATGGCAGACTAAGGTTTTTGACGTCTCAAAGTCGTAGGTGGTGCTTATCCACCCAAGCGCGGATCCAGGGGGGGGGGGGGGGGGGTCATGGGGGTCATGACCCCCCCCCAAAGCCAAATATACTTTTTAGAGAAGTTTGAAGTCTATGAAAGGAAGGAATAAACGGATAAACATTTCAATTCAAAAAAAAAGTTATTATATGCATTTCGAAGATTATATTTCCCTAGTTTCATGAATATCAAAAAGTTTTTGCAGAAATCTATATACATATAATAAAATTGTAACTAAGTCGAATCTGTACATTAAACATTTTTTGGAAAATTTAATTGAAATAGACATTATTATCGATACAGAGTCCGAAGTAGTTTTTAGAATTTTTGTCTGTCTGTCTGTTTGTTACCGCATCACGAGAAAACCACTGGACAGATTTTGATGAAATTTATATAAATAATATTTTTCGATAAGATGTCACAACAAGCCATACCTGCTATAATTTTGATCCCCCCCCCCCTCTCCCCCTCCCCCAAATAGGAAACTAGATCCGCGCCTGGTCTCAATTGTTTTTAAAAAATAGTTAATGTACAGATTTTGCTAAGTACTATTTTATTATATGTATATTTCAGCCTATGACCCCCCCCCCCCCCCCCCCCCCCCAAAAATTTCACTCTGGATCCGCGCCTGTACCCACCTTTAACACCTCCAAGTAAATTTCTAAGAAATTTATTAATTTTCTAAGAAATCTACTGCTCACTGTAACGCCGGCGTGTCTGCGGTCGTGGAGAGATTAATCTATCAACGAGCATGCTTTAAATTCGCTAAATAGAAATTAAATGAAATTGAAGTAAAGACTGAAGTGCCGTACAATTTTAAGAAACAGGTCTAAATGCTACAATTATATAATTTTAAAATATTTACTTTGTGTTGCTATTATTATGATCCCCAATTTTTAAATTTTGATAAATAATTCTGTTTAGGGTTGTATAACTATTAAAAAATATATATTTTATTTCATTTGGGACTAATTGGAAATAAATGGTAAGAAAAAGAAACTTTTGTTAGTACATTATATTATCTTTACTATAATAAAACAGTGGAGATCGAATGTCTGTACATAGCAAAAAAAAATGCAAAAAACCGAGTCAGGGGGATGTAAGAAGACAATTAGAACAAATCTAGTTTTTTTTTTCAAATTTTTTGTTTCTCTGTTAGTCTGTTTGTACGGGCTAATCTCCGAATCTATTAGACCGATTTAAATGCAATTTTGCATGGTGGTACCTTATATCCCCGGGCAGCATCTTAGATACTTTTTATTTCGGAAAATTAAAGAGTTCTCGTGGGATAGTTAAAAAATTGTTTGAAAGGTAAGGAAAAGGTTTAGCTAGTTATTATATAAAACTAATGTTGTTAACCAAAATAACTAAGAAAACTTTACTAATTATACGCAATATCTTGTTAAGAAATTTGTTTACTGTCGAATTTCCAAAACTTTAAATTCTAAAGTTAATTTTCTGGGTTTAATTATGTAATTAAATAATCGTGTTTACTCGACTTTGATTGATGTTTGTTGATGTGAAATCAATCAAGAGTTTTTATAAGAACGAGTTTTTGCACTTTTAGTTGTGAAATTGTCATAGAAAACTAAATATTTTGTAGAGTTATATTTCCGACTGGCGATTTTCCCTCGGGTCCGTCCCAGTACGTTTTAATTTTTCGAGCGGAACCTTAATTCTTTTTCTAAATTAAAAGTAGCCTATGTTCCTTCCTATAACATCAGCTATCTTCCAGTCAAAGTCCCATCAAAATCAGTCCAACTGTTTCGGAGATTAGCTAGAACAAACATGCAGACAAACATTTTAAAAGTTGTTTTTTTCTTATAAGTACCTTATATAACTTTATATGCATTTAGTAAAAAGTTTTTATTTCAACATTACAAAAGAACACTTCAATTTTATTTTTCTGTATAGCTAAGTTTTGAAAGTCGATGACCACTCTATAAAGCTATAAATAAAGCATTGATACACCATCCACCATTTTCCCAGAGGGCTACAGTATGGGGTCCTTCAAAAGGGGAGTAAATAGGTTTTTAAAGGGTCGGCAACGCGCACGTGATGCCCTTGGTGTTGCAGGCGTCCATAGGCTGCGGTAACCGCTTACCATCAGGCGGGCCGCATGCCTGATTGCCACCGACGTGGTATAAAAAAAAAAAAAACCATCATGCAGACAAAATTGTAATTAGAAGGCTGAATTTTTGATAGCGATACCATTTACCAATACCAACTGTACAGGAGATATTATGCACGTGTGTATACGCAAATACAAGTGAACTTTCTATTCATTTCACTCTCGAAGTCCTATGGGACAAAAATCGACACGTCCAGTAAGACATCAGACGAAGGTCTGACGGTTGGTTTTACGTGCTCTTTGTAGCCAATTTTGTGATTTCAGGCCTCAATCTACTAAGTTGAGTAGATTTATTCTTGATAAAAATCGGAGTAAATACTGTTAGCATCTTTTTTTTAAAATGATCATGTTTCAGGTAAATAGAACTATAATAATATTTTTTGCAATGTTAGGTTAGATTTCTTATGGAAATATGAAACACCTCTGAGGTATTACATTAAAAATATACATATAATTACAAGTAGCGAAGATATTGCATATCATAAACGTACATACACAACATCCACACCAAAATTGGCTTTTTTTTTATTGATCTAAAACTAACTTAAAAGTATAATAAAAAATTTCTCATCAGATATGTGTATTTCAAAATATTCTCCGCCAAAATCTTACGAATTGTGTGCATAAAAAAAATTTACATTTTGGAAATGTTGATTTTCATTAAAGTCATAATATGTTCAAATTAAAGTTATTTAATTCAAAGTTCATATAAACCTTGTGATGCTAGCAAGCACGTTACATCAATTAAAAGCCCTTAAAATGTGATAGTTAAACTTAATGCTCAAATAATTATTCACCTGTTCCCCTTCATCCAATTAGGGTAATTATTACATTTGGTAACTTTGAAAGCGATAATTCATTTACATGTAAGGAATATCTTATAATTACATAATATATAATAATCTAATATATAAATATCTCGTGTCACGGTGTTTGTGGTCGCATTTCTTCGAAACGGTTCGACCGATTTTAATGATTTTTTTGTATATATTTGGTAGGTATGAGAATAGGTTTTTCATCATTTTACTTTCAATTCAATTCTTTTGTTTCGTGGCTTCTAAGAGTGCGCCATTTGGACACAATTTATTTTTAATTCGTCAATATCGCGTAGAATGCTGAAGACACGTTGTTTATACAAATCACCGATAACTCAAGGCAACGACGACACCGGTGTTACCCGCTCCATAATAATTTAAAGACATTTAAAATCATTTTTACAGATTGAAATAAGTAACAATTAGTAAGTAGTAAACGATGACCATGCCAATATATACATACATGAGTGTTATTACATATTTTATTTTAGTGTGTAATGTCAATATGCATATCAATCGATTGTTAAATATATATTTCGAAAAAATATTTAGCCTATCTAAATAATACCTACATAACGCGGAAATCGAACTTCGGAATCGTTTCCAAACAATTGTCTTAGATCAAACCTAACAATAAAATCTGTTTTTTTACTTAACTTAAATAAGCTCAGAACCAATCTATAGAATTGGTCCGTTGTTTAATTTCAAAGCCTAAGTAAATGTTGACAAAATTAGAGGGATGAGCGCATGATCGATTATAGGCTTCATGGGTTCTATAGTTACCTTGTTGTTGAATTGATATAATGTCTCATAGACCTACCTATTATAAACAAATTTGTGTAATTTAAAATGCTTTTACCAGCTTTTCTTATAGCAAATAAATAAATAAATATGTTGGGATACCTTTAAATACATACATATATTATAAATATAAGCACCCATGACTGGCAAGCATTCGTGGTCATCACACAAACGAATGGCCCCAGCGGTACTCAAACCCGCGACCGCACAGCAAGTAGGGTCACTGGTCACCCGTAGGTAGCACTACAAACTGAGCCAAACGTGTCGTCAAATGTATAGCAAAATAATTAACCCTCTAACGTATCCTATTGACTTACAAAGGCAAGTATACATTGCTATGGGGATAATATGTGTATATTATCATAGCAATGGATTATGATACCATCGAGCTGAAAACACTAAATATATTTAACCATCATCAATATAACCGCTGTTCTCATAAGACTATTCCGGCTAATATTGAAAAAACCATAAGTGTTTTGTTACTTGTTCAAGTTTCATTCTTTGTATTTTTTTAATAATCTATATGTACAGGGTCATTTTTAATTTACTGAAAACCTTTTGGGAATATACTATTTACATCATAACAACAACATCTGTAACAAGAAACAATAATATTTCTTGAATGTTTATTTTCATACAAAAATAAAAATATTTTTTTTGCACCTCCTAAACTTTAAAGTTCTAGCATCTGGCCAAGTTTAAATGAGTGAGCGCGGCTTCCTACACCCTCCACCCCTCCCCCTCCACCGGACACGCACTTTCTTTTGCTAATGCTGGACTATTACCATATAGAAGGTACAATAAAAAAATTTATTTTTGTAAAATTTAAGATAAATATTCTTTTTTCTTACAGATATTGTTATTATGTTGTAAATAGTGTAACCCCAAAAGGTTTTCAGTGAATTAAAAATGACCCTGTATATATATAAAAAGCAAAAGTGATTGACTGATGTATCAATGCACAGGTCGGAGGACCCTTAAGGCTAGAAACTTGAAATTTTGCACATGTACTCCTAAGAGAGGATTTTTCAAAATTCAACCCCCAAAGGGGAGAAATAAGGGGTTAAACTTTGTATGAAACTTTTTTATTTCTTGGACATATTTGGATGAAATTTCGTATGAATTGAGTACGGCAAAAATAATGATTTACATATTTCAGCGTTTTCCTAAATTCAGCCCCTAAGAGGGTAAAATTGGGGATGAAAGTTCGTATGAAACCTACCTTTTTAGAGATTTTATTTGTAGTTTTAGGACGAGCGAATCCGCGGGTTCTGCTAGTTTAGTTATAAATTTGTATGATATTAAAATTGAGGAAGGGGGAAAGGGGGAGAGAAAGAGAGAGAGAATATGCTACTTTTTATCCTGGTAAAGAACACATACGCCTGGCAACATTTGAAGCAGAGTGAGCTTGGATATAGTTAGAATAAAGTTAAGTCTCATTTCTCTAAAGCTTCTTATTTTATAGCCATATCTAATACTAGTATATGATAATTCGTTTATACCATATAATTCCCATAAACACCAACCAACATGTACATTGTATATACATATATTGCCGACGTTTTCGTTGGTGTGATTTGTTAGTCTTATCTGTGTAAATGAAGATGACAGTTGGAATGAAAATGTAAATTTCCTCATTTGGCCTGACATTTGCATTTTGTTCTATTTCCGGGCTCTAGATGAATATGTATATATGTATATATTACTTATATATTTCTGTCATAATAATTACGCTTTGTATCTTGCAATTAAAAAATCCTAAAACTTTTGTATTTTTAAATGATTTTTTGTAAGATTTAATTCACTAATATTATTTTCAATGACAAGAAAAGATAATTGAAACAGAAATAATTAACATTGTAAGGACCAAAATAAGTATATAGACATCGGACCACTTGACATTCTGTGCCATCCCATGTATATACAATATACATATATGTATATTGTATTGGAAAGAAACTTCATGGTTATATGAATCTATGTCACAGTAGGGTTTATTTATGTGGAAATAAACCCCCTCGACTGATATTATCAACTTTAAAAGAACAAGCATTAATAAGTGGCATTCGTGGTTCGATTTCTATTTCACATATTATATATTATGTTATTCAGAAAAAAATTCCGAGAGAAAACTGAAAAAGAAATTTTATATTATATTGCGGATTTATTTATTTTTAAATTAAGGTAAATTTTGATACTTATAAGTTTTCGCGAAAATCTAAATTTGCCCATATCTTTTTATCGTATTGGCTCAGGACCTTGATTTTTATACATCTAATAGGGACTATAGATCTCAGTATCTGGTATAAATTTTAGCTTGCTAGATCCACCCGTTCCTGTGAAAATCGGTGGTGACACACGGACAGACAGACAACAGAGTGATCTTATAAGGGTTCCTCTTTTACCTTTTGAGGTACGGAACCCTTATGATAGATTTTACCGCACAAAATTGTAAAATATGTTAATAATTAACCCTGCTAATAGTTTTATCTGATAAATCATTAAATTTTTGGATGAAGGACAGTTCGATGGAATCGATTATTTTGTTTTTAAGTGAGAATGAAAATTTTTCTATAGTAAAAGTTATTCTAAATGTTAATAAGTTATCAACACACTATTTAGTGAAATCCGCTCAGTACTTTTTGCATAAAAAGCAAATAGATAAGCAGACATACAGACAAAAATTGCAACGCCTATGCTTTTGGAGTCTATATTCTGTAGTGTACAGATTTCACTAAGTTACTATTTTATTATATGTATAGATCTCTTAATCCATGTCTCACTAAGAGCTATAAAACAACTGAAACATGGAGCTGGCAATTCCTGCACAGAAAACACTATCTTCACTTTTTGAATAGTTCGTACTTTTCCTTTATTCGGCTACGTCGGCGTACGGCTAGTCAATTATCCTTCGCTCGTGTGCGTTTGGGCGCCTTTTGCATTTAGAATATTTTATTTTAGGCAACACCACTTTTAGGCATATTTTATTACTAATAATGTTATACACAGACATTATACACAGCACCATCTAGTTCCATGGTAAGCTACGAGGCTTGTGTTATGGATACCAGATAGTTGATACATTAACATTATATAGGTATATAATTTGAAAACATACATATTATAAATATAAACACCCATGACTGGAGTACAAACATCCGTGTTCATCATACAAATGAATGCCCCCTGCGGGACTCGAACCCGCGACCGCTGGCACAGCAAGTAGGGTCACTATAAACTGAGCCAAACGTGCCATCACTATGACCTAGTGTCACCACTTTGTGAAGCACCCGAGCGAAGTGAGAAAAAGTCAAGTATACGATAAAGTTATGTTAAAGCTAAATATAGCCTTATTACATTTAATACTTCATAATAGAATATGTACTTAATAGAATAAGCGTGTTTGAGCTCAAGCAACGTCAGTTAACTGTCTAACTTACGTAACCGCATTTTGAGCGGCTGGAGGTTGTTAGCACAAATTTAAGTATACATATTAAGATAAAATCCAATTTTTCGTATTAATCTATAAGAGTTATGTATTAAAATGGCCATGTAAAGGATCTTATTGAATCGGACTATGTACTTTTATAAATGTGAAAGTTTGTATGTTTGTATGTTAGTGACTCCTTCACGCTGAAGTGTAGGCACGAATTTGGATAAAATTCAATATACCGATAGAATAAGCTGGAGTAATACATTTTTACCCCTTTTTTTAACGTCAGGAAAACCCAGTTCCCGGGTACGAGGCTGACGAGCCTGGGGCAGCGAAACGGGTTATGTGGGGCTCCTGCCGCGCAAAGATGGTAAGCCCACGGCAGCCTACCCACTAAAAACCTGACGAAAGGCCACTGTGTCGGCACAAGGCTGGTCACAGGTATCCGGATTCATCTGTAGACCCTAGCGGCATTGTTAATTAAAATTTACCCCTAATTAATAATGTATTAAATTATTTGAATTTTTATTTAAATTAGCATATTTATTATAGTTTACTCAATATAAAATATAAAAATAAAAGATTAATTAATTAATAATTTCATTATTTTATTACTAACAAATATGATTGTAATATCTTGAATTAAAATTATTATTATACACATATAAAAACACGCTTTCCATCTTCTGAGTCAGTCGTGAGATTAGTGAACCTAATCTAGATATACATACAATACATAATATTATATTAAAATCCCCAGAGATTCGCTATTGGGTAATGAATTTAAGGTTAAACACACTCATGTGAATTTTAGCTACAATTATACTAGACGTTCCGAAGTGATACAATATTACCGTACCATTCTACTATCATATACTCGTCATAATACTTTTTTATATTGAAGCGAATATTTATATTTGCATTATAAATAAAAATATTTTTTCTTTTCAGATTCTTTCTATACTATAATAGTTCTACGAACAGTTGACCTAGCAATCACATACTTTTTTTGCATCAGTTCATATACCACAGAAATATGTGAGCAATTTACTGCATTTTGAGGAGCTATTCTACTCATCACGCTGAAGATCCTCGTGAGATCTTCACCAAATTTTTATGAGACCAATATAAATTAATTATCTTTCAAATTAAAAAAAGAACCATTGAAATCGGATCTCATAAGATAGAGATATGCCCGCATATCAGTAGCCTTCTTTTTGTCCTTTTAGGAAGAAGTGCCCTTCAAATAACCAAAAAACCCAAAAAATCTATAAAGTTGTAAAACCTGTATATCAAGTTTCATTCAGATCGGTTGTAAAATACGATCTGTAGAGGAGTACCAACAAACTGACACAGGAAAACAAATTATGGCAGACTTGTAGCAGAGACGGTTCGCTCGCTCGGTCAATTACACCCGTAATAATAATAAAACCGTGAATACATTCTAAAAAAAATATTTATAACATCAACTAACGACTAACCCTCGCGTCGCCCGAGTTGCTCTCTTAGTGGCTAACAGTAGCGCACCTATTTCATGACTAAAAATCTTATGCATTGTTATAGAACATTACAAATCATCACATTACTACTAAAACTTAACATAGTAAGTGAAATTCTACACTCATACATATATTACAACGTCGTAAAATGGCGGAGCTATCCCAATATCAACTCGTACGTGCCCTACAACCTCGCATGCAATGGTTTATTATGGCCGCGTTGGACCTAAGATAATATTCTATTTATTACTCACTAGCGTTTTCCCATGGCTCCGCCCGCGTAGTTCAATTATGTATATATATATATATATATATATATATATATATATATATATATATATTTGTATATATATATATATGTATATATATATATATATATATATATATATATATATATATATATATATATATATATATATATATAAAATAAATATAATCGAAATATAATAATATATTGGGTAAAAAAACCGGGTTAAAATTCCGGGTCTCGCAGCTCTAATATTTTCATGTGCAAATCGTTTCCAATGTGATTATCAATTGTCTTACGTTGGAGGAAAACATCGTGAGGAAACCTGCATGTCTGAGAGAACTCAACAAGTTTTCGAAAGACATGTGAATTGTGAATTCCACTAACCCACACTCGGCCAGCATGGTGGACTATGACCTGATCCTCCTTGTATCGAAGGAAGGCCGTTGCCCGGCAGTGGGACGTTACAAAAGGTTGAATGTACATGATTCAAACTAGTACGTGTAACATAAGAACATCAGACTTCCGAGATCCGGGTTTCGAACCCGCTTCATTTGCTTATTACGAACGCATTACCACTAGGCTACTACTGTGAATATGTATTGAAATTTCCATTGCCAATTGTATTACGAACAGACGATTGATTTTAATTATAACTATTAGTTAAATGGGCATGATATTAAATATTAAAGAAAATATTCATTGATTAAGAAGAGAGATTTCAAGATACCCTTTGTTTAAACTAAGTGAATGAACAGTTGTTCTGGCATTCGGAATGGAATTACTAAATGGAAAGCAAATTAGTAAGAAACCACAAACTATAATTATAAACCAGCTAGTTCACTTAACATTTTTATTATCTACTAGCGACTTACCCTCGCTCTGTTCGGGTTCGTCCCTAGTTAAGTTTTAACGTTTAGTATAAATTTCTCAGAGATGATATATTTTCCCGCAGTAAAAACTATTCTGTATGTTGACCCGGATAACTAGCTATTATCGTACCAAATTTCATCAAAATCTGTCCAGTGGTTCTCTCTTGATGCGTTAACAGCCAGACAGACAGAGAGACAGATAGACAAAAATTCTAAAAACTATAGATTCGGCCTCGGTATCGGTGTTTATTTCAATAACATTTTCTAAAAAATATTAAATTCAGATTCAGCTTACTTAGTTACAATTTTATTATACGTATAGACTAGGGGATTCTTTAAATTGACATGACTTTTTTATTTATGAACCGATTTAAACTGCGAATGAACGACTGAATAGGCTCCGAAAGTACTGAACTGATTTAGATGAAATTTGGTAGGAAGACCGTTTGAGACTCTGGTAAGGACATATAATCGTTTTTATCACAGAAATCATCCCTTAGGGGGGTGAAAATGGGGATGAAAGTTTGTATGGGGATTCAATATATTTTTCTTTATTTTCAGAAATAGCGTTTGTTATGTTGAATTAATCATTAAGTAATGTTAGGTACATATGTAAAGTAATAAAAACCAGTCTAATAGTAGAACTGTTTTAACCCATCTATATAAATTGTTCTTATATAGATAACACGTTACACGTAAGTAATTTGATTTCGGAAGATATTACCGTACACGCAAGTGCTTATCAACGGTATATTCTATTATTTTCTTTGTAGTCTTCCATAACTAAAACGAATAACTCTAACAATGGCGACATGAAACCATAATCGAATAACGGATCAGAATAAATACTGATACACATTATGTCAGATAAGGTTAAGATAAGGAAATTATAGATTAAAACTCTCAAAGCACAAAACAGATACTTGCTCGTGTCTTCAAGGTGAAGGATAAAAAGGGTATCTAAGGCTTCAAAGATAGATATCCTAGGGCAGCAGTCTAAGTTCTAAGAAAAATAGTTGAGCATCAAAATTGTAACACACAGATATACATTGTCAAATGTAAAGTATTAGAAACAATTGTATTTAACAAAAAAATCTCATAAGTATTGAAACGCTCAAAACCAGCTGAATTTGAGCTAGGTCTGATATAGTTTTGTAGTTGCAATATTCATGAAACGAAGATACAGAATAAGGAAACTCTGAGTTGTGGTTCTGTAATTTATGCAACAATTATCAGTACGAGTATTATATAAAAGATATGTTGAAATATTTCCTACATGTCCAAACAATAAGATAGAATCTTATAGTAAATATAGTGGGACTTTATGTGGAACACAACATTATTTTATTATATAGAAATATCCTGGCAAAGTTTACTCAAATCTAGCAAATCAATCAAAAATCTAAGCAAATAGTTGTAGAAACCTTGGCAAATATAAAACGGAGTCACTACATTATATTTATAAACCTCGTAAGTAAGAAAGAGGTGAAGGAGAAAGAAGAATTTTTCTTCTCTAAAGATTCTAAAAAAAGAAAAATCTTGAAAAAGGCCATGACAACAATTTTCAGTCCAGATTTTATAACGGATATAACCTATTAAAATAATCTTTGATAACATCATCGTATAATAGACATGGTTTATAATTAAAGAATTGAATGAAAAATAATCGTGGAAGTAAGTTCAGATCATAAAGTCATGTCAAATCTATACATATAATAAAATTGTGGCTAATCCGAATCTGTACATTAGATATTTTTTGGAAAATCTTATTGAAATAGACATTATTATCGATACAGAGGCCGAATCTATAGTTTTTAGAATTTTGGTCTGTCTGTCTGTTACCGCATCACGAGAAAACCACTGGACAGATTTTGATGAAATTGGGAATGATGATAGCTGGTTATACGGGTCAACATATAAGACACTTCTTACCGAGGGAAAATATCTCATTTCTGAAAAAAAACTGCATTGTAAGAGTATACTAATATGTAAAACCTAAGAATTTGGTTTTTGGTCATCTGAATGCGGGCGGAGCTGCGGGCAATGCTAGTATGTTATAATAAGCATGAAACTTTTCCATTCCTTTTCCATTTTAACCAATTCTATAGCAGAGATCACGAGTTTTGTAAGTCAATTGATATTGAATTTAATCTACGTTACATTCAAAATTTTGTCCTCTCTTGACCTATTGCGTTTGAAATTTGAATTCAGGGTACATAAAAATTTTCCCTTAGGAAATAATTATTTGGTCAGATTGTAAAATAGGTTTTGTTGACCATTCATGCATGTCTAGAACCTAGCAAGTTTTCGAAAAACATGTGAAGTCCGCCAACCCGCACTTGGCCAGCGTGGTGGACTATGATCTCCCTGGTATTAAGGGGAGGTCCGTACCAAACAGTGGGGCGTTAAAAAGCAGTGGCAGTTTCTAACACTGTGTATCTATAATGTTGTATATTTTAGATTTTAAAATGATTAATTGTGTTGATAAAAACGTGTTTTGAAAATTATGTTTGTATCTTTTGTAGAGCAAGAGGGAAAAATTATGGAACTTCAATAAATAACAAAACTATTTTCTTATTAAATAAATATGAGAAAATAAATTGGAATGCAGAAAGTAATAAAAAGTAATATAAAATAATGATGAGGACCTCCAACTAGTTATTTGACTTTCATGTTGTATCGAATGTTCTCAAAATTTTCTCTCGAATTATTAAAAAAGTTCATATAAACAAAATGAAACCAGTATGTAAAGCCAAAATAAAATTGTGTACAGTACATAAATATGATACTATGTTGGCAAAATTTTAAGCTATCTATTTACATTCGCTTTTGCTCGGGTATTTTGAATTTATATTATTTATTTTCAGCTTTTGGATTTTATTACTAACAGTAACACATATTTTATGACTAAAATAGCTAACAAAAGACATAGGCACTAAGACTTAGAAAAAACAAAAAAAAAAGTGCTATAACCAAGTGTGTAAATTAGTACAAAGTATGAAAATTCACATATTGTAAATCCACCATAATGATATTATAGTGGTAATGTACAGAAAAAATTGGCATAAAGAGTAACATGTTAAAATAGATATAAGTATATGTAAATAGTAATAAGAAATAATGTAATAAGCAATAAGATTAAGAAATTATAGTAATAAATAAATAAGACAAAACAAAAGAAAAATGTAACAAGAAACTGTAAAAAATAAGTACAACTAGAATATAAGAATAAGTATAGAGTACTTTCCCCTCTAAAAACCTATTGTAATAGTATGTAACAAAAAATTGTAATTAAAGACTCCGACACTCATATCGGAAGTGTGCCAGCTATATAAAAAAACACATATGTGACTCCATTGTCCTGTCCCCCCATTATGTGTGTTGTCGTGGTGGAAGGGCTTATTAGCGTCCGGCAGTCCAGCCGGTCGTGAAGCCGAGACTGTGAGCAGGCCCACTTCCTTGGGCGGTGTGTCATGCGGGTTGCTCCTGGTACTTCTCTAATAGTAGAGTGGACCGTGGGAGGAATCAGGAAACCCATGGCAGCCGTCGGAGCGTCGCGTCGTGGTTGAGTGAAATGATGAAAACGAGAAGGGTCCTATTGCGTTTTAGTAAAAAGTAAAAATTCCACCTCTAAAGATGGCTTTAGTGGGTATACCTAATAAAAGTCTGGCATTCAAAATACAATTTTCATAATAATTTCTTTTGCGTATTTATTGGAAATATGCTTACAAATAATGTATTATATTTCAATAATAAAACATAATATAGAGCTCCGTATGAGCAATTTTAATATCTCTTTATTAAAACAAAATAAAAATGAACATTGACTGGCAAGAGATATAAAAACCTTTTAGGTACTGATAAGAATAAAATAAAATATATGCCTCTGCAAAAAATATTACTCGTATGTAGGTTCGGAAAAGACCCATTAAAATCCAAAAATATTATTTTTTAAATAAATTTTGTAGGACTCTTCACTAGGAGGTGTTTTATGCAAATAATATAAATAAATAAATATTTTGAGACTAAAATACACAGCACCGTCTAGTTCCATGGTACGCTACGAGGCTTGTGTAATGGATACCAGATAGTTGATACACTGCACATATATAACTGTAAAACATACATATTATGAATATAAACACCCATCGTGATAGGAGTACAAACATACGTGCTCATCACACAAATGAACTATTATAACTCCATGACACAACGATTTAATGAGTTATTTCAATACATTTTGTAAAATTTCTATCTATTAACGATTGTAGAAATATATCTTCTAAGCTCAACTCAGTTTTATTAAGACAAGACATTCATCACACCAATATTACTAACGTGAAATTTAGTAAGAGATTTCATATGTTATTTTTTGGTACATAAATCAAAAAATGTATTCCGATGAAACTTAGCAAAGAGATAAATTATCGTACAATATTACACTTTATTTTTAAGTACTATAAAGGGGATAATCCCTAGAAGTACTTCGCATAATTTCATAAGCTAAATTATCCTTGAATAATTTTTTATGAACATACGGACGGTAATTTTAAAATAAAACTATCTTTTCGGATTTTTTCGCGAATTTATTTTGATTTTTGGTTCCCGACGTTTCGAATGCTTTACAGCATCCATGGTCACGGGAGAGACTGAGGTGTTACATGTCTTGAAGGTATAGTTGTTACAGACAGCCTACCCACAATTAACAAAATGAAAATTGCACCAATTACATTACAATATTATTTAACTTTAAAACATTTTTATAATTTTAATTATAATTGAATATGGAATATTATATATTTAATTTTGCTATTATTTTTTATAATTATTACAATTTTAAAATATTAATTAGTAATCTATATTTAGTGTTGCCATTATTATATTTATAACCATAAAGAAAAATATAATAATATATAATAATAATTAATACTATATTTTATATTTTTCTTTATGGTTATAAATATAATAATGGCAACACTAAATATAGATTACTAATTAATATTTTAAAATTGTAATAATTATAAAAAATAATAGCAAAATTAAATATATAATATTCCATATTCAATTATAATTAAAATTATAAAAATGTTTTAAAGTTAAATAATATTGTAATGTAATTGGTGCAATTTTCATTTTGTTAATTGTGGGTAGGCTGTCTGTAACAACTATACCTTCAAGACATGTAACACCTCAGTCTCTCCCGTGACCATGGATGCTGTAAAGCATTCGAAACGTCGGGAACCAAAAATCAAAATAAATTCGCGAAAAAATCCGAAAAGATAGTTTTATTTTAAAATGTCAAGTATTCGCGTAAATCTAAGAAAGTAATACGGACGGTAAGTTAACAAATATGGTATTATATATTATTCTTTAATATTTCAACTGCCACGTTGTTCTAGTGGCTGCCATGTACGGCAGCAGACCCGGATGTCCTGGGTTCGAGAATCGGGTTACATACCTATATATTGGCCTTATAAATATAGACATTTATAGTAATATCTTGGAGTTAGGAAATTGGCGGTGTTACGCCATCATGCCTCAAAGAGTACATAAAGCCTTCGGTCCTGTATCAGCCGAAGTTTTGAGAGTATAAGGAACAGGATGTGCACTCAGTGCACGTTGTGCTTATGCGTATACTTGTGAACAAATACTAATAAAATTCCTTTGCATATGGCTAATCTCAGTGAGATAAGCCGCCGTGGTCGAAATCGATCAGCAGGATATTATTAATAACTAGCATTGCCCGCGGCTCCGCCTGCGTTCAGATGACCAAAAACCAAATTCTTAGGTTTTACATATTAGTATACTCTTACAACCCAGATTTTGTACTTTTTCTCAGAAAAGAGATATTTTCCTGCGGTAAAAAGTATCCTATATGTTGACCCGGATAACCAGCTATCACTATGCCAAATTTTATCAAAATCCCTTCAGTGGTTTTAACGATAGTCTGATACAAGGAGTCTGATACGTATGTGACGAAAGTCTGATACAAGGTGTATCACATTATAAATGTATTTCTTAATTTACACGTGCACTATTTATAGGTTAATTAATATGTTTTATTGGGGTTTTCTATGTGTAATATCATAGTAAATAGAGCTTCGGAGTTCGTAATATTTCTTTTATTCGCTGTTACTAAAGCAAGAATTTTAGTACATTTGGAAATTTAATTAATTTGTAATGAAATCTATACATACCTATAATAAAATTCTGACTGAGTAAAACCTGTACATTTAATATATTTTGGAAAATCTTATTGAAATAGTAATAATTATCGATACAGAGGTATTTCTGTCTGTCTATGACCGCATCACGAGAAAACCACTGAACAGATTTAGATGAAATTTGGTATTATGATAGCTGGTTATCCGGGTCAACATATAGGATACTTTTTACTGCGGGAAAATATATAATTTTTGAGAAATCTATACTAAACGTTAAAATGTAAAGTAACGCAGTGTAGTATAAAATAGAAATAAAAAGTATAGAAATAAAAACAAATTTATAATGAAATGAACTCGGGTATATTTGAAATAACCTTGAGTGAGAATAGTTGATTTTTAGATATCTTTTACAGATCGAAGCGGACGTAGGGGATCCAACTAATTGTAAATTTTACGTAGATAGAGTTCGTGTTAAATCTAAAAATTATAACGAATAGTTTTTGCCCGCGATTTCGCTCGCGTGGTAAGTGGGGATTCAAGGATAGCCTATGTCCGTCTCCAGGATGCAATCTATGTCCTTGCCAAATTTTATCGATATCTGTTAAGGAGTTTAAGCATAAAAGTAACAAAGTGACTTTCAAAGGACATTAAAAAGGGCTTAATACTTATTATTAGAAATCGTTATAAAAATACTATGAGATGATAAATTCTAAACTATGGTACACAAGCAACTTCCTGTTTAACGTTGCACAAGCAATTAGGGCTCAGATTGTTCCCTTGTTGACATTTCCAAACACATGGTACATTTATATTGTATTAGTTCTGAATTTAATTAGATACGAACAATATTAAGTTAGAAACTTGCACGCGGCGTCACTTGCAACTTTGTTCAAGATAGTTGGTATAACTGGTCGACCATATGCTTAGAGTCTATGGATATTTGAAGTAGTGGCAAGTGTTGAAGCGAAGATCGCGAATTTGACAGGTATAGTAAAAAAAATTAACGCAAAATATTTTGTAATATAAACACAAACACAAGATATTAAAATTAACATATTCAAGATATTAAAAATGGATAGATGTCTGTCCCATTCGTATGTACCTTTAAAAAGGACGAGCTATTTTATTCAACTATATGTTTTTTTAATTGTTTTTATTTACGTGCTATTTGCGTCTACTGTGAACTGAATTTCGTTCTTTTTTTATCAACGGCATTAATAATAAGAAGGATTTCATATAAAATAAATAATAATAATAATAATAGTTAACGACCGAGGCAGTTAATTGACAATATTTATTTATTTGTAAAAAGGACACTTACAATATACATATGAAACATTTTCAAATTAATTAATGTAATAAAAATATACCTTATATGTATGTCAATTATAAGTGTACATAGCATTTAAATATTCATGAATTAAAAGTACAAACATTTAAAAATAATAATAATTATTATAGATAAGTGTCATAATACAAAAGAAATTGATAATAATACATAATAATACAAAGGAAAATTAAAATCATCATTATAAACAAAAGGAAAAAATTATAAGGAACATATGAAGCCACCATTTTTAAAATAACTTAATCTGGATAATATTACCTACATATACATATATCTAACTTTGTATATGATAATAAGGCATTAGTATGGCGTGATTTGCATGCATATTGGAATTAACAACCGTAGTGTCCAATGGGACGATCTAATAGGCTAATATTGTCAAATGCAGATCAGAACTCGTCATAATTCGCACAGCCTTGTTTAGCAACTAGAAGCTTTTAGTAGGTATTGTTGTGACCAAAAAAAACAGTCTCCGAGTAAAACATTGTGACTTACAGACAGACGGACATAACGAAATTATAAGGATTCCGTTTTTTTTTGGGCTACGGAAGCATAAAACCGCGCCCTGGATTGTTTGACGCTAATGTGCCAACCACGACAAGTTTGTGGTGGTGGGGGAGAGGGGGGGGGACCACCATCAACAGCACCATGCATCGATATAATTAAAAATAATACTACCATCATCACCACCACGTTTTTTCTACTTTCTTCTCAAGTAAAACTGAATGCACTAACAAAAATCTTCATCATACTAAAATCCATTTCTCATTTTAACGTAATATATCTGTACAGAAATCCGTTAGACGGTGCTTACACAAGAGCACTCGTATGTCGTAAATTACCTTAGAGGTCCCTAATAAAAGAGCTGGCGGTATTTGCATATCGTAAAAAGTAAACGAGTTATAGCGAGTGATTTATAATGTGGGGAGGTGAGTGGGGGTTTCGGGGAAATAATAATGCTGTAACAAATTATTTTATACCCACGCTCTTTTACGTTTGCTTTGAACTAAAAATATACTACATACAATATATAA
This sequence comes from Brenthis hecate, assembly GCA_951806755.1. Classification (NCBI taxonomy): domain Eukaryota; kingdom Metazoa; phylum Arthropoda; class Insecta; order Lepidoptera; family Nymphalidae; genus Brenthis; species Brenthis hecate. Next base: position 6,313,343 of record OX638275.1, on the reverse strand, counting down.
ACGTGATTACTGATCAGTGATTAGATCAGGCAGCGGTAACCCAGTGGTAACGCGCTTGCTTGGGAAATCGAGTGAAGCGCGTTCAAATCTCGGTCTCGCACTTCTGATGTTTTCATGTCCGAATCATTTCCAACATGATTAGTATTTGTTTTACGCTGAAAGAAAACATCGTGAGAACACCTGCATGTCTGAGAGAACCTATCAAGTTTTTGAAAGACATGTGAAATAAAGCCAACCCGCATTTGGCCAGCGTGGTGGACTATGGCCTGACCCCCTTTACATTGAAGGGAAGTTCGTGCCCAGCAGTGTGTCGTGATAAAGGGCTAAATACATAAACATGATTTGTTAAAGGAATAATCGAACTGCTTGATGAAGTATAAATGGGGAGTCGCATCACAGGTTACGCACTCAACCACGACGACGCTAATGATGTTCAAATTAAGTATAACAATACTACATATAACAAACTTCCTTTTATCACATTTAATTTACATCACATTAAAATGCCGACATTTTATATTAATATAAAATTTCTTTTTAAATAAATGTGTTGATTTCATTAAAATAATTTCAATCCACCAATAATAGTTAAAATTTCTATAAAAATATAAAGATATAATTTAAAAAAATAATCTAGCGGTAAAGGCTGATAGATGATGACTGTACAGACCAGACCGCCATGAGGTATAATATATTCATTAAAAATATTATTATTTAAATTGCTTCACAAATGGCAAACGAGGGTTCGAGCATTTCGCGTGTTTGAGGGTTACGTAGCACAAAACACTTTTGTTAACACAAATGTTTGTTTAAAATAGTAACGTAATTTGTTATATTAAAATTAAAATAAAATTTATACTATAATAAAACAGTAGAGGTCGAATGTCTGTACATAGCAAAAAAATGCTAAAAACCGAGTCAGGGGGATGTAAGAAGACAAATAGAACAAATCCAGATTTTTTTCCAAGTTTTTGTTTCTCTGTCTATTTGTCTTTTCGTACGGGCTAATCTCCGAATCTATTGGACCAATCTAAATGAAATTTTGCTAGGTGGTACCTTACCGGGCGACATCTTAATTACTTTATATCCCGGAAAATTAAATAGTTCCCGTGGGATAGTTAAAAAAAAACTATAGTATCTTATACAACTTAGTACACAACAACTTACGCACCTAATTTAGTCAAATTTAACATTCTGATACCTTATATTGCCGGTCAACCAACAGGTTACTTTTCATCCCGGAAAATGGACGGTTCCCGTGGGACCTAATAGATCTCTATTAGTGTTTACTTATAATTTTAGGATTGAGAGAAGAATAGTCAAAATATTAACGACAGAAGAACATGATTTAGCAACATTAAAAGACTTAAATAAAAAAAGTGTGTGTGTGTGCAATTCACAGTATTTTTATTTTTTTTTCAATTCCTGTGTAATATATTCTATCTCAAATAACAACGGTTACCATGGAAACAAGGCAATGTATTCTATTTCATTCACTCGCTGGCTTAATCCTATATATTTATGTGTTTGTCTCTTTTTAGTATTGGATTTCTGTTTCGTCATGTTTCAAATCACAACGATTCTAAAGAAGTTTCCATTCAATAAAAAAGTCATTCACGAAATAAATTGTAATTTGACTACAGTAACACCAAAATTAGTAGCAAATATATTTAGTGTATTTTTCTACAATTAAAGTAGACTAAATTACTCCTTTTAACATCAGCTATCTGCTAGTGAAAGTCCCATCTAAATCAGTTCAGCTGTTTCAGAAATTAGCCGGAACAAACAAACAGCCACACTAAAATTTTAGAAATTGTTTTTGCTTATAAGTACCTTATATACTTTCATATGCATTTAGTATAAAGCTGTTATTTTGACATTACAAATAGATTATTTATCGGTATAGGTTAGAGGAGATATCTAAATATTGTGATGTAACTGACGAAAGTGAACTTAGTTACTTGTAAATAAATTCTTATTTTAGAAGAGCTGCTGTCGATCACTCCCGTTTACACAAGCAATCGTGTTTTGACTGCTCAGATATATATGATATAACAAACATTTTTACGAACATCAATATTATCAATTCGAATCTTTATGAGTTTGTCGAAATACTTACGCTGAAATGCATACATTTAAATCTGATGTTATAAGAAATTTTATTATCAACGTGTTACAAAACGAAACGCGTGTTAAAATTTAACGAGTGTTAAAAATTCAGTCTAATGATTACATTTTTGGAATCTCTAACTAGAGTTATTTTAAATTTTTAGTTAGTAGTAAATGATTTCTAAAGAATTCACATAGTTTTTAAATATTTTTTTACTTACTATAAATTACTTTTATCTACTTCTTTATATTAGTGTAAGATGATAAGTAAGCAACTGAGTTTTAAATGAAACTTTCTTTTCGGATTTTGATGCATTTATTTAACGTTCAGTATAGATTCCTAAAAGATGAGATATTTTCCAGCAGTAAAAAGTATCTTATATGTTGACCTGGATAACCAGCTATCATCATATCGAAAATCATCAAAATCTGTCCAATGATTTTCTCGTGATGCGTTCCCAGACAGACAGACAAAAAATTTAAAAACTATAGATTCGGCCTCTGTATCAATATCTATTTGAATAAGATTTTCTAAAAAATATTTAAAATACAGATTCGACTCAGAATTTTGTTATATGTATAGATTTTTATTCTGGACGTTTCCTCCGTCCATGTCCGATTCAGTCTCTCCCGTAACCATATTTACTCAAAAGCATTCGAAACATCGGGAACTAAAATCTTATATCTTTAAACGAGCAATTCTTGTATATATAGATACATAATCTGAATCTCGGAAACGGCTCCAACGATTTTCATGTAATTTAATATACGGCAGGTTTCGGGGGCGACGAATCAATCTAGATTAGTCTTATGTCTGAGAAAACGCGTGTTTTCGAGTTTTCATGCAGTTTTCTTTTGCATTATTCCACGCAAAATATGGTCGGTAATTTGCACGCTCGGGCATAAGCATCGTGGTCAAGCGGCCAAGGTGCGAGATCAACAATCACAGGTGTCCAGGTTCGAATCTCGGTCGCATACAAAGTTTTTACTTTTGTTTTTTCTTATATTTATTTAAGTTTTTAGTTTTTTTTAAAAAAAATTGTACTTTAGGCCAAATACTCCGAGCAAAGCTCGGTAGCCCAGGTACTATAAAATAAAATCGCGACAAAATCCGAATAGATAGTTTCATTTAAAATATGAAATATTCGCGTAAATCTGAGAAAATATTAAAGAACTGATTTATTATCATACTTAAATGTTAAAGTATGTGTGTTTGTGTCCGGGGCAGAGGCTGACTGCTACCGGACGTGTCCCCCGGGTGGCGGATAGGGGAACACCACTCGCGACTGTCTGGACCCGACAGGAGCTTGTGGTACCGGAGCAATCCGGCGCGGACCAACAGCCAGGATGGGAGGGGGGAGCGGCGTCAGGAGGGCGCCGTCTCCTTCTTGGAGGTAGCGCGGTGTCTCCGGCCGTTTCGCGGTAGGAGGCGCTGCACGGGCCGCGCTGCCGGGGCTAGCCCGTCGGTGCGGCGGCTGGAGCGGGGCCAGTTCTGGTCCTGCGTCTGGCGTGGGGTGTCGGCAGCCATCTTGGTCCGGAGGTGGACCGACGGTAGGGGGGCCGCGGGGGAAGAGGAGTGTCGGTATTGCGATGCGCCGCTCGTCCCTATCTCCCGCGGCCTAGCGGGGCCGCCACCGTTTGATGGCGGACGCGGTGGGGCTGCAGGGGAAGAGGAGTGTCGGTGTTGCGTTGCCGCTCTCCCTGTCCTCTGCAGCCGTTTGGAGGTGGCCAACTTCGGTGGGCGGTGGTTGGGGTTTAATGGGGCTGCTCCGGGTACCTCTCTGGCATAGCAGAGTTGACTGTGGAGCAGCCCCATTGGTTTGGTGGTCTGCCTAGCGTTTAGGCAGACCTGCCGCCGGGGCGCCGTAGTAGTTATGCGCAAGCGATCCTGCGGCGTCCCACTAAGGCGGGGGGAAGGGATGTCGGGTTTTAGTGGGTAGTACCGGCTCTTCTAGCCGGTGAGCCCCATGGTTCAGCAACGATCAGCCAAAAACTACGGCGGTCTTCAAATAAAACGTAGACTATTTCGAATTACGTTTAATTTCGTGTGTTTACAATGGTTCTTAAACTTTCGTATATAAAATATGTTCGGAGCGTTACGAGTTAACAAAGAGAAAAAAAAGATTTGAATTTTCACTTGTCACTATCTAATTAATGTCTATGACTTGTCTATGATGTTACACACAAAAAATAGACACCGGGAGAATCGCCGCAGCGCCACACAACGGCCAACGGTGGCAACTACTTCGAGTTCCATAGGCAGTTGCCTTATGTACAAGCTAGATGGGATTAGCCGCGACACCCCACATAACCACCTGGGGGATCAGGTGGTATGCGTAAATGCATTTCCCGACAATAAAAAAAAAAAAAAGTGTGTTTGTGTATTACACTAAAATGGCCGGTCGCAAATATTTCTAACCAAATTGTTTTCACGAAAGTACCGTTTTTATTGGTTTAGCCGCTAGTGAGATTAGCCAGAACAAAAATAAGGCCAAAGAGGCAATCTTTTAAGATTATTTCTGATTCGATATCCGACAAAGAAAGATTATTACCCTAATATATGGTATTCGTTTTGGAATCTAAAACAGTTCAATGTTATTTCTATATAAAAAAAAAACACAAGTTTCATGGAAATAACTTTTTCTAAGTCACATAAATATATAGCGCAGTAGCGTTAACAAAAAAATACGCCTTACTGAATATTTTTGCACAATATTTTGTAACTAGGTAAAATAGATATTGGCGGTTATTTAAAGTATTTTCTACCTAAGTACAGTAGACATAAGGGCGATTCAGTCTTCACAAATCTATCTCAACTCATATTTCACAGTATTTAGAAAGTGTTACCATGTGCCTATGTAAATGAAATTTAGGCTTGAGTCGTGACACGAAATATGTTATTTGCTAGTTTAAGGGTACGAAGACAAGCCCGTTTTGCTTTATAAATAATGTATGTTTTCGTAAAAATTGAGGTACAATAAAGTATACTATTTATAAGCTGTACGTATCTTAAAGATGGCTTATATTATTTCTACAGATATAATATTAATGAAAAATAGTAATAAAAAGGCAGTGAAGCGGGTTCAAAATGTGGATTTTGCACTTCTGAAATCTATACATACCTATAATAAAATTGTAACTAAGCCGAAACTGTATATTAGATATTTTTTTGGAAAATCTTATTGAAATAGACATTATTATCGATACAGAGGCCGAATCTATAGTTTTTAGAATTTTTGTCTGTCTATCTGTTACCGCATCATGAGAAAACCACCGGACAGATTTTGACGAAATTTGGTATGATGATAGCTGGTTATTCGGGTCAACATATAGGATACTTTTTACTGTGGGAAAATATCTCATTTCTGATAAAAAATACAAAAACTGCATTGTAAGAGTATACTAATATGTAAAATCTAAGAATTTGGTTTTTGGTCATCTGAACGCGGGCGGAGCCGCGGGCAATGCTAGTTTGAAATATATTCTGTCAGCAAACGTCGCAGAATTCAGACGAAAGCTTATATAAATATTTTCACTTAGATTTATTAATAATAATATAAAAGGTAATAAATAACGTCGTGAAAACGTATCTTTTGTGACGGAAATACTATATTAATCAAAGTAGCATTCGTTTTTGTTATACCTTGTTATTATGATGATGAATTTTAGGTATTTTGGTAACTATATATGTAATTGCAATTTTTTTTTTCAGAAATGAAAATCTATTCTATTCCTGAAAATTTTATGATAATTTTTCATTACTATACAACGTCAGTGAAGTCACAATCCAAAGCTGGTAGCTCGGGAAAGGCACGCAATTAATAAGACTTGAAGTCAGCTTCAAAAATATTTTTCTAAGAAGTCACTAGCGGAAAATAACACTGATAAAATAAATTGTCTCATAAGCTCGGAGTTGTTTTTCTGTAATATCCACTTTAAATGTAATTGACGTCATGTCATAACATAATTTGACGTGTACAAAAGGTTTTGTGTTCTAGTTTTTTATTAGAAAAACCATTTTTAAATTATATAGGTATTTCAAAAAAAGAATAAAATTAAATAAAGGATTCTGTGATTAGCGCAAATGGAGCTACAATCAGAGAGGGATCTAACAAATTCTTATCTCTTAAAATGTACAATATTTCTTGAAAGAGAAAGATAAACACTGTTTTCTTTATACTATTAAAATGTACTAAAAACAAAGTTTAAAGTATAAAAAATTTAAAAACCCCCGATCATCTTGGACCGATTTTCATCAAACATATGTAGCTAAGAATACTCCCGACTAATTCAACTTCCGAACAATAAAAAACAAAATCAAAATCGGTTCATCCGTTCGGGAGCTACGACGATACAGACACAGACACACACACAGACACACACACACACACACACACACACACACACACACACACACACACACACACACACACACACACACACGTCAAACTTATAATACCCCTTCGTTTTTATAATAATAATAATAATATGCGTTTATTTCAGACAAGAAGTTCATAAAAATTATCATTACACAGAGAACAGAAATAACATGCTACAAAATTATCACAGAAAAGCAAAGAAAAACAAAAAAAAATAACAATTAAAAAAATTTAACATTGAAATTAAATTAAATAACTCATTTTGCATCGTGGGTTAAAAATCACGGACAGACCAAAATCCTTCGTCAGTTCGTCGTTTTATAAGATCATGACTAATGTCAATCTATAATCTTTTAGGTTAGAGGCACTGTGATACCTTGAAAATGGAGAATACTTCTGATACTCCATTGTACAATTTATTATGCTATGGATATCTAAATCGATGGGCTATTTCATTAAATAAAAAAAAATAATATCAGGATATTTTGACTTAATTATTTATGGTAATTGTCAAAATTTTATTCTGTTATCATCATCGAATTGACCATTTCAGTTTCAGTTTCAGCAAATGTAGTTTTTATTAATTTTACAGAGTCAAAACATGCTCTCTATTTAAAAAAAGTCATCTAGTAAAGAGTTTTGACCATACGTCTTTAGATCCTTTAATTGAAATCATTTGCTGCAACGATTTTTTTATATTGGACCATGAGCTGTCAAAAAAAAAAAATGTTACATAAAATTTTGTTTTTGCATAGACAAAATATACATATGGAGGAATTTTATTTTATTTTATTTATTTATTAACACCAACAAGACACACACTAATAAAATGATAATAATAAAATGATAATTACAATAAATAATAAATTCTAAGTGCTGCCTTAATTACAGGTGTTACACACATTTCATAAAAGATATAGATACAAATACAAGTAGTGAATTAAAATAAATACAAAAATTATGGGAATATTATATAAATTAAATTGTATATAAATTGAATCAGAAATTAATATTAGATGATAATTTAAAACATGCATCACATAACAAATATTTTTCTATAAGCAAAATAATTTCAATTTTTTAAAAAAATATACAATGAACTCGCTGCTATTATAACATATGAACAATATAAGTATTAAGGATTACAGCAAACAGTATAAGATGTAAGAAACGTGGTCCTATAATAAATAATAAGAACATTTCGCTTCCTTCATTCGTCACCACTTGTCTCATAAAGCCCTATCTTAAGGGTCCATTTAGGGTTTTACCAAATTTTCCTCACCTTAGCGAGAGTAATCTTGTTATTATTATATTTAAATAGAAAAAATATTGTTACCTTTATTATGTTGAAAAATAATTATATTACAGTGGTTGGTAGATGGTGCGGTCGGAATATTTATTTTAGCTTTGGCATGTTCAAATTTCTTCTGTCAAAAAATTTTGCTTGTGATGTCATTCTTTTATAAATTATATATCTATATGGGATTTAGGACATGTATATGTACGAAAAGCTCAGTCTTACGCATGCTTCTATATAAAAAGTGGGTCATGTTTAATGGTTATGGACTAAAGCATACACATACATACTTCTATAACATTAATATTTTTGTAAAAAAATTAGTCTCAAACTAGTGGTCCTTATCACTTACCACGCTAGCTTAAAAACTAGGTGAAGTTGGTTTGAATCCAAGTCATCGATCACCACAGCATTTTATCCGCAATGATAAATGATGAATCATTTACTTATACGGTGAAGAAATACACTGCGAGGAAACCTGCACGTCTGAGAGATCCCAATTATTTTTCGAAGAACACGTGATATCCTCCAACACCAACCGTTGTGGTGGTCCATACCCTGAAATATTGCGTTAAAAGGTCTGTTCTATTATTATTTATTATATATTTTGCTAGGATGATAAATAAATATAATAAATAAATAAATATATAAATATATTGGGACATTAACAGCACCATCTAGTTCCATGGTAAGCTACGAGGCCTGTGCTATGGATACCAGATAGTTGAACCACTATACATATATAGCTTTAAATACATACATATTATAAATATAAACACCCATGATTGGTACAAACATTCGTGCTCATCACACAAATGAAGCTCCCAGCGGGACTCGAACCCGCGACCGCTGGCACAGCAAGTAGGGTCACTACAAACTGAGCCAGACGTGTCGTCAAAGAATATAAACTATTAATTCTTTTCGATAACTTTAAGTAAGTTATTACTCACTATAACTTAACCTTAACTTGGAGAGTTAGAGCTGGCACGGCACTAGTTGCGAAAGTTCCCTATAAATTAAATTTTATTTACAGTGAGTAAATTGTACTTTAATGTTTCTACTTTGCTGTACAATGTTAGGCTTACAAGATATCATACGAGTATTATACATATAAATAAATATGTTGGGACATTAACACACAGCACCATCTAGTTTTATGGTAAGCTACGACTTATGTTATGGTTACCAGATAGTTCATACACTACACATATATAACTTTAAATACATACATATTATAAATATAAACACCCATGACTGGAGTACAAACATTCGTGCTCATCACACAAATGAATGCCCCCAGCGGGACTCGAACCCGCGACCGCTGGCACATCAAGTAGGGTCACAACAAACTGAGCCAAACGTGTTGTCAAAGGACTTAAATCAATTATTATTTTGTCTTTGAAGCGAGAGTAATTTATAGCTACACTGTACACATTGTTTAGAAGTCGTACGGTCTTCCGGGACGCGGACAGCGCGTGATAAAATTAAATAAAAATACAAAATTATAACTATCGCGGATTAATTTTGATTTTTTGGTTACCGTCGTTTCGAATACAACAACTGTCTCACTTTCTTTACAAAAATCATGGTCACGGGAGAGTCTCTCCCGAAAACCCAAATCCGAAATGATAGTTTTATTTGAAATCTTAAATATTCGCATAAATCTAAGAAGGTATTAATAGAAAATTGTTTTAGATCTCGTATGTTGGTTAAATTGTAATTCATATTATTGTAGGAAATTTAAATTTGCGTATAATGGAGCGTATAGAAAGAACGATTGTGATTGGTTGTTTTTCAATAGTAATGGCGCTCAGATCATATAATACTATACTGTATAGCGGATACGTTCGAATGGTATAATCGAGGGAGCGTTAAAAACTTTAATTAAAATTCTCATAAGCAAAGCCTTTTATTTCCATCCCACATTGTTATAAAGATTTCTTGGCATGGCTTGGCATAGCTATCTTAGTGATTATTTCGTAGTACTTAAAGATTAATTCTCAAATGTTTACTTGATAAGTTGCTTTAACTAATCTTTTTAAGGGGTATTTTTTTGTTTTATTATATCTTTAATGTATTCTAATATTATAAAGAGAAAAAATTGTTTGTTTGTATCGAATAGGCTCCGAAACCACTGAACCGATTTAGAAGAAATTTGGTAAGAAGATAGTTGAGATACTGGGAAGGACATAGGATAGTTCTTATCCCGGAAATCATCCCTTAAAGGGGTGAAAATGGGGATAAAAGTTTGTATGGGGAAGCAACCTAGGACGAATCCAAGCGAAGCAAGGGTGAGTCGCTAGTACTCTATCCATACACAAAAGCCTTAGCTTTTAAATGCAGGTACCCAATTAACAATTTAAAATTTTATAGCCGGTAGATTTTTGCAATGAACTAATAATGTATTGTGAGGTAGTTCGAAATTTGTGCACCGTCGACGTCAAAGATTGGGGCCTACAGACCAGTATTTATAGTGTGTCGTCTAGTGATTAACAGTTTTTCATATTTTTCTCACGTGAGTGGTTATTATGTCAGAATTGTAATCAATTATTAAAATAAATAATTTGTTTTGAAAAGTTTTTTTTTCTGAGCCATTTTCTTTTGGTATATTTACAAATTGTATTAGAACTTTCATTTTATTTTACTGAAAATATCGTGTCACTACTGTAAATTCATTTGTAGCAATTTTCAGAGATAGCTTATTATTTAAGTTTTGCAAACAAGTAAAAGTTTGTTGTGAACTTCAAAGTTTTATACAAGTTTATAAATTTGCGATGTCAGGTTTGGTTCGTTACATTTTATTTAACTAGTTGTCGCCCAGTGGTCGAAATTCGAGCATAATCATTATTGAAAATTTGAGGAAAACATATGTGAATAGAATTTTCTTATCTATAAAATAACTTATTATTTCATAACAAAAAAGAAACAAATTATTTGATAAACAGACAAGAAAAAGATATTGACCTGTTTTGCCTTTTTATATAAATACAAGCGACTCACCCTCGCTTTGCTCGGGGTCTTCCCTGCTTGATTCCCAATACAAACTTTCATCCCCTATTTACCCTCTTAAGGGATGGTTTCCGGGATAAAAAGTATTCTTTATCCTTCCCAAGATCTCAAACTATCTTCTTACCAAATTTCATCTAAATCGGTTCAGTAGATCCAGAGATTACCCCCTACAACGTCACAAACGTTACCTCTTTATAATATTAGTATAGACTAGTATAGATAGATTTTCTATAAACGCATAGTTACTTTTATCCAACTAAACTCGAATTCTTGATATACATCATCATATAAATCAATCGTTTCTAATTTTGTCAATGCGTTATGCCGCGATACCTTTTTCTTTCTACTAGTGGCTTACACTCGCTTCGCTCGGGTGCGTCCCTAGGTATGTTTTATTTTTTTTTCTTAAATAAATGTTGCCCAAGTTACTTCTTATAACATCAGCTATATGCCAGTGAAAGTCCTATCAAAATCAGTCGAGACGTTTCGGAGATTAGTCGGATTTGGACATAGACAGACAGATTTTAAAAATTGTGTTTTCCTTACAAGAACCGTATATAATTTCATATGCATTTAGTAAAAAGCTGTTATTTTGACATTACAAACAGACATTTCAGTTTTAGTTGTGTATAGATTAAAATTATAATACGTACCATATTTATTCGTTTCTTACTTTCGTAGCAACTCATGGTAATGGTTTCCAACTACAATATCTATTTATATTCCAGCCTTCTTAAGTAACAGAACTTCTCTTTGCTCTTGCTTCAACAGTTAAGTGAAAGTCTCTTGAGATGTTAGTGGAGGGTGTTAGCTCTAAAGGAGCTTAGATAAAACGAAATTCGACAATCATTTAAGCTGTTAGAAGGTTAAAAAATATATGAATTTAACATGACGATTTGATGTAACTTTTGATATATAATATGTCATTTTCATATATTAAATTAAAATAAAATATATTTATAAAAAGTTGAGCATACTTTTAAGTTAAATTCATATATATGTATAGAAATTGGAGAAGCATTATCAACCGACTTCAAAAAGGAGGAGGTTCTCAATTCGCCTGTATGTTTTTTTTTTTTATGTTTGTTACCTCAGAACTCCGTCATTTATTAACCGATTTGGACAATTTTTGTTTTGTTTGAAAGGGTATACTTCCAGATTGCTCCCATTTAAATTTCAAAAAAAAATACTACCCCTAAGGGTGGAAAAACAACTAATGATGAATTTTACCTACTTCTAATTGTCATATTGACTTGAAACGTTGCAAGTATTTCTATTTCCGTTGATAGTACAGTGGTTCGGTGTTGTTGACCTGATCTGATGGCAAGGCCAGAAGGTGGATAGGTGGAACTCTTTAACGGCTAATAGTAGATACTTTGAGTTTGGGCTTATTTTGTTTGATTTGACAAGCCTAACACGTTAGAATCCTTACTTTGCTACTATTGTCTACACTAAAAAGGGAAAAATAAAAACTTTTTAACAAAAAAATAAAAACCGACTTCAAACAAAAGCACTAAAAAGTGAAAAATAACTGATTGGTAGTTTTCATTTACTATACATACCTAATCAAATATTTTCGAAGTCGGTGTGCTTTGCTTTGTATGGGCTGGCACCGATTTTGAAAATATTTGATTAGGTATGTATTTAATAGGTAGGCTTTAATTACTTAGCCAAAGCACACCGACTTCGAAAATATTTGATTAGGTATGTATAGTAAATGAAAACTACCAATCAGTTATTTTTCACTTTTTAGTGCTTTTGTTTGAAGTCGGTTTTTATTTTTTTGTTAAAAAGTTTTTATTTTGATAAGCTCATGTCACTATGTAAATTTAGTTAGAAAGCCTTTAAAAATAAATAAATATATTTTTAATTCAATTAAATTCTTTGTTGTGGTACTTCATAGTGTAAGTACCACAAAAAATTACGAAATGATGTTTATGAATGATAATTGATAACGTACGCCGAGGGAAGCTTGGTCGCCCAGGTAGTGTACCTAACGAAGGCATGTTGCATAATTCATCAATTTAAGTTTGTAAATTGATAAATTATACAATATGCCTACGAAATTCATATAGTGTTAAGTCTGTTTGCATGCGCTGGCGCTTCTGATCTTAAATCGATTTGCCGATTTATGGGACTATTAAATAAACATAATTTTAAGTGAAAAAAGTTATGAAATAGCTGTGTTATCTAAAACACCTAAAGCGTTATGTTAAACTCAGGCTTGATGACAGATCCGATTCGGATTACGGAAGCTGAGAAGACTAAGACGAGAGCGAACTAAAGCGTAGCACACGTTTTAGCCTTCTCGTTAAGTATTTTCTCTTGACATCAAAAACCCTTACTTCCCACAATTCTGTATTTTACGATCCATTGTACTTTACCTTCCACATTTACATTTCATATTTACATACAAAATTCATTCATTCACATACATTCACTTACAAAACAGAAGCTAAGTATACAGACTGTTTCTACAATAAAAATACATAAGCTACCACCCTGGATTAAATTTCGTTTTACGATCGTCTTTAAGCCCATATTTCGAGCACCTTTTAGGGGGCTTTTTAATATTTAGGTGACACCTAACTGTCGGTGAAACAGAAACTGTCCCTTAACAGCCCCCTAACCATGCTTAGGGGATTCCTTAAACTTAGGGGATGTTGGTGAAATCGGGCATTAACCACTGAGTCCATATAAATGTTTCCCCTTCGTTGTTGTTTTACTGGAATCATTGCATCACCATTTAGTTAGTTTTTGCTAAAGAGGTATAATAACCTGTTATTAAAAAAAAAAAAAATCAGCTTTGAATTCCCAAAAAAAAATTATCCCAGAAAATGTTCTATTGTTAAATAAAAATAAAAAAAATAAATTTAAAGAACGTTCGTGTTTTGTTCGTGCTTAAGGTTATTATTACGCAATTAATGTTTTTATACAAGATGGCACGCCTTGGGAATGACGTGATCGCCTCCAGGCTGCTTTAACGTTGTGGAATTATTGTAATTTATAATTTTACTTACAAAAAAGAATATAAGAATATATATATATATATATATATATATATATATATATATATATATATATATATATATATATATATATATATATATATATATATATATATATATATATATATATATATATATATATATATATATATATATATATATATATATATATATATAACCAAAACTCTAAATAAATCCAAGTGGTCTTCATGACCAAGATATTGTTAGCGATCGGAATTTCCGAAAAATCGTTTGAATACCACTATATATATATATATTATATATATATATATATATATATATATATACATATACCTTATTTTATATTTTTTCTCTTTATTAAAACTTTCCGTATACCTTATGGAATATACGAAAAAAAAATTAGCTAATAGATAAAAAGAATTAGCTGCATTGGTCGAGCCGTTCTCGAGTTTTGCGCTTAGCAACATTCATTTTTATTTATATAGATTAGCGTTCGTCTAGTGGTCGAAATTCGATCGTAGTCATGATTGAAAATTTGAGGAAAACATATTATATGAATAGAATTTATCTATCTATGTATATATAAGAAAAATAACTTTTTCAAAGTTTTTTCGGATAACACTAAAGATCATCACTAAACAGAGAGTCGTCTTTAAACAGAAAAAAAAGAAGATAGGCTGCCAAGCAGAGAATAAAAAGGTACTGACATGTTTTGTCTTTACCTATTTATATATAATAGATGTACTTTTTAAACGTTGTTTTAAAAAAAATAAATAAATAAAAATGGCCAACGATACCAATAAGTATTTTGCTTATAATTATTGATATTTTATGTTGTTGATTATTAAAATTTAAATATTTTTATCGTTACATAAATCATATTTGACTCGGTGAACATCGACTCTTTCAAACAAATTACTCAATTCGATGTTATTTGTAATGATATTTGTAAAAAAACTGTTAATCCAATTATACGTTTCTACAAACAAAATAGATCGAGTTTAGAATACATATATACAGAATTTCATATCACTGGTTGCAAAAAATATTTTTAAAGCATTAAATGTCGTTATTTACTAAAAGGCAAAAAAACTATCTACATTTAATACTTAAAAAAAACACTACAAAGTAAAAAATAACTGATTAGTAGTTTTCATTTACTATACATACCTATAATCAGATATTTTCGAAGTCGGTGCCACCTGTACTTTTTCTAGAAATAAATGACGGAGGTCTGAGGTTGGATTTGCATGTAAATAGATAGAAATAATATATACCTACTTAGTACGTGACATAAAAAAATTATGTTAATATAATAAATATAACAATCCGACACGACCAATGAGAGATCAGATGCAAGAACGGCGGCTTTACGTGCTCTCCGAGTTCCCAACTCCAGGCTGTTTCTTTTTAAACAGAAAGACTCAATAATAAAACTTGGCACTACTACACTTTGTATACAGTATGTATAATTTGTATTTGTATGTATACAATATAGAAATTAAATATTATTATAAGATTTTTTATGTTACGTTATTAAAATTATATGGGTCAACGACATGTGTGTATTGGCATACTTTTTATCATCCTCCAACAATTATTCCAGATATGACGGGATTGTTTGGGGATAGATATGCTATTGCCATGGATAGGTATGCTGATCACTGTTTTAGGTAAAAGAAAATATGGGAAACCTTCAAACCACCATGGCTGTTAAATCCTAACTAGTTTTCATAAGGCTTGGGTGCAAGCATGGTGGCCTTATCTCCCTCGCATTGAAAGAAGGTCCGTTCTCAATGATGGGATGATAAAAAGGACAAAATAATTTATGCACACATCTCCAGGTAAATTTTTAAGAAATTAATTAAATTTCTAAGAAATCTATTGTTAACTGACACGCCGGCGTGTCCGCGGTCGTAGAGGGATTTATGTTTTGAAACCACAAGTACGCTTTTCAAGTATTAAGTACAAAAGTAAAGAAGGAAATCTTAATTCTGATACATTATCATACAGATAAGTAAGACTTAATTTAAAAAAAATATTACAACTTAGACAAGTTCAGAAAGTCCCGAAATTTTCTCGTGTGTCAGCGACAATTACTCCTTAGCAAGTTTGTTCGAACAACATTATCAAATTCGCATGACTCTTGAATTTATTCAAAGTTTGCGTTCATGTCAAAGAATAATGAATTTATCTCTAAATTTTGTCATGTATAATAAAGACCGGCTGATGTTCCTTTCCGGAATATAACATTTATTAATAGCTTGACTGTAATATTTTTTTTAATTTACTAATATTCTGTAAGTTCTATTTGATGAACTGAGATGAAAGTTGGTATAAAGTAGATAAGGTTGTATTTTATTTTATTTATTAGGATCTCCAATTTTAGTACACAAAAAACTTACACTAATACATTAACAATACTTAATCTATACTCACACCTCGCACACATAATTATAGGAGAACACAACATGCTCCATCTATACATATAATAAAATCGTAACTAAGCCGAATCTGTACATTGAATATTTTTTGGAAATTTTTATAGAAATAGACTTTATTATCGATACAGAGGCCGAATCTATGGTTTTTAGAATTTTTGTTTGTCTGTCTATCTATCTGTCTGTCTGTCTGTCTGTCTGTCTATCTATCTGTCTGTCTGTTACCGCATCACGGAAAAACCACTGGAGGGATTTTGATGAAATTTGGTATGGTGATACCGGTGAGCTGGTTATCGGGGTCAACATATAGGATTTTACTGCGGGAAAATTTCTCATTTCTGAGAAAAAAAAACAAAAACTGCAATGTAAGAGTATACTAATATGTAAAACCTAAGAATTAGGTTTTTCTCATTTGAACGCGGGCGGAGCCGCGGGCAATGCTAGTATTTTATCAAAATATCTTAAGCCTTTACATTATATTAAAGACTTTACTTAAAATTTTTAATAACAATAATAATAACAAAAAATGAACCTTAAGAATAGAATACACAATTTTCTACAAAAATATTATATCTTATTGTAACAATTCTAACATTTTTTGGTAAACACTCACAGGCCCTATGTCTGAGTCCGAGTCACGAGTTATCCAGACCATAACCGGATTCGTTGCTATGTAAAAAATGAAAGATCAACGCATTTTGTAATTATTACTAGAAGGTAAATTATTATTTTTTATTTGTTATTTTTTCATACGTTTAAGCACAACAGTTTAAGAATTTCACCAATCACTACGACTTAACCATTAATTATGATAACCCCTCTATATAGTCATAGACGGCTTGAAGTCTTTAAAACTTATTAGATATAATAAATAATGATTTTTTTGTCCTTTACTTTAGAAATGACTTGTTCTTAATACAAACTTTCAACCCCTATTTCACCACTTTCAAGTTTCGTTTTTGCAACAAAAAACTTCTCTAAGATCCCATCCCTCTTATACCAAACTTCATCAAAATTGACTCGGTGGTCAGCGAGACAGATAGATTTACTTTCCCATTTATAATATCAGCATGGAGTAAATAAAGAAAATAAATAAAGCTCTGACCCAGACAAATATTATAATCTGTAACAATAATTTTAAAAATATGTGCTAAAATATGTATAACGTAATTTCTGTAATCGACACAGTGGAATATCCTCAATGAATAGAGTCGATAGAGCTGACAGAAACGGTTTCAGTAAAATCATCCCGTGAGAAATCAGAACCTCGCGCTTTATCGTATTACAAATCGCATTATCTTTGCCATTCTTATTTTTTATCGTAAAATATTAAATGAACTCTTATCGCAGAGGTTATTTGTAAGGAAAAATAATCTAATGCTTGATGATATATCAATGATGATGATATATCACGTCCAAAGTTATATTGCACTAGCGACTAGGTTGATTCCCCATACAAATGTTCATCCCCATTTTCATCCTCTTAAGGGATGATTTCCGGAATAAAAAATATTTTATGTCCTTTCCAGGGCCTAAACTATCGTTTTACCAAATTTCAAATAAACGGTCCAGTAGTTTTTGAGTTTATTCGTTACAAACATACAAATCTTTCCTCTTTATAACAGTAGTGTAGATGTAAAAGTGTAAATGTAATTATAGGGGTTTGGAATCTACTACGTGAAGAATTTATCGTTGTAAATAAAATAACCAATTGTTAAATACTGACATTTAATAAAAACAATACTAAAACATACTTACAACGCGTTACAAAATATAATTTGTCTGTTTATCTCACATAATAGCTCATTAGTTAAATTAACACAGCAAATAACATTTTCAGTAGTAGAATCGTTAAAACCAGTGAATAGTAAATTTCCACTGTTCTAAGCATATATGATGTTAGTTATACGAGTGCAAAGTTAGTCTTTACGACGCATTGTTACGTAATCTGCATTTTAGTAGTTTATTTATTACTAGCATTGCCCGCGGCTCTGCCCGCGTTCAGCTGAGCAAAAACCAAATTCTTAGGTTTTACATATTAGTATACTCTAACAATGCAGTTTTTGTATTTTTTCTCAGAAATGTTGACCCGGATAACCAGCTATCATCATACCAAATTTCATCAAAATCTGCCCAGTGGTTTTCTCGTGATGCGGTAACAGACAGACAGACAGACAAAAATTCTAAAAACTGTAGATTCGGCCTGTGTATCGATAGTAATGTCTATTTCAATAAGATTTTCCAAAAAATATTTAATGTACAGATTTGGCTTAGTTACAATTTTATTATATGTATAGACTAGAGATCCACCCTCGCATCGCTGAAGTCCTGTGCATCTCGCGTGTCGCAATGTGTATTTTACACATCTTTCTCCATATCTGTACTTAATATTATAAATGTGAAAGTGTGTTTGTTTGTTTTTTTGTTTGTTTGTCCTTCTTTCACGTCGAAAACATTTCTTTGTATGGAGATACTCGGAGGGCTGGAGAGTGACATAGGCTACTTTTTACCGCGGGAGATTATCTTATTCTCACTGGAACACACGTTAAAATTTTAAAAATTCTAAAGTTATTTGCGATTTGAATTACTTGAAACTTGGTATTAATACTCTTTAATAGAATTAAATAAATACGAGTTCTAACATTTTTCGAAATTCATTCTATAAGGGGGTAAAGTAGGTTTGTATGAAACCTATCTTTTTAAAGATCTTTTTGTAAGTTTAGCGCGAGCGAAGCCGCGGATTCTGCTAGTAATATTAAAAATGTTAAAGTAATTTTCGATCTGTTACGTTTTGTCGCGAAAATGAAACTTGAAATGGTTGAAAGGTGGTTTTTATTTTAATTTATTTTGTCTATCTAATTCATACTAACTAATAATATAAAAAATAACATAATATTCTTAATATATTTGTAACAATATTTCTCACATCCATAGATTGGTTGAAAGAGACCTCTTCTGGAGATAAATCCATCTTCTATCTCTCTTTGTTGGGTTTGTTACTTTTCATAATAGTGTAGGTACATATGTAGTATTTACATTACACGAATCAATTTTCAAAAGCAGATACTGACAATATTCTACAAAAAAAATATGGTAGAAATAAATATTGACGTGCATTCAAATTTTGTTTATTTTTACTGAGTTTTAACTCAGTACACCTTTAAATTCTTGCACTTCTGGTACAAAGAAGATCCTTATATAACAAAAATAAGAGAACAAAACAGGAATTTTGAAAATCAATCTAGAAGGGTTAAATGTGAATTAAAGATTGGAAGAAAGTTTGTTGAAGTTAAGTTTCTGTTTATATTAAACTAGCATTGCCCGCGGCTCCGCCCGCGTTCAGATGACCAGAAACCAAATTCTTAGGTTTTACATATTAGTATACTCTTACTTCTTCTTCTTAATTTTTTCTCAGAAATGAGATATTTTCCCGCAGTAAAAAGTATCCTATATGTTGACTCGGATAACCAGCTATCATCATACCAAATTTCATCAAAATCTGTCCAGTGGTATTTTCGTGATGCGGTAACAGACAGACAGACAGACAGACAGACAGACAGACAGACAGACAAAAATTCTAAAAAATATAATGATAATAATGTATATTTCAATTAGACTTTCCAAAAAATATTTAATGTACAGATTCGACTTAGTTAGAATTTTATTATATGTATAGATATGGGGAATCACTCTTTAGCACACTGCTTGTATAAAATAATAAAAATTTAAAGTTAAGTATCTCGTTTATATCAGGCTCCATTATAAAGGCAATGACGGTTTCGGTCCGTTTCACATAAAAGGCGACCGGATGATGCTGTAAGTCACATCCTGTCACGGGGATTTTTATGCCCTATCTACCTTATCTATACGACTGTGGCGTGCAATAGTACATACCTACATTTATTTGCTCCAGGATCTTACAATAAAATTCAACGATATATTTTTTTAGGTTGCGTTTCTAAAAATAAGAAAATAATAATATTTTCGTACATTTACGCGAATATTTCATAGTACCTGGGCGGTCAAGCTTCGCTAGGAGTTTTTGGCCAAAACTACAATTTTCTTTTAAAAAAACTAAAAACTTGAATAAATACAAAAAAATCTAAAGTAAAAACTTTGTATCCGACCGGGCTTCGAACCCGGACCTGTAATAATCAATCTTGCGCATTGGCCGCTTGACTAGGATGCTTATGCCCGAGCGTGCGAAAATAGCGACTACATTTTGCGTGGCACAATGCGAAAGAAAACCGCATGAAAACTCGAAAACACGCGTTTTCCCAGACATAAGAGTAATCAAGATCGATTTTTCGCCCCCGAAAACCACCACATACCGAATTTCAGCGAAATGGTTAGAGGCGTTTCCGAGATCGCTGGTATTTAAATACATATACAAGAATTGCTCGTTTAAAAGGTATAGATTTTCTAATGAAACTATCTTTTTAGATTTTGTGGCGGTATTATTTAATATTCAGTGATCATTTTTGCATTGTTGTAAAGCATTCGAAACGTCACGTCGACGTCACCAAGTGTTAACTTAATATGAACTTGGAAGATATCTATTACAC
This sequence comes from Brenthis hecate, assembly GCA_951806755.1. Taxonomy (NCBI): domain Eukaryota; kingdom Metazoa; phylum Arthropoda; class Insecta; order Lepidoptera; family Nymphalidae; genus Brenthis; species Brenthis hecate. The sequence continues at coordinate 6,292,553 of OX638275.1, read as the reverse complement.
TAAAATAAGTCAGAAAGTTGGTTGAATCATCAGTTTTTTAGCTATTTTATATATTTTATATGTTATTTTATTGGAAATGTTTCTTAGAGTACCAAAGATTTTTTTACAATAAAAGATACAAACCCCAATAACATCTTACAAGTTTATAGCTTTTACGCAACCTGCGTTAATATTTGGTATATAAATTCTAGCTTGCAATATCTAGAAACTGAGTCTCATATATAAATCAAAGCCAAAGTAATTTCCGAAAGAAAAGTAAGTTTCAAAGAACATATGGTACAGCGACAAGGGCAAAGGCTGCATTACTGTAAAAAGATACAGATATCTATTTTTCTGAAATAACATATGATTTTTCCTCAGGGTCAAAGTTGTAGATAATATATACATATTATATATCTTTTATATTATTATCTATTCTCTATCTTTAACATCCATCAAAAAAGTACTAGATATCTACACAATCAGCCACAAAAAATGTCCTCATAGAATAAGCGCTCATTTGAACGTTTGAGCGCGCTTGTAATATTTTTTTTGTGAAAACAACTCTAAGCATTGCATTTAAGGATCAATTTATATTGTTGTATATTTATTTCAACTAGAATAATTACCTAAACACAATTTGTGACAATTTTAAGGGAACTTTTGCGTAGGATTGTTATCTAGTACTTTTTTGATCGATGATTTTTAGTTTCTCTCTGACAGAATTTGAGATTAAATCATTCATGTATGGTGGACCGACGACTTGAAAAACATGTCTAGATGCGGGGTGCTCAAGGGGTTTGTTAGAGCTCTTTGAGCTGTTTGAGCTCCAACAATCCCGATCTTGCGAAGCGAGACGTCTTAGTTCAGATTAATAATAAATCAGTATGTATGGTTTGTTTTTTTAATTTTGCTTCAAATGCACAAAACAAATTATACAAATTTTAGTCATCACATAACTAGTCAACATAATTTATTCGATAGACTCGATGTGTTTGATTTTGTTTTAATATATTTTAGTTGGTTAGCGAAAGTTCTTAAGTCAATATTTCCAACGACATTTTATATAGAAAAATATGATAATATTTTTTTTATAATAAAAAAGGCAGATTCTTAAATTATCAGATAAAATCTTTTTAATAGTATGATATCCAAAAACAAAACTTATTTGCGCAGCAATTATTTCACTTTTATTATCAATAAATTTTTAATTTAGTTAATGGATAACTCATATGTGATGATTAAAAATCAGTTCAACTGCACGCTTTAAAGCCATTAAAAAGAAAATTGAATTGAATTGAAAAATCTGTTGTTATAAATTGACAGTGAAATAACAAATTTAATCCTCGTAAAAAAATCAATTTCAGATATAATTCATTTTTCAATTCCTTATTTTTAAATAGTAATCTATACATATAATAAAATTCTAACTAAGTCGAATCTGTACATTAAATATTTTCTGGAAAATCTAATTGAAATAGACATTATTATCGATACAGAGTCCGAATATATAGTTTTTAGAATATTTGTCAGTCTGTCTGTCTGTCTGTTACCGCATCACGAGAAAACCTCTGACAGACAGACAGATTTTGATGAAATTTGGTATGATGATAGCTGGTTATCCTGGTCAACATATACGATACATTTTACCGCGGGAAAATATCTCATTTCTGAGAAAAAATACAAAAACTGCATTGTAAGAGTATACTAATATGTAAAACCTAAGAATTTGGTTTTGTATCATCTGAACGCGGGCGGAGCCGCGGGCAGTGCTAGTATAATATAATATTAAGGCCGAGACCAACTTCAACTCTCGAAATTGTCCTATGTCAGGCCAACTTTTCTATTCAGTAGAAACAATAAGACCGCAATTCTAGGCCATTACAAAAAAAAGAAAAGAAAAAAACAATAAGAGGAAGTAGTGCGTGCCTATTCCAGTTGGATGGGCAGAAGACCGAAAATTTCGTCAGAACTTCAACCGTTGTCCTTCATACCACAATGTCTGAAAACAAAAGCCTTTTACCAGTGCGTCCTACTTGCCATACTATGGTTCTCTTATCTCAGTCAAACATGCTTGCCACTAAAGTTGCTAAACCAAAGATTGAATATCTATGCTAATATATAATGCTGAAGAATTTGTTTGTTTAAACATGCTATCTTTCGATATACTGGTCCGATTTGAAAAATTCTTTTGCGTCTTATAGTGTGTTGGAAAATGCGACCTACGAGAGCAGAGTAGCTCTACGAAATCAAATATTTTTTAGGTCATTTTCGCTTAAGTCCCTTTAATATACTCACGTATCCTGTAGGAAGGAACACCTTTCTCTAAGTAATAAATACATCGAGGGGTAATTAATTATTTAAAAAAAAAAAACATAAAAAAAACTGCCATTATAGTCATAAATACAAAAGTTCGCTTTTATGTAGCTATAATAGCAGTTCACGTAATGATGATATAAAATGAAATTAAAACATCAATTGTTACATTACTAACTTCAAAAACCTTTTAATCAAACAAATTAAACCTTCATCCCTTCTTCTGCCCCTTTTAGGGGTGAACTTTCAAAACTCTTTTTGTCAAATCCTTTATGTATAACGAATTTTATGCGAAATTTCATACTTCAAATAGAATAGAATGAATATATCCATATCTTCTAGCTTACTTTGACGACACGTTTAGCTCAGTTTCTAGATCCTACTTGCTGTGCCAGCGGTCGGGGGTTCGAGTTCCGCTGGGGGCATCCATTTGAGTGATGAGCAAAAATCTTTGAACTCCAGTCATGGATGCTTATATTTATAATATGTATGTATTTAAAGTTATATATGTGTAGCGTACCAACTATCTGGTATCCATAACACAAGCCTCATCGCTTCCCGACATATTTATTTATTCTACCCAAATTCTCAAGCTCGTATTTTGCGTAGATATTACTAAGAACTATGTATACAGATTAGTATAAATTAAATTAAACCAATTATTGCTTTAGATCATTTATCTGAAATCTAACAAGTTCTAACTTATTAATCGCGAGTATTGGCTTCATAATTACGTTAAATCGCTCGAAATCGATCTATAATAAATGATTCATGTAATGAATATAGTCAAGATATTAATCAAACATTTTAATTAAGGTTATATTAGGATTCGATAACTCAATATTTATATAGTGCTTTCTCTTAATTATAATGGTATTTACGAGTATACTATTGGAAGTATAATATCAGTTACAAAATTTGCTTGAAACTTAATTATGATAATATGTACTATCTAGGCGACAGAGCTTCGCTCGGCGGTTTATTTGATTGTTTTTTTGGGAAAAATTGCGTTTTAAAAAAATACCACCTGTTCAGATAAACTTCAAAAGCGAAACCTTATTTAAATACAAAATTTGATCCAAATCGTTAGAGCCGTTTTCGAGATACACGACAACAAAGTATACATTTACAAGATTTTTTTTAAAGATTCTTATATGTTTTTTTTATTTAAAAGATTATGATTTATTCTTTTTTTGAGGTCAGAACAGACCAGGTGTAGATGTACAATTAAGTTGTATAAATAAAATAAATAAATAAAATAAACCAGCGATCAGCACGGTTTTGCCCATGGTGTGTTTTTGTTTGTTTATATGTATGTGTGTGCGTGTGCGTCTGTGTGTCCATTCATACCTTTCTCGGTACCTCTACTTCTACATATATCCACATTAAATAAAACCATCTTTCGATTTTTATCGTGGACTTATTTTAATTTTTGGTCCCCGACGTTTCGAATTCTTTACAATAATCATGGTCACGGGAGAGACTGTAACAGAAAAATCCGAAAAGATAGTTTTATTTAAAATGTTAAATATTCGCGTAAATTTAAGAAAGTATCATCCACATATATATCTATCTATACATATAATAAAATTCTAACTGAGTCGAATCTGCACATTAAATATTTTTTAGAAAATCTTATTGAAATATTCATTATTATCAATACAGAGAACGAATCTTTAGTTTTTAGAATTTTTGTCTGTCTGTCTGGGAACGCATCAAGAGAAAACCACTGTACAGAATTTGATGATATTTGGTATGATGATAGCTGGTTATCCGGATCAACATATAGGATACTTTTTACGACGGGAAAATATCTCATCTCTGAGAAATCTATACTAAACTTTAAAACCTAACTAGGATGACGTTAGACGCTAGTAACCAATATCACTCGTAACGGTAAATAAAAGATAAACGCAAATTAAAAAAAATATAAGTAGTATTATATTCGGGTCGAAGCCAATGAATTATAGGGATATTTTGATAAAACCAAATCGTGCCGGTGACACCGCCCGTTGGATTAGTAACAACTGAATAGCTAAATTGAAGCGGTTAAATGTGAACACTGTAAATAAAGGGTCGGGGGTTCCAATCCTTGTGAGATTATTTAGTTTATGCTAACAACTTGCGATCGCTTTATTCGGGTGCATCCCTAGGTGCCTTTTGTGTCCAATTTATTATGAACAAGTGGTACTGCATTTACGTAATTAATATAAATTACAAACTAACGACGCATCCTCGTTTCGCTCGGGTGCGTCTTTAGGTACGATTTAGTTCACAACTTCGAGGGTTTTAATTTTTTTGCGCGGAGCTCTGATTCTTTTTCTAAAATAAAATTAGCCCAAGTTACTCCTTACAACATCAGCTTCTGCATCAGCCATTTCGGAGATTCAATCAATCTTATTTATCTGTATAGATAGTACCTAAAGTATGTCTTACTTCAGGTCATAGTCTATCTGCGTAGTAAATTTTATCCAAATCCGTTCTGTCGTTTTGTGTAGGTAGTAATAAACACACACACATACACACAAGCGATCTTTCTCATTAATAAATATATTATGATTTAGCGACTCGCCTCGGGTTCACTCGGTGCTTTTTTAGGATCCTTGTACTTGAGTTTTTGTATGTGTATCTTTGATAATTTAACAAAAAATACCGAGAGACAAAGAATACTTGTGATAAAACCTAAAAAATCAAATATGCAGTGCAATACATTAAGGTTTTATGATTTTTTTTATTTAACAATATATCTTTCTTCTAAAATTCAAGCGTACAAAAGGGATGTTCTTTTTGAGCGGAACCCTAATTCTTTTTCTAAAATAAAAGTAGTCAAATAACTCCTTATAACATCAGCTATCTGCCAGAGAAAGTCCCGTCTAATTCAGCCCAGTGGTAACGTAGCTTAGCCGGAACCAATAAACATACAGACAGACAAAAATGTAAAATGTGTTTTTCTTATATGTTACGTATATATTTCATATACATTTAGTAAAAAGCTTTTATTTCAACATTACAATGGACGCTTCAATTTTATTTATCTATATTACGTTACAGATATTTTTTGAACTGTTTAAAACTTAAAAACCTTATATACCGAATTTCGTATTCCGCATCGACTTCACTCCAGTAATATATTCTGGATTAAATTCATTTGACGTCGAAACTGCGTCTGGCATAAGAAGCATTTCAGTGGTATGAGGTCGTGCTGCAGCTATCAATGCGGTTATATTAATTATTAGCGAGTCGCTACTCGCTACACCAAAATTTACCTATATTTTCAACTTTTTTTATTTCTCAGAATTTTTCCGTTACTTGTGCTTTAAGACCATGCTTTTAACCAAAATTGACAATTCTAGGTCAACCGGAAGTACCCTATAGGTTTCGAATATAAAACCTATATGGTAGTTCCCGTTGACGACCTAGAATCACGAAATTTGGCAAAAAAGCAAGGTCTTACAGCACAAATAATAAAAAAAATCATCCAAAAAATTTAAAAAAAGAATGAAAATTAAGGTTAAATAGATTTACTACAAATTTGTGCGGAAGACGAGTTCGACTCGCACTTGTCCGGTTTTTTTTTTAATTAGTAAGGGTAAAGAGATTTCGCAAACAACATTATCTATATGTACATTATTATGTATAAATAGACAAAGACAAAACAGTTCAGGACATTTTCTCCTGTTTGTCAACAGATTTTTTTGTAGATGTTGACGAGCATTAGTTCAGATAAAATAAATATTATGATCAGTTATTTTCCACAGGGCGAGCACTATTGTTATTAAAAGACTTGTAATTTGCCATGGTATCTCAGATTTCTTGTAATGTAGGGCTGCAGGTCCAGAGGTTCTGGGTTTGAATACTGGGTCTAGCCAATTTTAGTTATTGAATTTTTGTGTTGCTGTGAATCGTTAGTTTAAAGAATATAATCTCAAGCACAAAATCTACTCTTTTATTTGGAAAGAGTAAAAATTAGGTATGTTTTTATCATATAGCAAATGTATTCTCAAAAATTACGCCATTTTGAACCTTATTCCTAAATAAATAAGAACACACCTCTCATAAAGGCTTTATATAAGATATTAAAAAGTATTTATAAGAATTTTCCGAGTTAATGTTTTAGTTTCTTCGCGTTTAAATATATTATTAGGAGCTTTTTGCTTTTTTGCTATCCCTTCTAAGATGTGTATTTTCATTATTTGTCCTTTTGTAAGTTTAGACTTTTAGCAGAATCTTGGCTTATTTTGACCTTAAATCTATACTATTATTATAAAGAGGCAATGTTGTTTGTTTGTTTACGCTAATCTAAGGAACTACTAATCCGATTTAAAAAAACTGTATACATTAGATAGCCCGTTCATTGAGGAAGAATATAGGCATATATCATACACTATATAGTCTATCTATTCCATACTAACTGTAACAAAATACCTAAGGACGAACCCGACGAAGGAGGGTGAGTCGCTAGTTAATTATTATAAAGTGATTTTTTTTACTAATGCTTTGTATGTGGGTAGACTTTTATTGAGCTTTTACATTTATTTAAACATTTTTACTACAAATAGTCGTAGTAGACAAAAAAGGTGGCGCAGATCGTTTGCCAACATTTATAAAGAAAAGTCGATATTTTTTATCAAGACGCAAAAGACACCTAGGGACGAACGCGAGTGAAGCCACGGTAAATCACCAGTTTTTAATATTTCAATAATTTTTAATATTCCAAAATACTTTTCAAATGTTGTAAAGCTAAGTTTTTACTCAAAGAATTTTTAAGCTTTCTACTTTCGCCCTATAAGAGCTACGTGCAGTGACTCCAAGACACATTTTTCAGCAAGAAAAAAAGCTGAGATGAAACATTTACGAATACGCAACAATGCCTTCATAAATGTATTAATATTTTTAAGAAATTTATGAATATATTATACTTACATACTAGTTAAAAGTTAAGATTAGGTATCCAATAAAATTGAGCTAATCTTAAATGAATTTTTTTTACGGATTATTTCACAGATTTATTTTGATTTTTGGTTCCCGATGTTTGTAATCATGCAAGACATACAATACGTACAGCAATCATGGTACTGAAATCAAAAATCCGAATCCGAAAAGTAAGTTTTATTTAAAATATACAATGTTATATTATATATACAGTATTGTAACTCGGCCCTGTCCTTGAAATAATTACCTACAGCCGAGCGGCACGTACCCACGACAGGGCTGCCCGAGTGCCCGCCGGCAAGTATTTTATTTTCATCTACCTACTAGAGTTTCTTTCTAATTTTGTGATTTCAAATATTATATTTTTCATTTAAAAAATATTATTAGTAGATTTAATTAAAAAATCTCAAATTTATAAGGGTCGTATGTGATTATAAATTTGATATTGAAAACTTATTTGCGCCTCGACTGAGACGTACGAAAAGCTTTATTGTTAAATTTAATAGTATAAAAAATCCGCATTCTTCACAAAAAGTTTAATTAAAGATACTTTAATTTTTATTTTTAATTTACTGAATTAATTTTTATTTTTAAAAACATACGATGTCTCGATACTTACTCGATAGTTACGGGAGGAATGAAATGTTTATTTTTGTATCCAATTATAAAAGTTACATAACATAATCATTTTACACAATTTTCATATATCTGGCAGCCCCGGACGGTTGTCTACCGAGTGTGTACCGAATTTGAGGCGCGTAAGTATAACTCGATTACCGACCGTTTGTATGAAGATGGAACACTGTATGTAACATTACCGTGATATCAGTCCGGGCCCGATCATTCGGCATTAAAAGACGTATTAAATTAGGATAATCCAAATATTTGTGTGAATGCAGATGTCGGTCTGAATTTTTAATAATTTATCTATTTATTTACACTAAAGAGGTTAACAAATGATTTGTTTTACACAAATATTTCGATTGCAATCTATATGTACTTAATATTATAAAGAGTTAGAGTTTGTTTATTTGAACGCGCTAATCTCAGGAACTACTAATCCGATTTGAAAAGTTCTTTTGGCATTAGATAGCCATTTTATTAAGGAAGGCTATAAGAAGAAGAGAAGGCTATATCATATAGTATACAGTCTATTACCCGATTTTAAAAATTTCACCTCAGTTTAAGGGATCCCCTAAGTTAGGGGACAGCTTTTGTTTCACCAACAGTTACGGGTCACCTAAATATTAAAAGGCCTCCTTAATTTAGGTGCTCGAAATATGGGCTTAAAGAAAATCGTAAAACGAAATTTAATTTAGGGGCTAGTTTAGCGGACTTTTATGGGATCCCATACGTAGGTGGTAGCTTATGGGTTGTTGGTGAAATCGGGCATATCTATTCCATACTAACCGTTAAAACGTACCTAGAAACGAACCCGAGCGAAGTGAGGGTGAGTCGCTAGTTTTTCATAAAAAGGAGGGTGGGCGGTGAGACACTATTTTCAATTTAAATTCTAGGTAAAAATTAATCTTAAAATACTTTTTTCCACTAAAAGCTAATCGTAGCGCGATAAATGGCTTGTAAATTATGTATGTACAATATACCTGTATGTATGTAAATAAATTAACTACGCTTGCGTGACGTATCAGCACCCTTCAATCTATAACATCATTAGTGGAAAATTTTCAATTTATATTCAAGTGGTTTCTTAAATAACAATTTTTAAAGAAGCATTATAATCACCTTAGAAATATTATCTTAATATTTTCAAGAATTATTAATACTATTTATAATATGTACGAGTATATATTTAAAATTATATATGTGTAGTGTATCAACTATCTGGTATCCATAGCACAAGCCTCGTAGCTTACCATGGAACTAGATGGTGTTGTGTGTTAATGTTCCAATATATTTTTATATTTATTTTATGTAAAGCAGCTGGTGCGTACAGACTCATCATTGCTTGGAACCAAGAATGCTAGACTTGAAAATCAAAAATTTTAATAACTTATTACTATATGTAGTGGTATGCAGTGCCGGATTTAACCTTAGCGCCGCCCCTAGGCACCTTAAAAAATGCCGTCCTTTTATCGAAATTATGCGTGCTGTTACGAGTGTCTGGATAAATATGTTTTAAAAAAAGGAAATTGAAATAAAATTATAATTTGAATGGAAAGAGGCAGCCGACTGGCGTGGATGTAGGATGGATGGAGACTGAGTGGATTGGCGGGCGACTGGACTACTAAAGGTAGAATGTGCTGAGTAGTTAGAAAAAAGCTATGTAAGCTCAAAGGGGTGCATAGCCTATGTATAACAGTGCGTACGTGCGTGCGTGCGTACGTGCGTGCGTGCGTGTGTGTGTGCGTGCGTACGTGCGTGCGTGCGTGTGTGTGTGTGTGTGTACAAGCGTGCTTATCATTGTTACTTATTCTAGCTAAATCGTCTGAAAAAATGATTAAATTGAGCACACAAATACCTAGATAAAGAATTAGGATCTGGAGTAAGAGATATGTACGTTGGGGCCTGGCATACCCACACACAATGCATAGACAATACGCACCTAGGGCGTTCCCGAAGGAAGCAATGGTAAATCGCTAATATTAATATAGATTAGAAATATAATAGACATCGATAACAATATTATTTATTATTATTAGATTAATCAGGTTTTCATTACGTCTTGTTTCATTAAAAAGTTTATGAAATACTGCTCTTGTTCCATCAACTAATATTGCGTCAGCTTGATTAAACTTTAATAGATTTAAATATTTCTAATTATATTTTATTAAATTACTTGAAGGATTCACTGAATTTCATTTATGCAAAGCTTTTCTGGAGCTTTTCGAGCTTAGAGTTAGACGATATTCATGGGTTCAATATCTGGAGGAAGTAACTTTTGTATTGAACATAAGCAGGTATGTCACTCTCGTTTATCGTAGAAAGTTCATATGTTATAGTGTCTAATTTTTGATAATATTACTAAACTAACGACTCACCCTCGTTCCGCTCGGGTTCGTCCCTAGTTACGCTTTAACGTTCATTATATATTTCTCAGAGATGAGCTATTTTTCCGCAGTAAAAGTATCCTATATGTTGAATCAGATAACCAGCTATCGTCATACCAAAAATCAAGATCTGTCCAATGGTTTCCTCGTGATGCGTTCGCATACAGATAGACAAACAAGAATTCTAAAACTATAGATTCAACCTCTGTATCGATAATAATGACTATATCAATAAGAATTTACCAAAAAATTTTGTAATATAAAGTATCGACACAGAATTTTATTATAATATATATATATGAAGGTATAGATAGACGATTGTAAAATGACTTTTTTGAATATTTGTTTTGGCTCAATGGCTTCAAGCTTTTGCCTATTCGGTAAAACGATAGAATTTTTAAATGTCCACTTAATGCTAAATTTATAGTCGCATTCGACAGGACAGGTAATAAATAAGAGAGATTTACGTAACCGTTGTATGGAAAATCAGTGAGATGTAAAAACTCGGTTTCGATGATTAATAATATTTCATTCTAAAAAAGGTCCTATATTTTTTTTATTGAAAAATGTGGAACTCAGATATTTGTTTATTATCATTTATTTTAATGATACTGTTCTAAGTAAATTATTTTTAGCTGTTTTTTTTTTTAATCTTATGTAAAGTGAATATTTTGGCATTTTCATAAGCAAATGCTGTACTTTGATCTGAGTTAGATACTTAAATTACGTATTTATTATATTGAACTTTAATGTGCCCAAATCGCAAATCTGACACTCTTATCTAATATGAAAACTTATAACACGGATGATTACAATAAACCATAATATCCATGTCTCTCGGCTAAATAAAAAACAAGGTTTGTCAAATCAAATGTACTCAGAAAATGAATCCCCTAATTTTCCTTAAAAGAATTTTATACCATATCATATTTAAAAAAAAAAGTCTTTTTTTTAGTTTTTTTTTCATTTGAAATGCTTTACAGCTAACATGGTTCGGATGAAAAAAGGTTTTACTCAAAAAGCATTGTAAAACGCCGTCTAGACACCGTCCGTAATAATAATGACTTTTGCGTCTTACAGTATTTTAACTAAAAATCAAAATAAAAGCGTGAAAAGTACGATCCGAAAATATAGTTAAATATTCATGTAAATCTAAAAAAGTATTATGAAAATCACAATCTTTAGACCTTGTCGTCTCGAGCGAGGTTTCTTTTGACCGTAGTCTTAAACCCCTAAACCTTTCCGAACACGATTTATCAATCGGAATAAAAGAAAAATAAATGTTACGTACTCGTGAATAGTTTTATTTCTTTGCTTAAATAAAAAAGGCTTAGCCAATTGTGGACTATATTTAGCTTTCTTATTATTTTTTTAGATAAAGTTGCTTCCCCATACAAACTTTCATCCCCATTTCCCCCCCCCCCCCCCCTTAGGGAATGATTTTCGGGATAAAAACTATCCTATATCCTTCTCAGGGTCTCAAACTACCTTCTTACCAAATTTCATCTAAATCATTTCAGTAGTTTTAGAGCTTACTCGGTACAAATTCTCGGTGCTAAATCCAGAGCCTTACAGCTGTTCTGGCGTGATTGAGTAACAAACATCCATCCAAAATTTTACATTTATAATATTAAAAATGGGATTATTTATTGTACTCTATGCTTCTCTTGAAGAGAAAATAAATAAATAAACACGTACTCTAAGGTTGTTTCCCGAATGTCATATAAAAGTAAATATGACACTCGGTATCACACCATTCGCGTCTCACCCCGCATGCCCTTCACGATGGTCTAGAGGTCTTCTTTAGACGAATGTATGGATTTGTAGACTTAGGTTAGACATAGTATAGAATAGTCAAATTTTATCAAGATTGTAGCATCTGTCAATAAAACTAAGTCTCGCCCGAGACCATGATTGCTGTAAAGCATTCGAAACGTCGGCAACCAAAAATCAAAATAAATTCGCGAAATAATCCGAATATATAGTTTTATTTAAAAAGTCAAATATTCGTGTAAATCTAAGAAAGTATTATGAAAACTAAGGACCATTATATCAATTACAGATTGACTAATTCTCGTACTTTAAACTGATTTTTGCAGAACAAAATATAACAGGGACTGAGGTTAATCTCATCATCGGTGCTTTAAACTGCCAATTTTAACTGGTCTAAGAATATCGATGGAGTAGATGTTTTATTTCAGTCAGATTCACTACAATACGTTTATCACGTAAAAGATTGGATTTACGTGCTATCCGTAACATTGGGAATTTTCTGACTCCTTATTAATAGTGAGATTCGTTGTAACGAAAAAACCTAATAACTTGTTTATCCCGACTCGGGTCTCGAACCCAGAGTTTGCAACCGTATAATCTAGGATCTATATGCTTGAGTAACGAAAGACTCAAATAACAAAATAAGCGAAGAATTTGACATAGTGACGTAATATTAAAGCACCATCCACACGATTGAGGACCAAGAAAATTAAATTTTTAGCAAATGATTAATGTGTTCTCGAGATGTTGAAAGAATTTCACTCAAAGATTTAAAACGTAACGTTTTTTTAACGTAGTAGAAACTACGAAGAATGAATTTCTGTAACTGGCGGTCATCATTAAACACAAAAATATAGTATGTATTTTATGATAGGTGCATATTATTATGATTAGTTTTTTAGATTGTATTTATGTGTTCAGCCATTTTTTAACGTCCCACTGCTGAGCACGGGCGTCCCTTCAATACGAGGGGCATCAAACCATAGTCCACCACGCTGACCCAGTGCGGGTTGTCAAACTTCTCATGTATTTCAAAAACTGGCTAGATTCTCTCAGACATGCAGGTTTCCTCACGATATTTTCCTTCACCGTAAGACTAATCGTAATCAGTGTGACAGAATCATAAGTGACAGAATTATGCGTTCAGTAATATAAATGTGTACCTAACAGTATTTAAAGAACTGCCAACCTTAAAACAAATAAGTACTTAGTCATAAATTAACCCTTTTAGAGAAAAAAAGCACGTGACATGCGCAGCCTGCGCTCAGACGTTAAAACTGCAACTTTAAATAACCGTTCAAAATTTTCTATGTGTAGCTTTATATTTTTCTTAGGAAAAATGAATAAGAATTTATTATAGGGATTCGAACCCCAAGTTCTATGAACCCCGTATGAGGTAAATAAATTAATATAAATATGTTGGGATATTAACACACATCACCGTCTAGTTCCATGGTGAGCTACGAGGCTTGTGTTATGGATACCATATACACATGTTGATACACTACACATATATAACTTTAAATATATATATATATATATATATATATATATATATATATATATATATATATATATATATATATATATATATATTATAAACACCATGACTAGAGTACAAACATTCGTGATCATCACACAAATGTATGCCCCCAGCGAGACTCGAACTCGCGATCGCTGGCACAGCAAGTGGGGTCACTACAAACTGAGGCAAGCGTGTCGTAAATCGTGTGTATTTACTTTTAATATAAATGAAATATTTGATTTTTTAAATTAAAAATCGAATTATTAAATAAAACTATCTTTTCGGATTATTTCGCGGATTTATTTTGATTGTTGGTTCCCGACGTTTCGAATGCTTTACAGCATCCATGGTCACGGGAGAGACTGAGGTGTTACATGTCTTGAAGGTATAGTTGTTACAGACGGCCTACCCACAATTAACAAAATGAAAATTGCACCAATTACATTACAATATTTTTAACTTTAAACATTTTTATAATTTTATAATTTTAATTATAATTGAATATGGAAAATTATTTATTTAATTTTTTCTATTATTTTTATAATTATTACAATTTTAAAAATATTAATAGTAATCTATATTTAGTGTTGCCATTATTATACCATAAAGAAAAATATAAAATATAGTATTAATTATTTAAGCCATATAATTGTTCTATGTGTAATTTAAAAAGTTAAAATTAATTAAGGATAATAATTTTAATTTAGTTTGCTATTATTTAAAAACAAATTACTGAGCAACACTATTAATATATACTAATAAATCTAAGAAAATATTATAAAAATCGAATATCAATAAAATATATTTTCATTTGACGATATAAGTACTAGTACATATTTCAAAGTTTCTCCAATGGAGATTATGGAAACAAAAATATATGTACATACTAGTGACTCACCCTCGCTTTTAACGTTTAGTATAGATTTTTCATAGATGAGATAGATATATTTTCCCGCGGTGCAAAGTATCCTATATGTTGACCCGGATAACCAGCTATCATCATGCTAAATTTCATCAAAATCTGTCCAGTGGTTTTTCGTGATGCGGCACAGACAGACAAATATTTTAAAATCTATAGACATGGCCTTTGTATCGATAATAATGTCTATTTCAATAAAATTTTCCAAAAAATATTTAATGTACAGATTCGACTCAGAATTTTATTATATGTATAAATTTAAATAACATATCACACATAAAGTATTAACTAATTCTGTGGCATTTGTATTCTAAGTTATTAGAACAATACTTGCTTTGTTTCATTCATACGATTCTTTGACATTTAAAGTACTTTTAATATGTAGATAAATAATTTCAAATTGCCATGGTGGTGTAGTGGCTAGTATGTACAGCTGCATATCCTGGGTTCGAGTCCCGGGTCGGGTTAAGTTTAGGAGTTGGGTCTTTCTGCTTAGTAAGCCTCAGTAGTAGCCCGGAGTTAGGAAGTTGGCGGTGTTTCTGTTGTAAAGCCTGTGACTGTTGTAAAACCGTCGGTCCTGCGCCTTAACTCTCACCGGTCGTGTCGAGCAGTCGCCCGACCGGAGTACGAGTATGAGAGTGACAGGAATAGAGATTTCACTTGTGTCTGCGCGTAAACTTGTGCACTATAATATCTCATGCAAAAATAGCTTATCTCAATTGTTATTATTATTTAAATAATTTCAAAAGCTAAAACTATAGCGATCCAAATGAAAAATTCAAACGGTAAGGTTCAGTACCGTTTTTTTTCTTCTAATCGTCGGGAATAAATAATGAAAATAATACTGTGAAAATATGCAAAAAACTAGATTCATTTTAAATTCTTATTAGAACGTTAACGTAGCATGAAAAGTCTGATTACTGAAAGTTTCTTAAATAAAGAACTGAACGGTCTATAATAATTATTATGAATGAAGCAAAATTTCTTTCGTCGGATATAACGAAGCGAAAAATATTGTTAATTATACAATTTTTTCTTCAATTCCCACGTTTAATTATTTTTTTATTTTTCATAAGGTACTTTGTTCTAAATTGTTGTTAGCGATAAGTAGCTTTACTATAATTTTCTTTACAAAAACGTTTTGCGTGCTAATTATTGCATGCACTTGTGTACGCTCCGTGTAAGCTTTTGCTTTTGTATTATAAAATTATAAAATACTGGCAAAAACCAGCGACTCATTTGAATTATAGAAAAAAATAGAGTATTTAATCACAACTATTAATATGAAAGTTAGTAGGTAGTGGTAAACCAGTGGTAACACACCCACTTGGGAAACCGAGTGAAACGGATTCAAATCCCGAGTCTCGCACCACTGATGTTTTCTAATGCGAATCATCAAAAGCTTTTAAAAAAAATACAGCATTATTATTTTTTTAAATAAAATAATGTTTCCTTTGAGTAAAAATTGTTAACTACGATATTTCAGGTACTTTTCTTCCATATTCCATCCATTTGTTCCAACCTGTATATGTATATCTAACATTCGGAATATTCTAAGATAATCAATCATTTACAAAGATAATCTAATATTTGCATATTTGCAATGGCAATACTTACATATATCACATAAATAATTTACTATTACATTATACGATATCACATTACCTGACATGAAATCTCCCCAAAACAAACTGACAATCGGACCATACCGAAAATAATTACCTTACATTAGATATTAAAAACCTAGAAGCATCAAACAATCAACAACAATCAACAACAATCATCGTAGGTGTAAACAAAATTAAAATTAGTACACACAATTTTGCTCTAAAGTAGCAAATAGAGCGAACATCATTTACCGATACAGAACACTTTGACCAATTAAATTCTAGTATTTTGATCACGTCCGTGGCTGCACCACAGGCCCAATTGGTTGAAATTGGACCACAGGCAATATTAGCAGTTTTTATTTTTCTAATAGAATGGAGCTGAAATGAATGAGAATCTTTTCAGATTATATCGCTATTTATTTTGATTTTTGGTTCCCGACGTTTCGAATGTTTTACAGCATCCATGGCGACGGGAGAGACTAAGGTTTTAGATATCTCAAAAACAATTATAAGAAAGTATTATTTTACAGAATTTTACATTTAATTTCGATCTCTCAGATATTTTTCTCTTTAAATAAAGGTAACCTACTTATGTCTAGTACTATCTGCCTGCCTTTCATGAGCCGTTGTGCCAATGAAGCGTGAAAATGTTTTAGACAGACGCTAAAGATAACTTGGACGGTTTGTATTTTGTAATTTCTTTATTCCTTCCACTTCAATTTCATTGGTTCTTCTTATTAAAAGAGATTTAAATAATCACACTTGATAATTGACTTGAATTGATGCAATATCCATACTTAATATTATAAATTTGAAAGTGTGTTTGTTTGTTCTCAGGGATGGGATATTTTCCCGCAGTAAAAAGTATCATGTATGTTGACCCGGATAACCAGCTATCATCATACCAAATTGCATACAGAAATATTATTTTTTAAAATAAACTAATGTTTCCTTTGAGTAAAAATTGATAACTTCGATATTTAAGGTACTTTTCGTCCATGTTCCATCAATTTGTTCCACTCTGTATATGTATATCTAACATTTGGAACATTCTAAAATAATCAATCATTTACATACAATCATTTCTGGTCCTATTATATAATGTAATAGCTTTTGCCCGCGGATCCGCTTGCGCCAAGTTTGATTTTTAAACCTTTTGACCACCTGAAAAATCACGAAGCAAATATTTATTCATATGTTTGGTATATTTCTCTTATAGTATGATTTCTCCCACCTTAATATGATAATATTTTAATAATAAAAGATCAATTTTCTTTAAAACATTTACTTTCTTTCCATAATTTCACAAAGCATGAACAGCGTTGACTACTTTAAGATATACATAGCATCTATCTTAAGAATAATCTTAGAACTTTCAACATTTATTAGCATTTAATACCAGAACTACTAACTTTAAAAACTTTAACTTAGTTATATAAAATCTATAAAGGAATATAAGAAAAAAATAACTTTATATTACTTAACTTATTTCGATGTTTAAAACTATGAAGTACAATCGTATTGACCTTATTTACAACACATCACACGTTTTCATATTTGGGCTCATTAAATATGAAAATGCGCAATTTTAAAATTAAAAATTTACTTCTATTCTATACATCTCTATATTTACATATGAAAACGATATTTACAATATTTATTATTATTAAGTAAACGATTAAGTCATTTTCTACATGAAATTACTACTGTACAGGATATTTACAACTGTATATCTATGATTTAATGAAATGCGTTATAACGCAATATAACAAAAGATATTAAGGTTAAATATCTAAGCTATTATATCCTAGTTTTTATTTAGAGAGAAGGAAAATTATATACTCTCTCTTTTCTTTTCCATAAAGAAAGAAAGAGCCACACGCATATTACACTATAGTGACTTGATCTGATGTGATGTGCGTGCGGCTTCTGAGTGATTCTCAGACAATATCATGGCAAGAGTTCCCATTTCCAGTGCGGGTGGTCTTCGTCGGTTGAGGACGACCAGACATACCGTCAGTGTAGAGTGGTGGACAGTACATCACCTAGAACAAATAGTGGATATTTGTAATTATTATTATTAGAAAAACACTAATAGAGATCTATTAGTTCCCGTGGGAACCGTTCATTTTTCCGGGATGGAAAGTAACCTGTTGTTTGACCGGCAATATAAGGTATCAGAATGTTAAATTTTACTAAATTAGGTGCATAAGTTGTTGTGTATTAAGCTATATAAGGATCTATAGTTTTTAACTATCCCACGGGAACTCTTTAATTTTCTGGGATGTTGACCGGGGACATAAGGTACCACCATGCAAAATTTCATTTAAATCGGTCCAATAGATTCGGAGATTAGCCCGTACAAACAGACAAACAGACAGAGAAACAAAAAAATTGAAAAAAATCTGGATTTGTTCTATTTGTCTTCTTACATCCCCCTGACTCGGTTTTTAGCATTTTTGGCTATGTACAGACATTCGACCTCTACTGTTTTATTATAGTATAGATGTAACAGAAATGCTTATTTAACTAAATTACAGCAGTGTTAGCCCAATGGTAAATCGCCGAAACCGAGTAAAGCGTGTTCAAATCCCGGGTGTTGCATTTTCGATATTTTCATGTGAGATACATTTCTAAAATGGTTATTACTGTTTTACGGTGAAGGAGAACATTGTAATGAAACCCGCATGTGTAAGAGAAGCTAGTAAATTTTCTAAAGGCATACTCAGTCCGCCCCCACTTGGCCAGTGGTGGACTATGGCCTGATCCCCCTCGTATTGAAGGGAGGCCCGTGCCCAGCAGTGCAACGTTAAAAAGGGCTGAATACACATGTACCTAATTATAGATGGAATAGAGAAGGAAACTGTATTTGGGAGGAAGCACAGGAAGCACAACTGTGTTATTATTTATCTAAAAGTATAAGTAAAAGTCTTATTACGATATTTAAATGTAAAACAAAAACCAGATTATTTTGTTCAACGATTTTTTATTTTATATTGTCTTTAACCTTGCTTTTTTTTTAATTTTAATCTTCAAGAGAACGAACGAAGTTTACATCTAAGAAGATGTAAATTGAAAGATCTCTAAGCAAATTGCTTAATTATTATTTTTACATCGCATCCTACAACAAATCTATCAACTTATTATGTGTCACAAATATCGTATGTATTTCTCTACTTTACCATGTTTAGAACAGAAAAATTATTGCCTAGATATTAGAAATATTTAATATTTATTTTATACATATTAGGTAAGTATTAAAGAAATCAGTAAATAACTAAGTAGTTAATCGATACAGACAAATAAATTTGAAGTGTCTGTTTTTTATGTCAAAATAACAGCTTTTTACTAAATGCATATGACATTATATTATACGGTATTTATAAACAAACACATTTTTTTAAATGTTTATCTGTCTATCTATTTGTTTCGGCTAAACTCCGAAACGGCTGGTGATTTTGATGGGACTTTCACTGGCAATAAAGCTTTTATTTAAGAAAAACAAATAGAGCAAAGCGAGGTTAAGTCGCTAGTTATCAATATAATAAAATTAAATATACATGAAGAATCAAAACAATTTTTAATGTTGCTTATTTCTAAAGGTTTCATCTTTATAAATGAAATGTAATTATAATTAGGTACAACTCCACTCAAGAATAAACACGTCAAAAGATAACATAAATTGTCTTTTAATGAAAAAAAACAATAATACAAAACAAATGTCTTAGAACTTACAGCAGAAAAAAAATTAATTTTTTTTGTCATAAATTTGTTTGTAAACTTATACCATATACTAGAACCAGTACTCTTGGTGACGCGTTCGCGTAGACAAGTGAAGTGGGTTCAAATTCGCCTTTTGTATCTGATATTGTCATATTCGAATTGGGATAGTGAATAATAATCAACAAGATTGATGATGATATTGATCTGCTAACAGAAACTAAATATATATGGAGCTCGTGACCACTAGTGAGACGTTAAAAGTAGCTACGGGCTACGGGTTCGTTACCGGTTCGTTACAGAAGTTAACTCAACAAATTAAGAAAATAACCTAGTTTAAATTATTTTTATTTGTATTGAATTATATTTGCGACTCGTTATTATTAACTATAATTATGTAATTATTACTAAAACATTAATTATTTTCTATTCATATGATTATTATTTTATTTAATGTTATTTTTTTTTTAATTGTAATTAATTTGCTCGCATTATTCTATGTAATATTTAATTGTGGAAACTTTATTGGTCAATGATTTATATTTTATGTTTTGTTTTTTAATTTGTATCAATTTGTACTGTTTGTTTCCCAAATAAAATAAAAATAAAAAAAATAAAATAAAATAAATAAACCATATTTAATTTATACATACATATAATAAAATTCTAACTGAGTCGAATCTGTACATTAAATATTTTCTGGAAAATCTTATTGAAATAGTCATTATTATCGACACAGAGGCCGAATCTATAGTTTTTGGATTTTTTGTCTGTTTGGGAACGTATCACGAAAAAACCACTGGACAGATTTCAATGCAATTTAGTATGATGATAGCTGGTTATCCGGGTCAACATACAAGATACTTTTTACTGCGGGAAAATATCCCATCCCTGAGAAATCTATACTAAATGTTAAAATGTAACGACTTAGGGACGAACCCGAGCGGAGCGAGGGTGAGTCACTAGCATTCATATAAATAGGGAAAGACAAAATATTTCAGTACCTTTTTCTCTCCTGTTTGTCAACCGATTTTCTTTTTTTTTTGTAATCTAAAGCAGCTATTTCCAAGCTTAATAAAACCTTAATCAAACAAATTTGGAAACCGTTAGCTTTTTTTTATATAAATAGGTAAATTCTATTCATATAATATGATTTTCTCGAATTTTCAATAATAAACCAACAGTATGTATGTTTACCGTTTTAACTTCAATAAGAAAATTCTTAATATGTTATCAAAATAAGATTCCTACGTCTTTATGGAAGTAAAATTAAATATTATACTGACTTATACGTAGATGTCGAAAATGAAAAAAAAAAACATTAAATCTGTCATAACGATCCTTTATTATTATATTCCTTGAGGGCGAAGTTATTTTATAATAAAAAAAATGTATATTTATGAACCAAAGTAACTTTTACAATATAAGATGTTTTACCGTCGAAAAAGAAATCGAGTTTTTAATATTTCCATATTCCAACAAGAGCAGGATAATGCGTTATTTTAATGTTTATCAAGTTCAGGAGAAAACAGTTCTAGTCCAGTTCAGTTCACCAGATGGAGCGGGTTCAAATCCCGGGTTCGGCATTTATGATATTTTCAGCGAATTTCTTAGTATAATTACCATTTCCAGTCTTACGGCAAAAGAAAACAATGTGAAGAAACTTCTTGTTTGACGTGACGCGTTCCCAGACAGACAAACAGACAAAAATTCTAAAAATTATACATTCGGCCTCTTTATCGATAATAATGACTATTTCAATAAGATTTTCCAAAAAATATTTAATGCACAGATTCGGCTTAATTTCAATTTTATTATAATAACTAGCATTACCCGCGGCTCCACCCGCGTTCATATGACCAAAACAAAATTCTTAGGTTTTATATATTAGTATACTTGTATTAGTATGTTAGTGGACCCGAATATCAGCTATTACCATACCAAATTTCTTCAAAATCCCTCCAGTGATTTTTCTGTGATGCGGTCACAGACAGACAGACAAAAATTCTTAAAACTATAGGTTCGGCCTCTGTTAGCGATAATAATGTTTATTTCAATAAGATTTTCCAAAAAATATTTAATGTACAGATTTGACTTAGTTAGAATTTTATTATATGTATAGATAGATGTATAGTACACACGAGTGTAGTTGTGGATAAATTCTAGTTCATAATATAAATAAGACAAGTTATATTCATTTGAAACATAATTATAAAAACGAAACATCAAATTTATTGTGAGTATAAAAAATGTAAATCAATTTTGGGCCAAAACATATTTCTGGGAAAATATGTATATAATAAAAAATATGGGCATTTTCGCACTAAATATGGAAAATTTAAAATGAAAATAAAAATAGGACGGCATCGAAAATCGCGTTGGAAATTACAAACAAATATTAGCTTTTCAATCAGACTCGGCTTAACGTGGCGAAATGGAAATATTATAGGAAATCTAAAACTGAGATATTATTATGTAATTTTTACTTTTACATGTAAATTTAAAACATTTTTTTTAAATGTTCCGCACATTATATCTATTTTTACCGACTTCTAAGAAGGAGGAGGTTCTATGTTCGTCTCTATGTATTTTTTTCTGTATTTTCATCGATATTTTCGCCAATTGTAACCCGATTTAAAAAAATCTTTTTTGTTCGAAAGGGTATACTCCCGAGGTGGTTCCATAATCATCAAGTCAGGATCTGATGATGGAATCTCAAGGAAATCGAGGAAAAACTAACTAACTAACAATGTAATAAAAAGCTTTTTATCGGTGAGTCCCACATAACCACCTGTATGTCTACAGGCATTTCAGAGATCAGCCGAAATAAACAAACAGACCAACATACAAACTTTCACATTTATAGTGATGGTCCGACAAAAACATGGTATATCTATACTTTCTTAGATTTACGCGAAAATTTAAAACTATCTCTCCCGTGACTATAATTGCTGTAAAGCATTTGAAACGTCGGGACCAAAAATCAAAATAAATCCGCGAAAAAATCTAAAAAGACAATTTTATTTAATAGATTCTTATTAATCATGCTTTCCGTATGCTCACATAGTTCTTCAGCAAACAGTACTTTGTAACGCAAATATTTTAACTAAAGGTCTCGTTCTATCTCACCATTAGTCGAATTTTATCTCAAATTGTTGTCAGAGGTTGTATTAAATTTCTTTTTCGATTTCCTTGTATTATAGCGGCAGCGGCGTTTTTTGCCGACCAAATGCTAATCGATTTGATAGATGCAATACATTCACAAGCACAAGCGTGCCAGTTCAACAGATTTCTTCGCCAATGTCACGTAGAATCAAGGTGACACGAAGGTGTCGATTGGTCGGTAAGATGCAATACATTCGATCAGTGTCACGTATTGTGAGGAAAATAAATGAGTTTGAACGATAATTGTGCAATTTTGTAGTGAAAAGTGAAACAGTAGCGGCTTAGAAACGTGATTTTCTCGTATTATGGTTGAATCAAATTATCAAAAACCTTTGAAGAAAAAATAAAGTGTGGTAGGTCTGCCTAAGCAGACCACGAGAACAAAGGGTCGCTTCCACGTTCCATTCTCCTATCAGAGAAGTACCAGGGGCCATTCGAAGTAACCTTGCCTATATTAGAGCTTAATTTTACTTTTATAATTCTATAAGCTCCTTTATCTTACTCTTTTGGACTGAGGCATATTTATGTCTATTCTATACATACAAAATAAACATACTCTTCACATGCTATTAAAAAAATCCATATCCATACTTAATATTATAAATGTGAAAGCGTGTTTGTTTGTTTGCTTCTTTCACGTCAAAGGAAGTGACAGATTGGCGTGTTTTTTGTGTGCAGATAGTTGGAGGGCTGGAGAGTGACAGGTTACTTTTTACCATAGGATATTATCTCATTCGTACGGGAAAACACTTTATGTTACAACCCACACTCGTCATACCTATGTTTATATCTATAATATGTATAGATAAAAAGGTGTATAATATGTATAGATAAAAAGGTGTATAATATGTATAGATAAAAAGGTGTTTGGTCATCTGAATGCGGGCGGAACCGCAAGCAATGCTAGTATAATATAAAATCTATCTATCCCATACTAAGCATCAAAACGTACGAAGCGAGGGTGAGTTGCTAGTATGAATATAATTAATAACCTCACATTTTTCATATGTAGATACAACAAATTATACGAATAGGTACGTGTATCGATACAAAGAAATTCGTAGCAAAAATTATATATTAAGAAAGATATTTTCTTCAAATCGAAACAAACACTACGTGAGTCAAAGCTAATCCGAGAAATAAAAAAAAACAATGGATAGTAAACATTATTAATAGTTCTTTGCCATATTACTTAGAAACCCTGAAAAAATAGAATCTTAAAACAAACAAGATGAAACTATATAACAGATAAATAATAATAAAGCAAGCGAAATGAAAAAACATATTATCATTTTCTTTTTCAGTACCTCCCGTTTACTTTTGAGATTAAATGAGATTTCACGTAACATTCCGTTGTTTTCTAATAAAACTTTCCGTGTTTATTATCTTAATACTTATTTATCTTACCTTAATGACACGTTTAGCTCAGTTTGTAGTGACCCTACTTGCTGTGCCAGCGGTCGCGGGTTCGAGTCCCGCTGGAGGCATTCATTTGTGTGATAAGCACGAATGTTTGTACTTCAGTCATGGGTGTTTATGTTTGAGGTTTAAGAATAATTTATTTTTCAAAAGAATACAATTCACTTACTGAGAAACATCAGTTTTACGTAGGTAACATTATAAACGGGCAGCTAATACTTATATTAAAAATATATATATATATTGCGGGTAGTACAAAATATTTTACTTGTGACGTTACGGTGGCTTTAATGTATTCAGCCCTTTTTAACGTCCCACTACTGGGCACGGGCCTCCCTTCAATGCGAGGGGCATCAGGCCGTAGTCCACCACGCTGGCCAAGTGCGGGTTAGCGGACTTCACATCTCTTTTGAAAACTTCTAGGTTCTCTCAGACATGCAGGTTTCCTCACGATGTTTTCCTTCACCGTTAAGACAAGTGGTAATCATGTTGGAAATGATTCGCACATGAAAATATCAGAGGTGCGAGACCCGGGATTTGAACTCGCTTCACTCGGTTTCCCAAGCGAGCGCGTTACAACTGTGCTACAACTGCCATGGTGGCTTTAAGTATAACTTTATTTTACCGTCATAATCCATTCACATTAAATTATGATTTTAATTCAATTATCATATTAAGTTTTAATTTTAAATTTAATATTAAATATAGGATGTTTAGGTTATTGATGTTTTATTTAGTATATTTATTACCAATATGTATTTTAAATTTCTTTTGATAAATTTTCATTGATTTTTCACTTTTAATATTATTTGGTAATTGATGTATACATTTAAAGTTATATATGTGTAGTGTATTATCTTTTATCCATAACACAAGCTCGTTACTCGTAGCTTACCATGAAATTAGATAGTGCTGTGTGTTAATGGTAAGCTACGAGACTTGTGTTATGGATAACAGATAGTTGATACACTACACATATATCACTTTAAATACATACATATTATAAATATAAACACCCATGACTGGAGTACAAACATTCGTGCTCATCACAGATCCGCGAATGAAAAATCTTAGAAGAGCGGAATTCGAACCCGCTTCAAATCGTTTTCCAAGCGGGTGCGCTACCACCGTCACTAAATATTTTGTGTCCACTTCGACAAAACTATGGATTGATTGTCTGTTTTTTTTTTAAGTTACCCGCTGAAGAAACATAAATGGCTACAAGGTTCGTTTTTTTCAAACTTTGATTGATTTACAGTTTTTCTTCGAACTGCTGAGAATGTTTTGTGGTTGATAGAACTTTAAAGGGTTAAAATCATTCCTTCAAGATAAAATTATGATTTAAAATAACATACGCCATAGCCTATTCATGGAAAACAAAAGAAAACAAATTCCGAAATTCGCAAACGTCTAAACGAATTTAATGATAAAATAAGATATATCTTAAATTAATATCTGCCAAAGTTGGTCCATCCTCAAATCTAATATTTGAATATCTTCTATACATATAATAAAATTCTAACCGAGTCGAATCTGTATATTATTAAATATGTTTTGGAAAATTTTATTGGAATAGTCATTATTATCGATGCAGATACCGAATCTATAGGTTTTAGAATTCTTGACTGTCTGTCTGTCTGGGAACGTATCACGAGAAAATCACTAGACAGATTTTGATGAAATTTGGTGTGACGATAGCTGGTTATCTTGGTCAACTATCTGTTGACTTGTACATAACTATACCCTATATGAATACTTTTTATTAGAGGAAAATATATCATCTCTGAGAAATCTATTAGCCTTTATTGCTGAAGAACTAAACACAAGTATAATCTAATAATATAAATATAAAAACTAGCTTAAATCTAACACGTCTGGTTTTCCGGTTTAGTTATCAGCGTGTCCTGTGACACATAGGCCTCTTCCAGCTTGAGAAATCTATACTAAGCGTCAGAACGTAACTAGGGACGAACCCGAGAGGAACGAGTGTGAGTCGCTAGTATATACATAAAAAATGAAAACTTTCAATATAAAATATTTTCTAACCCTCTCTATTCTGATACATAAATTTCTTAGTTGTCAATAGCCAAATTTCAAAAGATTACATGCTTATGTAGATTGACGCTAAATAAACCCATTGAAAACTGTCAGAGGGAGAACCCACTGCAATTCAGTTGAGGACAGTAAATTTAGTCGACTTATCTATCTATATAAATAAAAATGAATGTGTCGCAGAATACTTTGCTGATGCAATTGTGTGGGTTTACTATTAGTCGAAACTCACGCAGGATACGAACATAATTATTGTATTGATATAGGTTTTGTAAATCATAATTATATTTCGAAAGAGCAACTGTTTCTCTTGGGATCTTCCCAGCAGAACTGCCTTCCCAGCCGGTGGTAGATTTCTTACGGACTGACATTTAGTTTAAATTTAAAATGTAAAATTACGATTGAAAATGCTTAAAAAAGTCTATATACTATTCTTTATTGCACTTATATGTAAAATACAGAGAGTAACAAACAATAAAATTAGTTAGCAAAGGTGGACTTATCTCTAGAAGAGGTCTCTTCCAGTCAACCTGAGTGAGTTAGAGAGATAGTATTAAAATTATTCTATTTGAATAAAGTAAATTTTGATTTGATTTAATTTTGATTTGATTCATCCAAATGTGATAAAACTCGACGATGGTAATTCCGTACACACTTGCGAAATTTTCTGACCCAAAAAAAGTATTTTTCTTTGGAAGTTTGTCGTTTATGCGTTCCTAACTCGTTCTAGCCTAGGGACGCCCCAGAGCGAAGTTAGAGTCAGACGCTAGTTTGAAATAAAGAAATATTATGCAATAGTGATGGATTTAGCAAATAAATATTATACAAAAGTATACAGACAGTGGGGCCAACTTAAATTAATTGTGGTTTACTTACATAAGTATAAAATGTTAGAAATATGCTTTTGTTTTCTACAATATATATGATATATATGTATATGATATTTTATAAAACTATCTCTTTTTACTTAAACTAAAAAGTTGATTTAATATAATATTTTATATTGCTATTTTACTATAACGAAAACTGATTGATGCATCAGTAAACCCATATTTTGACGCAATAAAGAGCACAGAATTATTGCTTATGAAAGAAGTGCAATGCTAAAATAAAATTAAAACGAACGACCAAAGCCTGGATGGATCACTAGTATGTACGAACTACGAGAAACTTGTATTGTTTAATGAAGCTGTACAGAAATCAAAGCGTATTTATTAAAATAGAAAGCTCAAACTCTTTAAATATCAACAAAACAGTGATTTCAATAGAAATGTCTATAAGCTTATATATTTTAAGGACAATTTCGCCTTTTTAGTGATCATTTGAATAAAACTTCTCAGACAATTTAGAAATACTTTCGTCAAAATGAAGGATTTTAATAATTTAGGTAGGTTTGATGACACATTTGGCTCAGTTTGTAGTGTAGTGTAGTAGTACTTGCGGTCGCGGGTTCGACCCCTGCTGGAGGCATTCATTTGTGTGATGAGCACGAATATTTGTACTCCAGTCATGGGTGTTTATATTTATAATGTGTATGTATTTAAAGTTATATATGTGTAGTGTATCAACTATCTGGTATCCATAACACAAGCCTCGTAGCTTACCATGGAACTAGATGGTGCTGTGTGTTAATGTCCCAACATATTTATATTAATTAGATGTAGCTTTTGTTACTGATTATTACATCTTCTACTAAATCTTAAATTTTATATGGTTAAAAAGAAAGAGCCTTATGTGAAAATCTCTTTCCAACATCATGCAATAAACATTTTTTTTATAAAAATCTAATCAAAAAAGGGCCATCAAAAACGACTATTGTGCGTCTATAAAATATACCATACGGTAGATTCAAACATTTCTAAAATTATACAACAATTGGCTATTGGTTTTAAGTATAAAAATGAGAGAGAAAGCGAATATTCCATCAATCATATTCGATTATAAATAATTCGAACACTTGTTTGTTCTTTTTAAACATTTTTCTTTGAAGTATCATAATGTACCCACATAAATAATGCTTGTTTAGCGCTATCCTTTGTTAAAGATTTATAAAAGCAAAAAGCGTGTCGTGCTCGTGATGTATAGGGATCTGAGTACTCCTTTTAAATTTCAATACTAGTTTTCAACCGACTTCAAAAAGGAGGAGGTGCTCAATTCGACTGTATGTTTTTTTTTATGTTTGTTACCTCAGAACTCCGTCATTTATTAACCGATTTGGACAATTTTTGTTTTGTTTGAAAGGGTATACTTCCAGATTGGTCCCATTTACATTTCAAAAAAAAAATACCACCCCTAAGGGTGGAAAAACAACTAATGATGAATTTAACCTACTTCTAATTGTCATATTGACTTGAAAATTTGCAAGTATTTCTATTTCCGTCGATAGTACAGTGGTTCGGCGTTATTGACCTGATCTGATGGCAAGGCCAGAAGGTGGATAGGTGGAACTCTTCAACGGCTAATAGTAGATACTTTGAGTTTGGGCTTATTTTGTTTGATTTGACAAGCCTAATACGTTGGAATTCTTACTTTGCTACTACTGTCTACACTAAAAAGGGAAAAATAAAAACTTTTTAACAAAAAAATAAAAACCGACTTCAAACAAAAGCACTAAAAAGTGAAAAATAACTGATTGGTAGTTTTCATTTACTATACATACCTAATCAAATATTTTCGAAGTCGGTGTGCTTTGCTTTCTATGGGCTAGGACCGATTTCAAAAATATTTGATTAGGTATATATTTAATAGGTAGGCTTTAATTACTTAGCCAAAGCACACCGACTTCGAATATATTTGATTAGGTATGTATAGTAAATGAAAACTACCAATCAGTTATTTTTCACTTTTTAGTGCTTTTGTTTGAAGTCGGTTTTTATTTTTTTGTTAAAAAGTTTTTATATAAAATATAGTACCTTTTGTCAGACATAAGACTAATATAGATCGATTTATCGCCCCCGAAACCCCTTGTATACTAAATTTCATGAAAATCGTTGGAGTCGTTTCCGAGATTCAGATTATATATTCATATATAATCTGACAAGATTATATATATATATATATATATATATATATATATATATATATATATATATATATATATATATATAAATAATAAGAATTGCTCGTTTAAATATATTAGATATTGACACTGCCATATCTATTATTAGCTATAAATAAATAATTTACTAACTAAAAATTTAAAATTTTGTCTATACTAATATTATAAAGAGGCAGAGTACGTTTGTTTGAACGCGCTAATCTCAGAAACTACTAATCCAATTTGAAAAATTCTTTTTGCATTAGATAGCCCGTTTATTGAGGAAGACTATGGGCTATATATCATCACGTCAAATTTATGATTTCCGTGGGATAGATTTGTTTTTGTCTAGGGATAAGCCCGAAGCGCAACGAGGGTGAGTCGCTAGTTTAAAATAATATAAAAAGTAAATGTTTGTTTGCATGTGTGTCCTTTTTTAGCATACAGAAGACAACGCAGCTTTAGAGTATTTTTTTACCAATTATGGGGGTTTTATCTATTAGGTATTAAAAAGAAGGTATTATTACTTCCAATCATTTTTTTATATTATGCCTTTAGCAAATCGAAAAAACAATATTTGCTGGATTTATCTAGCAATGGTTTCATAGATCAATCGAAATCATTTTTTTCAAAAAAACAACCTTTTGTAAATTTTAATCTTATCCTTTAAAGTATATTAATAACAAAATTTAAACCGTCCCAATATAATATAATACATGTGTCGGGACTCGAATCCTTGACCGTCGTCGCCTTCACTTATAGCAACTTCATCAATATCTGTCAAATGTAAAGGGAATAAAAGTGGAGAAAACAGTGGAATCTGAAAGCTCTACGTTTTCTTACTTTATATCAACAATCAAATACGAAATTATTACTAACAAACAAACAGAAAAACTTTCGTATTCTACCTGTATTATATTGCTGTTACCAATTTCCAAGTAATTTTTCTAACTCTCCCTATGGAATTCTTTCAATTATACCGCTTGCGCCGGGACTGTGATAAATTATTAATTATCACTTCTGTTACATTTCATAGAACTAAAATAGATGGAAGCTGTATATTGAGATGTCAAAAAATATTTAGTGTTTATTATCTGCCTCTGTGGTCTAGATATTGTGTTCATTATACGGTTGCAGAGCCAGAGGTCCTGAGTTCGAATCTACGTTTTTTTTATTTTTATAATGGCTTATAGTTGCGTTAACAGACGCAATCCATTCTGCCAGTGTCACGTTTTGTGAGGAAGACACGAATGAGATTGAGCGGTAATTTTGAAATTTGGTAACTATATTGTGGAATTAAAACTATAAATGAATGATCGGTCTACAAGAGTAACCTACAACAATAGAAAAATAATGAATAAACCATATTACACCGACAAGGAATACTTTGTAGATGTCAATCTGTGGAACTAATGTCTGGTTGAGTCTCACGTAGGATATGTAGATAATTATTGTATTACAATATTGTAAACAAATATTATTTTAAAAGAGCAATTGTTGAGTTTCTCGCCGGCTCTTGTCAGCAGAACTGCCTTCTGAGCCGGTGGTAGATTCCTTATGGACTGACTATACTGACATTTAATTTAAATTTAAATTGTAAAATTAACGAATCAAAGGTACTTGTAAAAGTCTATTTGAATAAAGTATGTTTTGATTTTATTTCCTTTGATTTAGTTATAGAGTTTACTGTTAAGAAATCCGGAGTCGGGAAGTTGGCGTTTTCTCATCCGCGTTTCGGAGAGAGCGTAAAACCGTCGGTCCTGCGCCTGATATTTTACAGATCGAGTCAAATTTTCGATACACCGGAGTTTGAGGGTAAATACTGTGAAGTATCTGTGTACTTTCAAACCTGTCAGGCTAACGTAAAAAACGTTCGCCTTTCTTGTCCAGTCTGATTGTGCACAACGAAACAAAAACTATATGTATGTGTATATATATATATATATATATATATATATATATATATATATATATATATATATATATATATATATATATATATAAGGGTATATATATATATATATAATATATATATATATATATATATATATATATATATATACCCTTATTATCGGTACCCTAATATTATAAATACGAAAAGTGTTTGTTTCATCTTCACTGTAACGACGAGATAAATTATCTTATAAATGATAAATTATTACAGCAGCGAAGCGTGGACGGAGTGTTACCTGAATATTTTAATGAAACTGCATAATACATTGCATAATTTATTTGTAATTCTAGATCTATACATATAATAAAATAAAAACTTTATGAAATCTGTACATAGACCCCAAGCGATAGTTATAAAAAAAATTGTATGTTTGTCTGTTTGGATGTGCGCGTTTCACGCAAAGTACTTAACAGATTCTAACTAAATTTGGTGTAATGATAACTTATTATTCGAGTCAACATTTAGTATACCTTTTACTACAAGAAAATTTTACATTCTCACAGAAAAAAAAATGAAAACTGATTCTATCGAGTCGTTCTTATCAATTTACATGTCTAACGTTGACTAAACCTTAAGAAATACATCAAAACAATGTATTAGAAAATTGTAGGTCTTAATAAGGCCTAGAGACAAATCTGCAACAGCAGAAGTCTATCTCCTTAGGTACACTCGCAATAACTATTTATATTGAGAAATAGTACTAGTTTGATTTAAATATATACACTACAGCTAAAGAAAAACCAAAATTGATCACTTCGCAATATGGTTAAATTTGAAAGTTAAGAATTTTTACTAAGCACATATCAGATATATGTATATATACAACTTTTATAAATTTCATTATGTTACGAAACTTTTGTAATATCCAATTCTATAGTTTATTACAAGTCGAGTTGAGTTGCTGTGATTTATAAGGAAGACATGAAGATATGTTATCTTAAAAGCTATTTCTTTGACTTTCATATACCAATAACATACAAATTAAATGAAATGTTTTTTTTTGTTATCCAGCTGTTAGGTGACAAAAGTCTTTACCATATCCTGGAACAATATCTAAAATATTTTACTACACAATTCTGTACTAGATTTATATACGCTATATTTATCTACAAAATAATCTATACACGTGGGATGAATGTGTTAAATATAAATAGTTAATCTGTGAAGTGTGAATGAAAGGAAGAATGAGCGAAAGGGATAGAGTGTGTTCGGCCATGATTGATTTGAGTGTGGATAGTTAGAACTTAGAAAGAACGAGCGAGCGAGTGCATGGTTAATATATATAAGATAGAATTAAATAAACGTATTAAGGCGATACATAGTTTCATTGCTGGTATCCTCAATCCCACATACATATAATAAAATTGTAACTAAGCCGAATGTGTACATTAAATAGTTTTTGGAATATCTTTTTGAAATAGACTTTATTATCGATAGACGCCGAATGTATAGTTTTTAGAATTTTTGTCTGTCTGTCTGTCTGCAACCGCATCACGGAAAACACTGGAGGGATTTTGATGAAATTTTGTATGATGATAGCTGGTTATGCGGGTCAACATATAGGATACTTTTTATTGCGGGAAAATATGTCATCTCTGAAAAATCTATACTAAACATTAAAACGTAAATAGAGACGAACCTATTCTAATTACTATTATTTAATATCCGTATCTTAATATTATAAATGTGAAGTTTGTGACTATGGATGTTTGTTACTCAATCACGCCAGAACGGCTGAACAGACCTGGATGAAATTTGGCACACAGATAGATTATATTCTGGAATAACACATAGGCTACTTTTAATCCCGGAAATGTACGGTTCCCGTGGGAGCCGCTAGTACTAAATAAGCGAGAGTAAGTCGTTAGTTTTAAATAAAACATTATTACAAAACTTGAGCCAGCAGTTTATTTAAACGATGCATGTCATCATAATATTTTTAACTAAACGAACTATTGGTAAATACTGTTCAAACACTTATTAACTTTAAAAAAAAAGAAAATTACATTATAATACTGTTCCGCAATCAAATTTCTAACAACAAAAAGGCAATTTTTTTGTAGATATAACTAAAATAAAAGGGCTTTTAGAATATATTTCAACATTTACTCTCAAGACTGTTATGCCAACGATTGATTAAATATCACTTGGAAACAGTTTACACCCACGTTAGTAAACATTAATAGGTGAAAAGATCCGTTGTCACGTAATAAAAAACTTAAGACCAGTCCTGATTAGGACAAATAATACTAGACTTGAATAAACAATACGATATCACAGACAGTCTAATAAAATATCTATATATCTATACTAATATTATAAAAAGGTAGACTTTTTGTTTGTTTGTTTGCGTTAATCTCAGGAACTTCTAATCCGATTTGAAAAAGTCTTTTTGCATTAGATAGCCCGTTTATTAAGGAAGGCTCCTGGCTATATATCATAATAATAGTATATAGTCTATCTATTACATACTAACTGTTAATATAATGTAGTGTTCGCCCAGTAGATATCCATGTAGCACATTTGAGGAAAACATAATATATGAATAGAATTTACCTATCCATATAAAAAAGATAGGTACTTTTTCAAAAAATAACAAGGTAACATTAAAGCTCGTCGATAGTTACTAAGCAGAGAAGAAAAAGTACTGAACTATTCTATCTCTGTCTATTTACATATACATATATAGATAGCACTCGAACCCAGGACCTTCGGAAGTGCAGCCGTACATGCTAGCCACTACACCACCGAGGCAGTTATGGATAGGTATGGTTCTATCCCAAATCGGTGAACTACTGAACGGATTTTCACACGGTTTTCACAAATAGACGGAACGATTAATAAGGAATCTATTAGAATTGACTGAATTTATTAAAATCTTTGTAAATTGCCTGCATTATACTATATTGACAATGATTGTTGAAGATGTTGGAAAAAATTATACCGACTGAGGGCTTCAGTGGCGTGCGCCGCGTAAAACACTGACTCACATATATATATATATATATATATATATATATATATATATATATATATATATATATATATATATATATATATATATATATATATATAGCAAGGGTTAGTCCCTAGTTCACAATAAAAAATCAAGAGACCCAGGTACATTTAAAATTCTTCAGGCAAATTCTAAAGGTATTTTGATAAAGTTGGCGAAATTGTGGCCAGACAGTATAATGATCTAAAGCTTTTAAGTTATTAATTCTCAATGACTTGGTGTGAAATATTCATTTGATGTTTTACGATTCTATGATATTTATAAAGTTAGAATGCCGCGGAACGTTCTTGTCATAAAAGATTCATGAATTTTTTATACTAGCTAATTTTATATATTGTGTTTTTCAAAACAAAATTATCTTCACTATAGAAAATTTGTTGTTTGTCGATACTAGTTTGAAAAAAAAAGTTTGCAGGTTTATTATTTTATGGATTTCTATGCTTATGTTCGTGAGGTGCTGGGACAGCGGTTGTAGGTTCGATTTTAGCGTTACGTATACTTATATTATTTTAGTAGTGTTAAAGAAAGTAGGTATATATCTATATATTACAAAAAAGTATATGAAGTGTCTACTGATAATACAAACGTACATTCAAGTTAAACCTTATTTTCTCCTCATCAGCTTCTTAGACCTCGCATTTCTACTAATAATAAATAATTTCTACTGTATTTACTTTATTTTAGTATTTATTTTACACGTATTATTATATTTATAACATTAATTTTTTTTAGGTATTATATTTTATATATATTTTATTAGGTCATATTTTTAGGTAATGTATCGGCCCTTTTTTATTAACGTCCCACTTCTGGGCACGGACCTCTCTTCAATTGCACAAATAAAACTCATCCATACATACATATATACAAAGATAAATATTTTTATCTCATATAAAAACATACAAACAAACAAATATCTTATAATATCTAGTAGTATCTACTGATATTTATAGAAGCAAATTACCTTTCTGAATGCGACCCTGAAGTTCTCCGACAGGAAGGCATAAAGTACAGGATTGACGCAACTATTCATGTAGGCCAGCACGTGCGAAACGATCTGAGCGGTCACGGTGAAGTAGGTGATGTTGTAGGCGTCTAATGCCTTCACTAACAGTATTATCTGAAACAAATATATGTATGTATGAGACTTATTAAGGAACTAGCGACATACACTCGCTTCGCTCGGGTTTGTTCCTAGTTACGTTTAAATGTCTAGTATAGATTCTATATGTTACCCGGATAACGAGCTATTATCATATCCAATTTCATCAAAATCTGTCCAGTAGTTTTCTTGTGATGCCCAGACAAACAGACAAAATTTTTAAAAACTATAGATCTCTGTAACATAATAATGAATATTTCAATAAGGTTTCCAAAAAATATTTTATGTACAGATTCGACTTAGAATTTTATTATATGCATGTATAGATTAAATTAAAATTTTAATGTAATAAATTGTAACAATTTTTACGTACAGCTTCTTAGTCTACTACTAGTTAAGAAATAAAATGTCCCAATTCAATTCAATTTTGCCTGTTGATGGCAATTTTCAATGTACAATTAAAAGTGTTGAGCATAATACTCGTACTACGCCAATGTCACGTGAAATGGACAATTCACGAGGAATATTTGTGGGGAAATAAAATGTCTCAATTTTGAGAACTGTAAGGATCAAAGTAATAGAATCCCATATTGAATAATTTCAAATTGCGTTACTATAGCAATTCCAATTAAAATTATTTATTAAAGTTTATTATATTGTGAGGTACTTCGTTATTTATCTTTTTGGTCTAATAATTGTATAATTTTGTGGATAGACACCGTCTGTAGTAAGTATGACTTGAGACGTTACGTGTAAAATACGTAATTTGAAGCTTCGGGAAAAAAGAATTAAAACTATAGTAAAACCTCGAAATCTATACTAATATTATAAAAAGGTACGTGTGTGAGTTTGTAAGGTTGTATTTGGTAATTTCTGGATATACTTAACCGATTTAAATTAAATTTGCTAAGAATATAGTTTGATATCCTAGGAAGGACATAGGATAATTTTTATCTCGGAGATCAATCCTTAAAGAGATGGAAATGGGGATGAAAGTTTGTATGAGAAAGCAATCTAAGGACGAACCCGAGCGAAGCGAGGGTGAGTCGCTAATAATAAATAAAAATAGTTATTTAGCTTTTTTTATATAGACTAGTTTTGTCCCGCGACTTCGCTCGAGTGAGAAGTAGGGCAGGGGTGAAAAGGTAACACATAAAGTTACTTTCACATTTACAATGATGATGATGATGTTCTCCTAGCCGATTCCGGCCACGGCGGCCAATCTCATTGAGACTAGACAACTACGCAGGAGATATTATAGTGCACAAGTGTACGCGCAGACACAACGTGCACTCTCTATTCCTGTCACTCTGTCAGAAAGACTCAATAACTAAACTTGGCCCGACCCGGGACTCGAACCCAGGACATCCGAGTGTGCAGCCGTACATGCTAGCCACTACACCGCCGAGGCAATTTGGCACATTTACAATATTAATAGTACCTATATATATTATACACTAATATTATAAAGAGGCAATGTTTGCTTGTCTGAACGCGCTAATCTCAGGAACTACTAATTCGATTTGAAAAATTATTTTTTCCTTAGATGTCCATTTTATTGAGGATGGCTATAGGCTATTATGTTATACAGTATATGTATATCTATTACGTAAAACCGTTAAAACGCTCCTAGGGACGAACCCGAGTGAAGTGAGGGTGAATCGCTAGTACATCATAAAATTTGAAAAATTCAGACACATCAAATTTAAGATTATTATTGATGTTCCTCTATCCTGAATACCACAAAATTCATCTCTTCCTCTTAACAGAACGCAACTTTTTCTTTCCCCAAACTCTACCTAGTCTATCTAAAATTGATTTATCCGATTTCAAAAATAAAGTAGTACATATAGATAAATGCATATCCACGCCACTGATCCAATCCGTACATATTTTCGTATGTTTGAAAAAAAAAACAATCCTAAATGCTTCCACTTTGTTGGTTTTTTATGGAAAATATTGAGCTTAGTACTCACCTCAAATATTAATATTGTTTTATCAAAACTTATCACTTTGCATATATTTAGGATCAACTAAATTAGGCGTAAACTAGCTTTAGAGCTTGAAATTAATGTTTTATTAAAACTGGGATTACAATTTTATCTGTTCTTAAAAACCTATACTATATGCGTGAATTTATTAAAAAAATGCACATCAATATTTTAATCTAAACTATAAATATAATAAGGAAGTAGAGTTTGTAAATTGTGAATTTGTGACGTTGTAGGGGGTAATCTCTGGATCTACTGAACCGATTTAGATAAAATTTGGTAAAACGATAGTTTGTGACCCTGGGAAGGACATAGGATACTTTTTATCCAGGAAATCATCCCTTAAGGGGGTGAAAATGGGGATGAAAGTTTGTGAAATGTACAATATTAGTATTGCTCGATCACAAGGAAGGGTACATGATATATTATTAGAAATATATTGTATTATAGATACTACTATTTACTAACGACTTACCCTCGCTTCGCTTGGGTGCGTCAATAGGTACGCGAATTTTGTTCACCTATTATCTTGGGTTTTATTTTTTTTGCACGGAACCCTAATTCTAAATTAAAAGTTACCAAAGTTAGTCCTTATAACATTAACTAACAGCCAATGAAAGGCCTGTCAAAATCGGTTCAGCCGTTTTGGAGATTAGCCGGAACAAACAGACAGACAAAAATTAAAAAAAAAAGTTTTTTTTTTCTTATAAGTATCGTACCTATATACTTTCATACGAGTATGTGTTTGTAAAAATCTGTTATATTAACATTACAAACAGACACTTCAATTCAATTTTATTATTATATATTAATATATTTTATTATTAACTATTATATATTAATATATATATATATATATATATATATATATATATATATATATATATATATATATATATATATATATATTTTAATAAAATTCATATATTTTAAATAAAATTCATTATGCTATATTATAGGCTTCAGAAGCAGACAAATAAAAAAAAACGCTTACATGCACTCAAAACACATTACCATCGTTTTGGAGCAGTTGGGTAAATATAATTTTCCACATTAAATAACCTAAAAGTTTTCTTTCAAAGCTGGTGTTTAAATAATAGTAGACAATTTCCATTTGTTATTCACTTCATCGTGGGACACGTGAAAATCTGGGTTTGACATTTTGCAACTTTTATTGAGCTATAAATAAAAGGGTTCGTCACTAATTTCGTCCCTTGTGGGCGACTCATTATACTCGTACAACAGGATTCTATCCTTATTGTGGATAGAAAAAATAAAATAAATGGATACCGTATAAGTTTTATGTATATTTCTATCGAGTAACCCTTACTTCGCTCTGGCGTGTGCTACGTGCCTTATGTATAAATTATAATATATAGCGCCACTTAAGTATAAATTCATACAAATTCGTCCAGCCGAGAGAGCTTTCAGTGTTATGGGGTGACAAAAATATACACACGCACGCACTCGCGCACACACACTCGCACACACACACACACACACACACACGGGACGCGCACGCACACGCACACGCACGAATACACGCGCACACTCACACGGACATTTGTAATAATACAACACGGTTGAAAACTGCTAGTGAAAATTCAGGTCGCTTCAGATAAAAACAAATGATCGAACAAATAAATCCAATTACTCTTAATTATTTAAATCAATCAATTGACCTAATACTGTCAATAAATTTTAATGAACTCTCAATATGATAATTATAATATCTATTGTGAATATGAAGTGACAAACACGATGACGACTGTTTAGTGGTGTAGTGGTAACTCACTCGCTTGAAAAACCAAGAGAAGCAGGTTCAAACTCATCTCACATCTGGAAGTTATTTGATTACTCGCCATACCGTGAGGTGAAACATCTTGAGGAGATCTGACTGTCTGAGAAAACTTAATCAATTATTGAAAGGAAAGTGAAGTTTGTTAACTTAATAATTTTCTTAGATTTACGCGAATATTAGACATTTTAAATAAAACTATCTTTTCGTATTTTCTTGCGGGTTTATTTGAATTTTTGGTTCCCGACGTTTCGAATGCTTTACAGCATTCATGGTCACGGGAGAGGCTGCGGTGTTAGATGTCTCCAAGGTATAGTTGTTATAGACAGCCTACCAGACTACTAGAACCAAAAATCCAAAAAGATAGATTTTTAAAATGTTCGCTAACTTATTTTTAGCGTACTACTTTAACACGAGGTAGACATATAGTAATATGTCTACCTCGTGTTAAATGATCCCTCTCAGCAAAAAAGGTTACTTTATGGAGAGCCTTGACTATCCTTCCATTGCGTGGTACAAAAACACGTTTTTTCTTGGTTATTGCATCCTTGGGTCTGGAAATTGAGCAATTCTTCCTTTTTTTAATTCGACCACTAAGCTTTAAACTTGAGCATAAGTTCTACGTGTGTCTGTATGAAAACTTGTCATTATTTTAAATAAAGCAATCTTTTCGAATTTCGTCGCACTTTTATTTTGATACTAGATTTATTTTGATTCTCTTTTGTTCCCGACAGCTTTTCGAATGCTTTACAATAAACATAGTCACGGGAGAGTTTAAATGTTTTTGATGTCAAAAAAGTCATATTTATACCAGATGGTGTCCACCTACAAAATTAGACAATAATTTGGACGAAAAACCATGGCACTTTTAAACTTACGTATTACCTATTTAAAAGAAAAGTTAAATTTGTACAAAAAATGAAATTAAATGCTTTTATTTACAAAATATCAAATATTTATGTAAATATAAAAAGCATCATAAACTCGTTATCAATAATTATATCAGACCTAGG
The DNA here is from genome assembly GCA_951806755.1 of Brenthis hecate. Classification (NCBI taxonomy): domain Eukaryota; kingdom Metazoa; phylum Arthropoda; class Insecta; order Lepidoptera; family Nymphalidae; genus Brenthis; species Brenthis hecate. The sequence continues at coordinate 6,252,224 of OX638275.1, read as the reverse complement.
GTTTTTTTTTCTTTTTTACCTGTGATAAAATATGTCTTCTCGATTCTACGCGACATTGGTTAAGTAAATTGTAGGCAAATGGGGAGAAACAATTGAATTGAAGGGAGTATTATCTATACATATAATAAAATTCTGAGTCGAATCTATACATTACATATTTTTTTGGAAAATCTTATTGAAATAGTCATTTTTATCTACAGAGAGTTTTTTTTGTTTTTTGTCTATAGTTTAACAATTTTTGTCTGTTGGTCTGTCTGTGAACGCATCACGAGAACACGAGAAAACCAATGGACGGATTTTGATGAAATTTGGTATGATGATAGCTGGTTATCCGGGTCAATATATAGCATACTTTTTACTGCGGTAAAATATCTCATTTCTGAGAAATCTATACTAAACGTTAAAACGTAGGGATGAACCCGAGCGGAGCGAGGATGAATCGCTAGTGTCATATAAATTGTAAATTAAATACAAATCCAAAATATTTATATGGGCAGAGCCGTCTGTAGTAGTTAGTTTTTAATATATACAAATTTTTAATATATCCAAGACTTAATACACGATATCACAAACTACACGTGTTATTAGTTATTATTGATTAGGAAGTTCTTGATTAACTTTCCAATATCTGCGTCAAACACACTCAAATCCGGGCAATGTTTGGAAACCAACACGATGTTCTGATCGATATGTACGAGTGTATGAGAACGTCGTAAATTTTGATGAAAATCTATACATATAATAAAATTGTAACTAAGCCGAATCTGCACTTAAAATATTTTTTGGAAAATCTTATTGAAATAAACATTATTATCGATACAGAGGCCGAATCTATAGTTTTTAGAATTATTGTCTATGTGTCTGTCTGTCTGTTTGTCTGTTACCGCATCATAGAAAAACCGCGGGAAAATGTCTCATTTCTCTTTTAGCGATAAGGCCGTCTCTTGTACCTTCTTCTATATTATGTATATTTTCTTTTTCTCTTTTTAGGTGTACAATAAACAGTAATTCCTTAATTATATTTATATTTAAGATTATGGTCGAATTTTGGCAACTTAACGTACACTATTTAATATGTAATAAATATTATCCATTTATAGATCTAGATTTGTCATATTGTCGCAAGACCACTAGGTTTCATAAAAACGTTTAAGCTATACGGTTTCAATTAACATTTGTATTGCGATAAAATGCAAATGCATTGAAGAGTATCAGTAAAACAGGGTAACGTGGGTCTAGTTGAAGTTATGGGCTTAGCATCAAGTATAAAGCTGTTACTAGCTTTAACAAGTGTTTGCCTAGTGACAGGAATTCGACAATAATCATGATAGAAAATTTGAGGATAACATAAATTATGTATATGTAAAATATTATAGAATCTTAAATTATAAAAAAACTAACTGTTACCGGTTTTGTTGTTGATAAATAACTAAATAGACTAAACAAAGAAAAAGAGAACTGGTTGACAAACAGAGGAGAAAAAGGTCTGCAACTGTTTTGTTTATTATTTTTAAATTATATTCTCCTTTAAATACAGCTTGTTCGGTTATTTAATATACTAAAAATTCATTCACAGGGATAATCTATCCGCTAATAAAAGTTCCATTGAAATAAGTTGATCATACTAGGAGTATATTGGTAGCAGATACAAAGGGACAGATAACTTGTTTAACCATTTTTAGGGCTATCATATAAAACGCTCTCGTGTAAATCAATTTTCTATGGGTACAAATAGTAACAATATTACTTATATGAATACTTTGTTTGCTATCAGTTGTTAGAAATATCAATAAATAGCTAAATGTCGTTTAAATCAAATAATCATCTTCATTTTTCTATTCTATTATATCGATCGATAGAAAGTTTCAATTGTCACAACGAAAAACGCTTAATCTTATGTCTTAAACAGTAAAAACTTTTACTAGTACAGTGTTTCTGCTGCATCATTAATTTACTTTATTTATTACCACTCAATTGATTCCATCAATTTACCCTGTAATTTATTTTAAAGCGATATCATTGTTTTGTACACTAGCGATCATTCCTCAGTATAGATTACGTGCCCTAATAGAAAAAGTCGATTTATATAGCTTATATCACAATAAACATATCTTATGTCTTTCTCTAGTCCACATCAATATTTGAATATGAATCTATAAATAAATCTCGATAGATTCACGTAAAAAAGCTTTGCTATATTAAAGAATTACTAAATAACAAAAATACTTTTGCATTTAGTATATTTATAAAAATTACGTTCTTTTTCATTCATCATCTTGGTGCAGTCTTCTATGTAATTTCATATTTTAAATACAAGCTCATGGGTTTTACTTATTCCTGCATTGGGTTGTTTTAACTAAATCAAATCAAAATACTTAAATATACACTACATATATGCATATGAAATCTATACATATAATAAAATTCTAACTAAGCCGAATCTGTACATTAAATATTTTTTGGAAAATCTTATTGAAATAGACATTATTATCGATACAGAGGCCGAATCTATAGTTTTTAGAATTTTTGTCTGCCTGTCTGTCTGTCTGTCTGTTACCGCATCACGGGTAAGCCACTGGAGGGATTTTGATGAAATTTGGTATGGTGATAGCTGGTTATCCGGGTCAACATATAGGATACTTTTTACTGCAGGAAAATATCTCATTTCTGGGAAAATATACAAAAACTGCAATGTAAGAGTATACTATTTGTAAAATCTAAGGATTTGGTTTTTGGTCATCTGAACGCGGGCGGAGCCGCGGGCAATGCAAGTATAAACTATATATTTAAGCACTTTAAAATTTTACAATTTAAAAATTTATATTAAATGTTAATATGTCCGTGAGTAAACTACCACAGGTATCTCAGTTGAACATGTACATCATGTACATCATATTAAACACGGTCATATCTATTTAGGCCAATGAAGTGTACAAGATGTTGGGGGGGGGGCATAACGCTATTTATCTTTCCTTTGTTGAGACGAAATATGAAGATACAGCGCTGCTTAGAAAAGCTTGCTTAATTTAAATATCCCTATTCATCTCCAAATGATAATGAGCTATTTGGCAATTTTGGCATTTCAATACTTGAATAATTTCGTAGCATCCTTAATTAGAATTTTTTTATAATATGATGTGGCCTATTAGAAATGCGGCGTATTAAATAATTCAATAGAATTCAAGATGAATTATATAACCTACCTAATGTTAATAGGAATCGAATGCTTTTTGAACTATACTTTAAATTACCTGTATGGGACACCAGCACACTGCGAACACAACTACGACGACCACAACCATCCTCGTAACTTTTTTTCTTCCCCTTCGGCTTTCGGCCGATACTCTCCCACCAGGGGCACTCTTCCATAATCTTGAGAGCATGCACATATAAAGCACACTGATAAGCGCTAACGGTATCACATATGATGATAAAAAGAAAGACATTTGGAAACCCAACTTGCTATATCCCTGTTCCTCCAAAAATACACAAGAGGAATGGTTTCTATGAAAATAAGAATATTCTCTTTCACCATGACATATTCCTACTGGTATTGCTGTGGTAAGGATTACCACCCATATACAGGCTATAGCTAATAGCGCATTTCTTTCTGTTCTTATAGACATTGAGGTTATTGGGTGGACCACAGCCATAAACCTGTCCAATGACATTAGAACAAGCGTGTAGACAGACGCATGTGCTGTGACGACGATGAAGTATTGAACGACTTTACACCACCAATCTCCAAAGGGCCATCTTGGCATTACATAGTCAGTTGCAGTGAAAGGGACACAGAAAATAACGAAGAGCAAGTCAGCAACGGCTAAATTGATGATTAATAAATTAGTGGTTGATCGCATTCCAGGATTTGCGGCGACTACAAGTACTACCAATGCATTTCCAACTAGTCCAACGATTCCAATAAATCCGAAAAAAATTGGAACAACTCTGGATACGACCTTTTCAAGAAGTTCTCCATTTTCATATTCTGTACTATAATTACAGCCTCCAACACTGGCAATTTCTTCACTTGTCAAGTTAACGCATATGCTATAAAACTCGTCTTCTGTAGACTCCATGTTAGTAGAAATCAGCAGATTACAATCATCGACTTGGTTTAAAACTTATTTGTTCCTTTGGTATTCCTTTTAATGTATGTACCTGAAACCAAAAAAAATATATATATTACTCAATTATTTTTTCAATGTCTAAAAATAAATACAATGGACACTGCACATTTGCAGCAAGTTTAAAATATGTATATATGTCTCCGACTGCCTGTATGTGCTATTTTTCTTCTTCAACTTGTCCCCATCTTTTTAGTTCGCTTTTTAGTTTTTACGCAGTTGTGTTGTTTTATTTTCATATATTATTTTATTTAATTATAGACAGATAAGTTAGTATTATTTTAATAGATTTATTAATTTGGAGGTTGTAAAATAGTTTTTTCTTTTCGCCGAAAATCAAAAGCCAAAATAAAAGGAAATACAACACTAATATAATAAACATAAAAAGCCTGCCTGTTACTTTTTAACGTCCCACTGTTGGGTTTATGCCCTGCTGCCCTTCAATACGAGAGGAATCAAGCCATTGTTCACCACGTTGGCGAAGTGCGAGTTGACGGACTTTACATGTCTTTCAAAAACTTGCCAGTTACTTATATTATTATAAACAAATCAAAAATTAAAAATGATTAAACATATAAAAAGTTTCCCATTCTCTAAAATTTATTCAATTCAAAAAACAATTATTCTTCTTATATATGAGAAGTCATCCCATAAGTTAAGATTGTGTAAATAAATTGTTTTGTAAATCAGGGAAATGAAACGCCAACCCATTGCCATTTTAACTTTAATTTTAGAGTTTAGTCAGGGTCTCTAAACATTTTAATTTTTAATTCTGATAAAATTATTTTGGTACGTATATTTTCACTCAATTTTCCTTTTATCGAATCAGACACTTATTGATGACTAATAATTATGTAAAATATTTCCCTCACATTTATTATTTATGTGAAAAAGATTTTGCTAAAATAACTGTTAAATATAATTAAAAAGTAAAAAATGTTAGGGTTAATGGATTTTGTAATGGATTGTATTTAATTAAAGATAATTTTCCAAAAAAAAAGTTTTAAGTTCACAGAATCGACGATTTCTCTTACAGAACTGGTTAGAGTCATGGTGTTTTATAAAAATTGTATAAATCAAAACTGTATATTTTTTTTTAATTTAACTGAATTCTTCATTTATTTTTTCTTACATCATTGCTAGAGATAGATAAATTTCCTTCCTGATACATTCAGTCGTTATGTTACTTTAATATATATATATATATATATATATATATAATATATATATATATATATATATATATATATATATATATATATATATATATATATATATATATATACTTTAAAATTATAAAAAAAAGTCGAGAGGTGTCATGGGACAACTGGTACAATGTACCCAATGACAATAACTGTCACGAGTACTGGGAGACCACAAACCTCAAGGCCTATTATATACGTAATTGGAGATCCCGGATTAAGAGCGCATACGAACTACTTAGTACAAACAATTAACACTTATGATCGCCTGGTAGTTATGATGAATTCACACGGGGTGTTCTTAGTAAAAAATAAAGTATTATATCAAATATTCGCGTAAATCTAAGAAAGTATTAAAAAATAAAGTGTCGTGACGGTCGAAATATTACACTTTTTTCGTCAATCTTTCATTCGCCAAGTGTGCCGAGAATAAAGAACAATAAAAAAGTTTGTTCCAAAAAATTCAAAAGCTAAACAAAATGTTCACAACTTATATCTTGAAGAAATATCGTCCCTATTTGCATCCCTAGGTATGTGCACATAGCGTTGGTACAGTTTAACATTAAGATCTTTTTAAGAGGAATAATTCTGTTATAAATTGTCTTCATATACCTATTATTATTAGTTTACCCGGCGCACGCTAACAAAGCTCCCAGTCGGCATTATTTTTCCAACATCTTCAACAATTATCGATATATTTCAGCCAATTTATACAAAATCTTAATAAATTATACACTTAAAAGGTTCCTCATGAATCACTCCATCTATTGGTGAAAACTATATGAAAATCCATTAGGTAGTTTTTGCGTTTATCGCATTCAGACAGACAGACGATGCGGGAGACTTTATTTTATAATATATAGTGATTAGTGGTAAATATAAAGTGGTAAATTATATGAAAGGTTTACATCCACTGAACGAACTTTGCGTACACAATATTTATTTCATCGTATGTTTTCGAAACGTAGAACCAAAATGTATTCATTACGCAAGAGGTAAATTTATTCTAATAATAGGGCAAGTATTTCTGACTTCAAACATCATTTTGGTAACTGGTTTTAGAATTTCGTTGAGGTTTTGAGAATTATGTTTCTGGGAAATATTTAGAAACTTTTTGAATTAGCAAACTTTCTAATAATATTTATACTTAACTTTTTAACTATTTTGGTATATTATCTTTAAGTTATCTAATAGAAAACGAGGAATGTTAACTATCATTTTTCTACTTCTTCTGCACAATATAATCTAAACTGGAATTTAAAATTATTTTAAATAAAACTATCTTCTCGGATTTTTTCGCGGATTTAATTTTTGAATTACATTTCGAATACTTTACAGGAAACATGGTCACGGGAGAGATTAAGGTTTTAGACGTCTTGAAAGTCATTATATTCTTTTACAGACAGTGCCTGCCCTAGTAAAATTGTGTGTAAGCACTGTCTGTTAAAAATGTCAAATATTATATTAAAATTATTTTTATAATTATTATTTTGATAATTATTATAGAAAACGCAACCGGAAGTTTGCAAAAATACTTCAGTTTTGAGAAGAAAAGACCAAAAATTAGCAGAAGTCAATTTTTATTTAAAAAATAAAATAAAAAAACCAATACAAATCTTAATATTCAACATATACAATAGTGGTGAAAGTGGATGACTTCTTTCTCAAGGTGTGCTATCTTCTAAAATGTCTTTACGACACAATAACTCTTAAGCGCGCATTTTTTTTTTCTTAATTCGCATGCTGATAAAGACATCAATATCTATAATATATATATATATATATATATATATATATATATATATATATATATATATATATATATACTAATATGATAAAGAGGCAGAGTTTATTTGTTTATTTATTTGTTTGTTTGAACGCGCTAATCTCAGGAACTACTAATCCGATTTTAAAAAATCTTTTTACGTAAGATAGCCCGTTTATTGAGGAAGGCTATAGGCTATATATCATCATGCTACTACCCAAGGGAGCGGAGCAGTAATCATAAATGTCAACAAATTAGATTAGACTTCCGTACATTATTGTGAAACTATTTACCTATACATATAATAAAATTGTAACTAAGCCGAATCTATACATTAAATGTTTTTTGGAAAATCTTATTGAAATACACATTGTTATCGATACAGAGGCGGAATCTATAATTTATAGAATTTATTTCTGTCTGTTACCGCATCACAGAAAAACCACTGGAGGGATTTTGATGAAATTTGGTATGGTGACAGCTGGTTATCCTGGTCAACATAAAGGATACTATTTACCGCGGGAAAATGTCTCATTTCTGAGAAAAAATACAAAAACCGCAATGTAAGAGTATACTAATATGTAAAACCTAAGAATTTGGTTTTCGGTCATCTGAACGCGGGCGGAGCCGCGGGCAATGCTACTATTATATAAATACATAGCTGTATAACATAAAGTCAAAGAGTTTTTTTGTAGTTTGAACGCGAGCGAAGCCGCGGGTTTGCTAGTTAAATATAAATATTATGTTTTCATTCTTTACCTCATTTTGTCTCTAATTTATGTTTTTTTCATCCAAACACAATCTACTCAACTTTCAAGTCCCTGTGTTAGAACAATAGTTCATTTTATTTCTCATAAAATTTTATATGACATTCAAGAGCTAATGTATATGCATATTTTTTTTTGAATATTCCCGATCTCTACAAAGCAAACAAGTTATAAGCGCTCTCTGCGTTTAACCACTTCCAATATAATTTTTATTTATTGGGTACTAGGCGTATTATATATGGGATAGGTTAGGTTATTTTATTCTATTATCATCTCGGCAATAATATAAACTACGAAATTGATGCTATATATATATATATATATATATATATATATATATATATATATATATATATATATATATATATATATATATATTACATTTACTATTTAATATAACCATTTAAAAATATATATTAAAACAGTAAATATCTATCTGTTTGTATGTTAGGTTAGTTTCTCTGGACAAACTAATGAACTACATAAATTTGATTACAGTATGTATAAATGTGTTTTTAACACCTCCACGTAAATTTCTAAGAAATTAATTGAAATTCTAAGAAATCTATTGTTAACTGACACGCCGGCGTGTCCGCGGTCGTGGAGGGATTAAATCTTTTATCGGAAGACAATCAACTTAAACAATAAACATACTTTTAAGTCTAAGTAATGTGAAATCCAGATAAGAATACAACACTTAATTAACATTCAACTGATCTCTAATCTCTCTCTCTCTCTCTCTGTAGACAGCAGAAGAATAGTGGAAGTCTTTAATGGACTAGTAAAACATTTGAATTTGGGTCTATTTCATTCATTACTTAAAAGAGTGACTTTTTGTTACTTAAAATCTATTTAAAATAATAAAACCCTTCAGGTTTCTATGGTTGAATGTTATAACTTTATATTTAGACTTGTGGTCGTCCAGTGTGCGAAATTCGGTGTAGTGGCTAAAAATATACGGCTTAAAATCCGGAGAACCTAGGCTCGTATTCCAGGTCGGGCAAAGTTCAGTTATTGATTTTAATTCGTTACGAAATTCCCATTAACAGCCTGGAGTTAGGATTTTAGTGATCTTTCACCACCATTCCTCATAAAACACGTGAATCCGACGGTCTTGCTGCACTTTATCTCCAGCACAGTTGGCTCATTGGGATTGGCCGTCATGGTCGTTCAGGACAACCTTCGAAAATGCCTAGTTTTCGACGTTATCTCAGATATGCAAATTTCAATTATTTTCATTTATCGTAAGGCAAGTGATAATCACATTGAAAATAATTAGCACAAGACAATATCAGAGTTGTGAACCACGAGGTTTGAACCCACTTTGCATAGTTTTCTTCTAAGAGTAGGCTACTTTATATCCATTCTTGCACTTTGAAAATATAAAACTATGAAGCTATAAATTAGAATAACAATATGCAAATGTAATTTGTAAATCATTCTAACATTTATTATAAATGATGTATATATAATATCATATAAACTAATATGGCATTTATAAATGACTCATCGCCATAACGTATATGGGTGTATTTTCATGGAAAGTTTTAATGGTATTTTAACGACACTTTCAGAATAAAGGGTTAGTTAGATCTTTAACGCCTTTCAAGATTTTTAGTAGGAAATATAACATTATCTATAGGTACATATAATAAAACAGTAACTTAGCGAAATCTGTACATAAAATATTTTTTTAAAAATCAATGCCTGTACCGTATTGTGTACAGAATATAATATAGAAACCAAAACAATAGTTATTAAAATTTTTGTCTGTATGTCTGTTTATTTGTGCGTCTATTTGTCTGTTTTGGGGTTACGCGTTTCACGCAAACTGTACTGAACCGGTTTTAACCAAATTTTGTGTAGTGATAATTTATTACTGTGTACTAAATTTCATCTAAATCCGTCCTGCCGTTATGAAGGAATAACAAACATACACACATACATTTTTCCCATTTATAATACTAGACCAATAGATACCGCTATGTGTATCGATTTTCACTTAATTTCATATCTTAAATTGTTTGCTAATTACCATAATTAAGCTTCATGAGATGTCGATAACAATGAATATGAAAATATAATATTCTTTGGTAATATTATGAAAAATAACCTTTCACCAACCATCATGTGTCATTTTTATTCGGATTAAGAGTGACAGTCTAAATGATTATCATAATTTCAGGCCACGTGGTATCAAGGAGTTTTCAAGAAGACATTAAATACTATATTATTGAGGTTACCAGAGTCATTTTCAAAGGCTCACAAGGTTTGATGAATATATCACGCATACTTTGTTAATTTTAAATATCATGATCTATATAGTATAGTGTATACATATAATATAAAAATTAAAAAAAAAATAGACCTCAAAAAAAAAACACTAAAAAGTAAAAAATTACTGATTGGTAGTTTCCATTTACTATAGATACCTAATCAGATATTTTCGAAGTCGGTGTGCTTTGTATATCAGCTGTTACCATCTTCGACTTTGTGTGTGTGGTGTGTGTATGTACTAAGACCTAGATATAAACTAACACATAGGCAACAGTTAGCCATCTAAGGATACACCTAAGTAAATAGGGGATACCCACAAAAAGCTACCTAGTATATGTATTGTATATAGATAAACAAAATTACTTTAAACAGTTAAATGAAATCATTTTGCAACACCTGCAAATGTAATTTAGACACAATATCCTACTATTTATTGGTATAATAAGATCACATTTTCCAAACACGTCTCTATGACAAGTACAATATCATGTATTGATAATATCAGAATATGCTAAATAATTTTCATTTTAATACTGACACAATTATCAACGTGGGTATTGAATGATGCTTACGCTGATGAAAGAACATTTATCTATACATATAATAAAATTGTAATTAAGGCGAATCTGTACATTAAATATTATTTGGAAAATCTTATTGAAATAGACATTATTATCGATATATAGTTTTTAGAATTTTTGTCTGTCTGTCTATCTGTTTGTCTGTCTGTTACCAGATCACAAAAAAACCACTAGAGGGATATTGATTAAATTTGGTATGGTGATAGCTGATTATCTGGGTCAACATATAGGATACTTTTTACCGCGGGAAAATATCTCATTTTTGAGAAAAAATACAAAAACTGCATTGTAAGAGTATACTACGAGTAATATGTAAAACCTAAGAATTTGGTTTTTGGTCATCTGAACGCAGGCGAAGCCGCGGGCAATGCTAATTGTTCATATACCTTAGCGTTATGTTACTAATGATCGTCCTTATGTTACAGAATATACATTGACTAATGAAATTATGAGCGATAAAATTCCTAATAGATTTGATTTCCACTTTAGAAGTAATGAAGTTCTACGATTAGAGTAGCATGAAGTTGTACAAAACTTGGCAAAGATTACCTAACTGGAGCCTGAAACCTCACAAGTACTTCCTTGTAGCAACACACGAGGGTCTTAGAATGCCAGTTACCTAGTTTCTCGCTTCTGGGCTGTTTTTGAGTGTAGCGATTTCGCTCAAATAATTTGTCCACTCAGAATCCTAATATATCGGAATCAATAACCAGCCTTTACACCAAGAAGGCTGTCATAAAAACCATAACACATCATTCAATTTATCTATAATTTTAATTATTTTTTTCAATAGAAGCCCAGTGGGAGCGCATTTGCTTGGAAAACCTAGTTAATGTTGTTCTAACCCCGGGGCCACTTGCCTCACGGTGAAGAAAACCATCGCGAGGAAACCTGTAATTGCATGTCTAAGAAAACTTAATTAGTTTTCGAAAAATTTGTGAAGTCCGCCAACCCGCACTTGGCCAGCGTGGTGGACTATGGCTGATCCCCCTCGTATTGAAGGGTGGCCCATGCCCAGCTGTGGGACGTTAAAAAGGGCGAGTTAAAATGAGTCAGTTTTATTTTCATTTCTCTTATTTTAACTTCATAAACATAACTTAATATTGATTTTCCCTCTAAAACTTTCATACATGATTCAATTTTATTGAAATAGTTTGCTGAAATATTAACTGGGTATATAAATGTATTCGGCCATTTTACGAGTTCACTCCACTTGAGTTTACTAAATATTGTTTATCGTTTCGCTAGCAAATATAATGAGACAGGGTCATAATTAACAATTTACCCACTTCAAAAAGAGTAGGTACTTAATTCTATTGTATTCTTTTTTAACCCCCGACGCAAAAAGAGGGGTGTTGTAAGTTTGACGTCGATGTCTGTCTGTCTGTGTGTGTGTATGTCTGTCTGTGGCATCGTAGCTCTCAAATGGATGGACCGATTTCGATGCGGTTTTTTTCATTTGAAAGCCAGTTTCCTTGCGGTGGTTCTTAGCTGTTTGGCTAATATCAGTCCAGCAGTGTAAGTTCTTTTCCGAAATGATGTAAGACATTTTGGCGTATGATTACTCGATTAGGTGTTAGGTGTAATCGTTAAATGACATTTTTTTAATTTTTTTTTTAATTTAATTTGCGTAGGGGATTTTTTAAATTTTTAATTTATAGTTATGTATGCTGCATGTTCCGTGATAAATTTTATAATTGTGAATCAATTTTCATTATTCTTTTTTAATAAATGGGTAATATCTAAAAGTCAGATTCAACATAAATTACAAGAAAATGTTTAGCAGCTATTGACAAGCTTTAGTGTTATCTATAAAAAGTTTTAGTAGCAGTTACTTTTTCTTTCCTTTAGAAATTTATTTTCATCGAATATTCAATCGTTGAATTTTAACAACAATACAAATACAAGATATTATAAATACAAAAAAATTGCATACATTTTTTGGTACACTTAAACACTTAAACGGCTACAAGGATTTGGATGTAAATTATACAAATACACTATGACCGAGAGTAGCATATAGGCTAATATTAGACACACGAGAGATTCGAGGGTAATGTTAGGAAAAAATTTGTTTGGGATATTTTTAGTTTTTAATATCCTATTAAAAACTAACAATATCTATACATGTAATAAAATTGTAACTAACCCGAATCTGTACATTAAATATTTTTTGGAAAATCTTATTGCAATAAATATTATTATCGATACAGAGGCCGAATCTATAGTTTTTAGAATTTGTGTCTGTTTGTCTGTCTACCGCATCACAGGAAAACCACTGGAGGGATTTTGATGAAATTTGGTATGGTAATAGTTGGTTATTCGGGTCAACATATAGGATACTTTTTACCACGGGAAAATATCTCATTTTTGAGAAAAAATACAAAAACTGCATTGTAAGAATATATATAGACTAATATGTAAAACCTAAAAGTTCGGTTTTTGGTCATTTGAATGCGGGCGGAGCCGCGGGCAATACTAGTCTCAAATAAAATCACTAGAGAACAAAGTTTATTTTAAATGGTTAAGTAGATCTAAGGACAATTGTTGAGATTTCCGGTTTGTATACTCCAGTACAATGAATGGCGTATAATAATGGTTATGTTTTAACAGAAATAACTGCACACGTCAGTGAAATATACAAAGTAACATATGGGAGTACGGTCCGGTCGAATTTTATGGTATCCTTGAAAATTCATTTACTTTGAATTTAGAAGTCTTAAACCACCAAAAATTAACTGTTTTTTATTGAATAATATGTTAAATATATATAAAAACAAATAAAATTAAAGTGTCTCTTTGTAATGTCAAAATAACAGATTTTTACTGAATGCATATGGAATAAATACGGTATTTATGAAAAAGTCACAATTTTTAAAAAAATTGTCTATCTGTCTGTTTCTTCCGGCTAATCTCCGAAAGGGCTTGGCCAATTTTGAAGGGACTTTCACTGACAGGTAGTTGATGTTATAAGGAGTCACTTAGGCTACTTTTATTTCAGTAAAAGAATTAGGGTTCCGCTCAAATAAATTCAAATGTACCTAGAGACGAACCCAAGCGAAACGAGGATGAGTCGCTAATTAATTATATGAAGGATGAACGTTAACGTATAATAATAAGAACAATGAGGAGAATCCTCATAAATTTTGGCCACGACGGCCAATTTTAATATAACTGCCATCGGCGCAGGAGATTTTATAGTGCAATGCTCTATTCCTGTCACTCTCATACTACGGTGTTACCTCTATTCGATATGCCTTCGACCTGCCAAAATCTGGGATGTTACTAAGTATTACGACACAGAACCCAATAACTATACTTGGCCTGACCCAGGACTCGAACGCAGGACGTCCACACTGCAACCGTACATGCTAGCTACTAGACCAATGAGACAGTAAAAAATATAAAAAAATATTTCGAATAACGAATATATTTCGATATATTCGTTATTCGAACCGTCACAAATAACCAAGCATCACGTAACATACACAAAAGAAACACACTACATTCAATACCTTCTTTTTAGTTCGGCATATAAATATACATATCGTTGGCTCACTATTAGAAGGTTCTATGTTACAATTTTAGTACTTATTTAGTTATTGATGCTACAAGGTTCTATGTGTCATTAGCTACAGTTTTGCAAAAACAAACCACTAGATAGCGGCGCTATAACTACAAAATATTCAATTTTACATAGTTCTGTGTTGTTTTTTTTTTACGATAACAAAATAACGAAGTTCTATGTAAAAATTACTAAACTTCATTAAAATTAACATAGAACTTTGTAATAGTAAGCCAACGAATTTATGTAAACGTCAGTTACCATAGTTTCTCCATCCTTTTACATCCGGACCCCATTTTATTTGAAATTGGATCAAAATTAATAAAAGCTGATTGACGACACGTTTGACTCAGTTTGTAGTGACCCTACTTGCTGTGACAGCGGTCGCAGGTTCGAGTCTCGCTGGAGGCATTCATTTGTGTGATGAGCACGAATGTTTTTATTCCAGTCATGGGTATTTATATTTATAATATGTATGTATTTAAAGTTATATATGTGTAGTGTATCAACTATCTGGTATCCATAATACAAGCCTCGTAGCTTACCATAACTAGATGGCGCTGTGTTTTGATGTCCCAATATATTTATTTATTTATATTACTAAAATAATTATCTATTGATTTAAATAGGCAATCTACTTTATAATGAAACAGCTCGGGAACTTTTTATTTAAAAAAAAGACAAAATATAATTGACGTTATTTTCATGATAATTATGTAACCTCTAATATGGCTAATGTTTAGTTTCAACTTACTAAATCCATATAACATATTATTCCTTAACAAAATCCACATACTTCAAAGTTCGAACCATCAAACCCCCGTCCTCCGTCCATTACAATACTCCAACTTCTTAAGTTCATAACAGACTAATAAATAGAAAAGTTACTAAAATAAATTTAAAACTTCGTTAACATAATAGAACAAGCAATAGACTAGAAGAGATATTTTAGTTTAAATATCAAAATATATCGGCTGTCATATTCTATGTATGTCTATATCATAGACATAGAGAGTGGACTGAGTGTTTCTTTGCCAGCCGTCAGCTAATAATGGTGGACAGGCGCGACAGAGATAGAACGAATGTACGGCCAGAAGTCTTGGAATCATAAAGATAAATATTTATAATCATTTTATATTCCGTTATAATATTTTAATAAATTATAATAATATATTGTTTTATTCCATTTATAAATTCAACTTGGAATAAAAAACATAAAAAACAGCCCGCACGTTCGCATTCTCTCTTTCTAGAGAATGCTCAGTCTATTCTCTATGTCTATGGTTTATATCAACTGCATTTCGTGTTCATGCATTTTCACACCCATTAAATATTTTACATTTTTGTTTATCGTATTTGTATAACGAGTGATCCTTCTGTACCTAGAATTAGTCCAGACAAATGAAAGTATACAAAAAATAAAATATTTATTATTTTGTATCACAGATCATATAATACTATACTAATATTTGTATATCTAAATTTCTTTGATATATTCTCTTCCACTTGGTATCTTTTAGTGCCTTCCTATGTGGCTGTGACCACTACATGACACTTAAGGCCATGGTAGCCCAGTGGTAACGTGCTTGCTTGAGAAATCAAGTGAATAGGATTCAAATCCCGGGTTTCGCACCTCTGATATTTACATGTTCAAATTATTTTTAACATGATTACCATTTTTCTTAAGGTAAAAGAACTCTCTGGGAGAACCTAGCTTGTTTTTGATAGATACGTGAAGTCCACCTACCCACACTTAGCGTGGTGGACCGACCCGAGCCCAGCAGTGGGACGATAAAAGGGTTGTTGGTTGGTGCTTACCAACATCATTTGAAAACGTTTTGTATAATTTTTCTAAATCTTCGTAATATTCCTTACTAGCATTGCTCGCGGCTCCGCCCGCGTTCAGATGACCAAAAACCAAATTCTTAGGTTTTACATATTAGTATACTCTTACATTGCAGTTTTTATATTTTTTCATAGAAATAAAGAGTATCTTATATATCGACCCGGTTAACCAGTTATCACCATACTAAATTTCATCAAATTCCCTCAGGTGGTTTTTCTGTGATGCGGTAACAGACAGACAGATAGACAAAAATTCTAAAAACTATAGATTTGGTCTCTGTATCGATAATAATAAAAAATATCTAATGTACAGATTCGGCTTAGTTACAATTTTATTATACATATATGTATAGATAAAGTAATTGGAAAAAATTGAGGGGAAAAAAACCTAAATCGAATTCTTGCATGCGTTCTAAGATCACTTATTGAAATTTACACTAGACAGTATATACGGGTCAGCTAGAATATAACGAATAAATCTTCTTATTAGAACATTATCTATACATAGAAAAGAATTAACTAACACGCACTCTTCAAAATAAAGTACGCGCAATATGTTATGATTGTTACAAATGTTTCGATTCAGATACTAAATAATCCGTTCAATATATAGATAAAAGTTAATCATGATTGATATATGTACGCAAAAGCTAATAATTTTTATCAATTATTTTGAATTGTATATTAGAATTCTGTTTCAATTGATAATCCAAATTGGTATATATTAACAAAACATAAATAAAATTTTTAGTTCGATTACGCACCGATGGTTCCGTATATCCATACAATATTAAAAATCTATACATACGAGTATAATAAAATTCTGAGTCGAATTTGTACATTAAATAATTTTTGGAAAATCTTATTGAAATAGATACAGACGCCGAATCTATAGTTTTTAGAATTTTTCTCTGTCTATCTGTCTGTCTGTCTGGGAGCAGATCACGAGAAACCCGCTGGACAGATTTTGATGGGTATGATGATATCTGGCTATCCGGGACAACATATAGGATACATTTTACTGCGGAAAAATATCTTATCTCTGAGAAATCTATACTAACTGTTAAATTGCACTTATAAAATTCTATCTACATAAATTATAACGACTTTATAAAATAATTGATTTTTATCTTATATGTACTTCTTTCTTTTTATACCCTCTATGGCGTTAGGTTTCTCTGTGGGTGAAGTTTTTTTCACATATGACATTTTTTTCTTTAATTTGTATTTTTATCCGACGGTAAAGCTCAAAAGAGAGTAATGTTTAACCTATATGTATACACTAGTATGTATGTCCGATCGTATGTTCCCTTGTACATACGACGCTAGATTTGTTTTGATACGTTTATTTTTTTTTCTCCTAAGCCTACCGAATAGGTATCAAATTGATAGTTTTTAAGAAACGATTACAAAAAAAATGTATAACTTATATGTTTAAAAAGAATTTAACTTAACAAATTGTTAAATAAAACTCCAAATTTCTAACTGGCCAAAACTAAAAAAACAGTAAAAATTGACAGAAAAAACAGTGAAAAATAAAAATAAAATGAAAAAAAGTAGACGAAGGAACATATAAGTATATATAACGAAGGAATATAGCAGTCGGAGACATACATCTCACATCAAGGATGAAACAAATTAAGCAGGTTTGTTCTCATTTCGCTTTTTACGCAGACGAGATTTTTTATCCAAAATATAAATTATGGTTTTGTAAAGTTTTGTCCAAGACTTTTATATAATCCATTCAAAAAAAATCCGAGAATTCAAAATCAAAGTAAATCCGCCAAACAATCCGAAAAGATAGTTTTATTTAAAATTTAATTAAATTCTTTTCTTAATAAATATGTTATACTTCAAAAGTGGTATTTTTTAGTATTTCAAGAAAAATACAGGATAGAAGAAGTAAAACCTGTAACTGACATAGTCGTACCATATTACGTGAATTGATACACCGTTTATATACTATAGCGCCTATGATCGAAATTATTGCATTACCAGCTAATCTCTATATATAAAAATCGATGTTTGTATGTATGTTCGCTATTGAATCCAAAACAGCTGGAGCGATTTTGATGAAATTTTCAGGCGATCTTCAGATCAGCCTTATGGATAATCCTATGAAGTTTGGTAGCGATGAGGAATTTGAACCTAGGTGGAGCCGCGGGTACTGCTAGTAAAACATACCTAAAATATATCAATAAACCTGCCAACGACACGAAAATACGAGTATGTATGAGTTCGCTAAGTGCCATATCAAATTCTTTTACGAGCAGTCTATTGTTCCGTAAAATGTTAAGTACTTTAATATTCATTCAAAAGCTAAGAGCCTAAGAACATCCCGACTGCCATCTTTGTTTGAACGAACATCGATCATGACTTAATTTTATTACCTAGTCATCAATTCAAAGAGTCTTAGAATGACATATCCATATATCATTACAATGGGATCTAAAATTAGGTTTAATAAATAAATGAGTGTATAAAATGTCGTTTCTGTACTGTTAGCTGTTGAGGAGTTGCTTCGCCTGGAGAAAATCCTAGAGGAATTATAAAGTTACAATTATCATAAAAATCATTATCCTCGGAACTGACCGATATAAAAAATATCGAACTAAAAGGATGCGAACAAGTGGACGAAGGAAAACATCATTATGCAGTCGGAGACATACACGGAGCTGTTATTAAACATTAACAGATTTTTAGTTTTGATCAGTTAGATATGTTTTATCCTAAATTTCTTATCCTAAATTACTTTAAGCATATAAGTTGTATATTATATTTTTGTAGTCGCCTCTTAAAAACCTCAATTTTGATACCTTGCTCAATAATTTATTAAAAAAAATTTTTAAACACAAATTGGCGCCTTAAGCCCGATGTTTTGATTTTTAATGATATCTATATACCCCATGACACTCGCGTTATAAAGAGATTTAGAAATTAGGTTAAGCCATTTAGTAATTACGAGGGAACATAGGGTCGGACATACGTACATATACATACATACTTACATACAGTTTAAACACATAGCCCTCCTTTAGGCTTAGGCGCAGCCGGGCAAAAATAGAAAATTTGTTAAAATGCATAAAATATACATAGAAAGAATATCCTTATTTTTGCGGGTTTGCGGTATTAATGGTCATGGCCGAAAATTGGACAAATTATGTTATTTACAAAATCGACTACTTTTAGTGATATTTTTGCTACAACTGAAAGCGAATGAAGTCAGACATTTTCTGCACACTTTAAATAAGAAATATTTAAATTAAAGTTAAAAAAAAAAACACATTGAATATTTTAACTCAAAAGGTGCAAAAGGCAATTAGTCTTAAAAATAACGAAAGCTATTACATAAATAGCCCAAGACAGCATCCGCCGTTCATTACGCCCTAAATGGGGAGTATAATGTTTCAGTTCAAAGCACTTAAGAGAGCTGTGTCTTGAAGAAAATCTTATTTAATATGCAAATGCATAATTTTTACTTTAAAAGTGTTAGTTATGTTAATTGATTTTGTAATAATTAGTGCTCGTCTCGTGGTTGAAATTCGCCCATAATAATTATCGATTTTTTTATTCATAAACCTAAAGCTTGTCAATGGCGACTAAACAAAAAAAAATAAACTCGTTTGACAAATTGAGAAAAAAATGGTACAGAACTGTTTTGTCTTTGCTTATTTATATATAGTTTATGAGCTTATGAATAACACATACACAAACTATGACCCAACTGTCCTTGAAACTTGAAACTGTGACCTTGAATGCCACTCTTATCCAACTTTATTTTTTAAAACTCCGAGATTATTATTTTTTTCTTAGGTAAATCCCCTATTGTCTTATAAAATACCTTTAGATTCGTGTTATGGAATATACAATTTAACAATACAAGTATAGAGGTAGAGAATGGCCACCTAAGTACATAAGTGTACGCGGAAATACCAGCGCACTCTCTAGCCCTTGTCACTTTCAAAGTTCGATGAGATACTTCAACACGATCGGTGAGAGTTCAGGCGCAGGACTGACAGCTAGCTTTACGTGCTCTCCGAGGCACACAATAGTTAAACATGGCCCAACCCAGGACTCAAACCCAGGACCACTGGATCTGCAGCCGTACATGCTAGCCACTACACAACCAAGGCAATTACTATTGGGGCATTTCACGTGAAGTGGACAGGAAAAAAAAAGTGAGGTTCTGAAAATCGATCATATTCGGCCCATTTATACTTCTAATATGTATGAATGTGAACACAAATTTTTTTTTTTTTGTATAATGTATATTTCACAAGTTATCGGTTTCTGAAGAATTGTCGTAATTGTAATACCAATTTTATGAAAGTAGTTTTTCGAATTTTACAAATTTACAATTAAATATTTAATATAGCAAAACAGTTTGAAAAAATACTGTTCTTTTTTACAATAAAATGAAATTAAGAAAAAAAAGTTTTTTTCATGTCCAAAACCGGAAGTAAACTTTTCAAACCTGAATTTCAGTCACTTCGACCAATTTTTTTTTATTCTTTTTTTTTAAATATAGCTTAAAGTATATTAAAAATACACAAGAAAATTCAAAATGGGATCTCTATTTGTTTAGGAGTTAGATTAATTAATGTACATACGCGTCGCAATGGGCGTGATATCTGGCGCTAGCTTAGATCGGTTGGTGTGCGCGAAACAACATGTCTTGTATAATTGCTGTCGTATAATAATTATAACATAATAAAACAATATTGTAACAACGTTAGAACTAGTTTATTTTGTAATTTTTAGAACTTTACAATGGGAATCTATGCTAGAACTAGTCCTTTTCACAAGAAGGCCACTGGTTGTTGGAATAAAGCTGTGAAACTTTTTAGTCCCCGGAATGGTGACTGTAGACGCAAACCGAGGTTGCAAAACAATTCTCTGGCGTTCTATATCGTCTTTAGAGCAGAAGTAAATAGCTGTTTGTTTTAAAGATGATTTTGCCCAATCGTATAATTGTATTAGTGTTACAATTGCTTTACTTGAAGGTAACTGTAGACTTGCACGCGCAGCTAAACGTTGAAGATTTGACCTTTTGAAACCTCATGCTTACATTGCAGAGGAACAGGCGCTTTATTTCAAAACTCTTAAGGAGACTATCAATGAAGGTTCATTGAATTTTGATGGAAAACTTTCATATCTTGCTTTAGGGTTTAAAATGTACTCATTTAGATTGTAAAATCTTAATTCCTTTTCTTACCTTCATAATCTTATATAATAAGGAACTTTGGTGCAAAATTTCAAACTTCTATCCAGCGTTTAAAGCTGTTCGTTTTCCATCAGTAAAAAAGTCCAATTCAATTCTTTTGTTCAATTGCTCTTACGAGTGATGTTTCGCCACAACTTGCTTCGCATATGTCGTAGGATGGAGATGATACATTATATTTGTTTGTAGAATGATCGATAAATAAGAAAAAAAAGTCTGATAGTGTCGTGATACACCCGGTAGGAATGAAGTTCCTTTACCTGTCTGCTCTTGGCTCATAAACTAAGTCTTAAAAATCGTTAAGATACTAGGGTATCATAAATATTGAGAAACGTACATTGTAAATGTTGAAGCTCATCGAAGAAAGGTCTGCACAGATTGCACAGGTCTGCACAGAGTGCACACAGAGTTCTTACAATATTATGTACATTCCTTAACAATTAAAATCGCCTGGTACTTACGATGATGTCATATTATGGGTTATGGGTTGCTCATAAGGAGTACTAGGAGACCACAAACCTCAAGGAATGTCCATCATATACGCAATTATAACTAACATGCATATACACATATAATATACACACATATACTTGGTAATATTTACGGCATTATAGTAATCTGATGGTTGCCGCAAATACATAGTAAATTAATTATTATGTACGTTGAGCATTAATTATTTTTGATTCATGTATTTAAAAAAATGAAGGTATAACGAATGCTAATTTTTAATTATTGTTTAAGTAGGTGTATGATTTTTGTTAAAAAGTTATTAACCGACGAAGAAAAAGGAGGAGGTTCTCAATTCGACACATATATTTTTTTATGTTTTACCACTCATAACTTTTTACAGTGAAATCCGATTTCGATGAATCTTTTATTATTGGATAGGGTATAACTCAAAATTGGTCCCATTTAAATTTGAAAAAACAAATTCATTCCTAAGCGTAGAAAATGGGAGATAATTGATTTTTCACCTAATCATTTTTTTTAAATACTTTTCATTTTGCTACTACTACTACAACCACGTCTACACTAAAAATGGAAAAACAAAAATTAAAAAAAAAACTTAAAAAAAAAACTCTAAAAAGTAAAAAAAAAACTGATTGGTAGTTTTCATATACTATAGATACCAAATCAGATATTTTCGAAGTCGGTGTGCTTTTATTTGTACCGACTGGCTGGTATTATAAATCTGTGGTCATCCACGCAAAGGCCATTCTACTCTTCTTCCACATCTCCCCGCCATCCACTATCAAAGACCAGTCTTTTTTATATAGAAGATGGAAGAAAATAATAACAGTTCATCGAAATTGAAATCGATATTGTATGAAAAAAGTGATTTATTTCGATACATCACAGACGAATAAAGACAGTGAAATAAATTCAATTAATGCTAACAATGAATGTTGAGGGCTTTCGATTTTAACAGATGGATTCACAATAATTTTATTACTCCCAAAGTATTTGTTCATTATAAATTTTGTTTTTGCTATTTTCATTAAAGCTTCAAAAATTTAAATGATTTGTTTTATATTGAGACGCTTTAACTTTGAACGAATTTTTTTTCTATAATTAAAATTCATTTTTACTGTTAACTTTGAATTACTTTTTAAGCGAATAAGTTTTTATATATATTTGTTTATGTACTATAAAATATATGCTATTTATAATTTACGACCTATTCTCATACCTACCAAATATACAAAAAAAAATCATTAAAATATGTCGAGCCGTTTGGGAGAGTGCTACCATAAACACCGTGACACGAGATATTTATACAGATACGTTTACACTGTGGACTCAAATTTAAAATTATAATCTTCTTAGAGTAGTAATAGCTCAACATGCTAACATATGAAGTTCTTCTTTTTATCTTCTTTCTATTCTTATTTAATCTCGTTATCTTGTAAATTAACTGAAATCATAGTTTAACTCCAAGAGTGTATACATATGTTAGCATGACCAAGGATGTATTAAACAAAGCAAAATAACATATACAATGCCGATATGGAATCAGCAAACTTTGTAACTCAATTGAAAGTTACGTAAAGTCAGACAATTTCGCGAGAAAAAGGTCTACTAAATTGTTTTATAAGAATAGAGATTCGAATAAAAAGTAGATTTATTCTCGTTGAGGCTCATTTTTTAATTTATCAACATATTCTTATTAAGGGGACCTGTTTCTAAGTTATTTATGAGACCAATTAGGATTAAATTGCCTTCATTATTTCTCGAGCTTCAGGCAATTTGTTTATTTCAAAAATCACTTTAAAAATAATTAATTTTTATTATTTACTAGCATTGCCCGCGGCTCTGCCCGTGTTCAGATGACCTAAAACCAAATTCGTAGGTTTTACAAATTAGTATACTCTTACATTGCAGTTTTTGCATTTTTTCTCAGAAATGAGATATTTTCCCGCAGTAAAAAGTAGCCTATATGCTGACCCGGATAACCAGCTATCACAATACCAAATTTCGTCAAAATCCCTCCTGTGGTTTTTCTGTGATGCGGTAACAGACAAACAAAAATTCTAAAAACTATGGATTCGGCCTCTGTATCGATAACAATGTCTATTTCAATTAGTTTTCGCAAAAAATATTCAATGTACAGATTCGGCTTAGTTACAATTTTATTATATGTATAGATTATAATAAATTAAAATGGACAGATTTGGATGTTTAGTTACTGTTAATAATAAAACTTGTCTACAGACTACAGGTGGGACTCGTAAACATATATATGTATATAATCTTTAATCTTCATAATATCTAATTTATCAGTCATAAAAACTTAAAAAATATTTAAAACCGACTTCAAAAAAACACTAAAAAGTATAACATAACTGATTGGTAGTTTTTATTTACTATAGACATCTAGTAGATATTTACGATGTCGGTGTGCTTCGATTTGCATCGGCTGGCACTTATATATTAAGTAATCTTCTAGGGCACCCGAGTGAACCGAAGTTAAGTTGCTAGTCGAAAATAACAGTAATACGAGTTTTAAGTAATTTCTTAGCCATAACGATATTTATATTAATTAATTCGAGCATATCTATGTATTTCTGTATGTATAGTACTCCAAAAACTGGTAATACTATTATAACAAAAACAAAATCATAGGAACCTGCGACCTCTGGCATAAAAGGCATTACCTAATATATATATATATATATATATATATATATATATATATATATATATATATATATATATATATATATATATATATATATATATATATATATATATATATATATATATATAATATATATATATATATATATATATATATATATATATAGATTTTATACAAAACAATGAGAACATGAAATATCTATAAATTTTATATTGGAGAAGCGTATTAGAAATGCAGTAGTACCTATTAGTTTGCACCCCAGAGTAATCAGCCCGAGGTGAAGTAAATCTGTCGCATAATAAGATTTTAATATTATTTGTGAAGTTCTATTGCATTTTAAGTTCAATATAATTTAAAGTAAGGCAGTTGAGAAATCGAGTGAAGCGGGTTCAAATCCCGGATCTCGCACCTCTGATATTTTCATGTGCGAATCATTTCCAACTGATACGTGATTACGCCTTACGGTGTAAGAAAACATCGTGAGGAAACCTGCATGTCTGAGAGAACCTAGCAAGTTTTTGAAAGACATGTGAAGTCCTCCGACTAGCATTTAGCCAGCTCTTTATGAAGAGTTCGTACCCAGCAATAGGACGTAAACAAAAAGCTGAATACATACAAAAATACATAATAATTTAAATTGTTCTTCGTCAACACTATGAAAATGATACTATTTTTATAATACTTTCTCATATTTACGCGAAAATTAAAAATTTTAAATAAAACTATCTATTCGGATTTTTTCAGTCTCTCCCGTGACCATGATTGCTGTAAAACATTCGAAACTAAAAATCAAAACAAATTCGCGAAAAATCCTAAAAGATAATTTTACTTTATTTTTACTCAAATTCATGTCTATCTCTGTACTAAATTTCATCCAAATCCATCCAGCCGTTTCAGAGTAAAAGAGTGGCAAACATACACATTATACATACAAATTTTCTCAAATATTAGTAGTCTGATAATAATTTTAAAATGATTAACGATGAGTAGGGAAATGAGAGTTTTTAATAGCAATATCAGATTAAAACAGCCTATACCGTCCATTTAGGTAATGAATTTACACGCCTCAAGCACAGGCTGGTCACGCCTTTCTTAATCTATACACATAATAAAATTGTAAATAAGCCGAATCTGTACATTAAATATTTTTTGAAAAATCTTGTTGAAATAGACATTATTATCGATACATAGGCCGAATCTATAGTTTTTAGAATTTTTTTCTGTCTGTCGGTATATATAACTTTAAATACATACATATTATAAATAAAAACACCCATGACTAGAGTACAAACATTTGTGCTCATCACACAAGTAAATTCCCCCAGCGGACTCGAACCCGCGACCGCTGTCACAGCTAGTAGGGTCACTGCAAACTAAGCCAAACGTGTCGTCATATAATGTTTTGAAATACAAAAGATATCAAAAGAAACCCATAAAGCAATTTGATGACAATGAAACTACTTGATTACGTAAATACCATTCTAAGTCTTAAATTAAATTCCTTTCCGCAGCACTTTAGAGGATTCTCTCATTTAGAAATCCTAACAAGAGCGAAACGTGTCTTTTTCTTGGGACAGACAATTACAAATATGACCTATTATTATAGAAAAACCTTACTTCGTTTCAAAACTTATTATGAAGACTGTTAAACTCTTACTCACTCACTAAAACTCATACAGGAACTCTATCTGATTTTTAATGGGGCATTGTAAAATGGCTGACTACAGAATGTCCCACTCTTTAACGCGAGGAGGATCAGGAGATAGTCCACTACGCTGGCCAAGTGCGGATTGATAGACTTCACACCATATTGGAAGGAAAACTTGCTAGGTTCTCTCAGACATGCAGATTCCCTCACGATGTTTTCCTTCACTATAAGGATAATAGTAATCACGTTAAAAATAATTTGCAAATTGAATTATATATATATATATATATATATATATATATATATATATATATATATTATATATATATATATATATATATATATATATATATATATATATATATTTATATATATATATATATATATATATATATATATATATATATATATATATATATATATATATATATATATATATATATATCTTTATAACTACAGAATAAACTAAAATAACCTCCCAAAGCTATTTAAGAAAAATCTACTGCGATGCAATAAATGGGCATTCATACTGAAGAACTGAAAACAGTGGAAAGTGGTCTTAAAAGTTCTATTCATCACAAGTCACACGTATGCAGGAAATTGAGGCTTTCCATTTTAAAGCTACATATAACCTACATGATGATTCTGCGATAAACAAACTTAAGTTTATTTAGGGACCACTTTGCAAAAGTTTAATGATATAATCTATACAAATAATTAAATCCTGAGTCGAATCTATACATAAAATATTTTTTACTCTTATTGAAATAGTCATTATTATCGATACAGAGGCCGAATCTATAGTTTTAACAATTTTTGTCCGCTGGTGGAATTCATTTGTGTTATAAGCACGAATGTTTGTACTCCAGTCACGGGTGTTTATATTTATAATATGTATGTATTTAAAGTTATATATGTGTAGTGTATCAAGTATCTGGTATCCATAACACAAGCCTCGTAGCTTACCATGGAACTAGATGGTGTTGTGTGTTAATATCCCAACATCTTTATTTGTTTATTTTAGCTTCATTTCAGTTAAATGTAATTAGTTGTTTGTTAACCTTAAGAAAAAGCTTACAGCTAAAGCTAGAATTCAAATATAAGAAGGTAATTAAAATCCCGGGAATATGAGGACTCAGAATAACTAGTTAATACAAAAACTCAAGAAATTTCAAGAATACAAAATAATCAAACAATTGTGAATCAAATTGTTCGTATAAAAATTCAACATATGCGAGTCTGAGACCGAGGTAGAATATTTACGCATCGATATTTATTTTCACTGTATTTATACTTTCGTATTTCATAGTATTACAATGAGAAACAAAGTTAATTTTGCGGCCGAATATGTGAAAAAAAAAAATTTTTTTCTTATTACTACCGTATATAATTTCATATGCATTTAGTAAAAAGCTGTTATTTTTTCATTACAAACAGACACTTCAATTTTATTTATTTGTATGTATAGATTAATAGCTTGTTATAAATACGTCGACCATAAAATAGGAAGGACGTGTGTCAAATGAGAGTTCAATTTCATACAGTAATTATAAATGTACATATACTAATTGTTGCACGCGGTTTTACTCGCATGTGCATTTGTATTTCTTCCACTTTTGTTTACGGAGAAGATAATATTTTTTGACTTAAAAAAACAACAACAAACAATTGTTATGTAACTAGGAATTAAAGACACTTGGAATTCGTTAATATTTTCTTCTGTATGATAATGTGAAATCTATAGTAAATGTGGTCAATGTAATATATACGTAATGTAATATATAAATATATATATATATATATATTTATATATATATATATATATATATATATATATATATATATATATATATATATATATATATATATATATATATATATATATATAGGCTTTCACAAAAGGATCCAAGAAAACGATCAAAAAGTTTCTATCGCCAAATTGAAACAAAACGTTTGTGTGCTAAAGATTATTGTACAATTGTATATATATTATACAATTAATGATTTTATAGAAGATGGTACGCCTTATGAATGAAGTGATCGCACCAGGCTACTTCAATTTTATAGAAATATTGTAAATTATGACTTAATTTACAAAAAAGATAAAGATATAATATTAGTCCCGCTGAGTTTCTTTCGCCAGTTCTTCTCAGGTCTGAGGCTTCTTCTTTCAGAACTGGTGGTGGACTCAAGACGTTCAATAAAAAAATTGTAATAATTTAATGCTGGATACAATATTTAGAATTTTTGTAAATCGATTTTCATTATTTGTTCTTTAATTAATAGGTTATAATTTCTAAGGTGCTTTTCTAAAAATGGAATATTTACTTTTAAATACTTTTGAAATCATTGTACATTTCTTGCCGCGCAACATACCAACTACCTCAGTTGTTATATAATATATTATAACGAATTATCAACTTACCCGAACCTTAGAGTGAGTGAAGCGTGTTAAAATCCCAGGTCTTGGACCTCTAATATTTTCATGTGCAAAAATCATTTTTTATTACTACTTGTGAAGGAAAAGAACGTGAGGAAACTTCTATGTCTGAGAAAACCTAGCAAGTTTTTCCCCTAATATTGAAGGAAGGCATACGCCCAGTATTGGAACTAACTAGGGCTATATACATACATACACACAGACTACTACTTACTCGATTGAAATTTTTCTATGTATGTATTTAATTTTTTATATGTATTTAATTTTTACCCTTGGTTTAACTTTATATCAAAAATATATCTTACAAACAAAAGTTGCAAAAAATTCCATTCACTTTAATTACTTCATTATTAAAACTTTATGTTAACTACATATTGAACGTCATCTTTCAATAAGTATAAGAACGATTTAGCTTTAAAATATATAATATAGAAGATTTTAGCTACAAAATTTAACGTAATATATTGGACCTTACTAACATATTTTATAACAACATACATAAAGTTTAATCAAAACTAGTCCAGTTTATCCTCTACACAAACATATGTATGATGCTAATATTATCATAACTAATCAATTTATTGACTATTACTTAGCTCTATATAAATAATGAACTTTTAAAACTCTTACAACATTTACATCAAACGAAAATCAAACCTACTAGTAAATAAAACCAATAAGGTACAAGCAATCAATGCTTAGGTGGTACTTTTCATTAACTTCACTCAAACGTGGCGACGTGATCATTAATTCTGTTAATTAGTCTAATGAAAGCTCTATGCGATTTCAATTTCTCTATGGTAGATACTGTCAAGTGTCGGTTTGGAACGGTTGAAAGCTTTATAAAACTAGCTTTTTCTACGATTTTACACGTATTATTTCTATTTAATCTAACAGACCAGTAGTATAAATGCTTAATTTACACATATGTATATATATGTGTGTATGTGTATATGTATATGTGTGTGTATGTTTGCTACTCCATCAAGCTTAAACGTCATTTTTTTTTAATGTCCCACTGCTGTGTCCCTTTACTACAAGGTGGATGAGGCCATATAGTCCACCAATGAAATGATTCACACATGAAAGTATCAGAGGGGCGA
This sequence comes from Brenthis hecate, assembly GCA_951806755.1. Taxonomy (NCBI): domain Eukaryota; kingdom Metazoa; phylum Arthropoda; class Insecta; order Lepidoptera; family Nymphalidae; genus Brenthis; species Brenthis hecate. The sequence goes on along the minus strand of OX638275.1, from coordinate 6,222,544 downwards.
GACACGGGGTTTTTAACCGCTTCACTCGGTTTCCCAAGCGAGCGCATTACCACTGGGCTACTACTAGTCTTTACGTTACACTATCATTATAATTTTTTAAAGTTGTGTAAAAAATTCATTTAATAACACATAAACAAAATTAAAAAAAAATGATCCTGCTAAAATGATTAGATTATATGTATAGATGCCCATAAATACAAGTAAAATAAACCAGTTGTTTCGTTGTATCTCTTTGTCGTATGCAATCCATTAGGGACACATCTCTTCATAAGAGGATTGATCTTATAAATAGCATACGGCTTCAATACGATTTTAGGCCTCTGTTGTAAGTTTATGAAGACAAATATAAAATGTTACAGATTCGGCTTGGTTACAATTTTATAATAATAATAGTAATGTTGGGACATAACACACAGCGCCATCTATTGCCATGGTATGCATCGGGACTCGAACCCGCGACCGCTGGAACAGAAAGTAGTAGTGTCACTACAAACTGAGCCAAACGTGTCGTCAAACATAATTTATATCATCATACCAAATTTCATCAAAATGTGTCTGTCTTGATATCGAAGTGCACAGAATAAGGATGACTTTTGCTTAAGCAATAATATCGCTAATCGCTCTATTATGATACAATCTGACGTCATATTTGGTCAGGCCAATGGCGTTGCGTTTCAACTATATTAAATTTCCCACCTACATTTGCACTTTTAAATAATTAGTACCTGGGCCACCGAGCTTCGCTCGGATTCTTCGTTTTTGGATAAAAGTACAATTTTCTTTAAAAAAAAAAAAACAGAAAACTTGAATAAATTAAAAAAAAAAACAAAATAAATTATACCTTCGTATCCGACCGAGATTCGAACCCGGTCATCAATGAGTGTCAATCTTGCGACTTAGCTGCTTCACCACAATGCTTATATTCTAGCGTGCAAAATTATCGAACATAATTTGAGTGGAATACTGCGAAAGAAAACCATGCGTGAAAACTCAAAAACCCGCGTTTTCCCAGACATAAGACTAATCTAGATCGATATATCGCCCCCGAAACCCCCCGTGGGCTAAATTTCATGAAAATCGTTGGAGCCGTTTCCGAGATTCAGATTATATATACAAGAATTGCTCTTTAAATATATTAGATTTTCTTAATCAAAAAGATAATACATAAAGAAAATACAGGCTTAATTCCAAAGCAATAAAGATTATGAAAAAAAAAATATTTCTCCTTTATTTAAATCACACTCATATTTCCTATAACGCTTGAAATTTTTCCGTGCTCGTATGAAATTCATCTTCGCTTTCGAATGGCATAAGGTTTTATGAACGTACATATATGAACACAGATATTAATGGTAAATCTATAGATATAATAAAATTTTAAGCCGAATCTGTACATTAAATATTTGTTTTTGGAAAATCTTATTGGAATAGACATTATTATCGATACAGAGGCCGAATCTAGTTTTTAGAATTTTTGTCTGTCTGTCTGTCTGTGTCTATCTGTCTGTCTGTTACCGCATCACGAGAAAACCACTGGACAGATTTTGATGAAATTTGGTATGATGATAGCTGGTTATCCTGGTCAATATATAGGATACTTTGTACCGCGGGAAAATGTCTCATTTCTGAGGAAAAAAAATCAAAAACTGCATTGTAAGAGTATACTAATATGTAAAACCTAAGAATTTGGTTTTTGGTCATCTGAACGCGGGCGGAGCCGCGGGCAATGGTAGTGATCATATAAGATGCAACAAACACAAAAGAAAATGAAAATGTGGTACACACGGTTGCATATATGTACTATAAATACGAGCTACGAGTACTAATAAAAGTTCTCAGGTGCTCTTTGTTTGAAGCAGGCTTTGTTGGAAACCAAGACTACAATTATTCACTTAAAAGAAGCTTTTCTAAAGTTCACGTTATTGAATGCGGGCGCTTTAAATTTAGACACAGCTTTTTAATTTTAAGTTAGATAAATAAATATAAATATGTTGGGACAATCACATAGTGCCATCCAGTTCCATGGTAAGCTACGAGGCTTGTGTTATGGATGCAAGATAGTTGATACAATACTTATATATAATTTAAATACATACATAATATTATAAATAGAAACACCCACGAATAGGATACAAACATTCGTGCTTATCACATAAATGAATAAACGGGACTCGAACCCACGACCGCTGGCACAGCAAGAAGCGTCACTACAAAATGAACCAAACGTGTCAACCATGAACGAATTAGCCACAAGTCAACATTGTCAATAACAAAGATTCTGTATCAAAAATTAATTTGGCGTTATAATTTTTACATTTGAAGTTATGTATATTTCATACTAGCATTGCCCGCGGCTCCGCTCGCGTTCAGATGACCAAAAAACAAATTCGTAGGTTTTACATATTAGTATACTCTTACAATGCAGTTTTTATATTTTTTTCTCAGAAATGAAATATTTTCCCGCGGTAAAAAGTATCCTATATGTTGACCCGGTTAACCAGCTATGTCCATACCAAATTTCATCAAAATCCCTCCAGTAGTTTTTCTGTGATGCGGTAACAGACAGACAGACAGACAAAATATTCTAAAAACTGTAGATTCGGCCTCTGTATCGATAATAATGTCTATTTCAATAAGATTTTCAAAAAATATTTAATGTACAGATTCGGCTTAGTTTGAATTTTATTATATGTATAGAAGTTAAAAAAATCTGTTGGAAACCATTGAAAATTTGTAGAAAAGGCCTTTCACGACTAGCTGCCTTTGATATCGAATAACTTTACCTTTCACTGGAGAAGTATTAAAATATAGCTCTTACTAGAACGAGATAAGGTTGTAGTTAACTTTTAGTTTATGCAATGCATCTTTTGTTGAGCTATGAAGTAAAAGTTGTCGATATGTTTTGTTGATAAAATGACGCGGGCGGAGCCGCGGGCAATGCTAGTTTTAAATAAAACTATCTTTTCGGATAAATTCGCAGATTTATTTTGATTTTTGGTTCCCGACGTTTCGAATTCTTTACAGCAATCACGGTCATATCTTCATAGTTATTTTTTACATTTTAGTGCCTGGAAGTCGGTTTTTTTTTTAAGTTTTTATTCAATTCAATTTTCTTCTTAATGGCTTGTCTTTGTCTAATTGGGAGAGGTTTAACTCCCTCCCCCCCCTTCGGTGGGCGGTGTACCATGCGGGTTGCTCCTGGTACTTCTCTGATAGCAGAGTGGACCTTGGAGCAACCCGGTGGTTGTTGTGGTCTGCTTCGGCAGACCTGCCGTCGGGGCGTCGTAGTTGAATGCGTAAGCGATCCTGCGACGCCCCATTAAGACGGGGGAAGGTTTTGTTGGATTTTAGTGGGTAGTACTGGTTTTGCCGGTGAGTCCCACACCTCGTGCGTAAATGTATTTCTCAACGTTAAAAAAAAAGGAGAGGTTTAACTTAAAATCTCTCAACTGTAAAAAAATATTTTTGTTCGTGGTCTAACATAATGATTTCCTGACTGACACCAAAAAGAAGATCGGACCATTCATCAATGTTTTTTTTATGGATGTATCAGTCGATATCTTCGCCAATTACTGTAGATCGGTCTTCATTTTTTAATTTTAATTAAAAAGTGAATAAATTTATTTACAATAAAGAAAATTACAAATATACTTAATTATATATACAAATTATATTTATATTAAATTAATAATAATTACATTTTTTAATAAATACGTACCTAATAATGACATTACGTTCTATGAGTTTTCGGATCGAAAATTAAAGTACATAGGTATTTTGCACTATAGATGTTTTATTGCTTATGTAAGAGTCACTAGTGGCGATTCACTAACATAATATGTTAGTGACTTACTATTACAAGGTTTTAATGAAGTTTAGTAATTTTTACACAGAACTTCGTTATTTTGTTATCGTAAAAAAAACAACATAGAACTATGTAAAATTGAATATTTTGTAGTTAAAGTGCCGCTATCTAGTGGTTTGTTTTTGCAAAACTGTAGCTAATGACACATAGAACCTCGTAGCATTAATAACTAACGAAGTACTAAAATTGTAACAGAACCTTGTAATAGTGAGCCAACGAATTATGCAGAACATGCAGTTTTGCATTTACACTATAACATCACTCCACTATTCCTTACTTTTTCGTATTTCTTTTCAGTCTTCTCTTAGCTTCGAAATTCAACTGAACTCTCGATATACTGCCGACCTTTTTAAGACATAAACGAATTTTATTCTAGTATTCGAAATTTCGAGTTTTTTCCAGTACTTTCAATTCCTTTCTGGAAAATGTTTTGTTCTCTCTCACTCACGATAAATTACGATTAACTGTTTTTGTCGTTAATTGTCATACGTTGACAACTATCTTAGAATGTGTTAGGCATGCTTCAGACATACCATTTTTAACGGTTAGTATAGATTTCACAGAGATGAGATATTTTCCCGCAGTGAAAAGTATCCTAAATGTTGATTCGGAAACCAGCAATCATCATACCCAACAAAATCTGTCCAAAGGTTTTCTCGTGATGCGTTACCAGACAGACAGACACACAATAATCCTAAAAACTATAGATCAGGCCTTTGTATCGATAATAATGAGTATTTAAATAAGATTTTCCAAAAAATATTTAATGTACAGATTCGACTCAGAATTTTATTATATATGAGTATATATACATAGATTATTTTTGATGTAAAAGCGTTACTACTTTTGAATGATTATGAAGTCATTTTACTCATTTCATTATAATAATATATGTATATATAAATAAGCAAATAAACAATAAGGATTTTAAGCTCAGTTTCAACATAAAATATCCATCGTATGTTTTCCATACTACGTGACATCGGCGAGATTAATTGAGATCAACTGACACGTTTGAAAACTAAAATATTCCATTTATTATTATGCACACATATAGATTTTTTGTGTTCATTAAAATAAATCTATCTATGAATTATGATACATACCTCGGTTTAGTGTACGGTTCCAGATCGTGAGGTCTTGGGTTCTAGTCCGGGATCGGGCCAAAGTTGTGACTGCGTACACCGTGTGTCAGGGAGCATATTAAGCAGTCAATCCTGCGCATTATCTCTCACCGGTTTTGTCGAATTTTCAATATGAGAGTTAAAGGCATTTGCGTCTGTACACATAAGTATTGCACTATACTAATAATACCTATGTGCAACGTATTTGGCTAACCTCATTGAGGCTTGGCCGCCGTAACTGAAATGGGTTCGGAAGGCATTGTTATCTGTGATACATATTTGAAATATAGGGTACCTATATATTTTCATTTAAATATATGGCAATACTCTCGAAAGCCCTGATAAAAGATTATAATTTATTAATATTTAAACACGATTGATTTTAATATACATAAGTAATCTACTATATAAAAATTTCGTGTCTCATTGAAACGACTCGACCGATTTTAATTTTTTTGTATATTTGGTAGGTATGAGAATAGGTCGTAAAGTATTTTTTACCCTCCTACCCCCACCCCCCATTTTTTAATCACGATTTTAGTGTTCTTGTATGAACAATAATAGCTAATAAGTCGCTGTATAACATAAAATCAAACAGTTTTTTTGTAGATGGAACGCGGGTGGAGCCGAGGGTTCTGCTTGTATAATTATAGGTACGTCATAAATTCTAAAAATGTTTCCTTGAAAAATATTTAGATACCTACATCTTGTTCACTTCTATTCATTATCCGTATTTGATATTATAAATGTGAAAGTTTGTGAGTATGGATGTTTTTACTTTTTATTCCGGAAAAATGTACAGTTCCCGTGGGATAGGTATGTTTTTGTTTTCCGTTAGTTATATTAATAATAATCTTTTACGTCTTATAAGATACACGCACATTAGTTTTTAACTTCAATCCAAAAGATATTTAAATTTTGGCACGTACTTCTTCGGCTAAATAAATATGTAAGAACATAGACAAAAATTCGTTAATTTATAAATTATACGTATATTTATGCGATAATTGTATACAAGCATCACGTTTCCGTGCAATAAATTTAACTAAAGTAAATAAATGTTGGCATCGGTTTCGATTATAATTATATTAAAATAACATTAATGTCTTTATTATTTTCTAAGCCGATGAGGGAATGACGCCTACCAATTTACCATTGTTTGTAGTATTTCAACAGAATAAATAATTTCAAATCGAAAGCATTTCTTAGTTTATTCTTATATCACGCAGAATTAGGTCGATATGAGATTATTTATAGACAGTTTATTGATCGGAATGTTGCTTAGAGTAACACATAGGCTGCCGTTAGGCACATAGGGATGCAACTTTTTTTGTTGGGAAATGCATTTACGCATATCACCCGTTCTATGGGACTCGCCGACTAGAAAAGCCACTACTACTAACTAAAACCCAACAGAACTTTCTCTGTCTTATTGGGGTGAAGGATCATTTACGCACTTAACCACGACCCCATGCCCTGACGGCAGGTCTGCTAAAGCAGATCTGAGACCATACAACCAAGGGGTGGCTCCATCGGCCCACTCTGCTATTAGAGAAGTACCAGGAGCAACTCGCATTATAGACATTACCCACTAAAGTGGACTACCTCCCAATGTATCTTTGCTTCACGTCCAAATTGTATCCAAATCCGTCTAGCGGTTTCGGCATGAAAGTGTAGAATTAATATTAACACGATATTTTGTAATAAAATAGTCAAGCCCGAACGAAGTATGTGGGGATTGCTAGTATATGTGTGTATATGCCATACCTATAAACTATGAAAGTGATTTATTTTAAAATAACAAACAGACAGAAAGATAAATAAGTTGATGAGAATTTTCCAATTTGTATGTGAAATTCGATTTTTAGCAAAGCGTGATTCATTATGTAAACTTTGTTCTTTCCGAGAACTTAATTCGATCTAGCTTTTGCCCGCGTCTCCGCTCGCTTGTTATAAGGAAAATAGTATATACCATACTTGTTTGATTCCTTTAGGTGTGAATGAAAATATCTTACAGTAAAGCACACTTATACAAAAAACACATTACGGCGCACACCCTACAGTTTTACGTATTTTCCAGGTGTAACACCCCCAGCTTCCCAACTCCGGACTGTTACTGACAATTTCTTGATATAAAAACATAATAACTCCAACATGCCCCGGAACTCGAACCCAGGACTTCTAGATTTGCATTCGTACATGCTAGCATCTAGACCAATGAGGCATTTATTTTCCGTAGTAGGTACTTGAGCAAAAGCTACGTCTCGACTACATTAAACTATACATAGTAAAATTCAAAATAGTTCAACATTAATTGAAATAGTCATTATTATCGATACAGAGGCCAAATCTATAATTTTTAGAATTTTTGTCTGTCTGTGTGTCTGGTAACGCATCATGAGAAAACCACTAGTAGAACACCAAACACACTATATATGTGTAGGGAAATTACAAACCAAATGTTTTTTTTTTTATATTGGGAAATATATTTATGCATGCATTTGGTTAGGTATATGTGGCTGACCGGCTAGTGGGGTATAAATACTTATTAACAAAAAATAATAACCGACTTCCAGGCACTAAAATGTAAAAAATAACTAAACGGAGGTTTTTCATTTAGAGTAGATACCTAATCAGATATTTCGAAGTCGGTGCCAGCCGATGCAAAGCAAATCTAATATATTTCGATACGTAAAATACATGTTTACCTAAAAAGTTTATAGTTTTCAACCGACTTCAAAAAGGAGGAGGTTCTCAATTCGACTGTATGTTTTTTTTTTTTTATGTTTGTTACCTCAGAACTCCGTCATTTATCAACCGATTTGGACAATTTTTGTGTTGTTTGAAAGTGTATACTTCCAGATTGGTCCCATTTAAATTTAAAAAAAAAATACCACCCTTAGGGGTGGTATTTTTTTTGAAATTTAAATGGGACCAATCTGGAAGGGTGGAAGGGTGGAAAAATAGCTAATAATGAATTTAACCTACTTCTAATTGTCATATTGACTTGAAACTTTGCAAGTGTTTCTATTTCCGTTGATAGTATAGTGGTTCGGTATTGTTGACCTGATCTGATGGTAAGGCCAGAAGGTGGAAAGGTGGAACTCTTCAACGGATAATAGTAGATACTTTGAGTTTGGGCTTGTTTTGTTTGATTTGACAAGCCTAATACGTTAGAATTCTTACTTTGCTACTACTGTCTACACTAAAAAGGGAAAAATAAAAACTTTTTAACAAAAAAATAAAAACCGACTTCAAACAAAAGCACTAAAAAGTAAAAAAAATAACTGATTGGTAGTTTTCATTTACTATACATACCTAATCAAATATATTCGAAGTCGGTGTGCTTTGGCTAAGTAATTAAAGCCTACCTATTAAATACATGCCTAATTAAAATATTGTCGAAATCGGTGCAGGCCATATAAAGCAAAGCACACCGACTTCGAATATATTTGATTAGGTATGTATAGTAAATGAAAACTACCAATCAGTTATTTTTCACTTTTTAGTGCTTTTGTTTGAAGTCGGTTTTTATTTTTTTGTTAAAAATTTTTTTTTAATAACATATTCGATTAAATATAAAAAATATATTTACTGCTGATTTTTTTTAAAAATCGCTCGACCGATTTCGATAAAATTTATATGGGACCACCTGGGAAGTATACCCTTTGAAACAAAAAAAAACTCCAAATCGGTTCAGGCGTCTTCGAGTAATCGGTGAACATACATAAAAAAAAGATTCCGACGAATTCAGAACCTCCTCCTTTTAGGAATTGAAAGTCGGTTAAAAATAACACGGATATGGGTAAAATAGTTTTTCTTTTGCAGTTGGCGTGACGTGGCGTAACTTAGACGTGATGTCGGTTATTTCATTAAGAGATATTACTGAGCCAGCACGTGTTTCATTTTGTTTTATTTTATATCCAAGCAGTATAATAACAATATGTACCTATATAGGGGGTTTTAAAAGAAATTGTAATTCTTAGGTACTAAGGTTATGGTTGTTGTATGTTTGTAGTGTCAAAATAACAACTTATTACTAAATGCGTATGAAAATTTTGGTCTGCCCATCTGTCTGTTTGTTCCGGCTAAACGGCTGGACCGATTTTAATGGGACTTTCACTGGTAGATAGCTGATTAGATAAGGAGCAAATTTTATTTTAGAAAAAGAATTAGAATTTCACTCAACAATTTAAAACGTACCTAGAGGTGAATCCAAGCGCATCGAGGGTGAGTCGATAGTCTTGTCTAAGGTCTAGATTTATAAATCGCACTTTCACTTTATGACAAAGTTCTATTTTTAGAATAAGAAATGTTCCATAGTTTTGTCAAACTCTTGCTTTAGAAAACCGCACTTTTATTAGTACTTATTGGTTACTTTGGACAGATCAGTAATTATTGGTTACTTTGGAGTCAAAGAAACCATTGAATGGACTTTCTGGATAAATACATTCTAGCATACATCAATATCACGTTATTAAGCATACAAATATATGAGATGGATATCTCAACTTTATATAGGGAAGGCCAAGGTCAGTGGTAGCCCAGTGGTAGTTCGCTCGAAAACCTGCATATCTGAAAGAATCAAGCAAGTTTTCGAAAGACATGTGAAATCCGCCAACCCGCACTTGGCCAGCGTGGTGGACTATGGCCTGATCCCCCTCGTATGAAGGGAGGCCCGCGCCCAGCAGTGGGACGTTAAAAAGGTCTAAATATAACATTACATAGGACTGAGAAATCAACATTTTCGAACGTAAATTTCGTAATATAAAGTTCACTTTGCAAAGACAACTGAGTAAAAGTAAACTTATGATTATGTTTACTCACCCTTAACTCCCTTGTCAGAAAACAATTTAAACTCAATCCTAATTATTGTAATGAATATTTAAGATTGTTATAGAACTGAGTTACTGTACAGGAAGGAAATAATGGAAGAACAGTTTTGACCTTCAAAAACGAGAAGTTTCTGTATTTGGGTGTATGTAATTAGTGGTGGATCTATATATTATATATTACTAGCGGCTCACCCTCGCTTCGCTCGGGTTCGCCTCTAGAAAAACCTCTAATGGAGATCTATTAGTTCCAGCGGGAACCGTTCATTCTCCGGGATGAAAAATAACCTGTTGTTTGACCGGCAATATAAGGTATCAGAATGTTAAATTTTACTAAATTAGGCGCATAAGTTGTTGTGTACTAAGCTGTATAAGATACTATAGTTTTTTTAACTATCCCGCGGGAACTCTTTAATTTTCCGGGATAAAAAGTATCTAAGATGTTGACCGGGGATATAAGGTACCACCATGCAAAATTTCATTTAAATCGGTCCAATAGTTTCGGAGATTAGCCCGTACAGACAGACGGATTTGAACGAGAGAGGATTTGTTTTATTTGTCTTCTTACATCCCCTTGATTCGGTTCTTAGCATTTTTTTGCTATGTACAGATATTTGACCTCTACGTCTTATTATAGTATAGATAGGCATTTTGCGCTGTATCCAAGAGCCCCTAAAATACAACAGGCACCCTGTTGAAAACAATGGATAATATTGAGAATTTATATAATAAAACTAGCGACTCACCCACGCTCCGCTCGGGTTCGTCCCTACTTACATTTTAACGTTTAGTATAGATTTCTCAGTAATGAAATATTTTCCCGCAGTAAAAAATATCCTAAATATTGACCCGGTTAACCAGCTATCATAGTACCAAATTTCATTAAAACCTGTCCAGTGGTTTTCTCGTGATACATTTCCAGACAGACAGACAGACAGACATACAATCAGACAAAAATTCATAAACCTATAGTTTGGGCCTCTGTATCGATAATAATGACTGTTTCAACAAGATTTTCCAAAAAATATTTAATCTACAGATTCGATTCAGTTAGTTATTTTATTATATATATAGATCTATAGAATACGTACGTTCTATATAATTTTAATAATCTAACTGCCAAAAGTTACATGCAGAAGTGATAACGAAATTAATAATCCTAATAATTTTATTCTAAGTGGCTGTAAAATCATACCAAAAGTTGTTCAATAATAAAGTTATAACAGCGATATTAGCTTTAAAGTTTATAGTACAAAATCGAGATGATTGGTGCAGGGAGCCGTATGGTATTGATATTAAGGGAGCTATGTCTGATGAAAATATTTGAATTATGCACATGAATATGAAATGCAAATGTTTGCAATTGTTTGAACATTTTAATTTGACCATTTGTTTTGTTACTTACTTGCTATGTAAGGACGATCAAAAGTAAAATTTTTATAATCTATACATGTAATGCAGGTGGGCGGACATGTCTTTCGAAAATTTACTAGGTTCTCTCAGACATGCAGGTTTCCTCACGATGATTTCCTTCACCGTAAGACTAGTGGTAATCATGTTAGAAATGATTCGCACATAAAAATATCAGAGGTGCAAATTCCGGTATTTGAACCCGCATCGCTCGGTATCGCAAGCGAGTGCGTTACCACTGGGCTACCACTGACTTACTACATACAAACTTTCATCCCCTATTTTACCCTCTTATGGGATGAATTTAAAAAAAAATGCTAAATCACTTATTTATTTCATTGTATTGAAGAGCATTAATACCAAGTTTTAAGTAATTCTGATCATAAATATTTTTTTGGGTTTTATTATAACGTGTTTTCCCGTGGGAATGAGATAATCTCCCGCGACAAAAAGTAGCCTATGTCACTCTCCAGCCTTCTATCTGCACACAAAAAAATAACCCAATCCGTCACTCCGTTTAGACGTGAAAGAAGGGCAGACGAACAAACAAACAAACACACTTTCACATTTATAATATTAACTACAGCATAGGCACGCGATTATTCGGCCATCTAGTTTGGAATATTGATAACAAATTACTATATTAAATTCTGTGATTATTAAGCATCTAATTGTAAAATTAATGAGTAAAAAACGATAATAAAGTTTGATTTACAATTTATAATTAATTTTAGGATTTATATTGACAGATTTTTATAATAATATGATTCGTTAATCACAATAGATTTTATAATGTTCTTAGTTTATAATTTCCGCCAAAATTTATAGAGATTAGTACTTAATTAACTTAAGAAGGTTATAGAAGATTTGTCCTTGAGATGAATTATTATTTTATACAATTTTCGTAATTTTGTAAATATAAACTGTAACATAACATAACTGTAACAAATTGTAACAAGTGGTAAAATGATCATACTATATATTTTTTCACAATTTCAACTTGCCAAAAGGACCTTCCCAAAATTCGTCACGAGCTCTCGGGCTAATAGGAACGGTGGGTCTAGATTTTTACGCCAACAAGTGGCAAACACCTGAATCTATTGGAATCATTTTTCTATAATGTCAACGCCAAGAAAAATATTGTTTTTTAATTTGATTAAACTAGGTATTTTTAAAGTTTTTTTTATACATACCATATTTATATATACATAGCATAATACACTTTTTTATACATCGTGATGTTCTAGCAAACACATAAACACTCACTAAAAAAACTCATTTATAATATTAGTAATTACATATACCTACTAGGATAAAAGTACGTTCTATCAATTAAAGCCATGGTCTATACGAGAGCAAATTGTAAAGTTTCATCCAAACTTGTTTAATTATATATATATATATATATATATATATATATATAATATATATATATATATATATATAAGATTGATAAACAAACAAGATATTAACTTCACGCGCAAGACAAGACTTGTAGAAGCATCCACTACAAATAAATTATGATAAATGACATCAGACGTATTAGTAAATTAGTAAAGATAATTTATTACAAAGTCTTAAACTGGCAAACGTTGGAAAGGAAATTGAGTAGTAGCTTCGTGTTTCTTGCTAAATCTATAACAATACTATATATATATCATACATGAACAATACTATATATATATATATCATAATATATATATATCATAAATGCTAAAGTAACTGTCTGTTTGTAACATATTCACAATCAAATGAACAGATTTCGATGATATTTAGCAAAAACATAGATTGGATCATGAAGACATACTCTTATGTACTTATGTAGTTTACCTTACCGAGTTGAAAGCAGAAACTAGTGGAAAATAATATATGTAAGACTAACACAACTTTTAAGAAGACTGGTACTTTTACAAGTGATATTCTAAAACTCCTTTGGAGCACATTTTGAAAAGTTCTCTAGCTCTAAACTAAGTTACTTACAAATGATAAATTGATCCGCAGAATGCTTTTGAATACGGTATATACAATTTACTTGACGATGTCACGTACTGGAGAATACGTGAACGAAAAATAAAAATGCAAATGCTGCAGCAATCCGCAGTAAGATAACTGTGTATTTAGATGCAGTGTTGTATTTCTTCCATTTTCTTTTTATTAAGTACTCATGTTAAAAATGCTATGTACTTGTACAGTTGAGAATCTAGATGTGAAACATTGAAATAAAACCGATTTAGTACTTTTCTTAGATCGTAAAAATCTGTCCATGAGTTCTACGAGCTTTTACTTCAAGTTAGTCTTCTTAGGCATTAAATTATTTATGTTTGTACTATTGAATGCATTGAACAGATTTGAGTCATATTGTAAATATATATTGTCGCGTAGTAGACAGTGTGTAATGTTATTACACCAAAAATAATAATTAAAAAGGCACGTCTAAAGCATGCTTTTTACATTCTAAGAAAGTTGTCAACACATGACAATTAAGAGACAAGGACAGATAATCGTAAATTGTCGTGTGTAAGAGAGAAACAAAACATTTTTCCAGAAAGGCATCGAAATTGCTAGAAGTTTCGAAATTATCAATGTTATGATAAATAATAATCGAAAAGATATTTTAAGTAAGTTTGCACAAAACTGGCACCTAGTCAAGAATTATGATTATTTCTTAATATTAAAATGTTAAAAAAGGTCATTATTTATTCCTGTATGCCAGTGTATGTAAGAAATAGACGACACGTTTAGCTCAGTTTGTAGTGACCTTCCTTGCTGTGCCAGCGGTCGCGGGTTCGAGTCCCGCTGGGGGCATTCATTTGTGTGATGAACTCCAGCCACGGGTGTTTGTATTTATAACATGTATGTATTTAAAGTTATATATGTGTAGTGTATCATTTATCTGGTATCCATAACACAAGCCTCGTAGCTTACCATGGAGCTGATGGTGATGTGATTGTGTAGTACTTTCGCGACATATTGAAAACAAAGAATCCTTATAATATACTTTAAATCTCAGATTCTTTGGTAGTCATTAGAGCAGTAGTTATTTAACCTCTCAAAATCTACAAATATAAATAAAATTGAGGTGTCTGTGTGTAATTTAAAAATAACAGCTTTTTACTAAATGCATAATATGAAATTTATACACGGTACATATAAGAATAACACAAATTTTAAATTTTTGTATAGTTGTTTGTCTGTTTGTTCCGGCTAATCTCCGAAACGGCTGGACTGATTTTGACGAAACTTTCACTGGCAGACAGCTGATGTTATAAGGAGTAACTTAGGCTACTTTTAAAAAAATTGTGGTTTCGCTCAAAAAAATAAAACGTTTAAAGGGACGCACTCGAGCGAAGCGAGGGTAAGTCGCTAGTCTATAAATAAAATAATAGACCCCATATATGGGTATTTTTGTTTTATTTCATTAAAATTATGGTCGCCTGGGGCAGCTCTGTATTGCATTTCTAAGTAAATAGATCAGCTTGTTTACGAAATTTTGTCAGTTTTTGCGAGTATCATATTATTTAGAAATTTAAATAATGTAATTTAACCTTTGTTTATTCGTACGAAAGCCTCAGGCAGGAAGCGTGGGTGATGTTAATTTGTATTAAGTAAATTTGAAACATCAAGATTAGATATTTGATGTAAAATTTGAAGAGGGACTTGTCACTTGTGGTTAACGTTTAGAACTTCAAAAGATTCTTCGTACGCAACACTTGCAGAATATTTGGGAAGCCATTATATAGGCGTTACAGAACTACTCGTCTTTATCGCATTTCCTACTAATAAGTTTTAATTCAAAAAATTGTTAAATGAATCTATATTTTCGGATTTTGTTGCAGTTTATGGATGTTATATAAAATATGTTACATAACTCCTTTATTAATCACCATTCAATAGATATATGCGTGTTTTTTCAATAAATATTTCTATTTGGAAACTATATTTTTTCTTACATATTCAAGCACTGGCTTATCTAATATATAAATATCTTGTGTCACGGTATTTGTGGTCGTACTCCTCCGAAACGGCTCGACCGAATTTAATGATTATTTTTATATATTTGATAGTTATGAGAATAGGTCGTAAATTATTTTTCATTTTCACCCTCCTAACCCCACCCCCTATTTTTTTGTATTTTTGTTTGAAAAATATCATTTTAATACCTACATAGCGACGAACCTAGCGAAGCGAGGGTGAGTCGTGAGTCGTTGTATAACATAAAGCCGAAGAGTTTTTTTTGTAGATTGAACGTGGGCGTAGCGCGGGTTCTGCTAGTAAATTATATATATATATATATATATATATATATATATATATATATATATATATATATATATATATATATATTCTGCAGGCATACGGAAGTATATCCGATAACTATACTTCCGAATGTGTATTGTTGGTTTGAATACGAACTAAGATTCACTGAAACATTTAGAGATTGTGGAGAGCAATGTATGAAGCAATTTATCGAATTGGAAACCCGTATAGATGTAAAGCCGATATTCTATATCAATTTAATTGACTTTCGCTATATATAAGACATTTATTTCTATTTGTCTTACTGTTTGTTCAGATTATTGCTCCACGTATATTTGGTACAGAAAAAGTTGACTGCGAGACTAATGTTAAAATGTTAATCTATACATATAATAAAATTGTAACTAAGCCGAATCTGTGCATTAAATATTTTTTTGAAAATCTTATTGAAATAGACATTATTAACGATACAGAGGCCGAATTTATAGTTTTTAGAATTTTTGTCTGTCTGTATGTTGCCGCATCACAGAAACACCACTGGAGGGATTTTGATGAAATTTAGAATAGTGATAGCTGGTTATTCGGGTCCAACATAAAGGATACTTTTTACCGCGGAAAAATATCTCATTTCTGAGAAAAAATACGAAAACTGTAATGTAAGAGTATACTAATATGTAAAACCTAAAAATTTGGTTTTTGGTCATCTGAATGCGGGCGGAGGCGCGGGCAATGCTAGTTATTAAATATACTTAATAGAAAGATTAAAAGGGAGTGAAAGAAAAGCTCCATCTAGAAACATCAATGAAAACTAAATTTAATTTAATATATTAAAAATGTACAAATACGCCAATTATCAAATTGATGAAAGGTAGTAAAGAGCAACAAATTCTTTTAATATCGATTTTGGCTTTGTCCGATCCTACTTAACCTACTTACTTTGGTATATTTTTCCTTTGATTTTGATATAAATATACGAGGATTTTTCTGTTTGGAATTTCAATATCGAAGAAAAACAAGCTTTTCAAATACAAGTTTTATGTTTTCCATCTTTCCACTAACAACTTTAATAAATACTAGCTATAAAAAACCTGTCCCACGGGAACCCTATATTTTTCCGGGATTAAAAATAGCCTATGTGTTATTCCGATGTATGAGCTATATTATTATTTTTTTTAATTTCTTATTTCTTTTTGTTTTAATTGCGTTTTTTCTCTTACTCCTGTAGAGGTTAACTGGAGGAATGGCCCTCTTGCATTGCTCCCGCTCAACACCCTAGGGAGCTGGGTGTAACTGAAAATCAGCGTTGCTTGAGATTTCGATCTTAGCAGCATCAGCTGATTTATTACCCTTTGCCATAAGTTAGTTATAGCTTTACTCACTCTTTTAACTTTTTTTTTACTCTTTTTTATGGTAATAAATACTTTTTTCAATTATTTTATTGTGAAGTTTAATTAAAATCCACACAGTAGTTATTGCGTGAAAGAGTAACAAGCATCCATACATCTAGACATCAAGACATTCTTACAAACTCTTGCATTTCTATACATACCTATAGTAAAATTGTAACTAAGCCGAATCTGTACATTAAATATTTTTTGGAAAATCTTATTGAAATAGACAATTATCGATACAGAGGCCGAATCTATAGTTTTTAGAATTTTCGTCTGTCTGTCTGTCTGTTACCGCATCACGGAAAAACCAATAGAGGGATTTTGATGAAATTTGGTATGTTGGTAGCTGGTTATCCGGGTCAACATATAGGATACTTTTTATTGCGGGAAAATATCTCATTTCTGACAAAAAATACAAAAGCTGCAATGTAAGAGTATACTAATATGTAAAACCTAAGAATTTGGTTTGTGGTCATCTGAACGCGGGTGGAACCGCGGGCAATGCTAGTATAATATAAAATTGGATTATAATAAAAACAATATTGAAACTCAAGGCTACAAAAACAAACTAAGCATATTTGTGCAAACTTATCCTTGCGTCATCGAGCATGTATGCCTGACGCTTGACCTACAACTATTAATTACTTCCACAATGTAGGGCAAACTGCTTTTTCCGAGCACCCATTACATTCCCATAACACTCAATATCCATTGTGTTTTATGGCATGCATTTAACAGTGCAAATAATTGCTATTGAGAAAAAAAATTTACTTTAATGATTATACTAGCTTTCTGACAGTTTCTGGTTCTATACATATTATAATAAAATTGTTACAAAGCCGAATCTATAATATGTTATATATAATAATGTAATATTTTTTGGAAAATCTTATTGAAATAGACACTATTATCGATACAGAGGCCGAATCTACAGTATTTTTTTTTTAATTTTAGTCTGTTTATCTGTTTGTCAGTCTGTCTGTGACGGTATCACGGAAAAACCACGGGAGGGATTTTGATGAAATTTGATATGATGATAGCTGGTTATTCGAGTCATCATTTTGGATACATTTTACTGCGAGAAAATATGTCATCTCTGAGAAATCTGTACTAACCTTTAAAACGCAAGTAAGGACGAACCCGAGCGGAGCGAGGGTGAGTCGCTAGTATTTAATAATAACACCACCCTTTTTCCGATCCTAAAAATATGTACATAATTCATTGAAGCTTTTGTATATATCTACTACAGTATCTCAATGTATTGGAACTTTTAGTAGCCATATCACTTTCCAAGCCATAAAGTTTAAGTGGAAAAATATCAAATCGATCTACTGCTTTCTTATTGAACGACAGAGAACAAGGATAATTCAACTAACACTTTTATTTACAATACTAGCATTGCCAGCCGCTCCGCCCGCGTTCAGATGACCAAAAACCTAATAATTTGGTTTACAGGTTCTTACAGATTAGTATACTCTTACTTCTCTCAGAAATGAGATATTTTCCCGCGGTAAAAAGTATCCAATATTATGTTGATTCGGATAACTAGCTATCACCATGCGAAATTTCATCGAAATCCCTCCAGTGGTTTTTCTGTGACGCGGTAACAAACAGACAGACAAAAATTCTCTAATCTCGAGTGCATCTCAAGGTACCTACGTTTTAATTATTTTGAGCGGGACCCTATATAATTATGTTTCTAAAATAATCGTAGCCTCAGTTACTCCTTATAATACTAGCTATCTGCCAGAGAAAGTATCGTCATAATCAGTCCAGCCGTTTCGGATATTAGCCGAAACTAACAGACAGACAGTTAAACAAAAATTTTAATAATTGGATTTTTCTTATAATACCGTATATAATTTCATATGCATTCAGTAAAAAACTGTTATTTTGACAAATAGACACTTTAGTTTCTTTTATCTGTATAGATTACCTACTAGCGACCCTAGAAGCCCTTCGCATTTATCTTACGAATACTCTCAGAATCGACAATTTTTCCGACTTGATTTACAAATATCATCATACTGTCTCTATACCTTTCGACGCAATCCCCCTATCTTTTGGCGAAAATCATATGAAAATCCGTACAGCAATTTATGAGATAAGCCCGAACAAGTACAAACTCATGACAGCAGGGCACTTTATTTTGAACATATTCATATGTTTATGAAATTTTAATATGATATTTATAACAAGCCCTTATAAATATTAATTCTGGAATTCCCAATTAATTACTCCAAACATTTTAAAGTAAGTTGCTTTAAGTATCGTATAAGTATCTTCTTCGAGTCATATTAGAAATGGAGTGTACGAATAAATTACAAAACTCGCTTGTACCCGCATCTGTACTTGTATTGTAAGTTAATAAATCTATACATATAATAAAATCTAACTGAGTCGAATCTGTACATTAAATATTTTTTTGAAAAATCTTATTGTAATAGTCATGATTATCATAAAGAGGCTGAATCTATAGTTTTTAGAATTTTTATTTGTCTGTCTGTCTGTCTGGGAACGCTTCACGACAAAACCACTGGACAGATTTTGATAAAATTTGGTATGATGATAGCTAGTCATCGGGGTCAACATTTAGGATACTTTTTACTACGGGAAAATATCTCATCTCTGAGAAAACTATACCACAGATCATATAATACTATACAAGTACTATAGTAACCGTTAAAAGGGATGAACTGGAGCGAGTGCTTGCGAACGTGAGTTGCTAGTATCCCATAAAACTTTAGAATATAACCTACACGGAATTTCATGAACAGACACAAACACATACACTCACTCACTTACTCAATCATTCGTAACTCATTCATGAGTACGAGAGAAAAGTTTGGAAAAATGATCGATTGGCATGTTCATTATTAAGTAATTTAGTAGTAGGTAGTTTGAATAATCTTGGGTAATATTTTTGAATTTGAAAATTTGATAGAGAAAAACACAGTATATCTGTTGACTTGTCCTTAAAAATTTACATGACTAACGCTGGCTAAACCTTAAGAGATACATTAAAACAGTGTACAATTTGTATTTTTATCTATATAAAACGTAGATACCTTAGGTACGTACGCGTAGGTTACGTAGGTATGTAGGAACGCACCCGAGCGAAGCAAGGGAAAGCCGCTAGTTTGTAATAGAACATTTTTTTTGGATTCTATCACATCTTTCACCATAGTCATGGGAGAAGCTTTCCCTTAAAAGTATCCATCATGTATGTAAAAGCAAAATAAAATTACAAGATTTTGCGAGGGTACCGAATTAGGGTTGTATGAATGCTTCTTTAATTTTATATGGAAAGTGCTATACTTGTTACTCAATTATTATTTTTTCAAATTTTTGCTCAAATGAGAGATGTGAAGCCAAGATATTTTATTGACGCAGCCGCGGGCAATGCTAGTATATAAATAAATTTTAATTTAATCAAAATTTCATCTTAGAATTTATCTTCAAAAATAAGCGAGAAATTAAGCAATTTCAGACACTTTCTTGAACTCAAGAACATATAATTAAAACTTTGGAATAATAATTCATTATACTAAAGAACCTTTCAGTTAAGTGACTGTAGAGCTTTTTTTATATCTTAGCTAACGATTATTTAAATTATATAAAATAATGTTTTTGTCCTTGTGGCCAATCCGTATAAACTTTCATATGAATTTAGTAAAAAGCTATTATTTTGACATTACAAAAAGACAATTCAGTTTTATTTATCTGTATAGATTATTATATTACATCCAAATCCAAAAAAAGAAAGCCGTTTATAAAACAGAGAAGAAAAAGGGACTGAACTGTTCTCTCTTTGATTATTTATATATAGAGTATCTGAGCCACCTGGAGTTTTTGGCTAAAAGTACAATTTTAAATACAAAAAAAAATACAAAAGTAAAAACTTAGTATCCTACCGGGATTCGAACTCAGCCACTTGTGATTGCCAATCTTGCGCCTTGGCCGCTTGACCACGGTGCTTTTGCCCGAGCAGTTTCCGAGATCGCCGGTATAAATAAATATACAAGAATTACTATTAATATATATATATATATATATATATATATATATATATATATATATATATATATATATATATATATATATATATTATATATATATATATATATATATATTACATATATAGATTATTGACTGCAAAAGTGGTATCCATTTTTTAGCTATATATCAATTAGTGAATATTACGCGCTACCTTACTACTATTATATATACTCTAACACTTTTAACAACAAAAACTATAATACTTTCTTAGATTTACGCGAATATTTGACATTTTAAATAAAACTATCTTTTCGGATTATTTCGCGGATCTATTTTGATATTTGGTATCCGACGTTTTGAATGCTTTACAGCAATCGTGGTCACGGGAGAGACTAAGGTTATAGACGTCTCAAAGGCATTATTCTGTCTGTAACAAGTGTATACGTCGAGAACCAAAAATCAAAATAAATCAGCGAAATAATCCAAAAAGATAGTTTTATTAATAAAAACTATAGTATATATTCATTTAAAGAAAAGTAATTACTTAGGTACAATAATAAAACAAAAATAACTTAAAAAAAATATCCTACGAGCCAACACTATACTTGTAGAAACGACGATAAAATAATAAAATAAAGATATTAAATATAATTGATAAAGGTTTAAATGCATAAAGTGATAATTTATAAGTAAATTTAAAAAAATAATACATACATCAGTTAAACTCAATAATAAAAAAAAATACTTTGAAAAATATATAAAAACAACTTTTTAGACTTATATTCACAATCAATTAATGTTTTTTGTTTAAACGTTTAAGATGTAGTTAGATTGATATTAATCACCACCGTTTGTAGTAATTAAAAACTAAAATAAATTTATCGATAATAATAAAAAAAAAATTATCGATATAAAACACGTGTTGTGTAAATAGAAATATCGGAATAAATATCTTGAATATAGACATCACTTTACACTATACTAAAGGGAGATTTCATACTAAATTAAAAATTTACTATCATCATTGTTTTCCTAACACGCCAAAAGAAGTATAACTTTAAAAATAACCAAACAAATATATAACGAAAAATGTAATAAAATATGTAAATGAAAAAATAATTAGCATTCCAAAGGTGAAGAATAAAAACAAAACAAACATACCCCTAAAAAAATATTATAGGTATATTATAATACACCACGAAAACTCGTCTAAAGCATCTAAATTAACAACTTCTCGCTTTTTTGAAGTTAGTTAAAAACATTTAAATACCCCAATTTCCGGTCTAAGCTGTCAAGGAAAATGATTAAAAATAAAAAGAAATAGGGCAATACGAAGTCGTTTATACTTTTCTCATCTCTGTGTCAATTCAAAGAATTTCTTTTATTTAAATTGACTTCATTTGTTATGTTAAAGTTGATTGCGATTGCAAAGTTAATTGTATTCAAGCAAGTAATTAAAATGGGTGTTTTTTAATTCAATTGAAAATACTTAGTATTAATCCATTATGTAAAGGGTTAAGTAATCCAAAAGCAAATCTCTACATTAAATATTTTTTAGAAAATCTTATTGAAATATACATTATTATCGATACAGATGCCGAATCTATAGTTTTTAGAAATTTTGTCTGTCTCTCTGTGACCGCGTCAGGGAAAAACCACTGGAGGGATTTAGTGATGATAGCTGGTTATCCGTGTCAACATAAACGATACTTTTTCCTGCTGGAAAATATCTCATCTCCGAGAAATCTATACTAAACGTTAAAACGTAAGCAGGGAAGAACCCGAGCGGAGCTAGAGTGAGTCTCTAGTTAGTAATAATATCTGCCAAAAGGTGAATAAAATATTTTAAATACAAATCCATTAGTGAAAAGTTTAATAGAGTTCTTAATTAAATATATTTAAGTAAATCTTTTTTTACCCGGTAATTTTGGCTGACAAAACATAATCTATGAAAACAAAAGGTAATTAATTTACAATTTCATCCACTTCCAAGCAAATTATATCGCTTAATGAAATTCTTCATTGCCTAAATAAATAAAATAATTATATCTTACAAAGTACTCGAGGAAAAACGACGTTTTGTTTTATTAAATTATAAATTTGGTATGAAGCAAATAAATGGTTTAGTTATTAAGAAGCTTCGTATATAATATGTGGGTCTGTTGTTGTTTTCGTTAGAATTTTCTTTGATTTTTTCTCTTTTTGCATCAGTTTTTTTTTTACCTTTTCTTTGTTTGGAGTACTTGGTATGGGAAGGGAATGCTTTTTGACGTTAGGTGATATTTTCGTCAGCTCTGACCATTTCATGTTTTTTAATAAATACGTAAAACCTGCCTTTAGGTTTAACTTATTTATTAAAAATTGATGTCAAGAAAAAATCCACCAATTATATACATATTTTATTCAAAAAATAATAATATTGATGTCAGAACAACACAGTAGACGAACCCTTAATATATCCAGAAATTAAAACACAGCATCATCTAGTTAATGGTAAGCTACGAGACCTGTGTTGGATACCAGATAGTTGATACACTACACATATCTAACTTTAAATACATATATATTATAAATATAAACACCTATAACTGGAGGACAAACTCGTGCTCATCACACAAATTAATGCCCCCAGCGGGCTCGAATCCGCGACCGCTGGCACAGCAAGTAGAGTCACAGACTCACTACAAACTGAATCAAACGTGTCGCCGAAAACGAAACCCTTAGTTTGTATTATAAAAACCGCAAAAACAGCACATAGCGATATTTACGTATTTTGAAATAATAATAATATCATCTATATTAACTATTATACATGATGATGTTCTCCTGACCGATTCCGGCCACGACGGCCAATCTCATTGAGACGAGCCAACAGCGCAGGAGATATTATAGTGCACAAGTGTACGCGCAGACACAAGGGCACTCTCTATTCCTGTCACTCTCATACCCCGGTGGGACGACCACTCGACACGACAAGTGAGAGTTAAGGCACAGGACCGACGGCTTTACGTGCTCTCCGAGGCACGGGGGTGAAACACCGCCAACTTCCCAACTCTACTGAGGCTTACTATACAGAAAGACTCAATAACTAAACTTGACCCGACCCGGGACTCGAACCCAGGACCTCCGGGTGTGCAGCCGTACATGCTAGCCACTACACCACCGAGGCAGTTACTATTATACATAAATACACCGTAACTACACTAACTTTATCCAATATAACTGAAAAAGGAATCATCTCGTCAAATAAGCTTTACCAGAAAGAAAACCGACATTGAATATGTTTGAGTGGGCCCTAAAAGGGATTGGTTGCCGGAGGCTGCAAAAATGAAACATCTTCCACTGAATAAATAGATCTTGAGTCTAATTTTGGGGGAAATTGTTATTTAAGACACCTTGAAATAGGCAATGTGAAGAGACGTGATAATAAGAGATTTTTCTTCTGAAAAATAAAGTTTTTAAGCAACAAAGTGTTGTACGTGTGTCTGTGTGCCGATAGTTCTTACGTATATTGATTTATTTAATATTTTATTTAAATCTGTTAAGCTATTTAATTGAGCTTTGGTTCTTTGTTTACGTACAAAAGAGCAACATAAGGCTGTTTAAATGTATCGTAACTTATATAGGTTAGGGTGATATTATTATTAATTTCTATTGCGATAGCGATTGGAAAATATCATCTTATCTTAGCGCTCGGAGGACAATCTTAGTATAAGAATTATATATATATATATATATATATATATATATATATATATATATATATATATATATATATATATATATATATATATATATATATATATATATATATATTATATATCTCACTAGCGACTCACCCTCGCTCCCCTCGGTTTCGTCCCTAGTTACGTTTTAACATGTAGTATAGATTTCTCAGAGATGATATATTTTCCCGCAGTAAAAAGTATCCTATATGTTGACCCGCACAACCAGCTATCATCATACTAAATTTCATCAAAATCTGTCCAGTAGTTTTTTCGTGATGCGTTCCCAGACAGACAGGCAAACAAACATTCTAAAACTATAGATTCGGCCTCTGTATCTACTCGTATGATAATGACTATTTCAATAAGATTTTCCAAAAAATATTTAATGTACAGATTCGGCTCAGCATATGTGTAGAAGAAGATATGAACTTCTGAATTTCGCTATCTATAAGTATTTTACGATTGCCATGATTTTTAATGCATAAATGATTTTTTTTAACATTGTTTAAAAAAGTGAAAACGTATTTCAGTTTAAATAATCTGTAGAAGTTCAAATGAACGTGATTTACTCATATAAACGGACTATTTTGCAAATCTATACATATAATAAAATTGTAACTAAGTCGAATCTGTACATTAAATATTTTTTGGAAAATCTTATTGAAATAGACATTATTTTCGATACCAAGTCCGAATCTATAGCTTTTTGAATTTTTGCCTGTCTGTCTGTCTGTCTGTTACCGCATCACGAGAAAAACACTGGACAGATTTTGACAAAATTTGGTATGATGATAGCTGGTTATCCGGGTCAATATATAGGATACTTTTTACCGCGGGAAAATATCTCATTTCTAATAAAAAATACAAAAAGTGCATTGTAAAAGTATACTAATATGTATAACCTAAGAATTTGGTTTTTGGTCATCTGAACGTGGGCGGAGCCGCGGGCAATGCTAGTCCTAAATAATTTTGAATTAATTCTATCATAATAGATAAAATTAATTTATTGGCATAATACGATAATTTAAACATAATATGTACGTTGTGTACATAAGTTTAATTATGTAACACTCCAAATGTTTATCTTAGCGACCCTCATTTTCAGGCTTTAAATTATACACACTTAGTAAATTATAGTTTACTGACCTTATAAAGTACATATTTAATATTTAAATAATACTTAAGCATTTTTAACTGACTTCTAAAAAAAGAAGGTCGGCAGGTTTTTTTTTATATTTCACAGGAATTCGTGTTGCGACGGGATATCTTAATGTATAAAACTGCTTTCGTAAATAATACTTTCTTAGATTTACGCGAATACTTGACATTTTAAATAAAACTATCTTTTTGGATTATTTCGCGGATTTATTTTGATTTTTGGTTCCCGACGTTTCGAATGCTTTACAGCAATCATGGTCACGGGAGAGACTGAGGTGTTACATGTCTCTAAGGTATTTCATAGTTGTTACAGACAGCCTACCCACAAGTAACAAAATGAATTCAAAAAATTGAAAAATGGCACCAAAGTACCTTACAATATTTTTTAACTTGTAACTTTAAACATTTTTATATAATTTTAATTAGTTTTATAATTGAATATGGAATATTATTTATTTAATTTGAGCTGGTATTATTATATTTATTACAATTCTAAAAATATAATAATTAGTAATCTATATTTTTAGTGTTGCCATTATTATAATTTATAAATAACCATAAAGAAAAAATCATATATTAATTATTTAAGCCACATAATTTATCTTTGTGTATTTGAAATAGTTAAAATGTATTTAAAAAATAATAATTTTAATTTAAATTTGTTATTATTTAAAAACAAATTTTAAGCAACACATTACTACATACATTTACAAATGAAAAAATGAAAAAAATATTAATCTGAATTGCTGTCATTTTGATCTACACAGTAAGAACTTACTACATCTACCTGTCTGTTATGTTTAGATGTAGAGATGTAGTATGAGAACGGGATCCCATGATGATCCTGTTATTAATATAATAAAATCAAGTAATACATACGCCATACAGAATAACCCACCAGAGTTTCATCACCATCGGATCAATGTTTTAGAAATGCATAGATAAACATACGAACATTTATTTTATATATATATATATATATATATATATATATATATATATATATATATATATATATATATATATATATATATATATATATATATATATATATATATAGTCCCTAGAAGTATACATCATATAGACCAAGATAGTCAACATATATTTATTTTTTTTGTTGGGACATTAAGACACAGCACCATCTAGTTCCATGGTAAGCTACGTGGCCTGTGTTATGGATACCAGATAGTTGATACACTACACATATATAACTTTAAATACATACATACATATTATAAATATAAACACCCATGACTAGAGTACAAACATTCGTGCTCATCACACAAATTAATGCCCCCAGCGGGACTCGAACCCGCGACTGCTAGCACAGCAAGCAGGGTCACTACAAACTGAGCCAAACATGTCGTCATCTATATGACTATATCTATCACTGTTCTATAGTTTTGGCGAAATGTTACATTTTTTATGGTAAGTGAATCAGATTCATGAATATACTGAATTCACAACGAACAAAAAGTGGAATTCCTGATAAAACTTTTAAATAATTCGGACATTTTGGGCTCGCTCAAACTGTTTTTTCTCTAAAATTCAAATACCCCATTAGCATATTGTATTTAGTGACCTGATTTTCTCTTTCCCTTTACACATCATTGGCTTTGAAAGATGAAAATTATATAGTCGCTGTTTCAATTTTTAGCGAGCGACAAGTTCACGAAAATATTCATAATAATACTTTCTTCGGATTCTTCTTTTCTTTTTTTTTCTCGAATTTTTTCGGATTGCTTCAAAGCATTTGAAACTTCGGGATCTAAAAATTAAAATAAATCCGCGAAAAAATAGTTTTATTTAATTAGTTATATTTTACGTTAAGTTTAGTACAAGGTTTTTGATTCTAATGAAATAAACGCAAAAGCATTTTTATATATTTTGAACGAGGCAAATATTTAGTTTTACGAATTAGGAAAGGTCGTTGAGAAAAGCTTACAGGAGATTCTCAATAGAGGATGAATACATTGTCATGGTTGTTGAACATCTTGGTGACAGCCAGGCAAGATTGGATGCATTGTCTTGGTTCAAGATGACAGCCAGGCAAGATTGGAGGAGTAACTTCTTGCGAAGGTATTCGTATAATGAGGCTGCTTGGTTGCTCTCCTTCGCTTAACAGTGTAACTTACAACGTCTAAGCTTCTGGTTGCTGGTAGCATATTGTAAGCAGAGAGTACTAATATCGATTTTGACCTCAACCGATCCTTGAACCCAAAGACTGAAGGTCTATAAGCAATTAAGCTACCTACTTAACTAACGAGCTTTTATACTGTACGAGTTTTAGCCCACAGCTCCGCTCGCGTAAAAAGCAGGACAGGACCAAAGGGTAGCCTATGTCCTATCCCAGAATGACATCTATGTCCTTGCCAAATTTTATCCAAATCTGTTCAGTGGTTTAAATTTTAAACAGTAACAGACGGAGTTTCATATCTATACATAAAACAAAGTCGGGTTTGTTGCAACACTTATAACTCGAGAACGGCTGGACCGATTTTTACAATCGTTGTTTTATTGGATTTGTCTTCAGCCCGAATAGTAGAATAACTATTAAGAGGCCTATCACACAATTTCCGTTCTATGGCATTGAGTTCGAGTGGCCGACACATCGCTTTTTCTAGCATTTTCTGCAGTTGTAATTACTTCTATGTAAAGTTTTTATAATAAATTATTTAAAAAAAAAGTATTTAATAAAGTTTCTTTTGAACTCACATAGTATAAATTTTACTTAACAATATTAATGTTGTAAGGATATATTTACAGCTAATTCTGAACGTTTTTAATAGTTTTAAGATTTTGAAAAGTATTTTGTTTTTGTAGAAATTCTATACATATTTTTAAATTCCGAGGCCGCTATAAACCCAAGCACTATATACGAGATATTATTATATATTTTTCATTTCGTTTGCGCGCATTTTATTACAAACTTTCTTCTGAATCTTGGCTTTATTTCAATTAATAATGAAAATTTGCGAAAAGCTTGGCCGCTATGAACTATATTAATAACTATTCTCCACCATACAATAAGTCAACATTGTCGAAGAGTTTCAATTTCTCTGAATAAGAACGTCAAAGATGGGCATTAAATTGAAAAATCACGGTCATAATGTAATAGGCCTCTTAAAACATCGGAGAAATTCACAAAAAAAAAATTTGGAAAAAAGTCTATTCCATACTAAGCATTAAAACGTACATAGGATGGCCCTGAGCGGAGCAAGAGTGAGTCGCTAGTTCATAATATTTGTATGGATATATCATTACATTATACGCACGTGGGTTCAGCTTTATTGAAAGACATTATTTATCGACAACCCATTCTTCTTCATAGTACATACATTTCTCATATAAAATAACAAGTTATTTTGGGTCATACTTGTTAGATATATAGTTAGTTAATAGTACAATAAAAACATTTATCTGTGCTCATCCACTCTTAAATGTTTTTTGTATCTGTCAACACTACTACTTGTCATCTATAGCGGTGATGTCTCAACTTATTATCTGGTGTATCTGCCTTTATGTTAAAGAAATTATTACAGAATAGAGAAGTTAGTTACAATACAGACGTATTTTATTTCCCAAACCCCAACAGGTTATGGGCCCAGACACAAAGGCAGAAAAGAAGAGTAATAAAACCGGATGATTAATGATTCTTTTTATAAGGAATTCATTTTGGTTTTATAGCGTGCTTGCAAGTGCAAAGCGGCACGATAGAAGGAAAAGTTGCAACAAAATTTGCAATACAGAAAAAACCCAGTTAATTATAAAAAGGAATATTTATATAGAAAACAATATTCTACAAAATAAAAATGAAACGGGCAATTATATTAAACGAACAAAACTGGACCACATGGCGGTTCCAGGTATCCATTGTTTTTAAAGTCGCGAGGTTTATACAACATGGTCACCGCGAAATGTACCAAAGAAGAAAGAGATAAAGATCAGAAAGCTCAAGAGTTAATTGTAACGAGAGTGGAAGAGAATATTCTAACACTACTGACAAGTTGTGCAACAGCTTATGACATGTGGGAGAAACTGACTACTGTCTACGAAGCGAAATCCAAGGTAGGAATCCATTTAATACAACAGAAGTTCTACCATCTAAAATATGAAGGGCCTATGGCAAAATTTATGCCACAGGTAGAAGAGTTATTACATCAATTGAAAACACATGGGGAAGAAATATCAGAAAATATGACTATGACTAAGATATTATTATGTCTACCACAAGAATATAAGCATTTCATCTCGGCATGGGAAAGTGTTCAGAGTTCGGAGCAAACCATAAAAAATCTGACAGCTCGATTATTGGTCGAAGAAGAGAGACTGCAAATTAATGGTAACAGGGTACAGACTACAGAAGCATTTGTGGCGAATAAATCTAATAAATCCAGATACAGAAGAGAGTTACCAAAGAAAGAGTTTCTTTCTAATAAATCAAATAATGGGAGTGACAGTGGTATTAAGTGTTTTCAGTGCGGTAAATATGGGCATTTTAAGAATCAGTGTGACTTTAGACAGTGTAATTATTGCGGTAGGAAAGGACATATTTATAATAACTGTAAATTGCGTTTAAATAAAGAACCCAGAAATACAGAGGAGTGTTTTAAAGAAGATGGAAACCATGAATATGACACAGGAAGGGAGGCAAATATTCAAGAATATAGTACAGAAGTAAAGAATCAACATAGCAGCCATGAAACAGAAGAAAGTTGTAATGATGGGCAATCATACATAGATAAATCATGTGATACAGAAGAACACTTAAGTCAGAGTGGTCAAGAAGAATACCTTGATATAGATGATGAGTCATATATAAGTACAGACGATGATAACAATGATGAGGAAATAACAGAAGACAGGACAAAGACAACTAGGTCACGTATTATAAAAAAACCAAGTCATTTAAAGGATTATTATACAGGATTTACAGCAGTGAATAAGAGTGAGTTAAGTTATGAAGAGGTGATTAATAGTGAATATTCGGAGAAATGGAAAGAAGCTATACAGACAGAATTAGAAGCATTACAAAAGAATAAAACATGGATAGAGACATATTTACCAGAGGATAAGAAAGCGATAGAAACCAAATGGGTTTTTAAAATTAAAAAGGAAAATGGACACAATAAGTATAAAGCCAGACTTGTAGTGAGAGGATTTCAACAACAAGACAGATTAGATCATAGTGAAATTAATGCTCCAGTGGCAAAATTACCAACACTAAGAATTTTATTGGCTATAGCTTGTAAATACAATTTAAATATATCACAGATGGATGTCAAGAATGCTTTTCTTAATGGAGAGATAGAAGAAGAGGTTTATTTAAAATTGCCTAAGGGTATAGAAGTGGCTGACAAGAATAAAGTATTAAAATTGCAGAAAAGTTTATATGGACTAAAGAAGTCTCCAAAGAATTGGAATGACAGATTTAATAATTTTATGATCAAACGGGGTTTTGAAAGAAGCAAGGCAGATTATTGTCTTTATTACAAGAATAATTTAAAGTTTTACTTATTATTATATGTAGATGATCTTATAATTTTATGTGAGAAGAAAGAAGATATAGAAAGACTAAAATATTTATTACAGAAAGAATTTGATATGACAAACTTGGGAAATAATAACAAATTTAAATACTTAGTATTAATATAAAAAAGTCAGATAATAAAATTACATTAGATCAAAAACAGTATTTAAAAGATATTTTAAAATTATATAAAATGGAGAATTGTAATACAGTTGCTACACCAATAGAAAAAGGATTAGAATTACCAAGAAAACTATGTGAAAATAAAGAATTAGAAAAGAAGTGCACAGAACTCGTAGGAAGATTAATGTACACTATGTTAGGAACAAGACCTGACATATGTTTTGCTTTAAGCTATTTGAGTAGATTTCAAGTTTATGCAAGTTTCGAGTTATGGAAAGCTTTAAAACGTATACTACGCTACATAAAGGGGACATTAGAGTATAAATTAATTTATGAAGCTGGTCAAGATACTCCATTATTAGGTTATACAGATGCAGACTGGGCAGGGAGACAAAATTTGTAGAAAATCTACCTCAGGCTATGTAATGAAAGTTTATGGGTGTACTGTATCATGGTGTAGTTCAAAACAACAATGTATAGCATTATCTTCAACAGAATCTGAATATATAGCATTAGGTAAAGGCATTGCAGAAGGATGCTGGTTTAGAAATTTATTAAAAGAAATAGGATTAAAATGTAATAATTTTATTATTTATGTAGATAATCAGTCAGCTATATATGTATCCAAAAATCCAGAACAACATAGAAAACTTAAACACATAGATTTAAAGTATCATTTTCTAAGGGATAAGGTTAGAAAACAAATAGTAGTCTTAAGATATATATGTACCGACAGACAGCTTGCTGATATTTTTACTAAGTGTTTAAATAGAGAAAAATTTAAGAAGTTTTGTATTGATTTGAATTTGTTAATAGAATAAGTTTTATTTTAGTTTCTAAAGTCAATACTTTTTATAGGTGTTTTTAAATAGAAGTATTTATAGTATAGAAATAGGGAGTCGATGAGCATATTGTCTGTTTTTATTGAGGAAGGGTGTTAGATATATAGTTAGTTAATAGTACAATAAAAACATTTATCTGTGCTCATCCACTCTTAAATGTTTTTTGTATCTGTCAACACTACTACTTGTCATCTATAGCGGTGATGTCTCAACTTATTATCTGGTGTATCTGCCTTTATGTTAAAGAAATTATTACAGAATAGAGAAGTTAGTTACAATACAGACGTATTTTATTTCCCAAACCCCAACAATACTAACATATAGGCTTAATCCTAATCTTATATCTTTATAGAACAAAAATGAATCATTTTCTATTAAGTTTTGATATTTTATTAAATTGTATCGTACTGAAACTTAAAAGTCATTTTATATATTTCTACTAATTTTATTAGATTACTAGGAAGTAGCGACTCACCCTCGATCCGCTCGGGTTCGTGCCTGTTTACGTTTTAACGTTTAGTATAGATTTCTCAGAGATGAAATATTTTCCCGCAGTAAAAAGAATCTTTTATGTTGACTCGGATAACCAGCTATTTAAATAGCAAATTTCATCAAAATCTGTCCAGTGGTATTCTCGTGATTCAGTCACAGACAGACAGACAAACAAAAATTCTAAATACTATAAATTCGGCCTCTGTATCGACAATAATGACTATTCCAATTAGATTTTCAAAAAAATATTTAATGTACAGATTCGGCTCAGTTTGAATTTTATTATATGTATAGATAAAATAATTTGTAAGGGAAGACAAATGGCGATAAAGTAAACGTTACAATTAAAAAAAGCAAAAATAAAAGGTGAGTAAAACAAAAACACTAATATATAAACCATTTTTGGGTCTGCTGATGATTTAAAGCAGTCAGTCACGAGCATTTTGAAAGTCAAATATAATTGACATGGACAGAGTATTTTTTGTATTACAGTTGCTTGGTATACGTTTTAAGACATACAGTAAAGTGGAAATTGTATGAACATTACTTGCATTATATATATTATATATATATATATATATATATATATATATATATATATATATTAATAGATATATACTACATACGATATGTTATTTTGTTGAATAATGCTTATTTAGTCATTTTAAAGTAAGTAAATATAACTATTTTTATTTTTTTATTATATTTAACCATTTATTTCAGGCAATATTTACAAAAACAGATCTTAAATATGTAAACAGTATCTATACATATAATAAAATTCTCAAAAGAAAAATTCTTAAAACGAAGACTCAATAAGTAACTTAGCTCAACCTGGAACTTGAACCAAAGACCTCGACGCAGCCGTACCTGCTAGCCACTGCACAAGCAAGGCAGTTATTATTTATAATTTTACCCTATATGGGTAATAGGGAATGGGGAATGTGGAATCCCAATTATTTTAATTTCAATCCTAGGGAATTTCTCCGGTATATACCACAGTGATTTACTGCCAATCAGACACGCGCACTTCGCGAGGATGGTTGCAAATTTATTAAGTTGCCCATCCTCATTTTGCTTTAACGCTACATTAAACATTAACATTTTATACTTAACTTCGGAGCGCCAACAACATAGTTAAATAAAGATGAAGCACAATTTAGTGTTGTTAATAATGGACCCAGTTATGCAAAAAACAGCCATGTGCGTAAAAGTACCAACAGAGTTTATAAGCATTTTATTATAAAAAATAAAATAATTATAAAAATTAAGAATACTTATATAAATATTGTTCAATTTTAAAATAACACAGAACAAAAACAAAACAAAACAACCCAAGTGCAACTATCGACAGAAAAATGCTTATAACTCTGTTGGTACTTTTACGCACATGGCTGTTTTTTCCATAACTGGGTTTATTATATTAACAACACTAAATTGTGCTTCAACATAAACATAACACTACATTTAAGTCCAAACTTGTAAGTGAAATTCTCTTAGTTTAACTAGCGATGTAAGCTCGCCCCGCTCGTTACATCCCTAGTTGCTTAACAACAACTTATGAGTTATTCCGGGTTGTAGTCTATTATTATACTAAATTACATCAAAATATGTCAAGCCATTTCAATATAAAGGAATAACAAACCTACACACATACAGAATTTCGCATTTGTGACAGTTTTTACAGATCACAGTCTGAATTAAAGACATTAATCAATAAAGGATTCATTTCAGATAAAATCTTTTCAAAGAAAGACCTTATTTATCTATAAGGGCGAAAACATAAATAAAGAAGTCGTTTTTTTTTTAATTTCAACCCCTAAATAGATGATAAAGGATAGAAATATGTCGTGACAATAACACACCGCTCCATCTACTTCCATGGTAAGCACATATGTGCATATTACACACACATTTGCACATTTAAATACATACATATTATAAATATAAACACCCATGTCTGATGGGTAGGAATTCTCAGTCTGTCCGTTTATTCTGTTTAATCTCCGAAACGGCAGAACCGATTTTGATGGGATTTTCACTGGCAGATTGCCATAATAATGAGTAACTTAGGCTACTTTTATTTTGGAAACAGAATTCAAGTTCCGTGCATAAAAATAAGACCCATGAAATTGCAAACTTCCTACGTACGCGAATTTTGCAATTTCATGGATTTTAATTTTTATGCGCGAACGCACCCTAACGAAGCGAGGGTGAATCGCTAGTACAACAATAAATATGTAAGTATTTGAAAACTAACTATATAACACTGTGGTGCGTACAAATTTTGTGACTGTTTTACAATCGTGTATGTGAACGTCGAATTTATTTTTTATTTTTCGAGTTTCAACTACAAAAATAAAACCGTTTAAAAACAGCTCTGTTGTAGCAGGGACACCATGAATAATTTACATCACTCTTCACTTTCTCTGTGTTTGCTACTTTATATCTAGTATTCCTTTAGAAACTCTCAATGTTTAAGCTTTAGTCTGAAAAAATGGCTATTTAGGTATAAAATACGAGAAAATACTCGAAATTGTTTTGAAATTTTAAATAAAACTATCTTTATGGATTTTTCCGCCGATTTATTTTGATTTTAGGATTGCCGACGGTTTGAATGTTTATAACAGTCATTCATGGTCACGGGAGAGTTTTATTTTAAATGTCAAATATTTGCGTAAATCTAAGAAAGTATTATTGTTTTGAAATATTTTGGCGACACGTTTGACTCAGTTTGTAGCCCCCAGTTTGAGTCCCGCTGGGGACTTTGTGTGACGAGCACGAATGTTTGTACTCCAGTCATGGATGTTTATATTTATAATATGTATGTATTTAAAGATATATATGTGTAGTGTATCAACTATCTGGTATCCATAACACAAGCCTCGTAGCTTACCATGGATCTAGATGGTGCTGTGTCTTAATGTCCCAACATATTTAAAAAAATATACATATATAATTTGGTATGTTAAGAGGAAAACAATTATTTACCTGTTACAATTACACTGCGATTATAAATGGAAAAGTTTATCTCGGTGTGTATGTTTGTTACTGTTTTACTCTAAAACAGCTGGATTTCGATAAAATATAGTAAACAGATAAACTATGAGTTGGAGAAACAAATACCAAAGAAGCGACGGAAAATCGCTACTAATATTATAAACTAGCGACTTAACCTCTAAAGTAGCCTAAATTACTCCTTATAACATTGGCTATCTGCCAGTAAAAGTCCCGTCGAAATCGGTCCGACCGTTTCGGAGGTTAGCCGGACAAACAGACAGACAATTTTTTTCCTATAAGTACCGTAAATTCTTTCATACACATTTAGTAAAAAGCTGTTATTTTGACATTACAAACAGACACTTCCATTTTATTTGTTTGTATATTTGTGTATGTAAATTGTATAAAGATTAAAAGGGCACCGGTTGATATATTTTAACTTTTACATCAAAAACTGTAAAAGTTAGCGAATTTATGTTTCGTAGACTATAAAACTAGATATACTGTTTGTTGTTTTGTCAACAGTCCAAAAGACAATATATACAAACACAGTTCTGAAAACCTAGTTATATTGCTGTATCTTATTAATTTTAGAACAAATTGTCACGTAGCAGAGACTGGAGAGTGTAGCAGTTTATTACTATTTCACGCCAAAGTAGAAATAAATCAATAGTAATCTAATGCTTGTATTATCTCTTACATAGAATGAGAAGCAAACATTTTCATAAGAGTATAATTTTTATACTATTCATATATGAAATTAATGAAATGAAATACTTTTCAAAAAATATTATTTAATGAATATATTGCGGAATCGGTGGAAAAAGTTATAAACTATTTTAACGATAGCGTGTGGATATAACGAGAGGTCGTGCGTTGATTGTGACACAAATTGTAGGGTAGTTTTAGTAAATTTGAGGACTTTTTTGTAAGTGGATTTTTGGTAAATGCAAAATTTACTAGCAGCTTTTTCTCGTCTCACTTGTGTCTCTTGGGGTGAAGGGCTTAGAGAACGTATAGGGAACACATATACAAAGAAAGATTTATTTTGGACCTAGAACTTTGGTGGGCCTACGCAGAATGACTCACCAAAGTTTCATCACAATCTGATCAATTCTAGGTAAAGAAAATCCGCGAAAGGACCAAAAAGATAGTTTTATTTTATAACTTTTGGGTCATTATAATTGAAGTCTGCCAGCTTTTTCATATCGATTTAAGTTTCAACATAATATATCATAAAACGAGTAATAAATAAATAAATATGTTGGGACATTAACACACAGCGCCATCTAGTTCCATGATAAGCTACGAGGCTTGTGTTATGGATACCAGATATTTGATACACTACACATATATAACTTTAAATACATACATATTATAAAAATAAACACCCATGACTGGAGTACAAACATTCGTCATCACACAAATGAATGCCCCCAGCAGGACTCGAACCCGCAACCGCTGGCACAGCAAGTAGGGTCACTACAAACTGAGCCAAACGTATCGTCAAAAGTGTTTA
This sequence comes from Brenthis hecate, assembly GCA_951806755.1. Taxonomy (NCBI): domain Eukaryota; kingdom Metazoa; phylum Arthropoda; class Insecta; order Lepidoptera; family Nymphalidae; genus Brenthis; species Brenthis hecate. The sequence continues at coordinate 6,185,274 of OX638275.1, read as the reverse complement.
TGTTTACTTATTTAATAATAAATAGGTAAGCAATTATAATATTTGAATAAAGCAATTATAATATTTGAGTAGATAATATTATGCAAGTGCTAAATATTAGTACATTATAAACCCATAAATTTTATTATATTCTCCATGAATATATTCTTCATAAAAAGGAAGTTTAGCTAACCGAAGCTTTGCTCAGCAAAGATATACACATTTTACATAAATGATTTTATAGAAGATGGCACACCTTGGGAATGAAATGGTCGCCTCGAGGCTACTTCAACATGATAAAAATATTGTAAATTATAATTTAACTTTATAAAAAAAGATAATGAAATAATATTTGTCCCACTGAGTTTCTTTCGCGAGTTCTTCTCAGGTCTGAGGCTTCTTCTTTCCGAACTGGTAGTAGACTCATGACGTTCAGTAAAAAAATGTAATAATTTAATGCTGAATAAAATATTTTGAATTTTGAATTTTTACGCCGCTTAGTCATTTTGCTACATAGTTTCCAGGGGAATTACTTCATGGGATTATAAAGAGGACCATTTAAGTCTATGGACTATAAACATCACTTTAGTTACAGAGTTCGTAGGTAAGTTATATAGTTACATATTTTTTATTCTTTGTCTATATAAATAGGCAAAGGCAAAACAGTTCAGTACCTTTATCTACCAATTTTTTTTCTCTGTCAACCAATTTTTTTTTTGTTTGTTTTTTAGTATCTATAGACGAGTTTTAGTGTCATGAAATAAAATCAAATTAAATCAAATCAAAATATACTTTATTTAAATAGATTTTAAATTTAAATTAGTTTTTAATGTCAGTGTAGTCAGTCCGTGAGGAATATACTACCGGCTCGGGACATTAAACAACACTTCAACATTGATTATAATCAAATTTCAACAGTTCAGCGAAAAAGTACGGCTGCAAATGCGGAGGTCCTAGGTTCGAGTCCCGGATCGGGTTAAGTTTAATAACTCAGCTTTTCCGTCAAAAATTCTCAGTAGAAGCCTGGAGTTGGGAAGTTGGCGGTATTACATCCCCATGCCTCGGAGAGCACGTAATACCGTCGGTCTTGCGCCTTAATTCTCACCGATCATCGATGGATCATCCAATTGAACTTTGCGAGTAAAAAGGTCTCAGTGAGATTGGCCGATGTGCCCAAAATCGATCAGGAGGACATCATCGATAAAGTATAGCTACAGATTTTGTTCTTCTAAAAAGGAATTTGTACCATAGCAAACCCTTAACACTAACCTAAAGTTAGCTAAATGAATGTGTCACTATCGTCGGTTAATTTCAGTAAGATATAAGGAGGATATGAAATAAATAATTTTGGCCACTTACTTATTGACGCAGTGGATATTGCGGCGGCGTTGATATCAGATCCTGTAACAAATACAAATTTGATTATAATCATATCGAATATTATACTTGTTTATGTCCACAGCTCTGCTCGCGTGGCAATTGTAGTAAAGATAATAAAAACTTTTTAACAAAAAATAACAACCGACTTCCAGGCACTAAAATGTAAAAAAATACTAAACGGGGGTTTTCATTTAGAATAGATACCTAATGAGATATTTTCGAAGTCGGTGCCAGCCGATGCAAAGCAAATCTAATATATTTCGATACGTAAAATACATATTTGCCTATTAGATATTCATATCTTTAAATATTGTAGGCTATAAAATAGTATTATTTAACCATACCTTGTATAATATTATTTAATCAGTTTCTCCTCTAAAATCTAAGAACATATACAAAGGTACTTAACCTAATAATAAAATATGAAGTAATGCGAATTTTACCATTGATTAACCAAAAATACTTTGGAAACTATATAAATCGATAGAAATACATATATATATAGCCCTAGCTAATACGAAGTTGAAAAGACACGGTCTTTCAGAAGTCATGAATATAGTTGTGAAAAGCCACAGAGAGTCGATAGCATTGAAAAATAATCCTCTTTCCACTTCAAAGTAGCTTCGAGTAGGAAATTACATTCCGTAATTAGTTCGGGGTGACCTCGATGAAAAAACTGAGCGTTGAGTACTATCTCACTATAGAGATGACAGATGTTATTTTGACTATACATGTAATCTACTGGTTAGTCATGGCTAATATCACTGAGTTTCATTATCTATAAACTTTATACTATCTTTTCGGATATTTTATGTTTATCTATTATCTTTAAACTATCTTTTCGGATTATTTCACAAATTTATTTAGATTTTTGGTTCTACGTTTCGAATCAGTAATCAAAAACGAAACAAAACCGCGACAATATCCCAAAATATAGTTTCATTTAAAAGGTACGTTTTAAATAGATATAAATAGTTGTCAGCCAGCGTTAGGCATGTAATTTTTTTTTCGTTAATTTTTCTGATGTTTGAATACTTATTATCCCATTTCGGACTAAGAAAAATCCAAAAAATTAAAAATCATAAAAATTGGTCCAGCTGTTCTTGAGTTATAAATGGTGTAACTAACACGACTTTCTTTTACATATATTTACCTTATTTTATATTTTTTCTCTGTATTAAAACTTTCCGTGTACCTTAAGGAACATACGAAAAAATAACTGGATGCATTGGTCGAGTCGTTCTCGAGTTTTGCGCTTAGCAACATTCATTTTTATTAATAAAGATTTACTAGCTTTGCCCGCGGCTCCGCCCGCGTTCAGATGACCAAAAACCTAATTCTTAGGTTTTACATATTAGTATACTCTTACAATGCAGTTTTTGTGTTTTTGTATTTTTTCTCAGAAATGAGATATTTTCCCGCGGTAAAAAATAGCCTATATGTTGACCCGGATAACCAGCTATCATCATACCAAATTTCATTAAAATCTGTCCATTGGTTTTCTTGTGATGCGGTAACAGACAGACAGACAGACAAACAAAAATTCTAAAAACTATAGATTCGGACTCTGTATCGATAATAATGTCTATTTCAATTAGATTTCCCAAAAAATATTTAATGTACAGATTTGACTTAGTTAGAATTTTATTATATGTATAGAAAATGTCAAATATTCGCGTAAATCTAAGAGAGTCTAACCATGTTGCCTAATTATTAGCCTATTAATGAATTGCCTAATAATTAATAGCTCGCATGTACGACAAATAAGGTACTAGGTTTTATATTTTTTTTTAAACACTTCTCAGAAATAGTCTAAAGTTAGAGTAACTATATGCCATACTTCAGTCCCAGGCTTTCTCCCCTTTATATACAGCCCTTCTAAACGTCCCCTACGCCAACGCTTTTTATTTTTCAACCGACTTTAAAAAGAAGGAGGTTCTCAATTCGACTGTATTTTTTTTATAAAACAATTTTCTTCGAATTTTATTGAATGCGCACATTTTTTGTAAAATAAATCCTCTATTTGCCAATGTAAATTAGTTTAAAAATTAGTTCAGACGTTTCAGAGATTTACACCAGATGGACCGAAAAAAGAAATATTTGGGCTTTTATGTTGGGACATGTTGTGACCTTAACACACAGCACCTATGTAAACTGCGAGGCCTGTGTTATGGATACCAGATAAATGATACACTATACATATAACTTTAAATATACACATATGAATTGAACACCGTTGACTGGATTACAAACATTCGTGCTTATAACACAAATGAATGCCCCCAGTAGGACTCGAACCCGCGACCGCATGCACAGCAAGTAGAGTCACTACACACTGAGCCAAACGTGTCGTCAATCATATTTATATATATTTTACTTAACAGAATATAAATGATATACAAACACTCAAGGTACACAATTAGTGTCTTAAAAGTGTTCTCAAAGAGAAACGCACTATTCAAAATTGTGCGCTTTTTCAAATCTCTTTTGTTCATTGTTTTTTTGGCGAAAAAATTAAACGCACGTTGTTTCGTTTAAAAAAGTACTTTAAATGGTGTGCTTAAGTTCGAATTTGTGTTTAGACAATTAGAATTTTCGATATTTGAATTTTATTCTTTGGATAGACTTAACGTCACATGTCGACGTAAATTCTGATGAGATATTTGTAATCTAGTCAACAAGTGCCTTTTTGTTCAACTTTTTCAGCAGTCTCGGAAAAATATAAACGAGGTATCATTCGATTTGGAATGGCATGTAGATGATTTTTGAAAAAAAAACTTGTTTCACTTGCAAAAATTGCAGAACTTACAAACAATTAACTAAAAAAGGCGGTATAGTATTTTGCGAATATTTCAAAAGTTAATGGAGATTTTTTTAATCTAAAAAAAGATTCGAAAAGAGGAGCCAATTTCCTAAAAAAAGATATAGAGGGCTTGCACGTATCGTAGGTATATATGTATGTATATTTTGATCTAGTAGCTACACGATTGTTTGATTTTATTTGCTTACAAACCCAACAATGCATTAACTGCGGCCAGTTCCAGTTAAATTTGGAATCAAACAATTAAACAAACAAAACTATTTCCTTCATCGATTCCTTTCCCAATTGTTCTTGGCTTGTATCACGCTAACGTTTCTAACAATGTTACTAAAATATCTATGAAGTAAGTTCTATTAAATATTATATATAATCTATATACATATAATAATATTCAGAGTCGAATCTGCACATTAAATATTTTTTGGAAAATCTTATTGAAATAGTCATTATAATCGATACGGAGGCTGAATCTGTAGTTATTAGAATTTTTGTCTGCCTCTCTGTCTGTCTGTCTGTTACCGCATCAGGAGAAAACCACAGGACAGATTCTGCTGAAATTTGGTATGACGATAGCTAGTTGTCCGGGTGAACTTATAGGATACTTTTTACTGCGAGAAAATATCTCATCTCAGAGGAATATGTATCTAAGATTGTCAATTACATATCATTATCGTTCCCATCTGTTACACGACACTGGGAAAATATGGAATGTGAAGAAATATTTGTTTTCTCTCTGTTTACCTTTAAAGCGAATATATTTTACAGTCGAGATTTGACTTAAAACTTTATTGATCTTTTGCAAATTCGGTTAATGAAGCAATATTCCTAGCAAGGTAATTTACCGTGTGCGGGAATCGATTCCATAACCACTGTAATCACGTAGATGCGGTTTGGTAATTCTGGTAACTGGATCATAATAACAACATGATAATACAGAAACTTTAACCATAACATATATGATACGGTTTCAAATAAACCTAGCTTTTAAAGCTAAATTCAGGTAGAAACTTATTTTCAAGCACAAACTCCATGAAGCAATTACTGTATGAAAATTTGTGTAATTTAAATTTTTGTTACCGGGATGTGAGAATTTTGGACAGTAGTTTGAATGAAAATTGTTTGCATTTGTAAGCTTATAAAAAATAGTTTCATAAAGTATACTTTTTGATGGATATTTTGTAGGCACAAATATGTGCATAGTTTTTATACTTTTTATTTGTAATTAAGAACTCCTTTGATAGCCATTTTATATATTTATATTACTTTTTGACACATATTCACGAAACATGTAAAATAAAAAAGTGACTAACGCGACACTGGCAGAATGTATTGCGTCTGTTAACACAACTTTGAGCCACTAAAGAAAGAAAAAAAAGAGACTAAGTAACAATGTCTGATATGACCAACGTAAAGTTGAGTGATGTCGTCTGTAATATCAGCGAGAAATAACTGTCCTTCCAGTTTAATAAGCCATATTTCTGGGATAGAACGGTGGTGCACGGATTCCTTATGAATCTCAGAAATCGATGCATCGCTAAACGGATGTCCTAATTCGCCGTCTTCGAAATTTTCGTTCTGCATGTAACAGGAACGTAGGGGTCACCAGTATGATCATTGCAGCAAGTTAAAATTATTATTATACTTTAATTTGAATAATAATGTTTAAGTTTTAAGTTTCATAACTAATATACATATATGTTAGTTTTAAGTTATATATGATATGGGCCTCTGTTTACATATTTAAGATCCTTTTGTAAATATTGCCTGAAACAAATGATTAAATAAATAAAAAAAAAATTCTTGTATATAATTATACATTCTCTTTCTCTCTTATATATTATATGTTTTTGAATATATATCTAAAGTAATATGTATAATCGATTCAAATAAAAAGTATAATAATATATATTTGTTGTTGTTGGTTACATGTGTACTGGCATAAAGATACTAGCACTTATTTCTTCAACGGAAATAACAGGTTTGGTACTAGAAGTAAATGAATTTGTAAGAATTTATAAATATTTATTTTAGCAAGTAATATAAAATACGACATTATTAGAAAAAAATATTTAAGCCCTTTTTGACAGCAAATACCCTCAACGCTGACCTGTTCGTATGTGAATAGCACTTCTTATTCAACATGCATTGTCTGGGTGCTAACAAAAAGCACACATCGAATTACAGCATCCCTGTACTTCTTCTGCAGTTGACCTCGCAAAAAAACAGTATAAAACTCTAAGTATAGAATGCAACTTGAAATACTTTACTTTTTACTGAAAAGTTTAAGTTAAATTCAGGATCAAATAGCATATTTGTTACATCTTAAAATCTATTTACACTCCTTATTAATATAAAATATTCTAAAATATGCGATGAAATCAGTACTTGGGCTGCACATATGCATTTTATCCAAATATCAAGGTTTCGAAATGAGCCTTTTGCAAAAATCACTTAGGGTTTATTGTATGTTCTCATCTCATCTGCACTTTGATTTGATCTAAGTAACCTTCAAACCTTGATACGCGATATCTTCGACAATTATCTCTATATAAATATATATTCTCGTGGGTTTAAGTCCCGTTGGAGACATTCATTTGCGTGATGAGCACGAATGTTTGTACTGCAGTCATGGTGTTCACGTTTATAAAATATATGTATGTTATTAAAGTTATATATGGTATCCATAACAGAAGCCTCGTAGCTTACCATGGAACTAAATGGTGCTGTGTGTTAATATCCCAATATTTATAACTACATATTAAAAAACAAAGTGCTCCGCCGCGGCTGTCTATCTGTCTGTCTGTCTGTTCGCGATAAATTCAAAAACTACAGCACCGATTTTCATGTTGTTTCACCAATGGATAGAGTGGTTCTCGAGAAAGTGTTAGTATATAATTTGTTAAGTTTTATACATATTACGATAAATAAACAACTGGAATCATAAAGATATGAAGTGAGGAGAAGAATTTAGTATTCATTAATAAAACATACCCTACTCACATACGACCTAGTTAACTCAAGCAAACTATTTCCATTGAACTATCTGTACTCTCTTAATAGAGTGAACTCATTTCAAATATCCCACGTCTCGTTGACGTCAACGGTAAGTAATTATATCATGGTTTTAATTGCTTCGTAGAGGAATTAAGCGTAGAAATGCTACAGTGAATATGGCTGATTTAGTAGAATATATTGACTGAAATTAGGCTATAACAGCCAATCCTACGGATACTTACAAGTATTATTCATTCTCATTCTTGATTTCTATCGTATAAAATACATGTAAGGGCTGATCCACATTATTGCAGTTCGTTCTCGGTTCAATAATATAAGGCCCTCTTAACTGATTTGGGCCACGGCGGCCAATCTGACAGAGACTATTAGATGTGCAGGAGATATTTAAGTGTTATATTATTATAGTGAACAAGTGTACGCGCAGACACAATTGTACACTCTATTTCTTTTCTTCTCAAAGTTCGATTGGACGGTACTTCTACATGATCGATGAGAGTTAAGACTCAAAACGGACGGTATTAAGTGCTCGATGAATTCTCCAAATCGGTTTATCATAATAATTCAAAATCGGTGTAAAAATTGATAAATTTATTTTCATTTATATATATGTATGTGTTATTTAACTCTTTTTATTTGAAAAAAAGAGAAACTGTTTCCAGTCTTTTTTTCATAACACTAAAGCTCGTCAATAGCTACTACACAAAAAATAGAAAATCAGTTCATAAGCGGGGGAGAAAAAGTTATATATATATATATATATATATATATATATATATATATATATATATATATATATATATATATATATATATATATATATTTATATATTTATGTATACATATCAATTACATCTATTATATATGTATAGATAAATAATATTAATATGGTAATTCAAAATCTTCGGATGTACGGATTTTCATGCGATTTTTGCTAATAAAAATTCCTTATTATAGGCTATAAAGTACTTTGGCGAAATGGTACTGTTCTGTTAAAATTGAATAATTTAAAGACTTAAATATTAACTTTATTGCATACTTTAAAAAAGTTTTTATAAGCATCATTACGCAAAGAAATCAAACTTTTAAGAATCCCGAGTTATTAAAATAACTTTGTAATAAATGCAAGCTAAACTTCATTTAAGCTGCGTAAATCGTTATAACAAGTTCGAATTTCTTTAGGGTTTGAATAAATAAAATTATCTGATTTACGTGTTTACTTTTAACTTAAAAAGGAGAAATTTACGCTTATTTATTAAAAAAAGACCGTGTGTGTGCAATTCACACATGGTAGAAGTGAAACTTGTCTTTGATGTATCACTCACCCTCGCTTCGCTCGGGTTCGTCCCTACTCCCTAGGTTGCTTCCCCATACAAACTTTCATCCCCATTTTCACCCTCTTAAGGCATAATTTCCGGGATAAAAAGTATACTATGTCCTTCCCAGCGCCTCAAACTATCTTTTTAACAAATTTCATCTAAATTAGTTCAGTTGATCCAGAGATTACCCCCGACAACGTCACAAACTCACAAACTTTAACTAGTATAAATAGATAGATACATACATACATACTTTATTGTACAGCAATTAACAATAAACACAACGAAATAAATACAAAAAAAAATGTACAGCAGGCGGCCTTCTCTCTAAAAGCGATCTCCTAGAGTCTCTTCCAGAATGAATCTGGATGTTAATGGACGTTAGTTTGGCTTATGAAAATATTGCCTGAGAAAAAAGTTTTCTTTGAAATATTAAGTTACTGTTCATAATTTTGACGACACGTCTGGCTCAGTTTGAAGCAACCGTACTTGCTGTGTCAGTGGTCGCGGGTTCGAGTCCCGCTGGGGACTTTCATTTGTGTGATGACCACGAATGTTTGTACTCCAGTCATGGGTGTTTACATTTGTAATATGTATGTACCTATTTATAGTTACATATGTGTAGTGTATCAAATATCTGGTATCCATAACACAAGCCTCGTAACTTACCATAGAACTAGATAGTGCTGTGTGTTAATATCCCAACAGATAATTTCTTATAAAAACCACAAAAATATTATATCGTATTCAAATTACATGGTACTTTGATTCCCTTGGTTTTTTACGTAATGTCAAACCAATCCTTCCGGTACTTAATTTTTTTTACTATTTCTGCTTTATTGGAGCTATATAAAAAAGCACCACACAAAAGTTTTAAAACGAAATTCTTAAAAAAGCTGTCTGGAAATCAGGAGGTTAAGTCATTTATGTAACTATATACAATCCAAAAACGAAACTAAAAACTAAAAAACAAACATACATACATTTTAAATTTGATTTGAATTTTATAATTCCTTTGATAAAATAAATGTCTTAAACCATATGTAAGCTGTTGCTTAGAAAGAAACTAAATATGTATTTTGTCATTATCTATGAAGGACAGCATTAACAAGTGATAAGTTAAAAAATTAAAAACCCCCGACCATCTTGGACCGGTTTTCATTAAACATAGCTAATAACACTCCCAACTAATTCAACTTTCAAACAAAAAAAAAACAACATATCAAAATCGGTTCTTCCGTTCGGGAGCTACGATGCCATAACAGACACACATCCAGACAAGTCAAACTTATAACCCGTCGTTTTTGCGTCACGAGTTAAAAATGGATTTAGATTGAGGGATAAATGGATTTAAAATCTAATTTTAAATAAATCCCTTTATAGAAGGAAAATGAAGTAATGAATGGAAATGAAGTATTGGATTCTTAAACCAACATAATATTACAATTTTAATTATGATTGTAATTGAAAAAATAAATTTCATCTCTATATTCATTTTTATTTTTGAAGTTTATATTTTGGTCTCAGAAGTAATTAAAAATTAACAATTATTCCATTTATGTTTGTAATTTACTATATTTTGTTACATTTTACATATCGGGTTGCATTTCCATATCCATACTAATATTATAAATGTGAAAGTGTGTTTGTTTGTCCTTCTTTTGCGTCGAAAGAGAGTGAAGGATTGGCGTGATTTTTTTGTGTGGAGATAGACGAGATGTGGAAGAGAGTTGGAGGGCTGGAGATTGGCATAGGCTACATTTTATCTCGGGAGATTATCTCATTCCCACGGGAAAATACGTTATAATACAACTCAAAAAATATTTATGATCAGAATTACTTGAAACTGATTATTAATGCTCTTCAATACAATTAAATAAATACGTGTTGTAGCATTTTTTTAAATTGTGCACATAAGGGGGTAAAATAGGGGATGAGCGTTTGTTTGAAACCTAGAGTTGAGAGTATTTGTATGTAGTTTTAGCGCGAGCGAATCCGCAGGTTCTGCTAGTATTTTTATAAATATAAGATTATATCTACTCAGAAGCACTAATCACATCAAATTTCTTTATATGGGATAGAATATGTGTGTATATAAAAATAAACACATAAACATTAAAATAATTGTATTTATTGAAAACTAGCAACTTACCCTCGCTTTGCTTGGTTATGTCTGTAGCAATTTAGAAACGTAAATTCGAATTTTGAGTAATTTCTAAGAGTTTTTGACTATCGCGCTGGAACCCTAAATATATTCAGTATAAAACATGGTTATGTTTATATGTAGTTCTACAAACTTGTCTATCTTTAAAACGAAAACCCCATTGCAATCGGTCTAGCCGTTTCAAACATTAGCCTGGACAAACAGAAAGACAGACAGACTGACCGAAATTTAAAATAAATATAATATATAAAAAAAAGGTTTAGGTACTAGTATCATAACATATATAAAAACTCTTTGTACTTAAAATTACAGACAAACACTTCAATTTTATTTATATGCATAGACATACTAAAGTTTAATCTTAATCTATACATATAATAAAATTGTAACTAAGACGAATCTGTGCATTAAATATTTTTTGGAAAATCTTATTGAAATAAACATTATTATCGATACAGAGGAAGAATCTATAGTTTTTAGAATTTTTTTCTATCTGTCTGTCTGTTACCGAATCACAGAAAAACCACTGTATGGAATTTTAATGAAATTTGGTATGGTGATAGCTGGTTATCCGGGTGAACATATAGGGTACTTTTTACCTTTTATATATAATCGCGTATACTAATCTGTAAAACCTAAAAATTTGGTTTTTAGTCATCTCAACGCGGGCAATGCTAGTTGAATAAATGCTTAGTAAAATTAGTTAAAACAGAAAGCTCATTAGAAACCTAATCTTCCTTGTCTTATCTTTAATAGCTAACCAAGCTTTTTAATGCCTTTAAAATTAAATAGAACAAGTCCATCAAAAAGCTCCAGCATTTTCGTGATTCATCTCGACGATTTTAAATACTACAAAATTTTTAATTTAACGATACGATAAACTCAAAAGTTTTATAACACAAATATCCATTAACTATCCGGCTCACTCACCCTCGTCCCTAGGTTGGTTCCTCGCGCATACTTTCATCCCCATTTTCACCTCCTTAAGGGATGATCTCCGGAATAAAAAAATCGTATGTCCTTTCCAGGGTCTTAATCTATCGTCTTACCAAATTTCATCTAAATCGATCCTGTAGTTTTTGAGTTTATTCGTTACAAACATACAAAAATTCAAACTCTTCATATTATTAGTGTAGATAGGTTATTTAGAAAAAATGCCTCGCAGTTACATATTACATGCAAAATGTTTAATTATTTCTCAAAGCTTTGTCCTTTTTTTAAATGTTTTATCTCAAAGGCATATTTTTTTATATATTCTTATCATGACAATTGCTTTACAGTGAGCGTTAATTAAGGTTTTTTTATTATTTTCATTACTTTGGGTGTTTTTTCTAGCTTCGTAAAAAGCTCAGATTGAAATATTTTAGAGTAAAACTTTGTTCAACGAACGACGTTAATATCAAAAAAGTTTTATACGGACTGTAGAGTACAAGGTTCAAACCTAAAACCTATGCATTAATACCCACTATCCTATACAAAGAAAACCTACGAGCGCATCAACTTGCAGCACTGCTCTTAAAGTTCCAATTTTTAGCCACGAAAGCACATCTAACCAGAATTCTATAAACTCCTTAATTCTCAAACGTAAAATATTATACGTAATTCTAAATGTTTAAAACAAAAAAAAACAAAAGCTCATAAAAAAACTACAAGCAAAAGTTAGGGATTTTCGTAGACTTAATAAAAAACAAAAAAAACCTAAGACCTAAACATTGTACTAATTACAGATTTCTATTTTTCAACAGTCGTTGCTTGATTTCCGATGTGAACTTAAAACATGATGAATGCAAAATGTATTGCGATTTTAAAAACAAGACAAAAGTAGGTTATGGCATTCAAATGAGGCCGTGAGAAAACTTGTTCTATATCACTTTTTCAGTTATAGATACAAAAAATATTTTCTTACATAAGTCTTTTATTAAATGACTAATGCCCGATTTCACCAACAACCCATAAGCTACCACCTACGTATGGGATCCCTAGCTTATAAGTCCCCTAAACTAGCCACTAAATTATATTTCGTTTTACGATCATCTTTAAGCCCATATTTCGAGCACCTAAATTTAGGGAGGCTTTTGATATTTAGGTGACACCTAACTGTCGGTGAAACAGAAACTGCCCCCTAACAGCCCCCTAACTATCCTTAGGGGATCCCTTAAACTTAGGTGACGTTGGTGAAATCGGGCATTAAGCATTATTTAATATTTCTTTTTTAAATATGAATTCAATCTATTTTAAATGTTATATTCTTGTTTATCTACACATTTAAATCTAGCGACAAGCTTTTATATCATATAAATTTTGTAATGTAATAAATTTTTGGGTTCGATTTAATTTAAAGTTTATTTTCTTCTTTTTAGAGCATTTAAATAAAATCTTGTTTTTAAAAATATTTCTTTGCTTACTATTAATTAATTTATTTTTTAGTTCTTATTTTATTCGTATTCTTCTTAGCAAACCCTTTTATTTGATACACATATTGTAGGAGTGCGTTAAAAATAACTAGTCCGCCATTTGGGTACTCCGCCATGTTAGATTTAGAATGACATCACACATCTAGCCATACACTGTCATCCAAACTAAACGTTTATACAAAATTTCAGCTCAATAGGTTGAAGATATTTGCTCCAAAATTGAGTTGCAAGATTCCACCCGAACAAACATACATACTCGAACATTGCAAGTTAAATAAAAACTTGTAATAATAAATATAACTTCAATATTTAAAAGAGCAACTGTTGAGTTTCTCACCGGCTCTTCTAGCAGAACTGCTTTCCGAGCCGGTAACAGCTTACTCACGGACTGACTACATTAACACTTAAATTAAATTGTCGATTCAAAAGTGCTTGTATTAAGTCTCTTTGAATAAAGTTTATTGCAACTTTCATAAGCGGCACGTCTATTAGGTTACCGGAAACACCTTACATTATAATGTTTCCGTCTTTTGGAAAGCACATTTAGTTGTCAGCACTTGAGTGGACAGACCAGTTTAGAAAGGAAGTGAACTGAAAAGCTAGACCTGATATATCTAATATATTTTAAATAAAACTATCTTTTCGGATTATTTCGTGGATTTATTTTGATTTTTGGTTTCCCGACGTTTCAAATGCACATTTTTACAATTTTAATTAATTTTATAATTGAATATGGAATATTATTTATTTATTTTTTGCTGTTATCATTATAATTATTACAATTTTAAAAATATTAATTATTAACACTATTAGTGTTATAAAATATTGTAAGGTAATTGGTGCAATTTTTCAATTTGTTATTTGTGGGTAGGCTGTCTGTAACAACTCTACCTTCGAGACATCTAACACCTCAGTCTCTCCCGTGACCATGATTGCTGTAAAGCATTCGAAACGTCGGGAACCAAAAATCAAAATAAATCCGCGAAATAGTCCGAAAAAATAGTTTTATTTAAAATGTCAAATATTCGCGTAAATCTAAGAAAGTATAATATCTAATATATATTAAAGCGGGAGATCAATTTCACTTACTGACTAAACACAAAATCTTGAAAACACCTCATCTATGAAGTTGGAAAACACGTAGGTAGTTTATAGGAGACGTCAGCTAAGAGCCAAAAAAAGAAGAGAGGACCGAATTAGGACATTCAAAAGTTATTGTAAATATACATGAATTGCCATATTTTTGCTGCTAGATACATAGAAAAGCATTTTCTGCATACACGTCAGCACTAGATAAAATCCCCATAGAAGTCACAAAAATAATTATTTGATAAAAATCTTATAATTTTTAGCGATCTCAAAACTTCTGTCATCAAACTCCAAACAAAGCCATTTGAACTGAGAATGACTATATTTCAGTATTATTTAGATAATTAATCATCCCGTCTGTGTGTCTAAATCCTTAGAAACAGCGTGAAGATGTATGTAATTAATCTTTGTGAAATTGGTGTTATGCGAATGAAAATGATAAAACGAGGTTTTCCAGTTCAAAGTCTAGTGATATATTTTACTCATGTCATAAAGTAGATGATCGTCGTGACGTATCTATTATAGTGCTTAATACTGCCTACCTCGGTGGTCTAGTGGCTAACATATTATGCGGCTACAAATCCGGAAGTCCTGGGTTCGAATTCCAGGTCGGGTCAAGTTTATGTAGGAATTGAGTCTTTCTGTTACGAAAGTCCCGTCCCGAATTATTGTCCCATTGGAATTTTAGAGTAACAGAAATAAAAAGTGCATTGTGCCTGCGCGTAAACTTGTACACAATAATATCTCCTGCGCTAGTCTCAGTGAGATTAGCCGCCGTGACTGAAATCGTTCGGGAGGATATCGTCAATATACTAGTACAGATGCCTCATTGCATGCAAAAAAATTGGGCAGCGCTAATTGGGCTTTTTTTGTTTACTTGAACAGATAATAGATGTCGTTAATTGCAGATTACTCCCCAACTATTTTAATTTATGAATATTTGTAAACTAAAATATGATAAATGTTGCAAAATTCATCTTGAATTTAATTGAACAAACAGTGATTTTATCAGTTCTTAAGAAAAAAAAGTTCTTAAAAATAAAAACCGAAGATTTTTGATTCCCGACGTTTCAAATGTTTTAAAGAAATCATGGTCACGGGAGAGACTAAGGTTTTAGACGTCTAAAAGGTCATTTATTATACATACAGTTTTACAATCAGTGCCTACTCACAAAATTAGAAAATGATTTCAAAAACACAAAAATGGCACCAAAGTACCTTACAATATTTGTTAGAAAGTTGTTAAATTCGCGAAAAAGTCCGAAAAGATTTTATTTAAAATGTTAAATATTCGCGTTAATCTAATATACGAAAATATTAAAAGAATCATGAATTTAAAATATTGATAATTTAACGCTGGCAAAGCCCGATTGGATTGCATGTTAAAAAATTTAAATGAAATCCTATCTAAACAACGTACTTAATTGTTTCCTGTTATATGAACTAAAATTATTTTCCAAAGCGAAGTTAACGACGTCGCACTCGACCTATTTCTAACCCTTAAAGCATTTTAGTCTATTTGCCTGTCATTCTGCGTTGAACAGCCCTTCACTACCCGTGTTCCGCTTAATGGGGAATAATTTTGGCAGACATATTTCGGATATTATGTTATACTAGATTCACCCTCGTTCCGCTCAGGTTCGTCTCTAGGTACGTTTAAACGGTTAGTATATCTAGATTTCTCAGAGATGAGATATTTTCCCGCACTAAAAATTATCCTAAATGTTGACCCACACAACCAGCTATACCAAATAATACCAAGTTTAATGTAAATCCGTCCAATGATTTTCTCATGATATGTTCCCAGACAGACAGACAAAAATTCTAAAAACATATACTGGGCCTCTGTATCTGATAATAATGATTATTTCAATAAGATTTTCCAAAAAACATTTAATTTACAGATACGATTCAGTTAGAATTTTATATTGAATTGTTAGTATATACATAGGTATATTGAATTGTTAAACGCTTGATACTTTGAATTAGTATTATCCAAATCCATTATAGATTCTGATAGGTAATAGCTTTATGATTTAGACACACAATTGTTTATTGCATGTGTGTTTGTCTATATGCGTGTATAATTTTCAAATATTTACTCATCTAGTTAACAGCTTAGATTTGACAGCTCTACAGGCGTGTTACGTGATGGTAAGAAAGCCTATATTGTGATAATTCCGGATATCTCAATCTTTTATCCCTATCCCGAATTTAACTGAAATGCTTTAAACCAGTAACTTTTTTAGGGTTCTGACGGTTCCGTACTTCAAAAGGAAAATAGAAACCCTTATAAGATCATTTCGCTGTCCGTCTACCTGTCTATCTGTCTGTCAAAACCCATTTTCTGAGGAAGGCGTGGAGGTATCAAGATGAAATTAATATCAAATACTCAGTTTGCAATGCCTTTGAGCTGTCAAACTTCTAAGCCAGCGTAATCACAAGATACGGCCGCTTATGCCGCATATTTTGACTTTCGCAAGGGAATCACAACTTGTAGGGTACTTCCTGTTGTACGCATGTCTGAGAGAATCTAGCAAGTTTTCTAAAGACATGTTAAGTCTACCCCGAACCCCCCCCCCCCCCCCCCCTCTCGTATTGAAGAGGGGTCCATAAATATGGCGTAGATCATATAAAGAACTTGGAGATTATTAAAATACCACAATGCAAGTGTGCTGTCCATGAACTATTAAATTCAGTAGAAAACTTTTGGAAAGACTATTTTTTTAGGTTTTGGGACAATATATATATTAGCATAAGTTCTACTAACAACTGCTTAAAGTAAATATGCGTTTACCCTACAATTTACCTTACCCTAATTTTGAATACGAAAAATAATTTAGGACGTTGTTTATATAATACGTTTTAACGATTAATATAGATAGATATCACAAAGATGTGATATTTTGCTGCAGTAAAAAGTATCCTATATGTTGACCCGGATAACCAGCTATCATTATACCAAATTTCATCAAAATCTGTGTAGTGGTTTTCTTGTGATGCGTTCCTAGACACACAGACAAACAAAAATTCTAAAAACTATAGTTTCGGCCTCTGTATCGATAGTTTCAATGAGATTTTTCAAAAATGTATAATTACAGATTCGTCTCGGTTAAAATTTTATTATTTGTATAGATATAAGTAGAGTCAGGTAGCTCTTCTAGAAACTACTTTCAAAATATCTCGTCTTAATGCCTTTACGGGAACAAGGTCTCATAAAATCGGTATTGCGAGTGAACAGGGATTGCAGGTAGCATTCTTGCCACAATTCCACACAGGCATGGCTTGGACAATCATTATTAAGTATACGTTTCTTGTATACACATATTTCACTGTACATTCGGTTTAATTGTATTTTTTACCTAATTGTATCATACAATACTACTAAAATGGCGTAACTTTACACGACTTTGGGTATTTAGTTATAATACTGTTGGCCTAGTGGTTGAAACTCGACCAAAATCTAACTTTAAAAAAAATATAGTTTTTTTAGATGTACATATCTATTTTTTTTTATTTTATTGTTCGAAATATTCATATAATAATTTTTAATTGACTATTTATTCACTTCCGTAACAACCGTTGACGTTACAAAAATCGTCATGCCAATACTTTTTTTCCCTCTCACAGAAAATGATACTGAATTGTTTTACATAGATAAAACACATAGAAATACGGGCACTAAGAAGTCACATTTAAAACTAGTACATTTGGGTCAGTTTGACTTTGTAGTGACCCTACTTGCTTTGCCAGACACGGGTTCGAGTCCCGCTGGGGCATTAATTTGTGTAATGAGCACGAATGTTTGTACTTCATGGGTGTTTATATTTATAATATGTGTGTCTAAAGTGATATAATAATGTTCTCCCGACCGATTCCGGCCACGGCGGCCAATCTCATTGAGACTAGCCAACTGCGCAGGAGATATTATAGTGCACAAGTGTACGCGCAGACACAAGTGCACTCTCTATTCCTGTCACTCTCATACTCCGGTGGGACGACCACTCGACACGACCAGTGAGAGTTAAGGCACAGGACCGACGGCTTTACGTGCTCTCCGAGGCACGGGGGTGAAACACCGCCAACTTCCCAACTCCGGGCTGTTACTGAGGCTTACTTATACAGAAAGACTCAATAACTAAACTTGGCCCGACCCGAGACTCGAACCCAGGACCTCCGGATGTGCAGCCGTACATGCTAGCCACTACACCACCGAGGCAGTTAAAAAAGTGATATACCTATCTATAGTGTATCAAATATCTAGTATCCATAACACAAGCTTCGTAGCGCACTAAGGAACTAGATGGTGCTACGAGTTAATCTCCTGACATATTTATTTATTATTAATTTATTTTTTCGCCAAAACTGCCTAGTCCTAAGCAGTAGTCGTATCCTATATATACGTGCATCGCAATATGTCATTAGTGTTTATTAAAAAAAAAGCCATAAAAGTTTTATTTAAATTAACCTTAGTTACTTCTGTAGCTATCAAATAATGAAAGAATTACTTAATTATTTAATAAACAAACAAATCATTCTTTTTTATATGAGTATAAATAATATTTTTTATGAAGTTCAATCGTCCGTTGGATTGAAAAGTGCTTTCATATATAAAATGTACTAAACCTTCATCTCTTGAAGTCATTTTCTGGCTTCAATTTAATTCTAGACTTCTTTGTTATTCTATAATATAAATCGCAAATTGACTATTGTATTTCACAGAAATGTTAATACTTTTACCATTCCTTTGTTATGAAGTTAAACCTAAGAAAATATTTGATTACATTTCATTATAAGCTTTAGTTTCGTTTTTAAAAGGGCGAACAAAGTACAAGAGATACCTTTACAAGCCCTTCCATAGTATCAGATTAAACTAATATTTACAATACCTTTTTAAGACAGTGGTAGCCCAGTCGTAGCTAAGGAAACCCAGTGGAGCGGGTTCACATCCCGGCTCTCGCAACTCTGATATTCCGATGTGCGAATAGTTTCCATGATGATTACCACTTGTCTTACGGTGAATTAAAACTTCGTGAGGAAACTTGTATGCCTGAGAAGTCTAGTTAAAGAATGTAGCCCCATGTAATAGTTGTCTAGTGTGTTATTAATTACAATATTAACTTTTATATTAACAATATGTACTAATATTAACTTCGTTTAAGAATTAAACTGTATAACATCGATAGTTGACGAGAATATTTAATCGAATTTTCAAACATTTTTCCTCGATTCCTAGCAGATAATGAAACTTGACTTCTTTTTCGGAGCAAATCCCAAAGGATTCAAGTTAAGAAGAGAATTGTTCTCGAAATTTAATACTGAAACTAGCCGAAGATGGAATTTAAACTCAATAACTTTAAAATAAGTACCTAACACTTTAGGGTTAGTAAAGCAGATCATATATATATATATATATATATATATATATATATATATATATATATATATATATATATATCAAGAATTTATTCACATGCGATTGAGGCCAGCAAATTAAAAATATTAATTATTTATCTAAGCAATATTATTGTTTATATATAATTTAAAAGAAGTTAAAATATTAATTTAGATTGCTATTATTTAAAGTTAAAATATATAGCAACACTATTGCTTAGGTAAATAATTAATATGTTTTTTTTTTTATATTTTTTAATATTCTTTATAGTTATACATAATATAATAATAGCAACACTAAATAATATTAGTAATTAATAAAGTTTTAAAAATTGTAATATTTATAATAATAACAGCTAAAATTAAATAATATTGCTATGTTGCTTAATTGCCATTTTTTGGACTTTTTGAAATAATTTTTGTAAACTAGTGAGTAGGCACTGTCTGTAACAAGTATTTGTTTGAGACGTCCATAACCTCAGTCTCTCCCGTGATCACGATTGCTGTAAAGCATTCGAAACGTCGGGAACCAAAAATCAAAATAAATCCGCGAAATAATCCGAAAAGATAGTTTTATTTAAAATGTCAAATATTCGCGTAAACCTAAGAAAGTATTAAACAAATATGGTATAGGATCTTGAGGTATTAAGCCTTATTCGCAAAACTGCAAGCATAAGCTTTAAAAAATAATAATTTTGCCTTGATTTTTAGTGCTAAAAATTTTTCAAACACCAGCAAAGCCAATTTTATATTCAAAAAGAAGCCATTTACATGATACAATTACTTCTATCAGAAGATTCTTCTATTCATTTTCCAATATTTCATCCTTTCTCTCACGAAAATAACTTTTGCTAGAATATTTAAGACAACGTGACTTGCTCTATCTATACTATAATAAAACTGTAAAGGTCGAATGTCTGTATATAGAAAAAAAATGCTAAAAACCGAGTCAGGGGGATGTAAGAAGAAAAATAGAACAAATCCAGATTTTTCCCAATTTTTTTGTTTCTCTGTCTGTCTGTTTGTACGGGCTAATCTCCGTATCTATTGGACCGATTTAAATGAAATTTTGCATGGTGGTGGTTTTCATCCGGGAAAAATGAACGGATCCCGTGGGAACTAATAGATCTCTATTAGTGTTTTTCTAGAGGCGAACCCGACGAAGAGGGTGAGCCGCTAGTAATATCTATAAACATAAATAAAATTGTGGTGTCTGTTTGTAATGTGAAAATAACAGCTTTTTACTAAATGCATATGAAAGTATATACGGTATTTATAAGATAAGTTTGACGGGACTTTCACTGGCAGATAGCTGATGTTATAAGGAGTAATTATATTTTAGAAAAAGAATTAGGGTTCCACGGCAAAAAAAAAACATACCTAAGGACACACCCGAGCGAAGCGAGAGTAAATCACTTGTCTATACATATAATAGAATTGTAACTACGCCGAATCTGTACATTAAATATTTTTTGGAAAATCTTATTGAAATAAACATTATTATCGATACAGAGTCCAAATCTATAGTTTTTAGATTTTTTGTATATCTGTCTGTCTGTCTGTTACCGCATCACAAAAAAACCACTGGAGGGATTTTCATGAATTTTGGTATGATAATAGATGTTTATCCGAGTCAACATATAGGATACCTTTTACATCGGAAAAATGTCTCATTTCTGAAAAAAAATTACAAAAACTGCAATGTAAGAGTATACTAACATGTAAAAACTAAGAATTTGGTCCTTAGTCATCTGAACGCGGGCGGAGCCGCGGGCAATGCTAGTACAATATATATTCTAATTTCTAACCTACAAGATGTCAGTAACAAACTTAAGCTGTCATTCACCTCTAATTACTTTGTCTTTTAGTTCTACTTGTTTTAGTGATAGCGTGAAGTAATAGCATATTAGAAGCGCAAAGTGAAATGTCACTTAAGTTACGAAGTATGTGAGAGAATTTTAAAAGACGACACGTTTGGCTCAGTTTGTAGTGACCCTACTTGCTGCGCCAAAGGTCGCGGGTTCGAATCCCGCTGGGGGCATTCATTTGTGTGATGAGCACGAATGTTTGTACTCCAGTCATGGATGTTTATTTATAATATGTATGTATTTAAAGTTATATATGTGTTGTGTATCAACTCGCAAGCCTCGTAGCTCACCATGGAACTAGATGGTGTTGTGTGTTAGTGTCCTGACATATAAAAAAAAATAGTTTCTACTTATAAGTGTAAAAAGTTGGTTAAAAACAAGTAACACGTGCACACAAATGATCCGTTATCAATACATTATGTATTGACTATTTAAATACAATATCATTTTATTAACCTACTATAAAATATACGCATACGATTATATTTATACTTTAATATGTATGTATATATGTATATATGTATGTATATAGTATGTATAATATGTAAGTTATTGTATATTGATCATTATATGTGTATTTTTTGTCTTATTTAATTGTATAATTATTTATAATTATTTTAAATCAATTGCACTCTTTTAGTCCCGTCATATAACACTATTTCTCACTTCCTTAGGTTGGCTGGAAGAGATCTCTTCTAGAGCTAAGTCCACCTTTGCCCACATTGGTCTCTGTATTATCTGTGTTACTCTGTTAATATGCAATAAAGAATATAAAAAAGGAGGATTTTTTATGGATGTTCCGGCATAACTTCTTTGTTTATGAACTGATTTAAATTACTTTTAGCTATAATTAAAATTCATACCTCGTCATATTAGCCGATGCAAAGCATTCGAAAATATCTAATATATTTCAATACGTAAAATACATATTTACCTATTAAATAAAACTATCTTTTCGAATTTTTTCGCGAATTTATTTTGATTTTTGGTTCCCAACGTTTCGAATGCTTTACACCAATCATGGTCACGGGAGAGACTGAGGTGTTAGATGTCTGAAAGGTATTATCAATAATATCAGCTTTTTCTATAACATAGTTTTACAAACCTTTCTAAGTTAGGGGACCCTAAAAGTTACTCGAACCTAATTTTCTGTTTTCTCCAACAGCAGTATTTAGTGGAAGGAGCAATTTACGAAAGGTCATGTTTCAAAAGCATTTAAGCTCAAACTAATAGAGAGTTGTTAACAACACTTACTGTTCAATTCAACATATTTAAGGACTTAATTATTTGTGACCTACAATATGCTGCCAAGGCAGGAGCAGCCTAGTGGTAACGCGCTTGTTTGGGAAACCTAGTTGAGTGGATTTCAATCCCGGGTCATGCACCTCTGATATTTTCATATGTGAATCATTTCCATCATGATTACTACTGCGTACATTTTATTACTAATAATAACCTATATGTTATTTCAGGTCATCTATACATATTATAAAAAAATTCTAACGGACTCGAATCTGTACATTAAATATTTTTTGGAATATCTTATTGAAATAGTCATTATTATCGATACAGAGGCCGAATTTATAGTTTTTACAATCTGTTTGTCTGTCTGGGAACGCATCATGACAAAAACCACAGGACAGATTTTGATGAAATTTGGTATGATGATAGCTGGCTATCCGAGTCAACATACAGGATACTTTTTACTGCGAGAAAATATCTCATCTCTGAGTAATCTATACTAACGAATCCGAGTGGAGCAAGGGTAAGTCGCTAGTAGTCTATATACGTTAAGAAATGAGGAACAAACATACACACATACACACTTTCGCAATAATAGTGTAAAAATATATAATATTCTTATACGTATTTAAACCAACCAGTTACATGAAAATACGTGGTATGTTGATATCGAATGCTATTCTTAATACACTCTTAAAATACTCATCTTTATTTATAAAACTTTCTGGACGTTAATTGCCACTGCGTTTGAGAAACAGGAGTGCTATTTTCAAAGTTATCTTTATTTAGTAGAGAACAAAATGTTTTATTTTTTACTAGCGACTCACCCTCGCTTCGCTCGAGTTCGTCCCAAGATACGTTTTAACTATATATATATATATATATATATATATAGCAAGTAAGTACATTAAAAAATAAAAAGAAAAATATCAATTACTTGAGAAATTATTGATTCCCCATACAAACTTCCATCCTTCTTTTCACTCACATAGGGGATGATTTCCGGGATAAAAACTATCCTATTCCCTTCCCAGTGTCTATCTTCATACCGATTTCATTTAAAGCGATTCAGCGGATTAGGCATGAAAAGGTTACAGACAGACAGGCAGAGTTACTTTCGCATTTATAATATTAATATGGATGCTTTCTTTTCCTCTGTTACATTTTTTCTACAAATTATTTTCATATTTCAAAACCGTTTAACTTGGAAAAGTATAAAAAACATTTTTCCAATCAGACGTTATATTTGAAATGAGTGAATCAAATATGACATCCGAATCAAATAAAGGTTGATTATGGACTATTTACACAATTCCTGAGAATAGCGACAAAATCTTGAAAGGAAATTAAACTGGTAAATTCTCGTTATTACTTAATTATAACAACTGTAAGGTTTCGCTATTTAAATGTGTAATGAAACAGTTATGAATTGATTATACTGGAAACACTGACGATGCAAATGCACAAATTACAGATAGCTTTATAAGTCAGGCAGTTAAAAATTACGAGAATGGTCAGACCGAAAACAAATAGAAATAGAAAGACTAGAAGAACAAAAAAGGGTGATTGTTCGGCGGAAAGTTGACATGGGTGGTTGCGATCTGTGATTTTTAACTAGAGCAAAGAAATAAGAAATTGTTGAGAAAAAGTTTTTTCAGTAAATTTTAACTAAATCTAGTTAAAATATATAAGTTATGACACATCATGGTGGCTTTTTTTGAGCTATCTATCCTACACAAGTGTGTCGTTATTATCAAATAAACATCTTTTACAAGCAATTCTAAATCAATTTTTACATTTAAATTAAATGTTAGTATGTAAGTTCGTAAAAAGCTATAAACTTGAAAATACTATACAATAAATTTAAATTTACTAATTCTAACGTACTTTGAACTGAAATTAGAAAAAAAATATATGAATATTCATGATTTGTTATGGTTTATCAGATTTATTCTTTTGTTTTGAAGGATTTATATGTTTTTTTAACATCTCAGGTATGGAACTTGAAGTAATCTCTTTTTCGTGCCTCGCTAAAGTAGCTGAGGCTCTCCGTATATTTAAAAATATATTGAAGATTAAATGCTTTTAAATTTTATTAGCTTTGGGTTTCGCCATTGGTTTCATAAGCTTGGATTTGTGGTTTTATGGAGGATTGTTTGCTGTAAAATTTATATATGGAACAATGAGAAAGTATCAACGTAATACAGACCTCTTTCTATCTTCATTTTTATAAGTTTTTGCTTTCTAGCAAGGGTATAGTGGACACTTTTACAATAAATTCCAAGCCTTTCTGCGATTTGACGTTCACTGTTCCCTTGCTCACGAAGAGTACAAATAGCGCTACGCTGTTCAAGCGTGAGTTGCTTGAGTTTTGCAAAAGAAAAAATACGGTCAAAGCAGTAGTCGAAATCATTCGAATACAGACAAAGTTAATTTCGCAACTTTCGCGTGCCAATGCTCGATTGCGATTGAACAAGGGCCAAAAAAGATAAAACTACAAAATATTTTCATTTCACACCATTGCTTTAAAGAAAATAACCGACGGATTAAGTAATAAAACACGTATTTCGTCAAAATTAAGGAATTTCTTAAAACTTGATATATGTGCAATAATCCTTTTGTTTTGTGTAAAATATCGTAAAAAAATTGATTTTATTGCTAATTTTTACAGCACATAATCAGCAATCTTTAATTGTTTTGTTTGTAAACATATTTGCAGCTTTCCAACTTTTGGACGATAGTGTATGCATTCAGCCCTTTTTAACGTTCCACTACTGAGCACAGAACTCCCTTCATTACGAGGGGCATCAGGTCATAGTCCACTACGCTTGCCAAGTGCGGCTACGCGGACTTCACATTTCTTTCGAAAAACTTGCTAAGTTAGTACTAGTAAGTAGCTAGACATGCAGGATTCCTAACAATGCTTACCTTCACCGTAAGACAAGTGGTAATCATGTTGGAAATGATTCACACATGAAAATATCAGAGGTGCGAGACCCGGGATTTGAACCTCCTTAACTCGGTTTCCCAAGCGAGCGCCTTACCACTGGGCTACCACTGCCCTAATAGCAATAACAAAAGCATAGTCTCAAACAATAGCACTTAATATATAAAATCCATAACGACATGTCGTAATTAATGAAATAACAAAGAAAATGCTGGCTTGATTTCAAAGAAACATAATTAACGGTACGCGAGCTTTGATAACATTATTCGAAACACCTGCAATTTTACACGTTATAATGAGTTTGCTAATTGAATTTAAAATATTTTGTAATATAAATTATTGCCTAAAGAATTTTTCCTCGCTGATTAATGTAGCTTTAGGTGATCATATATGGCTTTCAAGTTTTATTTAATAGTATTATTTTAGTACTCATATTTAATAGGTTCTTCTAAAATTAACGACCCAAGTAATTTTAATAGAAAACACCTATTATGTTAAATGGTCATGGGAAATTGAATTTTACCCCATTTAGCTCATTTACCCCATTTGTAAAAACATATATTACCCTTATAATATGATGAGTGTGAAATTTTGTTTGTCTGAATTTACCTTTCATGCAGTAACTGCTGAACAGATTTAGAATATATTTAACAAGAATATGGATTGTATCATGGGAATGGATATAGGGTACATTTTATTCCCACAATGCGAGTAATACTAAATCGGTGATAAAATTACAATTGAACAAGTTTAAATTTTAAACACTTTTAGAATATTTAAATGACGTATAGATCACTAATATGTGAGTGAGTGCGTATGTTACTTCTACGAACTATAACGACCCAACGAATATCAGTAAAATGACAAAGTGCAGACATACTTACCACGCGAACGGAGCCAAAGGCAAAACGAATAAAATAAGCGTTTCCAAATTTTTGTTGAAAGTTTGCTATTATTTAAAAAAAAATATTAGCAAAAATAATAACAAACTAAATTAAAATTATTATACTTAATTAATTTTAACTTTTTAAATTACACATAGAACAATTATGTGTAATTTAAATAACATAAAATAATTAATATTATATTTTATATTTTTTTCTTTATGGTTATAAATATAATAATGGCAACACTAAATATAGATTACTAATTAATATTTTTAAAATTGTAATAATTATAATAATAACAGCAAAAATTAAATAAATAATATTCCATATTCAATTATAAAACTAATTAAAATTATAAAAATGTTTAAAGTTATAAAATATTGTAAGGTACCATGAAACTAGATGGTGTTGTGTGTTAATTTCAAATTTTAATTTATGGAAATTTGAAATTGTGAATTAAATTAATTCATGCTGTATCCACTTTAAAAGGTAATGCATTTAGGATTAAGTTAAATTTTGTAATTAATTTAAAAATGTTTCAATGTAATTATCACTTGGATCCACCAAATAAATAAATAAATAATAAAAAAAATGTCCCAACATATTATTAATATTGATAAAACAATAACTTTGCAAGTGTATGAATAGAGTCGCGTACATTTAACTTTTCCACGTCCTTTTAGAGAAGAAATTAAATTTGAAGCATAAGTAAAATGGGATGTGACATTTTATATAAATGATTCAAAAGTTTGAAAAACTTAGGTTAGAAGTAGATTCCTATATTATGAAATTGTAGATTTGGCTAGCTTTAAAGTATGTGTAAGTATATAAAAAGCAGAAAAATTATGATTTCTTAATTTTTTATTATGACCTAATAGTATATAAATATATAGAAAAATATTTTATTTATTTGATAAAATATTAACTTGAGGATTCTGATACAATATTTTACATTGTATTCAGTCCTTTTTAACGTCCCACTGCTGGGCACTGGTCTCCTTTCAATACGAGGGGAATCAGGCCATAGTCCACCACGCTGGCCAAGTGCGGGTTGACGAACTTCACATGTCTCTCTAAAAGTTGATGGATTTTCTCAAACATGCAGGTTTCCTCATGATGTTTTCCTTCACCGTAAGGCAAGTGATATGATGGTGATGATGGTAATTATAAGTATTAGCTTAAATCAATACTATAAATAAGTTGAATATATTTTTGTAATTGCCTTTAAAAAACATTATATTAATACCCCACTCGATTGATTCAGACGAAATCATATTTGTCAAGACACAAGTGAGGCGCTTAGGATCTGCCATTTTGATTTTTAATGATATCTATATAGGTACCCTATGACTTTTGCGGTATCAAGATGAATCGAACGACTATCGAAATCGGTTAAGCCGTTTAGTAATTACGAGGGAACACAGGATCGGACATACATACATATATACAGGTTAAACATATAACCTTCCTTTGGACTTCGGCGCAATCGGATAAAACTCGGTATATTTGCTTTGAACAAAAGCATCACTCAGACAACGAAGCAGAGGCAAACTTCAATTTGCAAGGTTCTTGATTATACAATGTAAGGAGGAACAGAAAATAAAATGTATTAGTGTTTGTATAATTATCTCGAGTACTTTGCTTGTGTTTATTATATTTCTTGGCTAGAAATAAAAGAGCTGAGAAAAAACTTTTAATACATTTATGTAAAAATATATTGTTTTCTAAAAAAACAGTTGGTATAATACTAATTGGTAATATTTTTTTAGCTTATCGCTGTCCGCTACTGGACGAAAGCCATATAATAGCCTATAGGCAGTTCTTCTCAGGTCTGAGGCTTCTTCTTTTCGAACTGGTAGTAGACTCATGACGTTCAGTAAAAAATTGTAATAATTCAATGCTGGTTAAAATATTTTGAATTTGAATATAGAACCAAAACCAAAAAATCATCCCGATTTTTAGCGGCTCGTATCCATCCCGTTCCTGCCACCTTTTACAAGTCATTCATCCACCGTGACGCAGGGTGTCCTACACTACGTTTTCCTAAGCGTGGTCTCCACTCTAACACGTTACGGCTCCATCGACCATCTATTCACCTGGAGATATGACCAGCCCACTTTCCCTTCAGTGAGCTAATTCATTTTTATTTCATTTGATCTATTCATTTCACTTATTTGTTGATGTAGATGACTTTAGTTCTCTGGCAAATCTTCTTATTCCAGATTCTACCTGCCAGAAGAACCCAAAGCATTGCGAGTTCCATTGCTCGCTATATCTATATATAAATAGGCAAGTACAAAACAGTTCAGTACTTTTATCTCCTCTGTTTATCAAATGATTTTCTTTCACGTAATACTTTCTTAAATTTACGCGAATATTTGACATTTTAAATAAAACTATTTTTTCGGATGTTTTTGCGAATTTATTTTGATTTTTGGTTTTCTACCACGGACCACACGGATACGGCTAATGCTCTTCTTTATTGATGAAATAGCGACTTACCCTCGCTTCGCTCGGGTGTGTCGCAAGGTACGTTTTAACCTTTGCCAGCAGAACCCGACTTCTAATTCTAAAATAAAAATATAGCTAAGTTACTCCTTATAATAGCAGCTATCTGATAGTGAAAGTCCCGTCAAAGTCAGTCCTGTTGGAGATAAACCGAAACAAACAAACAGACAGACAAAAATTTAAAAAATATGTTTTTATAAATACCCTGTATAATATCATACGCATTTAGTAAAAAGCTGTTATTTGGATATTATCTATAAACAAACACTTCATTTTTTATTTATCTGTATGTATTGGAGATTTTATTAAAATTCAAAAAATATTAATTTTTTTATGGAACTAGCTAGTAATGTAGCGCTCCACTTTTTAATTCTACATAATGTATTAGGAACAGTCATCTTCATGCCTTACTTTTAGTTATACTAATTATCCAACTGTACTGCTCTTTGCAAAGAGAAAATAAATTATAAAAATACTTTTTTAATAAATATAAACGAACGAACTACTACAAACTTTTATATATTGCGAAGTATTCAATTATTTATGTATATATATAAATAATTGAATACTTCGCAGCCAGTTTTTTTCGGTGTTTTCGCTAATTTGATTTTCATAGAAGGTCAAGACTGTTAAAAAACCAACTTCTACAAAGCAAAAAGTAAAATGCGACTGAACGAGAGTTTTCATTTACTATTGTCTATATCTAATCAAATATTTTCTAAGTCGGGTCCAGCCGACAATGGTTTAAGATATGAATACCTAATAGTTATTCATATCTTAAGCCATTGTCATTGTCATATGACAATAAATGAGCTCTAATTATCTATACTAATATTATAAAGAGGTAAAGTTTGAGTTTGTCACGTTGTAGGGGGTAATCTCTGGATTTATTGGACCGATTTAGATGAAATTTGGTAAAAGATAGTTTGATACCCTGGTAAGGACATAGAATACTTTTTATCCCGAAAATCATCCCTTAAGAGGGTTAAAATGGAGATAAAAGTTTGTATTGGGAATCAAGCTAGGGTCAGTTGCTAGTGGTTAAAATATCATACATTAATTTGTGATGTATTTATATCGCTTTGCTTTGCTTTGCATCGCCTGGCACCAACTTCAAAAATATCTGATTAGGTACCTATAGTAAATGAAGACCCCCGTTCAGTTATTTTTTAGGTTTTAGTGTCTGGAAGTATGAAGTTTAACTATTGTTAAAATATTAATACATACATTTATGATGTATTTATACATATCATAGTAGATTTGGTTTTCTTTGAATACCCCCTTTATGGATGTCGGTTAAAAGTGACAAGCCACTACGTCTGCATTTAAAAACTAATGTATATATGCAACAAAATAAATGAAATAGATATTAATTTAGAAAGTTGTTCATAATTTTTAAATTATATAAATTTTTCATTAATAAAGTTATATTTATAGTAGCATTTTGATAAGACGTGATTTATAATCTGCGAATCGTTTCAGCTGTTCGGGAACTTCTATAACAAAGATAGACACACATACATAAATTTCAAATTTATAGCAACCCTCTTTACGGTGGACCAATAATACCATAGCAAACCGGTCTCCATTAAAGTAGATTTCAATATAATTTATGCGCATCGGATGGGGTGCAAAGTGGGTGGGGTGCAAAATGCGTGGGGTGCATTGCACCCCCTTGTTATGAAGGAAAATATATAGACAAAGTTAAAGAAATAAAATAATACTAGGAGTTCTGCGAACAATGCGAAAGCACAAGCTGTTTTACAATAATTAATATACCACTAAAATTATGTGAGCAATTTACTGAATTTTGAGGAGCAATAATGCGCATCACGCCAAAGATCTTCATCAGATCTTCACCAAATTTTTATGAGACTAACTTAAGGTTACTATCTCTCAAATAAATAAATATATTATAAAAATAAAAAAAACTGATAAAAGTTAACTAAAAAGATAAAAACAAATTCACGAAGGATTTTTTGTATTTTCTTTCAAAGGGTATGCTTCCCAGGTGGTCCCATATAAATTTTATCAAAATCGGTCGAGTAAATTTTTTAATTGAATATGTTATTAAAAAACTTTCTTCTTACAAATTACCTGCTTATTACGTCTACACTAAAAATGGAAAAATAAAAACTTAAAAAAAACCTCCCGACTACCAAAAAAATCTTTAAAGTCGTGAAACTTGTATACCAAGTTTTGTAAAAGTTTTGTAAAATACGACTTTTAGAGTAGTACCAACAAACTATCAAAGAAAAGCAAATTTTGCCAGACTTGAAGCAGAGACGGTTCGCTCGTTTCGTTAATTAGTAAAATCCCTCTTTAAATTTAGATATCCGGGGAAATAAACTCATAAACTACTGGACCGATTTAGATGAAATTAGGTAAAAAGATAGTTTAGACCCTGGGGAGGACATAGAATATTTTTTATTCCGGAAACCATCCCTTAAGGAGGTAAAAATGGGGTATAAAAGTTTGTATAGGGAATTAACCCAGGGACGAACCCAAGCGAAGCGAGACCGAGTCGCTAGTATTATATATTCGTGTTATCAATAAAACCAGTCAAAATCAATCCTATATAATTAAACAGTTATACACACATATTTTTTATACATAACTATGTTTTATGTAGATTTTTTAAACTTTACTTTAGGTTCGTTTTTGAAACAATCATAAAGTCTAAGTTTTTATCTTAATTACAATTAGTATTTGCTTTAAATGACTTCTACTAAATTATTATAGTATATTCGACCCTTTTTACTTCCCACTGCTGGGCCCACCCTTCCTTAAATACGAGACGGCGTATCAGGCCATCGTCCACCACGTTGGCCTAGTGCGAACTGGCGTAATACACATGTCTTAGAAAAACTTTGCTAGGTTCTTCCAGATATGCAGGTTTCCTCACGATGTTTTTCTTCACCGTAAAACAAGATTTTTTTTTTTAATAATCATATATTTAATATGTTGGGACATTAACACACAGCACAATCTAGTTCCACGGTAAGCGACGAGGCTTGTGTTATGGATACCAGATAGTTGATACACTACACATGTACAACTTTAAATACATACATATTATAAATATAAACACCCATGACTGCAATACAAACATTCGTGCTATCAAATGAATGCCCCCAGCAGAACTCGAACCCGCGACCGCTGGCGCAGCAAGTAGGGTCACTACAAACTGAGCCAAACATCGCATATTTAAAAACAATTTACGTATTTAATTATTTAAATGTCTAATATTCGCTTAAATCTAAGAAAGTACTATTTTACGTATTTAAACATCTCTTCTTTCTATCTCTCATCTAACATAATAAATATTTTTTTTTATATAAAAACTTGAACATACAAATAAATTGTATATATGGATAAGAAATTGTTTGCCAAAATAACTCTGTGAAATATTAACGCGTTGAATTACTTAGAAAAGTAATGGACTAACCATTACTGTAGAATCAATTTTAGGTGCTCAGCTTGTCAATCTAGTTTAATCAGTACTGACATTATCGTGTTATGACATAAGTGCTTTACCGTGCTTTGACTTTACCACAGTTTTATTTATAACTAACCTGTCACTGTGTCCGCGGCTCCACCCGCGTTCAGATGACCAAAAACCAAATTCTTAGGTTTTACATATTAGTATACTCTTACATTGCAGTTTTTGTATTTCTTCTCAGAAATGAGGTATTTTCCCGCGGTAAAAAGTATCCTTTATGCTGACCTGGATAACCAGCTATCATCATACATCAAAATCCCTCCAGTGGTTTTGCTGTGATGCGGTAACAGACAGACAGACAAAATTCTAAAAACTATAGATTCGGCCTATGTATCGATAATAATGTTTATTTCAATAAGATTTTCCAAAAAATATTCAATGTACAGATTCGGCTTGGCTACAATTTTATTATATGTATAGATTTCTTAGGCTGTTTTCCAAAGAATTAAGCGCTCTTTAATATTTTTTTCTAAAAAAGTAAGAAAAAGAGGGTGAAAATTATAGTGCAAGTGTAACTAGTGGTGAAAAAAAGTGTTTAGAGACTGAGCTAAGCGAGAATCGTGCACGTACTGCGTTTGTAAACCTCCATAGTGGACTCTTGTGAACCAAAAGTAATAAAACATATAGAGTGCAGAAGACTTACTTTAATTTCCGATCTCTCAGAACTCATAGAACGTACTCGTAACAATATTATAAAAGTGACGTCTAAGGATGGCGAGCTAAGCTGATTATAATCATTATTAGAATTTTGAGAAAAACATAAGAATTTACCTATCTGTATAAAAAAAATAACTAATATATAAAAATTCTCTGTCGTGTCACGGTGTTTGTAGTCGCACTCCTACGAAACGGCCCGACGGATTTTAATGATTTTTTTTTTTTTGTATATTTGGTAGGTAATAGAAAAGTCGTAAAGTAAAGTATTTTTCACCCTCCTACCCCCACCCCCCATTTTTAAGTAACGCTAGTTTTATATATATATATATATATATATATATATATATATATATATATATATATATATATATGTAAAAAGGATTTAAATAACCGTGGTGTTGTTAAAGCACGTGTCGATACTCGCACGAATTGATTGTTTACATTGACCATGTTTGCATTGAATGTTGTCGTCGTCTGTAAGCCCCCACGCAATGTGACAACTGTTAAGAGTTGTAGAAAATTTTATATAGATCCCCCATGTGCCCATAAAGTGATTAAAAATTGTAACTAAATAAAACAATTATATACAAGCGATATAATAATGTACAAGCGACTCACTCTCACTCCGCTCGGGTTCGTCCCTCCTTAAGTTTTAACGTTTAGTATAGATTTCTCAGACATGAGATATTTTCCCGCAGTAAAAAGTATCCTATATGTTGACCAGGAAAGTATAAATTAACCTTGGCATCGGCGGCTCAGACAAGGAAGTTTTATCTAAATCGTTCCATCCATCTTGGAGTCCAAATAAAATTGACAAACTCACAAACCCTTTGTATTTAGCCGGGGATTTCGAATTAAATCAATTAATTCCCTTGACCGCTCCTTTCAAGTATAGATTATAATTTAGAGGATGATAAGCTTAGGATGTCTCGAAAACAGTTTCGAAACTTTAATAACCCTCAAACTTGGCCTTTTGGATTTAGAATTCGGATTACTCTAACTTTTTTAATACGTTCTTGTATGAAGCATATTGAATTACGTTTAACGTAATTAAATTAAATTGCTTTCTTAGATTTACGCAAATATTTGACATTTTAAATAAAATTTATCTTTTCGGATTATTTCGCGGATTTATTTTGGTTTTTGGTTTCCGACGTTTCGAATGCTTTACAGCAATCATCGTCACGGGAGAGACTAAGATTACGGACGTCTAAACGGCTGTAAAGCATTCGAAACGTCGGGCACCAAAAATCAAAATAAATCCGCGTAATAATCCGAAAAGATAGTTTTTATGTAAATTAAATATTGCTTTATAACTTTTACATAATTTACTTTATAACGATTTAAAAAAGCGAGGTACGAAAGGAAAGTAAAAAAAAAAACTGGAAGATTTATATATATTTTTCCTAAATATTTTCTATACTTAAAGGATATTGGGTTCAAGCTCTGGGGAATCCCCGAAGTATCCCAGAAAATATCTACCTTACTTCATATGACATCCTCTTTAGTAGTCACTTAGGTATATTTTCGAAAACCATTACTTGTATAATAATATTGATACAATGAATTCGATATACAAAAATATTGTTGAAATAAAAGTTTCATCAAAATTAGAACTATATATTTGAAAAGGCTAGTTTGAATTCTAAAAAAACCCTTTTAAAAGCAATAAAAAAATTAAAATACATATAAATTATAATCCATACTAATATTATGAATGTGAAAGTGTGTTTGTTTGTCCTTCTTTCACGTCGTCACAGAGTAACGGATTGGCGTGATTTTTTGTGTGGAGATAGTTGGTGGGCTGGAGAGTAGCAGGCTACTTTTTACCGCGGGAGATTATCTCATTCCCACGGGAAAACACGTTATAATACAACCTATAACAACTCATCATACCCATAGGAATATACGAGTATCTTATATACATATAATAAAATTTTGAGTCGAATCTGTACATTAAATATTTTTGGAAAATCTTATTCAAACTCGTTATTATCGATACAGAGGCCGAATCTATAGTTTTTGGAATTTTTGGTATGTCTGTCTGTCTGCCCATCTGTCTGTCTGTGACCGCATCACGAGAAAACTACTGAACAGAATTTGATGCTTGGTATGATGATAGCTGGTTATCCGGGTCAACATATAAGATACTTCTTATTGCGGGAAAATATCTCATCTCTGAGAAATTTATACTAAACGTTAAAACGTAAGAGCTACCTATATAATATAATAGTCTATCTATTCCATACTAACCATTAAAATGTACCCAGGGACAAACCCGAACGAATCCCGGGTGAGCCGCTAGTATGTATATTGAATATATATAACATATAGTACCTGGGCGACTGAGGTTCGCTCGGAGTTTTTGGCCAAAAAAACATTAAAAAGAAATTGAATAAATACAAAAATACAAAAGTAAAAACTTTATATCCGACCGGGATTCGAACCCGGACACCTATGATCAATGTTGCGCCTTGGCTGCTTGACTATGATGCTTATGCCCGAGCGTGCGTAATTATCGGCCATATTTTCTTTCGTGAAATAATGCCAAATTAAACCTCAGAAAATTCGAAAACACGCGTTTTTCCAGACATAAGACTAATCTAGATCGATTTATCGCCCCCGAAATCCCCCATGTACTAAATTTCATGAAAATCGTTGGAGCCATTTCCAAGATTCAGATTATACATATACACAAGAATTGCTCGTTTAAATAGATTAGATATGTACATTGTACAATGGTTTCTTTCATGATTCAATATATCCTTACATATCTTAATTTATATGAGCACTCACAATTCATTTGGCATCGTAAAAATCTTTGGCGTCTCCGTCTTTAATTATTACGGCATCGTTATCATTCACTTTTATTGCGGTGACGACATAAAAATACATACATATCTTTATAACTAAAATATAAGTTTTATAGCTTTTACACATCCCATATTATGGCCTAAGTTATAATATATGTATATCTTAAGTTTTTATTTAATAACTAGCGTTCGCATAGTTTTTTCGTTTAGTATAGATTTCTCAGAGATGACATAATCCCGCAGTAAAAAGTATCCTATATGTTCCGTGGTTTTCTCGTGATGCGGTCACAGACAGACAGACAAAAATTCTAAAAACTATATATTCTGCCTCTGTATCGATAATAATGAATATTTCAATAAGATTTTCCAAAAAATATTTAAAGTACAGATTCAACTCAGGTAGAACTTCATTATATGTATAGACCATTTGTTTTTTAAAAAAACCCATCCGCCTATGAATTGTATAAACTAAAATAACGAACTCATGTGAAATTTTCAATTTTATGTTTGTATTTCTATTGCCGCTATAACAACAAATAATAAAAAAACAAGATGGAGAATTTCAAAATGGCCGCCATACAAATTAGAAAAAAACTTCCATTTAGGTTGATGTTAATGTTAAGTCCTATTAACAACAATATACAAAAAAATATCTTGTATAATGGTACAGAACCCTTCGTGTGGGAATCCAACTCGCACTTGACCGGTTTTTTAAGTCTATCAGTGCACAATAAGGGCGTACAACATACACGAGTCGTCGGCGATCAAAAAACGTGGTATGCATCAGCCCTTACTTCACAATTTACTATACCTATGCATTAACACTTTTACTTTTTTACTTGTACGCTAAGCTAGCGCATCTTATTATAATTATTTTTATATTTTCTGTAATACAATATCCACTAAATAAACAAAGCTATTCAATAGATATTACTCATTTTTATAATTTTTTTAACGTTGGGAAATGCATTTACGCACAGGGTGTTTGACTCACCGGCAAAGCCAGTACTACCCACTAAAACCCAACAAAACCTTCCCCCGTCTTTTTTATACTAAGTTAGGTAAAACACAAAATTAATTTAAATAGTAAAAGCAAGTTCTTTTAAGAGATTTTAGGTTAAATTAATAGAAAAGAGCATGTTTAGATTTATTTAATACAGCTGTTGAAACGTTTTAAAATCATATTATTACATTTTTGAGGGTCTATATATAATATAAAAGCATATTTTTTGTACATTAACAAGTGACTCTACTTCACTTCGCTCGAGAAATAGGGACCCATACTATATACTATTTTAACTTACATATATAGATACCTTTTTGGATAATATTATCATCCAACGCACGGCTGTTATATTGAATTACAAATGAAATATCTTTGACACGTTTGGTTCAATTTGTAGTGACAATACTTGATATGCCAGCGGTCGCAGGTTCGAGTCCCACTGAGGGCATTCGTTTGTGTGATGAGCACGAATGCTTGTACTCCAGTCATAGGTGTTTGTATTTATAATATATATGTATTTAAAGGTTATATATGTGTAGTGTATGAACTATCTGGTATTCATAACTCAAGCCTCGTAACTTACCATGGAACTAGATGGCGTTGTGTGTTAAAGTCCCTATATATTTATTTACAAAATGACATTGATTTATTTTAACTGCTTAATAGGAGGCCAAAATACAAAGATTTTTGTACAATATTATAATACTACTAGCTAGCTAGAAAAACAAAAACAAATCTATCCCTCGGGAACTGTATATTTTTCCGGGATAAAAAGTAGCCTATGTATTATTCCAGACTGTAATCTATCTTTGTGCCAAATTTCATTCAGATCCGTTCAGCCGTTCTGGCGTGAAAGAGTAACAAACATCTATACATACTCACAAACTTTCACATTTTTATTATTTATATAAACCATTATTTCTTCTTCTACCAAAATTGAAAGAATACTTTACATTACTCTTTCTTAGATTTACGCGAATATTTGACATCTAAACATATAATAAAATTGTAACCAAGCCGAATCTGTACATTAAATATTTTTTGGAAAATCTTATTGATGTAAACATTATTACCGATACAGAGGCCAAATTTATAGTTTTTAGAATTTTTGTCTGTCTTTCTGTCTGTCTGTCTGTCTGTTACCGCATCACGGAAATACCACTGGACGGATTTTGATGAAATTTGGTATTATGATAGCTGGTTATCCGGGTCAACATATAGGATACTTTTTATTGCGGGAAAATATTTCATCTCTGAGAAATCTGTACTAAACGTTAAAACGTAAGAGGGTGAGTCGCTAGTTATAAATATAAATACCCATGACTGGAGGACAAACATTCGTGCACATCATACAAATGAATACCCCAACGGGACGCGAACCCGCGACCACTGACACAGCCGGTAGAGTACTACAAACTAAGCCAAACGCGTCGTCAAAAAAATTATTAACAATAAATCGGCGAAAAATCCGAAAAAATAGTTTTATTTTATTCAAATTACTTCACATATTTTCATTTTAAAACGTTCTTCGAGTGAATAATAATTAACTTAAGGAATTAGGAGATTCGTTTATATTTTTGCTCGAATCTTTTAGTCACAAATCTTACTTACCTTTATAAATAGCCCCCAAACATTACACAGTTAAAGTATTTTTAGCCTTTTTACCCATTTATTAACTTGCTTCTTTCGTATGCAAGGTTCAAAATCAGATTTTTAAATTATTTGCTGGTGGAAACAAAAGTATATTTATGTAGCATCAATACTAATTCTGTTGTTAGGTGGGTACAATGGAGATCTTGTGGTGGAAGATCGTAGAAATTCTTGTTTTTCTATGGTGCAACATAGGGTTATTCGTGTTTTTTTTTATCCGAACTAAAATTGCACAGTATTATATTCCTTCGTCAACTTGTTTGGTTCTTTTGATTTTTTTGGTTATAATTTATTTAAATAAAACTAGTGAAACTAAATAGTCTGTCGGGAACCAAAAATTTAAATGAATTCGCGAAAAAATCCGAAAAGATAGTAATATTTAAAATATCAAATATTCGCGTAAATCTAAGAAAGTATTATGTATAATTTATTTATTTATTGTTTGAAAAGTAGTCTACTAGACGAAATGGATGTAATTTGTAGAATAAGGTTCGAATGATGGACCTATAATTTAAATACATAAAATCTAATTTTGCGGTTTTATTTTTAAGATCCATGTTCATTTTATTTCTATGTTGTTGATTGTTTTCAGCCCTTTTTAATGCCCCACTGCTGGGCGCGGGCCTCCATTCAATACGAGGGGGATCAGGCTGTAGTCCACCACGCTGGCCAAGTGCGTTTTGGCGGACTTCATATGTCTTTCGAAAACTTGCTAGGTTCTCTCAGACATACAGGTTTCCTCACGATGTTTTCCTTCACCGTAAGGCAAGTGGTAATCATGTTAGAAATGATTCGCACGCGAAAATATCAGAGGTGCGAGACCCAGAATTTGAACCCGCTTCACTCGGTTTCCCAAGCGAACGCGTTACCACTGGGCTACCACTGCCTTTTTTCTACTTTATTATTTTTTTATCTATTTACTCGATTTCTATCAATATGTTTTATACATAATACTAGCTAACTTGACAGTGTTTATTATGAGGAATCCAAACAAATGTGTAGCTCTATCAAAAAAATGTAACACAAAGAGTGTATATATATATATATATATATATATATATATATATATATATATATATACTATTCTATATTATATGGAAACCTTTTTCTGAAGAATCCGAGTCGTAATCGACCTATTTTTAAAAGACTTTTACGTTATTTGTCATATACAGAGTTCATTTATTTAATCTGGCGAAAGCGACGAGCCGAATTTACACCATCCATCATCCACAGTAGCAAATTTGATTTCCGCAAAGTGTAAATATTGATATTTGTCATACACACAGATACATTACATATATAGAAATACAGCCGGGATATAAAAAACGTAATTATTTTAAACTCTCGATGAGGAATACGAACAAGAATTTAATGTGCTTTACATTAAGTTTGACGTTTATACATACATATATATAGTACACTAGCGACTCAGTATCTATATACATATAATAAAATTGTAACTAAGTCGAATCTATACATTAAATATTTTTTGAAAAATCTTATTGAAATAGACATTATTATCGATACAGAGACCGAATCTATAGTTTTTACAATTTTTGTGTGTCTGTATGTCTGCCTGTCTGTCTGTTTGTTACCGCATCACGGAAAAACCACCGGAGAGATTTTGATGAAATTTGATACGATGGTGGCTGGTTATCTAGGTCAACATAAAGGATACTTTTTATCGCAGGAAAATATCTCATTTCTGTGAAAAAATACAAAAACTGCATTGTAAGTATATACTAATATGTAAAACCTAAGAGTTTGATTTTTGGGCATCTAAACGCGAGCGGAGCCGCGGGCAATGCTAGTTATATGTAAATTGCAGCTTATAACCATAATTTTTAAGTCATACTATCACTCTTATCGATACTAAATATGTTTATAACTATGTACATTTTTCTCATAGAAGCAAGCGTGTGGAACATAATTTCTTATATTACGTCGTACACGTGCAGCAGTATACTTATAGTAATTGATGTATAGAAAAGCTAATGTTACTTAAAGGAATAATGCACAGTCTTTTATAATATTATATTTATTTTATTACTAGCAGAACAGAAAAATGTATCAAGGTTTCATACAAACTTTCATCCCCTATTTTACTCCCTTATAGGATGAATTTCGAAAAATGCTAAAACGCGTATGTAAGTAGTTAGTAAGTTTTTTTTTTAAAGTTTCACTTATGTAACAACTGTACCTCCGAACTTACTTACGGAAACATAATTTTTGCAGTATATAAGATACCTTAAAAAAAATCTTATAAAAAATAAAGAAATGTCTGTTAGTAATTTTTAAATAGATTCCTTATATTGAACTCAGATCGTTATTTCTACGATGTCAAAGCTTCAATAAACGTTAAGAATATGATTTAGCAGTCTCTCAGTCATCTAATCTACGAAACGAGAGTTTTATTGGCGCATGAAGTACCTATATATTGCAAAGCTTATTTTCATTCCAGTTAAGTAAGTTTCCTTGACATAGACTGGGAGAAAAATGCTAAAACGATTTTAATAAAACTTGCGCATGATTGATGCAGGTAAAATGTGCTTCTTTATATCCTAGGAAAATGAAATATTTTAATGAGCTTTCTTCACATAAAGTGAAGGCGAATGGTGAGCAAATACTAAATAAGTTATGGTCTCTTCAAACCCATCGAATCTGCTATAGAGAAAATGGTTCAGATATTCAAATCAGAAAAGGCAGAAAGAAATTAATAGACAAACATATACGAGTAGGTGTATCTAATTTTTTTTTCACATTTATGACTATAAATTTATATAGAAATACTGAAAATTTCATTAAAATCTTTCAATTTTTAATGAGATTTTCATATAATCATATATATATATATATATATATATATATATATATATATATATATATATATATATATATATATATATATATATATATATATATGAAAAAGTTCTCGATTTGCAAATTTTGATATTGTGTTATTAAAACGATACAAAACCAAACATAAAATTTTCTGTATAAACAAATGATTTATTATAAGCATTTTTCAGAAAAATATAAAATTTTTAAGCATGTCACAAAAAAATACCAATTATTTTTTAGAATCTTACCTTCGCTTGAAGTTAACCGATAAATAAAACCTTTTAGCGGCAATAATAAAACTGTACTATTAATTATTATAAAAATAAATTGAGGTGTCCAGTTTAGTGTTTTTTACTGGTATGAAAATTTTATATCGGTGAATGCTTATGACACATTATTTGGTCGATGTCACTAAAGTGGTTTAGAGCGAGGTCACATCATTTTTATTAGAGTGTATTTAAATATTTACAAACATAGTACGGCAGTGATAGCCCAGTGGTAATGCCCTCGCTTGGGAATCCGAGTGAAGCGGGTTGAAATCAAACATTGTCCTACACGAGAATGGGTAAGAATCGTTAGACTTACAAAAAATATTTAAATTCTAAAAACTATAGATTCGGCTTCTCTAACGATAATAATGTTTATAAACACTAATTCTGTTCAAAATTTGGAGCTCATATGTCTGCTAGAAGTACCTTATAATTTTGATGATCGTTGAGTGAGTGAGTGACGATATTAACGAATTTTGATCAGCAACAGTTCTTAAACTACAGGTTCAAATTGAATGAAATTTGGAAATATACCTAGTTATATTATGATCCCTTAGACACTGAAAATTCAGGCTTATAGCTTCATCCATAACGAAGTAATAGGGGGAAGGAAAATGCCCTGAATCGCTTCGAGAAAAGGATGGTACTGCCGTGCCCTTTTTTGCTCAACTTGGCGGGGGCACTACCGTGCCCCCCGATTTCAATAAGATTTTCCAAAAAATATTTAATGTACAGATTCAGCTTAGTTACAATTTGATTATATGTATAGATTATGTTTTCTTTCAAATTCCACATACAAAGTCTATAATCGCTTCGACACCTACACATAGGTTCAAAGGGGCTTCCAAGGTTTCATAAGATGACTATTTCATAGTATGCTTGATATAAATGCTATTTTTAGTTTTATTTTTATTGCTTATACTATTTTCTCAAGTAAAGCTCTATTGAGCCTTTTTATATATTTTTATTTATTTATAGATAGAAATGTGCAATAACTCGTCGTCTCCAATCCATCAGTTTACTGAAAGAGTTTTCAATACAGAATTAACTTTTAAATGTCAATTCTATTGTTATTAAATACACTTTTTTTAGTAACTAAGCCAAAGAAAATATTTTATCTATATATGTATGTATACTAGCAGAACTTGCGGCTTCACCCGCATTCAGTCTACAAAAAAAACTCTTTTGCTTTACGTTATATAGCGACTCACTATGTATTTATAATATTAAATTATTTGCATATTGTTCATACAAAAATATTAAAATCGCGATTAAAAATAGGGGGTGGGGGTAGGAGGGTGAAAAATACTTTAGGGCCTTTTCTCATATCTACCAAATATACAAAAAAACATTAAAATCGGTCGAGCCGTTTCGGAGGAGTGCATAATATAAATACTAATAGCTCAAATGCAAAGAAATTCTTGCAATTAAAATCAATTAAGCAATGATTTAGAATTGAAAGTTAATAGCAGATTTTAAGTTTAAAACAAAACTCTTTCTGCCCGGTATTTAATTCATTTGAACTGGAACGCTAAAAATGAAACATTTTTCGCCATAAAAGTTAAAAGAATTTTGTAAGTGTTGGTCCATAATAGGTCTGGTCTCGAGTGCGGGGTTAAAAATCTTAAACACTGCGCAGTGTTAAATAGAAACAATGAATTTTTATATATACATATTAATAAAATTGTTATGGAGTGGTAGTAAAAAATGAATAATATTTTCATTTAATTAATATAAGTTGAGCTGTCTGAGTGCATCCAGAGTTCCTTGCTACCATACATATACTTGTATTATTAATTTATATCCATACTAATATTATAAATGTGAAAGTGTGTTTGTTTGTTTGTTTGTTTGTTTGTCCTTCTTTCACTTCAAAACGAAGTGATGGATTGGAGTGATTTTTTGTGTGAAGATAGTTGGAGGGCTGGAAAGTGACATAGGCTACGTTTTACCGCGGGAGAATATCTCATTCCCACGGGAAAACACGTTATAATACAATCCAAAAAATATTTATCAGAATTACTTGAAAATTGGTATTAATGCTCTTCAATAAAATTAAATAAACACGTGTCTTAGCATTTTTTGAAATTTGTCCTATAAGAGGGTAAAATAGGGGATAAAAGTTCCATTTTAACGTCCCACCCTTGGGCACGGGCCACAATGAGAGGGGGATCAAGACATAGTCATGCGTAACAAAATCAATAGAATTTACCTATGTAGGTAGGTTTAAAAAAAACAAGTTTTTCCAAAACTTTAAACAAAAATTATCTTTTCAGATTTTTTAAAATGTCAAATATTCTTGTTTTGCAAAATTAGTAGGAATGTTCATATGTTGATTATTTTAAGCTTTTTTTAATCCCACAGCCGGGCGCGGGCCTCATTTTAGTATGAGGGCGACCAGGCCATAGTCCACCACGAACGCCAAGTGCGGGTTGGTGGACCTCCACATGTCTTTCGAAAAGTTGCTAGGTTCTCTCGGACATGCATATATAATATTAATATATCTATACACATGTATGATATAGGTATAGTTTTGTGTATATATATGTATATATATATATATATATATATATATATATATATATATATATATATATATATATATATATATATATATATATTTTGTACAGTATTACATTATAAAGCTAAATATTTTGTTTATTCTTCCATTCGATTTTGAAATACGGTTTCATTAGTTGCTAATTTATTGTTGATCACTTTAATAAGTTAATTTGTATTGAATTGTGGTTGAAGCGAAAGTCTAATATTAATTTTGTCGGTAAAATAAACTCGTATTTCACAATAATATTTTTAGAGGTTTAACTAAAAAATACGTAACTAAAACTATCATATTATGTCTAAAGGATTTTGTATATATATATATATATATATATATATATATATATATATATATATATATATATATATATATATATATATTTATTTATTACAAAAGATACTTTTAGTTTAAGCTTTACTTTAGGCTATAACGTTACATTTTTTCAG
The DNA here is from genome assembly GCA_951806755.1 of Brenthis hecate. Taxonomy (NCBI): domain Eukaryota; kingdom Metazoa; phylum Arthropoda; class Insecta; order Lepidoptera; family Nymphalidae; genus Brenthis; species Brenthis hecate. Next base: position 6,140,507 of record OX638275.1, on the reverse strand, counting down.
AATTTTCTATCTAAAAGCATATTTTAAAACTTTGAAAGAGGCAAAAGCCAGTCTTTACGACTTTCAAAGCGCATAACTTACTAACAATATTGACTTAAACAGAGAAGCTGCTATAAAAATCAACATTGTTTTAAAGTACTATCTTATGGTATATTGCCACAGAATATTTTTTTTTTGTTACAACCCATGTAATATCGAGGTTTCTTTCTAATGCCTTTTCTTTTAGCGTTAGAAAATTAATTACGCTTACCACCGGCATATATAAATAGTTAGTACTACGAGAATGTACTGTACAGTAAAACACCCAACGGGACCTCCCAACCTTCCCCGTCTTAATAGAACGTCGCAGGATTGCTTACGCACTCGATCACGATGCCCCGAGGCCTGCCGAAAAAGACCACAGCAACCAAGATCGACTCTGCTATGAGAGAAGTACCACGAGCAACTCGCATGGTACACCATCCGCCAGCCCCCCACCCCTCCTACACTAAGACAAGGTCACACAAAAGCAGGCCCAACAGCTAGCCCATGACAATAAAAAACATAAATACAAATCTCACCTAGTGACGTACCCGAGCAAATCAAGAATATTTTAAATTCATTTATTTTAATGAAGATTAAAAATGAACATAATTTGTAGAGCATGCAGAAAACAAATTATGTTTTAACATAGATAAATAGCGTAGTTTCAAACACAATTATTAATTATGTAGTTTCAAACAAACGTCGATCATTGGATATTTCTCATCTTCAATTTTCTTAAGCTATTTGGGAACGGTAGAATTGCTACATTTTATTATTTTACTAGTTCATCCCTAATATTATGAGATTGTTTAAAAAATATAACTTATAATGTATCGAATCGGATTGGTAGTGCCGGAGATAAGTGCACACAAATAAACAAAAAAATCTTTAGATATATAATCTTACTAATATTATAAATGTGAAAATTTAAATACATGGATGGATGTTTGTTACTCAATTACGCTAGAACTGCTGAACGTATCTGGATGAAATTTGGCATAAAGGTAGATTATAATCTGGAATAACACATACTTTTTATCCCGGAAAAATGTACAATTTGTTTTTCTAGAGGAGAACACGAGCAAAGCGAGGGTGAGCCGCTATTACTACCATAAACTATTATTAAGCAGAAACATTTTAAAGAAAAAATCTTATATTATATAGAAAAATTAAAATTAAAACACATATAGCAAAGTTTCGTTTTAATCGATCAAATAAAATTGTTAGCATCTTGAGCAAAGTAAATATTCAAATATCAATTTTCTTAGTTCATTATTTCACCCTCTGTGTTCTTAAAAAATCAATAAAGTGACGAAAAGCATCAGGTGTGCCGCAGGGCATATTTTCCTGTCACCTATATTACTGTTTATGATGTTCTTAACTAGGGATGAGCGTGAAGAGCATCGATTTTCGACATACTGTACCAGTATCGATTTAATTGTTGTAGAATATTCAAATTTTATGCAGCCCCTTTAAACGTCCCACTTCTGGGCACGGGCTTCCCTTCAATACAAGGCTGATTAGGTCGTAGTCCACCAGGTCGCTGATCAAGTGCAGATTAGTGGAGTAAACTTTGTGACTGCGACAAGTCACAGATATACATAGATAGATGACGACACGTTTGGCTCAGTTTGTAGTGATCCTACTTGCTGTACCAGCGATCGCGGGTTCGGGTCCCGCTGGGGGCATTCATTTGTGTGATGAGCACGAATGTTTGTACTCCAGTCATGGGTGTTTATATTTATAATATTAAGTATACATTCAAAGTTATAAATGTGTAGTGTATGAACTATCTGGTATCCATAACACAGGCCTCGTAGCTTACCATGGAACTAGATGGCGCTGTATGTTAATGTCCCAACATATTTATTTATATATTATATGAACTTTAAATCGTTCCCAAAAACACCTTGATTCATCAAAAGTGTGAAAGTAGCCGCCTAATGTACAGTCGATTTGTGGCTTCGGCTCAAAGCGGTTGTAATGTCGCAGGTTATTGAATAAAATTGACTCGTGTTATCGCGGTATTAAGATCTAACATCTAAGTCGTTTGAATCACATATTAAGAATCGAATAGCTTTTTATGCTCTTTCTAGTACGAAATTTTCTATATATTCCATCGTGATAACGTTTTTGTATGGAATAACCACCACATATAGTGACAAAACAAGGTATCAGTTATAACACATATTATATAGCACCTTTATCAGCCAGGGATTTTTTTATCTAATTAATATATAATAACCTTAATCTACCTGCAGTTGTTAGCTATACAGTGTTTACAATTTAAATTATACCTTAAATATTAATAATATGACAAATGGCGAATATGAATGGCTATTGACAAATGAACCAATATTTGAACAACTTCCAAATTCACTTTCTAAAATGATGATAAAACTATGATCATGATCACAATTTAAATAAGAGATAAAGTTTGGATTGTTATTCGCTGGGTGCGTGACCCTAGCGCCACCTATTGATACAGCCTACGGTGGCACTTTTGAGGTATTTTATAGGTATTAGATGCCAATTAATTATAAAAAAATTAAATAAATTAAAAAAAATCACCATGTACAATGTGTTATATTACACAGAGTGTACATCAAATTAAAAAAAATCAGTAGATGATATAATAATAACTAAAACAAGTCTCAAGTGAATTAGGTTAAGCAGTGTTAAAATCTGTCAAGATGTTTATTGTTAAATTAATATTGAATGAAAAATCAGTATTAATATTAAATATATAACCATCTGAAATAAAAAATAACTCTATTTGACATAATTATATATTTATGGATGTATTTTAAATGTTTATTTTCTTTATTTAATTTTGCAGATAAAAAATGGAGTTCGTGTTAAGAACCGGCTTTCAATCTATTACCCATAACATTATTTTTCAACCACAAACTTTAATAAAGGATAAAAATTAAGTAATAAAAAACCACCCTTAGTTCGGTATTTTCCGCAGTGAGCTATGACATCAGTCTTGTGTCCCCCACTATGCCTTACGCACCCAGCGGATAAAGAAAATTAGCCTAACAGAACATTAAAGAGCGTTCTCAACCGTCCGTTAGAATACTTACCATGAAATTTGATAATGTAACAGAATATAATGGATTTGACTTAAGTGGAAAATATCGTGCAATTCGACTCCGTTGAAAATTGTTATTTTATTTTATCGTACGAATGTCACATCACTAAAGAACTTTTTCTTTATACGAACAACATAAGACAAAGTATTTTAGAGATTTTGCATACATTATTCAGGTAGACGATAAATGAGATAGACGAAAACCTCTCGCCCTATACATGTAATTTCAGGCCTCATTTACAATTCAATTGTTCGTGACTCGATACATGATGCATTCATTTACGCTTTCACAATTTGTATAAAATCTGAAATTTGAGGTTATGAATATGAAATTTATTTCTATTTATTATTTAATGAGGTAAATTGAGTTTTAGAAGATGCCATCTTGTTTCTTCTTATTGGCTTATTCGTGATAAAATTATCAAATTCTTAGACTCTGTCAAAGCTGAGGAGTCCGACTGGATGGGTACCATCTCTTTATTTATTTCTTCTGCCAAGCAACAATAATTGTATTGTCGTGTTCCGGTTTAAGGGTAAGGTAGTTAGCGCAATTACAAGCAAGCATATCATTTTAGTTCTCAAAGTGACAACGCATACTACGGTTCTTCATTCTTGTTACATAAAATCTAAGTGCAAGAGCCGTAGGTGTTATGGGCGACATGTACCGCTTTCCATAGGTGGGCTGTTTTTCCATAGGTGGGCTGTGGGCTGTTGCACTGAACACCAAAAAAATACAAAGAGGTAAATAATTAATTAATTGTATAAGATGTGATGTTTGCTATTTTAAATTACAGTACAGACTCTAAAAATGTTTGCAAATACTTTGACTGCGAGTAGATAAAGTTATCGATACAAGCAAAGCAACAGACGAGAATTAGTGAGTTGAAAAACTCAGTTTATATTAGAAAAATGGAAAGTTTAGATATATTATACATACTACAAATTAAAACAGACTGGAAAATGCAGCTCAAACGTGATGTCACCTCCAACCTACATATACAATGTCAATCACTCACCAAAATATAAACGGCATGAAATTGAAAGAATGTCAATAGTATGTGAGGGATTTTACAGCGACGTCAATAGTCAGTCAAAATGGTTTGTATTCAGCCTTTTTTAACATCCCACTTCTGGGGGTGGGCCTCCCTTGAATACGAGGGGGATCAAGTCCACCACGCTGGTCAAGTAGGGGTTGGCGGACTGCACATGACTTTAGAAGACTTTTGAAAACTTGTTAAGATCTCTCAGGCATGCAGATTTCCTCACGATGTTTTTCTTCACCGTAAGACAAGTGGTAATCATATTGTAAAATGATTCGCACATGAAAATATCAGAGGTGCGAGACCCGGAATTTGAACCCGCTTCACTCTATTTCCCAAGCGAGCGCGTTACCACTGGGCTACCACTGCCCAAAACTCAGTCTCAATAACTAAATGTAAAAATCTTACATTAAAGACATTATGAGATTTGCTTCAAAGAAATCAGATTATAGAGGAAATAACAGAAATACAACTAAAATATACATATGAATAGTTAGGGTACGGCGTATTATTCATCGACTACGATAATTCGTTTCCTTCTGGCTATCTTTATTTAAAACAATCTATCATCGTCAATGTCAGGAACACTGTGTCTGTTAAAACGTTAAATCACCACGTTTTGGTAAGAAAAATATTTCTTTATATTTAGTTATAACGCCGAATCCCTTTAAGAATTAATAAAATCGACAAGTGCGAGTCGGACTCGCACACGACGGGTTCCGTATCGTAATCGCAATGGAACCCAAAACATTGTTTTTTTTTTAATTTTCGTCTTTTTGTCTGTGCATTTGTGCGTGCTAATCTCAGAAAATGCTTAATCGTTTAGGTGCGGTTTTCACTAATGGATTGTGGTAAGTTACATTTAACATTTAGTACTTATTTTAATTCATAAAGAAAAAAAAACAATTCATAAAGAAAAAAAGATATGTCAATTTAAAGAATCATCTAGGGACGGGCCCGACCGAAGCAAGGGTGAGTCGCTAGTTATAAATAAAGATAAAAATTTAAAACATTAGTGGCACTATTCGTAACACAATTAACATGGTTTGAGTTCCTCCATTGACTTTTAAGTTCACACTGCCGATATTTGGTGTGAGAATCTATATTTGGAAAACACACTTTCTAGGCAAAATATGCTTAATTTTTATAAGTATTTACTCTGCTTTGACTTAAACTATCTAATCTAAATAAATCTAAATCTAAGCCTCAGTCAGACCGCAATGTGCAGACTATGCCACGAGACAGAGGAAACTGCTATGCACATCCTCTGCTCGTGCGGTCCACTCATGCACCGTAGAAGTATCTATCTAGGGCAGCATATTATGCAACCGGTAGAGATACAGATGCTCCCCGCTTAGAAAATCTGGAAGTTCCTGGAGTCAACAGGACTAAGCGGATAACTTTAATTCATTCCAAAGGGAGCTACAATGGACCATAACTGGTCGACGTAGCTAGGGCCGACCTCGGCACCACACCCAAAATAAATAAATAATAATAATAAACTATCTATCTAAATATCTATATAGGTACTTAAAATATGACTAAACTACATGTTTTAAATTTTCATTCTGTGTGTGCCATACGTTTTATTAAATTGAAATCAATATAACTATTTAATCCATAGTATGTTACATTTTAAATAGGAAAGTAACTCTGTCTGTCTGTCTGTTATATTTTCACGCCTAAACGGCTCAACCAATTTTGATTAAGTTTGGTATAGAATAGTATGTGACATTAGAGAAGGATATAGGATAGTTTTTATCGCAAACATAAAACTTGGAGGGGCGAAATAGGGGTTAAAAGTTTGTTTTGGGAACAAATCATTTTTCAAGTTAAGGACAAAAAAACATTATCTAATATATAAAATTTCCATGTCACAATGTTAGTTACCGTACTCCTCCGAAACGGCTTTACCGATTTTTACCAAATTTTATATGCGTATTCAGTAGGTCTGAGAATCGGCTACTATCTATTTTCCATACCCCTAAATGATAAGGATAAGGGTGGTCCTCCCAGACCCCACCCCAGGGACGAACCCGAGCGGAGCGAGGGTGAGTCGCTAGTATTCTATAATTTTAGTAAGAAATAAAGAATATTTCAGCGTTTATGAACAATCCAAGTCAAATAGGGGATGATTTCAAGTTTTTTAAAGTGCTTATCTACTTTTTTATACTTATGTATATATACTATATCTATTCCATATTAAACGGTAAAATGTATCTAGGGACGAACCCGAGCGAAGCGGGGGTGGGTCGTCGTCATCGAAATTAATTCGTGACTAATAACACAAATAACATTTTTCTTCGATATTTTTATTGTTACATAAATTAGAGCTTTCAATCATTTTAGGGCGTTACTTCGTGATAAGAAAGTCATTATAAAACAATCAGGTACGAATCTGAAATACCAATTTAGTATATAGCGATATTAATTCACTTCTGAAACTTTCACGAACAAGTAATTTACTTTCAAATATTTATTTAATATAATAGGTACGTTTTAACGGTTAATATAGATTTCTCTGAAATTTTACCGCAGTAAAAAGTATCCTATATGTTGACCCGGATAACCAGCTGTCATCATACCAAATTTCATCAAAATCTGTCCAAAGGTTTTCTCATGATGACAAACAGACAGATAATATTACAGACAGATAACAAAATTCTAACTGAGTCGAATCTGTACATAAAAGATTTTTTTGGACAATCTTATTGAAATAGTCATTATTATCGATAGTTTTTAGAATTTGTGTCTGTCTGTCTGTCTGTCTGCCTAGGAACGCATCACGATAATACCACTGGACAGATTTTAACGGGTATGATGATCCGGGTCAACATATAGGATACTTTTTACCGTGGGAAAATGTCTCATTTTTGAGAAAAAATACAAAAACTGCAATGTAAGAGTATACTAATACGTAAAACCTAAGAATTTGGTTTTGGTCATCTGAACGCGGGCGGAGCCGCGGGCAATGCTAGTATACATATAAGTATATAGCTTTTTATCTATCCTTAAATAAGCCGTGCGTTTGTTTCTTAACACGAACGTCACTGGTCCCATTTACATTATGCTATTTTTAGTACAGAAATAAGTGATCAAATTTCATTTTTTTCGGTTATTTTCCTTTATCGCGGTTAAGAAACGATATGTTGGGCTCAGTGTGTGTGTGTGCATGTGTGTGTGTGTGTGTGCATCAACTATCTGGTATCCATAATTCAATGGTGCTGTGTGTTGATGTCTCAATTTATAATTATTTTTATTTAAGAAACCTTGGTTTAAGTTTAGACTATTTTGATCAGAAATTAGCTTGCGTAAGCTCTGATCAAGAACTTTATTAACGAGCTCTCTACCACGCGAAATAAAATCATACATTTATTATAAAAAGCTCTATATCTTACACTTTTTTAGAAATCTTGTAATTAATATCTGTGTGAATATTACATAAATGTCAGAAATGATTCGCACATGAAAAAATCAGAGGTGCGAAACCCGGGATTTGAACCCGCTTCACTCGGTTTCCCGAGTGAGCGCGTTATCATTGGGCTACCACTGCCTACCATATGATTTTATATGATTGATTATATATGATTACCACTTGTCATACGGTGAAGGAAAAATCGCGAGGAAACCTGCATATCTGAGAGAACTAAGTAAGTTTTCAAAAGACATGTGAAGTCCGCCAACCCGCACTTGGCCTGCGTGGTGGACTATGGCCTGATCTCCCTCGTACTGAAGGGAGGCCCGTGCCCAGCAGTGGGACATTAAAAAAAGGGCTGAATACAATCAAATAAATATTAAATAGAATGATTATCATCAAATATTTGTACTATTTAAAGGATCATCAAATTTTAAAGATAGGATACATGAATTATGTAAAGTAAACGTAAACTAAACATGATGATGATGATAATGATTTCGGTCACAGCCGCCAGTCTCACTGAGACTAGCCAACTGCACAGTAGATATTATAGTGCACAAGTGTACGCAGACGTCAGAGCACTCTCCGAGTCCTAAGACCATACTTCGACATGAGCGATGAGAATTGTATTGTGTGTAGAGTGTAGGACCGCTTTACGTGCTACTCTGAGGCAGGAGGTGTAGCACCGCTACCTCCTCAAATCCGGGCTATCACTGAGACTTCCTACACTGAAAAATGCAATAACGAAACTTGACCCAGAACTCGAACCCAGAACCTCTGGAACTGCGGCCGTGCTACCCATTAGACCACCAAGCCCGTTCGTAATGTACATACATACGTATACATTTACGTTATATAGTATTTACGTCAAACTTTCACACAAATGTTTGTTTATGTTAAGCTCCGATAACTACATGTAGTTGGCTCTAAGAATTAGACGCCCTTGGGATAATTAAATGCGTGTCACACCAAAGATGCTGCTTGTTTAATTTATCTTACTAATTTCTAATCTATTTACTTGAAGAACGAAAACTATGTAGTATGTACATTGTATATAATATCCATACTAATATTATAAATGTGAAAGTGTGTTTGTTTGTTTGTCTCTCTTTCACGTCGAAACGACTTGGCGTTATTTTTTATGTGGAGATAGTTGGAGGGCTGGAGAGTGGCATAGGCTACTTTTTACCGCGGGAGATTATCTAATTCCCACAATCTAAAAAATTATTTATGATCAGAATTACTCGAAACTTGGTATAAATGCTCTTCAATACAATTAAATAAATACGTGTTTTAGCATTTTTCGAAATTCATCCCATAAGGGGGTAAAATAACGGATGAAATTTTGTATGAGACCTACCATTTTAGAGTTTTTTTTGTAGTTTTAGCACAAGCGAAGCCGCGAGTTCTGCTAGTTATGTATATTTTATATATTTTATATACTAAACTAATAACTTAATTTTTTACTATTTGATTAGATGTTCCAATATCACTGATAGTGAGTATTCTTTGCCTTTTATTCACTCAGCGATGCCCCAACGGATGTTTATATATTATTTTATAAAACAGGGTAATGACCACTATAGTTTTCTTGTTTGTCTTTGTGTGAAAAATTATTTTTAACTTTTTAAAGGATCGCATTTCTTATTGATTTTTTGTTTCTCTTTGTGTTGGTTTTTTTTTAATTTAAAAGTTTGAGGGCAAGGAGATGGATACATTTCTAACCGCCTAGAGATTTGCCAAAGAAGATAAGATGCTCTTAGCTACAAATTAAAATAGAGACTTCTTAACCAAGTTACATTCATTCAGCTACATTTCGGCGTGCGAATTATAAGCCTAAGAAAACCCCATAAAACCAATATAATGGGTCCAAATATGAAATCTTCTAAGAGTTACACACTTAAATTAAAAAAATATATAAATATAATGAAAAAAAAATAAATAAAATATAAATAAATATAAATTATAAACATTCATTCATTTAAGCTCATATTAAACGAACGAACGATTAAAATTTATTTATTCATTCTTAATAATAAATGAGATTAAATGAATGAATGATACTCCCCACTTTCGGATTCCGAATCGAAACCTACCATCCCTTACTATATTTAGAGTATATCTAATTATATTCCATTCACTCAATTCATATCACTCATACAAACTTTCATTCTTTTAACACTACACTAAATCGTCATAAGCGGTATTATACCCTAAATCAAAATTTCATATCGATTGAATGAGTGAAAGTAAATTAGAATCGGTCATCAATTTATCTTCATTTCTCTATACTGCTGCAATATAAGTCCTGAATCACAATAACCTATTTATAGAGGCTATTTCAATAGGCCTAAAGACAATATCTGACAAAATTGTATCGTATTGAAGTAATTTACAGGAATAATTGAATGAATATATAAAATTTCCTATCTGTACTGTTGACCGTTTAGAAATTGCTTTGTCTGGAACCAATCCTAGATGTAGAATCAGGTATCATAATTATCATAAGAAGTTATTATCGGAACTGAACCAACATGGAAAATTTCAACTCTGTAGGATAGGTGGAAGTGGTTCTAATTCAGTTTGCAAGATTGACCCATACGTATGTACATAACAACTAACAAAGCAAGTTAAATAAAAGCTTGGTAAAAAAATCCCAACTCCTCAGATTCCTATAAAAATACAAGCCGTCCTCCACATAAGTCCGACTCGCACTTAACTTTTTTTTATATTAATTTGTAATTACTTAGCAATATTTACGTTTATTTAATCTTATGAAAGTGCTTTTAAGTACAGGTCCTTTGTTTTTTTTGAAAAATTGAATTTTTCAGACACTGATATAATTTGCGGGGAGCGCTCTCAAGAATAAAAAGTTACATCTACACCTAATAGGCCTTTCACGATACTCCGCCTCAGCTATAAAATGAAGAATATTTAAAGTTTATACAGAATTTTGTAGAAAAAAACTGCTTCTAGTCCATCCACGTGTCAGAATTAAATATTTTTTATCAACCAATTTATAAATATGAAAGCTTGAATGTGTTTTTGCGTGTGTTTATTAAACTCGACGCTAAAACGACTGGACGGATTTGGATGAAATTTTCTAACATATGTTTAACCTACCTGCTATTATTAGTAACAAAATTTGGCAAGAAGTGGCGTTACATCTATACATATAATAAAATTTTAAGTCTCTTGAATTTTTCTGGAGAATCTAATTGAATAAGACATTATTATTGATACAGAGGCCGGATCTATAGTTTTTCGAATTTTTGTTTGTTTGTCTGTCTGTCTGTTACCGCATCACGGAAAACCACTGGAGGGATTTTGATGAAATTCGGTATTATGATAGCTGGGGTTATCCGGGTCAACATATAGGATACTTTTTACCGCGGGACAATATCTCATCTCAACCAGTCAAGGTCAAGGCACCAACAAAGTCTAATTTTGTTGTTAACAAGCTTTCTACCTGATTTATTTTCCTTAATAACAGACATAAATCAAACGTTTAAAAGAAAATTATCAAAGTTAAGTGATAAATTGTTATTGGGGGAATAACTTTATTAGAACATATTAAAGACCCTCAGCATAAAATTTTGTTATTAAATTATACACCGTTTTAATGGACTTTTCCAATACACGGGAAAATTTTCTGAGTGTCGAAGAACTCGTATATTATTTGTCTCTTTCTTTGAACACAAAAAACCTTTTAATATTTTTTGACGACACGTTTGGCTCAGTTTGTTGTAACCCTGCTTGCTGTTCCAACGGTCGCGGGTTTGAGTCCCGCTGGGAACATTCATTTGCGTGATGAGCACGAATATTTGTACTCCAGTCATGGGTGTTTATATTTATAATATATATATATATATATATATATATATATATATATATATATATATATATATATATATATATATAAAGTTATATACATATATGTATCAACTATCTGCTGGTATCCATAACACAAGCTTCGTAGCTTACCATGGAACTAGATTGTGCTGTGTGTTAATGTCCCAACATATTTATTTGTCCCTACATATATTTTTTATTTGATACTGTAGATGACATATTGCGAAATAAAACAGTAAAACAAAACAACTTCTACATTATTAAAAGATGAAAATAATCGCTAATTTTTAAAATGTTTTTATTCGTTTCAATTGTAAAACTCAAGCCCACCTAAATAGAGAAATCCTGTAGAGGAAAGGCAAAGCCCGTAGGACAGTTGTTTTTAAACGACGTTATTACTTATTATACTGAATTGAAATTTTGATGTTACAAAAAATATATTTTATACTAGCGACTTAACCTTGCTCCGCTCGTGTGCGTCCCTAGAGACGTTTTATATAGAGAAAAATAGTTATTGCGAGCATACCTTAGGAGATAGGCTCATGCTATCGCGGACTTTTCTGTAGGCCTTTTTGAGACCTACGATTTTCTAGTACATTGTTTTGAAGTATATCTAAAGGTTTAGCTAGCGTTAGCCATGTAATCGTACGAAAACAGATTTTTTGACAAAATACCGTCTAGATTCAGCCATTTTGAACGAAATATTTACAAATTATATATATAAACCTTGCTCGTTTATCAAATCAAATCAACCACTTTATTGCGAACTTGGGTTAGTACATACATTTAGATTTTGATAATAATATATTTAATGTTCAGCCAAATTCAGCCTTACAGCATGGAATATTCTTATCGTTCTTTCTATTAGTGAAAACCATATCAAAATCCAAATGGTTTAGAAGTAAGCGGAGAAACAGACAGACGCATACAGCAACTTTGTTTTATAATATTATGTACTAGCAACTCACCCTCGCTTCGCTCGGGTTCGTCCCTATTCCCTAGGTTGATTCTCCATACAAATATTCATCCCCATTTTCACCCCCTTAAGGGATGATTTCCGGAAAAAGTATCCTATGTCATTCCCGGGGTCTCAAACTATCTTCTTACCAAATTTCATCTAAATCGGTTCAGTAGATCCAGAGATTACCCCCTACAACGTCACAAACTCACAAACTTTACCTCTTTATAATATTACCTAGTAGGTATACATAGATAGATGATGACTTACGCTTGCATCGCTCGGGAGCGTTCTTATTTTGTATTTTTTTTTATTTCCTTATTGCGGTATTTATTTATTTGTTTATTAGGATATCACTATGCCCTGGTCTTTTGTGAACACTGCATGATATGTGATTATGTAAAATATTATACATACATGAACCATCTATGTTAAAATATAACATATAATAAAAATCTGAGTCGAATCTGTACATCAAATATTTTTTTGGAAAATCTTATTGAAATAGTCATTATTATCGATACAGAGGCCGAATCTATAGTTTTTAGAGTTTTTGTCTGTCTCTCTGTCTGTGACCGCATCACGAGAAAACCACTGGACAGATTTTAATGAAATTGGTACGACGATAGCTGGTTATCCGGGTCAACATATAAGATACTTTTTACTGCTAAAAAATATCTCATCTCATAAGGGGCGAACCCAAGCAAAGCGAGGGTGAGTCGCTAGTGTTCCATACATAAATATTTTACTTATAGTACATGAATACATTGTTAGGAAGGTTTATTTTACTATTAATATCACTTTGAAAATTAATTACATCAATACTCTTGTCATTATTAATCACAGTGACATATCAAATTGTTAGATACGCACGGTACGTTGCGCAGAAAAACGTAACGCTTTTGAGTTCACGCTTGTATTAATTTCACTCAAAAAATTTTCATACCGGGGGCCTTATATGATAATCGATTCTTAATAAACTCTAAAAACTTACACTTCAACTCGATTATTTTATACTTGTATAAAGAAAAGTCGATTTTTTTGTATCAAGTCGCAAAAAAGTCGAAAAAAAGATGTGAGATATAAATTATTTCAGAAAATAATTATTAAACCAATAACCCATTGTCTATCTGCGTACTAAATTTTATTTAAATCGGGCCAGCTGTCGCAGTATAAAGGAGTAACAAACAAACAAACTTACATACACAAATTCTAGCACATATAATAAGTAGTCATCGTTAGTTCCACCTTTAAACCTACTAACATTTCTTGTAAAACACATACGTATATGTGACAACTTCATCCAGCTGACACGTACTTGCCCCTAATTGAGAAAACTTTTTAGTATTTACAGAGCTATATATTATATACACAATGTAAATATGTAAGTATGTATGTAAATGTAAGCAAATTAAAATTTTATCCGTGTCTTTAGGCAGTTTTTTTTATTTCTACACTTAGCTTCGATCAGGTACATCCCTAGGTGTTTGTGCTAGCCTATGTGTTACACCAGGTTATAATGTATATTTTGTGTACTAAATACTAATTTCATTTTAATCCGTACAGCCATTTTAATATGATAAACAAACATACACACACAGGAACAAACTTTCGCTAGGTAGGTACTTCGATTTTCAAACATTGATGATTTTTTTTAATTTCGAGACTCAATCTCTCATAGTTTAGTATTATAAGTTTAATATTATAAAGCGAAAATATATGAATATAAATAGTATAATTCCATTTAAACTAAATTTACATTTGTATTCAGCCCTTCATAACGTGCCACTGCTGAGCACGGGCCTCCCTTCAATATGAGGGGGATCAGGCCATAGTCCACCACGCTGGCCAAGTGCGGGTTGGCGGACTTCACATGTCTTTCGAAAACTTGCTAGGTTCTAACAGACATGCAGGTTTCCTCACGATGTTTTCCTTCACCGTAAGGTAAGTGGTAATCATGTTGAAAATGATTCGAACATGAAAATATCAGAGGTGCGAGACCCGGAATTTGAATTCGCTTCACTCGGTTACCCATGCGAGCGCATCACCACTGGGCTACCACTGCCTTTAGTTATAATAATAAAAAAATGTCGTTAGCGTTAGGCAGCTTACAAACTTTTAATTTATTACTTAACTAAAAATATTCTTTACAGACTAATCATATTAAGGTCAGTTATTTAGTCAATTCTCGCGGATCTACTTAAGTTACGTAAATACGCCTCCCTAAGTCAAAATTATGCCTTCATATCATTTTCTATAGAAACCCTTGGCCCATCGAATCATAGTGCTTTGACACTTGCTAAAAAACATAACACCTCGTATTATCGACTCTACCAGTAGAAAAAAAGAGAGCTGGCGCGTTTTTCGCCCAAAAAATCGGCATTTCCATCTAGCGGGGGAATGCGGCTAGCCCTCTTGCCACAATTCCACGCGGACATGACTCGTACAGTAATAACTAAGTGTACATTTGTTTTGTATATATAAAAATATTATGTTTTGTATGTATAAAATATCGCAACATATAAAGAGGAGAGAAAGGTTAGTTAAGTCCTATATCCTGTTACGACCCTAAAGTGGGGCATAAATTTAAACGACGCGACCGGAAACGCAGGCAAAAGCTATTTCATGAAACTAACATTTTATTATGGTTAACATACACGATTTATTATAAAACTATAATTTCAGATTTTTTGCGTATTTATTTTGGAAATTAAATCAAAATAAATTTTCGATAAAATCCACAAAGATAGTTTTATTTAAAATGGTTATATTTAAAAGTTCACCGATCCCTGTAATAGTCGTTTCGATTTCAACGGTTAGAACTTTAAATGATAAGATCATTTTATACAGATTTATCAGATGAATCGAAAAGGGAAAACTAATGAAAATGGAAATTTAAAATTATACTTTTTAGTTTCAAACGTATATAAGAACGAGGACACGTTTGGCTCAGTTTATAGTGACCCTATTTGCTGTGCCAACAGTCGCTGGTTCGAGTCCAGCTGGGGGCATTCATTTGTGTGACGAACACGAATACTTGTACTCCAGTCATGGGTGTTTATATTTATAATATGTATGTATTTAAATTAATATATGTGTAGAGTATCAACTATCTGGTATCCATAGCACAAGCCTAGTAGCTTACCATGGAACTAGATGATGCTGTGTGTTAATGTTCCAATATATTTATTTATTTATAACATAGGTATGAATACTTTATAATGTAAAAAATCTGCTTAAAAAAATTATTCTGCTCTCAGAGATTGATTTTTGACCAGCAACAAAGGATGAAATGCCCAATGAAAAGTTATTTTTACTCAATAACAACGTCTATGGAACTTCATGGGCTAGATAGTAATATATGCTACTTTTTTCTACGTTACATAAAATTAGTCTTGTAATCCTGGTAAATTATTAAAGGTTGCGTTCACCAGAGTAATACATTATTACTCAGATAAACAGCTGGACCTAAAGATCTGATATTGGCGCATCAATTTTCGCAATCGCGAAAAAAGGAAATTTTAAAATTCAACCCAAAAATGTATAAGTGGTAAAATTTGTCGAAGATTTTTTCATTTTTTTCTTATTTTGACCACTATTTAACCACAAGGAGTTTAAAATGGGTGGAACGGATTTTGATAGGACGAAATTGATTTGAGCTTTACTTTCATCCGAAAGCTTAGACAATATGTCATCCTTCAGTGTTTGAAGAATAAAAATCTTAAAATTTGGGAATGACATAATATGAGTCTGTGACATAATAATTAGCATTGTCATTTCGTACATTCGTGTAAGCTACATTGGGAATGAGTTATGATAGAAGCCGCAATAAACTAAATACGAGATCCCGCACCTCTAATATTATCATTTTTAACTTGATTAGTGCTTACTTGTCTTACGGTGAAGGAAAACATCACAAGAAAAAGATTTCTGATAGATGGCCTGCTCCCCTTTGTGTCGAAGGGCCGTTCCCAGCAGTGTTGTGTTAAATGAGCTGAATTATTATTATTAAAACTATTTTACCTGTAATTTACTAATTTTAAATAAGGAATATATAAAAATAAATATATGTTGCACAAAAATAATTATTAATAAACTAGCTTTAATTAATGATGATGACACAAAAACACACAAGTTGAATACCTCCTCCTTTTGATGTCGGTCAAAAAGGTCTTAATGTTTTTACCTTTTCTGTGTTCAGCACGAATAAATATTTAATGTATTACTTTAACTTGTATAAACCTGTATTAGGTTTATGGGATAGGTTTTCAATATTTATGGGATTTATTTAGGGGTTGTAGCTCAGTGGTTGCGCTTGCTTGGAATAACAAATGAAGCGGGTTCATCCCGGGTCTCCGGGAATCTGCATGTCTGCGAAAATCTAGCAAGTGGAAAGACATGTGAACCCGCCGACCCGCATTTGACCAGCATGGTGGACTATGTCCTGATCCCCCTCGTATGAAGTCCGTGCCCAGCAGTGGGACGTTAAAAAAGAGGAAGTTGAATAAAAATACAAAATACATTTACATTTATTACAAACATATAAATATAAGGAATAATTTTACCACTTAGAGTATTATTTCATACCACCAGAGTATTTTTTCATACTAGTGTTCTCAGAGTGGTCGAAATTTGACCATACCATTAATAAAAAAATAAAGATAAAAACATATGAACAGAATTCACTTTAAATAATTATAAAAAAACTATGTCCAAATAAAATTTATTGATAAAACTAAAGCTCGTCACCAGCTACTGAATAAAAAAAATAGATTGATAAATACAGGAGATAGATACTAAACGGTTTATCTTTGTCTATATAAATATATGTACCTAGTGTTTATACGATAAATTATAGTCGAACTTTTAGTATAAAATCATCCCTTATGGGGCTGAAATTGGCGATGAAACTTTGTATGGAAAAGTAACCTATTATATATTTAACTTATTGTACCTATTATATATTATATAACCTATTATATAAATAAAAATATTATTCTCAAAAGACACCTTTTTGTGTCTTTTTTTGTCTTTTTGTGTGTTTATTGAATTAAATTTTTATCAAAAATAATTACTATTTTTTTTTTTGGAAATATAATAATAATAATATAATTACCTAACATATTTTATTTTTATAAATTTAATGTGAGACTCGAATCCACTACCACCTGCTAAATAAATAGACACAACACGAATCTCTGTAAATATTACAAAAATATAAAATAGGTACTTACATTTTTTTATAATGTCGAAATAATATTAATTAATAACATATTCGGTGACAGCCATTATCACTAAGTGCATCAGTTTATCACACATAAAAACACTATATACAAAAATCTGTTTGTCCGTCACATAATAACACGATAAATTACATAAAACTTCACTAAAATCAAAGAAACAATATAATACATATATTATTTTCAATAGTAATATTTTACGTGAAAGTTAAGTTCGAAAGACAACAGACGTCCGCTCTCTTTGGAAGCTGTGTGTTAACTGACTTGTGAGAGAGCATAGAGTGATAATGTTGGGATTTTTAGACATACTAATATAGATAAGGTTAATTTTTGTTTATAATATAATTTTTTAATATATTTTTGTGCGTATGTACAATGTACACAATTAACGATAAATATTGTACTATTGCAGGTATGTACATATATATAATTTGTTCTATGAATACGTAGCTTTCGTCGACGACATAACACTTTCTTAGATTTAAGCGAATCTTTTTTTGTAAAACCGCGATAAAATCCGAAAAGATAGTTTTATTTTGATTAAAATCCGATTTCTCTCGCGTATTAGACACTTTTTGATTTATCCAAACCCATCACCGAAGGGGAAAAGCACACGGAGTCAGGGCAAAATCAAGTCAATATTTTAGAGATTTGCAGTCTTTTATAATAAATAACTAGCTCAAAGGTCACATTCGCTCACACAAAGTAGAAGTTCTCTCTTTATCTATACTATAATAAAACAGTAGAGGTCGAATGTCTGTACATAGCCAAAAATGCTAAAAACCGAGTTAGGGGTATGTAAGAAGACAATTAGAACAAATCCAGATTATTTTCAATTTTTTTGTTTCTCCGTCTGTTTGTCTGTTTGTACGGGCTAATCCCCGAATCTATTGACCGATTTAAATGAAATTTTGCATGGTGGTACCTTATATCCCCGGGCAACATCTTAGATACTTTTTATCCCGGAAAATTAAATAGTTCCCGTGGGAAAGTTAAAAAACTATAATAACTTATACAACTTATGCACCTAATTTAGTAAAATTTGACATTCTGATACCTTATATTGCCGGTCAAACAACAGGTTACTTTTCATCCGGGAAAAATGACCGGTTCCTGTGGGAACTAATAGATCTCTATTAGTGTTTTTCTAAAGGCGAACCCGAGCGAAGCGAGGGTGAGCCGCTAGTGTATAATTATAAATATAACGTAGATGTTTTGTTCTATAAATTGTGATTTTTGCTGCTACTACTATACGCGCAGTTTTAAATAAGGATTATTATTAAATATTAGTGATATCCTTCCGACGAATCTCACTGAGACTTGCCAACTGCATAGGAGGTACACGTATTATAGTGCAGCGCGCATGGGACGATACTTCGATACGTCCGGTGAAGGTTAAGGTGCACTGCCAACTTCCCAACTCCGGCCTGTTACTGGGTCTTTCTTAATAGACTCAAATACTAAACTTGGCTCGACCCGGGACTCGAACCTCCGTATGTGCAGCCGTACGTATCCGTAGCGTAGTGCGTAACCAAAAACATCGTTAGGAAACCTACATATCTGAGAGAAGCAAGTTTTTTTATAATATACCTAGATAGGTAATACTATATATACGAGTATGTTGAATAGATTTCTCAGAGATGAGATATTTTCCCGCAGTAAAAAGAATCCTATATGTTGAGCCATCATCATACAAAATTTCATAAAAACCTCTCCAGTCGTTTTTCCGTGATGCGGTAACATTCACACAGACAGACAGACAGACAAAAGTTCTAAAATATATAGATTCGGCCTCAGTATCGATAATAATGATTATTTCAATAAGATTTTCCAAATAATATTTAATGTACAGATTCAGCTTAGATACAATTTTATTATATGTACCTATAGATATTTGTTCCTCAAATTTTCAATAATGAATATGGTGCAATTTCAACCACAGCGACCTCTAATCCTAATTATTTAGAGGGAAGACGATACTAATTTAACAATTTTATTAGCTTCACTAAAGTCTAATTAACTATTCGATCAAATATTGGAAGTCCATTATAACCTGATTATGGCCATCGCATTAATTTGAAACTTTGTAAGTCTAGAATATCTGGATGATAATAAAACCTATATAATGGAGTCAAAAAGTCGATACTGGCACTCATCAATGGTTACTAGTAAAACGTTCAAGTTAGACTTTGACTTTGTCAGAAGCATTATTGTTTTATTTATATTCTATATCCTTTGAGACGTCCATAACCTCAGTCTCTCCCGTGACCATGATTGCTGTAAAACATTACAAACGTCAGGGAGGAAAAATCAAAATAAATCCGCGAATTAATCCGAAAAGATAGTTTTATTTAAAAACGTAATTTTTATATCTATTCCGAAAAACGCCGAGCGAATCTCGATCGTCCAGATACTCCATATAATAATAGGCAAAATAAATATATATTGAAACACCGCAATTTTTCATGAAAAACATTTTTTATAACTAATTATTAGAACTTTCTTTTCTATCTGTTCTCATGCTGACAATATCATATAGCACCACCTGGTAAATGTGTGTGGTACTTGCATTGTCGCCAATGGATGGATGACCTACTGAACGAGCAAAATTCGGTCGCCCAATTAATTAAATATAAATTACATCCATACTTAAATTACATACATACTTACTTTGGCTAAGTAATTAAAGCCTACCTATTAAATACATACCTAATCAAATATTTTCGAAATCGGTCCCAGCCCATACAAAGCAAAGCACACCGACTTCGAAAATATTTGATTAGGTATGTATAGTAAATGAAAACTACCAATCAGTTATTTTTACTTTTTAGTGCTTTTGTTTGAAGTCGATTTTTATTTTTTTTTGTTAAAAAGTTTTTATTAGTTCTTTTTGTAATTTTAGCGCGAGCGAAGCCGCGGGTTCTGCTAGTATATAATATGTGCGTAATTTATGATAACTACTATAAATATTGTTTCTTTATATAGCCCTTTTTAAGGCTGATTTATTAGTATTATTTATAGCGTTATTGTACAAGGCGTGTGAGATGAACCATAAATGTTTATTTAATATACTAGCAACTCACCCTCACTCCGCTTGAATTCTTCCCCACTTACGTTTTAATGTTTAGTATAGATTTCTCAGAGATGAAATATTTTCCCGCAATAAAAATTATCTCATATGTTGACCCGGATAAAAATCTATCATCATACCAAATTTCATAAAAATCCGTCCAGTGGTTTACTCGTGATGCGTTTCCAGACAAACAGACAGACAGACACACAGATAGACAAAAAATCTAAAAACTTTACATTCGGCATTTGTATCGATAATAATGGCTATTTCCATAAGATTTTCCAAAAAAATATTTAATGTACAGTTTCGACTCAGAATTTTATTATATGTATGGATAAAAATTCATATCCGACGTTAAAAAATTAAAAACGTTTAATGACAATTTATCTTGAAAAATCCAGTACCAATAAAGTTAACACTACAGAGATTGCCAAGTATGTAGCTTTACATACATTTCCGCCTATTAGGTTAGAGATCATTTACTCATATTTACTCATTTAAGAACATACATAGTTCATTTATAACCAGATAACAGTTACGTCTATACTAATATTATAAATGTGAAAGTTCGTAAGTATGGACGTGTGGATGTTTGTTACTCTTTCACGTCAGAACGGTTGAACAGATCTGGATGAAATTTGGCACAGAGATAGATTATAGTCTTGAATAACACAAAGGCTACTTTTTATTCCGGAAAAATGTGCGGTTCCCGTGGGATAGGTTTGTTTATGTTTTAAAATAATAATTAATTACAATCATAAACAGTAATGACCGAGATACATAACAAAATTATCAACAAACGGTACATTTATATTTTTTTTGAGTTACATACAGCAATAACAACACCTCAATCTCATCACAAATAAAACTAGCGTATTTTAAAACCGGCGGAAAATGGTATAGATTAAAACTTCAATATGAAGTCACCTACTGTTTATTTGATTCACTGGTTACTAGAATAATTCTTTTAATTGAATGTTAAGATGTTCACTTTACGCTTCGTGTGAAATCCTTTCCACCCCACTCAACGACAAAGTACCTTTTACATGTAATCTTAAAGTAATATATATACATCGCGCCAAAATATTAAATTCCATCCACACCATCTCGATGTCCAGCGTTCCACAACAGTGCGATTTTTAAGGCATTTTCTGCCCCGCACAACCACTCTGTGGAACCAGCTATCGCCGCGGCGGTCTTTCCGAACCGCTAAGACCTGGCCAAGAAGAGAGCGTAATCTTTCCTTAAAGGCCGGCAACGCATCTGCAAGCCCTGCGGTGTTGCAGATGTTCATGGGCGGCGGTGATCACTTTCCATCAGGTGAGCCTCCTGCCCGTTTGCCCCCTTGTCCCATAAAAAAAAAGTATTGAAGAAAAGTATTTTTACTTACAGTTCCATACAAGACGAACATATTAATACCAGGCAGCTGTAACTGCCTAGATGGTGTAGTGGCTAGTATGTACGGCAGCAGATCCGGAATTTCTGAGTTCGAGTCCCGAGGCGGGCCAAGCTATTGAGTATTTTTATTTAGGAAGTCGCAGTAACAACACGAAGTTAGAAAATTGGCGGTGTTTCACCCCCGTGCCTCGGAAAGCATGGTAAGCTCTGTCCTAATCTCTCATCGGTCGTATCAAATTATTGTCCCACCGGAGTATGAGAGTGACAGGAATAGAGAGTGCACGTTGTGTCTGCGCGTACACATGTGCACTATAATATCTCCTGCGCAGTTGGCTAGTCTCAATGAGATTGGCCGCCGTGGCCGAAATCGGTCAGGAGAACATCATCATCATCAGTATGGAATAGATAGATTATGTATATATACATAGATACATTACATTGATTATGTATATTCCATACTAACCGTTATAAAATCAAAGCCATTTATCTATTCCAAATATTTAAAATTTGATTCCAAGCGTTTAAATACGAATTGTTCTCAATTTAGATAATCAATGCGAGTCTCTGGTCGATATTAAGCCCGTGATTGATGGACACATATCCCGATTCTTACCTGCTGTTATGATAAGGCATCAGTTAATTAATTATCCTGCGGATAACGAGCAAGACGGATTTCCAAATTATCCTTATTATTAGAATGAAGGTATTGAAATAGAATATTACACGATATAATGACGACACGCTTGGCTCAGTTTGTAGTGACCCTACTTGCTATGCCAGCGGTTGCGGATTCGAGTCCCGCTGGGGACATCCACTTGTGTTATGAGCACGTAAGTGGCAAACAATAATCATGTTGCAAATACTCGTAATTCGCACATGATAATATCAGAGGCAGAAGCGGAGGCAGTGGTAGCCAAGTGGAGACGCGTTTGCTTTGGAAAAAACCCAGTGAAGCGACTTTAAATCCAAGGTCTCGTACCTCGTAATTAAAAAATTTTCATAATTATTTCCTTATTCAATGTACGCGTGTTTTAAACGTATGAATAAAAAATCATCTATCAGAATGGATAACTACAATTGATTTAAACGTAATTAAAAGTTCAATGTATATTTTATATTAAAACTCGAGTGTCGTCCATTAGTCGAGTTCAAGTATAATCAATATTGCAAATTTAAGAAACGAAAGAAGAAAGAAAGAAAAGAGAAAAAGAAAGAGATAAACTTAAAATTGAAAAGCTTAAAATACAAAATTTGATCCAAATCGTTAGACCCGTTTTCGAGATATAAAAAATAAATAATCTTTTAATATTAACTCGCAATATCTAAACCTAAAGCTTAGGCATCGATCAAACTTTTGATAAAAGCTTTATAGTACTTACAATTGGTACATCCGATGAGATTTCCCATCGGCAATATTGCTGATTATGTATGTATAGGAATATGGAAACTTCCTAAAGGAAGCTTAAAATGTATACAAATCGACTTCCACACAAAGTTTTATCCCCAATTTAAGCCATTTAAGGGATGAATTTTTAAAAATCCCTCTTAAGAGTATTTTCGTTATATAAAAAAACTTTTTTCGCATATTTCTAGACCAAGCTTCGGGCTATGTATCTACAGTACTATTATAAAGAGACAGAATTTGTTTGTTTGAACGCGCTAATCTCATGAACATACATATATACCATATACTAGTGGCTCACCCTCGCTTCGCTCAGGTTCATCGCTAGGTACGTTTTATATAGATATAAATAGTTATAGCCAGCGTTAATCATATATTTTTTTTTGTAAATAATATTGACAAATATTGACATTAATATTTAGTACCTGGGCGACCGAGCTTTGCTCGGAGTTTTTGGCCAAAAAAAAACAAACTAAGAATTTGAATAAATACAAAAAAAAAACAAAATTAAAAACTTTGTGTCCGACCGGGATACGAACCCAGACACCTGTGGTTGTCACACTTGCGCATTGGCCGCTTGATCATGATGCTTATATCTGAGTATGCGAAATTATCGAACATAATATTTTGCGTGGAATTATTAATTTATTAAAATAATGCAAAAGAAATCATAACAATAATAAAGCTCTATTTATTTATTCATTTATTTATTATAAAGGCTTACTAACTAAATTTACATAAAAACATTTATTTAACATTATAATTTTACCTATTTATATATAAATTTAATTTAAAAGTATGCACAGCTTTTTATAAAAGTATTCCATTAAAATTTTATTTGGTTAAGAGTATATAAGGAGCCATTTTAGTTGTACAATAAACAAAAGAAGAAATAAAAACTAATCTAAATATTTAAATACACTTTCTTTTTAAATAAATTTAAACTATCAGAAAAAATGTCTATATCACATTGCTGAAATATAAAATTATATAATTTAGTGACTATTTATTAACTTATAATTTTTGAACTAATAATTTTGTAATCTGGAATTAAATTATTTTAAAAATCTTTAATATTATTTGAAATGATATTGTATGTATATAAATTATCATTAACAAATAAATAAATAAACAATGACAATAAATTAAATAATTCAATTGAGTAAATACTAAAACATTTCACAATAATAAATATAAATAAAATTTCTTTCCATACATTAATTCTGACAATAGTTATAAATTAGGTATTTAATTTCATATTTAAATGTATTTATTTAGTAAATGTCTTTATCATGTATAGACCCCTGTCAGTTAAAAGCCTCCTCCAAAGTAGTCCTGCATAGAGCTCTGCGTTGGAGATTATGCTTGTATGATTGCAAAGGGTTTCTTATCAAATTTTGTTTCCAATATATAATTTGTTTCTGATATGCCTATAAAGTTTATAATTTTATCTTTGTGTTCTTTTGATTTGTTGTAAGAAATGCTGCTTTTAATTCTAGAAGTTTTTCTGGTGAAGATATGTATACCTTTGTTCGTTGTATGTCTGTTTTTCTTTGGACGGTTACGGTTGGACTCCCCCACAGTGACCGGCCGTACTGAGGGATAAAGATGAGGAGGTTCCTACTGTGTTTAATATACTGTATATTGCTGTGTTGTTTTTAGTTGTTCCTGGTTATCATTTGTGTGGTTGAAAGTTAATTTTGGTTGTTGTAATATAAAGTCTTTAATATTAGCAGGTTTGGTTTTCTTTGTATGTTGTTTATTTATTAGTTTTTGTTTATAATTGAGGTAAGGCGTTTCTGAAAATACAGGCAGACTTCTTTTATTTGAGTATTGGCGAGAAGTGTTCTTATTATTATCCACAATAATTAGTTTGTCATATTTAATGAAAGCTGTTTTGCCAAGGTCTTTTTCTTTATCTTCAGTTGGGCTTGTAACTCCTTTTTTTTTTTTTTTTTTTTTTTTATTGTCGGGAAATGCATTTACGCATACCACCTGATCCCCCAGGTGGTTATGTGGGGCTCACCGGCTAGAAGAGCCGGTACTACCCACTAAAACCCGACATCCCTTCCCCCCGCCTTAGTGGGACGCCGCAGGATCGCTTGCGCATAACTACTACGGCGCCCCGGCGGCAGGTCTGCCTAAACGCTAGGCAGACCACCAAACCAATGGGGCTGCTCCACAGTCAACTCTGCTACACCAGAGGGGTACCCGGAGCAGCCCCATTAAACCTTCCACCGCCCACCGAAGTGGGCCACCTCCAATCGGCTGCAGAGGACAGGGAGAGCGGCAACGCAACACCGACACTCCTCTTCCCCTGCAGCCCCACCGCGTCCGCCATCAAGCGGTGGCGGCCCCGCTAGGCCGCGGGAGATAGGGACGAGCGGCGCATCGCCATACCGACACTCCTCTTCCCCCGCGGCCCCCCTACCGTCGGCCCACCTCCGGACCAAGATGGCTGCCGACACCCCACGCCAGACGCAGGACCAGAACTGGCCCCGCTCCAGCCGCCGCACCGACGGGCTAGCCCCGGCAGCGCGGCCCGCGCAGCGCCTCCTACCGCGAAACGGCCGGAGACACCGCGCTACCTCCAAGAAGGAGACGGCGCCCTCCTGACGCCGCTCCCCCCTCCCCTCCTGGCTGTTGGTCCGCGCCGGATTGCTCCGGTACCACAAGCTCCTGTCGGGTCCAGACAGTCGCGAGTGGTGTTCCCCTATCCGCCACCCGGGGGACGCGTCCGGTAGCAGTCAGCCTCTGCCCCGGAGGGCTTGTAACTCCTTGCGTTTGTTTAAGACTTTATTTTTTCCTCTAGTTCATGATAGAATTTTTTACCTTTTTCTACTCCGAACATAACCAAGTTCTTGCGCCTAATATGTCTTTTTAAATTATTTATTGAGGTACTTTGTTCCTGGATTTTTTTCTCAAGAACTTCAATTTTTATTTCTAAGTGTTTAAATTTCTCATTTAAGTATATTATTGTTGATTGTATTTTTAATGTCTTCTTTCATTTCTAACATTTCTGTTTTCTGCTGTCTTATTTCTTGTTGCATGTTTATTAGCAACTTTTTTATCTCCTCCATCTTAAGTGTGAAGTCGGAAGTAGAAAAGCTGATTGAAAAATAGCACCAATTATACCTAGTTGAATTGCAATTTTATACAGAGTATTAGTTTTTGAGGTTATAAACTTGTTTTAATATTTTACGCTTCCACTTCACAAATTATTTTGTTTTATTGTCATCACACACAGAAAATATGGTTTAGCACTGATAGTATCTATGTTATGTTTGTCACTTTTGTATTTGTTTGGTAGGTGAATTTTTAAAAGCTCATTTGTTCTTCAACACATCTAGACTTGGTGATGTTTACATATTGCCCGTAGATTTTATCGATTAAAATTTCTTAAAATTATTATTAAATTAATTAAAATTTAGAATTTTTCTTTAGATTATTTCCACTTAAATATTTTAAACTTGATGTAAATACGGACACGATATTGACAGTTGCACAGTGGCGCCTCCCACCCACCAGAAGTGACAACTGACAATGCAAAAATTATGAAAATGCAAAAGAAAACCGCATGAAAATTCGAAAACACGCGTTTTTCCAGACATAAGACTAATCTAGATCGATTTATCACCCCCGAAACCCTTTGTATACTAAATTTCATGAAAATCGTTGGAGCCGTTTTCGAGATTCAGATTATATATTGATATATATATATATATATATACAAGAATAGCTCGTTTAAATATATAAGATACGATACTAACGTCACTCAATTGTTTTGCCTTCCCGGAACCTCTCCACTAACACTTAAACTTTATGGTATGGAATTAAAGTTCAAATTGACTTTTAAGTATTATTACGAATCCTTTGTATGGGAGTATAAAAAATTTTGTTTTTAGACTTTTTCAGGCATTTTTTTAATTTTTTTCTCTCCGTAAGAACCATCCTCGTACTTCAAGGAATATTCTAAAAAAAGAATTAGCGAAATCAGCTCAGCTGCTCTCGAGATTTACGCTTACCAACACATTCAGCGATTTACTTTTATATTATAGATTAGATAGTCTATCATCTATTCCATACTAGCCGTTTAAACGTACCTAGGGACAAACCGAAGCAAAGTGCGAGTGAGTCGCTAGTTTTTTTTATTAAAAGACAGTGGTACAGTCTTTAGAACTCTTATTTTTATAAGAATTATAAGATCTAAATGGGTGCCAAGTTCTAGAGATAATCCTGATTTTTTTCATAAAAACATACAAAATTCTAAAATGAATTTAAAACACAATTTTTTGTTATTTTCTGCTACCAAAATGTTCGCTATTTAATAATAGAACTTTTTAAATTTGAACAGCCTAATTATTTACACTGGGATAACTTAAGATAAATTGAAGTTCAAGATTTGACTAGTTTTTACCAGTAAAGCAAGTGTTTAGAAGAGTGAGACTTGTTGATCTTATAATATAAAAACAGTAACTTGAGTAGAGCATAAAGAAGATATAAGTAATATTAGCTGAATATAAGATAACTTGTGTGTAAAAACTAGCCAAGTAACTTAACTATCTTCACATCAAAAATCACGCCAATCCGTCACTCCGTTTCGAAAGAAGGACAAACAAACAAACATTTCACTATTATATATAATATTAAAAGTATGGAATTACGCATGGTCATTGGAACGATTTGCTCTATAATTTTATTATGATATGATATTGTTAAACATTGTGATAATAAAGCATATTGCAATCTATTTCTCTTTCATTTTAAATGAATATGTATTTAACACCTGTTTTTCATCACAATATTGTGTTTGCCTGGAAATTATCTCTTTGAATTTGTTTGTATAATACACAAAATTTACATATATATATATATATATATATATATATATATATATATATATAATATATATATATATATATATATATATATATATATATATATATATATATATATATATATATATGTGTGTGTGTGTGTGTGTGTGTGTGTGTGTGTGTGTGTGTATGTATATGATATTTCATAATAATTACACCACCAGTACAGTCACCAATATTGCGTATTTTTATTTACACGTTAAGGTGCTTTGGGGTTATTATGAAAATGGGGATATTGCGAAAATTACAAATTACTACCAAACCAAGCAATGTTTTTTGCACTGGTAACTTTAATAAAGACGCCATCTTATTTCCCACTTCACATCAGTCACGACGAGTAGCTCGTAACGAATGAACGTGAGTAAAATCATTTTTTCGTGTACAACGGGTATATTCATCGTTTTGTGGATTTTCATAATTACCCCGTGTAATATATCTCAGATGTTTGGTAAGTAATCTTATTCATTGTTTTTTTTAATAATACATAATCATTTTTACTACTTCTTTTTGTGGGCCAGGATAGGTTAACTCTCTAACTTATGTTCAATATGGAAATACCCCAACGGGGTATATCCAAATGAAATTATCACAGACGTATCATCGAAATTACCCCAAACTGCTTTTCTATAGGAATTTCCAATGGTTCTCAACATAATTACTTATTATTATACTTTCTTAGATTTACGCGAATATTTGACATTTTAAATAAAACTATTATTTCGGATTTTGTCGCGGATTTATTTGCATTTTTGTTTCCCGACGTTTCGAATGCTTTACAGCATTCATGGTCACGGGAGAGACTGAGGTGTTACATGTCTCGAAGGTATAGTTGTTACAGACAGCCTACCCACAATTAACAAAATGAAAATTTCACTAATTACCTTACAATATTTTTTAACTTTAAACATTTTTATCATTTTAATTAGTTTTATAATTGAATATGGAATATTATTTATTTAATTTTGCTGTTATTATTATAATTATTACAATTTTAAAATATTAATTAGTAATCTATATTTAGTGTTGCCATTATTATATTTATAACCATAAAGAAAAATATAAAATATATAGTATTAATTATTTAAGCCATATAATTGTTCTATGTGTAATTTAAAAAGTTAAAATTAATTAAGGATAATAATTTTAATACATAACAGACAGGCAGATGTATATATATGCAAATAAATCCGCGACAAAATCCGAAAAGATAGTTTTATTTAAAATAATTGCTTATTGTTCAAAATCTGAATTGAAAATTAATATTAATTTGTAAAATTTGTTACAGAAGAAAATGCCTCGTACATATATTAAAAAAAAATTGCGCCGTACACGCAGGAGGACATGGCCAAAGCGATTCAAGCAGTAGTTAAAGGCGAGATGAGTATGTATGCTGCTGCCAAAATATTTAGAATCCCAACAACAACTCTATTTGGTAGAATAAAAAAAAAATCTAGAGCTCCAAAAGTTTGCAGACCATTAGCTATACCATTATCATGCGAACAACGATTGGCGGATACTATAGCAACTATGGAAAAGTGGGGGTTCGGTCTAACGAGACAGGAGGTATTAGCAATTGTTGCTGAGTATGTAAAGAAAAATAATTTAAACACTCCCTTTAACGATAGTAAACCGGGGCCTGATTGGTTCATAAATTTTAAGAAAAGGCATGGACTCTCTATAAAAAAGCCCCAACCAATAGAATACATGAGAAAAAAAATGACAGATCCTTTTATAATATCTGACTTTTTCACATTACTAGAAAATACTTTGACTGATTTGAACTTATTTAAGAAACCAGATCTAATATGGAACTTAGACGAAACCTCTCTGTGCCTAGACCCGACGAAGACCAAAGTAGTTGGTAAAATAAGCCTTGTTTGAGGACAACATGTGGAACCGGGAAAGAAAATATTACCGTCTTAGCAGCCGTGAGTGCAACTGGAAAAAAAATTACTCCTTTGATCGTATATAAAGGGAAACAGATGTGGGATCAGTGGATGGCAAAATTAGAAGGTTTTGATTTTGAAATATCATATGCAGCAAGTTCAAGAGGGTGGATGGAGACGAACATATTTTATAATTATCTTGAAAAAATTTTGATTCCTGGACTCGGTAAAGAACGCCCAGTTCTATTAATTTTTGATGGCCATTCTACCCACGTAGACGCTAACGTTGTAGAACTGGCAGTTAAAAAATAATATCACAATTTTAAAGCTTCCCCCTCATACTTCGCATTTACTACAGCCACTTGATGTGGCTGTGTTTAAATCTTTTAAAAGCATGTGGGATAAGAAATTAGTTGAGTGGCAGCGACATAATGTAGGTAAAAAATGCCAAAAAATGTTTTTGCGCAAACATTTGCTGAGACCTGGCAAAAAATTAACACTGAAGTTATTCAAAATGGATTCAAAAAATCCGGAATTTATCCATTTAATCGGAATATAATTCCAAATGACAAATATGAACCTGCTGCACTTAAAAGATATAAAACACAGGTATGTAGAACTCCAAAATCACTTAGGTCTTTATGTATTGAAGTTCTAAATAGTAAAAGTAGTATCACAAGTAGTACTATTGACATCAGTGATCCACTCAAAGAAGACACTTTTCATATATTGACAAATACACAGCTTAACACTGAAAATGTCACAATGTTAAGTGATCTTCCTGATAGGAAAGACAGTCAATTACTGCCATTTACGGCAAGCCAAACGGCAAGTTTACCACAATGCTTGCAAGAGGAGAAAGAGAGTTCTGTAGTGAGTTTCGAAGAACTTGTATTAGAAAAAATGCAACAGGGTAAACATAATATTCCGTTAAAAAGAAAAAGAGTTGCTAAAGTAGCTGAAGTAATTACACTCAACATTTTAAAAAATATTAAAGAAAAAGAGCAGATAGAGAAACACGACAAAAAACTAAAAAAGCCTAAAACAAAGTTAGAAAGTATGCCCAGTTCTTGGAAATCCCACAACACATCTTTCAAAAACATTAAAAGGCGACCGAGCGTTTATTCAATCAGCGGCATAATGATTGATGATTTTTTAAACACTAATGAAAATATTTCCGATTTTGATATAGTGGCATGGGCTGATTCAGATGCTATTCATATGGATAATGAATTGAACAAAGAAAATATATCCGAATATAATTTAAGCCAAGCACATCTAGAAATAGAAAAAGACCAATACATTAAGAAAACTTTTTGCTCAAGACGTGAAGAAGATGAAAAACTCATTACGATTTTAGACGAAAAAACAGGATGTATTCGATCTGTATTAGTGGCAGCTAGCAATGACTATGATGAACCAAAAAAGAATAAGAGAACAAATGCAAATAATATAACTACTCAACGAGAAGCACTTACTTATATAAAAAAGACACACGTAAACAAAGAACCAGAAAACTTAAGAAACAGAAAAAGTGGGAAAATAGCTCGACCACTTCAGAAGATAATATTATGAGCGTCCATAGCGACAGTGATATAGATGAAATATTGAGCCCAGATGACGGCGAAGAAGATGAACAGATAATAAAAAATAAAATTGATATGAAAGAAGCCATTATATTCGAAAATATTAGACGATTAGAGGAGATCGATAAGACTGTACAACTACATAAAACTGCGAGCGAAAAATCTAAAATAGCAAAAAAGATGATGAATACTAAAGAAGAAGAATGTTTTGATGAGGAAAATAATAATATAGTAAACTCTGTAGTACAAAAAAATAAAGTAACAGAAACATTTGAGTTGGGCAAGACTATAATCGTTAAATATTATATAAAAAAAGTGGAAGTATTATGTCGGTGTGATAATCGAAACAAATGATAACCAGCTCGACAAAAGGTATGGAACATCTTTTTATAAAAGTAAATGGAGAAATAATATTTTGATATTTATAAAACCAAAAAAAGCTGACACAGATTGT
The DNA here is from genome assembly GCA_951806755.1 of Brenthis hecate. NCBI lineage: Eukaryota > Metazoa > Arthropoda > Insecta > Lepidoptera > Nymphalidae > Brenthis > Brenthis hecate. Next base: position 6,108,205 of record OX638275.1, on the reverse strand, counting down.
ATACCCGATGATTTAATCGTAAAAGAAATAGAATTAATACAAATAAGAGAAAATCCCGATGAGTTTGTCTTAAAAGATATGAAAGATAATGTTTATTTTTAATTTCATATTTAAAATGAGAATATAATAAAACAATAGACAAAAAATAATTTACAAAAATAAAAAAGTCGACTGTGTAAAAAACGAACTAAAAAGATGAAATCAAGTTGACGGAGGAACATAGTATTATGCATCGGAGACTTACATATGTAAGTACAATATACATAATATGTACTCGTACATGTTCTTTACTAGCTGCGTGTGTGTATGTCTTCAACTGCATAATACTATGTTCCTTCGTAAACTTCGTAATCTTTTAGTTCGTTGCTTATGCAGTCGGGTTTTGTTATTTTTATTTGTAGACTGATTGTTACAATTTTTACTTAATTAATATCTTAAGTGCATTTTTCGAATTTTTAAAACTTTGACTGATTAATTATATAGTTTATATTATGTTACTACTAGTACTTATAGTATTACTTATTAGAATTAAAGTGAATAAAAACATCTAATTTGTTTTATTTATTGAATATTTTTAATCTAGTGCAAAACTTAAAAGTATAACGAATTATAATTTAAAGATATACTTACATTCATACATTTCTTGGTTGCTTACAAGAGCTCTATTTTTATTTCACACGTAAATAAAAGTAAATATTAATTCTATTACATATTTTAATTTTTGTTTAAATATTTATTGCTTTATATTCTAAAAATATTTGATTGTGGACGGTCTACATAACTACTATTATGATTACATGTTGAGAATCAGTGGAATGTATATGGGGTAATTTCGAAAATCAAAGTGAACAATTATATATTTTGGATAAGACGTAAGGAATATCAAGTTTTTTTTTAAAGAGGGGAAAAGTAAAACGAAAAGTAAATTTAAACCTTAATTCAAATGTTTAAAAAGATAACTATTGAGTTTGGTACGTAATTACCCCGCGATATTTCGGAATTACACTAAACCAGGAGAAAAAAATCGCTACAATTTAAATAACTGTATTTAGGAAACACAATGATATTTCAACAAATAGTTTCCTTTAGTAGTACGAGTATACATTGTTATTAATAAAAGTGATCAGAAGTTCGTATTAAATTCGAAAATTCTTTAAAAACCAGACTAAATATATGCATCATGCTAACTAATCATAAAATATGTCGAAAATACCCCAAAGCACCTTACCAAAATCTGAGTAACTATCAATAAAGTGAATCTGTTTGAATCCGCTAATCTCCTAAGCCGCTTTACCCATTTAAACGAAACTTCCCAGGTTACATAGTCAATGTTTATCATCTAATATGGCGGCGGTGCCAAGGGTGAAAGTCGCTATAAATAATTATTTATATATAAGTGCTGAGGTAACGCGCTTGGGAAACCGAATGAAGCGAGTTCAAACCGGGACTTCGCACCTCCGAAATTTTCATGTGCGAATCATTTCCAACATGAATACCACTAGTCTTACGGTGAAGGAAATACACCGAGAGGAAACCTGCGTGTCTGAAAGAACCTAGTCAGTTTGAAAGACATATGAACGCCAACCCGCACTTGGCCAGCATGATGGACTATAGCCTGATCCCCCTCACATTAAAAGGGACGTTAAAATAAAGTTGAAAACAATTAACATATCTACATTCTTAACTATTTTTATAATTTTGGGAAAACGCGAATATTTAAAGATTAAAATTTTCGAAAGATTTATTTTTTTCATATAGATAGGTAAATTTTATAGATTTTGTTATGTTCTCCTAAAGTTTTCAATAATGGTTATGGCCTAATTTCGACCACAGGGCGAATACTAGTAAAACTAAATATTTCATACAATGATGTAGCTCTTACGTAAGACGACGATGAGACTCCGTAATGAACGCTGAAGAGCCGATGGAATTACCAATTCATTAATTATATATGCTGCCTGTGGCTTCTCATGTGTTAATTTTAATAATCTTCATATAATGCAACGCAAAATTCGCATTAGATTTATTAGATTTCATCCCTCAATATTTCTCACGGGAAAGATCCAGTTGATTTTTCATATTTTTTTTTAATTTAAAACTTTATTGCCATAATGTTTTTGCTTTTTTATAATCAAACTAGATCAGGTTTCGCATAATAATAAAAAAGTTTTATAAAAACAATAATTGGTATCGCAAAAGACCACTCCTTATAAAATTGGGAAAAAATACCCAATATACAAAATTCCCAATACCGATTAGCTATCTCTATACTAAATAAACGTCCACGTTTACTACGTTACTGAGTGATCTGTCACAAAATAATGTCATAATAGATGGAAGGACAAAAATAATAAAAACAAAATAGGTTGATTGATGAAATCGAAATGAATCAGAGATCACAACATTCGTGCTGCGCGAGGATTGAAACCGTTACTCTCACGTTATTATCAACAAACCACATAAAGTTACAATATAATATACGTTTTAAATTAACGCTACCAACTAAAATCTTATTAAAATATATACACTGAAAAGTGAAAATTTAAAAAAATCTTTGAGAAACGTAGGTTTGTCGTAGATACGAAGAAAATGATTATGAAGCAACTGAAATTTAGTGTCAAAATATTTAAGAAAATACATATTACTCGTATATGATTTCTAAACTTATTCCAACTTAAAGTGTATGTCTCATCAGTGTTGTTAAATCGTCGTTTTAGGACTTTAAAAGTAACAGGAATACTAAAACATAACAGGAAAAACTTTTGGTCTAACATCTCCTATACTTATCACTTTTGTATGTAATGATAATAGATTAGCTGACGAAGCTGAAAACAATCACGAAGATTTTATAATAACCTTTTATACGTCCCACAGTTGGTCACAGGTTTTCTTTTAATTTTGGGGGATCAGACCCTTTAGTCCATTACAATAACTGAGTGCAACTCAACGGAATTCAAACGTCTGTCAACAATTAACTACGAGTATGTTCTCTTAGATGTACAAGTTTTGCGAAGTTCCCAAAATTCTATTAGCAAGTGCTAAATAATTTAAAAATGATTGAAATATAAATCAAAAGTGTAATTTTTGTTTCACTTGGTTTTTCAAACGCGAGTATTACTAATGGGCTATATGTATAGAGATAAAAATATTGATTTATATGACAACATACAGTGTCTTGTTATTGCAAGTTATAACATTAACAATGTAAGTATTATCCTACTAATGACCAACTCGATATACATTGTTTCAGGAATGAAAATAGAAATTTTATAGCTATGATCGCCCTAACCATTCTGTTTAATGATCACAGCTGACCAACATCAGTATATTTTACGTACATTTATGGATAACTAGTGTACGTATTAGATCGAATTGCTCATAGTATTATTACTTTGAATAGGTATGTACTTTGATGATATTGCCTTAAAATGGCTAAAAAATTGGTTACATTTCAAATAAAACTGATCTTTTTGGTGGTGGATTTCTTTCGATTTTTAGTTGCCGACGTTTCGTATGCTTTACAGTTTGCAGCATTCATGTTCTGGAGACTGAGTCTCTCCCGTGAAGAAATCTGAAAAATAGTTTTATTTAAAAGTTAAATATTCGCGTATTAATGTGCTTAAAACGATGAAAATTGGTGGCAGGAATACATTCATACATCATCTTTCTACATATACCTATCATCTTTTTTAACATTGGGAAATACATTTACGTAGACCACCATACAACTGGTGGACACCATACAACCATATATTATGACTCATCGGCTAGAAAGGCCGCTGGTATAGTTATAAGAGAAACACAATTTTTAAAATTTTCGTCTGTGTGTCTGTTTGTTTCGGAGAATCTCCGAAATGGCTGACTGACTTTGAGGGTATTTTCACTGGCAGATAAATAGCTGATGTCATACAGAGTTTTATTAGGAATTAGGATTCCGTTAAAAAAAATGAAAACGCACCCAGGAGGCACCCAAGCGAAGCGAGGGTATGTCTAAAGTTTACAATAATTTTTGGAAGTAAATTGGGAGTAACACTTGGTTTGTCGCACAGTTTTACCATTGGAGCTTATAAAAGTATAATTTATGACTCTAAAGCTATCAGTCGCAGGTGGTGTATGTCTATTTTTAGGACCGACTTTAAAAAGAGAAGAGGTTATTGTTTTTTTGTGGATCTGCTACTTAATGTCTTCGCTAATTGCGACTCGATTTTAGTATTTATTGTTTTTAAGAATATGATATAAAGGGCCTCAAGAATAGTTCCATGCGAATCTTTAAAAAAATATATCCTTTTTTTGTTTTTTTTTTTGTGTACATTTGCTCACCCCCACAATACGGGGTATTCTAATAAAAGCAATTTAGTAGGTAACATTATTCAAAACAATATCCTTAGTGTAATGTTTATATCGATGGAATATGGGTCACAGATTCTACTTTTGCCTATGAAAAACAAACAGAAGCACACTGTTATATCTCATGAGATATAATAACCACCATAATAACCATGGTTAGACAAAATGTATTAATTGTTGACAACACGTTCGGCTCAGTTTGTAGTGATCCTACTTGCTGTGCCAGCGGTTGCGAGGTCGAGTCCCGCTAGGGGCATTCATTCGTGTGTTTGTACTCCAGTCATGGATGTTTGTATAATATGTACGTATTTAAAATTATATATGTGTAGTATATCAACTATCTGATATCCATAACACAAGCCTCGTAGCTTACCATAAAAATAGATGGTGCTGTCTGTTAATGTCCCAATATATTTATATTAACATATTTATTAATGACTGGTGTTCATTCAAAAATAAATCATGGTACAAAGATAGTATAAAGACGGGTGACCTCAGCAAGCCAGCTGTTGTTCGTGGTTAAGAGCGCAAGTAATTCTGCAACGCCTCATTAAGACGGGAAAAGCTTTGTTCAGTTTTAGTGAAATATACTGGCCTACCAGTAGCCTATATGTTACTACAGATCATAGTCTCACTATATACTCATGAAAAATCGACGTAACATGAAGGAGTAAAACCATGTACACACAAACTTTCTATTTAATTCAATTTATCGTTATTTTTTAATAACTTAGAAGGCAGGGATAGCCCAGTGGTAATGCGCTCGCTTCGCTAGAAGCGGGTTCAAATCCCGGGTCTCTCACTTATGATATTTTCATGTGCGAGCATTTCCAACATGATTACCACTTGTTTGACAGTGAAGGAGAACATCGTGAGGAAACCTGCATGTCTGAAAGAACCTAGCAAATTTTTGAGGGTCATTACTAATATTATTATGTTCAAAATATTCCTATCTCAGGTAAATATATTAATATATTTTACGATAATTTTATATGCAATGAATGTTTTGATTAAAAATGAGCGTCCAAAACGTTTATTATTCATTCCCTCCAAGCATAACAATAGCAGGTAATTATAAAATAACACGTGTCTGGTTTTTAATATGTTGATCATTCGGTATATATGTATTTATTGTAAACCTATACTGCAGGCATGTTGTATAATTCGCTATTATTCAAAAGCGCCTTTTTACAATTTGCCTTCGCCATTTTATGTAACTGAAAGGTATATAAAATGACGAAGGCAAATTGTAAAACATTGGATGGTAAAATACAAGAGAGGAAGATGTCGCCGTTAAGCTATAAGCAGTATATATACATATCTATACATATAATAAAATTGTAACTAAGTCGAATCTGTACATTAAATATTTTTTGGAAAATCTAATTAAAATAAACATTATTATCGATACAGAGGCCGAATCTATAGTTTTTAGAATTTTTGTCTGTCTGTCTGTCTGTCTGTCTGTCTGTCTGTCTGTCTGTCTGTCTGTCTGTCTGTCTGTCTGTCTGTCTGTCTGTTCGTTCGTCCGTCCGTTAGTCCGTCCGTCCGTCCGTCCGCCCGTTTGGTCATCTGAACGCGGGCGGAGCCGCGGGCAATGCTAGTTATGAATATATTTCTTAGAGATTACCTGGTAACTCGTCCTTATTTCGCTCTAGACCTTACAAGATTTATTTTTCTGAATTATTATTATATATCTGAAAAAATCAAATCAAAGTTTTGCTAAAAATAATATTTATTATTCGGGAAAATTATTCTCGTGGTTATGAGCACTTATGACATTTTATTGCCAACTTATTGCGGCAGGTTATATTGATACTGTTACATTTTATGAGTTCTGCGATCGGAAATTAAAGTACATCTTCTGCACTATAGATTTTTTATTGTTTTTGACAAGTGTCACTTATGAATGTTCAGAAACACAGGCAGCACATGCACGGTTTTGGTTTAACTCACGTTTGACGACACGTTGGGATCAGTTTTTAGTGACCCTACTTGCTGTGTCAGCGGTCGCGGGTCCGAGTCCCGCTGGGGGCATTCATTTGTGTTGGCGCACGAATGTTTGTACTCCAGTCATGGGTGTTTATATTTATAATATGTATTTATTTAAAGTTATTTATGTGTAGTGTATCAACTATCTGGTATAGTATATAAATAGTGTTCGCTAATCTTATTAAAAAAAATAACAAAGACATAACTTCGCCATAGTACTTATTTGTTCAAACTACCAATAATAATTAATCATTGTACTTTACAGTAGGCAATTTTTTCCTCTATTTTAAAAACAAAGCTTTATTTCTAAGATTCTAAGATATTGTATAGATAAAATACGTTTTTGTGGCTTTATTGAAGTCAAATTTATATTTAATACACATGAGAATTTAAATTTAAAAATCATTAAATCAGTATTGAAAACTTACAACATAGTAAAGTTTAATAGGGTTTTGCACAAATTTTTGTCCTCCCTCATTCATCCTTTTGAAATTTGCCTTATTAGCGCAAATACAGATAATAAATAATTCAAATATAATTATGACTAGATTTCGCCCAGTGATCGAAATTCGATCATAATCATTACTAAAAATTTGAAAAAAACCATATATGCCTGCCCAAATAATTACTAAATAGAAAAAAAAAATCAGTTTACAAGCAAAGGGGAGAAAAGTACTAAAGTGTTTTGTTTTTGCTTATTTATATATAGACTAGCGGTTCACCCTCGCTTCGCTTGGGATCGCCTCTAGAGAAACACAAACAAACCTATCCCTCGGGAACCGTATATTTTTCCAGGATAAAAAGTAGCCTATGTGTTATTCCAGACTATAATCTATCTCTGTGTCAAATTTCATCGAGATCCGTTCAGCCGTTCTGGCGTAAAAGAGTAACAAACATCCATACATACTCACAAACTTTCACATTTATAATATTTATACAGATGTAAAAATACTTACATATATCTGGATAATTTTACACTTAGGCAAAGCCATGGTGAATTACTAGTATACAACAAAAAAATTCCGATGCAACGTACCAAAGGACATTATGACTTTTAATCCGATCTTAGCTTCCCACCAATAGAGAAAGAATGTCGAGAATTTAATACGTGTTGAATGAACATGGCATTAAATTGCTGTAAAACGTTCACAGCCAATATAGGTTCTTGTACACGTATCTACATGATTAAAATAGCTTAAAATATACCACTGGGCTACGAATATCTGACTTATAGGTAGATATTGTACTCAAAAATATTCTAAAACAAACTTTAAAAAAACCAACTTCCAGGCACAAAAATGTAAAAAATAACTAAACGGAGGTTTTCATTTAGTATAGATACCTAATCTATTTCGATACGTAAAATACATCACAAATTGGTGTATAGTATTTTAACTATCCTAATTAGAGTTCATAACCTTCTTCTTCTTCTCCCTGCCCATTTCCCAATCACTTGGGGTCGACGCAGTACATCATCTGTACCGCTGATAGGATTTGGCAAGAGTTTTACGACCGGCCGCCTCACGCCTGCCTGACGTCAACCCTCCTTGGGAATGCTATTGTCTCTCTTTGTCTGAATGGTATCGCGGAAGGCTTGTAATATATGCAGTTTCGATTTTTTTGTCTTTTAAAACATTTTTATACTACTATTAGTACTTTTATTTGTCAACTGGCACCGACTTCGAAAATATCTGATTAGTTAACTATTCTAAATGAAAACCCCCGTTTACTTATTTTTTACATTTTAGTGCCTGGCAGTCGTTTTATTTTTCCATTTTTAGTGTAGACGTAATAAGCAGGTAATTTGAAGAAGAAAGTTATTTAATAACATATTCGATTGAGCAATTTATTTAAAAAAAAATTATTGTAGATTTTTTTAAAACCGCTTGATCGATTTCGATAAAATTTAAATGGGACCACCTGGGAAGTATACCCTTATTTACAAAAAAAAACCAAATCGGTTCAGGCGTCTTCTAGTAATCGATGAACATATCCGACGAATTGAGAACCTCCTCCTTTTTGTAAGTCGGTTAAAAAGGATTTAACATATTTACTTCCATCAAAATGAATTTTATGCTGATATTTCTTAGAATCTATCACGTCTCGAGTACGTGATGTAATGAATCCTTGAAGTCGACAGGAAACTTTATAACAATTTTGACACACAAAAGTGATATTAAAGGTGTTCCTTTAATCTTGAAATGGCAATATCATAAACAAATGATTTCTACAAATATAATAATTATAATAGGACTAAAGCCATACATAGAATACTAGCGACACGCCCTCGCTTCGTCCCTGGGTACGTTTTAATATTTTTGAGCGAAACCTTAATCCTTTTGTAAAATAAAAATAGCTTAAGATACTACTTATGATATCAACTATCTGCCCGTGAAAAACCCCTCAAAACCAGTTCAGCCGTTTCAGAGATAAGCCGGAACAAACAGATAGACAGACAAAAATATAAAAAAATGTGTTTTCTTATAAGTGACGTATATAATTTCATTTGCATTTAGTAAAAAGCTACTATTTTGATATTACAAACAGACATTTCCATGGTCATAGTGCTTGTAACAGTACCGAAATATCAGAAACTCTCAAAAGTAAGTGCTAATCATCTATACATATAATAAAATTGTAACTAAGCCGAATCTGTACATTAAATATTTTTTTGGAAATTCTCATTGAAATAGACATTATTATCGATACAGAGGCCGAATCTATAGTTTTTAGAATTTTTGTCGTTTGTCTGTCTGTCTGTTACCGCATCACAGAAAAACCACCAGAGGGATTTTGATGAAATTTGGTATGGTGATAGCTGGTTGTCCGGATCAACATATAGGATATTTTTTACCGCGGGAAAATATCTCATTTTTGAGAAAAAATACAAAAACTGCAATGTAAGAGTATACTAATATGTAAAACCTAAGAATTTAGTTTTTGGTCATCTGAACGCGAGCGGAGCCGCGGGCAATGCTAGTGATTTATAAATGGGATAACTTCACCTATTACATCCAAAATATTTGTTAAAAACGTTTCAAATGATTAAATAGAAGCCATTAGCTAAATGATTTTTTGTCAATTTCCTCCCCTGTTAACCTTTTTTTTTGATTAAAGAAACTGACTGACATTTTGTCGAGCTATTTAAAGGTAAAGATTAATGAATCTTACTATACATTTGAGTACAATGACAGTAAGTATCACAATTATACTAAAAATATTAATTTATTATTAATATTATTTAGCCGTTTTTGAGATGAGCGCACACAAACGCACAGACAAACAGACAAAAATTCTAAAAATCATTGTTTTTTGTTCTATTGCGTTAATAATGACCCCCAAAATACTTTTCATGTACAGACAGCGATCAGTTACAATTTTATTATATGTATAGATTTTTAAAATTTTGTTGACCTGTCTTATACATATGTTTTAAATAAAACATAATAATATAGATTAATAGTTTCTGTCCTTCGATCGAATCATACGGTTATAAAATTTATAAAATACTAGCAACTCACCCTCATATAAACACCCCTGACTGGAGTATAAATATTCGTGCTCATCACACAAATGAATTCGCCTAGCGGGACTCGAACCCGTGACTGCTGACACATCAAGTAGGCTCACTACAAACTGAGCCAAACGTGTGGGCGAAGCCGTCGAGTCGTGTTTATTTAATAATTTACCAATAAAAATTTAAATATTATTATTGTACATATGTCAAATAATTATTTTATTCTTTTTTTACTACGAACATGAGGTACATTGAGAGCTTTTCGTGAATTCATAAGGTTGACTCTTTACTTATATGGAAATTACTTTAATCGATTTTTATATAAATTGGCATGAGACATAACAATACTTTTTAGATGAAGATATGTAAATAATTTACATTTTAAACAAGTTAATAACAATTATAAATGAAAAAAAAATTAGATTCAATTCAAAGTAATTACTTAATTGTCAAATCAAAGCATTCATTTCTAAAATTAATATAAAGGTTTCTAAGCAACTTTTTTATTTGAATCCTTATTAGTCGAGTTATACGCATGACTCTCTCCCTGTGTCTTTCTAAACATTGTGTAGAGAAATCTGAAAATAAAATCAGAATTCTTTTACAAATTAATTAAAATTTTTTGGGCTCACTCTCGCTTCGCTCGGGTTCGACGTCGGGTACGTTTGAACTGTTTGTAAGAAATAAATAGACTATATGTATATATTACATAACTATTTTCCCGTGGGAATGATATAATCTAACGCGGTAAAAGTAGCTTATGTCACTCTCCAGCCCTCCAACTATCTCCACACAAAAAATCACGCCAATCCGTCACTCCATTTTGACGTGAAAAGAAGATAAACAAACAAAAAAAACATACACACTTTCACATTTATAATATTAATATGGATTTATATGGATACAATAAATATTTTTATAGTACTACTTCGGTGAAAGGAGAAAAATAAAAACAAAAATTATAAGCAATTCTATTCCACTAATAAAATTACACGAAGTATTTTCAGAAAACCTTTTTCAAAGAAAAATGTGAAAGAATTTCGTTTGAAAAGCGCTAACGGGGCGTAAAAATTATTTCAACCTTAAAATCTCCATTGAGTATTCGTTGCAATGACAGACAGATACCTACCTATGTTACAGATTGCAGGTTCGATTCCTTTAGAGACCATATTGTATATGGATCATAATATATTTTTAAATATTTTCTTAAGAAAACGAAGAATAGAACTGAAAATGAAATAAAGTATTAAAATCTACTTTGTCGTAATAGTCATGAGAAGACTAAACTCTAAATAGGACACACTCGTATTACATTTCTTTGTAAGTACTTACTATTTTATAAAGCTATCATCCTGCTTAGAACTTGTATCCGTATTGTCCGTCAAGTACCAATAATATGGGAATCTTATGAAATAGATAAAAGTTGTTTATATAATAACATTTATTTCTACAAAAGATTATGGCTTTACATCAAATGCTCTCCTACTTCATTCAAATGGACTTTTACGAGAACTTTTGAATCGTCAACTTTTTAAAAATTAAATTAAATGTCTGTATATAACTTAGTAAGGAAACTAGCAGTGCCGCAGTTCTGCTGTTCAGATGAACCAACAAGAAACTTAACAGTTGCTCTTTTAGAAATAATATTTGAAATTATGTTTATTTTTTTACTCTCTAGTATTATAAATAAAACTATCTTTACGGATTTTTTCGCGGATTTATTTGGATTTTTGATTCCCGACGTTTCGAATGCTTTACAGCAATCATGGTCACGGGAGAGACTGCGGTGTTAGATGTCTCTAAGGTATTTTATAGTTGTTACAGACAGCCTACCCACAAATAACAAAATGAATTCAAAGAATTGAAAAATGGCTCCTACCCAAGTACCTTACAATATATTTTTTAATTTTAAACATTTTTATAATTTTAATTAGTTTTATAATTGAATATGGAATATTATTTATTTAATTTTAGCTGTTATTATTATAAATATTACAATTTTTTAGAAAAAATATATAATTAGTCATTTATATTTAGTGTTGCCATTATTATATTTATAACCATAAAGAAATAAAATATCAATTATTTAAGGCACATAATTGTTCTATATGTAATTTAAAAAATTAAACTTACTTAAGAATAATAATTTTAATTTAGTTTGCTATTATTTAAAAACAAATTATTAAGCATAAGCTCTCGTATTAATTGATATTTTCCCCGCCTTTAATTTAATTTGTAATTCTTAAGGATACAAAAACTAGCTTAAAACTAAACTTAATTACTTTGATAATTTACAACTTTATTGTTTGTAAGGATCGATTTCCTCGTCGATATAGCTAGAAGCTATGACATACAAACTATGGTTGTACGCTATGAGGTCCTAGATTCGAGTTCCGGGTCAAGTCAATGTCGAAAGTTGGCGCCGTTACATATTTAAGTCTCAGAAAGTAGTTACGCAAAATCTAATATCTCTCTGTATATGTTGCCCTATCCGAAAAGATTAGACACTTTAGAAGGCTTTACGTTCTTTGCTCATAAGATTAGGAGGGAGAAATGATATAAAAACATAAGATTATGTTTCTATACCATTTGCTGTTAAAACTCTTAGACCATGAGGTCAATGTGCTAAGCACTTCTTAAAAGACTAAACACCTCGTCTTATCGCCTCTACTGGTTACAGCAGGGCTCGTTTTTCGCTCAAAGAATCGGCATTGCCATTCAGCGGGAGAATGCGGGTAGCATTCTTGCCACTATTCCACGCGGACATGACTTACATGTATTCAACCCCTTTTAACGTCCCACTGCTGGGCACGGGCCTCCCAATACGAGGGGATCAGGCCATAGTCCGCCATGCTGGCCAAGTGCAGGTTGGCGGACTTCACATGTCTTTCGAAAGCTTGCTAAGTTCTTTCAGACATGCAGGTTTCCTCACGATGTTTTCCTTCACCGTTTAGACAAGTGGTAATCATGTTGGAAATGATTCGCACATGAAAATATCAGAGGTGCGAGACCCGGGATTTGAACCCGCTTCATTCGGTCTCCCAAGCGAGCGCGTTACCACTGGGCTACCACTTACTGTATAGTATACACAACTTACATATATAGTAATAAATGAGTGTATATTTGTTTTGTATGTATAATTGAGTACATTTGTAATTTTATTTATTGTACATCTAAGGAGAGTAAAAGTGATAAATGATGATAGTGTATACGCCCTCGCTATGATATCTCGTTTAAAACGATTAGTCTTTTCATGGTTGGTCGAATCTGATCTATTTTTCTTCATGAGCTGATAGAAAAATCTCCTACAAAACCTTTAAAACCTTCAGTTTTTAGCAAGAATTTACCAATCTCATTTTAACTTTTTATCTAGAGATAACTCGTTAATAAATCTTATTACAAATCATATTTAAAGCGAGTAACTATCAGGACTTATAACAAAGTTTTACCGAAGACTTAAAAATGCACTTCGAACTGGATTAATTACTATGAGATGAAAAGATTCTCTCATTAAGTTACCAAAGTTTGAAAGTAGAGGCGAGTCACGTACGAAACTTTGTTATTTGGAAAAACTAATCATTAGGTTATGCCGCTCTATATTCCTTATACAAGCTTCTAATGCTTTTAAGTTCCATATACTCTTATACTCACTCACTCTTATACTCTTATGTGAGAACTTCATAGTTGTTGTGATCTAATATTGTATAAAAAAAAATCGAACTTTAATATTTGATACATGTGTCGTAAATTAATTACAATACATAAATTGAGACACTGAAATATTGCGTAAATCTAACAAATTGTTATATGTATACATTATAATTTACTAGTGGCTCACCCTAGCTTCGCTCGGGTTTGTCGCTAGGTACGTTTTAAATATATATAAATAGTTATTACCCAACGTTAGCCATATAAATTTTAATATGGTTGTTAAGTATTCTCAAATAAGTATTCTTAAATTTTATAATTTTCCGCGAAAGTTTTTAAATTTCTTTCATAAGAACCTTCTCGTGACAATAACAAACCCAACGAAAAAAATAGTTAAATCGGTCCAGCCGTTCACGCGTGATGGCGTGACCAAGGGAAATAGGGATTCATTTATATATCTATATATATATATATATATATATATATATATATATATATATATATATATATATATATTATATATATATATATATATATATATATATATATATATATATATATATATATATATATATATATATATATATAGAGAGAGAGAGAGAGAGAGAGAGAGAGATAAGATATCGAATTTTGAACATATTTTACGGACAGCGCCACTTTATAAAACGGAGAGAAGTACCATACGTCTACTGGTTACAGGTTCTTGGTTAAAGCTTGAAATGTTCAAGATTTAATTTTAATAAATTAAAAAAAAAAATATGATTCTTATGTTAGTAAACGGAAGTGGTAGCGCAGTGGTAACGCGATCGCTTGGAAACCGAGTGAAGTGAGTTCAAATTCATGGTCTCGCATCGAATCATTTCCAACATGATTAGCACTTATCTTATGGTAAAGGAAAACATCGTGAGAAAACCACATGCATGTTTGTGTGGACTATGATCTGATCTCCCTCGCATTGAAGTACGACTCGTGCCCAGCAGTGGGACGTTAAAAAGGCAGAATAGAATACAATACTAGAAGGAAAACATCGTGAAGAACCTGCATGTCTGAGAGAACCTAGCAAGTTTTCGAAAGACATGTGAAGTCCGCCAACCCGCACTTGGCCAGCGTGGTGGACTATGGCCTGATTCCCCTCGTATTGAAAGGAGGCCCGTGCCCAGCAGTGGGACGCTAAAAAGGGCTAAATACATTATACTTTCGCGTATCAAATACATATCAAATGGCCTATCAATTCAGAGATGCATTCGAGCGTGGTGGGATCTGGTCTACTAGCCCCAATAAATCGAAACGCTCGAATTCTACCTTTAAACCGATTTTTTGATAGAAACGTTTTGAAAAAATCATGAAAAGTTCCCCTTTTGTAGGATTTAACTCGCATGTTTTAGACTACATACTGCTTTAAAAAAGGTCTTTTATATTTAGTAGCAGTACAAAGCATTAAAGTGGGCAATTTACTTTTAATAAATATTTGAAAAAAAAATTGGTAGGTCTAAATAACTAAATTTTTGTGAACTTCTACTTTCTATTACGCTGTGAGTATTGTAGTATATGGAATGTTTCAGTGAGATTTTAAAGATTTTACACTAGCGACTCACCCTCACTAGTTACGTTTTAACGTTAAGTATAGATTTCTCAGAGATATTTTCCCGCAGTAAAAAGTATTCTATATGTTGACCCGGATGATCATACCCATCAAAATCTGTCCAGTGGTATTCTCTTGATGCGTTCTCAGACAGACAAAAATTCTAAAAACTGTAGATTCGGTCTCTGTATCGATAATAATGATTATTTCAATAGGATTTTCAAAAAATATTTAATGTACAGATTCGGCTTAGTTACAATTTTATTATATGTATAGATGTAGTATTAATAGTAATAAATTAAACAATCGAAATTCATTATTTAAAAAAAATTGACTTTTTATTCGTACCATTGTCGTACGATGCGTAATAAATAGCCAATAACGAATTCAGATATAAAAGAACAACTTACTAGCGGAACCCGCGGCTTCTTAAAACTACAAAAAAACTCATTTTTCATACAAACTTTCATCCGCTATTTTACCATCTTATGGGATGAATTTCGAAAAATGCTAGAACATGTATTTATTTAATTGTATTGAAGAGTATTAATACCAAGATTCACGTAATTCTAATCATAAATATTTTTTGTGTTCTATTATAACGTGTTTTCCCGTGGAAATGAGATTATCTCCCGCGGTAAAAAGTAGCCTAAGTCTCTCTCTAGATCTCCAACTATCTCCACACAAAAAATCACTCCAATCCGTCACTCCGTTTCGACTTGAAAGAAAGACAAACAAACAAACATACTTTCATATTTATAATATTAGTATGGATTGTTATTTACCTATTTAATCAATCCAGTGAGACAATAACAATCAATATATTATGTATGGGAGAGTAGTAGTAAGTTTTGTGAGTGGATGATAAAAAAATTTGGCAATGTGCCCCGATAACACCGACATACTCCAGTATCCCATTGGAAATGATATAGACACCATGTCTCCTTACGCGACTGTCTTTGCTTATTTTGGTGTGAGTATGACATTTATTTTTGATTTTATGCTGAAATTTTTGTGATTTTCCACTTATTTTTAAATATCTTGCATATATTTTAGAAATCATCATTTATTGAATATTGTATTTTTTTTTTTTAATATTATGTAATTTTAATTGACATATGTAATAGTGATTTCAATGCAAATTGCATATTCTGTTGCTTAATTAGATCCTCTCAATTTATTTACATTGTTATAATAATATAGATGTAGAAATGATTATTTAATTTATTTATATGTACTAAACTTATATGGATGGTCTCTCCCGTGACCATGATTGCTGTAAAGCATTCGAAACGTCGGGAACCAATCAAAATAACTTCGCGAAAAAATCCAAAAAAAAGATAATTTTATTTAAAATATTTATATGGACTATACATTTATATATATATATATATATATATATATATATATAACTTGTCTTACGGTGAAGGAAAAATTTGTGAGGAAACCTGTATGTGTGAGGTAACTAACAAGTTTTCGAAAGACATGTGAAGTCCGCCAACCGTACTTGGCTAGCGTGGTGGACTATAACCTGATCCCTCTTGCAGTAAAAGAAGACCCGTGCACAACAGTGGAACGTTAAAAATGGACTAAATAGATACATACATACATACATATAATATAGACCTTTAAAGTGTGAATCTGGTGAATCTGGGGCACATCCAATCCTTATATAACATAAATATACAGAAATGTATCAAAAGGCTTATTGTTAGATTGAAGAAATAGTAATTTCAAAATCGTAATAGAAATTACATTTCATACATGTCATTTCTATACAATTTAAATGAATCATAATATATCATTCCCATATACCTACATATTTTTTTAGACTTTATGTGACGAACCTAAATTAGGCTGATTTTTTCATTAAAACATGTTCTAACGCGCATGCGTCAAGTTTGTTATTCTACGCTGATCTCATCCCATTGAGATTTGTTGACGTATTTTCAAAAGGTCGTGTATTGTTTGTCTGCAAATATAGCGGTTTAGAATTACTCCGTTCCCAGTTTCAGTTCACCTAATTATGTCACAGTAACACCTAAATTACGTCTCACAACATATAAAAACAACATGGAGGCTAAAATTGATTATAATATGGTACTATCGTCAGACTCTGTTATCGTATTGATACCTTGACGATGCGAAGTCAAAAAAAAATCGAGGCTACTGACCAGACACAGGCGCCATTTTAACCCCCAACGCAAAAAGAGGGGTGTTAGAAGCTTAACTTATGAATCTGTGTCTTAAACGGATGAACCGGTTTTAATTTAGTTTGTTTTTGTTTGAAAGATGATTTTATCGAGGTGTTCTTAGCTATAAATCAAGAAAATCTGTTCAGTCGTTTAAAGGTTTGGCCGTTAAAATCTCTTTCCTAGACGGTACAAGTATATAAGCAACTTCCAAAGATATAACACATTCGAAACTTGGTATGGCACATATTTTTTGTTATAAAAATATTTTATATTATAAAAACATATTTATCAACTTTTACTTTACCATTCTTGGCTCCTGTTTTACCGATTTCAAAAAAAAGAGAGATTTCAATCGGGGTACAAAATAGGTAACCTCATCGTCTTCTACTCTTCACTTAACTTATGAATAAACTAAAATGAATAAGTTCAACCTTGAAAATGTCTTGTAATGTGAGACGATTTTAAGATCATATACGAGTACCAATTTTATTAAAAGTTCTAAAAAACAGTAACTCATAACATCATTTAAGTGAAAGTCGGGTAACTAATCTTTTATATGCTTTTCCAGCTATATTTCCTCTTTATGCTGGTCTTCTTCATCTTACTTTGCATCATCTGCGTGTTAGTACTGCTGTGGTACCACCGGAAGCGAGGCTTGGACTGTGAACTTCCAGAAGATACACCCATCAAACAATATGCAGACCAACCATCATCTTCTAGAGCTACGAATTCTCTTTGAATCAAACTGCAATAGTAACCAAATTTAATATATAGTAAATAAGAAATTTTTGAAAAAGACTATTGATTTATGTAATTTAATGTTTTATGTCATGTAAATTTAAGTATACTTACTCGTATTTACCTATACATAAATATTTTAGTATGCTAACAAATATGGTACTTTCGATAGGTAAAGAATCAAATTGTAACTTAGTACGGAGATAATTTGAAAGAATTTGAAATTAGTGTGTATGTGTGTGTATGTTTGTGTATGTATGTTTGTGTATGTATGTGCGTGTGTGTGCGTGTGTGTGCGTGTGTGTGTGTGTGTGTGTGTGTGTGTGTGTGTGTGTGTGTGTGTGTGTGTGTGTGTGTGTGTGTGTGTGTGTGTGTGTGTGTGCGCGTGAGTGAATGCTCGCATGCGTGCATTAACAATAACAATTGACTTTGCCGTTGAACGGTAGCGCTGCCTGTATGTAATATTACAAATACAAAAGGCGAAGGGAAGCGAAGATAAATCACTAGTATGTATTATTTATAAACTTTAAGCTCAGGAACTGAGTAATGGCAACGAGTAATGTACTGTCGAGTTTTTCATACAGGTACATTTTGAAATTTTACAACCTGTACGTGTGTCATATTACAAGCTTATTACTAGAGCATCAAATTACGAGTAAAACTGTTAATTTAAGTTTATTCTTAAGAGAGAAGTGACACGAACTTTGGAAAAAAATCTTGTTCTGTGCATAATATGGTTTCTTTTATAATTTTTTTTTTTGCCTGGAAAAGATTACTTTTGTGAAAAGTAAATATTTAATTCTAAATACGCGTGTTATCTTTCATTCATGTTCTTTGTTTGTTTCATTGACATTTTAAGTTTATGAAGTTTCATATCGAGCGCTTTATTTATTGTTGCTTGGCTGGAGAAATAGATAAGAGGGTGGTACCCACCCAGTCGGACTCCTTAGGCTAGACAGAGTCCTACTACCGGTAAATATATATATATATATATATATATATATATATATATATATATATATATATATCTCACAGAATTGTTGGTTGGCAACGATTTTGAAAATATCTGACTAGATTTCTATAGTAAAGGAAGACCGTCGTTCAGTTATTTTTTACATTTTAGTGCCTGGAATTCTGTTTTTATTTATTTATTTATTTTTTAACTTTTCTTTGAACGTTTTTGGACAACGCCGGATATAGTTCTATTCAGAACTAAACTGGATTTCCATATAATTGTACAACTCAACTCACCTTCATTTCAATTTTATTGACAGTTCTCATCGATATTCACTTTCATACCAGTAACTTAGCGACCGAGTTTCGCATGGCGTTTTTATGGGAAACATACAAAAATTATATAAAATGATAAAAAAAACCTAAACAAGTTATTATAAAATATGTACATTCTTAGAGTTACGCAAATATTTGACATTTTAAATAAAACTATCTTTTCGGATTATTTCACGGATTTATTTTGATTTTTGGTTCCCGACGTTTCGATTGCTTTACAGCAATCCGCTTATATAATCCGGCTAGGCGCCTAGAATCCGGCATTTTGATTTTTAATGATATCCATATACACTCGCGTTGTAAAGGCGAATTGAATGATGTATGTATCATTAAAATTGGTTAAGTCGTTTAGTAATTACGACGGAACATAGAATCGCGTATGTCATACGTGCAGGTCAAACACATAACTCTCCTTTGGATTTCAGCGCAGTCAGATAAAAATGAGAACCTTATCTAAATACAAAATTTAATCAAAATCGTTAGTGCCATTTCCTCGAAATAAATTTATATTATACTAGCATTGCCCGCAGCTCCGCCCGCGTTTAGATAACCAAAAACCAAATCCTTAGGTTTTACATATTAGCATACTCTTACATTGCAATTTTTGTATTTTTTCTCAGAAATGAGACATTTTCCCACGATAAAGAGTGTTGGCCCGGATAACCATACCAAATTTCATCAAAAACCCTCCTGTGGTTTTTCTGTGATACGGTAACAGACAGACAGACAAAAATTCTAAAAATTATAGATTCGGTCTCTGTATCGATAATAATGTTTATTTCAATAAGATTTTCCAAAAAAAAATTTAATGTACAGATGCGGCTTAGTTACAATTTTATTATAATTGTATAGAATACTAGATTTGCTATTTAATATTTATAAGATATAAACATTTGATCTCAACGAGAATCGAAATTGCTGCCCACGTAGTATCCATGACGACGGCTATTAACACTAAAGTTTTTTTAGAAAGAATTTCATATTTAAAATGAGCGAACCAAATATTATTATTATATTGTGAAAATATTGCCACAACATTAGTCTGAAAAGTGTCAATTTGAGCGTCGCTTGTTATTTTGTGCCAGAAATCATTTGAATTTATTGTCACTTATAAATTGAATGTCTCTTTTGAAGGAATATTTTTAATGGATTTTAAGCATCCTTTTAGATTTACAGTTCTGTTTTCAAAACTTAGAAGTTGTTTTAAAATATGTATAAGCCTACACAATAAAAAAATGTAAATAGGCAAAAACAAAATAAATAACAATAACAGTTAGTTTTTTATGTTATAAAAAGGTAAGTTCTATTCATATAATGTATGTATGTTTTCCTCATCCATTTTAAAATCAGTCCAGCCATTTCGCAGATTAGCCGAAACAAACAGACAGACAGGCAGACAAAAAAAATTAAAAATTGGTTTTTCTTTTAAGTATGGTTTATTTAGGTAAAAGCTGTCATTTTTACATCACAAACAGACACTTCAATTTTATTTATCTGTATGTATAGATAAAATGTGTAAAGTAAGAACAAGGGTAGATAACTTTAAGTTCCTTTGGATATACTTACAGTATAATCTAGAAATCGATTTTTACACGCACACACACACACACACACACACACATATATATATATGTGTGTGTGTGTGTGTGTGTGTGTGTGTATATATATATATATATATATATATATATATATATATATATATATATATATATATTTAACTGAAATGGCTTCAGGTAAAGTCATACTCAAAATCTAGTTTTGTTATATATTAAAAAACTCATTTTGTCACATCAAAAACAATTCAATTTGGCATCTGACCATTTTATTATTGATATTCATCTCATGCCCAACCTTTATAAAAATTTCATCTTTGTGCCGGACATTATTCATGTAAAATCTGGAAAAGAAAAAAAAAATAATAATTCAGACACATTCGTGGAAAGCATTTTTTAATTTTTTCTCTAAAGTTACTGCTTTAAATGACATCCGTTATTAAACCTAGCAATTATTACATAATTTTATACCGTGATAAACATTTAGTTTCCTCAAAACACACTAGATTTTGATTTATATGAATTTAAGCTCGCGCATTCGCAGCGAAATTTCATCGAAATCTGTCCAGCACTTTTTAGAGTTAAAAGAGACATATACACACTTATTGAGTTACTACAACACACTAGTATTGATTCCATACTACGAAACTATACTAACATATATATATATATATATATATATATATATATATATATATATATATATATATATATATATTCTACGAACATCATCTTTAGTGGTTAAGTTGTGGGCGTTATCAGAAATTAGAATTCTAATAATGATTTAAATGAGCAAGCGGGTTCTCAGGCACCGATCATCAACTTCCAACTATAATATTATCAAAACATAGCTCAGCTCTATGATCCACCAAGATCAACCAACTTTATTAAACCACGTATCTCTATTGAATGTCATGATGGCGTCTCGACCCCGCTCGAGACGTAGCTCTGCTCGATATTCAAATTAATTCGGAATTAAAACTAAACTACATAACATTGTGACTTTAAACAATAATTTATTTATTTATTTATTTAGAATTACCAACAAAAGTTACAATAATAAATTACGTATAATTTTTTTTTAATTACTATAGAATAATTAATAAATAAAGTAATTACAACATGCTAATAAAGTACAATAATAATTATAATGATACATTCTAACAGAAAAATGTTACTAAATTCTCCTCTGATAATATATAGTTACATAAGAACCTTAGACCAAGACTTTTGTAGTATGCTTTTAATAAATCTTTTTGTATTGATAAGAACAATTCGCAGTGAAATTTTAAAAACAGTACTTTGAGGTATAAACTCCAATAAAAAACTAATATAAATATTTTCGATAACTTGCACGGATCTATTTATTTATTTATATAGGGTAGCTAATAGAACACACGCTTAAATTGTGCAAAAACTACAAGCCTAAATTTTACAATTGGTAAAGGTTGTTCTACTTCAAGACTACTACGACAAGCGAAAACATAAAGTTAAGTAAGGTATAGTGTCATATATATAACTTTTTTAAATACATACATAATTTATATATAAACATCTCTCAGATATACAGGTTTTCATAATGACGTTCAAAATATTCCACTTTATACTTTCATGGTACTTAAAGAAACATTGAAAAAATTAAATTATACAGCAGTTTTTCACTCGTCTTGACCCACATTTGAGTACGTTCATTAATTGATATGAAGCTGAAATTAACAAAAAAATACTTGAAAAAATACATCTAAAATCAACTAAAAATAGTCCTGAACTAAAACGGTATGACGACACGTTTGGCTCAGTTTGTAGTGACCCTACTTGCAGTGCCAGCGGTCGCGGGTTCGAGTCCCGCTGGGGGGCATTCATTTGTTTGATGAACACGAATGTTTGTACCCCAGTCATGGGTGTTTATATTTATAATATGTATGTATTCAAAAGATATATATATATGTAGTGTATCAACTATCTGGTATCCATAACACAAGCCTCATAGCTTACTATGGAACTAGATGGCGCTGTGTGTTAATGTCCCAACATATTATTATTATTAAAAAAAGGTAGCTGCTTACCCTCGCTTTCCTCAGGTGTCGGGGTCACGGCTCGGGACTCGGGTGCCTCTTGCATCTTAAATATTTCGACCCACTTTGGTTGACGACTTGATTACAAAACATCTACCTCTCTATATTCCTGTGTATTTTATTAATATTTATATATTATACCTACTTTAACTGCCTCGGTAGTGTAGTGGCTAGCATGTACAGCTGCACACCCGGAGGTCCTGGGTTTGAGTCCAGGGTCGGGCCAAGTTTAGTTATTGAGTCTTTCTGTATAAGTAAGCCTCAGTAACAGCCCGGAGTTGGGAAGTTGGCGATGTTTCACCCCCGTGCCTCGGAGAGCACGGGGGTGAAACACCGCCACGGTCGTGTCGAGCAGTCGTCCCACCGGAATATGAGAGTGACAGGAATAGAGAGTGCACGTTGTGTCTGCGCGTACACTTGTGCACTATAATATCTCCTGCGCAGTTGGCTAGTCTCAATGAGACTGGCCGCCGTGGCCGGAATCGGCTAGGAGAACATCATCATCATCATTATACCTACATATAAAATTTTCCAGAGAAAATGCTCAAAATAAAAGTGTAAACCGTATCAAAATCCATTGTGAAATTAAAAAAACTATGAAGAAAACTAACTAAAACTGTGTAATATATTGGAAAGTATTACATTAAATATGTGTGCAGCAGCTAACACGAGAAACTGTTTTTCTTCTTAAAATCACATTGAATTTTTTAAGTCACAACGGATACGACTTTACAAAGCGTTGAATCTCTGTTAAAGACATTAGCAACAAATTGTCACTTGGCAGTAAAATACGTTGCAAGTGTAAGAAAATAAATCCCGAAAAAATATTGCTTGTGGTAATTTGGTAAAGTTAAAATTTTCAAACATTTGTGTAAAGTTTCATAAGAAAATTAAATGATTTTTTATCGATTCACAGTAATTTATAGCGCGCATATTTCCTAACTAAAGGGAAAAAATCTCTAAGAGTCACGCAATTTTAGGGTTCCGTACCTCAAAAAGAAAACAAGGAATCCTTACAGGATAACTTCGATGTCCGTCTGTCTGTCTGCCCATCTGTCTGTTTATCTCGACCCTTTTTCTCAGGAACGCGTGGAGTTATCAAGTTGAAATTAATATCAAATACTCAGGTCTGCAATCCCTTGGAGCTGTGAAAAAATCAAAATTTTTAGTCAATGCAATAAAAAATACCGTCTTTTATGCCGCATATTTTGACACTCACAAGGTAATCAACCCTTACAGGGAACTTCCGGTTGACCCAGAATCTTGAAATTTGGTAAGAAAAATTTCTTACAATACTATAATTATACAAATTTAAATATTAAACAAAAAAAAACTAAAATCAAACTGAGGAGAAAAATGTACTGAACTGTTTTATTCATACCTATTTATATATAGATTTAATATTCAAGTTTCTTATTGACCTTCCGTCTCTTAGAAAAACAAGTCCGTTATGGAACGTATTCTGAGAGAGATTTGAACATAAACAGGATATGTTATTGTTATATATATATATATATATATATATATATATATATATATATATATATATATATATATATATATATATATATATTGATAAAATTGTGACTGAGTAGAATCTGTACATTAAATATTTTTAGGACTATCGTTGCCTAGATACCAAGCGAGTTAATAATAATAAAAAAAAAATCTTTAATTACAATTCCAACCTACAACGTTAATAAAGAGTGGTGCTGAAGAATAAATGTTGTGCAGTTTGTGACTAAGAATATGTTATTACGGAGAAGGCTTTTAACAAATAGAATATTATTTAAACCAGTTTAATTAATATAATGAAATCCTGAAAAAAATTGTAATTACCTGGCATATATTTAACTAATTTGACTTATTCTTTTTTTTAAATCGAACGAAAGAAAACGACATAAAAAAGCTCTTCGAGGTTTTCGCCACAGCATGATAAAGGAAGGAACCTAGACTAATAATATGTACTTACATATAGTAAATATTACATTATATAGAATAATTAGGCACAGTGGTAACGCGCTTGTTTGAGAAACCGAGTGAAGCGGGTTCAAATCCCTGGTCTCGCACCTCTGACATTTTTATGTGCGAATCATTCCCAACATGATTACCATTTGTCTCAAGGTGAAGGAAAACATCGTGAGGAAACCTGCATATCTGAGGGAACCTAGCAAGTTTTCGAAAGACTTGTGTAGTCCGTCAATCCGCACTTGGCCAGCGTGGTGGGCTTTGGCCTGATCCCCCTCATATTGAAGGGAGGCCCACCCCCAGCAGTGGGACGTTAAATAGGGCTGAAAACAATAGAGTAATAATTTTTATGTACAGTTTAATATTTATCTACTTCATATATTAGTCACTAAAATGTAAGTAGGATAAGACCTTGGCATAATTTTAGTGTGCTTTCATACTATTTCATTCTATGCGATTTATGCACTAATGTATTTATTACAAATGACAAAGTTATATAGTCCTTTGATTTCTTAAAATGCTTTTCATGTAATATAATAGTGTAGAAACGCGATTCACGTCTCACGGGTGACATAAATCTTTACATATAATAAAAATGTAAATATTCGTTTGTACATTGAATATATATACTTATACTTTTTCATTTTAAGCTTGCTTTAGTCTGCCATTTCTAGTTTCATGGTATTTCCCATGTGGAAAGACAAAATAATGTGACATATCATTTTTATTACCATATATAATTTATGTACTGGTTATATTGTATTTCATAATACACATATTTCATTTGTTATTTTAAACTAACGACTCACCCTAGCTTCCCTCGAGTGCGTCCCTGCCTATGTTTTAATTTTATTGAGCGGAGCCCTAATTCTTTTACTAAAATTAAAGTAGCATAAGTTACTCCTTATAACATCAGCTATCTTCCAGTATAAGTCTCGTCAAAATCAGTTCATAATCCGCAACAAACAGACCGACAAAAAATAAAGATTGTGTTTTCTTATATCGTATATAATTTCATATGTATTTAGTAAAAAGCTTTTTTTTAGATATTACAAACAGACACTTCAATTTTATATATCAATTATATTTGAAGTCCAAAAAACCACTTTTAGAGTGTGTCATTCTCAATTTTTTTAACATTAAATATATTATCTATATCTCATTACCTAGTTTTGAGATTACGATATTTTTTTTTTAATTTTTAAGTTAGCTTGCCTTAATTTACGTATCTGGATGAACCTAATCGAGCTCCGTAAAGGTACTAATGAGCTTAAATGGATAGAACTGGCTTTTATGTGAAGTCCCACTTACGTACATGGGGATTGACAGACATACAGATATTTTGTCCTGTTAACCTTGAATCATAAATTTTGGTAAAAGAAAAATATAATATCTAGATATTTATATAGTACTAGCATAGCCCGCGGCTCCGGTCGCGTTCAGATGACCAAAAGCCAAATTTTTAGGTTCTACATATTAGTATACTCTTACAATGCAGTTTTCGATTTTTTTCTCAGAAATGAGATATTTTCCCGCGGTAAAAAGTATTCTATATGTTGACCCGGATAACCAGCTATCATCATACCAAATTTCATCAAAATCCCTCCAGTGGTTTTTCTGTGATACGGTAACAGACAGACAGACAGACAGATACAGAGAGAGACAAAAATTCTAAAAACTATAGATTCAGCCTCTGTATCGATAATAATGTTTATTTCAATAAGATTTTCCAAAAAATATCTAATGTACAGATTCGGCTTAGTTACAATTTTATTATATGTACCTATAGATAAGATATTTTTGCAATCACAGGTTCATTAGTTCGTTAGTTACAGCATCCATCTGATTCATGTAGACAAATATACACGAAAACAATTTTTCCCACTCCAAAGTAAACATAACTTTCCGTTAGAGCGCTGTTAGAAAGCACGTACATAATTAAATTTGTGCGAAAACCTCAGGGCGTGAGTTTTTCTTACTATTGTTTGATTTAAAAAAATAAACAGTGGCTTTTTAGGATTCTAAAGCTAAAACGGAAATCTTATTATTTCATTTAGTCTGTCTGGCCGATTGTCCGTAAGTCACAGTCATTTCACTTAAAAACTGCCTCGGTGGTCTAGTGGCCAGCATGTACGCCTGCTCCGGAAGTTCTGGGTTCGAGTCCCGGGTCTGGGAAGTTTAACTACTGAGTTTTTCTGTTAAAAATTAAAAAATCAACCTTTAGAAAATACTTGCAATTTTTGGTGGCCTTTTGGGCTACAAAAGAAAAGTAGTTAGAAGACTAGTCTTATAGATAGATTTTCTTTAGGCAAAATATAAAATATACATATTTTATGATGACATGATAATAATGAATGTTTGAATCAATGAATATGAAACTTTGAATAAGGATATATCGGTGTGTAAGCTCAACTCGCACTTGACCATGTTTGTTATTCGAGATTCATGGAAAAATTCAAACCTAAAATAAAAATATTTTTATTACAAAACATTCGTACGAAGTATCGTCGTATCAAAACACGGTACACATTCTAGAAAAAATAAAATCCCTTTATATATTCTTTAATGAATAAAAAATATAAAAATATATGAACAAAAACTTATTTTTATGTATATACAAATCAATATATTATGTTTAAGTTTATGTAGACTGAATAAATTTCTGGACCATTTATCCGATTACAATTAAACTCGGGAAGGTTTTTTGACGCAAAATATTTATTTAATTAAAATAGGTAAAGTAATCACTAGCCACTTACCCTCGCTTTCCTCCCCTAGTAAGTAAGTCTATGTATTTTCCCTCCGATGTGTGTCCTATTCATCATTTAGTCGTGGTGGTGGTAGGGTGGGGGAGGGAGGGGTGGTGGGTTCATTGGCGTCTGGCAATCCAGCCGGACGTGAATCCAAGAAATACACTTGCCCACCTCGGTGGGCGATGTACCATGTGGACTGTTCCTGGTACATCTCTGATAGCAGAGTGGACTGTAGAAGCAACCCATGGTTGTTATGGTCTATCTTCTAATGAAATACTCTGTAGCAGCTAAGCAGAGTTTGCCCTGAAAATATATCCCGCGCAGTTGATTAGCTTATTCAGATTTGGCCGTAACCGAAATCATTGCCATCAAATAAAATTTGACTTTTAGAATGATTCGGTTGCAATATAGTATAACAGATAATAAAAATGAAAATAAATCTCAACTTGCTGTCATACATGTTCAGGGATACGCCTGAGGGAAGTGAGGATTTTATTTGTCTGTATAAATATTATAAATGTGAAAGTTTGTGAGTATGTATGGATGTTTGTTACTCTTTCACGCCAGAACGGAGATAGATTACAGTTTTGCACAGAGATAAATTACAGTCTGGAATAAGATATAGGCTACTTTTTATCCCGGAAAAATATACGGTTCCTGAGGGATACATTTGTTTTTGTTTTTAATAAGTTTAGCGCTAATGATTAAAATAACATAAGGAAGATTTATTATTATCATATGAGATGTACACACAACATGCTTCGGAAAAAGTATACAGAGCAAACAAAAATATATTATATTTTATAATTTGCTTTTTGTAAAAGTTGATACAAAACATTACTTTTCGATCGAATGAATCACTACATTGATTAATAATTATTTATTTTTGTTATACGCGGTATTTGATGACACGTTTGGCTCAGTTTGTAATACCCTACTTGCTGTGCTAGCGGTCGCCGGTTCGAGTCCCGCTGGAGGCATTCACTTGTGTGGTTAACACGAATGTTTGTACTCCAGTCATGGGTGTTCATTTATAATATGTATGTATTTAAAGTTATATATGTATAATATGTATAATATCAACTAGCTGGTATCTATAAGCCAAGCCTCGTAGCTTACCATGGAACTAGATGGTGCTGTGTCTTAATGTCCCAACATATTAATATTTATTGGAGTTCACTTCTATCAACGTTTCCTAAAAACAACAATAAAAGGGCTTAACTTTTACTAGTGAGTCTAATTTATTTAAACTTGCCCTATTCAGTACCGAGTAAATAATGTAAACAAATGAGTAAAGTGATTTTATTTTTGACTGACTTCAAAAAAAGTGTAATTGGAATGAATTTAACGCATTTAATTCGTCACGATCATCACGCCGATCAACTTTTTTCTTACAATGTTATTATGGATAATATGTCGTACTTTCATCTATACATATAATATAATTCTAACGGAGTCGAATCTGTTCATTAAATATTTTTTAATTGAAATAGTCATTATCGATACAGAGGCCTTTTCTATGATTTCTTGAATTTTTGTCTGTCTGTGTGGGAACGCACCACGAGAAAACCACTGGATAGATTTTGATGAAGTATGATGATAGCTGGTTATCCTTGTCAACATACTTTTTACTGCAGGAAAACATCTCATCTCTGAGAAATTTATACTAAACTTTAAAACGTATCTGGGGACAAACGCGAGCGAAGCGAGGGGGAGTCGCTAGTCTATACATATAATAAAATTGTAACTAATTCGAATCTGTACATTAAATATTTTTTGGAAAATCTAATTGAAATAGATATCATTATCGATATAGAGTCCGAATCTATAGTTTTTAGAATTTTTGTCTGTCTGTCTGTCTGTTTGTTACCGTATCATAAGAAAACCACTGGACAGATTTTGATGAAATTTTGTATGATGATAGCTGGTTATCCGGGTCAACATATAGGATACTTTTTATCGCGGGAAAATGTCTCATTTCTAAGAAAAAATACAAAAACTGCATAGTAAGAGTATACTAATATGTAAAGCCTAAGAATTAGGTTTTTGGTAATCTGAACGCGGGCGGAGCCGCGGGCAATGCTAGTACTTACATATAATTTAAATTTGGAAAATTTAAAACGTTACGATGATTTACAAGTGCTTATAAAAATCTATTTGAACAAAGTATATTTTGACTAATTTATTGTTTTATCGATTGATTCCGTCGATAAATTTTCCTATATATAATATCGTCTCTATACCATTCTAAAACAATTAATATCAATCAGTTTAATTCAGTACACACAAATGGGAAATTAATTCTGCATCGTTTATTATTAAAGCAATCCCAACAGATAAAAGATTAGAACATGTTCTAAAATTTTATGTTATCGTTGTATAATTAGAAGTAATTGGATTAAGCCTTGTGAAAACGTTTGAACTGTAAATATGTAAATAAAATTAATGCATTAGTAGTATTTGGCTTTCTATATGAATGAGGCACATTTATCGAAAATCTATACAAATGAATTAAACTAAAGTGTTAATAATGTCAAAACAACAGCTTTTTACTAACTCGTATAAAAGTATAATACGGTATTTATAAGAAAATATAAACAATTTTTAAAATTTGTATGTCTGTGTGTTAAAATAAAAGTAGCCTAAGTTACTCCTTATAACATCAGCTATCTGCCAGTGAAAGTCTCGTCAAAATCAATCCAGCTGTTCCGCAGATTAGCTGGAACAAGCAGACAAACAGACAAAAATTATAAAAATTGTGTTTTTCGTATAAGTACCGTATATAATTTCATTTAAATTTAGTTAAAATCTGTTACTTTGACCTTATAAACAGACACTTTAATTTTATAAATCTGTATAAACTATCGACTTGCCCTAATTTCGATCGGGTACATCCCTAAGTGCCTAAGAGGCTATATGTTACCCCGGCTGTCTATCTGTACATTAAATTTCACCCAAATCCATCTAGTAATTTCAACACTCAAACACACAGACAAACGTTCACGTTTATAATAGTTATATATAGTTTCTATACTGTTCGAGGAACACGAAATTTGTGTGCACAATTGCATTGAGTTGAGATGTACTCTAACCGGTGCATCCACAGCGGCCGGAAGCAGACCGGCCGGTCCTTCATTTCCGTCCGAAGTGCTGCAATCTGAATACCTTCATTTTGAATTTCAAATAAAACGAATTCTACATTTCTATTGCCTGTAATTTAGATTCTAGGTTGTGAAATATTTATAACTAGCTTTCCGTCCTGGATTTGCCTATTAGTATGACACAAACGTACATTGTAACTGTTGATATATAAATAGGCAAAGACAAAAAAATTCAGTTTATTTTTTTTTCCTCTGTTTGTCAACGGATTTACTTTTTTTTGGTTGAGTAGCTATTATCGAATTTTAGAGTTATCAATAAAAATTGTAGTGTTTTTATAGATATGATAATATGAAAATGATTATGGCTCAATTGCAACCACTGGGCGAACACTAATATAAATAAATACGCATGTCGTTAGTCATTTATATTGTCAAAACTAAATATT
Organism: Brenthis hecate; assembly: GCA_951806755.1. Taxonomy (NCBI): domain Eukaryota; kingdom Metazoa; phylum Arthropoda; class Insecta; order Lepidoptera; family Nymphalidae; genus Brenthis; species Brenthis hecate. The sequence goes on along the minus strand of OX638275.1, from coordinate 6,077,000 downwards.
CGCTTGATAGGAATCGAACCCACGAATTATAAGTTTAGGTAGCTATATTAAATCTACGTATCGATACCTGATAAAAACTTTTTAACAAAAAAATAAAAACCGACTTCAAACAAAAGCACTAAAAAGTGAAAAATAACTGATTGGTAGTTTTCATTTACTATACATACCTAATCAAATATTTTCGAAGTCGGTGTGCTTTGGCTAAGTAATTAAAGCCTACCTATTAAATACATACCTAATCAAATATTTTCGAAATCGGTGCCAGCCCATACAAAGCAAAGCACACCGACTTCGAAAATATTTGATTAGGTATGTATAGTAAATGAAAACTACCAATCAGTTATTTTTCACTTTTTAGTGCTTTTGTTTGAAGTCGGTTTTTATTTTTTTGTTAAAAAGTTTTTATTTTTCCCTTTTTAGTGTAGACAGTAGTAGCAAAGTAAGGATTCTAACGTGTTAGGCTTGTCAAATCAAACAAAATAAGCCCAAACTCAAAGTATCTACTATTAGCCGTTGAAGAGTTCCACCTATCCACCTTCTGGCCTTACCATCAGATCAGGTTAACAATACCGAACCACTGTACTATCAACGGAAATAGAAATACTTGCAAAGTTTCAAGTCAATATGACAATTAGAAGTAGGTTAAATTCATCATTAGTTGTTTTTCCACCCTTAGGGGTGGTATTTTTTTTTTTGAAATTTAAATGGGACTTGTCCAAATCGGTTAATAAATGACGGAGTTCTGAGGTAACAAACATAAAAAAAAACACAGTCGAATTGAGAACCTCCTCCTTTTTGAAATCGGTTGAAAAGTACAATTACATCGTACGTATGGTCTCATTCCTTTTAAATTCATATTCTAATTCAGCACATTGATTTTAATAAGCATATTTTATTGTTACGAATATTGTAAACATTTAAAAGCGTTAAACTAAATGAAAATGAGAAACCTTGAACAAGATAAGATAATATAACAAAAATGGGAAAAATATATCATTTTCGCGTGAAAAAGATTTGTTACTCCGGCACTTATATTATTAGCGTGACATATTGACACGGGCCTTTATTAATATTTCATATCACATTTCGTCTTTTGAGAGTAAATAGTTATTTTTTCCTCAAACATTCATGTACTTGTATAGAGGTCAAAGTATATTATAATTACATATTTTATATTAAAAAAGTATTATATAATACTAGCGGCTCATCCTCGCTTCGCTCGGGTTCGCCTCTTGAAAAATAAACAAATCTATTTTTTTTTTTATAGAAAAAAGGGGCAAACGAGCAAACGATCCACCTGATGGTAAGTGGCTATCGTCGCTCATGGACATCTGCAACACAAGAGGAGTTGCGAATGCGTTGCCGGCCTTTAAGGGACCTATAGACATTACTCTTGAAATCAAATAAATAATAATAAACATATCTATCCCACGGGAACCGTATTTTTTTCCGGGCTGTCATATATACATATAAATGACAGCGTCACGCCACCGTTTACCGTCATACCACGTCAGTTTTACTTCCAAAGCGCCAATAGATGTTTCACATCAAAAAAATAAAATTTGTACAAAATAAATAAAGATTTTGGGAAGAATCATTGAATTCAATCACGTGACATGTACATATGTAGGTATAAGGTGTCGTATAAACGTTAACATTCACTCTATCGTTGCAACCCAATACTCTCTATTTGCGAGGTTCTTCCTGGCTTTGTGTAATCAAGCGCTAATAGGTTAGATGTGTAAATGAAATTGTGGCTTAATTCCGACCATTTCTTTTATATAACAAGCTTTCGCCCATGACTCGGTATACGTCGATAAAGAAAAATGTATGCTCCTTAAAGATATTATATTTACTAGCGACTTACCCTCCCTCCGAAGCGTCCCTACGTAAGCGGAATTTGTTCACAATTTTCATGGTTTTTTTTTTTTTGCGCGGAATTCTAATTCTTTTTCTAATATAAAAGTGGCTTAAGTTACTCCGTTCGATATTGACTATTCTCCAGTGAATGTTCCGTCAAAATCGGTCCAGCCATTTCGGAGATTAGCCGAAACAAACAGACAGACTAAAAATGTTTTTTTTTTTTTTCTTTTAAGTACCGTATATACTTTTATATATACACTTAGTGAAAAGTTGTTATTGTAACATTACAAACAGATGCTTCAATTTTATTTATTTGTATCGATAACATTATTGACAAATAACCAGCTTAGATTACACACCTAATTATATATTTTTTATTTTCTGAAACCATCCGGATTATCTTTTGAACAGAAAAATCAATAGTTAAAAATCATTTCTTAAAACAATTTTTTATAGGTTTATTTACTTTCCTTTAGCTTGTTTTTGAAAATGTTTTTTTACGACTAATTTATTTATCAAGTTTCAATATAAAAAATATTATGGACGAATTTCTATCAAAAGTTTTAGCGCGAGCGAAGCCGCGGGTTCTACTAGTTACTTATATTTTCACCTAAATGTGAATAACTTGATACAGTGCTTTAGTAAATAATTCCGTGAATTCAAATTCTGTAGCAGAGTAAAAGGTATTGGTATATGATAGATACCTCTATGCCTTGGAGAGTATATATATTCCTGTATAACATGCACTATCCTTAGAATTTTCCATTCCGTAGGACTATGAGGAAAATATTCCTATTTATATATTTATTTTATTTTACATATTTTTTATTTTAAAACCACAAAAAATCTCTAAAAAGGTAGTTTCATACAAACTTTCATCCGCTATTTTACCCCCTTATAGGATGAATTTCGAAAAATGCTTTCATAAACACGTGTTTATTTAATTTTATTGAAGAGCATTAATACCGAGTTTCAAGTAATTCAGATCATATTTTTTTTTATTGTATTATAACGTGCTTTCCCGTAGGAATTAGATAATTTCCCGCGGTAAAAAGCTCCCTACGTCACTCTCCAACCCTCAAACACACACACAAAACAACACACAAAAAATAACTCCAATCCGTCACTCCGTTTCGACGTGAAAGAAAGACAAACAATCAAACACCCTATCACATTTATAATATTAGTATGGATTTGACGACACGTTTGGCTCAGTTTGTAGTACCTTACTTGCTGTACCAGCGGTCGTGGGTTCGAATCCCACTGAGGGCATTCATTTGTGTGATGAGCACAAATGTTTGTACTCCAGTCATAGGTATTTGTGAGTCGATTTTCAATTAAAAAAATAATAATAATGTATGTTGTACTCAGCCCTTTTTTAACCGACTTCCAAAAAAGAGGAAGTTCTCAATTCGTCGGAATCTTTTTTTTATGTATGGTCACCGATTACTCGAAGACGCCTGAACCGATTTGGATTTTTTTTGTTTCAAAGGGAATACTTCCCAGGTCAAGCGGTCTTTTTAAATCAACAAATAAATATATTTTTTTAAATAAATTCCTTAATCGAACATGTTATTAATAAACTTTCTTCTAACAAATTACGTGCTTATTACGTCTACACTAAAAATGGACAAATAAAAACCTAAAAAAAACCGACTTCCAGGCATTGAAATGTAAAAATAACTGAACGGGGGTTTTCATGTAAAATAGATACCTAATCAGATATTTTCGAAGTCGGTGCCAGCCGACAATATTTAAAGATATGAATATCTAATAAAATATGTTACTATAAATATATTACGTATTAAAATATATTAGATTTGCATCGGCTGGTATTATTATATGATGATTTTATCATTATTAAATGATGACCTGATTCTCCTTCTAGGATTGGCTCCATTCGAAGCAACTCCTTATCGATTAACAGTACAGACACGAAATTTTTTATTGGTATTTAATTATTAAAATAGAATGAGGTGCTTTTAAGTCTATTGGTTGTTATTAAATGTAGCAATAGAACGTGTATTTGACATCATATATTAAAGTTAAAAAAATCTGCTAAGTCTACAACACAGTACATAGAAAGGCGCAGAATAAATCGATACCTTTGATGTCGGTCTAAATGCTGAAAATGTCTAGACAGTTATTTTGGGCCAGTTGTTGTCAAAAAAAAGCAATATTTATTGCTTGACTAGCGACTCACCCTCGCTCCGCTCGGTTTCGTCCATACTTACGTTTTAACGTTTAGTATAGATTTCTCAGAGATGAGATATTTTCCCGCAGTAAAAATTACCCTATATGTTAACCCGAATAATCAGCTATTGTCATACCAAATTTTATCAAAATCTGTTCAGTGGTTTTCTCGTGATGCGGTTACAAACAAACAGGATCAACATTTAGGATACTTTGGACTACGGAAAAATATCTCATCTCTGAGAAATTCTACACTAGCCATTAAAACATACCTAGAGACGAACCCGAGTGGAACGAAGGTGAATCGGTAGAATATCATCAATATTTTTTTAAACGTTTGGAAATGCATTTATAGGTGGTTATGATATAAATATGTATTATTGAAATTATTTTTATTTCGATAGCTACATTTTCACTTTAAAACTAAATATTCTACAAAATTTACATGAGATCCTCGAAATTTAAAAAGAAAGAAAAAATTTAATCCCGCTGAGTTTCTTTAGCCAGTTCTTCTCAGGTCTTTTTCTTTCCGAACTGGTGGTGGTGGTGGTGGTGGTGGACTAATGATGTTCAGTAAAATATTTAATAATTTAATGCCAAATAATATATTTTGAATTAAAACACAAAAATACTCTAGAAATAAGATACTACTCCTTTCTTGATATTAAAAGTGAGTAAATATTTTTACTCTTTACCTTACGAATAAATATTTTACATTGTACATAGCGACTGCACTACGGTCTTTAATTTCCGGTTGATTTCTGGGTGAAGTTGACTGTTTTTTTCCAAATAACATTGGACTCTGGTAAACAGCTGTTAAAAATATTTCGACTATTTATTGTGCTATTTATATATCGTATACTTAATATTTCTTCTTGATAATAAATTATAAAAGTAATATTAGTATCGAAAATTAACCACTTTTGACGTACAGAATTTTCGTATTAACATTTTTGGCCATTTTAAATATAAACATATTCTAAATATGAGCCAAGTATAGTATAATCATTTGTAGCCAATGTAGCCCAGTGGTAACGCGCTCGCTTGCGAAACCGAGTGAAGTGCGTTCAAATCTCGGGTCTCACACCTCTGATATTCTCATATGCGAATCATTTCCAACATACTTACGATCAAGAAAAACATCGTAAGGAAACCTGCATGTCTGAGAGAACCTAGCAAGTTTTCGAAAAACATGTGAAATCGGCCAACTCGCACTTGGCCAGTGTGATCCACTGTAGCCTGTTCCTCCCTCGTATTGAAGGGTGATCCGTACCCAGCAGTGGAACACTAAATATGGGTGCGCACATAAAGAAAATTTATTGTGAAAGGTTATATCAGACTACGACCTACGAGAGTGGAGTTATTCTAAAAACATTATTAAAACAATTAAACGACTCGGACGAACACGCATGCAGACGAAATTAACAGAGAAAACGAACTCTCTACGAAGTTACGTTATTAAAAAGCTAATACCTTCTCCACGTTCCATTTTGCCCGGATATTATCTTCTTCACAACCGTCTTTATTCGGCACAATATAATTTATATTGTTAGTTACACATATGTATGTTATAATATTAAATGAGCAATTTTTGTATATTACTAATTTTATACAAAGGTAAAGTTTGTGAGTTTGTGACGTTGTTGGGGGTAATCTCTGGATTTACTGGATATATAGGATAGTTTTTAACCTGGAAATCATCCTTTAAGAGGGTGAAAATGGGGATGAATTCGTACATAAATTTATTTCGTGTATCTCGGAAATGGCTCTAACGATTTGGATAAAATTTTGTATTTAGATAAGGATTTGCTTTTTAAAAATTTATCTATATAGGCGTCTTTTTTATAAAAACAATTTTTATAGCTTTTCCGAAAAACGCCAAGCGAAACTCGGTCGCCCAGATGCTTAAAATTATATTATGTTAATACACGTTGCCTTTATTTGTGACATAAATAATAATTAATCAACGAAATTCAATAAAACTGAGTTTTATCATCATCATGGTTTTTGTGTTATTTCAAGGTAATCTCAGAAATTACAGTATGGATTTTCATACAGTTTTCGCCAATAGAAAAAGGGATTATCTAGGAAAGAGCACTGAGTTTAAATTTAATCTATCACCATTTTTCGAGATTAAGCTTTTTGAGCTTCCGCCATAGTATACGTGCGAAGGGTACCTAAGGTCTAGGTCATCTGTACAAATAAATAACAGTGAAGTATCTATTTGTAATATTAAAATAACCTTTTTTTGCTATAAGAAAAAAACAAGTTTTAAATTTTTTGTCTATCTATCTGTCTGTTTGTACCGGCTTATCTCCAACACGGCTGGACCGATTTTGAAGGAACTTTTACTTTCAAATATCTAATGTTATTAGAAGTAAGTTAGTTTAAGTTTAAACTTTTAGTATAGAAAAAAATCAGGATTCCGCGCAAAAAAATTAAAATCCATGAAATTGTGTACAAAACCCGCGTATCTAAGGACGCACAAAAACTCTGCGAGGGTAAGTCGCTAATAGTTAAATATTAAATAGAATTAGTAGTTACGAGATCGTATCATTTTTAGATACGACCAACCGCCCGCCCGCCCGCCTAACATGAGACAACCGGATGAGATAAGATTTCAAAGGAGAGATTAATCCCATCTGTCTGATCTTTATTCAGTTACACTATTGTTTTCATTATATTATTAATCTTTTAACATACAAGTATATTATGAATTGGAAAGTAAGTTTCATTACTGGTAGTAGACTCATGACGTTCAGTAAAAAATTGTAATAATTTAATTAATGCTGAATAAAATATTTCGAATTTTGGTTCTTTTGAATTTTTACTGTTATTAGTCTTCCTTTCGTGTCCCAATGTAACATTGGGCATTAGAATTAAAAATAATTAATTAATCTATACTAATATTATAAAGAGGTAAAGTTTCTGAGTTTGTGACGTTGTAGGGGGTACTCTCTGGATCTACTGAACCGATTTAGATAAGGTAAGAAGATAGTTTGAGATCCTGGGAATGTCATAGGAACTTTTTATCCCGGAAGTCAATCCTTAAGGGGGTGAAAATTTGGATGAAAGTTTGTATGAGGGATCAAACCAGGGACGAACCCGAGCGAAGCGAGGGTGAGTCTACTCTCTAGTTATTAATATTCTAACAAAAAGTAAAAAAAGTAATAATTATAATCATAGCAACTATATAAATATTTTTTAATATCCAATTATATTCATAAATATCAAATATTCGCGTAAATCTAAGAAAGTAATACTGACATTTATCAATATTTATGTTCTTTAGAGTCTATGCACACTACATTTTATAAAGGCGCCGACAACACGTGTATCATGAACGTGCGTCTTTTGCGTGAATTTTTCTTGTATTCTGCGATTTAAAAAATAAATGCGAACCACGTTTCAAAGCGCGTCAAAGACACGCGTAACATGAACTTTCCTTTGTGAATGTGATAATATTTGATGATAAAAACACTTAAAGTGCTGTAATTTACAATCTAACTTTTACGTCTGTCGTCTATATCACATCTAGACTCAAAAAAATTTTTTACCGATTTTTATGAAACTTTTACAGCTTGACTGAAACTTCAACAGATTACATTTTATTAAAATCTGCTATATATTTAATATAAGCATATCGGGTTTGCCTCTAAGAAAACAAAAACAAACCTATCCCACGGGAACCTTATGTGTTATTCCACGGGAACCTTATGTGTTATTCCAGACTATAATCTATAGAGATAGATTATAGTCTGGAATAACACATAAGCCAATATATATAATAGTGCCAAATTTCATCCAGATCTGTTCAGCCGTTCTGGCGTGAAAGAGGTACAAACATCCATACATCCATACTCACAAATTTTCACATTTATAATATTAGTATAGATTAAATTATTTATTTAAGTGCGTACTTAAATAATAAATCCAAGGTTACGTATTTTTTGCAAAAACGTTGACAACTTTTTCTATATCTAGGCGGCCATAGTGTAAAATTCGAAAAACTAGCCCAGATAATGTTTTCTGTGACATTAAGACAAGCAACCATTTTTTAATTCTGCGTACAATAAAAAAACCATTTCTCAGCAAAAGATACGCTCACCAGCATTTACTGTATTTTTTTTTATTTAGACATTAGATATGGCAGCCTTCAGACCTCAATTAGGGTTATGGGCATGCCCACCATGCACTCAAAGGTGGTTTTTGAATAAAAAACAAATCATATCTCTTGCGTTCGTATTGATACAAAAGCACGCCGACAGCGCGTCAAGCCATCATGTGCATAAACCCTTATTGTTAGAAGGCCGAGTTTCGGGATTATACTGTGTGGAGTCCTAAGCCCTTAAGTGTTCTTTAAGTATCGTTAAAAATGAAACTTGTTACGTATTACCTAAAACAAACTAAGAATTTCCGTACAATTTTCCTTTAAGAAATCCTCGATGGATATAAACAATATATGACTTTTTATGCCAAAACACTTAACTACGAAGACGGCACTGATTCATGGCATTAAGTGATATAGCTTATTTTTGTCTGCGACTCCGCTACAACTTTTACTTATAATATTATTGTGATATCAACAGAAAAAAATCAAATTAGTTATTATTATGAAAGCAAATTTTAAAATTTAAAATCTATTGGATTTTCAAGAAAATAATTAACTTGCGTTATGACGTTAAGTATAAATTTCTCAAAGATGAGATATTTTCCCACAGTAAAAAGTATTCTATATGTGGACCCGGATAACCAACTATCATCGTACCAAATTTCATCTAAATCTTTCCAGTGGTTTTCTCGTGATGCGTTCCCAGAGAGAAAAACAAAAATTAAAAAACTATAGATTCGGCATCTGTATCAACAATAATGACCATTTCAATAAGATTTTCAAAAAAATATTTAATGAAAGCGAAAGCTTAAAATTGAGCTTTTTTAGTGAGAAATACATAACAACTCTACTCATATTATCTTTTCTAAAAACGGAAAATATTCTAAAAATATTAAAATTTATTTTGTGTTTTTGATATTTCTCATATTTAAATTGAACCATTTTCGTTAGGTCGCCTCTTTTTAACTCGAATTTCCAACTCATTTGTTTCTATTGTTGAAAATTATTTTACATTGACAAAGTAATCACGACGATTCATGCCTTTCTTATGAAATCTTTCAATATTTTTATGTATTCAGCCCCTTTTATCGTCCCAGTGCTGGGCACAGGCTTCCCTTCAGTACGTGGGGAATCAGGCCATAGTCCACCACGCTGGCCAAGTGCAGGTTGGCGGACTTCACATGTCTTTCGAAAACTTGCTAAGTTCTCTCAGACATGCAGGTTTCCTCACGATCTTTTCCTTTACTGTAAGGCAAGTGGTAATCATGTTGGGAATGATTCGCACATGAAAATATCTGAGGTGCAAGACCCGGGATTTGAACCCGCTTCACTCGGTTTCCCAAGCGATCGCGTTACCAATGGGCTACCACTGCCTAATATTTTTATACTTATTTCAAATTTATGACTGCCCATCGCTACTCCTTGTTGGCTAATGATCACTAACAGACTGTCAGTCCGGGTCATCTATCCGTGTACTAAATTACATCCAAATTCCTCCAGGCATTTTAGTGCTTAGATGTTACAAACATACATACACGTACACACTTTTATAATTACAATAGTAGATCCTATACAGTACGGTATTTTCAAAGATGTATGTTTTGATGTATGTTTTGGGATAAATTCAGCAATGTATATAGAGGGTATGGTATGTATACGGGTAAGGATAGGATATAACATTGCAGAGGAAACAAAAGATAAATATTTTTCTTAAATTACGTACCATTCTAGCTCTAGCATTCTAGAAAAGCAGTGGTAGGCCAGTGGTAACGCGGTTATTTAGAAAACCTAGCGAAGAGGGTTGTTCATCCTTCTTTCACGTCGAAACGGAGAGACGGATTGGCGTGATTTTTTGTGTGGAGATATTTGGAGGGCTGGAGAGTGACATAGGCTACTTTGTAACCGCGGGAGATTATCTAATGCCCACGGGAAAACACGTTATAATACAATCCACAACAAAAAATTATTTATGATCAGAATTACCTACTTGAAATTTGGTAATAATGCTCTTCAATAAAATTAAATAAATACGTGTATTAGCATTTTTCGAAATTCATTCTATAAGGGGGTAAAATAGGGGGTGAAAATTTGTATGAAACTATCTTTTTAGAAATTTTTTTAGTTTTAGCGCGAGCGAAGCTGCGGGTTGTGCTAGTAAGTTATATATTTATTTTAAATTAGCACTAATGACTTAATCTCGCTTCGCTCATGCGCGTTCCTAAGCTTGAATGCTTTTGGCACGTATAACTTCTAAAGAAAAGTCCTTTTTTTTACGCCAGAAACGTTCGCAGGCGTATACGAAATAACCAGAGTTTCATCACATCAGAGGACAAACATACGAAGATTCATTTTTATGTATATAAAAAGTGACCCATAAATATTCAGTCCTTGTAAAATAAACAGGAGTTAGTGTATCTATTATGAAATGCATAGTCTGAAAGTTTATAGTGAGGCAAAGCCAGTACGGCTACTGAGGCCTTTACGAACTTGTTAATTTAAATAAAATAACCAGCTCAAATAGAAACTTTAAATATAATTTATGCAAATAGAAAAGAGACCTAGAACTTTGAGACAGCTATAAGTTCGTCTTTGTTACTTAACTTTCAAAATCTTATGCTGGAGCTTTACGTGATTATTGCAACTTAAAAAGGATGTTTTTTATGATGTAACGCAATATCTTCGCAAATGTTGAGCAGAATTTCTTTATTATGTCTATAATTACCTATTGGTTGTTGCTGGTGGTTTAATTGTAATTTCAATATTAATATTTTTTAAATTATACGTTATAAATGGTGTAACTAACCCTACTGTATTGTGTGTGTATATATATATATATATATATATATATATATATATATATATATATATTTAAGTAATCCTTTGTGGTTTAAGAAAAACGTTTTTACAAATCCTTTTTCAGGTAATATAATATTTTATAGACTAAAGGCAGATTTAAAGTTCAGCCTACGCTCTCTAATCAACATTTGCGGTGTAGCTCTATGAAAAAATACAAGTAATAAATAATCTTTTCTTACAAGAATTGCTCATTTAGTATTATAAGACAAAACTTTTCTCACTCTAGCTTATTGTGGTGAAAAAATTCGTCACAAAACAGTAGAATGAGTTATATATATATTAGTGTTTAAAATGAAAATATATTTTCTAGTATTGTCGATGTTTATTTTAAGTTTCCCGACGTTTCGAATGCTTCAAAAAAACGACCAGCCGCTTCATTGAGTAGATAAATAAAGAAAATAAAGAAATATTTTTCTCATTCAAACATCGTTAATATACTCAATTACATACATATAACAAAGAAAAAGATTTAGAAAAAACGTATGTTTGTTCGAACTCCTCCTTTGCTACTAATTAAATGTTTGCAAACATAAAAGAAGATTTCTTTTTAGAAAATTGATAAATAAAATATAAAAATTTTCATTCTTTCATTACTACGTACGAGTAAATCACGAAAGTGGGAAATGGCAGAGATTTGTTACTTGGATTTTGCTGAATTGCAATGCAACGTTCAAGTGAAAAATGAGTTGCAAAATTTTTAAAAGACATATTATTTTGAGCTTGTACCAATCAAATAATCTGTGAAATCTATATATTTAGAATCTGTATATAAATACATATTAAAATAGTAAGACAGCGAAATCTGTACATAAATTATTTTGTAAAAACAATGATTGTCACGTATGGTGGTATAAAACATAGACCCCAAAACAATATCTATTGATATTTTTGTGGTATGTATACCTGTATATCACGCCAAAAGTACTGAACGGAATTTAATTAAATAAGTAGTAATAACTTACTACTCGGGTCAACATTTAAGGTACCTTTCACACCTTACAGGAAAACCTTTCTATCCCGCGGGATAAAACGAAAACTGTTTCTGTCGAGTACTTAAGCGATACATCAAAACAATGTACTAGAAAATTGTAGGTCTTAAAAAAATCTACAGAAAAATCCGCAATGGCATGTGACTATCTCATCGTAATAACTAAATATTTTTATCTATTTAAAACGCATCTAGTGATGAACCCGAGCGAAGCGACGAAGCTAGGTTAATGCGCTAGTCGTAAATATAGCTGAAATTATGATTTTTGGTCTGACTGTGAGATATTTGTAATCTAATTTTAGTATGAACTTTATTATATTATTAAGTTTGAAAAACTTTTGTATTTGCATATACAGATCGTCAAAAGTAGAATTAAATATTTGTGAATATAAGGAAAATGCTAGCCTCTATTTGATAGACGATAAGGATACAACCTAAATATCTAATTGGATTTACATCAGAGTTTACATTGATTTAAAAGCAATCAAATATTTATTCAATTTAGCGAAATCCTAAACGATTAAAGTTAGTGGGAGCTTAACAGAACAAATTTAACTTTGCCCAGTAGATCTGATCTCTGAAATTCACTGATTTGTCTTAGGAAGATTTAAATTTAGTTATAGTTTGTATCTTTGAAACTATTAGGCTATTTAAAATATCAATATATGTATTAGTATTGATTATTTTTAAATATTCTTACATATTATACTTAAATGTTTTTGTCTGTTTATACACACACGCACGCACGCACACGTTCACCTACACGCAAACGCACAGATAAGCATATTCACACACATACACACACAAACCCTTGCTTATTAGTAAAGTGTAATAATGGCGAATATATTATTTCTAATTCGATCAACTAAATAGGGTGCAAATGAACGTGAGATGTATGTAGCTGGCCCTCAAAGCTAATCCCTATTTACGAACAACAGAATATCTTCCACGTGAGTTCTTAACCCCTTTAGCGTTCGGGCTGAGGTTCGAGAAATAGGGCCCCTTAGACAAAACGATTTTCTACCATCTTTATCGCTAATAGAAAACTTGACAAGATGGCTTTTTATAGTAGATACGATTTGCTACATTTTACACAGGAAGTTTTTTGTTCATGTAAATGTTTTTTTTATTCATCGCTTTCTAATTTTGACCATTTAGATAATTTCATATTTATACATCAATTTTTTGTCCCAAATTATTTTTAAACATATACATATTAAGTTGTATAGATTTTTATAAAAACAGCTCTTAAATTTCTTCATTTAAACAAAAAATTTTCAAAACCCAAACCATAGGATGGGATATACATACATACATACATACAAGTCAGACGGGTGACGGGTCAGTCATTCAGTCGGTCAAGTAACTACTAAAAACAAAAACTAATTGTGGATTACACATTCTTACCGTAACCTTTAGATATACGAATACGTACATATGTCATACTTGTATTTTTTTTGTTTTTCACTGGCAATAGCGTTTATATAATGTCATTTGTCTAATCAGGATACAAATTTTCACAATAAAAATTATTATAATAATAGATCAAGAAAATTTATTCAAATAACACAATGCATAATATAGTATCCCGAATAAAAAAAAATTGTATTTATGTATTAATATCTCTTTAGGTAGTCTTAGTTAATTTTATTATTCCAAACACAAAATTTCAGCCATCCTTGCAGTATTAAAATTCCGCCATTTTAATGTTCCACTCGGCAGGGCACCCAAAACACCCTTCCCGATTAGGCCATGGTCCACTACGCTGGACAAATGCGGGATTTCGGACTTCACACATTTGTGTGAAATTAGAATTCCTTAGACATGCAGGTAGCGTCTGAATGTTTTTCTTTAGCAAATTGTAATCATGCGGAAAATTAGACTTGTAGAAGATAGTATCAGATCTTGTATATTGACGACAAGTTTTGCTCAGTTTGTAGTAACCCTACTTGCTGTGCCAGCGGTCGCGGGTTCGAGTCCCGCTGGGGGCATTTATTTATGTGATGAGCACGAATATTTGTACTCCAGTCATGGGTGTTTATATTTATAATTTGTATATATTTAAAGTGTTGTATAGTGCATCAACTATCTGGTATCCATAACTCAAGCCTCGTAGCTTACCATGGAACTGGATGGTGCTGTGTGGTAATGTCTTAACATATTTATTTATTTATTGTAACTTTGGACACGCTTCCCGCAGTTTCCAAAGATGCATGCAGACCACGACAAATATTAATGTATATGTTTGTTCATTACAAACATTTGTTATGAGACCACTTTTAACATTTATTAAAGGTATCAAGTTTTAGTCAAAGGATTTTTTTTTTAATTTTTAAAAATGATATATTTTTTTAAAGTATTATCTGAGCCGCTAATCGAATCAACTAAAATACAAACAGAAACATGGTTTCTCATTAATTCTACTCTTCCAATTATATTCCAAGTTGAGGTTATATTAGTTAACTATAAAAAAGTATTTGCTTGTTTTATTGAAAAAGAAAATAGTTATATAATCTAGTGATAATATGTTCATTACATATTTTGTTTTTATTTTTAATGAAACAGTAGAAACTCAAAATGACTTCAGACATAATTATTCCGCCCTAAAAAAGTATTTTTGAAAATCTACATGAAACCATTTTCGTAGCTACTCATAAAAACAAATTATGAAAGTCACGATGAAACATACACTCGAATTAAGTACTTCCTTATTTTTTAAAGTCGGTAAAAATACAGAATTTGGAGTGAACCTTAAAAGCCTTTAACAAAGCTCGTGTAAAAACTCGATTTCGAACTCATCCATTTTGTTCAGTCACAAATTTTCATGAAGCGTCACACTATAAGTATCATTTTGATATAGCTTTCTCTTTATTTTGACTACTGGTTTTACTTGTAATAATACAAGCATAAAATATTTAATTTTACCTTTCAATTTTACCTTACCAATTATATCTTTTTTTTCTATAGCTTTTTCCACAATGATCAAAACTAACTAAGCCATTCACATAAGTTGAGATCCATAGCAGCAACTGTTGAGTTTCTCGTCGGTTCTTCTCAGTAGAACTGTCTTCGGAGCCGGTGATTTCCGTGAACATACATACTGATATTTAATTTAAAAATTGATTTTTAAATAGAAATGATGATTCTAAAGTGCTTATGAAAGTCTATTTGGATAAAGTATGACTAATTGTTAAAACAATTTTTTAACAACTTACCATTTACCTGCAACTAACAAAATAGTTTATTAATTGCGTTTATTCTACATAATAGCTAAGTATCGAAACCGACGTGGGCAGTGAGCAAAAATGTCACCTAGGAGACGCTAGAACTAAGCCAGGGCGTGGGAGGGGTTTCTAGTCTAAAAATACAGTCATCAATATAATTATCAGATATTTTCTATCTTTTTTAAAACTTACGCTATATTGATTATGTACATACTACTTTATAATTCCGGTACTGTATGTATATATATATATATATATATATATATATATATATATATATATATATATATATATATATATATATATATGTACCGTTTAAAGTAACAAAATCGGTCAAACCGTCTCCGAAAAATCGGTGAATATACATAAAAAACATACATACAAACGAACATAGAACCTCTTCCTTTGTGGAAGATGGTTAAAAACTAAGTTACAGGCATCTTATTCGATAAAGACCTATCCTCACTATAAGGCCAATTATTGTTAATTATTATTAACTAGCAGAACCCGCGGCTTCGCTCGCGCTAAAACTACAAAAAAATATCTAAAGAGGTACATAGTTTCATACAAACTTTCAGCCCCTATTTTATCCACTTATAGGATGAATTTAGAAAAATGCTAAAACACGTGTTTATTTAATTTTATTGAAGAGCATTAATACATAGGTTCAAGTAATTCTGATAATAAATATTTTTTTGCATTATATTATAACGTTTCTTCCCGTGGGAATTAGATAATTTCTCGCAGCAAACAAACAAACACACTTTCACATTTATAATATTAGTATGGATTTCTGCTTCGGTGGTGTAGTGGCTAGCATGTACGCTTCCACATCCGGAGGATGTGAAGGGCAGGGAAACGATCACGAACAGACACTTCTAGTTAAAATTTTGAATCTATTTAAAGAAATGGAAAATAAATCTATGTCATTATTATGGTGCTAATTATTATTAATCTTACTTGTACAACAATACTAAAATAAAATACTCAATTAGTAATAAAACAAAGTAGTAATGCTAATAGCATATCAATATCATCAATATACCAACAGATATGTATATATATAATAAAATTGTAACTCAGCCGAATCTCTACATTAAATATTTTTTGGAAAATCTTATTGAAATAGACATTATTATCGTTACAGGGGCCGAATCTATAGTTTTTAGAATTTTTGTCTGTCTGTCTGTTACCGCATAACAGAAAAACCACTGGAGGGATTTTGATGAAATTTGGTATGGATAGCTGGTTATCCGGGTCAACATATAGAATACTTTTTACCGCGGGAAAATGTCTCATTTTTGAGAAAATATACAAAAACTGCATAGTAAGAGTATACTAATATGTAAAACCTAAGAATTTGGTTTTTGGTCATCTGAACGCGAACGAAGCCACGGGCAATGCTAGTTACATATAAATATATACTCAGATGTCTATAGAACATTCTGTCCACTACATTGCTTACATTCGCTTCATTCTAAAATGTCGTCAAGCGGAACAAATTCCCATTACACTCTACGCCGGTCCCACGTAACTATTAGCTTCATTCGATAACAATCCTTAAATCTATGTTATTAAGAACAAAAATCTTTTGACAAATTTAAGTTAAATTGGTCTAAACTGGACGCATCAAGCGTATCGAGGGTTTTGATACAGAGTATAATTCTGAAGTACACTTTTTTTATACTTATATTTCTGATCGATGTATTTTTAAGGACTTTTTAAGGTTTAGTTCACGAAAATGAACAACGTGCAGTGGTAACGTGCTCTCTCAAAAAACCGAGCAATGTGGGTCCAAATCCTGGCTCTTGCACCTGTGATATTTTCAGGTGCGAGTAATTTCTAATATGATTACTACTTGTCTTACGGGGAGAATGCATCGTGAGGTAACCTGCATGTCTAAGAGAACCTAGCAAGTTTTCGAAAGACCTGTGAACCTGCAATTGGCCAGCGTGGTGGACTACGGCCTGATCCCGTCATATTGAAGGAAGGCCCGTGCCTAGTAGTAGGACGTTAAAAAGGGCTGAATACATATTGGTTTTAGTATTAAAATATGAGATATAGAGCTTTACGAGAAAAATGTGACATCCAGATTCTTTAAAAAGCCAAGATGCGAATTTCAAAAAGCCGCCATGCAAATTAAAGAAATCGGTCAGTACATAGTGAAGTGAACGGAACTAGCTCTTCGTGCGCGAGTCCGACTCGTACTTGACTAGTTTTTTTAGTATTTACTAGTAACCTACACTCGCTTTATTGAGACGCGTAGATGATTGAGTTTCCACAACAAAGTGATCTCACAGGAACTAGATGAAGTTCTGAAATAGAAAGCACAGTAAGCAGTACTCTTGTTAGAGATAGACAACAAACCTACAGTCCATAACACAACATTGGCCCACTATTATACATAATATGTACATATATGGTAAAATTTGAAAGGGTGTATGTACATTAAAAATAAATATATGTAGGTTGTATTTTATAATAAAAATTTGCCGATGCAAAGCAAATCTAATATATTTCGATACATAAAATACATATTTACCTATTAGATATTCATATCTTAAAATATTGTCGGCTGGCACCGACTTCGAAAATATCTGATTAGGTATTTTATATATTATATGGTATTTAGTTATTATTTTATATTTTAGTGCCTGGAAGTCGGTTTTAATATATATTTTTTAAGTTTTTATTTTCCCATTTCTAGTGAAGTCGTAATAAGCAGGTAATTTTTAAGAAGAATATTTTCTTAATAACATATTCGATTAAACAATTTATTTATTGTATTTTTTTTTAAAACCGCTCGATTTCGATAAAACTTATATGGGATCACCTGGGAAGTGTAATAAAAAAAATCCAAATCGGTTCAGGCGTCTTCGAGTAATCGGTGAACATACATAAAAAAAAATTCCGACGAATTGAGAACGTCATTCTTTTTGGAAGTCGGTTAAAAAATATATAATATAATTTTGTTACGCGCAGTTAGTTTATTCGTAGATCCGCTGTGGTGTTCGTCTACACAGGTGCCAGACAGGCAGGAAAAGTATGACGACCAATACATTTGACGTTTGGGCGGGACGTATAATTTTCTGTTGTGTGTATAATTTTTATTAATTACTGACAATATAACGATTAAAACAGGAAAAGTGTTTCATTTTTTACATCCAATATATGTATGTTTGTTACTCCTTTATGGAAAAAGTAGGTCGCATTTAGATGTAGTAAACAGATAGACTACGGTATCTGACCAGGAGTAATACATGAACTACCTTCGCATATCTACGTGTATTATTGTCACCTAGGGTGGTACTTTAGCGAAATAAGAGTCGGAATATTAATTTAAAAAAACGTGTATATGTTACTTATGTACACATGTAAGAAATTATACTTCTTTGGTGTCCTGCATGTCACAACTCTCTGTTTGTAAAAGGAATGCAGCTAACTTCATCATGTCGGTTTTTCGCTGTTGGTGTGCGCGCGCATTGTAAAAATTTTACTCTCATATTTTTTTCCAAACGCGTCAAAAGAAGTATAACTTCAATAAATAAATGTAATAATATCCATCTATCCATTTCCATACTTCCATACTTACTTAATATTATAAATGTGTAAGTGTGATTGTTTGTTTGTCCTTCTTTCACGTCGAAACAGAGTGACTGATTGGCATGATTTTTTGTGTGGAGATAGTTGGAGGGCTGGAGAACGACGTAGGCTACTCTTTACCGCGACAGATTATCTCATTCCCACGAGAAAACACGTTATAATACAACCCACAACAACTCATCATACCATACATATTATATGTAACGAATAAAGTCTACATATCTATACATATAATAAAATTGTAACTAAGCCTAATCTGTACATTAAATATTTTTTGGAACATCTTATTGAAATAAAAATTATTATCGATACAGAGGCCGAATCTATAGTTTTTAGAATTTTTGTCTATCTGTCTGTCTGTCTGTCTTTAAACGTACCTAGGCACGGACCCGAGCGAAGCGAGCGTGAGCCGTTAGTAAATAATAAATATTCATATAATATTTATAGTTTATAAAATTTGCAATTACGGCATCGAAAATAAACTGAGCATACCCATATTTTCCCCCCATTTTCCCATAAAGAATGCTTAGTCAATTGAACGTTAACATTTTGCACACGTTTTTGATGTTATGGTTAGTGATATGTCACACACCCGTCTACGAATGTGTCTGATACAAAAGCTATTTAATACATAAACATTTATTTGTATTTTGTTCTCCTGTAAATGCCTAAACCATTCATTCAAGTACGATCCTTACATAGCTACTTATATATACTAGCAGAACACTCGGTTTCGTTCGCGTTAAAACTCATCACTTATTTTACCCCCTTATAGGATGAATTGAAAAAAATGCTAAAACACATATTTATTTAATTGTATTAAAGAGCATTAATACCACACTTCAAGTAATTCTGATCATAAATTATAATCTACCGCGATAAAAAGTAGCCTATGGCACTCTCCAGGCCTCTATCTCCACACAAAAAATCACGCATCATCACAGTCGTCAACTAATAATATAATTTACACTTTACTAAAAATTTTATCGAACAAATATTAATAATGATAAAATTAGGCAATTATATAGAAGATTTTAAAATATCTTGTCTTATTCTTGAATCTGTCACCTATGCGGTATAGACTCACTGCACTGTACAAGTAGAATTTCTTTAAAAATCAGAGAATTTAGCTAACAAAGGATTCGAACAAGGGACCTAATGATGAACAAGCTCATAATCAACTCGCAATCACTATCTCGTGTAGACAAATGAGTTAGTTAATCAGCTATCAATTAAATAGGTCATGCTAATTTACAACTTACAATACCAAAAGCCATGTTATTCTGCATTTTGACAACAAAATTACCTATTCATTAAGCCCTGAATAGCAGGAAAACATCTTGACGCGCCCTGCATTCTTACCGTTTTTAGGGCATGTTTACCTCATCGACTTGAGTGGCAGCTTTTGTTACACTTCACTAAATTGCGACTTTTATAATACTATATAATACTAGGGACTCACCCTCGGTCCGCTCGGGTTCGTCCCTACTTACATTTTAACGTTTAGCATAGATTTCTCGTATATGGGATATGTAATATAAAAATTATCCTTTATGTTGACCCGAAGGTACCCTCTAGTTAAGGTATCATCATACCAAATTTCATCAAAACCCCTTCAGTGGATTTTCCGTAATGCAGTCAAGGACACACAGACAAAAATTCTAATAACTACAGATTCGGCCTCTATATCGATAATAATGTATATTTCAATAAGATTTTCCAAAAAATATTTTTACTTTTTTTTACTAATTACTATTTTTTTACTAATTAACAGATTAGGCTTAGTTACAATTTTATTACATGTATAGATGTAGTACTAATGACTTAGCCTCGCTTCGCTGATGTGCGTCCCAAACTGACAGTCGCGGTCTATTTGTGTTGCAGTCTTTTTATATTTTATATTATAATTCAATCTTTCTTTTAATCTTTTTATATCATAATTACATGCAAATCTGCCCAGCCGTTTAAGTGTGAAAGAGTAACAGGCATACACATATACACACAAACTTTCGCATTTATTTAATTATACTAAAACCCAAATTTGTCTATACATATGATAAATTTATAATCTGTAAATTAAATATTTTTTTGAATATCTTATTGAAATAGTCATTGTTATCAGTACAGAGGCCGAATCTATAGTTTTTAGAATTTTTGTCTGTCTTTCTGTCTGTCTCTGACTGCATCACGAGAAAACCACTGGACAGATTTTGATGAAATTTGGTATGATGATAGCTGGTTATCCGGGCCAACATATAGAAAACTTAAAAATCTAAATAGGGGCGAACACGAGCGAAGCGAAGGTGAGTATTATATAAATGTCATATATAAATATCATATTGCCTATATACAAGTGACGTATTATATATTTCACTTTTCAGCCTTCCAGCTATATTTATACTCATTCTACATTAATCTAATCAACAAAAAATATTTATAGTCAAATGTTTTGGTTCTTGTCTTGCTAGGAAAAATTACAGTTTGCAGAAATGCCATTCACAATACATTTTCCTGATATGGGAGGATAGCAAATAAGGAAGGAAACCATCACTTAAGACATAAACGAGAAGCGAACCCACTACTTAGGCTCATGACTTTCATGTAGAACAAAACCACAGGAAATTACTTTAGATAATGAGTCTTGTTCTAGATGCGTCTTCGAAAGGACGGCTGGCATTTAGTCAACGGTCATAAACCGTCAAATCGAAAGGTCCTTTTATTATATTTGACAGCGTTCTTGGGATTTTTTCTAGCATCTTTTCCTTTTTATATATGTGAATCCTATTAAACATTTTAAATTCGTGTAATTTTTTCTTTTTTTTTATGAGTAAGTCTAACATCCACAGACCGTCCGTGCCTTTTTTTGAGCTATTTATATTTTTTGTCATTATTTCTTTTGATATTTTAATTTATTTGAGATAGAATCCTACGTGTACAATTTCAGAATCAAAAATATTACAAAAAGAAAGCTAAACAAAACTATATGGAATCGGGTGGACTTTAAGAGTCCACCCAAATGTATTCATTACCCAAATTCGTGTATTCGAAGCTTGTCCTTCTAAGTATCAGTGAAAGGCATAGATAATAATTATAGCTATATAAGAAGTTGTCGTATCCGTTAGTATATTGGTAAATATTAAAGCTTCAAAGTACGTTAATCCAAAACCATTTTTAAAATATCGTGTCTTATAGCATACGTCAGGTGAGTTGGAATAAATATGTAAGGATTTCCTTAGATCTAGAATTTCAAGCCTTTCCTCCTTGCCGAGTATGAGGCTGAGAGACGCATTTGAGATGTTACCATGGTAACCTGTCGTAAGTTAAATGTGTATATTTATTTACTAGGGTCTCACTCTCGCTCCACATGGGTTCGTCCCTACTTTTTAACGGTTATTATAGATTTCTCAGAGATGAGATATTTTCTCGCAGTAAAAAGTATCCTGTATGTTGACTCGGATAACCAGCTATCATCATACCAAATTTCATCAAACTCTTTCCAGTGATTTTCTGGTGATTCGTTCCCAGACAGACTGAAAGGCAGGCAGATAGACAGACAAAAATTCTAAAAACTATTTATTCGGCCTCTGTATCGATAATAATGACTATTTCAATAATATTGTCCAAAAAATATTCAACATACAGATTCGACTCAGAATTTTATTATATCTACAGATTTGTTTAATAAAATCTTTATTAATTCATAATGAAAATATTAGAAAAAAATATATAAACTATATAACCAGAGATATATAAACAAACGTAAAATTTGTGGTGCAATTATATATAGATATGCCAAGTTTTATTTAAATCTTCCATGTAAAGAAATTCTGGTTAGTGCTTGAAAGCTAGATTACCGGCTAAGAATTTTTATTTTTATGAAACTGGTTAGCGCAATGCAGTGGGGCAGTAGCAGCAAATTCGTGCACCTACTGCTAATAGGTATAATAAATATTTTTTCTTAAGTAAAGACAATATATTTTTTTATTTTTATATATTTAACTAGCATTGCTTGCGGCTCCGCTCGCATTCAGATGATCAAAAACCAAATTCTTAGGTTTTACATATTAGAATACTCTTACATTGCAGTTTTTGTATTTTTCCTCAGAAATGAGATATTTTCACTTAACACTAAAAATCAGGCTCTAAAATCCAATTCTAACGTATTGAGCTTATCAAATCAAAGCAAATAAGCCAAAACCCAAAGTATTTATTAGTAGCCGTTGAAGAGTTCCACTTCACACACATCAGATTAGATCAATGATACCAAATCATTGTAATATAATGAAAAATACAAACACTTGCAAAATTTCAAGTCCATATGACATATAAAGTGGGTAAAAGAGACTAATTAGACAAACATACGAATTCTATTAATATATATAATATATATATATATATATATATATATATATATATATATATATATATATATATATATATATATATATATATATATATATATATTAATAGAATATATATATATATATATAATAGAATATATAATATATATATATATATATATATATATATATATATATTAATAGAATATATATATATATATAATAGAATATATAATATATATATATATATATATATATATATATATATATATATATATATATATATATATATATATATATATATATATATATATTCTCTAATTTCTAACTTTTTAAGTAATCCTTTGTGGTTTAAGAAAAACGTTTTTACAAATCCTTTTTCAGGTAATATAATATTTTATAGATTAAGGCAGATTTAAAGTTCAGCCTATACTCTCTAATCAACATTTGCGGTGTAGCTCTATGTAAAAATACAAGTAATAAATAATCTTTTCTTACAAGAATTGCTCATTTAATGTTATAAGACTAGCGATTCACCCTTTCTTCGCTCTGTTTCGTATCTAGGTACGTTTTAATTTTTTTGAGCGGAAACCTAATTCTTTTTCTAAAATAAAAGTAGCCTATGTTACTCCATATAACATCAGCTATCTTCCTGTGAAAGTCCCGTCAAAATCAGTCCAGCCGTTTCAGAGATTATCTGGAACAAACAGACAGACAGACAAAAATTCAAAACAAAAAATGTATTTTTCTTATAAGTACTGTATATAATTTCATACGCATTTAGTAAAACGCTGTTATTTTGACATTACAAACAGACACTTTAATTTTATTTATCTGTAAGTATATAGATTTCATTGTGGAAACTTTATCATCACAAATAATCACAAACTTGTTACTCTTTTTACTCAGGGCCAGCGTCAGAGCTACAAACAAAAGAAAGTTAGTATTTTCAGCGTTCGACTTACCGGAGATGATACTAGATTTCATCAATAGTCAAAGTTTACACGCTCTATGCAAAGCTTAGATGTTTCTAAACTATAAACATAAATACAACCGTATCTCTATAGATAGATTCTCCTATAAAATAGTCTACTATTTTATTCTAAACTAGGGAATAAAAGCCCTTACATCGTTGTCATTTAGGGACTCTTTACAAAAGATTAACATGTAAACGGACTTACCGCTTATTTTGTACTAGCGACTCACCCTTGCTTCGCTCAGGTGGGTCCTCTCGCTAGATACGTCGCTAGGTACGTTTTCACGCTTAGTATGGAATAGATATTTATTTCAATTTTTTTTGAATTTTAAATAGTTATTCTGCTATTCGGGGTGAACACAAATACAACAAAACAAAAATCATTAAAATCGGTCCAGCCGTTCTCGAGTTATAAGTGTTGTAACAAACCTGACTTTGTTTTATATAGGTATACTCGTATAGATGAGAGGTCAGTAAAAATGTTTTAGTAAGTTAAGAATAGTTATGTACTGTATATAAAATTATATGTTAAATTGATAATTTATTATTTGCGAATCATTGCAGTGTGTACTGGTTATTGGGTATCTATGTGTACGTCGTATAATTGACCTCATTCTATCGAGCGAAGCGAGGGTGAGCCGCTAGTTAAATAATAAATATAACTTAGGATATTTTAAAACTATAATTCTATATACACATTAAGTAAATAATTACTAAAAATGTATCATATTGTGAAGGTTAAAATATACCTAATTAATAATAACCATATGCTAATATTTAATATTAAAACAAATATAAAACAAACAAATGTAATTTAATGAAATTAATTAAATAAATATGCACATTCAATTAATTAATTTAATAATATTTATTAATTACACTTATACAAAAGCAAAATAATACAAATCATAATTTTAATTAAAGTTTCAGACCACGTAAAGATTATTAAGGCCGATATTTTTCTAATTAACTATACTTCGGTTTTTCGAGATAATAAACCTAATAAGTGTCACCAAATATGGGATAAGGATATTGCAACTGGCCTTAATAATTAAAGTTGCTTATTTTAAAGTAAAATACATTATTTGTGCAATATAGAAATATTTAAAATTACAAAGATGTATAATCAATTACAATTATGATTAAATCTACGCTTGACGACAAACGTGTGACCATATAATTAGACTGTCATGAAATTAAAAAATGGACCACTGTCACCTAGAAGAGCACTGTCAAAAGGGATTTAAAGCGATAAACACGGACTTAATAATATTTGAAAAATTAAGGTCGTTATAGTAAGAACATACGGGGAGGGACCATAAGCGAAATGGGACCAAAGCCATGAAGACGAAGAAGTTTCCGGTACACTTCGTTTTAAGTTGTAAGCCTTGACTCGAATAGTTTGAGGACTCTTATTTGTTAGCCTCCATCCGCCTAAAGGATAAACTCTACTGCTGAACACTACCTCACCATTTCCACAGAAAAGTTCCAAAGAACTGGCATCCAGGAATACCCTCCAAGAGTGAGTTCCGAGTGGTGACCATTCAACTTGCCTGATGTCATTAGATCCTCGATCAACGACAACTTTACCAACTGCGGGATCCCAGCGCAACGATACGCTATTACCACCTTCAAGCCCATCCAATAACAAATCCACTTTCTGATTTAAATCACTATCAATCAGTAACTCTACCGCTTTACCAAAATTGCGTATTTCGTTTGATTTTATTTCGCCTTCGAAAGCAATATTATCTCTTAATTTAACAATATCTTCAACAGGTATTTGCAGGATTTTGTTATTCACAAGATGTAGTTCTCTTACGAGTGTCATAGTTCCAACCCATCCATCGACGTCTTCTGGGTGAGGCGTTTGCCACATAGCAAACCAAGCTACAATATAGCGTTTTCCGTATGCTTCAGTTGTCGTAGCAGCATAATAGTCGTGGCCAAAATCTATTTCTTGGAACGGAACCTCTTCTGTAAATTTATTAGTATTGTAGTCAAATGTACCGATTATATAACCGGTTTGGAAAATATTCTTATACCTGTCTCCTTGTGGCTCAACTCCTTGAGGTGACATTAGAAGAATAAATTTACCATCTAATTCAAAAAAGTCGGGGCACTCCCACATATAACCTAAGTTACCATTCGATTCCGCAAGAACAGATAAAAATTCCCAAGTTTTCAAATCTTTAGACTTATACAGGAGGACTCTTCCTTGGTTGTTTGTTTTGCTTCCAATGACAGCATAATAATTATCTTTGTACTTCCATACCTTTGGGTCTCGGAAATCTGGCGAGTCAGTGGTAGACAAAACTGGGTTACCTTCAAATTTGCGGAAATTGACAGCATCTTCACTAAACGCTAGGTACTGGCTCTCCCTATATTTTGGTTCGACGTCGGTAACCTCGTGTCCAGTGTATATCAAAGTCATGGTATTACCTTCGCTCACGGCACTGCCTGAGAAACATTGTTCTTTTTCCGGTAAAAGAGCTGTGGGTAAGGTTTTCCAATTAACTAGGTCCGGGCTTGAAGAGTGTCCCCAATGCATAGGCCCCCATTCGCTCTTATAAGGATAGTACTGATAAAATAAATGATATTCTCCATTGTGGTATGAGAAACCATTTGGATCATTCATCCAGCCTACTGGGGGCGCAACATGGTATAGCGGCC
Organism: Brenthis hecate; assembly: GCA_951806755.1. Classification (NCBI taxonomy): domain Eukaryota; kingdom Metazoa; phylum Arthropoda; class Insecta; order Lepidoptera; family Nymphalidae; genus Brenthis; species Brenthis hecate. The sequence continues at coordinate 6,050,173 of OX638275.1, read as the reverse complement.
TCCATTTTTCGTTAACTTTCTTCTTCGCTGTTTGAATATATTCCTCTAACTCCTTCTGCGCCAGCTCATATTCTTGATTGGTACTTTGGGTATACGTCAAACCCAGAAGGCACAATAAAATCAAACTCTTCCGTATTAAACCCATCTTCAAAATAATTATGGATTCATAATTATCGCACTTTATAACTACTGTAATCTTTTAGATATTTAATATATCTTGAGTGCTTTGTTTAGTGTCTGTTATTACAACTCATATAACAAGTATCATCACAATAATTATTTTGAGTGGTATAAAATTTCCCCCTATTCTTAATTTACTAAATATACGAGCACACTGACATACATCTAAATTACTAACTGGTCTTGCTTATAGTATTCAAACTAACAAATCATAAAGTCCAACGAGTGTTCCTATTAGTAAGTTGATGGTAATATGTCCTTCCTTGGCAATCACATAAGAATATAACAGATTCTTGCTAGAATAAAATAGGAACTACTTAGCATACATTACGAAACAAATGGACATACAGTTATTATTTACACATATATGTTAGATTGCAATCGGTCTAAACTGTATGTGATAATTTTTCACATTATATTATGACTAGCGACTCACCCTTGCCTTGGGTTCGACCCTATGTACATATTATATACATAGGTATGATGAGTGGTTGTGGGTTGTATTATAACGTGCTTTCCTGTGGGAATGAGATAATTTTCGGGAGTAAAAGCCTATGTCGTTCTCCAACCTTCCAACTATCTCCACACAAAAAATCACGCCAATCCATCACTCTGTTTCGACGTGAAAGAAGGACGGACGAACAAACAAACATTTACAATTATAATATTAGTATATATGGATTGAAGACTCAGAGAGATGTCTTAGATAATGGCGACTGCATTAAAGTTAATGAAATGGTCTGACGTTCTGCAGTGAATTATAATCTCTATTATGTGAATTCAAAGAAGATAATCTTTTTTTAATGGTTTATACGCATTTTCTAAGCAAGGAAATAGTTTCAGAATATACTCGTACAAAACAAACATACTACTCGCTTTGGGAAATATTATTTCCAAGACCAAGTACGTGCTAAAATAGTAGTATAAGGCATTAATTAAATAACCAAACAAAATTGTTCAGAGGCCTTAGTGCGTGCGTGCGTGTATGTGTGTGTGTGTGTGTACTTACGCACGTGGCTGTGTGTGTTTTTAATTAACTTATTTTTTGTAACTTTCTATATTATATATATGGCAATAGTGTAATATTATATGGGTAATACCAATCAAAATTAAATAATAATTAATATTGAGTTATATGTATATATTCTGCCCGTTTTAACGTCTCACTGCTAGGCACAGGCCTCCCTTCAGTACGAGGGGGATCAGGCCATAGTCCACCACGCTGGCCAAGTGCGGGTTGGCGGACTGAGCATGTCTATCAAAAACTTGCTAGGTTCTATCATGCATGTAGGTTTCTTCACGATGATTTCCTTCACCGTAAAAAATAGGTAATCATGTTGTAAATGAAAACCATGAAAATATCCCATGAAAATTCATAACATTCATATTGGTGTTCTATGTGAATAAGAAAAAATAACAAGTAATAAAAAAGAAAAGACCTTTCAATCGTATTTTTCTGGGGGCGCGGCAGGCCATTCAGGATATTTTCGAACCCCTGTAACTTAGTTGTTGATAAAGCTAAAAGCCTGAATTTTCAGTGACTTAGAGTTGAGTTTACATGTTATGTTTTTGATGGGATCACGATTTTCTCTCAACTACATCTAGAACTTTACTTGGCCCAATAACATTTTAAAAGATCACATATCAAAATATAACATGGCATAATTTAGATTTCCGAGACCCCTAATTTAATGTTAGTAAAAATATGGTATTTTATATAAGACAGACAGAATACCATTGTCTTACAATTAGTAAGCATTCCAGAACAGTGCGATTTTCCACTCTGTGGAAATAAAAAAAAAGTGCTTACGATCGTAAGCTTTTTCACTTTGCTTTTGGATTGTTTATGTCGCGGGGTAACCCGCCGTGGAGTCTCTGCCCGCTGTAGGGACAGATAGTTGCTGTGATGTAGGGAAGAGTAGGGATAGATAGGTTCTGTGAGACTTACTCGCTAAGTCAACTCACACCGGAAACCCCATCAAGGTTTTCATCATAAGAACCTTCTAGCTTTACTGAACAATGTAACTCAAGACTCAGTCTTATATATGTATTCGGTATTTAGATATTTCAAAATTGAGACTTTTATTAAAATTTACCTATATAAATCTAAAAATTTCAAAGTGTACTGCAATGTAAGAGTACATATAAAACCTAAGAAATTAATTTTTGGTCATCTGAACGCGGGCAGAGCCGCGGGTAATGCTAGTGTAATATAACAATTATGCAAACTGATAGAAAAATTCTTATATACAAAACTATATCAAAAATTCGTACATGCTGAAACGCCAGAGTTTCATAAAAACAAATATTTTTATTCAAACGAAGTAACGTAGTTTGGTTTCAAAACAAAATGTACACGCAAAGAGAACTATAGAACCACACAAACAGAACACGCCCTGAACAAAACAAGCGAGCTGAATGCAATCCAAGTAACAACTTTCCTATCTCTGGAATAAAATGATTGAGAGTCGTATCACTGCAAAGGTTTTATTATTAAATGCTAATGTTTTACACTGACTTTCCTTGGAATTTCATTATTATATTATTCGTTAAAGTAAGAAATAATCTATACATATAAGAAAATTGTAACTGAGTCGAATCTGTACGTTAAATATTTTTTTAGAAAATCTTATTGAAATGCTCATTATTATCGATACACAGGACGAATCTATAGTTTTTAGAATTCCGTCTGTCTGGGAACACGTCACGAAAACACCACTGGACACATGGTGGGCCAACATATACGGTACTTTTTACTGCGAGAAAATATCTCATCTCTGAGAAATCTATACTGACCCTAAAACGTTTCTAGGGACGAAACCGAGAGGAGCGAGGGTAAGTCGCTAGTATATTTAAAAATTTATAAAAAGAAGCGAACATTTTATAACTTAAACATAAAAGGAATATGAAAATACATTCACTATTGGCCAAGATGTGCAAATAAAAAAGCTCTAAAAGCTTTTGGCTCCAATAAATCTGTACAAGGCTTAGAAAAGAATAGCAAACAAAAAGATCGGAATAAAGCAATGTGGTTTCATGTAAACAAATTGTTCAGTATTTTTAATTCAAAATTTATTTTAAAATATATCCGAAAATAACATTAAAAATTTAAGTTTTAGTATAAAAAATGTTTTAAAAGACAAAAAAATCGAAAGTGCATATATTACAAGATTTTCGTGATACTATTCAGACATAGAGACAATAGCATTCCCAAGGAGGGTTGACGTCAGACAGGCGGCCGGTCGTAAAACTTTTGCCAAATCCTATCAGCAGTACAGAAGATGTACTGCGTCGACCCCAAGTGATTGGGAAATGGGCAGGGAGAAGAAGAAGAAATTGTTCAGTATTTACTTTTAGCTTGACAGTGGCAAAACCAGTAACGGTGAAACTACAGTGAATTAGTGGTTGATAGATCAGATCCTAGGTTCGTGTCCTGTATCGGGCCAAGTACAAATATAGTTGGGTTTTTTTTTGCTTTAGAGAGCACATAAATCAGTGAGTCCTGCGCCTGATTAATACATAACCGATCGGGTTGAATTGTTTTTCCATCTTACTTTGAAAATAAAAATAGAGTACACTTTCTTCACTTCTGAGCACTCTTGTGTACTCTTATATCTACTGCACAGTTGTCTAGCCATAGTAAAATTAATTAATTTATAAATTATTCGTAAACCAGATCAAAAATATTTATTTTTAGGGTTCCGTACCTCAAAAGGAAAAAACTAACTTCATCCTTCGTTATCCCTCTATCTTTTGTCTATAAAGAAGCTTTTTTTTCAGGAACGCGTAGAGGTATCAAGTTGAAATTAATATCAAATACTCAGGTCTGTAATCCCTTAAAGACCAGCGCTATCAAAAAATACGGCCATTTATGGGGTATATTTTTACACTTGTAATGGAATCAAAACCTATAGGGTATTAACCTCTTGACCTACGGAACCTTATTAATTACTTTTTTTATTTATATGTAAATCTAAGGCAATTTGCTAAGTGAGGTATAAAATGAAAGTTATACAAGTAGGTAAGTACAATGGAATATTTATCCAACAACTTCTAGGAACAGGAGTGGCACTTCAAAATAAACATTAGAGTACTTACAGATTCATGGATAAAATATATGCGTACGTAAGTAGGTATAAGTACTTGTGAGTGAATTCATGTAACTCCCTCATGCTCTCGAATAACTAACTCAAATATTATGGTAAATATAAAATGTATACTTAAAAAGACTGATTTGGAATAACTTTTAGGGTTCCGTAGAAAGCTTACACCAGAAACTTATTTGGTTACATTTCAGGGGTTAACAATCTGGTTTTTTAGCGTTATAAAAAACTCTTTCAATAAGGTTATCCCATAATATTTTCTTAAATTTACGCGAATATTTGACATTTTTTTTAGGGATTTATTTAGATTTTTGGTGGTTCCCAACGTTTCGAATGCTTTACAGCAATCATGGTCACGGGAGAGAACATTCGAAATGTCGGAAACCAAAAATCAAAATAAATCTGCGAAAAAATCCGAAAAGATAGTTTTATTTAAAATATTGTCCCATTCAGCATGCTTAATTAAATATTTGTTTTAATTGCATTAACCCTTTTAATATGGGTTAGGTTTCTCTATACAATATTAGATACAATATTAGACCCTACCCTTATACCCTAGTATGCCCTTATTGCTTAGGTATACCCTAGTGTGATACAATATTAGACTAAAATTATTGACAAAAATTACATATTACAAAGAGATCCTCAGCAACAATCAGTCGCAACAACAGCCATGTTTAGTCAGAGGAGGTAGTAGGTACACGTCGGATAGAAAGTAGTACATAAAAAAATATACCGTCTTAAAAAAGGCACTAAAAATTGCGGGACTCGAACCCGCGACCGCTCGCGCAGCAAAAAAATTAAACGGACTTAAAGAAAGCCACTAAAAAGTAAAACATAACTGAACGGGGGTTCTCATTTCTATAGATACCTAATCAGATATTTTCGAAGTCGGTGCCAGCCGATACAAAGCAAATCTATTTCGATACGTATCAATACATCACAAATTGATGTGTAATAATTTTACTATAATTAGGGTCTTGTCATATGTTATTTATATTTTAAAGCATTGTCGGCCGGCACCGACTTCGAAAATATCTGATTAGGTATCTATAGTACACGAAAAACACTCGTTCAGTTATTTTTTTAACTTTTTAGTGGATTTTTTTCAAGTCCGTTTAATAATTTGCTATGCGAGTGGTCGCGAGTTAAGAGTCCCGCTAGATGCATTCATTTGTATGATGAGCACGAATGTTTGTACTCCAGTCCTGGGTTTATATTTATAATATTATGTATGTATTTAAAATTATATAGGTATGTGTAGTGTACCAACTATCTGGTATCCATAACACAAGCCTCGTAGCTTACCATGGAACTAGATAGTGGTGTGTTAATGTTCCAACATAATATTTATTTATTTATTTATTGCATATAATAACACCAAGTAAAATGTTGACTATGACATACGGACAAACGAAATTCTAAAAACGTTTTCTATTCATATAAAATAGATGCTGTTTAAATGTCCCCAATTGATCTAAATTTGTTATGTCAACACTGTCCTTATTTAAAGAGTTTCTGCCGTAAATAGAAACAAAACAATCTACGTAAGTGTAATAAATTGCTGAAACGTGCATTCGCTTGTGTTTAAATATTTGGACAAACGTTTGCACAATATCTATGTATAGACTTTAGATCTTTTTCGTAATAATTACCACGGATAATTACTAATAGGTACGCTTTTTTAAAAAAAAATAGGAAAAGCGCGAGTCTGACTCGGACGCCGAGGGTTCCGTAGCTTAAGAAACGTTAAAATAAGTTTATGATCGCAATTTTTTTTTCTTTGTAATACATCATACAGATAGATACATATAGATATAGATACATCTATAAATTTACGGTTTTCGGATATTTCCCTTTACCTGTGCTATAAGACATTGCTCTTGCCAAATTTCATGATTCTAGGTCTACAGGAAGTACCCTATAGGTTTTGATTCTTTTGCGAGTGTCGAAGTATGCGGCAGTTTTTTTTATTGCGCTCACTTAGAAGGGCTACAAGGGATTGCAGACCCGAGTATTTGATATTAATTTCAACTTGATACCTCCACGCGTTCCTGAGAAAAAGAATCTTCACAGACAAACAGACAGACGGACAACGAAGTTATCCTATAAAGGTTATCCTATAAAGGTAAATAAATCTAAGAAAGTATTATGGATCCTTTTTTTCCTTTTGAGATACGGATCCCTAGAAATGGGTCAAACTAGTGAACGATCCGCTTGATGGTAAGCAACTATCGTTGCTTATAGACATTTGCAACGCAGTGACGTATTTATCCGACTGCAGTAGGTTCTAGGGTGCGAGTCAGGAGGTCAGACCGTGGGGTGTTGTAGTGTGTGCGCAAGCGATCCTGCAACACCCCATTGCACTGCGGCGAAGAGTTCCGCTGTGGGTTTTATTGAGTAGGAGTCTCACAGTACCTTGTCCGTTATGACGGCGGGCACGGTCCGTATGATGGGTTTCCCCAGCGTCAACAAAAAAAAGGAGGTCAGAGTCTTGAAACTCTTATTTATTGCTCGACTTAGAACTGTGTAAAAGTAAATGACCTTCATTCTTACGTTTTTTTTAGTTTCGCCTTACTTCAGTAGATATAGAGACACCATACGGAGATACATAACAGACGTACTCGTAACATAAGGAGCGGTAAATGTTAGGGCGCTAAATTTTAGAAAACGTCAACCAAATACGTAAAAAAACCAATTCGAAGCTAAATAGAACAATTTGTAACTTTTGTTAGAAAGCAGAAACCTTTTCAAAATATGAACCAAACTAATCTGAAATAGTGATTATAAGATATTAGGAAATGTTCTACAACATGTTTTATCAGTGTGGAATCTTTGAAAACATCTAACAATAATTACTCTTAACATGTTACTGATTGTTAAAAAAGTTTTCGTGTTACAAAATGTTATGTAATGTTATATATATAACATTTTCTAACTCCTGTGTGGAAGTACCAGAAGGCTTAATTCTGACACAAGAAATATCAACTAATATTGATGCAAAAGTACATACCATTGCATCATATGGTTTGTAGTGACTCTGCTTGCTGTACCAGCGGTCGCGGGTTCGAGTCCCGCTGGAGGCATTTGTTTCTGTGATGAGCACGAACATTCTTACTCCAGTCATGAGTGTTTATATTTATAATATGTATGTATATATGTAATGTATCAATTATCTGGTATCCATAACACAAGCCTCGTAGCTCACCATGGAACTAGATGGTGTTGTGTGTTAATGTACAAACACATTGATTTATTTTATTTATATCTCTAACCTGTTTCTGATTTGCCTTGACGAATGCTAAAAAACCACTCACAAATGACATTTGAATGAAGGAGACAAATAAAACCATAGACAAGGAGATAAAATACGTTTATTTCTTAAAATTTGTCAATAATAATTCAGATACGCGTACAACCGTACGTTACGATATACACAACGAAATTGTTTTACTTAGCACACTACCGGGAGCCGAGCGGGTTCGACTCCCGTTTATTAGCATTTTAAATGCCTTATAATTATATTAATCGATTATGTCACACAATTCTGCTCACTACATGACTATTCTAACTCAGGATGGACTCTGATGAGTTTTCATAACCAAAGACCGAATTAATTATTAAAAGAATTGAAAGATTTTTTTTATTAAAAAAAAACTATTAAAACAACATTGACATAACCCAAATCAAAAAAGTCAAGCAGTAAGCATTAGTAGCCGTTACATATTACATACACTATACGCTCCCTTGTCTTTATTTAATAATTAAAAAGAAATCACTGGACCTATTTGGATGAAACTTAGACAACACACATTCGCCCATACACACTCATACACACATAGTGAACGACACCTAACTATATAACCTTATCAGAATCGGTCCAGCCGCTTAAGACACTAGGGATATTCTTCAAGACCTGATAGGATATATCCTAAGAGCCCTTCTCCAGCCACGAAAAATTTCGACGCAACAAAAATGTATAATGGCTAAGCCATTTTCGAGTGAACTTTCACGTACGAAACAGGAGCGTCGTTACAAACGTACTAAAGCCTCAAATATTTCACAGTAATATTCTAACTACATTCTAAGTGCTTCCATGGTCGTCTATTTTATACTAATCTATATATAGTATAGCGCTAACGTAACATTTAGTTTACATTTCTCATTTATTATTAGGTATATTTTATACTATTATATGTATGTATGTATGTATAATTTACACCGAAACCGAGTGATAAATGTATTTTTTAACAAAATTTCTAAATATTGCCAACTTGGCAGAGTGGCTAAGTTTTTATACATATTGCCAACTTACAGATATAGAATAGTATACATAACATTGAAGTATATGAAATATTCTCTCCAATACTTTATACAAAGAGTCAATAATGCCATTTACGGCACAATGTTATAACTATAAAATTTTCGAGTGTTGCCAACTTATGAAAATATTTTTTTTTTTATAAATTCATCAAGTCTTCTGTATCATTCGAAATCAGAATTCAAAAACTCTTTTATATGGAAATGAAATAATTGAATTTTCAAATAAAAACGCCATTTCTTGCATCGATAGAACAAAAAATCAATATAGAGTCATTCTGAATCTAATACAATAGGAAACTATAATCGCCATTTAAAAACTAAAAAAAATATAAGCGTATTTAACACTTAAATATTTGATTAAAACAATATTGCATTTTAAAAAAAATTGTTGACAAAAAAATTAAAACAGAAAAAACAACGACATTGGCATTGTATTATTTCAACAAAAATATTTGTTTATTCTGAAATCCTCTTGAACTATTTAGGGACTAAAATGTCTTAAAAAACTATCTCTTCGGATTTTTTAGTAGTTTTAATTTGATTTCTTGTTCAAATAAAAAGAAAACTTTTTTTTGTTAAAAACAAAAAAAATGCATAATTTTTTGTATAGAAATAGTCCGTAATAACTATAATTTTCGAGAAGTTAAAAAGCTTAAGTCTCTTCCATGACCATATTTGCTATAAAGCATACAAAATGTCGGAAAGAAAAAATCAAAATAAAACCGCGACAAAATCCGAAAAAATGGATTTATTAAAAATGTCAAAGTATTATGAATAAAAGGTTTGAATGTTTGAAAAAAAATCGAATGATCGAATGTTTTTAAATGACTTCAAATCAACAACCTTTGTTGTTAGTATTCTTGAAACTATTGAAATACTAAACACTTTATTTGAAATTTATTAAAAAATCAGATTAACATTTATTTACATGAAAACAAGCCATTAATACCACTTTTAAGAAATATTCCATTTTTTTGAATAATAAAACTAATTTGATCGATATTTTAAAAATAAGACTTAGAACCGAACTTATAACTATAGTAAATCTTACAAACTGTATTGCATATAATTTCCATTAAAAAAAAACAATATTCTGAAGAAAATGCGCTTTTTTAATCTGTGACTATATTTTAGTCTGTGGTACCTTTGAGACGTGATCTGTTAAAAAAATATCATGTTCGTCAATAGAATGTTCAATATTAAAGAACATTCTTAAGTTTAAAAAAATATAATATTAAAAATTCTCATGTAACTTCATAAAACATCGACAATTAATATTTTTTTTTAAAAACGATCGAAAAAGACTTTTAATTACAAGTCTTCAGGAATAACTCGTCAACATCATTTAGAATTTTAAATCTATCAAAAGAGATTTAAATTTACTTATATAAAGTTAGTGCAAATATAAAAAAACCCCGACAGAATGCGAGATTTTTTTATTTATTTTTTATACAATTCCCTAGTGTTCAACAAGAATTCAAATACATTGTACTTCATATGAAATTCGATAATCGCCCTATTATTTAAGATTAGGGGCATTTAACAAATCGACTCTTGCAAGGAACAATATTGTAACTCTATATCGAGATTATGTAGAAATAGAAATTAATCTGTTATATATTTATTATAGTCCAAATTCAGAATTGGTACGATACTGAGTTACAATATTTTTCTTTGTAGGTTACGAAACATCTTAGAAATAAAAAAAACATAGATATTGTCTGTTATTTGAAAAAGTTTTTTTATATATGTCGCAGGTGAATTTTAAGATCCGCTAAATTATAATTTCGCTAGTGAAATTGTAAGTACCTGGAGTTTTGCCATTCGCCTTCATTTCTTACAATATCACGGGACAATTTTAGGCAAATTATAGATTCACTAGTGAAATTATAATTTAACGGATCTTACAATTGCTCTGCGACATGTATATCAAAATACGATGTATTTATTTATATGGCTGTAGTCGTTTTATTGCAATTTGTAATTTTTCTTAAGCTTTCCTATGAAAAGAATCGAATAAGTTATAATAAAATTATGTTTTTTAACTAAAATTATTAGATATTTCTAATCATTAACCGATTATAAATTTTAGGTGAGTTTTTTTTAATTTTTAATCTGTAAAATCTACAATATTAGTGCAAAGGTATTCAAATACTATGTAACTAATTATAATAAATTATATTCAGAATGATTGCACTTTGAGTTAAAAAAAAATTGTACAGTGAGCTTCAAAAATATGTTTCAACCTTACAATAAATGTTAAATATTTAATTAAATATTATTAAAAAACTTTACGGTGAATATTTATATTCACCAAATGTTTGAAAAAGCCTTAAGAATATCTTATACCGAATGTTAAATAACAGAGTACGATATTTCAAGAATAATCTAAAGAACATAATATGTATGTATGCCCCTTTGGTTATATCTTCTCTTTTCATTTATGTGATGATATTTAAAAAAACACAAATCATAAGTAAACTTTTGAAACCGACTGTACAAAGTCAATGTATATTAAATATGCAAACCGGAAGTCCCTAACTTAGTAACTAAACGAAAAATAATATGCCTTTACTTAGCGTAACTTAGAAGCACTCGAAACGACACTTTATACTTAACAAATTAAGGTTCAAAATAAAAAGATCCTCAAACGTCACTGTTCATTTATTGCTATAACACTCACCCGCGCCGGTACATTGTAATATCACGTGATCCGCGTACATCACTAGCAAACCCCATCACGCGACCTACGCCCATCACTAGCACTATAGCGAAACATATCACACAATATCAAAAGTGTTCCTTAAGTGACGTAAATAGGTCACATTTTGGAACAGTCACGTCACAACAGTTTAAATATATCGTGACTAAAGCGATATACACCATTAGTAAGACTTTAACTTCACCGAAGGCAAAAGGGGTGATCGTTCTACTTTTCTAATTGGTCAATGACGCGCACTTATACCGATTCGATCACGTGATATTGATCATGTTATCCGTGTACGGTCCATGGGTGTTACCGGAATGTCCGTTGATGTTACCATCGGTCCACGGTCCATGTTACCACTTGGTCCATGGTCTATGGTCCATGTTACCGAATGGTCCGAGCAGATTTTGTAGTGAAGGCGTGGGTCGAGTGTGCGAAGGGAGTGCGCGTCACGTGACGGGACGCTCACGTGGTGAGGGCGCGTCAATATGCGCGCCGGTCCTCTATGTCAGACACCTGTGGATAAATAAAATATTAGTTTCCAAAAAAATCGGACATATGCGAGCCTGACTCGAACTTGGTTACTTTACATGAAATATTAAAAAATATTTGCGTAAATCTGAGAAAATATTATGCCGGGTCCACACGCTTGAAATTTACCACAAACTTTAAATCTCATGCGCTTGCCGCTTTCCTATGATTTATGCACAAAAACTGACACAATCGGAACGGCCACATGGATTTTAACTAAAATTATCTCTTAGGGTCACGGAATAGTCTCTCCCGTGACCATGATTGCATTAAAGCATTCGAAATTTTAGGAATTAAAAACAAAATAAATCCGCAAAGAAAAAAAACGAAAAGATAAAGTTTTATTTAAAATGTTAAATATTCGCGTAAAACTAAAAAGTATTATGGCCACGTGTACCCAAGCAAACAAGCCCACAAAGCCAATCCAAACGCCCTCTCGACATGTTTGAATTTGTGATGGCTTGTTGAATCTTGGCACATTATGATGTGGACCTTCTGGTTACCACTTGTCTTAACGGTGAAGGAAAACATCGTCAGGAAACCTGCATGTCTGTTAACCTAGCAAATTTTCAAAAGACATGCTCAGTCCGCCAACCCGCACTTGGCTAGCTTGGCTATGGCCTGACCCTCCCTCCTCGTGTTAAAGGGAGGCCCATGCCCAGCAGTGGGACGTTAAAGTGTGGGAACACTCACATGGTGGTGCTTAGGGCGCTTATGGGGCGGGTCGTCGGGCGCCTCCTCGATGACGAGCTCCCCGCCCAGCGACGAGCAGCCCTCCTCGCCGCTGTAACCGCTGTGGACAATTGGTAACAAACAATATAATATCCCTTGAAAAATCCAAACTGCAAAATGGAACGAAACTCCTTAACATATGTAGCGAAATTTGTAAAAAAATATATATTTTTATTACTAATTACTGTTATGCCACTTGCGTTGATTAGTTCTATTTTTTGTTTTTTTTTTTTTTAGGTTTTTCATTACTTTTTTTTTCATTACTAATTTATTTATATGTTAATTATTTTTATTTTAGAGTATAATGAGAGGAGAATGATTTTTTTAACCATAATGAGTTCAAACGAGACCCTTACAAATCTCATGTCTGTCTGTACATAATCCATATGTTGTAGCTATTTTTACTCGAACATTATTGGAGCTACATTGCTGAAATTTAATAGGAACCAACAGACAATGCTGTAATCAAATAGGGCATTAAAATGCAGATTAATGTTTGTTTCTGCATGATTTTTTTGGTCAGGCTATTAGCTTGGACTATAGCCTAATCACATTAGCATTATTCAAAGTGGGTAAAGGGGTGCAAAGGGGGTTCAAAGGGGTGCAAAATGGGTTAAATTATTATACTATATATACTATTTATTATAATATTAGTGTAATTTATGGTATTGGTATCGTTGATTACAAGACGCCTAATAGTAGCCTATATGTTACTCCAGGTCATAGTCTATGTACTAAAATCCATAAAAATGATTTCAGCCTTTTCAGCGTAGAAGGATAGTATACAGGCACATACGAAAGTCCGATTATAATACAAGTAGTACAATTCTTACACTATAAGTAAAATTTTTAAATAAATTAATCTCGCTTTAATTTAAATAACTTACATTTTGCTCTTTATGTTTTATTTTATTATTTTACATGTAATGTTGCAGTTGAATGATGAATGAATGAACCATTCCCAACATGATTACCATTTGTCCATTGAAATAAATCATGAAAATCGTGAGAAAACCTACATGTTTGAGAAAATCTAGCAAGTTTTCGTAGGACACGCTCAGTTCGCCCCGCACTCGGCCAGCGTGGTGGACTCTGACCTGATCCCTCGTATTGAAAGGATGCCCACGCCCAGCAGTGGGTCGTAAATAAGGGTGAATACAAATAAACAATAGCAACACTAACGCGTAGTAGGGCGAGTGCTGGTGCAGCAGCAGGTTGGCGGCCTGCACCTCCTCCTCGGGGATGGACACGAGGCCGCCGCCCGACGCGCCCACCACGTACTTCTCTGTAACATATAATAATTACATATTATATGTAATGGTATGTCCATAGGTACACGTTTGTTCACAATTTCATAAGTTTTAATTTTTTTTAAATAAAAATATTTTTCTAACATCAAAGTATAACTCGCGTCATCTAAAAAGAACGCTGGCTGTCAAGCTGCGCAGAAGCGATTTATCGGTCAAATTGGTGGTAAGAAGCGGGGCGCGGGGCGGCGCGGGGCGGCGCGGGGGGCGGGCGCGCGCCGCGTGCTTGCCGGCGCGCTACTGGTTCGTCAGTTCGAAATACCATCGCGCGCACATAAGTTTTTAATTACGAAATGGTTTTTTATATAGAAAAGAGTAACATTGCTTTTGACGTATATTGTTTTACAAAGAGAGAGTCTAATAATAATGCAGTTAATAATAAAAAAAATGTATTAAACGTATTAATTAATTTTTTTTTGTAAGTAGATTAAACATTCTGCACTGAATCAAACATATTTAAATAATGAATAGAATTCTATTTAATGATATTCTATCTAATATATTTTTCAATGTCCCTACCAATAACTAATATATGAAGCCGCGAGCGAAATGCTATGAAAAATAAAATAATAGGCTTAATTAATACATTTGTGCGCGAGTATACCCATGCGCAAACATACCCTCTCCACTTTCTTCCAGCGTTCTTTTTAGATGACGCGAGTTATAGCTTAAGTTAGCACTTTAAGACATCAGCTATCTGCCAGTAAAAGTCCGGTTACAATCAGATAGACAGACAAACAAAATTTTTCATAATCTTTCCAATAAGTACCGAAAATAATTCCATATACATATATTTAGTACAAGCAGACACTTCAATTTTATTTATCTGTAATGGTATAGATGACGGAGAATTTTTCAATTTGGAATTACGAATTTACAAAAAATTGTTATATTTATAGAGTCCCGTTATAGAATCCCGTCAATATACCCACCTTCCCTCTCCCCGCCGGCGCCGTTGGTGACGACGGTGATCTGGTGTCCCGGCAGCACCAGCCCGCTGCCGCCCGCGCTGTACGACACGCCCGCGCCTGACAAGCGATACACAATATATAAATAAATAAATATGTTGGGACATCAACACACATCACCATCTAGTTCCATGGTAAGCTACGAGGCTTGTGTTATGGATACCAGGTAAATCTATACTAATACTAGCGACATATCTGCAGCCGTACATGTTAACCATTAGACCACAAGTATATATATCAGTCAGTTACCTGGTGAGCCCGGAGCGCTCTGACTGACCCCACTGCGCTGAGAGAACAGGTACTGCGCTGACTGGGAACTGTTGTTGTTATTTAAACGCTGACCGCTGTTTTGCTGAAATTATAATTATTTATTTATATTTATTTTATATATTTTAACATTATATTGAACTAAAAAAAAACTCTTAAAACATTGCAATGTTCCCATAAGTGATGAGTTCTAACAGTTTGGAAACAAAATGTTTCGGCACTGAGAAGAATTGGCGATGGTTCGTATACCTTTATATTTAAATATTAAATTAACAAAGAGACATATGACATTATTTTTAAAAACAGAATTAAATGAAAAATGAATAAAATAAAAGTTGATTCGTCATAACGGCAACACGGCAATGAAAGTAAATATTTTCTATAATTTTATATGGATGATGTTTTATGCTATATTATAAATACTTTTGTTTGTATAGGTATGTATATTTAATATATTAACGATTTCGCTGAAATTTGGTATGTGCCCACATTTTCGGGGACGAAAAATCGATCTAGTAGATTAGTATTATATCTGGGAAAACGCGTGTTTTCGATTTTTAATTTCGCACGCTCGGGCATAAGCATTGTGGTCAAGCGACCAAAGCGCAAGATTGATAATCAAAGGTGTTTAGTTTTTTTTTTGTTTTTTCAAGTTTTTAGTTAAAAAAAACAAAATTGGTCAAAAGTATTGACCAAAAACTATACATATAATTAAATTCTGAGTAGAATCTGTACATTAAATATTTTTTAGAAAATCTTATTGAAATAGTCATTATCACTGATACAGATGCCGAATCTATAGATTTTAGAATTTTTGTCTGTCTGTCTGTTACCGCATCACAGAAAAACCACTGGAGGGTTTTTGATGGAATTTGGTATGGTGATAGCTGCTTATCTGGGTCAACATATAGGATACTTTTTACTGCGGTAACATATCTCATCGTAGTCACCTGGTCATGCTCCTCGCCGGTGAAGAGGTCGGGCGTGGGCTCGCGGGACAGCTCCTCGGGCGTCACCAGCCCAGACACACCCACCTGCGACGGGCTGGTTGGCGCGCTTCTGGAAACATCGATACGTATTAACATCTAATAATACACCGGATATAGAGGCATTAGTAGCCTAGAGAAGCGGGTTCAAATCCCGGGTCTCGCACCTCTGATATTTTCATTTGCGAATCATTTCTAACAAGATTACCACTTGTCTTACGGTGAAGGAAAACATCGCAAAGAAACCTGCAAGAACCTAGCAAGAACTTTCGAAAGACGTGAAGTCCTCCACCCCACACTTGGGCAATGTAGCGGACCATGGCCTGATTCCCCTCGTATTGAAGGGAGGCCAGTGCCCAGCAGTGGGACGTTAAAAAGAGCTGACTACATACATACAATATACAAATATACAATACATACAATACTGGACTTTAGCAAATGAAAGGAAATTGCTCACTTTTTGTACGAGCTTTGGGCTTATCTTGACTAAAAGATCACTAAAATATTAAAAAAATATAATTAACATATTCCAAAGCAGTAAATTAGTAAACTATCTTTATTTAATTATTTCCCCCTCAGAAATGGCTGAAATATAATAAAACTAAAGTTAAAGATGAAGGTGGTTTAGGTTCTTTTATTTGTTATCTCTTAAGCCCCTAATAGATTACGCGAAAAATAAATAAAATAATGTCCCCCCGACCGATTTCGGCCATGGCGACCAATCTCATTGAGACTAGCTATTATAGTGCAGCGCGTGTACGCGCAGACACAAGTGCACTCTCTATTTCTGTCACTCTCATACTCCGGTGGGGCGACACGAGACACGGCCGGTGAGAAATACGGCACAGGACCGACGGTTTTACGTGCTCTCCGAGGCACGGGGGTAAAACACCACCAACTTCCCAACTCCGGGCTGTTACTGAGGCTTACTATACAGAAAGACTCATATCTAAACTTGGCCTGACCCGGATTCGAACCTAGGACCTCCGGGTGTGCAGCCGTACATGCTAGCCACTACACCACCGAGATACAACACTATCAATATAACAATATAATAAATAAGATACAAAACCTTTAAAGACATCCCCTGAAGTAACTGTAACTGAACGGAACCCTAACTATATGATCAATACATTACCTGGAGGACAATCCAAATGGCGCCCTGAACTGCACGCCGCGGGGCCGGCGCGGGCGGAAGGCCAGCTCGATGAGCTTGCCCTCGCTCTGAGGGTCGATGCGCCAGAAGCTGCCCTTGCCGGGCTCCTCCTGGCTGCGAGGCACCTTGATGAAGTACCTGAAAAATTATATATTTAGTTTAAAAACTAAGTTTTGGTGGTTTCACTCAGTATACAAATTGTCATGTTAATTGATAAAAGTATTAATAAATAACTAAAGCTAACTGATTTTAATATAATAAAGAAAAAAAAAACAAATTAAAGAAAACTCACTAATGCATAAAACTTTCATCCACATCACATATCTATTTATATATTTATTTATACCCCATAAATAAAATACCAAAAATACTGGGGCAACATAAACAACCAAGAGCTCATCCATCACATAACCATTGCAACTCACCACCGGTTGAGAGATTGTGGATTATCGAGTTCTGTACAATATTTTGATATCCTTAAATATAATAGGAAAAGTACCAGGATCACATAAACAACCAAGAGTTCATCCTGGTTGCTTTGCAGGATACAGGATATACGGCAAAAAGTAAGGCCGGATGGCCGATATCCGTTTCATTTCTAGTTTAAAATACATATAACATGCTGTCTTTCAAACTTATTATCCGACTGCAGCGACCCTTGAATAAAATATCAAAGTACCAGGGCGACATAAACGACCAAGAGTTCATCGATCACTTACATACATAATATATAACCTTTTGCAACTCACCGGTTTAACGAGAGATTGTGACGTATCGAGTTCTGCCATCCCTTATCCGCGGTGCGGTAGTAGGGGTAGTGCTTCGTTATGTAGCTGTATATGCCGCTCAGGGTGAGCTGCTTGTCTGGCGCGGAGGCAACCGCTTGGACGATAAGTTGAGCGTAACTGGAAAATATATGAAAATATTCGATAAATCTTCATATTAATACGTGAAGAGAAAACTTTGGAAGTTCTTTTTAAGCATATTCCATGTAGGGAGGAATATGAGATTTGGCATAAACAAAGTTTATATAGAGAAGGACTGCAGAAAGCAAAAATTAAATGACTTTCTTTTACGCGAATCCGCTCGCGCATTTTATTTATATATAATTACTTCACTGCTAAAAGATGTAGCATGATGTTAGTTATCTTACATCAATATTAGGTATCTATACGAGTACTTACATAATATAAAGATGAAAAGTTTGTTTGTTCTTTGAAATTCTTAGGGATTTTATAGGCATCTACATAACTTTGAAAAAAGAACCTCAATATAGATCAAACTTTATGAATTAAGGTTGATTTTCAACCACGGAGCGATCACTTGTCTATATAAATATATATTCTTTATTGCACATAATAATTAAAATATACAATAGGAAAAAATTAAGGGCAAAGATGGACTTACTTATCTCTAACAGAAATCGCTTCCAGTTAACCTATGTAGATGATAAAGATTGTCAGTTAGCGGAGCAGAAAAGTGCAAGATAATAAGGGAATAGATAAAATAAATAAAAAAAGACACACATACATATTCATAACACAAACACACAATTATTATATAAAATACATAGCTAACGATATTAATTATGATACATATATTATATACTATACATACATACATACAATACATATAGCTACTTATTATTTATAATGTTGATCTACTTGGATAACAATAATATTATTAAGTATATGAAAACATTCGATAAAGCTATTATAATAATAATTATTATGTGTCCGATTCTGATAAAATTCGTTGCCATTAACTTACGATAGTGCGCGATAGTTTGGTAGTTGACATTAAACAAATAATTCCAAGGCGCAACTTCTCTACGAAAACTCTATTATCACCTCCAGGTAAATTTCTAAGAAAATAATTAAAATTCTAAGAAATCTATTGTTAACTGACACGCCGGCGTGTCCGCGGTCGTGGATTAAAGTCCGATTCGCCCATATATACGCTCCATTAAGACGGGGGAGGTTTTGTTGGGTATTAGTGGTTTTTCTAGGCAGTGAGTCCCACATAACCACCTGTATATCCACAGGTGGTATGTCCCAACATTAAAATGGGGGGTTTTGATAGCCCATGAAAAGTATGTCAACTGATTGGCGGTGTCAACTATTCCGTAATCCCATAGGATTTTATTTATTAGAATTCCTGCAATATCCAATGGACCAAGATAACACATGGAGAGTATGCACATCTTATTTGTATTCGAGTGTACAACATACTATTCATCCGTACGTCATACTATTCAGTGTTGAATGTCATACTTTGACGACACGTTTGGCTCAGTTTGTAGTGACTACTGACCCTACTTGCTGTGCCAGCGGTCGTGGCTTCGAGTCCCGCTAGGGGCATTCATTTGCGTGATGAGCACGAATGTTTGTACTCAGGTCATGGGTGTTTATATTTATAATACGTATGTATTTAAAAGTAATATATGTGTAGTGTATCAACTATCTGCTATCCATAACACAGGCCTTGTAGCTTACCATGGAACTAGATGGTGTGCTGTGTTTTAATGTCCCAACATATAGGTATCCCAACATACTATTCATCCGATGGGTCGAACCGAAAACTTAATGTCCTTCGATTAAATTATCTTGTCAATGGCTACAAAGCGTGGGAGTTGAGCACAGATTACTTCGCCAATGTCACGTAGAATGGAGAAGACATGAAAGGGATTAGTCGTTAAATGAGTCTTCTGGTAAAAAAATCCATCAACAAAATGTAGCTCGTGCGTTGTATGGAAAAATTATATTATGTATGTGTAAATTAAGTAAACATCGCATAACACTACCAAATATATATACCTAACCGAGATCAGCGCCTTCCTCATTTTTTGAAGTCGGTCAACAAGTAAATTTTAAATACTAAATAGTATATAGCATACCTGTATGGTGGTTTAGCATCGTCTCTACCCTCGCGGTGCTCGCGGGCGTCTCTCGCGTCGCGGGAGCTGTACCCCGATTCGGACGCGGAGGAGGCCTGCAATTTTAAAGTGATAACTAGTTATACATTACACATTTTTTTTATTATGTATTAATACAAAATCTATACAGATCAATAAAATGAAAGTGTCTCTTTGTAATGTCTCACAATAACAGTTTTTTACTAAATACATATGAAAGTATATAAGCACAACATACGTTACTAATAAGAAAAAAAAAATAACATTTTTTTTTAATTTTTGTGTCTGTCAGTTTGTTTCGGCTAATCTCCGAAACGGCTGATCCGATTTTGACGGGACTTTCACTGGCAAAAAGCTGATGTTATAAGGCGTAACTTAGGCTAGTTTTATTTCAGAAAAAGAGTTAGGGTTTCGCTCAATCTAGGGAAGCATAGTATGTAGTCGCTAATAATGAATAAAAACACAACTGTATACGTACAGCGGTGCCATTGGAGTTGGGCCGCTGGTGTTCCGCTAGCACCGCGTACTGCGCTACGAGACCCAGGTCGGGGTGCCGCCGCCCGGACGAGCCCGCGCCCCGGGGGGATGTCGGACAGCTGTTCGTCGCACTTATTGTACCTGGAAATATAAACATTTATAATGTATATGTGTGGATCTAGATTCAGTTTACCTGTATTAATATTTTGTATTATACAGATTGCATAGATTACGTGAGGAAAAAATCAGCTATACAGGAGATATTATGGTGCACAAGTGTATGACACAGGTGCACGTGCGATGCGATGCTCATTCCTTTATTCTCGCGAACAGTTACTGAAAGGTCCAATAACTATACTTAGCTCGACCTGGAACTCGAACCCAGATCTCCAGCCACACACAAAACCACTGTGTTATCAAAGTACAAAATTTACAAAATAAACAAATATGTCATATCTAAATACCATTTTTTTTAAAAAGAAACAAAAATTCGAACAATACCAGGTCACAACGCTAGTAACCCAACTCCAAGTGGCAACACTCACCGGTAGGCGAAGGCGCCGGGCTGCGTCCGTCATTATCCGTTGGTATCGAGATACGCAGCGGCGGCAGAGGCGGCCCGGAACTGCCCGCCCCGCCGCCGCTCTCCTCCACTAGCGACTGAAACTCCAGACGAATGTTGGTGGATGGGAAACGGAGTGTGCATCTGGAATTAAAGTATGAAACATGTTAGAATATTACACAAGCATTTAAAGATCTATACATATAATAAAATCGTAACTAAGCCGAATCTGTACATTAAATATTTTTTGGAAAATATTATTGAAATACACATTATTATCGATACAGAGGTCGAATCTGTAGTTTTTAGAATTTTTGTCTGTCTGTCTGTTACCGCATCACGGTAAAACCACTAGAGGGATTTTGATGTGGTATGGTGATAGCTGGTTATCCGGGTCAACATATAGGATACTTTTTATAGCGGAAAAATATCTCATTTTTGAGAAAAAATACAAAAACTGCAATTTAATAGTATACTAATAGGTATGTAAAACCTAAGAATTTGGTTTTTGGTCATCTGAACGCGGGCGGAGCCGCGGGCAAAGTTAGTATCTTATAAACATGGAATGAGCAATCCTTGTATATAGTCCATAATTTTGTTTATGTTTTTATTATAAATGTGAAAGTGTGTTTCTTTGATCTTCTTTCACGTCGGACGGATTAGCGTGTTTTTTGTATAGATGTAGTTGGAGGGCTGGAGAGTGACATAGGCTACTTTTTACCGTGTGAGATCATCTAATTCCCACGGGAAAACACGTTATAATACAATCCAAAAAATATATTTATGATAAGAATGACTTGAAACTTGGTATTAATGCTCTACAATAAAATTAAATAAATACGTGTTTTAGCATTTTTGAACTTCATCCTATAAGGGGGTAAAATAGGGGATAATTTTGTGTAAAACTACCTTTTTAGAGATTTTTTTTGTAGTTTTAACGCGAGCGAAGCCGCGAGTTCTGCTAGCCGTGTATAAATTTATTTCGTGTTTGTTTTTTTTAAATGTTTTTTTTTGGCAAAAACTCCTAGCGAAGCTCGGTCGCCCAGGTACTCTTATAATATAAAATGAGCTTGTACATACTTATGTATTATGTATATTTAAATATAAATTTATTTCTTGTATCTCGGAAACGGCTCTAACGATTTGGATGAAATTTTGTATTTAGATAAAGTTTTACTTTTTAAGTTTATCTATTATATAGGTGTCCATATTACATAAAAAAAAACATTTACTTAAAACAAATAATATATTAAAACAAAACTTATACATATATACACATAACACAGTATTAAAGAAGGAAGAATAAAATCGTAATATCTCACAAATCCGAGCTTGCCAACATAAATACCAAACACGAAGTTATATTGTAACCTTGACCTAGAGTTATATCCTTTGATGACGTAAGAGACAGCCTTACTACAGCGATCTCGTAAATTTCTTTGTGTAGTTACGAAATGAATTACCGAGAGAGTCGGTATAATTTTACAGTACCTATATATTTAAAGACGGGGGCGACAGGCCCAATAATGTTGTACTATACTATACTATACTGCCTCGGTGGTGTAGTGGCTAGCATGTACGGTGCACACCCGGAGGTCCTGGGTTCGAGTCCCGGGTCGGGCCAACTTTAGTTATTGAGTCTTTCTGTATAAGTAAGCCTCAGTAACAGCCCGGAGTTGGGAAGTTGGCGGTGTTTCACCCCCGTGCCTCGGAGAGCACGTAAAGCCGTCGGTCCTGCACCTTAACTCTCACTGGTCGTGTCGAGCAGTCGTCCCACCGGAGTATGAGAGTGACAGGAATAGAGAGTGCACGTTGTGTCTGTGCGTACACTTGTGCACTATAATGTCTCCTGCGCAGTTGGCTAGTCTCAATGAGATTGGCCGCCGTGGCCGGAATCAGTCGGGAGAACATCAATGTTGTACATAGCTGTTAATATGTAAGTCAATGTTTGATATTCATAATTTAAATATTACTTTTAAACTAAAAAAATAAATATTCACAATGATTAGACAATATAATATGTAGATAATATTATAAAGAGGAAAGATTTTTTTTGTTTGTTGTTTGTTTGTTTGTACCGAATAAGCTTCGAAACTACTGGTAATAATTTTGGTAGGAAGATAATTTGAGACCCTAGGAAGAACATAGGATTCTTCACACACGTTCTTTAAGGGGGTGAAAATCAGGATAAAAGTTTGTATGGGGAAGCAACTTAGGGACGAACTCGCGCAAAGCGAGGGTGAGTCGCTTGTTAATTAATACAGCAATACATTAATTTGGTGATGAAAAGCCAGGAGGAGGTGGACAGTCAGTCTGTAACTTGCGAATTAAGGATCAATTGAAACTTTTTTTTGAATTCATACGATTATCTATCTAGTATCTACATATGTACATCTGAAGCAACAGAATATACATATATTTATATTGTACATTATACAATATACCTACAGTCACGGTTATATGTGTAAATAACGCATTATGAGTTCTCCGTCTGGACAAATTCTGTAGACTCAACGTGTAGACCGACGATAATCCAGACGCTTAATATTTCAACGAACAAATACGTAAGACTAGAATTCCATAGCAAATTATACAACATTTTGTGTCACGCGATCTATAACTCAGCGAATATCAAATGTTACTTATCGTCATCGAGAATGTAGCATTACTTTGAAATTAATGCTATTTCTATTTTAATGACATATATTCTATTCAAAATGACTAAGAACGAAGAACATTTAAAATTTTGCATATTTAGTTTTTGTTGGGCAGTACCTACTGGCTTTTCTAACCGATTAGTAGGTATACAAATAACTACCTGTTATACAAGTGGTATGCGTAAATGCGCATTTCCGGACGTTAAAATGGTTTAAGCCTTCGGAAGCGTCACAGGCCGCAGCGTGTGCGCAAGCAATCTTACCACAATTTCTGTCTGTACAGACGTTAACAGCGACATAAAAAACATCATCACATATATACATTATACATGCTATAAATACAAATAATATAAATATTCATCTTTTTATGTTGATTTTGCAATCACCAATCATTAAAAGTTATTCATGGTAGAATGCAACTTGAAGAAATTAAAACTTGCTTAAAAAATAAAAATAGTTCTATTGTTACCCTTTTTCATTCAGTCAGGTTACCATTTTAGTTGATAAAAAACCTTTATCAGCCCTTAGGATTACAGCGAAGTATATATAAAGTTAGGATCCTATCTGTGTTCTTAAGTTCCAACTTGAAACTATTATTTATTATTTAAAAATACTCAAACTACAGCAAAATAAGTTTTTTTTTATTTTTTCATTTTTAGTGGTAGACGTAATAAGCAGATAATTTGTAAAAAGTATTTTTTTTAATAACATATTCGTTTAAACAATTTATTTTTAAAAAAAATTTATTATTACCGATTTCAATTTATAAATTTTAATTTATATTTACCGATTTCGATTAAAATATGGAACCACCTGGGAAGTATAGACTTTGAAACAAAATAAATATTTCCAAATCAGTTCAGGCGTCTTCGAGAAATCGGTGAACATACATAAAAAAAAAGATTCCAACGAATTGAGAACCTCCTCCTTTTTGTAAGTCGATTAAAACAGAATTTACATTAATATTTTATAATTGTGATAGTTTCAATATATGATACAAATTACTACCCTCAAGTTATACCGGCTCAATCGATTTTAGTGAAATTCGAAATAAAAACACACACTGACATACCACGCGACCGAAGTCACGGGCGAACACTATACTACATATCACTAATCTCTCGTCACCGCAAACCATTACGAAAACAAATATTGTTTACGAGTTTCATTCATCATAAATTCATTACAAACGGCGTAATAAGAACGTTAATTAGTCTGCTTCCATTAAGGGCGTCGCGTTCTGACTACTATTCACTATGTATTTTATTATTACGCAACTGTATAAAATAATAATATACTTAATCGAACCGCTATTATTATAATTGCGAAAGTCTGTATGTGTGTATGATTGTTACACCTCTCGCTGAAACGCTGGACAGAGTTGGAGGTAGTATAGTAGACTGATAGATTATGACCTAGACCCTAGGTCTAGAAGGAACACATAGGCTACAGATGAGAAACCTAAAGCAAAGCGAGGGCAAATCGATAGTAAGGAATAAATTTACTATTTATAAAGTACCCACTTACTAGCGACTCACACTCGTTTCGCTTCGGGTTCGTCCCTAGACAAAAACAAATCTATCCCAAGGGAACCGTAAATTTTTTCGGATCAAAAAAGTAGCCTATGTACTATTTCAGACTATGACCTATCTCTTTGTCAAATTTCATCCAGATACTTTCAGCCGTTTTGGTGTGAAAGAGTAACAAACCTCCATCCTAACAAACTTTTACATCTATACATACCTATAATAAAATTGTAACTAAGCCGAATCTGTACATTAAATAGTTTTTGAAAAATCTTATCGAAATAAACATTATTCTCGATACAGAGGCCGAATCTATAGTTTTTAAAATTATTGTCTGTCTGTCTGTTGCCGCATCACAGAAAAACTACTGGAGGGATTTTGATGAAATATGGTATGGTGATAGCTGGTTACCCGGGTCAACATATAGGATACTTTTTACCGCGGGAAAATGTCTCATTTCTGAGAAAAAAATGCAAAAACTCCAATATAAGAATATACTAATATGTGAAACGTAAGAACTTTTTGGTCATCTGAACGCGGGCGGAGCCGCAGGCAATGCTAGTTTATAATATTAGTAAGATATATAGCAAAGAAACAACTGATAAGACACCATATCGCTATTTTCAACCACATAAACTATAAAGAGTAGATAAAACAAAGCACATATATATTACATACGCGTAATAATATTAAAAAGCGAAAGTTAGGTTAATTTTCCTTCTACGTAACGTAGCAACAACAAATCGACATGGTTTTCTGCCAAAAGATGTAAATGCGTAAGTGCGAAGTCTGCAGGTGTTTTTCCAGTGAGAAATATCAAAAGACGCAGCGTTACATAAAGCTATAGGCACGTTTAGTGAATAAAGGATGTGTTTAGCTTTACCACTGACAGGTAAATTGCTCTAATTAGCCAGGGCTTTGCATCCGACGTAATATTGATGAAGTGCTCCTTGTTTGTGCCCTTTGCAAAGGACATAATACATATGACCATTTAATTAATCACAATACTAATATAAATGCGAAAGCATGTGTGTATGTTTGTTACTTCTACACGCTAAAACAAATAGACCTTTAGTAACGCATAAGTAAATAGTAGTAATAAAATTTGCCAAAAGGTGACACTTTATGTATATACCGATGATATTGGGACGGAACGGAACTAATGTTAAATAATACAAAAGAATACTTATAATATTATTTTAATTATTCATATTTTATATTAGGTAATACACTAGGAAAACAAAACACATTTATCCCTCGGAAACCGTACATTTTTCTGGGATAAAAAGAAGCCTATGTGTTATTCCAAACTATAATCTATCTCTGTGCCAAATTTCATCCAGATCCGTTCAGCCGTTCTGGCGTGAAAGAATAACAAACATACATACTGACAAACTTTCACAATTATAATATTAGTATAGATATATAAAATTTCCCTTATTCTTTAAAGACAGTAAAACTACTTGTATGGCAAAATCAAGAATAGTAGCATAAACAGCAAATTACGCTACTATTTTTGACTTCGACATTTATATTGGTGGACTCTATCCTTTGGTCTGAGACATAAAATAACAAAGTAATCCATTTCCATCACGACTACCGCGTGTACCCACTCGTACAACTGATAAGCGATAGGAAAATCCCTATGTAATGTGGGAACATTAACAAATTATTAGCTGAATTGTAACCTTTGATATGTATTGCCTGTTGTTGTATTGCTTGTTCATTTCAAGTACTTGTTGTCGTTCACGTGAATATGTGGACCAATATACATTGTACTTAGAATATATAAATATAAAAGTAGCATCAAGAATTCAAGAATCAAGTTTTAATGTACTGTTAAAAATACTTTTAATATCATTAATGTAAAAGTTTGTGAACATTGGTGTAGCAATAGATGGATGAATCACCGTGATTATAGATATAAATATATTTTACGGTTGGAAAAGTGACTAACAAAAAATCTACGGATTTTTTTTAAATCCCCTTATAATCAATATAACACCAAATTTTTTAAATAAATATCATGTAAAATCAGTGAAAACCTATCGATGCCACTTCTATATGTAACACAGCTCTGTGGTAGCAACTAACAATAACAAGGCAATTACGTTCTTCCTAGAATAAGTAGGCAGGCCCTAGTAGCTAAAATCGATACGGTCTAGCTACTTCTACTACAGCGTTTAGCGTTATAAGTTGTAGAGCGTATAATCTATACATAAATAATATTCTGAGTCGAATCTGTACATTAAATATTTTTTGAAAATCTTATTGAAATAGTCATTATTATTTATTATTCATGCAGAGACAGAATTTCTAGTTTTTAGATTTTTTGTCTATTTATTTGTCTGAGAACGCATCACGAGAAAAACACTGCACAGATTTGGATGAAATTTGGTATGATGATAGCTGGTTATCCGGGTCAACATATAGGATACTTTTTACTGCGGGAAAATATTTTATCTCTGAGAAATCTATACTAATCGTTAAAACGTAATATATATTGTTGTCCCAACATATTTGTTTATTAAAAAATGTATGCCCAGTTTGATGGTATTAGAGTAAACGAAGATAGAAGGGTAAAGATTTCAAATTTATTGTTATACACTTAGAATAAACTGAACGTCTATATAAAAAAAATTAAATTGAACAAAATATTGTTAATACTTCTCAAATGCTTTATAGGTTATAGAAATATGGGTGGGTGTACATAATACATAGACAGCTACAAACGAAACAGAGCTTAGGCAGAGCTCTTTTTTGATAAAAGGTTACAACTTAATTCAACACCAGTTAGAGTTTCATAAAATCCTTAGCCACTTTCACAACAAACCAAATTCCAATAACAAGGGAAGTTTAGTTACATAGAAAAAAGTAATATAACGACTTTTTTTTTTGTAAAGCGGCTAACATCTGTTGTTTGAAAGATTATTATGATGTGGAGTGTTACGAGTGCTTGTAGCATCTATAAACTTACTAAGATTACAGTACAGTCAGTATGTACCTAGTAGGTACCTACACTTACATTTATAAACTAGCGACTTAAGTCTCGCTGCGCTCGGGTGAGTCCCTAGGTATCTACGCCGATTTTGTTCACATTATCACATTTTTCCGCCTAATCCCTAATTCTTTAACTAAAAATAAAGTTGCCAAAGTTACTCCTTATAAAATCAGCTATCTACCAGTGAGAGTCCCGTCAAAATCAGTCCAGCCGTTCGGAGTGAGTCATCTGGCACAGTGAGTCCCAAAGCGAACCAATACGTAAGGGACTATTGAATAACATAACTTTGTATACAAAAACTTAGTATTTCTTTAAATTAAAAACTTAAAATATTGTTAAATATTACTTCTTCTTCAGTTACTGTATACAATATGTAAAAGATGAAATTTCAAGCGTGAAACATGAAGTGTTTATCTTCCAGAACTAGGCCTACCTACAGTTCGACATGGACAACAATGGCGTGTAGGTCAAGATCGAATGCTGTGTTCAAGTCACCTGCCTTTGTCATTAATGTATTTAAATATACTTAAAAAATATAGATAATACCTAATAAATAATAATACCTAATAAATAATAATAGCTATTGAACATCAAAGAGATAAGTAAGTAACATTGTATAGATGTTTTGGAAAAAAAGTTGTTATTAAGACGATCGCGCACTACGCAGTTGTAGCTTCGCCACGACGCGACGTATCCCTATGCAACAGGTTGACGTACATATGTTTGTAGGTACTAGGTAATCTTACGTATAACTAGCAGAACCCGCGACTTCGCTTGCGCTAAAATTACAAAAAAAACTAAAGAGGTAGGTTTCATACAAAACTTTCATCCCCTATTTTACTCCCTCATGGGATGAATTTCGAGAAATGCTGAAACACGTATTTATTTAATTGTATTGAAGAGCATTGATACCAAGTTTCAAGTAATTCTGATCATAAATATTTTTTTGGGTTTTATTATAGCATGTTTTCCCGTGGGAATGAGATAAGCTCCCGCGGTAAAAAGTAACCTGTCACTCTCCAGTCCTCCAACTATCACCACATAAAAAACCACGCCAATCAGTCACTCTGTTGCAAAGTGAAAGAAGGACAGACAAACAAACAAACAAACAAACAAACAAACAAACAAACAAACAAACAAACAAACATACTTTCACATATATAATATTAGTATGGATATTATCTTGACAGATTTCAGCCACGCTGACCAATCTCACTGAGACTAACAAATTGCGCAGGAGATAAAAAAGAACACAAGTATGTGCGCACTGCGCACTTTAGTGGTTACACGAATTCGTATACGCAAATATTCTCATATTTTTGCCATTCGCATTAGTATTCACAAGAAACGATGTGAATGTATGACGAATGTCATTAGGACCTATTTGACAAACAAATAGAAATTATATATGGAGTGGATGAACATGGAATGATAAATAATACAGCTGTGCTTTACTCATGTTTATAAATCACTTTGTCAGTTCTCTCCGAAACACAGCATTACCAACTTTTCATCTGCAGGCTGAGAATTTCTAGACTAAAAGATCTAATAAGTTTACTTGACCCGAGCTGGGACTTCAATCTAGGTCCTCCGGATCTGCAACCGTACAAACCACTAGAGTTTAAAGAGTCTAGACAAATGAAGCAGTTAATAGGAGGTAGCCTATCTCAGCTACCTATAAACTATCTCAAAAACAGAAAATCAAAACAAACAGAAAACAATCTCTTACCTGCGGTTCTACTTGCGCGGTATAAACTACTTTGGATAACCTATATGTTATCTAAGATATGAACTATCTCCATTACGAATTTTACTCAAATCTGTTGAGCTGTTACGGCTTGAAAAAGTAACAAACAAACACACATATAAAATATTATATGTGTATGCATTCGCATATAAAATACTATGATGAAAATCGTCAGTTCATCTACCAGTTGTTTGAACTGTCACAACTGTGAACATAACGCGAATGAATCAATACGGACGCTTGTTTACACCACTTGTGTTTACCATTCTACTGCCACGAGTAATGGACTCTATGCCGAATATAATATAGTTGAAAATTCAACTAACGTTTAAGTATTTGTTATTTGATTAGACTTTAATTATTGTAACTGTCAGTTTGAAGTTTTTTTTTTTTTTTAATAAAGATTTTGACAGTATGGCGAAGTAATCTGTGCTCAATTGGCGTGCTTTGAAGCCTTAATGGCAAAAAATTTAATTAGATTGACAAATTCTTATATTTTCTCCACCGTGTCTTCTCCATTCTACATGACATTAGCGAAGTAATCTGTGCCCGACTGGCACGCCTAAAAGCCACATAGTAAATAATTGAATTGAAATGCATAAATTTAATACTATTCCATTAAGATATTATATTACTGTTACATTTAATGCACTAAACAAGTATACAATCCTGGTTCTATTAAATCTGACACCTTTTAGTGGAGCGTATGAGCTAACACTATAATGAGTTAACTCACAAGGGATTCGTGAGTTCGTGGAACATACAGCTTATGATTTATTAAATTAAATTTAACTTAGCTTTTATCCAGACAAAAACCTAAAAAAACTCTAAAAAATAAATAAAATCCAATTGAAGTGAGTCCAGCACTACTCCAATTATAATTCGCGATTGAACAAATAGATAAGAGCAGTTTATTGAATACCACAAATAAAAAAAAACGATTTGGCTTCTATACTTTCAATACAGTTTTAATATAACTTCTACGATACGATAATTTCTAAGAAATTAAAGTCAAAGGATTTTTGAACAACAAAAGTTCATTGCAAATACCATCGCAATCAGTCTCTCAATAGGCAGCTAGTTACATGTGTATGTATGTACATGTAAATTTTCCTTTCAAACATACTCACTTATATCATACGAGCATTTTTGTACTGCCTTTGATGTAATCCCCCAATTAGCAAACTCAAAAGAGATTTTCCTCCACAGAGCCAGACCAGATACGTCATACGACCCAGTTAGGTATGAAAAGGTCAAAAATCACTTAAATACTAACATACGTTACGCTAACTGGTGTAACATACAATGTAGTTAAAACTTGGCTATCTATAAGACTAAAAGCTACAGTATATAACAAGTGACTCACCCTCGCCCCGCTCGGGTTCGATCCTAGATACGTTTTAACGTTTAGTATAGATTACTCAGAGATGAGATATTTTCCCGCAGTAAAAAGTAGCCTATATGTTGACCCGGATTGAGCTGTCATCGTACCAAATTTCATCAAAATCTGTCCAGTGGTTTTCTCGTGATGCATTCTCAAACAGACAGACGAAATTTCTAAAAACTATAGATTCGGCCTCTGTATCGATAATAACGACTATTTCAATTAGATTTTCCAAAAAATATTTAATGTACAGATTCGACTCAGTAAAAAAATTATTATATGTATAGATAATAAGTACCTCAAAATTTCAATTATATGGCAAAAGATATCCATACACAGAATAAAATAAAACGAATAAATTAAAAATGACAGATCTATTCATAAATTACTTCAAATGTTTTACTCTCATATATGGTTGGGTTATATAATTTATTTGATGAATAACTTTTATTTGATGTTGAAAAATTAACGCTAATTTTTCTCAATTTCCACATTACTTGTATTAAAACTTGTGCAAAGTATTAAGAGAAAGTGAATCTTAGCGCGTTAGAAATAAAACACATTATTATTTAAACGCTCGGCTATACGCAAATCTATGTAGCTTTTTCCGTAGTAGAATAGAGTCTACGCGTGCAAGTTGCACTTCCACTACATGCATAAATCTAAAAGATAACAATACAGTTATCCTAAAAAAGCTTCCTCTCGTTGTTTTACCTACTTGTTGTTTTTAATATGGGTCTCCATTCAATTGACAGTTATGTTCTTCTTCCATACTTTTATTTATTTATGTACCATAAAATATATGTTATACAAAATAAAGTAACAAAATGTCGACAAAGGATAACTTATCTCTTTAAGAGATTTCTTCCAGAAACCCTTCAGAAGTGAGAAAATAAGTTAATATAGTGCGGTGCAGGTACAGTACAACATTAAATGGAATTGACTCAATATTAAAACACATATATTAACTAAATATTATTTGTTGTCTTGTCTTTTATGTGTTGTGGTAATCAAATTAAGGACTAAGATCGTAGAAAGGAGCGAAAATGTGGCGCTAACACTATGCAAGATGGGAATTTTTTTTTATGTACAGTTATAATTAATTATTACATTCAACTAATAGAGATATGAGATTAAAATCACATAAAATATTCCATTTTTAGGTGTAGATTTTGTTTAGTTCTTAGAGGACCACATTTAATAAGCAAAATTATACTAATATTATAGAGATACAGACTTAGTCTATTTGTTTGTGTTTGTTTGTTTGTTTGTTTGAACGTGCTAATCTCAGGAACTACTAATCCGATTTGAAAAATTCCTTTTGCATTAGATAGCCCGTTTATTAAGGAAGGCTATATGCTATATATCATCATGCTACTACCCAAGGGAGCGGAGCAGTAATCATAAATGTCAACAAATCGGGCAGACTTCCATACATTATTGTAAAACTGACGTTTATATCGGAAGTGTGAACACGGGCTAAGCCGCGGGCATTGCTAGTCTTATAATATACACAAAGATCCATATAGCCGAATAAAGTACTTTCTTATTTTGAAGTTAGTAAAAACAAGCTATACAGCGCTATAAAACGTATTGGGCACCTACCGCACTGTACAGACACGGTATCGATCGCTCGTCTCGCACGCGTCCTTCACCCCGTGCCCTTTAGGAATTAACCGACTGTTTTGGGTAGACAGTCACAAATCCACTTAATGGTTTAGCGAGTCTGTCTCCGCAAACGGTACGGTTTGTAGGGTTTTGTTTACACATTTACTTATAAAACTACGGAGTCACAACAAAAGTGTACTAAAGGAAGATGGAAATTATTACTTGAAAATTTTCATTTACATTTGCGTATTATTCAAGATCATAGAAATTTTTAAAACATACCTACATAATATGTATGTATAGCAAAAACGCTTTAAAAATGCGAACATTTTTACAAATTCAGACACGTTTTTTATCCAGTACCTACGGAGTTCACTCGTGTGACTTTGCAAAGGCAGTTTTTTTTTCGTTTGTTGTCGTTGCCACGCTCTGTTATGTGTACGGAAATTCGAAAGATATACATATATGCAGATTTTAACTAGATACGCAATTATCTACATACATGGTGTGAAAAATATATTTCATATGACGACACGTTTGGCTCAGCGTGTAGTGACCCTACTTACTGGGCTAGAGGTCACGGGTTCGAGTCCCGCTGGGGGCATTCATTTGTGTGATGAGCACGAATGTTTGTACCCCAGTCATGGGTGTTTATATTTATAATTTGTATGTATTTAAAGTTATATATGTGTAGTGTATCAACTATCTGGTATCATAACACAAGCCTCGTAGTTTACCATGGAACTAGATGGTGCTGTGTGTTAATGTCCCAACATATTTATTTATTATTATTATTAATATTTCAAAATCCTAAAAAGAAAACAAGACTTTACGTTACTTTGTACGAGCTTTTGCCTACCTTCCTTCTTCTTGTCATTGTCAGTCAAATTCACTAAGCGATAGTGTTGGTACTTAGTAGTGACCGTAATCAACCAGGAGAATGTCATTTTCTACATCACTAACGATAAATATTTATAACCTCACGCAGTCTTTAAGCATATTATATCACGGATCATCATATCCGTTACTACTATAAATATTTTTTATGTACATTACCTGAGTAATACTTTCGAAGATTTTTGCAAAAAATTGACCTTTTAAATAAAACTACCCTTTCGGATTTTATATTGTGGGTAGATACTGTCTGTAAAAAGTAAATAATTTGAGACGTGTACAACCTTAGTCTTTTTAGTAACCATGATTGGTGTAAAATAAAGCTTTCGAAACGTAAGGAACCGAACTAAAAACTAACCAAAAAAAAAATCAAAATAATAAAAGGTAGTTTTATTTCAAACTTTTTTAACTGACTTCAAAACGGAAAAGGTGTTTACTTAATTCATGTGCAGATTGGTTGAATTGTGGTTCTTTTATAATAGTCTAGCGACTCAATCAAGTCCCTATGTTGTTTCCCTATACAAACTTTCATCCCCATTTTCACCCCCCTAAGGCATGTCCTATCCAGGGTCTCAAACTATATTTTTCACCAAATTTCATCTAAATCGGTTCAGTCATTTCGGAGCTTATTCGGTACAAACAAACAAACAAAATTTTCCTCTTTATAATATTAGTATTGACAATGTTAGGCCATATCTTTCGTTTATTTACTATACGATTTTCATAATCCTTTTTTGAAATGAATGAAATAATAAACTTTACTCAATTAGACTTATTACAAGTGCTTTTAAATAATAAAATATACTCCTTCCTATACCTATGTGTACACTAGCAGCTCACCCTCGCTTCGCTTGGATTCGTCCATAAACATATGTTTTACAACAGTATACGGAAGTCTGTCCGATTAGTTGACATTTATGATTACTGCTCCGCTTCCTTGGGTAGTAGCATGATCATATATAGCCTATAGCCTTTTTAAATAAACAGGCTATCTTATGCAAAAATAATTTTTCAAATCCGATTAGTAGTTAGTTCCTGAGATTAGCGCTTTCAAACAAACAAACAAACAAATAAACAAACAATCAAACAAAGTGCCTCTTTTTATACCTTTTTGTTTAAAAAGTCATTACTTTCATCACCCCTAAAGCTATACTTAACATAAATAATAGTAAATAAAATTATAATCTCCCTAAGCGAAACGGTCAGAATGATGAAACATAAGTTATTAAATTATAAACGCCTTCACATCAAATAGAAATTCGTTTAGGAAACGTCGCAGTTTCCGCTTTCATTTCTCGTCACAATTAATAACAGATTTAGTGCAATCTTCCCGGCTCTATACAATCTTTTATGCGAATCATTCATTAATTTGAGTAAAATTGTTCTGCGTAGGTATGATCACTTCATTTTAAATTATATTTAACCATTCTCCCTTTGTTCGTTTGCGTCGCTAAATATCTTTTATATATAACACTAGCGGCTTACCCTCGCTTCGCTCGTCCCAATATGCAGGTGATGGCCAAAAAAATTTTTAACAAAAAAAATAAAAACCGACTTCACTAAACGCACTAAAAGGTAAAAAATAACTACACACTACAAACAAAAGCACTAAAAACTAAAAAGTAAAAAATAACTGATTGGTAGTTTTCATTTACTACACATACCTAATCAAATATTTTTTGAAGTCGGCGTGCTTTGCTTTGTATCGGATTTTTGAAATTTAAATGGGACCAATCTTGAAGTATACACTTTCAAACAAAACAAAAATTGTCCAAATCGGTTAATAAATAACGGAGTTCTGAGGTAACAAACATAAAAAAAAACATACAGCCGAATTGAGAACCTCCTCCTTTTTGAGGAATTCGATTGAAAACCTATAAAAGCACTCTTATGTGATTTACATAAAACTAAGTTTATTAAAAGTGGTATCGTAAATAAACCCCATGCAAATACTAACATAATAGAAAAAAATCAATATAAATTAAATTTTAAAAAGCCTATTCTATTAACCTTAAATCGAAAGAAATCCACACATGTTCACTTCCCAGTTAAGTGCTGACAGCAGCTTAATTCAAAGGACGTCGGTTGTTTGTTTAGGATCAGTCCCTAATGTTTAACCAGTCTCTTAGCGTAATCATTTTTTGAAGTGAAATTTCTTTGTACGCATGAGAGTAAAATTTCAAGGCCGCGTCATGAGAAATTGTCACGAAAAACCATAATGCTCATGATGTTTGCATCACTCATGCTTCACGGGATTACTTAGAGTATATGCGATAGATGTACCTAAGAATCCAGCTAGATATGTTGGGACGTTAACACACAGCACAATCTAGTTCCATGGTAAGCTACGAGGCTTGTGTTATGGATACCAGATAGTTGATACATTATACATATTATATAACTTTAATAATATACATATTATAAATATAAACACCCATGACTGGAGTACAAACATTAGTGCTCATCACACAAATGAATGCCTCCAGCGGGACTCGAACCCGCGACCACTGGCACGGTAAACAGGGTCACTACAAACTGAGCCAAACGTGTCGTCTAAAAAGCTAGATAGAAAGAGATAAAATATTATACTCTCCTCTTTGTGTGATATTCGATAGCAAATATACCAATACAAGCATCGACAAATAATAGTATAAAATATAAATATCAAAGAAATAAATTAGAAAAATACACTCAACCCTTTGAATACCCACATATCTCACTTTTCACCTAATTCTCTGACATCTATCTTTTATTATTAACTTATTATTAATCTTACAGATTGGAAATATAAATAACCAATGAAATTTGTTTTTTTTTTAATAAAGCCATACATCTGTATTCTATATATAAAAAGGCAAAGACAAAACAGTTCAGTGCCTTTTTCTAATCTGTTTGTCAACCGATTTTCTTTGAAAAAATTCTTTAAATATTTTTTGGAAATATATAAATAAATAGGTAAATTTAAGTAAGGATAAAGAGGTAAAGTTTGAGTTTGTGAGATTGAGACGTTGTAGGGGGTCATCTCTGAATCTACTGAACCGATTTAGATAAAATTTGGTAAGAAGATAGTTTGAGACCCTGGAAAGGACATAGGATACTCTTTATCCTTTAAGAGGGTGAAAATGGGGATGAAAGTTTGTATGAGGAATCAAGCTATCACATAAATTGCTCAAAAACTTATATGCTTACATGTATCAAGTACCTACCTACTTATCAATATGATTCTTAAGAGTGAATATCTAAAAGTACTTATTGCATACCCTACAACACGAACTACCTACTGAAAACATTAACAAATAAAACAAAACACACAACAAAGTCGAATAAGTAATTTACGTGGACTACACGATTATTGATTGATACGTGAACCAAATACAATAATAGCGCCACCGGCACCGTGCGGTGAGGGACGAGAATAAACCTAAAAGGTCACAGGGTCTGTCGACTGTGCATTAGAAATATAGCGAGGGATCTTGGTCTATCCGGGCTTCCCAGTTATAAATAACTTACATATATATATATATATATATATATATATATATATATATATATATATATATATATATATATATATATATATATATATATATATATATATATATATATATATATATATTACGATGCGTTTATTTGCAATCAACTTTTACCAGCGACTTCACTCGTGTTAATAGATAATTATTAATAAAAGTTTTTTTTTTAATCGGTCTGGAATACAATTAAAAAGGAATATATAGGTACACCCTCGTATTGAAGGGAGGCCCTTGCTCGGAGTAGTGGGACGTTAAAAACCAATCGCGCGATTTTGAAAAGTACCTGACCATAAAAATAGACCTTCGAAAGTTCTTATAAATTGCGGAAATCAAAAAAATACTCATAGGAAAAGTGATAATACCTTATAATATTGACCCATACGTACGATGGGTATTTTTAGAGCATTTAAATAAAATTATAACAGTTTCTTTTTAAAATGGTTTTTTTTACTATTCATTTATTTTTGTTTTTTCATTCGTTTTCTTCTCAGGAAACCCTTATATTTGATATGCATATTATGGGGGTAGGTACATAAAAAACATAGTCCGCCATCGTTGGAAGTCCGGCGGATTTAGAATGGCATTTAGTCAAATTTAACTTGCAAGATTTAATTACAGACAGACAGGCAGACACTGAGACAAGTGAAACTAAATAAAAGATTGTAATAATAAAACGCCATTTTGGTTTCATAATGACGTCACTGTCTCATCGTATTAAGCTTCTTTCATTTGATAGGTAAGCCTTTTCATTTGATTCCCATATCATACGGGAATAATTATGGAAAAGATAAATCTCCATTTTGTACCTTCCGACATATTGTATTAAAACGGCGGCCATTTAAGTAATTGTGTATTGTATTGGGATTCAAATTAGTGTGCCAAATTTCAGCTCAATCGGACACTGGGAAATGGTTCAAATTTAACTTTCAAGATTCCATTACAGAGACAGACCGGTGAAACTAAATAAAAGCTTGTATAAATGCGATAGATTGTGAAGAGTGAGTGAATACTCAATGGCTTTGAGCGAAATTGGGATAGCTTATACGACCATTCTGGATAAAATACATTCTACGTGTTAACACATAGCCTATATTTAATCGACGTTCCTAACCCGCGAGAGGAACCGTGGACAATTATGAGTACATACGATATTTAAGACGAAGACAGCAACATAGGTTAGTAGTGCATACCTCCACAAATACCTAAGAATTAAAAAAAAATAATATATCAATAGGTGTCAGCCTACAAAGGGTTAAAACTCTTATAAAATCAAAGCATGCAAATTTCTTTTCAGGCTTCTAAATATTTTCACTATGCTCACGATGTTTTCCTTCACCGTGAGGCAAGTGGTTATCATATTAGAAATTATTCGCACATGTATAAGAATATCAGTGGCGCGACCTGGGATGTGAACCCACTTCACTTGGTTTCCCAAAAAGAATAATAAAATCATATAAGAAAATAAAATCATTCGTTCATTTTTTATTATTGATTCTCAAATAACAATAATTGTTATTATATTTATGGAAATTAGTGAAAAATAATATTTCAAGAAACAAAACTATCTGAATAATCTATACTAATATTATAAAGAGGAAAGATTTGTTTGTTTGTTTGTACCGAATAAGCTCCGAAACTACTGAACCGATTTAGATGAAATTTGGTAAGAAGATAGTTTGAGGCCCTGAGAAGAACATAGGATAGTCTTTATGAAATAGATGTGATGAAAGTTGGTATAGGGAAGAAACCTAGGGACGAACCCGAGCGAGGCGTTCGCTAGTTAAATTCTTACTATTTTAACCGTTGTGTCGCTAGTTAGTTAATAATATACTAATTTTATTTTTCAAAATTCGTCACATCAGTTTAAAAACACTAAACAGTTAGAAAACATAGCATTAAAATAATAAACAACCGTATCTACGAGTATACTCTTTATATACTCTACCTACCTACTGCGGAATTTTTATAGGTCATTCACCTTATTTCTTTTATATATGACTTGTTATTTAATTGAAAAAAACGTAACTTCTATATATTATTAACATACCTTTTATATATATATATATATATATATATATATATATATATATATATATATACATTGAAAGTCGATATGTTATCCATGGAAATTTTAAGCCGTTTACATTCATACATTTTTGCTGTAAAAAGTGGCACTAAAACCTTTCAGCAAAACCTTGATGTCTCTAACTAATAAAAATACACTTTTTCGGTCCCTCCTTAAGCAATGTGCACCATGCAGTTATTACCTGTAACGAAAAAGAAAGAAAAACTAAATAAATATAACATACTAACATATACGTTATACATATAATAAAATTGTAACTAAGCCGAATCTGTACATTAAATATTTTTTGGAAAATTTTATTGAAATAGACATTATTATCGATACATAGGCCGAATCTATAGTTTTTAGAATTTTTTCTGCCTGTCTGTCTGTCTGTCTGTTACCGCATGACGGAAAAACCACTAGAGGGATTTTGATGAAATTTGGTGTGGTGATAGCTGGTTACCCGGGTCAACATATAGGATACTTTTTACCGCAGGAAAATATCTCATTTTGAGAAAGAATACAAAAACTGCAATGTAAGAGTATACTAAATGTAAAACTTAAGAATTTGGTTTTTAGTCATATGAACGCGGGCGGAACCGCGGGCAATGCTAGTGATATATATAGTTTTACAATAATGTATGGAAGTCTGCCCGATTTGTTGACATTTATGATTAAAATGAATTTTTCAAATTGGATTAGTAGTTCTCGAGATTAACGCGTTCAAACAAACAAACTCTGCCTAATATTAGTATAGACTATAAAACATTCAAATATGTTTCTTTGGATTTAAAATTGCAAAACCAATTCTAACACACTACACTTTTATACCTATTTATGGTAATTTTTGAGTAACAAAGGTTAATTTTCTATATATCGCGAGTAAAGTCGCAGCCGAAAACTAGTCATTACTAAACCAACAAACAAAACCTATATTTCAATTAGAAAAAACAACATATGTATATTTTACTATTTACAAGTAGTCAATCAGATAGAACAGCTTTCAAGTACTGTAACATAATATGTACAGACTGTATAAAACACGCAAACAAAAAGGCCCCCAAATAAATATAACAATAAAGGGTATATTCCCTTGGCATTTGT
Source organism: Brenthis hecate (assembly GCA_951806755.1). Lineage (NCBI taxonomy): Eukaryota > Metazoa > Arthropoda > Insecta > Lepidoptera > Nymphalidae > Brenthis > Brenthis hecate. Next base: position 6,009,441 of record OX638275.1, on the reverse strand, counting down.
GGGGGGGTGGTGATGACGCCATGCCGACCACCCCTCACGACGCCGACTGCGTAATGCGTATCGTACAACGTATTGTACTTATTGCGAAATAAAGCAAAATCCTCTTCAATCACGATTTTATAAATACTGATAATCAAAAATTCACGCTTCTACATACATATATACATTATACATACAACGGGACTATTAAATAAAACTAAGTTTTCGGATTTTCTCGACGTCGAGAACCAAAACTCAAAATAAATCCGCGAAAGAATCCAAAAAGATAGTACAAAATGTTTTTTTTAAATGTGAAATATTTGCGTGAATCTAAAGCATTACGGGTCTACTACGAGTACTACATCAACGATTTACAGTTCTGAGTCGAATCTGTTACATTCAATATTTTTTGGAAAATCTTATTGAAATGGGCATGATGTATATAGATAATAATATATATTATCGATGCAGAGGCCGCATCTATAGTTTTTAGAATTTTTGTTCGTCGGTCTGTCTGTGACAGCATCCGAATTATACTAAATTTGGCTTTGTTTTTTTGTTTATCTTCTGTGTTTTTTTTTTTTATGGGACTAAGGGGGCAAACGGGCAGGAGGCTCACCTGATGGAAAGTGATCACCGCCGCCCATGAACATCTGCAACACCGCAGGGCTTGCAGATGCGTTGCCGGCCTTTAAGGAAGGAATACGCTCTCTTCTTGAAGGTGGCCAGGTCGTAGCGGTTCGGAAAGACCGCCGGCGATAGCTGGTTCCACAGAGTGGTTGTGCGGGGCAGAAAATGCCTTAAAAATCGCACTATTGTGGAACGCTGGACATCGAGGTGGTGTGGATGGAATTTACTATTTTGGCGCGATGTCCGATGATGAAATTCAGCAGCCGGGATCAGTCCGAACAATTCCTCGGAACACTCCCCGTGATAAATGCGGTAGAAGATGCAGAGTGATCCAACATCTCTACGCAGGGCTAAAGGATCAAGCCGATCAGAGAGAGCTTGATCGTCGATAACTCGAGCCGCCCTACGTTGAATGCGGTCAAATGGAAGTAGCTGGTACTGGGGAGCTCCCGCCCAAAGATGAGAACAGTACTCCATGTGGGGCCGAATGTTTTGTTACGCAATATCTTCTATACAATAATTTTATAAATTGACTTGGATATTTATTTTTATACAACAGCAACACTCTCGTATCTGCTGTATTTATCTAATCCGGCCGTATCGGATTTACACGGGAGCAGCAACACTGAAAAGCTACATTTGCACATCAGCTAAAATTTTAAGCCGATTTCAAAAAGGAAGAGATCCTCAATAGTATTTTGTACGATATCAAAGACAAATGTAAATTGATTTTCATTTTTCTTTTTTTTTTTAACGAATAGATGATAATTATAGTACCTACCTTAAAAAATCACCTAGGGTTGTATAATTATTTTTTTAATTCCCCATACAAACTTTCATCCCCGTTTTCATCGCCTAGGATGATTTCCGGGATAAAAACTATCCTATGTCCTTCCCAGGGTCTCAAACTATCTTCTTACCAAATTTCATCTAAATCGATTCAGTAGATCCAGAGATTACCCCTTACAACGTCACGAACTCACAAACTTTACCTCTTTATAATATTAGTATATGTAGATTATTTAGTGATGTAGGTAGCTTATAAATAATAATTAATAAGCTTTTGATAATGTTAAAAGTCATTATAATCTTAATTCTAACGAAATGATTTAATTTGTCGCTTCAAATAGTCAAACAGAACTTTAACGGTAAATATTCATAATGTATATACAGACAGACACAAACAGACAGACATAAATTCTAAAAACTATACACTCGGCCTCTGTATCGATAACAATGTCTATTTCAATAAGATTTTCCAAAAAATATTTAATGTACAGCTTCGATTCAGAATTTTATTATAGCTATGTATAGATATCTGAGCAGATAAATTGAAAAGGCGAGCGAAGTCGCAAGAAATATCTAGTTACAGTATAAAGAAAAATCGCTGACGTCAAACATGCTGCCGGGCGGAATTGACTGAGGAGTCTATTGATTTTCGTATTGAACTTGGCATTCCATACAAAATGTGTTGGTGAAAAGAACGAACTGGTACAAGACTACTCTTTTTTTTAATACAAAAACTTATTTGACAAAATCATAAAATAAATTTTACTAAAATGTTATACTAGCGACTCACCCTGGCTTCGTTCGGCTTCGTCCCTAGGTACGTTTTAACCAACGACCACTCAGCCCAACTCGGGCTCGGGTAGTCGTTGGTTTTAACGGTTGGTATGGAATAGATAAACTATATATTATATGATATATAGCCTATAGCCTTCCTCAATTAACAGGATGTCTAATTCAAAAAGATTATTTTAAATCGGATAAGTAGTTCCTGAGATTAACACGTTCAAACAAACAAACAAACAAATAAACAAACAAACAAACAAACAAACAAACAAACAAACAAACAAACAAACAAACAAACAAACAAACAAACTCTTCCTCTTTATAATATTAGTATAGATAACTAATTACTTGTGGAGGCCTTATTTTACCATAATATGGATATTTGCTTTCAAGGAATGGAGTATTTGGATTAAATAATATGTATGTATAAGTTTTAGTTTAAGAACATTAAGTTTAGAATATAACTAAACGAGGGCGAAATTCAAAATGAACCAATTCATATTTTACACTTTATATCGACGGTGACAAAGATTCTTGAAATTTTTCTTGTATTAAATGGAAAAATAAACACATAAATCGATCCAATATAAATAAATTAATATTAGAGCGCAACTTAAAAGCTTCTTGCAATAAGAAGTCTTGCTAAAGAATTTCTCGTAAGTTACAACGTTACAATACATAGTTATTAGAGTTCCTTCTGACATATCGAATCGAAACCCTATCGACTAGTCTACACTGCTCGTCGACGTGCCCTACATTTAAGGGCTTATACTTTTTTATACATAGCTATATCTTACAAGAATATGACATATGTAATTAATAAATAAGCTGTATTTATCGCTTATATATAAGACGTTAATACGTACATATGTATGTATGTACAAGCGTCTAACTTGGTGGGATTAATTATAGTGCAAACTCTAAAGTAATAATACCAAAAAATGTCTAAGTGAAGAGTCGGATTAGCTTTTTTGTCTTTACTACTAGCGCCTCACTCACTTCGCTCGGGTTCGCCTCTAGAAAAACAAATCTATCCCACGGGAACTGTGCATTATTCCGGGATGAAAGAAGCCAATGTTCTATTCCAGACTATAATCTGCCAAATTTAATCCAGATCCGTTCAGCCGTTCTGGCGTGATTGAGTAACAAACATCCATTCAAACATTTAAACTTTCACATTTATAATATTAGTAAGAAGTACTCGTACTCGTCAGATACAAACATTTTAGTAGACAGTAGATTTTCTTTGGTGCCTAATGTTTACTAGACTCTTGTTTGCTTCTCAGGAAGCATTCCGTATTTGCTGAGACGAACTTTATTACACTAGAAATGTGGATTTATTGGAACAGATAGAATTAATTGAATTTCATAGAAAATATTTGCGTCATTCTGATCGATCCAATGTTAAGAGCACACCACGAGCGTAGAGTAAGATAATTTTGTGAATAATTCACAAATTCCAAACTAATTTAAAGACTGTTTTCAAGTTAGCACTTACAAAGCTAATAGATATTCAAAAATTCGAAAAGGTAAAGCGTGATAGCCTACTTTAGCAAAAAAAGGCGCTTTTAAAGCTTTTTAACAGTTTTTTTTTACACAAAAAGCTACTGTGTTTCACTGCCTTAGAAGTAAAAAATAGTCTCTTACAGGGTTTAAGATTTGTCTATGTTAAATTTCATGAAAGTCGTTCAAGCCTTGGTAACAAATAAATTGAAAAAAAAAAATACTTTTGCATCTAAAAATATTAGTGTAAATAAAAACGAATAAACGTTAAAAACAATAATTTTCGATCATAATAAGTTAAAAACAATAATTTAATTACCTAAATCGACATCATCCACGTCACACAAATACATAGTAGTATATTAAATTAACAAGAAAAAAATTGTAGAGTCAAGTAAACAACATGTACATGGCGCTCTACGTATTATATGTACCTAACAGAAATAGATCTATTATTAGATTAGCACAATTAACTTTACTAACACTGATATACATACAATGCTATCAATTTAATTATAACTATTTAACATAAAAATGCAGTGGTAGCCCAGTGGTAGCGCGCTCGCTTGGGAAACTGAGTAAAGCGGGTTCAAATCTCGGGTCTTTCCACTATGATATTTTCATGTGCAAATCATTTCCAACATGATCACCACTTGTCTTACGGTGAAGGAAAACATCGTGAGGAAATCTTCATGTCTCAGAGAGACTAGCAAATTTTCAATAGAGATGTAAAATCCGCCAACCTGCGCTTGGCCAGCGTGCTCCAGTAGTAGGAAGTTAAAAAGACCCGAATCCAACCTAAAACCTAACGTGAAAAAACAAGTTCCATTCTAAGCTTAGATGTTTAAATAAAACGACTTTTGAGGTCTAATTATAATTTAATAAAAAAAAAATCAATAAATTCGATTGCCGAAACGCGACGATATACATAAAAGCCCACTCCCATTTGAAGTCAGTTAAAAATGAGGATGACATAAAACAGATTGCTATCCGTAAAGTGGGGAGGTAGGCAAGTTTGTACTCAAGTGTTTTTCACACCTTAAGGAACGGCTGGACGGATATGGATGAACTTTGGCACACGGATACTCTAACCTGTAGTAACACATACGTAAGTTATTATTAGGTACCTATATAAGCCCTAGTCTACCTAAGTCACTAGTAACACAATAAAAATTGAATATATATATATATATATATATATATATATATATATATATATATATATATATATATATATATATATATATATAAGGCAAATAAAAATAATCGCTCCACTCGGGTTCGTACGTTTAAACAGATAGTATAGATTTCTCAGAGATGAGATATTTTCCCGCAGTAAAAAGTAGCCTATATGTTGACCCGGATAATCAGTTATCATCATACCTCATCAAAATCTACCTAGTGGTTTTCTCGTGAAAATTCTAAAAACTATAGATTCGGCCTTTGTATCGATAATAATGTCTATTTCAATACGATTTTCCAAAAAAAAATATTTAATGCACAGATTAGACTCAGAATTTTATGATATGTATAGATAAATAATGAATTAAAAAAAAACTATACATTTATCTTGACTAAACACATTTCTTATATTAGATTTAGGAAAAGCACGTTTTTTTTTATTGTTTTTAATTTTATTTACGACCCAAATCATGAAGCTTAAAATAAAAAGAGCTTGTGACAAAAGAGTGACCCAGATAGTAAAAATGGCACATTGTTGCATCTTTAAGACAATATCTTTGTCTGTGTACATTTCGACTGACTTACAAATAAATCGGCCACAAATAATAAATACAATAAATATGTTGGGACATTAGCACACAGCACCATCTAGTTCCATAGTAAGCTACGAGGCCCGTGTTATGGATACCAGATAGTTGATACACTATGCATATATAACTTCAATATACATACATATTATAAATATAAACACCCACAACTGGAGTACAAACATTCGTGCTCATCACACAAATGAATGCCCCCAGCGGGACACGAACCCGCGACCGCTGGCACAGCAAGTAGGGTCACTTCAAACTGAGCCAAACGTGTCGTCAGATTTACTTGTATGATATACCAACCATACAAATTTTAATAAAATTACATATTTATGAAATAAAATTGTGTAAGTGACAGAGGATATAACACATTCAAGGATTTCATCTCAGCCTAGTAAGACCAAATGTAACAGAAGGAACTTTAAGCTAACCTACTAAAACAAGGAGATAGCCATAGGCCATTGACACTTTTTTTTTTAATAACACTAAAAAGCGCGGATGACGTAGATGATAGGTATGTATAAGACACAATACATAACAACCGTTTATACAGCAGTAGCAGAAAGTCCCACTGCAATTTTTCTAGCTTGGTATGACGCACGTTTAGGGAAAGGCAACAATTCCAAAAGTTATCGATCCAAAAATTATCCATATCAACACTCCTCATATATGTAGGTACATATGAATTATAGTAAAAACATACTTGATGTACAATTTTGATCGTCTCACAATTTTATCAGAAACAAGTAGTGGGCAATTTAAATTGGTTGTATTATAACATGTTTTCCCGTGGGTATGAGATAATCTTGCGGTAAAAACTAACCTATGTCACTCTCCAGCCGTCCCAACTATCTCCACACAAAAAACTCACGCCAATCCGTCACTCTGTTTCTACGTAAAAGAATGACAAACAAACACACTTTCTCATTTATAATATTATTAAGTATGAATATCATACATAACCACACTTAACAAACAAACCAATAAGAAAACACCACAGTTTCGAAGGTGGTTTACAAAAGTACAATTTAACTTGACAAACATCGATATTTGCACACAATGTGTGCACTGACTTATTGTGTAAGTATAGAAGCCTGACGCATGAATGGACGGAAGGAAGGCTGACCATAAAAACTACGCTTCAATTTTCGAGGCGTCATCTTAGTCGGTGGCCACGTGGTCTCGTCCTGATGTAGGACCTTGACTCGACGATACATTACTGGGGGCCTCTGCGATGAGACACGATGTTTGTATGTCAAAAATAGATACGGCCATATCGCTATACAATGGCATTCGGCAAGATTTATTCATTTTTAACGTCTTCGCGATGTAAATAAATCGTCGATACTGTCCTATCATACAATATTTGTTTTTGGTGTGGTTTCGCGTCAAAAAAAGTATAAGTAATCAAAAAATCAAATTAATAATATTTTATTCGGTATTAAATTTTTACTTTTTTTTTCTGAACGTCATGAGTCTACCGCCATTTCTGAAAGTAGAAACCTCAGACCTGAGAAGAACTGGCGACAGAAACCCAGCGGGACTAATATTATTTCAAATCAAAACTACCTATATGTAATTTCTATTTAAAAAAAACCTAAGCTTTAAAAGTTTAAAGTATCCAAAAATACCTCATGACAATGTTTACAAATCTGACCGCTACACGAAACATTACACATAAAAACCTAAATTTAAACAATTTATTAATACAACTGTGTAAACAAGAACAGTCATAAGTCAGGAATGCAATTAATAGTTGAAACGCATTTGTATACATACATAGATACTTAACTGAATGTACATATATGTCATCATAATAATAACTAATAACCAATCTATATATTCATATCAATTAACACGTTCTCTTCTAATCTATATCTACGAGTATATATATATAATAAAATTGTAACTGATCGCTGTCTGTACATGGAAGGTATTTGAGAAAAACTATTATTGGAGTTCTTTATGAACGCAATAGAACCCAAGACAACAATTTTTACAATTTCTGTCTGTTTTTCCTGTTTGTCTGTGCGTTTGTGCGCGCTAATCTAAGAAACAGCTTAAATGATTTGGGTGCGGTTTCACTAATGTATTGTGGTAATCTATGCTTAATTTTTTGTATTTGTTTTATATCAATCGATTCATAAATAAAAATTACGTCAATTTAAAAATTCACCTAAATATCTAAAAAATCTAGATTTCCTAAAAAACTTATTAAAATCGTGAAAACCGCACCAAAATTGGTCCAGACGTACAGTTCAAACAAATGACGCAATACATTAGTCAACGTCGTCAACGAATATGTTCTATATATATATATATATATATAATATAAGTATTCCTTTTACTTTTCCTATATTTAAAACAACAATAAATAATTTAAAAACAAGATTTATGTTTGTATTTTGAGATAAGATAAGGCGTCGTCAAGTACAAAAATATCGATCGTGTACATTCGCTATCTTACGACGTATTCACGTTTTACTCCAATAGTAGTTACTATATAGTGATACAATGTGTTCATTTATTGTTAGTCTTCTAGACGACCTGGGCGATTTCATAAAACTATTGTACGCCTCGTGGTCGAAATTACATAAATAAATACATACATATACATATCTTGGGACATTAACACAGCACCATCTAGTTCCATGGTAAGCTACGAGGCTTGTGTTATGGATACCAGATAGTTGTTACATTACACATATATAACTTTAAATATAAATATGTTATAAATATAAACACCCATGGCTGGAGCACACACATTCGTGCTCAAAATACGAATGAATGCCCCCAGAGGGACTCAAACCCGTGACCGCTGGCGTAGCAAGTAGGGTCACTACAAACTGAGTTGTCGAATAAAATTCAACTGTTATCATTATTGAAAATTTAAATATAAAAAATATATACTCGTATGAAAAGAATTTACCTATTTTTAACTGCTTCAAAATTTCACATTTTATAAAAGACAATCGGTTGACAAACAGAGAAGATAAAAATACTGTACATTTTTGTCGTTGCCTATGTATATATTATGCCTATAGATTAGCAATAAGATCGAAATTTGGAGACCCACGGATACTGAAATTATTATTATAATTATGTATATATTTATATTTTTTTATATTATATTCTATTTTTATATTTTTATTTTTACTTTATTTCATACTTTTAAATTATATTGTTCCTAATTTTTGTTAATTTTGTATTTTTTATGTCCCTACACTTGTCATTGATATGCATGTCTGTTTTTTTTTTTACTTTAATTATTGTATTGAATTGTTTAACATGTGTATTGTAAGTGTGTTTAATATTAATAATAAATAAATAAATACATGTATATAATAAGAATAACTGATAACTTGAAAATTAACATGACATTTCAATAACATATTCCATTACAGTATCAGCAGATAGCAGTTTTTAAAACTTCCAAAATTAACATATGTACATACATACTTTTTATTTTTAATAATAAATAAATAAATAAATACATTATGTGAAATTGGTAGACGATAAGTATGCGTGAAACGATTAAACAATAAATGAATCATTTTGACATCTTTTCTTTCATGCATAATAAAAGAGAGAGGTTGCAATAATGGCGACACGACATTTATGTCGATATTTAAAACAAAATAGAATATTCACTTTAAAATGTCTCTATCATACTCTTGGATCTAATCATCACATGCAAGGAACAAAATTGTAACTTAGTATTATAGAAATTCAAAATTATACTTCAAACAATATTACGAGAAATTAATTTCTATTTATTAAATTATCTCAATACTTAGATAATTTGCAGGTGTCGATATTATAATATATTATACATATCGGTGAATATTTCGATGGTAGAGTTCAAATTTTACAAACAGTTACCCAGCGACAAGTCAGAGCGCTAACTTGCCCCATTAAACACAACAACAACAAAAAAAAACAAAACATGCAACGCCAACGTCCGCCAAAACTAAGAAATGCCGACAGACGACAGACATGCTCCTTCGAGATGTGACGAGGTGTGCTGTTGCTAGTTGCTACGCAGCCTCTCGCACTGAAAAATTTAATTTACACCGTTGTAACACGATCGAAACTCGTGTTACATCTAACTGACTGACGTATTTACTTCAAAATTAAACTCTATTTACGTATATATAAAATTTAAAATATACTGTTAGTTCGCCTGCTCCACTTTGCGTGGTAATGCGACATGATTGAGCGTCAACAAGCTGGGATGCGTTACGAAAATTTGTTAAAATATTATCAGTGAACATAAATCTAATCTCTCCGTTTGTATCATTACGAACATAACAAATACAAAAGTACCTGTCAGTCTGTGTGGATAATTTATTGGCCAACATAAATACTTATTATTTATGACGTAAACGTTAAAACAATTTTCGTATGAAATTTGATAATATCCAGTACAAGCGTACAAAGTTAAGAAAATCATAAAATTTGTTTAACACAGAAGTAATCAAATCTATTGTTAGTAAAGAAAATTTAAATGATAAGGTACCTACTTAAATATTTTATCAGTTTGAGGAAAACGCATGGAACAGAATAACAGTCAAAATAACTTCTTTTTGTTATTACCTATCAATGAAATTCTATTATATACTAACTAGCATTACCCGCGGCTCCGCCCGCGCTCAGATGTTCAAAAACCTAATTCTTAGGTTTTACATATTAGTATACTCTTAGATTACGGTTTTTGTATTTTTTCTCAGACATGAGATATTTTCCCGCAGTAAAAAGTATCCTATATGTTGACCCGGATAACCAGCTATTACCATACCAAATTTCATCAAAATCCCTTCAGTGGTTTTTCTGTGATGCGATAACAGACAGAGAGACAGACAAAAATTCTAAAAACTATAGATTTGGCCTCTGTATCGATAATAATGTCTATTTCAATAAGATTTTCCAAAAAAATATTTAATGTACAGATTCGGCGTAGTTACAATTTTATTATATGTATAAATTAAAGTAGTTACTTCTTCATATAAAACAATATGACTTCTAATCGGCATTCTGATAATTTTTGCCCACGCGTGGAATAATTTGTCCACACATTAAGCACGATGGGGCAGACGGTGTTGGCATTAATGTAGGCTGCGGAGACGGCGTCGTCGGGCCTGGAGTGCACTGACCCCGTGCGAAAGCTTTGGCAGATTCAAATTAGGCCTATCGCGAGATCTAATATTGCCAGCGACACTTGTCCGTCTGCGACAAGACGGTCTTACGTTTTTAATCGGACTAATATTATATATAATGGGAAATTTTGTAGTATGTATGTTTGTTACTGAAACGCTGAAACGACTGAACGGATTTTAATAAATTTAGTACACAGATAGACTAAAAAATGTACTAACACATATGCTAGGCAATTAAGTCACTAATATAATTATTATAATTTAACAAAAAGATACACTGTACTGACTTCATAAATCTGTATAAATATTATAAATGTGAAAGTTTGTGAGTATGTATGGATGTTTGTTACTCTTTCACGCCAGAACGGCTGAACGGTTCTGGATAAAATTCAACACAGAAATAGATTATAGTCTGGGATAACACATGGGCTACTTTTTATCCCGGAAAAATATACGGTTCCCGAGGGATAGGAGAGGGGAGCCGCTAGTATATTAATATAACTATCCCATTCCCATGGACAAATAAAAAATTATTTATATATATGTATACTCACAGCAAAGATAAAACATGTATGTCTCCGACTGCATACTATTTTCCGATGTTGACTTGTTCCGTTCTTTTTAGTTTTCTTTTTACGCAGTCGGGTTTTAACTAAAAGGGGGCCGACTTCAAAATGACATAAAAGTACGCGATTATTCCAACCTTAGGGGTTGAATCTTTTTATGAAATTTATATAGGGACCACCCTTGAAGTATGTATGACCTCTCAAAAAAAAAAGAATTATGAAAATCGATTTTCAATAGGCGATGACATCGAGTCACATCCACAAAAAGAACAAAAGGACACACTCGAATTGAGTACCTCTCTCTTTTCGAAGTCTAACAATAACGTGACTATGCCACGTTCTATTAGGGTCGATATTTTAAATCATAAATCACTTATTTTAGTGTATATTAGGTCAAATTATAATTTAAAAGATGGTTGAACGTTTAACAGATAATACTTTCTTAGATTTACGCGAATATGTCTCTTCTTACTTTTTTGCTAATATTATAAATGACAAAATTTAGATGTTTGAATGTTTGTTACTCAATCACGCCAGAAAGGTAGAACGGATCTGGATGAAATTTGGCACAGAGATAGATTATAGCCTGGAATAGCATATAGGCTACATTTTGTCCCGGAAAAATGTACGGTTCCCGTGGAATAGTTTATTTGAGAGGTTACGGTTTTAGTTAATCTCTCCCGTGACCATGTTTGCTGTAAAGCATTCAAAACGCCGGAAACCAAAAATTAAAATTATTCCGCCAGAAAATCCAAAACGGTAGTTTTATTCAAGACTTAAAAGATAATTTAAAAAAGCCCTAAATTATTATTTAAACACAATATCAGTCTATGAGACTAAAAAGCAATAATTTTTAATTATCTCTCGGGATGATAGTTATAAATAACAAATCAATTTACTGAGACTTAGGCTTAGACTGAATAAACTTCGTATACGTGTATAAATCCTTTTCTCGCCGAGAGGGCGAGCTAAGCTCAGCTTATTTTTGGATATGAAAGTTAGATATTAAATATTTCTAGACACAAATTAAAAAGAATAATATGCCTCCTTAGATTGTGTTTTATTTTATCGCACTACTAATATAAATGCAAAAGTTTGTACGTGTGTATGTTTGTTACTCCTTGAAAAAAAAACAAACGAAATTTAGTACAGATAAACTATATACCTACCTACTGTTATAACATTTGCCAAAATATAGTTCTGTCTGTATACGAGTATATATCTATACTAATATTATAAAGAGGCAGAGTTTGTTTTTTTGTTTGTGCATGCTTATCTTAGGAACTACTAATCCGGTTTGAAAAATTCTTTTTGCATTAGATAGCCCGTTTATTGAGGAAGGCTATAGGCTATATATCATCACGCTACTACCCAAGGGAGCGGAGCTGTAATCATAAATGTCAACAAATCGAGCTGACTTGTATGCATTATCGTAAAATTGAGGTTTATAATCGAGCTAATTCAACGTGGGTGGAACCGCGGGGCACAGCTAATAATATCATAAATACAAGACCACATAAGAACGCAAACAAATGAGAATAAGTCGCTAGTTAATAAATAATGTTTGAAATATTCGAAGGTAAATTCCCTTTCATCCCTCAACGACCGCGAACACGCCGGCGTTACAGATAACAATAGATTTCTTATGCCCGATTTCACCAACAACCCATAAGCTACCACCTACGTATGGGATCCCTAGCTTAAAATTCCTCTAAACTAGCCCCTAAATTAAATTTCGTTTTACCATCGTCTTTAAACCCATATTTTGAGCACCTAAATTTAGGGGTCTTTTTATATTTAGGTGACCCCTAACTGTCGGTGAAACAGAAACTTTCCCCTAACAGCCCCCTAACCATGCTTAGGGAATCCCTTAAACTTAGGTGACGTTGGTGAAATCGGGCATTAGAAATCTAATTAATTTCTTAGAAATTCACCTGGAGGTGTTAAACTTAATACAAAGATAACAAGCAAAAACAGTGTATAACAACTCGATTCCTCGATCGTAACCCACCAAAATAGTAAAAATGGCGCACGGCTAAGCGAGACAAAGGTGCAAAACTGGCGATATAAATATTTAAATAGCCTTTTGTCGTTGGTACCTAAGTAAACAATCTGTTGTATAACGTAAAAATAGACCGTGTCGCATCGTTCCACGACGCCGGCTGACGGACGGGTGTATTTTTGGGCAGTGCAACGAGTGCCAGCAAAAAATATTCACCAATTCTAATGTGAGAGCAATAGCGGTGCTAAATGCGCGCTTATGTGAATCTTTGCAGTGCTTTTGCTCGTAGCTTCATAAATAACACGAATAAAGTTCTTTTTAAAGAAACTCGCTTGTAGGTACTAGGTATGTACTAGGTATGTACTAGATATGTACTACATATATTTGGATGCGGCTTGGTACTATTTGTATATTGTTTTAGTCAGCCGTAGTTTTATAATGTAATTTTCCATTTGGTACATCATATAAATTTATATTATAATTAATCAATGTTAATAGTAATTTCATTATAAACATTTTTAAGACTTTTAATTTTAAGCTGTCGATAGATATTGAGATATTGACTTAGCTTAAGAAACTCATGCCGAGAGTTATTAATTGCACAAAAACTGGTCAAAATACCCATTTCCATACTAAAAAATAATACTCATAAGGTCACAAACAGTCAGACAGAGTTTTTAATAATATATAAGGTTTATATATAAAACAACATTTAATAATTGAAGAAAACACCTAATAAAAAATGTTATCATAACTGTTTAGAAGGGCTAAATTCATGACTCACGCTTTATTTACTATTGTTCAAGGCAAAATCTACATTATCGTATTCGTAGCTTGATTAGATTTCAAAAAGAAAAATAAATTAGTATATAACCGAAATGTTTTATTACATAACTCGTGTCCGACTAGTAGTCGTAATTTGATCATCATCATAAAAAAATATAATTTCCCATTTTTTATTGATAACACCTTGGGGTCTCATCACGAACAAAGAAAAATTAGTTCCAAAAAATTTCAATAGATGACGTTATCGACTCGTTATTAAAGTTGTTAAATTAACAAAATATAAAAAAATATAGATCTCAAAAAGGTATATTATTGTTTTAAAAAATATTCTAAGCGAAGGGAAAAGAAATAATACGCTCGAGAATCAAATTTGCGTAATTTTACTGATTATTGTAATATCAACAACCAGATGATGGGCTTGTAGTGTATTAACAGATATTACTTTTTATGAATCATTAGTCACGGTTAAAAATTGATAAATTCACAGGTTTTTTTATTCGAATGCAGAATGAAATTTACTATACTTACCATACGTTAGTTTGCACATATTTATAAAATAAAATAGTTTAACTATTTGCGAATCAACGACATCTATTATCTATTCAAGCAAACAAAAATAGCCCGAATTAGCGTTGTCCAATTTCTTTGTATGGGATGAGGCAACTGTAGATTCTGTACTAGTATAGTATTATGTGATCTATGGTAACACTAAAGCGAATTAAATATGAGAATATGGTAACACTAAAGAGATTTTTCGTCTCTGTCAACCGATTTTCTTGCTTGGTACTGAGCTATTTTGATTTTGCCTATTTATAAATATAATTACATAAATACGAAAGCGTATTTATTTAATTGTAAGTATTTTTTAAAAACAAAAATTTGCATCTCTAGTTTAAGACAACACGAAAGTTTTATTGTAAGCATTCAAAAATGGCAATTTATATTTGCATGAGACCTGTTATCCTGAGAAGTTAGCTTATCATTACGCTTTGTTTACATCTACTGAATGTATCAAGTAATAACACATTAAAGGAGATGTAGGTCATGATAAAAGATTTCACGAGCATGCTAAGAACTAGTTATAAACTCATAAACTTTAGTCTATTAAAAAATAGATACCTAATTCATTCATAAAACAACGAATTTGAAATGTCAATGTGTATAAATCTAAATATCACTACTCAACGGATGTAGTGAATTCTGCTAAAAGCTTATAAAATTTTAAACTATTATTATCAAATTATTTCGTCATAAATGCCTTTGACTTCTCATCAATCTCGTTTCGGACTACCTTAGATTAAGCCAGATAAAAAGATGGTCATCATTGTTAAAAACACGTTTTGGTACCATGCAAAAATCACCTGTGCTTAAAAATATACCTATGTATAAACAGACACTTGCTTTATATTAAATACCTATAGATATCCTAAGAAATCATTATAGTACACTTAAAATAATTACACAAAATCATTACACACGTGTAATTGTACAAGAATATATTTTAAATGTGTCTAAATATGGCGTGAAAATTTTATACAGCACGTTGGTATCGCATGGCTGGGTATGCGTGGAATGTCGTCCGAAGCTCTGCGCTGCTCACTGTACAGACGAAAGTACCGTCAGATTCATCTTTTTGTGTGCCAGCCGTGGATTCAATCCTTTAGATGCGCTAAAATATTTTGGAGTGACTAGACCAGACCGCCTTTAAAATGCGCCTAGATCCACACAATCGTACTTTACAGACTTTTTTTATAAATGATAATCCACGTACCTATAAAGTAATCTACAAGTACTTAACTATAAAATGTCCAAATTTTGTTTTTGCAATATTCATGAACAAAAAAATCAATTCACTTAACTCATTCACGAAGAGCGAGCAGTTTTTACAACAAAATCGATAACGATCTTAACAAATTTTTATCGTTGCATCAGTCGAGATAAAATTTTCCTATGTAACAATAATTTTTACGAGTAATATACCTTGTATGCGGTATAAAATCTACCTCTCGACATCCGATAAGAATTGAGATACCCACACAAAACTTGAAACGCTTTAATTGATTAAAATCTCATGCCGATCTAACCTTTACATCACTGAGTTAAAGTCTGAAACGGCGTGTGAAGATTTTGACATGGTTTCCATCCGTGTGGACAGTGCACTTAGTAAATAGCCCGCATTCTACTGGTCAGCTCGGAGCATCGCACTTGCTGTACGTTTGCAAATGGTCTTGTATTCCATAGAGGGTATAGGTCATTTCAAATACACGTTAGACGAGAGGACATATTGTACAGCATTATGTCAATATCAGAGCGGTGGGGTACTCTTCTTATACATGGCTTAATGTGGCAAATAAATTTTACTGTATATATGTATATACAGTAAAATTTATTTGCCACATTATTATAATAACATATATAATATTATCAATGCGAAAGTTTGGATGGATGTTTGTTACTCAATCACGCTAGAAAGGCTGAACGGATCTGGATGAAGTTTGGCACAGAGATAGATTATTGTCTGAAATATGTAGCACATAGGTTACTTTTTATCCTGGAAAAATGTACGATTTCAGTGGGATAGATTTGTTTATGTTTTTCATTAGGGATGAACCCGACTGAAGCGAGGGTGAGTTGCTAGTATCAAATAAATGTAACAATTTAAATATTTATTAATGTTTAAACAAAACATATGTACGTGATATTACCACGACTGACTTATCGTCACAGTTACACTTTATCACGTGAGCGCTCTGGTCGGGTTTTCAAGCAAAATGGCGCCTTGGACCCAAGCCCAAATCATTACTGTAAGTTCAGACCGAAATATCAGATAAGATGCAGGCTAACGTTATCTACTTTCGTTGATGGGAACGACGAAAGTTAATATTTTATTTATTTATTACGAACACCAACAAGATATCCATTAACAAAAACACAGAATTATAGCATGCCCACAAGAAGTCTAGATATTATCTTAATATTAGGGTTACATGCATTACAAAGAATTTTGGGTAAAAATATTACATTTTTTGGTTTAAAAAAAAAACACTAATGTTACTACACAAAAAACACACTGTCACAGAAATAAAAAAAACTAGTTGAGTCTCACGTAAGTAGAAGATTATAATTGTATTGCAATATTGTAAACAAATATTACTTTCAACTGTAGAGTTTCTCGCCGGTTCCTGACAATGTCAAACCTAACAGTACCTCTTCTTATTTTGAAATCGGTCAAAGATATAAAAACTTGAAAAAAATAATAAAAACCGACTTGCAGGCACTAAAAAGTAAAAAATAACTAAATTAAGGAGGCTTTTATTTAGAATAGCTATCATATTATACCTAATCAGATAGGTATTTTCTAAGTCGTCGAAGTTTGTCGGTGTGCTTTAATTTGTACCAGGTACAGTTTTTTTTTTAATTTTTTTTTGTCCTTTTTAATGTAGACGTAATATAGTATATGGTATAGCAGGTACTTTGTAAGAATAAAGTTTTTTAATAACATATTCGATTGAGCCATTTATTAAAAAAAATATAATTTATTGTTGATTTTTTGAACACCACTCGACCGATTTTGATAAAATTTAAATGGGACCACCTGGGAAATATATACTTTGAAACAAAAGAAGAATTTCGCAAATCGGTTCTAGCGTCTTCGAGTAATATTCGTATATAAAAAAAAAGATTCCGACGAATTGAGAACCTACTATTTTTTAAAGAAGTCGTTTGATAACGTTCAATTGAAACATAAATATTAAATACACATGTAATATTCACAGTATTAATATTTTTTTAACAAAAACGAACTCCATCTACCTATGTAATACATTACAGTAATTATAACAAGTGACGGGAGCGGTCGATACAGTAATTGAATAAAATGTATAGGTATACAGAAGATTGACAATGAACTATCTCACTGTAGCGAATGTAAAACCGGAATTCTTACGGCAAACAAAAATTAGGTTTTTCATAATATACAAAATTAGGTGTTTCATCTATACGTATACTCGTAATAAAATAGTAACTAAGTCGAATCTGTACATTAAATATTTTTTGAAAAATGTAATTGCAATAGACATTATTATCGATACAGAGTCCGAATCTATAGTTTTTAGAATTTTTGTCTGCCTGTCTGTCTGTTACCGCATCACGAAAAAACCACTGGACAGATTTTGATGAAATTTGGTATGATGATAACTGGTTATCCGAGTCAGCATATAGAATACTTTTTACCGCGGGAAAATATCTCATTTCTGAGAAAAAATACAAAAACTGCATTTTAAGAGTATACTAATATGTTAAGAATTTGGTTTTTGGTCAGCTGAACGCGGGCGGAGCCGCGGGCAATGCTAGTAACATATATAATAGCTGCAAAAAAATTTCTCTTTACATCGATTTTTAATTCACTTATAACTAATTTCATGTTTTGTTACACAATAATTATTAATAGATCAAGGAGTATATTTGTATCTATTTTTGTTATTAAGAATTAAATGAATTAAATCATTCCACCCATAATGATGAAATTTTTGTAACATATCTGTGACTAGTGGCGATATAACATGAAAAAAACAACTTTGATTTTTTTCACTTCGGTGAAAAACTCTTCAAGTCTTATGGCAAATGCTATAAACACATATCAATTGAAAAATTAAAAAAACCCAAATTAATTGTCATTTAACGATTACATTGGCACGCGTGAAGCACTTGTTTGAGTAATCATACGCCAAAATGCCATCATTTTGGAAAAGACCTGATACTCTTACAATGCTGGACCGATATTAACCAAACATAGCTAAGATAGAAGGAAACTGGCTTTCAAATGAAAAAAAAACCGCATCTAAATCGGTCTTAGCTAGAAGCTACGATGCCACAGACAGACACACACACAGAGACAGACATCGACGTGAAACTTATAACACCCCTCTTTGTGCGTCGGTGGTTAAAAAATAGCATGGTCTAAGCGTTTGGGTCGGAAATGAAATTGAATGTGGTGTACTGACCGTTGCGCAAAACATTGATTTTTAGCGAGCATCATACATACAACGTGACAATTGATTAGTGAACAACTACTGAGGGGTACAAAATTTCATTATTAATTTAGGGCTCGAGAACACCACCTTTTATATAATATTACACTTTATCAAAGTAATTTAGTCTTATTTTAGTCCTCGAAGGTTTAGAAATCAAAGATTTATAATATGTATGTATTTAAAGTTATATATTATGTGTAGTGTATCAACTCTCTGGTATCCATAACACAGGCCTCGTAGCTTACCATGGAACCAGATGGTGCTGTGTGTAACGTCCCAACATATTTAATAATAATAATAATAATAATAATAATAATTTATTTATTATAACACAACAATAAAAACTATAAATTAGATAACAATATACATTTACATTTGAAATAAAAATTAACATATAATTAATTGATTTATTTAAAATTTATTTATTTCAAATCAAATCAAAATTTCAAATTTTGTGGTTGAGATCCCCTTTTAAGCAAATAATTTGCCTGTATTAGGAGACCCCTCCCTTTCATAAAAACGTAATTTTATCTTTTAGCTGATTATAATATTATGGGTAATACTAGACTTAAATAGATCAATTAAGACAGACAAAAAATAAAAAATAAAAATAAAAATTAGCGTGCATATATGTGTTTGTGTATTGTGTGTGTGTGTGTGTGTGTGTGTGTGTGTGTGTGTGTGTGTGTGTGTGTGTGTGTGTGTGTGTGTGTGTGTGTGTGTGTGTGTGTGTGTGTGTGTGTGTGCGTGTGCGTGTGCGTATGCGTGTGCGTGTGCGTGTGTGTGTGAATATTAATATTGTATTTAATGAATATGTTCTAACAGTTTTTCCGTATCATTGTAACTAAGAGTTTTTATCCAATCTATTAATGTCTTTTTGCATTTATGGTAATTGTAGGGGTAAACGTAAATGATACTGTTAATTTTATTATATAATTGTGCAGATCTTTTATCGTATTGCATTGACGCAAATGTTGTTCTTGTTTGTGGGATTTTAATTATGTTTTCTTTTCTTCTTTTTAATGTTAAAGACGCATCATAGGAAACGGCCTTATGTACTTTTAGTATAGTTTGAGTAATATACAGCTTTCTAACTGAGAGCAGTGTGCTAACTTTGTACAGATTCTCAGTTGGAAATGTAAGTTTTTTAAAGTACATACATTTTATTAGAGCACGTTGTGCTCTCTCGAGTTCAATAAACTTCGTTTTATCAGCTCCGCCCCAAATCGGGATACAATATGATAGCACTGATTGTACTAAGGCAAAATATATTTCATTCAAGAGATTCCTGGGGCGAGATGAGCTGCTAAAAACTTGTTTAGGGACTATGTGTCTTAGGGACCGAAACATCCAGCTCAATTTTCTG
Organism: Brenthis hecate; assembly: GCA_951806755.1. Classification (NCBI taxonomy): domain Eukaryota; kingdom Metazoa; phylum Arthropoda; class Insecta; order Lepidoptera; family Nymphalidae; genus Brenthis; species Brenthis hecate. The sequence continues at coordinate 5,989,073 of OX638275.1, read as the reverse complement.
ACTCTGTTTGCCACATGATCGATTTGAGAATGCCAAGATAATCTCTGGTCAATGAAAACACCCAAATACTTAGTAGATGGAACCCTCGTTATATTTAAGCAACTGCAGGTAGTGCTTTCATCATTATTACACAGATGTATTTTTATATTGAAATCTTCTCTAGGTTGTGTACGTTTACATATGCTAAAGCATATATAATTTGTTTTAGAAATGTTCAGTGTGAGTAGGTTCTTAGACAACCACCTGGCTACTTTAGCCAACCCTATTTCAGCATTAAGCCGTACATCGTGCCAAGAATTACCTGTAAAGACTAGAGCTGTATCATCAGCATATGAGAATACCTTAGTATTTGTTAGTTGTATATTACAGAGCTGGTTTACATAGATGACAAACAGAGTAGGTCCCAGGACACTGCCTTGCGGAACACCATATGATACGTCTGTATATTCACTTGTGTAATGAGTAACCCTAACTTTCTGCTTCCTATTTGAGAGGTAGTCATTTAAGAGCTGTAGTGGAATTCCACGTACTCCAATATGTTCAAGCTTTTTTACAAGGATTTGGACAGAGACAGTATCAAAAGCTTTTTTTAGATCAAGGAATACAGTTAGACAAGGTTTACCGTTGTCTAATTGTTCTGTTACAATTTTAGTTAGTGCAGTTACTGCGTGCTCGGTGGAAATACCCTGACGAAATCCATATTGTGATTTTGAGATGATATTATAATCTTTAAGGTATGTTAAAAGCCTAATATTAATAAGTTTTTCTATTATTTTGGATATTGAGGGTAATACTGAAATAGGTCTATAATTTGTTATGTCGTCTCTGTCCCCACCTTTATGAACGGGCGTAATAATAGCTTGCTTTAGAGGACTAGGAAAAATACCTTTTCTAAAGCAGAGGTTAGCAAGGTGAGTTAATAAAGGAACGATATCCTTTCTTATATATTTAAGAAATCGTGTTGGTACATTATCCCAACCAGACGCACTATCAGATTTAAGACTCATTAAGACACGATTCACTTCATCTTCATCTGCATCTAGCAGAACGAAGGAATTAGGTTGTGAAGGTGGCAATGTATAACGGTCGTCATTGGAGGCAGAGTGACTTGGCTGTATTTTTTGTGTAAGATCTTTCCCGATGTTCGCGAAATAATTATTAATGTAGTTAACGGATTCTAGAGGTGATGATCTTATACTTAATAATTCTTCACTATAATTATTTTTTTGGTTAGAGTAAGATATTGTTTTTAGTTTATCCCAAAGTTTTTTCTTATTAGAAATATTATTAATAATTAATTCTGTCTCATACTTCCGTTTTAATTTTTTTATTAGATTGTTGCAATGGTTTCTGTATCTTATATATGCTATTTTTAATAATTCATTATAAGGGTCGTGTTTAAGTTTTTTTGTAATTTATTGCGGTTATTTATACAACGAAGAATACCTGGACTAATCCAAGGTTTTATTATGCGTTTACTATTTGGAATTTTAAGATGGACTGTATTTTTATTAATTGATTCAGTTAGTTTGTGTATTAAAAGGTTAGCAAGAGACTCCGGGTTGTCGCAGAAAAGAAGGTTAGCAAGATTATTATTTAATAGGTATTTATAAGCTTCTTCAAAATTTATAGTTGATTTAATTTTACTGGCAGTATATATATTATTTAGTTTGGATAATGATAAAAAAGTTGTGTAGTGATCGGTGATACTAGTGTGTAAGATAGCAATTGAAGCCGATATTTTTTGTTTATTAATCTTAAGCATAAAATGGTCTAAGCAATTTGTATCTCTGGTCGCCAAAGTATGTCCAGGCAATATACCGTGGAGTGACAACATGTTGAGATAATTATTTCTGTTAGTGTTCTCATATGATGATGTTGATTCCCCAGGCTTTAAGTTAATGTTTATGTCACCTGCTATGATAATATTTTTTTGTGACTTTAGGTTATCTAGGTGAGTATTAAGAGAGGTTATAAAACTGTCAGCATTTACGTTCGATGGGGATCGATAGATACATAAAATTATGTTATTTAGGATATCAATTTGTATGCATGATGCTAGGGATAATTTTATTTAATTTATTTATTTATTTATTTCATAATACTTCGCATAAGCAATAGAACCAACAAAGCTCTACAACTATATCGAGCACATAAAAATAATTTTAATTGATAGCACTGCCGCAGGTGTCCTAAAGCGAGACGTTATCGTATACGTTTACTAGGTCGCAGAACCAGTATGCGAGCATAAAAACTAGCTACATTCGAATATGGAGTTTGTTGTATAAGATTTAAGGTTACTTACATCTTAATGCGTAAAGCTACAAATTAATACTAATTAACCTTCAAACTGCGATAAAGCATTTGTTTTCGGCGTCAAAACATACACGCGTCAAAATAAAACCTTTATTGGAAACTAATGGCGTTTTTATTGCTAGTCTGCTTCTGGTAAAATAGCGTAACAATAAAAAAATGTGTTTACGGTTTCTTAATTTTTATATGTATACTAACTAGCATTGCCCGCGGCTCCGCCGCGTTCAGATGACCAAAAAACAGATTCTTAGATTTTTACATATTAGTATACTCTTACATTGCAGTTTTTGTATTTTTTCTCATAAATGAGATATTTTCCCGCGGTAAAAAATATCCTATATGTTGATCCGAATAACCAGCTACCATCATACCAAATTTCATCAAAATCTCTCAAGTGGTTTTCCTTTTCCCGTGAAGCGGTAACAGACAGACAGACAGGCAGACAGGCAGGCAGGAAGACAGACAGACAGGCAGACGGACGGACGGACGGACGGACGGACGGACGGACGGACGGACGGACGGACGGACAAAAATTCTAAAAACTATAGATTCGGTCTCTGTATCGATAATAATGTCTATTTCAATCAGATTTTCCAACAAATATTTAATGTACAGATTCGGCCTAGTTACAATTTTATTATAATATGTATAGATAGTTCCATGTTTACTTTTATATCATAACTAGCCACTCATCCTTGCGTCGCTTCAGGTTCGTCCTTAGATAAAAACAAATCTATCCCACGGGAACCGTACATTTTTCCGGGATAAAAAGTAACCTATGTGCTATTCCAGACTATAATCTATCTCTATGCCAAATTTATCCAGATCCGTTCAGCCGTTCTGGCGTGAAAGGTTAACAAACATCCATCCATGGTCACAATCTTTCACATTTACCTATATAAAGCATGGAATATCCATACTTAATATTATAAATGTGAAAGTGTGCGTGTGCGTGTGCGCGTGCGTGCGTGCGTGCGTGCGTGCGTGCGTGCGTGCGTGCGTGCGTGCGTGCGTGCGTGCGTGTGTGTGTGTGTGTTTGTTTGTCTGTCCTTCTTTCACGTCGAAACGGAGTAACGGGTTGGCGTGATTTTTTGTGTCGAGATAGTTGGAGGGCTTGAGAGTGACATAGGCTACTTTTTATCGCGGGAGATTACTTAATTACCACGGAAAAACACGTTATAATACAATCCAAAAAATATTTATTATCAGAACTACTTGAAACTTGGTATATGTACTCTTTAATAAAATTGTGTGTTCAATAAAACGTGTCTTAGCATTTTTCACAATTCATCCTATAAGGGGGTAAAGTAGGGGATTAAATTTGTATGAAATTACCTTTTTAGTGATTTTTTTTTGGAGTTTTAGCGCGAGCGAAGCCGCGGGTTCTGCTAGTATCATGATATTATTATGGGCAAAATCTTACTGCTGATGGTTAATGAAGCTAAAGCTATTTAACATTATTTATTAATTGCTTGACAAACAGAGAAGGGAAACTTGCTGAATGAAGTGTTTCGTCTTTCTCTATAATATACGTAGACACTAGCGTAAATAACGTCAAGTTTCAGTCATCATATTAGTTAGAAACTTGATCTTGTGTCTATACCTAAGTTAAAACCTTACCTACTAAGCAACGTTTGAGAACGTTGAAAAGCGAAATTATTTCACTCATTTCCCTTTTATTAAAAAAAAAATGGAAATGCAAGTCTTCTAAAGGCATAGTTTTACAGATTCGTTGGATATTCCAACCATATTCGACAAAAAAAAGTTAAGGCTGTATGTATTTTATTTTAAATCGAATTTCACTGACGAGGATTGATTGAGATTGATGTTCTATACATACTCGTATAATACAACTCTAACTGAGCCGAATCTGTACATTATTATTTTTTTTTGGAAAATCTTACTGAAATAGACAATATTATCGATACAGAGGCTGAACCTATAGTTTTTAGAATTTTTGTTTATCTGTCTGTTACCGCATCACAGAAAAACCACTGGAGGGATTTTGATGAAATTTGGTATGGTGATAGCTGGTTATCCGGATCAACATATAGGATACTTTTTACCGCGGGAAAATATTTCATCTCTGAGTAATCAATTCTAAACGTTAAAACGTAATTAGAGACGAACCCGAGCGGAGCGAGGGTGAGTCGCTAGTATGATATATAATTAAAGTGTCTTACAGATAAAATATTGAATTTCAAGCCTGACACGTCCATTACACCTTCTTTATTAATGTTAACAATACTTAAAAAAACCATCATCATGCTATATTCTTTACATGTTAGATACATTTTAATTACATTGGCTTTTCTGCTTAAATCCGATTTAGGTGACGCGTGATTGCAGTTCTCAAACCTTGTATTCTCTTTAATATTTAGATCAAGGCGAATATCTGTCTGTGTGTGATTTTTAAATAGTTATTTAGACGATATTAAAGCCCAAATTATCATAAAATTATAAATAAAATGAGGAGATAAAACGGGAAGAGACTCTCTCCCGTGACCATGATTGCTGTAAAGCATTCGAAACGTCGGGAACCAAAAACCAATATAAATTCGCACAAAATATCCGAAAAGATAATTTTATTTAAAATGTCAAATATTCGCGTAAATCTAAGAATCATAATTTTTTTTGCGTTTGTTTGTTCTGAAAGAGCACATGATACGGACAAGAAGAACAAGCTATCTTTTGTCTCAATCAGCAATAAGAAACAGAGTATACCACTTTTACGAATTTTGTACTTGTTTTTGATAGGATTTAATACGACGAGAGTGATATATATTAATTTTATCATGATATCATTAGCTTTTAGCTAAATCAAATATTGGTACTCGATTTTAAGCTACTTCTAATTATCGTATCGATTTTAAGCTTTGTTAATAACATCGAAATGTTACACTACGGTTGCTTCTGACTTAAAAAATATCTGATTAGGTACCTATAGTAAATGAAAACTACCAATCAGTTATTTTTAACTCATTTAGTGTCTTTTTAACTCTTTTATTTTTTTTTTTTTTTTTATTGTTCGTGTTGTGATATAGCGGTCGTCTACATTGTTTACAGATATGCGGCCCGACGTTACACAACGTCTCGCTGGCATGGCACTGCGGTATATATTTACGCCTAATAGCCATGCATTTTGGTAAATTAATATTTTTTCTGAATCATTTATTTAACATAATACTTTCTTAGATTTACACGAATATTATAAAAAAATCTTTCCCAAAAATAGGCATTACGGCCAAAAAAATAATTATTTAGCACGTTCAGACAAACAAAACCAATCTCTTTATATATTTAGTGTAGATAAAAAATAATGACATTATCGACCAAGTTAGTTCTAACACTTGCCAGTAGGGTATGTGCACGCCGCCAACGAACGACGAGCGATATCTATCTTATACATTGTAAATAATGATTATGCAATATACATAACAAAGTTACGTTTAATATAACCGGCTTTAATAATACATAGTAAAGATAATGCTTTACTATGTTTAGAAAAACAACTTGGTTATTTTAATAATATCTAACCTTTGCCCTCGACTTCACGTGCGTGCGTTTTTCTACTTACAATTATTAGTATAAGCATTACAAATTACTAAAAAACGACACGACAACTTACGTTGGGAACGCGAAATGAATGAATTCAGGAACAGTTTTCATGATTTAAATAATACGTTTTAATTTTGAACAATCCATTTAATCACCAGTTGCTAGGCGTATCGAGTACACACGCAAGCTGACCAATATTAAATATATTAACAGAAACTTCATATTATGAATTAATAAGGATAAATATTTCTTATATTTCTATAAACAGTGGCTAAGCTTTAAGTAATAGTATAAAAATGTTTTAAAAGACAAAAAAATCGGAAAGTGCATTTATTACAAGACTTTCGCGATACCATTCAGACAAAGAGAGACAATAGCATTCCCAAGGAGGGTTGACGTCAGGCAGGCGTGAGGCGGCCGGTCGTAAAACTCTTGCCAAATCCTATCAGCAGTACAGAAGATGTACTGCGTCGACCCCAAGTGATTGGGAAATGGGCAGGGAGAAGAAGAAGTGGCTAAGCTCATTCCATGCTTATCACACTATCACCCAATCCCATCCCATTATTAATATTATAAATGCGAAAGTTTGGACTTATGTTTGTTACTCAATCACGCCAGAACGGGAATTTGACATTGGGATAGATTATTTATAGTCCGGTATGGCACATAGGTTATTTTTTATCCTGAAAAAATGTACGGTTCCCTTGGGATAGATTTGTTTTTGTTTTTCACTAGAGACAGACCCGAGCAAAGGGGGGGTTGTGTCGCTAGTAATATTATAAACGCGACATTTATGGACTGAATCAATGTAAAATAATTAAGTTAAATAGCGAATCAATGTACACATTAGGTAATTTGTCGCAAGAAATCTATATAATAAATAAAATCCCTAGACAACTTACATCCTAAATAAAACCTATGTGAGCTTACTTTTTAATTTACTAAGCTATACACCGCAAGCAAAGATGCGTGCCAAAACTAGTATAACAATCGTATCTCCACTACGGTCTACACACAACATGGTCGTGCGCCGTTACGTAACAGACGCAGACGCATAAACAAGACTCGCCAATCGTCACCGTCACGATGTAAATATGTGCACCGCTCGCCCTACGACACGTAGCCAGCCTACCTATGAATAGCTTTGTCCTCAATTATGAAGGATTTATCTAGACCAGTACGGTCTATGGTCGATTTTCGGCCATTTGTCTGTGCCATTGTCTTGAATGAACAAAATGATTGATGCAATTTGTCAAAACATGTTAAATTGACAACGCGTTTGGCTCAGTTTGTAGTGACCCTACTTGATGTGCCAGCGGGAGCGGGTTCGAGTCCCGCTGGGGGGATTCATTTGTGTGATGAGCACGAATGTTTGTACTCCAGTCAAGGGTATTTATTTATAATATGTCTGTATTTAGAATTATATATGTGTAGTGTACCCAACTATCTGTTATCCATAACACAAGCCTCGTAGTTTACCATGGATTTATATTGATTGAAATCCCACAGGCATGTATAGCTAGATTTTACAAATATGGGTATCTACACGAAAACCTAGGATAGCTTTACGTATAATTTAATTTGAAAATCTAAGAAGCTAAATCTCTTTTGTATAACAAAATAAAGTACTTTTTGTTCGATTTTGAATTTCCGATTAACGATTATCATGGTTTGTTTTTTTTTTATTTATATTTAGAAAAATCGGTCAAGAGCCGAATTCGCACAAGAAAGGTTCCGTATCATCGTACATGTAATTTTTTTTAATATGACTTTTACTCTATGTACATGGTATATTAACTTCGATGATCAATTAAGAATGTTAAAAAAAGTTTCTTGTATTTATATTTATTTTTGTTATTGAAATATATTGAAAACCTGAAGTTTTATGATTTTAAAATATTAGCAGGTGTATAAGAAATAGAAATTCGTAAAATGCCCCCGATGCCCAGCTACCCTCGAGAACCACTTGGCCTAGGTAGCTGAAATACAAAGTTCTATGTTTTTGCTGATAGGGCCTCATAGGACTTATTCTGGTTACACAAAAATCTACTAAGCGAGCGAAGCCGGGAACGACGCTAGTTTAACATAAACATAATAATGAATTCTAATACTATACGAACATGTGTTGATATTTGCTGTTTTCCCATTCGAACAAAATTTTGTTGCATAATGATAAAATACATCATATATATGTACATAGAACGCTTCACATTAATTGGGGCAATTATTTTATTTATTACGTAATCAGCTACTGATGTCATCAATTGACACGAATAACAACGGACTCGAATGAAAATAAAATCTAGATTTATCTGCATTATGCACTCAATATATTCATATTTACAGGGGCAGACCGTTTATTGGGGGGGCCCTGGGCTAACACGTCTTGGGGGCCTGACTATAGTTTTTATCAAATCTATAATAATAGATAGTACTAGACGAAATTAAGATAACGCTATTGTTTGGTTCTTAATTGATCTCAGGGTTACGTTATTAGGCAAACTAAATTTACAATATTATCCATTGTTTTCAACAGGAGGCCCGTTATACGAGTATCTTATTGGTCCTGGGCCCAGACCAAAAAGTCTATATATAGATATTTATATATTTAAGCTAGTTTTAGCATTCAGCTCTCCTGCGTTACGACTATAAATAAAAAAAACCTATCAAGTGACATGTGTCACTCTCATTTCACTTGTAGGTGAAAAAATCGTTTTTCAACTACCAGTGAAAGTTAGCCATATTGGATATTAACAGATACAAACAAACGATCTCAAAAATTATTATTAGTAGTGGGCATTGGTTACGTGCAAAGTCATATGGGTTCAAAACTGGTATTATGAAATCACAGTCAGACAATTCAATTTTATTTATTTATACAGATTGATTCAGGCACTGTTTCGATACTGGTGGAAAGCGGAAAATGAAATCCACAGTCTACGTTCTTTCCGTCTAATGCACTCGAGAAAGTACCTATAATTCAAGTTTTAAAATTTACATATTTCTGTTGTTTACTGGAAAATGAAAATTATGCAAAAAATCATGCAACTCCTTCCAAATCACTATATATTACAAAATAAAGTCTCCCGCCGCGTCTGTCTGTCTGAGCGCAATAAACTTAAAAATTACCGAACGGATTTCCACACAGTTTTCACCAATATATGGAGTGATTCATGAGAAAGGTTGGTGTACATAACTCATTAAGGTTTTGTATAAATTGGTTGAAATATGACGATGATTGTTAAAAAGGACAGAAAAAATCATGTCGACTGGGAGCTTTATCGTCGTGCGCCGCGTAAACTAATAAGTTATATGAAAACGATGTATAACAGAATTATTTCTCTTAAAAATATATTCCTTATTATAGTGTAGCAACGCTGTGTGCCTTACTTCTTACCTAGGGACGCACCCGAGCGTAGCGAGGGCAAGTCACTAGTAAGTAGGTACTTAAGATAGGTATAATATATATACAATAAAATCTACGCAGAAATATAGGTACGACCTACATATTATTTAACTGCCTCGGTGGTGTAGCGGCTAGCATGTACGGCTGCACACCCGGAGGTCCTGAGTTCGAGTCCCGGGTCGGGCCAAGTTTAGTTATTGAGTCTTTCTGTATAGTAAGCCTCAGTAACAGCCCGGAGTTGGGAAGTTGGCGGTGTTTCACCCTCGTGCCTCGGAGAGCACGTAAAGCCGTCGGTCCTGCGCCTTATCTTTCACCCGTCGTGTCGAGTAGTCGTCCCATCGGAGTATGAGAGTGACAGGAATCGAGAGTGCACTTGTGTCTGCGCGTACACTTGTGCACTATAATATCTCCTGCGCAGTTGGCTAGTCTCAATGAGATTGGCCGCCGTGGCCGGAACCGGTCAGGAGAACATCATTTAACTACGCCGTACTATAATATGGCGTAAGTCCTAACACGTCTTATTACTTCGATACAAGTTTATTAAAAAAAATTACGCGACGAACATTTAACATATTAAATTTTAATATTTTATTTAAAATAATAGCAATTTATTATTTAAAGTGATATTATAACAATAATTATAAGGTTCGTGACAACTGTTAAGAAAGTCCCTTTCAGCTTCCATCCTCTGAACAAAAACTAAGATATTGAGATCCCAGCATCCTCTACTGTAGTGCTAACAAACAATCATCAAGAGTGAGTCACCGTGGGTAGTCGGACTTTCACTACTTCGAAGAAAATATTTACATACGTCACGATTACGGCTATTTTGTCCTGTTTGTTAAAGCAATAATTATGATAGGTACTAAGAACTTTAATTAAATATTAGTTGCATTACTCATATTAATTATTATGCATATTAAATTGCATGATTAATTTATTTATTTATTTATTTATTTAATTATTCATTTATTTATTAATTACTAGGGACTCACCTTCGCTTCGCTCGGGTTCGTCTCTAGGATACTTTTTAACGGTTAGTACGGAATAGATAGACTATATAACCTATCGATATAAATAAAAATGAATCACCGAAATGTACGTACGCGTATTACTTCCGATCGACTGCACCAAATTGGATAATTCTTTTTTTTTTGTGTTTGTTATCGTCAGGCCAAGTTTTGTATAGAAGAAAATTAAAAGAAAAACCATTTACTAAAATAAGTTTTTTTTAATACTCATGATATGAAAAGTGAGTGAGAGAAATAGTTTTTATCCCGGAAATCATCCCTTAAGGGGGTGAGAATGGGGATGAAAGTTTGTATGGGGAAGCAAGCTAGGGACGAACCCAAACGAACTCGTAAGCGAGGGCGAGTCACTAGTATATGATATACATATAGCCTTTAGCCTTTTTTGGGAAATTAATAAAAGGAATATATAAGCGCGTTATATATAAACTAACTCCTCAACACCGCAGCTAAAGACATGTCAGACATACATAGGTACATATGTATATCTATACATATAATAAAATTCTAACTAAGCCGAATTTGTACATTAAATATTTTTTGGAAAATCTTATTGCAATAGACATTATTATCGATACAGGGGCCGAATCACTTGTTTTTAGAATTTCTGTCTGTCTGTCTGTCTGTCTGTTACCACATCACGGAAAAACCACTGGAGGGATTTTAATGAAATTTAGTATGGTGATAGCTGGTTATCCGGGTCAACATATACGATACTTTTTACCGCGAGAAAATGTCTCATTTCTGAGAAAAATACAAAAACTGCAATGTAAGAGTATACTAATATGTAAAACCTAAGAATTTAGTTTTTGATCATCTGAACTTGGCGAAGCCGCGGGCAATGCTAGTAAATAATAAATTTTATGTTATTGTCACATCCATACATGTAAACATACACGACCATTCCTATGTCGGACAAGGACAGCCTCGCCACGAGTATTCGCGTGTGACACAAATAGAAAAAGTCTAGAACCTAACGTCTATATTCTAAGATAATACAATACAATTTAATATTAAAAAATCCCATTTCAATGGGCAAATAAATAATCATTACTTATTGCTTAATGATATGCAAGAAACTTATTAATATTTATTTGAACATTTAATGTAGTTATATTGCTGGAAGAAAAACCTTAACAGTTGTTTCTTTTTATACATTGACTATTTATAGAATATCACTAAGCAGAACCCGCGGCTTCGCTCGTGCTAAAACTTCACAAAAATCTTTAAAAAGGTAGTTTCATGCAAACTTTCATCCCCTATTTAACTCCCTTACAGGATGAATTTCGAAAAATGCTAAAACACCTATTTATTTAATTGTATTGAAGAGAATTAATACCAAGTTTCAAGTAATTCTGATTATGTATATTTTTTTGGATTGTATTATAACGTATTTTCCCGTGGAAATTAAATAATCTTCCGCGGTAAAAAGCCTATGTCACTCTCTAGCCCTCCGAACTATCTCCACACAAAAAATCACGCCAATCCGTCACTCCGTTACGACGTGAAAGAAAGACAACAAACAAACACACTTTCACATTTACACTTAGGGGCAGATTTTTTCCTTGGAAATCTATATGAGACCTTTCAGGTATAATTTATTAAAAAAATAAAAAAAAGCAATGAAATTAGTTGATAATTGGGAAAGATATTATGTGGATCACGTGCAAAAAAACTATCTGCTAAACAAAAATTTACACCCTTATTCAATACAGAAGATACCTTTTATAAGTTGGTTAAACAATAAAACAACTGTAGTTACATTTGCTTATCTACTTATGATTAAATATACAACATACATACATAATCAGGCTACTTTAAATCATAATTTATAAATAAAACGACATAAATTATTATAAATTAAATATTTCAAAATATCTTGGATAGATTTATCCATTGCATACAAAATATCAAATAACAAAAATAACAAATCAAAAAAGCAAAAACTAAATATATTTTTTATTTTTTAAATTTGTATATTTAGTGAGATTATAATTCAGATATTACGGTTGTAATTAAAAAATCAACCTTTTGAATTATATGCACAATTTCATCTCGTTCTGGTCTAAACTCTAAAGCATGTATCAAGTATGTACTAGGTTTTTCTTTAAAAAGTTAATATCACATATCTAGACAAAGCAAGTATTTAAACGACCCAGTCTGATAACACTATCAGATTTTACTATGATTTATGATATTGCAGCGGTATAGCTAAATCACGAGTGATAACAAAGAGTGTTCCTAACACTTCTTTCAAGAACACAAAAAAATATTGTAATACACAATGTATGTGTTACAGAGAATCTTAGAGACATAATATCAGTTACATTTTATCTCTCCACTTAAATATGGCAAGCAGTGTATTAACAAGTATTATAAATATTAATACTATATGATGGCAGAGGGATGACTAAAAAAAAGCAGTATTAGGACAAAGAATTTTTGGCAGAAAAAATCATAACTACTACGTAGGGCCCACCAGTAACCAAAGTTAAAATAAATTATTTATAATCATATAAAAGTAATCTTGATATCTATACAAATAAATAGAATGTATGTATGTAATATCAAAATATAAAATGTTATACGGTGCTTATAAAAAACAACTTTTATATTTTTTGTCCGTCTGTTTATTTGAGCTAATCTCTGAAACACTTGGGCCGTTTTGACTTGACTTTCACTGGCAGCTAGCTGACGTTATAAGGAGTAACTTATGTTTTTAATACTAGCAAAACTCAACTCTAGACTCAACCATGACAGAACTCGGTAATCATAACACAAATATAGACCACGCCAAAAGGAATCGAACCTATTTCCTTTGGTACAGAAATCAAAACCAGTCAATGAATGCATGTGCTACAATAACCGTCAACGCTAGCTAGATTAACAAATTTCTAAGAAAATGGAGTTCCGCAATGTAATGCGTCATTAGAATGACGTCATACAATCAGTCATCCTAGTTTGATACAATTCTAATTCAAAATTGCTATCCTTTTAAAATTTGATTACGATTATGTGACGACACGTTTGGCTCAGTTTGTAGTGATGCTATTTACTGTGCCCGTTTGCGGGTTCGAGTCCCGCTGGGGTCATTCATTTGTGTGATGAGCACGAATGTTGTACTCCAGTGATGTGTGTGTTTTTTTTTTGATAATATGTATGTATTTAAAGATATATATGTACAGTGTATCGATTATCTAATATCCATAGCAGCACAAGCCTCGTAACTTACCATGAAATTAAACGGTGCTGTGTGTTAATGACAAAAATAAACTAACAATAAAACAAAATATAAACACAAATTAAGTTCTAAACATCAATTTTCAATCATTTACAATTGCATGACACGTAATATTAAAAGGACGTCGAAAACACATCAGGATTCGAGCCATATCTGCAAAGAAATTCGGTGTACTTAATTGCGTCATACAATCCGTCCATTCAAAGAATGTAAGTTAATTTATTATAAAAAAAACTTTAGTCAATCCTGATAAATATCTATAGTCTATACTAATATTATAAGTTAAAGCAGAGTTTGTTTATTTGTTTGTCTGAACGCGCTAATCTCAGGAACTACTATTCCGATTTGAAAAATTCTTTTTGCATTAGATAGCCCGTTTGTTGAGGGACGTCATAGGTTATGTATCATATAATATATTATAGTCTATCTATTCCATACTAACCGTTAAAACGTATTCGACCGAATCTAAGCGGTGCGAGAGTGATTCTTTAGTTCATTATCCATGAAAGACAAATCAAGCTCAATAGGTATATAAAAAGTATGAATAAATATTGATGTTTTTTCAATAACTCGTATGTCAACATTGTGCAGATAATATAATAACCCATTTCGAGCATAAAATATTCCTTGATTCAAAATAGTAAACAAAATTATGCATGCACACCGATACCGAGAAATACAAACAAGTTGTAGATAAGGTATTTATTGGTTGCATCATGCACATTTATATGTGTTTAGGCGAAAAGTTCCAGCATACAGTTGCGTCTGTTTTACTAAGTGTTATGAAATAAATAAAATAATTCAATAAATGTATACTAATATTATAAAGAGGCAAAAAGAGTTTGTTGGTTTGTTTGAACGCGCTAATCTCAGGCACTACTAATCTGATTTGAAAAATTCTTTTTGCATTAGATAGCCCGTTTATTGAGGAAGGCTATAGGCTATATATCATCATGCTACTACACAAGGGAGCGGAGCAGTAATGATAAATGTCAACAAATCAGGCAGACTTCCATATATTATTGGGAAGGGACAGAAAAGTTAGATTTTTGTACTTAATATGTTTCATAAAATATATTACAAAATTGATATAAGTATCTACAAAATTTCCATTTTAACCTGCATACTTATTTCAAAGGAAAATTGAATAAATTATATTTAAATTTGCATTTTAATTCATTTTTTGCTTATTATAAATGCCAAAAAATGATTGTTTCTGCTTCTATTATGCAGTGTTAAAGCAATGAACCTATTTAAGGTACAGAAATTTTATTGTTCGAAGATTGAATAAACTACTTTTTATTCCGGTGCATGAATCAGTGCCTGTGACATAATAGTCTAGAGAAAAAAGTTCATTGTGGTTGCTAGTTTAAAATAATTGTCAGCTACCAAATAACAAATATTCAGTGATGATGATTTTCTTTACATTTAATTTCCTTTTTGTATTCCATCCAAAACGAATATAAGAAATAACAATACACATAACATTTATGAATGGCCACTTCTGTTTATAAAATATATTTATCATGTTCTTTATCATCATATTTTGCACTTGCGTAAAAACATCTTGTCTTATCAATATTTTTAATATAACAAATAACAGAGTTAATTAAGAAGCTTGAATATGTATTGTTTGAAGATGTGTACAAGATTACAGTTTCGATTCTGGTGAATGTAAATATACAATGATCACACAAATGACTAACATTTAGTACAAAATGTACATTCTCTTGGTGGTTGGTAAACAGGGCATTATTTGGTTTTCTTTTGACTAAGCAGAAAAAACCATAAGAAAAAAAAAGTATATTATATATATATATATATATATATATATATATATATATATATATATATATATTAAATAAAGCATATATATCGTAAATAATAAAGTAAACAAGAATATAATAATATGAAAAAATTAATTTCATTATGTAAATATTAAATACACAAACTAACATAATTAGCATTTCGAACATATCCAATATCCATATCCATACTAATATGATACATTTGAAAGTTGTTGTGTGAGAATGGATGGATGTTTGTGCAGAAATTTAGCAGATAGATTTTAGTTTTGGATAGCACAAAAATATAAGGTTTCCATGGGATAGATTTGTTTTTGTCTAAGAATAAACCCGAAGTGAATGGGGGGATTCGCTATAGATATAGAGTATATATTTATTTTTGTTATCTGTAGTATACAATTTTTTATACTTAGGCTGATAGCCACAAGAAAAACAGTCTTACTTTGTATTTAATATAAATCATTATTATTAGTGTACTATGTTGAATAGAATGTATATGAATGTATATTTATGCATATGGCCTATAATGAAAGTTCAAATTTAATATATCCATAATGCATAATTATTATCAATTTAATTTATTACATTCACAACAGATATCTAGTTTGCTGTCATATTTATTATGACTTATATGTAATGAAATTAATTTTAACATAATATAATCTATGTGTAATATGTATGTTTGTTATTTCTTTCATCATGCGTAGTGCAATTGTAGAAACCACATGTAAACAATCTTGTTATTGATTGTAAAACCTTATATTTTGTTAGAACGCCATATTTTTATTACTCTCTGATATACCTACGAGCAACTTATGTTTTTTTTTTTGTGGAACCCTAATTCTTTTTCTAAAACAAAAGTAGCCTATGTTACACCTTTTAACATTAGCTATCTGCCAGTGAAAGTTCCTTCAATACCAGCCCAGCCATTTCAAAATTAGCCAGAACAAATAGACAAACAAACAGACAGATGAAAATTATAAAAATTGTGTTTATTTTTATAATTAGCTACCATATATAATTTCATATGCATTTAGTAAAAATTTTTAACATTACAAACAGACACTTCAATTTTATTTATTTGTATAGATTGAGAAAGTTGGCTACTCAAAGGATTCCATTCTACTAGTTAAGTTTAGAATTTTATAATATATTACTTTACTTAAAGAAGTTACAAAGTTGCAGTTCTGTAGCCATACCTATCTCTCGCAACATAAATAATATATTATTTACTAATAAGCTTATTTATATACAGAATATCTACTAAAGTATTATAGTTTTTAAATACCTTTTAACAAAATATGTATGTATTAATGGCTAATAGTAATAAGGATAATATTTGTTTACATTACCGCCATAGCAACTAAAACTATAAACATTTAGGTCAGAATATATATATTTTTTTTGTAAATCAATATTGTATTTAAAAACACTCACTTTTAATTGTAAAATTCGATATTATTCACAAATGAATTTATTCTAAGTGTTATGTTTATTATCTTTACATATTAAAGATAAAAAGTATACATAAATTTAAAATAAAATTATAAACAAATCGCACTGCCATTATATTTTTGAATGCAAATTTTCATTTAGATAAGCTTGCTAGTAATAAAATATAACATTTAATTGGTTTTAATTATATCAATTTTAGATATTTAAAAATTAGTGTCATCGATTTAGGTATTAATAAAACCACATGTGTCAATAAAAGTACACAATGGTTTGAAATATATAAAAAAAAACAACAACAACAGGTGGGTAGATATAAACAAATAGTTTGTTTACAAACAAAAAGCAATATCTAGAAATAGGCCGCAACGACCTCTAGTTTATCTATAACATGTGTACCGACCTTTTTGGCAGCAACATCGCGGCCGCTCCCTTTCGCTGGAACACCCCATCCACTAGCACGCCATTCTTGCTGTTGCACGTCAGGTAGAACTCAGGGTGGTCATAAAACAGTTCGAGATGTCGGCGCGATATAAAACTAGAATGTCCCATGTTTACGTCCACTTGACCCCGGCTAGAGTTCCGACCGATAATCACCTTTTTCTGCCGAATCAGATATTCAAAATCGCGACCATCGAGTCGCGCGATTGCGGTCGGAGCCGGCTCCTGCGCCCACTGCACCTTGGAGGGCGATGAGGGCGCCGACTTGAGCGCGAGCAGAGCCCAGGCATCGCTCTCGGAGCTCCGCGATATCTGAGTCTGAGCCATGTCGGCCGCGCGTATTGTATCAGCAACGTCCACACGCGGGGCGCGCACCCTCGCCGCGATAACACATCACAGACCCGAGACCGTCGTGCCGCGACCCGGATATCCGGAACCTGCCGAATCCGCGTCCGTTGTACGGTTTGAGGTTACTGACGGGACGCACATGCGCAAAGTTTCGACTCGTACGGTAAACAAGAATTATATAAATCACACCACCACGTGATAAAACTGTATACATATATCTAGTCGGACGCGCGGATCGATACTTTATGGTGTCATAGAATAGTCTTTACCTAAATTATAAGCTTTTTGATATTGCACAACTATATTTTCGCAACTGGATCGAAATTAGACACTAAAGTAAACACGAGGCGAGAACAAAAATAACCAAAAACGTCAGTTCGCCATACGCAGTTTACAATTTCAAGGCGCCATCTATGCGAGTCAACAAAAAAGGCGAAAATGGTGCGTTTCATTTTACGCAAAGTTTAACATTGGTAGTAAAGCAGATAACATAATGATTAATAAAAAAAAATTATAAAGCATGTTTTTGTTAACATTTAAATTATTTTTCATTAATAGAGAACATAATGATATTTTAAATCATCAATATTCTTATTGCCCAAGTATTTATTTTACAATGTATACATACAAAAACTATCCTTATACACAGATTATATAATACTATATTAGCCTTATAATATAAATTTAATCATTTTAAATGAATATTTGAAAGGAATAATAATAAATAATAACGTTTTAGTTGTGCAATCGCATCCAAATGAACATTAGAAACGCTTCATAGTTTTTAAGTATGGCAATAGTGATTCACTTAATTGTCAATAATTTACAAAGCACAGGATGTCAATTTTGTACTTATTTACGAGTTACGCCTCTTGATTTTATGAATTGAACATTTTTTTAAATTAAATTAAAGCCATTAGTGCTTGGATTTGTCCTAATTTGTGAATATATTACCTGTCTTCAAGAACTCGCTTAGGATAAAGTCGGTCATCTTTAAATTTAGGTGAGTATAAAATTAGTACAAAAGGCGCGATATTCAAAATTGTTATAAGCCTACTAGATTTATTAACTTATTGTTAACTTTTCTCTTTCTTATCTTTAAAAAAAATCATATTCTGTTAATATATTTAAGCATCCATTCAAGTTATTCTAATACACCTACAATGTCATAGCCTACTTGTTTTATATTATGGCCTATCTATCATGAATTTCTGACAATATTCATTAATAAAATAAAACAACATGAAATGTAAAACATATTTATATTTGAACATCACAAGCAACACAACATAAAAACGCTGCCACAATATTTTTCATTAATAAATAAAAAAAATATTTTAAATTATTATTAATATTATAAATATTGATTACTGAAGATAAAATGTAATTAAAATAGATTCACATAGTCTTTGCTCATAAACTGAACATGCAATTAACCAGGTTGGTCTTAATATTATGTTATGCAAGTTTGGCAAAGATTAAGAAATTCTATTTTAGTATATATAGATGCATCTCGATTAATCATCAAGCTGTGTCAAACTCGCTACTCCTCTATTGATCCAATGCTTCTCTGGGATATCAGATCTCAAGGTAATGTACATAACAAAGTTACTTGAATGTCCAGTAGTCGCCAGTACACCTTTCCGTTCACTAGTTTTGTATATAGGACAAAAATAACTGGGTGGTGGGTTAAAATCAACTATTAGAGCTGGTTGAAACCAAATGATTGGGATGGTGTCAAATAGGATTTTTGGATATGATTCATCTAATTGCATTGTTTCTCGGTTCCATCTTGCTCCTTCTAGGAACAGGCCCTGTTACAGAAAAAACTACACAGTAAGATTTTATTTTATCTAGACATATGTATAAATCTTATTGAAATTTTTGATGTAACTTAAATAGTTATAAAAAGATTTATTAATTGCGGCATTCTTTTGTCAACAAACATGTTTTCCCATTAGTAAAAATAAAAAACTTATATCTTAATAAATTACATACAGACATACAAATATAAAAAAAACAAAATTAAATTGTGCTGCATTATTATTAAAAGCAAATTACTTTAGCACCGTACAGGATTCATTGCAAAATAAGATATTATTGAATTGATATTTTATGTATAATTTACTACTAGCACTGCCCGCGGCTCCGCCCGCGTTCATATGACCAAAAATCAAATTCTTAGGTTTTACATTAGTATACTCTTACATTGTATTTTTTAATATTTTCTCAGATTTACGCGAATATTTGACATTATTAAATAAAACTATCTTTTCGGATTATTTCGCGGATTTATTTTGATTTTTGGTTCCCGACGTTTGTATTTTTTGTATTTTTCCTCTAAATGAGATATTTTTCCGCGGTAAAAAGTATCCTATATGTTGACTCGGATAACCAGCTATCACTATACCAAATTTCATTAAAATCTCTCCAATAATTTTTCTGTGATGCGGTAACAGACAGACAGACAGACAAAGTTCTAAAAACTATAGATTCGGCCTCTGTATCGATAATAATGTCTATTTCAAAAAGGTTTTCCAAAAACATTTAATGTACAGATTCGGCTTACTTACAACTATATTATATGTATAGATTATATAGTCTTACTGTTACAACTAGAGTAACATAGGTTTGTAAAAAATCCCAAAATCTTAACACTACCCACATGCACAAACTAAAATCACTGATTTCTCTTACCAAAAACATTTCACACAAACAGCAAAATATCTAAATTGAGAACCTCCTTTTTCCAAGTTAGTCAAACATTAACCAGTCTTAACTAAAAGGCCATAAAGCTAAAACACATGCACACCACCATGACTCACCCAAACAAACACACTGTGTCCCTGGCCTTGATTATCCACTTGTTGAGTTTGCTTGCAAATACATTTAAATGTTTAGATAACATAATATATATTATAGTCCATACTTTATATACACAATCTATACATAATAGTATATCTTACATTCACTCATATATTAAACACTTGTGAAAATATATTTAGTGTAGACATTTTGTTTTTAGGAGATTGGTTTGTTAAATAATATTAAAATATTTACTTTTAATACGAAAAATAACATAATGCTGATAGTGAATGATTGAATTAAAAAAAAAACTTTTTATTTTAAAAATAGCACTAAACAATATAAATAGATGTTCCTACCATGCACGATATGATTTCCATTGATTTGCTAATAAGTGGATTATTTTTGATAAATAAAGACCAAAGGTACACAATCGAAGACAATACGGTGAAGGAAAACATCGTGAGGAAACCTGCATGTCTGAGATAACCTAACAAGTTTTCGAAAGACATGTGAAGTCCGCCAACCCGCACTTGGCCAGCGTGGTGGACTATGGCCTGATCCCCCTCGTACTAAAGGAGGCCCGGCCCACCCCCAGTAATGGTACGTCAAAAAGGGCTGAATACAATTATAGACTTGCAGAACAAACAAACCTCTTCTGCCTTTGAAATAATTTTAATATTAATTTAATAATAAAAAGAGCAATTTAAAAAAAATCTTTCCTAAACCCAATCGGTAGTAGGTAATAAAGATATATTTAAAGAGAACAAAATTATAAACTAAAGCTAAAACAAGTTATATTATATGCAACAAGTTATATGATACTCATCATGCATTTAATATTTTTTTCTTGGAACCTAGTGCCCTAAACCTAGCTACTATAGAATTCTCAACTTTCTGCTCCCCACTTTATATAGGTCGATGAGACCAAAATTAGGGCTCGGTCACAGTCCTCAATGCCGCATTTATATCATAAAGACTTAAAAATATACATGTATTATATATCTAGCTACTATGTTTAACCATAATAACTCACCTTTATGTCTCTAGCAGCGAAAATATGAGACTTTCATTCAAAACAATATACATAGCTTTTACACCACTTAGAACCAGCTTAGTCAAATTTTAGCTACATAGGTAAGTTTTCAAAACTTTATGTTTTGCCAGTGAGTGAATGTCCGACTACAATTTTTTTAATTTTATAGGGATTTCGAATTTTGACGTATACTATGTCTTCCCAATAGATTTTCAGTTATAGCAGCCAATCTGTTATAGGCTTGTTGCTTGCTTGTTAACGGTGTGTAAAATTTTTCACTACTGAGAATTTCTCGAAAGAATCAAATAACAATGTTTGACCTGACCCAGTATTGAAACTCAGGGACTGAGGTGAGGGACTTTACGTTTATCACTAGATCAAAAAATAATTTTGATTTTCATAATACCTTACAGTATACTCCAAAAGCTGGTTCCTCCTCGCACGTTGCTTCCATACTAGTGACTGTAAATTCAAAATGCACTTGGTCTATTGGTATTTTGTTATGTCGCGAGTAGTTCTGCAGAACTCCAGTCAGAAACGACTGGGTGAAGTAGAACCCTGAGATCCAGAAGACCGTTGGTGGACCCTCGTCTATCCAATCTTGGAAGAATTTAAGCCTAGCAAAACAAATATTTAGAAAATTAGGTTTTCTCTTTTGGATTTTGTAGTTTTGTTCAGTTAGTTTTATTATTATTTTATCTATACTAATTACTAATAATAATATTATAAAAAGGTAAAGTTTGTGAATTCTGAGTTTGTAAGTTTGTGACGTTGAAGGAGGTAATCTCTGTATCTACTGACTCGATTTAAATGAAATTTGGTAAGAAGATAGTTTGAGTCCCTGGGAAGAACATAGGATCTTTGATTTTATTGGACTTTTTATCCCGGAAATCGTCCCTTAAGGGGGTGAAAATGGGGATGAGTTTTTATGGGGAATCAACTTAGCGACGAACCCGAGCGAAGCGAGGGTGAGTCCCTAGTTTATTTATATAAAGAGTGGTATCGCTTCTTATGCACAGAAGCTATTCGTGTATATTTGATATTTTAATGTTTTTGGTGAGATCTAACTTGGCTTATCCATTTCACCTTTAGTAAACTGAAAAATCTGAAGCCTGATAATAACGAGCAGTTTGCCATTTCCTTGTCATATGTACACATTTATATCTGTTTATTAATTTACTCGGCCGTGACCCTTTTAGTTATGACTAAAAGCTATCGATTAATATAACATAAATCGACTTTATTTAATAAAAAATAATGCATTACGCTACAAATTCAAGAACCTAAAGAATATGGTCGAGCGTACATACAACTGGACATAGGCACTAAACCACGTTTTATTTAATTCATATTTAATTTTTAACCCCCGACGCAATAAGAGGGAAGTTATAAGTTTGATGTGTGTATCTGTGTATCTGTCTGTGGCATCGTAGCACCCAGAGGGATGAACTGATTTAAATTTAATTTTTTTTGTTTGTTTGAAAAGTGATTAAATCGAGTGTTCTTATCTATGATTAAAATATCTGCTAAGTCACAATCGATGGCAGCAGGCTATCAGCTCTTTTCTAGATTGTAAAAGGATATGAACAACTTCCACAGATCTAATCGAAAATTAGTATATTGTTACTTCATTGATAGTGAAATGATATGGTAACGTAGGCCTGATGCTGCAACGTTACTGGTGCCTTGCTAGATACTCAAATTTTTTCTAAAATTCTGCAGTGATATCATATTTAGGCCCATTGAAATGACCTCAATAAATAGGTTGTTGTGTACGGGATTTTTATTTTTTTTTATTTAAGAGTTATTTGACCATTGCAAAGTTTTCTTGTCACATAAACCACCATATAACTATAGACTATAGAGTATCGAGATATGTACTCAGACAGGCTTACTATATGGCTTCCCACGGTGCGCGATATTACGGTCACACATGCCGGTATAAATAATTGACTGCTTCAGACTGACATCATAAATATTATAATAGTATAACAATTGCCTTAAAACTGCAGATACGTAGTGCATTTTGATCATTATGTGAAAGTTTTACGGTGTTAATTAATTAATAATACATATAAGTATGTATAAAGCCTCATTTATTTATAGCTGTACATTATTTCAGAAAATGACAGAGCAAGTGCTAGACGAAGAAACCTGGCCGATGGAAGCGGAAGCCGCCATTAACGACATCCAGAAACACGTCACTTCAGCGCAAGTGTCGTCCAAATTAAAAAACAACAACCAACGAATCTACATAAATCTGACTACTTTGGAAAATTCTGAATATTGCGTAGAAATGTCGGCCTCGGGTTTCAGGGTCGTGGGACGGAAGTACGACGACGTTAGTTTGGCGACGATAGAGAATATGAACTACGAGACACCTTACGCTTTGCTGAATAGCATCAGCCAGAAATACCGAGAGTCTTTCGGTGGGGAGCTAATGAATAAGCTACTAGATCTAGCTAAAAAATCCGAAGGCTGAGTTCAAAATATTTTCTCGTTGGACTTGTAGTATTTATGTAGTGTTTGCTTTACATTTGTAGATAAAGTTTACACAGAATGGTACTAAATTGCATATTTGGCGTATATTCTAGGTATAGTGGTAAACAAACTGTGTTACTAGCAGTACACGAGTATGAACTTAGTTAGATCACTATTATTAGTTTTGGGAAATGTCTAGTTTTATTTAGAGTTGAATGGGTACAGCTATATAGATTTAGGGTTTTCAGTGGAAGGGAGTATCAAAAAATAATTCAATGATCACATTGTCAAAGTAAGAATTTGAATGATATCAAAGTAGTTTTGAAATATAATTATTAGTTTGATACAGATTGCTAAAAGCTTTTGAATCTCTTTTATCTTAAAAGTTGCCATATCAAAATAAAAAATAAATAGTAACTTCCAAATTTTTCCGACTGTATTCTT
Source organism: Brenthis hecate (assembly GCA_951806755.1). Classification (NCBI taxonomy): domain Eukaryota; kingdom Metazoa; phylum Arthropoda; class Insecta; order Lepidoptera; family Nymphalidae; genus Brenthis; species Brenthis hecate. Next base: position 5,964,715 of record OX638275.1, on the reverse strand, counting down.
TAATTTTTATTATAACTATTATGTAGTTTTACAATGTTTAAAAAAATTTAATCGTTTACTTAAGTGTTGCCATTTGTACGTTTTATATTATATAATATAATTTATTTTAAGTCTGGTACACATGACGACATTATAATATGGATGTTATGACGGTTTGTGGAGTTGTGTGCAATATCGGAGCTTATTTGGGTAAATAAAAGAGCAGACTGAGTACAAAATATATGTATGTGGACTTTAGAAAAATATACAATGTAGCAAAGTGTTGCGATTAGCCATAATAAACTATTAATATACGTAATATTGGTTTTATTTTGTTATAACAATATTGTTTACTCGTTGTTTAAAATAGATGTTTTTTTACGAGATATATTTATTTTAATGTTGACACGTCGTACATACGGGTATTTGAGTGATTTGGCCGGCCAAACTCAATTTCTTAAAATTCAAAGCAGGTAGAAAAAAAAGGCTACGCAAGTAGCTAATAGTTCTAAGAATCGTAAACAATACTTCATTGTTTCTCTTTCGGAATTACCATGTGAGAGGGTTGGTCCAAACTCGATTGATCATTTGAGTACATGTATCAAACAGTGTTGGATGTTCAATGCGTAAACGAAAGTTTATATTAATGAAAAGTTAAAGAGTTTTTGGAAAGATACATACTAAAATTTGGCCCATTTTCTGAAGAGGACATGAAAAAAATGAGGCAAGATTTGTCACTTTTTAAGTTGGAAATGAAAGGAAGATAGACTGATTCTCACTATAAAGAAGATTATTTTCTGAAAAACAATAAAACATGGCTAGAAGGCACCTTTGTTATACCAAAAGATACAAACCCAACAGGACGACCACATAAATATTTTTCAGAGTTAAGTGAAAGGAATAAACGAAGAAAAACAGAAGATTTACTGATCTAATCTGATTGACGGATCTGAAATTATAGATAAAGCATTGATTCCGATTGGTAAATTATCAGAAGAAGCTGCGGTAGCATGTAACAAACATATACGTTTGTATCGCCAGAATTTCTCCAGAAAATTCTCTCGAGAAGCCTGCAACATGGATGTTATTAACAGGCTACTTCTTAGTTCCGATCCACTATTAACAGGAATGCGACCTATTCCAAAAAAAATAGCCAAATCTTTTATGAAGGAAACGATAAGTTTGTTACTTTCCGCTGAGCCTGATAACGTACACGACGATGATGAGTCATCGTTAGATACGATGTCAGGCATATATTCTTCAGAAGAAGAACCGTGGTCCTCTTCTAGGTAAGTAATTTATCCTGGTTTTTTGCTAAGACATTGTAATTATATTTATTAATTAATAAAATAGATTTTATAACAGTAAAAATGTTTTTATTTTCATGTAAATCCATAAAAATCTATTGAAATGATAAAAATCCACTTATGAGCATCATTATCATTGATTAAAATAAAGAAAAAGTTTTGGCCGGCCAAATCGCTCAAATACCCCGTGTGAAATAAAATATGTGCGTCGGGGGGATGAATAAAATGGAAATTAAAATTAAACTATCTATAATTTATAAGTACTATCAAAAGGTATTATCAATAATAATGAGATAATAATAAATAGCTTATTATTCAATGTATTTTAGTAGTTGAAAATGGTAGCATATAAGAGTTAAATACATGTATTTACTAGGTTGTTATTTGCTTGACATTGGCATCAATTTGTTCGCATTAAGGGGAGAAGGGGAATCCCAAATGTAGCAATGAGTCGTGAAATGGGACGAAGTTTTGCTGTCGGTCTCGGTTTGTTTTTCTTGTGAGCTGAATGATTGATGGATGTATTTGGATGAAATTTGGTACACAACTACACTATGATCTAGAGCAACATATCTATTCTCTGGATCACTATCATAATTGTGATAATTTGTGTGTGAGTGCACGCATATACGCATACACGCACGCACGCATGTGCATGCGTGCGTGTGTGCGTTTGTGTGAGTGTGTTTGTATACGTTTAGGAATTTAGAGATGCATCGCCAAGGTAGCGAGGATAAATCTCTTCTCTTACCACAAACAGATAAAAATGTCTAAAACAAAAAATTGTCTCGCCTGGCGAGGAAATCCGCAATATACGAGCCCAAAGGCTTCATGGAGGGGTAGGACTTGGCCGCCCAGGCGTCGGGCACGAGGCCGGCGGCGAGGGCGGCGTGGCACGCCTCCAGCTCGGCGCTGAGGGCGGCCAGGCCGCGCGCGGCGCGCTGCACGCCGCGCAGCGTGCGCGCCACCACCGACAGCAGCCGGTTGTAGCGGATCAGCTCCTGGGTGTTGATTCAGGTATAGGTTATATGTATGTTACTGTTTATGTTGGTATAAATTGTATTTGAACTACTTTTATATATATGAAAGTGTATATATATGTTTGTTTGTTAGTCCTTTACGCTAAAACGGCTGGACGGATTTGAATATACGGATAGAATATTTTTTTTTTCTCTGTGCATATCTGCGATCAGCCTTTGGCTATGAGCGGATTTGTTGTGAGTCGTCCATGTCGTGCCGAAGAGGCTCCTCATCAGGAGACTTTTCATTCCTCACCATCTGTCGCCAACTCCCTGTATATCATGGCGTTTCAGCCGTTTAGTGTAGCTAATGTTTGACAATGCGGTAGCTAGGGCATTTGGGTGATTTTCCAATCGAGTTCTGTACTTTATCCCTGTTAACTTTATCTCCTCCTTAACAGTTCTTGTGTTCATCGCTTCATGGATCTCAGAGTTCGTCACAAACCATGGTGCATTTGCTATGGTTCTTAAGATGCCATTTTGCATTCTTTGTATGATGTTTAAACTAGAGTCGCATACACTTCCCCACAGTTGTAACCCATAAGTCCACATTGGCTTCAGAATTATTCTATAAATTAGGAGTTTGTTGTCGATAGAAAGTTTCGAGTTTCGTGCCATCAGCCAGTAGATATTTCTGAACCGCATGTTTAGCTCGTCTCTTTTTGCTTTGATGTGTTTTTTCCAGGTTAGTCTTTTGTCCTGGTGCATACCGAGGTATCGGACTGTGTCACATTGTGGTAGGGTGACATCACACATTTTTACTGATTCGCAATTTCCCTTCCTAAGCGTAAATGTTATGTGCACGGATTTTGTGGCACTGGCCTTTATTCGCCATTTCTGGAGCCATTCAGTCACTTTGTCGAGGTTATTCTGCAAAATAGCAGAGGCGACAGTTGAGTCCTTGCTGCTTGCGAGTAGCGCAGTGTCGTCGGCAAATGTAGCCGTGGTAACCCCTTGTGCTTCAGGGAGATCAGCAGTGTAGATGGTGTACAAGACGGGTCCCAGAATAGATCCTTGTGGTACTCCCGCCATTATATCATGAATATTAGATAGCCCTCCATCTTCTCTAACCTGGAATATTCGATCTGCCAAGTATGATTCCAAGAGTAAATAGAAACTATGGGGTAGAAGTGCCTTAATTTTGTATAGTAGGCCTTTGTGCCACGCCTTATCGAATGCAGCCTGGATATCCAGAAACACAGCAGAACAGTACTCCTTGTTTTCAAAAGATGATCTAATTTTTTCACACACTCTATGCACTTGTTCTATGGTAGAGTGCTGCTGTCTAAAGCCAAATTGATGTTTCGGTACGACTTGGTTTTCATTGAGTATGGGTAATATTCTACTCAGGAGGATCCTCTCAAACATCTTTGACAGCACAGGCAACAGGCTTATGGGTCTATATGATGTGGCTTCCTCTGGGGGCTTTCCATGCTTGTGGATCATTGTCACTATGGATACCTTCCATAATCTAGGAAAATATTGTACTCTAAGCACACCATTGAAGAGCGTTACCAGAAAGACTAGTGCCTTTCTGGGGAGTTGTGTGATAATTTCTTTGGTGATGAGGTCAAAACCTGGGGCTTTTTTATTTTGTAGCTTATTTATGACCCCTTTCAGCTCCTGTACCGTAACTGGTCTTGGCGGGGTGGACAATTGTAGATCTTGCTGCAGTGCACTTTCAACTTCGTTTTAAAACTCGATACTACTACTTCCATTTGGTGTAAAGATGTTGGCAAGGTGTTGTGCAGACATGTTCGGTTTTTCTAAGCTTGTCCTAGCCCATCCTCTGTTTTTTCTAATAGGACATTTGAATTGTTGTGGTCTTACCAGTGCCTTTGTAAATTTCCAGAGTGAATAATCAGTTGATTTTGTGGCCGTTAGGTTTTCAAGATTATTTTGTATCGTGGCATTACTCACATTGTCTATTAGGTTTTTCAGTTCTTTAATAGCTTTGTTAAATACTGTCATGTCCCTTTTGTGTCTAGTTTGATGCCATATTCGACGCAACCTTCTTTTCTCTAATACTTTGTGTTTGACTTCAAGAGGTATATTTCCAGCCGATTGACCATTTTTCGTTGGAATAGGTGTGTTAACCCAACAAGCAGTTTGGAAGAGGTTAGTAATATATTGAGTCGCTTCATCTATCTCATCAGGCGTCTTCAACGGAACTTTTAGTTCGATGTTTTCTTCAATATAATCTTTGAAGCCCTCCCAATCAGTGAAGTTGTTATAGAGGTGTTCAGGCTTATCATAATGAATGATTGTCGTACTAACAGTTAGGAAAACAGCCGTGTGGTCAGAATTACTGTCTAAGCAGGACTCAGCCTTGAGGTAACTTCTCGAGAGTCCCTTGACTATGAAAAAGTCCAATAAGTCTGGTCTTTTGTTTGGATCCGCAGGCCAGTATGTCGGTTCTGTAGACGAAATAGAGTTCAGGTTGTTTTCTTCTAGGCTTAGCTTTAGTTGCCTACCTCTAGTTGTTGTTAGCCTTGAGCCCCAGTAAGTGTTTATGGCGTTCCAATCTCCACCAGCCACAAATTTTTCCCCCAGTGTAGCGAAGTAATCTGTGAAGTTGGTTGCGCTTATTGTATGTCTTGGTGGGCAGTATACTGCTGACAAATTCAGTTGCCCACAGCGAGTTTCGACTGAAATTGTGGTTGCTTGGATGTGGTTTGTCCTAAATTCTGGTAGCACTTGGTGTTTTATTGACTTTCGTATCACAATGGCTGTTCCTGCATGACCAGTTCCGTCAGGATGATTAGTTACATAGGTATTGCATCCTTTGATGTTAATTTTGCTTTTAGCTGTGCAGTGAGCTTCAGAGATAAGTACAATATCAAGCTGGTTATTATATATCAAAAGTTCTAATTTATTCTTGTTCGGGGAAAGGCCATTAATGTTCCAGGTGCCAACTCTTAGTGCAGTCATTTTGAAATTTTTTCGACTAGGGTGGCTATGAGACTCATGAGAGTGCTCATCTGTTGTAAGATTAATTCGAATTTCTCCGATTGTTTGATGAGTAGTTCTTCTATTTTGTTATTTGAACTAGTTTTAGGAGTTGGCTCGACTTCTTTCTTTTTAAGTATGTCGGAGAAGAGAGGTTTTTCTTGTGGTTCTTTAAGAGGTTGTGGTCGAGAGTCTACTGGGACAGTCCTTCTTGTCACTTCTTGTGTTTTAGTTCTGGAGGTTAGATTCCTGGTCATACGTCTTTTAAGGATTTCTTTATAAACCTCGCAGCCTTTATAATTCGCCGGGTGTGCGCCTTGACAAAGGGCACATTTCACTGGTGTGTTGCGGTCTTTTTTTGGGCATTCTGCGGTTTTATGCCCCTGGGCACACTTTACACATCGGTATGGTCGCATGCAGTAGTTTTTCGAATGACCATATTGCTGGCATCTTTGACATTGTGGCAATGTTGTTTTTTTTTTGGATCCTCGATAATAACTGATTGGTGGTATATATATTTAATGTCCTTCACTGCTGCGTTGTTGGCGCCTGGGGCGATATTGACAAAGAATGTGGACGTTGGTTTTTTGTCTGGTCCAAACTTAGAGTTTATAATTTCGCCATGGACTTTGTTTCCCGTCTTTTCGACTTCTTCTTTGATTGCGCTATGTGGGGTTGTGTGGTGCAGGTTTTTTATGACTACTCTGTAGCAGCGTTGGTCTTTTAAGTTGAAGGTATGCCCTATGAGACCTTTGCTTCGAACTATGGTGGTGACATTTTTATATATTTCTGTGATAGAATATGGTTTTTTTTAACGTTAAGAAATGCATTTACGCATGTCACCTGCATACATACTGATGGTTAGGTGCGACTTAGCGGCTAGGAAAGCCAGTACTATCCACTAAAACTTAACAGAACCTACCTCGTCTTAATAGGACATCGCTTACGCACAACCACAACGCCCCGACTCCGGACCTGTCAAAGCAGACTACAACAACCAAGGGGTTGCTCCCATAGTCCACTCTGTTAACAAAGAATTACCAGAATCTACACCTTATGCCTAATGCCTATGCCTGGGAGGTGCTGTGTCCAATATATTTCACAAACAAATACTAAATTATTACTATTAAACATGCTCTGTAATATTATTGACTTGCACTTATCATTAAAGATGGAAGAGGTCGCTGATTTACAACATACAGGTTTAATCTAATTTGGGAGTCAGAGGCTTCAACAGGCTTAAGTAACAACAAACAATTGTTTCAATAAAGATATATTCTATAATTGTATAATGACTCCCAACCAACCTGTTTGAGCACAGTGTTCATGCTATTGTAATACTGCACGGGGTACCGCGCGGCGACGGCGCGCACGTCGTAGGGCGGCGGCAGGCGCGCCGCCACGTCGCGCGTGAGCTCCTCCACGCCGGCGCCCGCGCGCGCGCCGCCCGCGCCCGCACCCGCGCCCGCGCCCGCGCCCCGCGTCAGCAGACAGCCGAACAGCAGCTGCAACCACACCACACTCCGTACCCTCGGGTGTCCTAGATGTCTTTTTGCGATACGTTTTGTTGCTTTATTTCGATAAAAGAAAAATAAAAACCGACTTCAAACAAAATCACTAAAAGTAAAAAATAACTGATTGGTAGTTTTCATTTACTATACATACCTAATCAAATATTTTCGAAGTCGGTGTGCTTTGGCTAAGTAATTAAAGCCTACCTATTAAATACATACCTAATCAAATATTTTCGAAATCGGTGCCAGCCCATACAAAGCAAAGCACTTCGAAAATATTTGATTAGGTATGTATAGTAAATGAAAACTACCAATCAGTTATTTTTTACTTTTTAGTGCTTTTGTTTGAAGTCGGTTTTTATTTTTTTGTTAAAAAGTTTTTATTTTTCCCTTTTTAGTATAGACAGTAGTAGCAAAGTAAGAATTCTAAAGTGTTAGGCTTGTCAAACCAAACAAAAAAAGCCCAAACTCAAAGTATCTACTATTAATCGTTGAAGAGTCCCACCTATCCACCTTCTGGCCTTACCATCAGATCAGGTCAACAATACCGAACCACTGTACTATCAACGGAAATAGAAACACTTGCAAAGTCTGAAGTCTATATGACAATTAGAAGTAGGTTAAATTCATTATTAGCTATTTTTCCACCCTTAGGGGTGGTATTTTTTTATGAAATTTAAATGGGATCAATCTGAAAGTATACCCTTTCAAACAAAACAAAAATTGTCCAAATCGGTTAATAAATGACGAAGTTCTGAGGTAACAAACATAAAAAAAAATACTGTCGAATTGAGAACCTCCTCCTTTTTGAAGTTGGTTGAAAATTGCAGACAGAGCACTTCAATTGAAATTATGTTACATTATTTCTGGCAGAACACACATTTTTATTGAAGTAAGTCTTTTACGCACTGCGGTAATGTAGTATTTCCTAACAGTAAAAAAATATTTTCGGAATCGGATCAGTAATTTCAGAGATTACCCTCTACATCCAAAGTTACAAACTTTACGTCTTTATAATATTAGTAGGTATAGAATAGTGTAGAAGGGTAAATACTAAATATCCCTACGAAAGCAAAGCTTCATACAATATGGATAGATACACTACTACATAAGGTGTTCGTAGTATTTTCTTTTGAGCATGACGCGCTCGGCCTGAGATTGTCAATAGCTTGAGCAGGAAAAAAGCCGGTTTTATCACGCTATGTGTTCTGTGTGGTGAACTGTTTAGCAAACACCGCCCTAACATAATAGTATACATATAGCATACATATTGATGTGCGCTATGAAGCTCTGTCTCTGTACGGATATTTACTCATGTGATAAATGTAAGGCTGTATCTGAAGTGTCAACAGTCAATGAATAAAATAACTATAACAAATAGACAGACGGACATGTCGAAGATATAAAAGTTCTGTTTTTACTTTAGTCCTAGCCCCTTGGGAACCCTAAAAAAATTATCTATCTAAACAGTAAAAGAATGACAAAAGTAGGAAATAATGACAAAACGGCAAAATATGACAAAAATGGCAAATAATAATAAAAACGGCAAAGTGTGACAAAAATGGCAAATAATAACAAAAACGGCAAAGTACGACAGAAACCAGAAACGGCAAATAATGAGCAAAACGGCAAAGTATACGTACATTAGCGGTCTCCTTGTTGTCCTTGGTGATGTCGGCGTTCTCGTGCAGGCCGAACACCTCGGGGCGCGCGCGCGGCGGCAGCGCGCGCACGTGCGCCAGCACGGCCGCGTGCTCCATGCTGCGCGGCAGCACGTAGTCCCCGCTCGGGGAGAACGAGTAGCTAACGGGTTATGTCAAGGATTTGTTTCTATAGAAATCGTTTCCAACTGTCCACAATAATAAACCAGTTACCCTACTGTTACACTTTCTCAGGTTTACGCAAATATTGGATATTTTAAATAAAATTATTTTTTCCAATTTTTGCGCGGATTTATTTTCATTTTTGCTTCCCGATTTTTTGTTGCCTGCCGAATGCTTTACGACATGAAATAATGTATCTAACCACGATTGCTGTATGGCATTCGAAATTTCGGCAATCAAAAATTGTAATAAATCTACGAAACATCCGAAAAAATAGTGTAATTTAAAATTTTATGTACCTATTTGCGTAATCTAAGAAAGTAACGGGTTCAATATTATCTTTAAAGGCGTTAGATTGTATTTCGTCGGTATCCTTTTGAGCGTTTTACTTACAATAATTTTTATTAGGTATACAGCGAATTTATGTTAAATGTACAATTGCTTTCATTTCTATTCAGACGTTTTGCGCGAACAAGAGTACCAACTTTTTTTACCTAAGCTGACATTAGCATTCCGCCATTTTTATTAATTTTTCAAAAAGGCGTACGATAAAACCGGTATGTATGGATAAAGGATTAAACAAATAGATAATAACGGAAATAAGGTATCACGTTTTAGATATATTTTAAGGTAAATATCGTTTACATTAGAACTAATGAAATCGTTTGAATACAATTGGCATTTAAGTAATTTGAAAATTTAGACACTAGGAAAAAAATGTACGAAAAATCCAGTTTGATAATAATCATAACTATTTATTTACCGTTTCAACAAAAATATGCAAGTATGCTCTAGGCATAATAAAAAAAACATATCAAAATAAAAACATACTTAGGATTTGTAGTAACTTCTTCATTGTAGAATATGGACAAAAGAGACAGTATCAGTCGCCTGTCCTTGTCGTCCGTCACCCGCCCGCCGTAGTTGCACTCCCCCGCCAAGTAGTTGAGGGCGTCGAATGGAATCTCTGTGTATTCTGTTAGAAACATCTGGGGATAACACATTTTGTGTTAAATTTACAACAATTTATTGCTCGTTCACTGGATAACTAAGATTAATATTTATTATTTAGGTACTTTTTCAACGTTTTGAGCTAAAGTATGGCGTCTAGCCGGACAAGGATAGGTAATTTGTCCCTGGTAGCGAAATGTATAATATCCATTTAAACTATACACTTCCCCCTTATAGGTTTTTCCGAAAAGACAGTACGATTGTTATAAAAAAAGTTCAAATGGGTTATGCTTAACCGGCTAAAGTCCAGACCCCTCGAAGTTGATAAATATTTATTATTATTAACAAATTTATATAGTTTTAATCTATAATTACTAGATCTTATACGATAAAGCAACTCAAAAATGCAAACGAAATCACCAATCATTTTCAACTTACCTGTAATTGCATAATACACATCCGCAAATCACTCTCGTTGAACTCATACTGTATGTTCCATCCTAGAGGACCAAAGGCTCTTCTCTCCTGTACGATCGCGTGGAAGAAGCAGAGAGCAAAGAGAAGTCTCCGCCATTCTTCTGTCCTTGGACAAGAGATGTAGAACTCCGGGTCACAGATAGGGTCCGATGTGTACGAGCGGTAGATGTTGTTTTTGAGACCTTTCGGTGCTTCGTTTGTCATTTTCACACCTAAATATTTTTTAGAGTCATTACATAATGCTAGAAATACACGTTCTAGTATGAATATATACAATAACGGTTATTATGGAATAGATTTTTATATATACAGGATGGTCCAAGAGGTGACGTCATAAAAATTTTTTTGAAAATAGGAATCTATTCCTCACATCTGGGTGTATCCGAATTTTCGGCCCATTATTTACCCCATGTATGTTCCGCGATTTTTCGTAGTTAAGAAATTATAATTTTTTTAATGTGTATTTGCGAATTTTCTACCGGAGTAAATTAAAAAAATCATAACTTGTTTAATAGTAAAAAAAATTATTTCTTTTTCTGCAACATGATCGTCTTGAATCACTCTTTCATACGTTATAATCAACTACACAACGTTCTTCATTATAAGTTACCAAAATAGGGTCGAAAGTGAAAATTTTAGGTTTGAGTTGGACGGAGTTAAATTTTCAAAATTCTCTTAACAATACAAAATGGAAGTTTCATAGATTCAAAGTACTTTTAAAAACTTCAGCAACTTATCAGCTTATCAAATAATAATAAAGAAGGTTGTTCCTAATAGGCGATTTTACGATGAAATAGGAAATATACTTACGAAAAAATTTTATGACGTCACTTTTTGGACCATCCTGTATATACATAGATATACGACGACGGTACGATGAGTTGTAGTGGGTTCTATAATAATGTATTTTCGCATAGAAATGAGATAATCTCAGGCGGTAAAAAGTAACCTATTTCACTCTCCACCCCTCCAACTGTCTCCACATAAAACCCACACCAATCCGTCACTCTAATTCGACGAGGACAAACAAACAAACACTTTTAAATATCTTATAAATATTAAAGCATGGATATACATATAATCCATAGATTCAAAAAAAATAGATTCCGACGAACTGAGAACCTCCTTCTTTTTGAAAGTCGGTTAAAACTAGACCCATACCATTCTGCAACACGGTGACGGGGAAGGCAGGGCAGGGGTAGGAGGTGAGCCAGCAGCGCGCGGCGGGGTGCGCGGCGCGCGGCGCCAGCTCCTCGGCGCAGAGGCGCTCCAGCTCGCCCATCCACGACGCCATCACGTGGCAGTTCTGCAGCACCGCCCAGCCGCCCGACGCCGCCGCCTGTCTGATCATGTTCGCGGCTATCGGGCCCTACGTCATTTTATATTATACTAGCGAAAACAAAAACAAACCTATCCCACGGGAGCAGTACATTTTTCCGGGATAAAAAGTAGCCTATGTGTTATTGCAGAATATAATCTATCTCTGTGCCAAATTTCATCAGATTTCATTTCAGATCCGTTCTGCGGTTCTGGCGTAAAAGAGTATCAAAAATCCATACATACTCACAAACTTTCATATATTTTATAATATTAATAATATGGACTAGCGAATCGTCTCTGAATACCTTTTAATGGTAATGTGAAATAAACTATGTATGTGTATGTACATCGTATGTCGGATCGATCATTTTTATGTGAACTTAGATAAATATAAACATTTTCTACTATTTCTTTATTTAATATTCGCGTCCCTTCTATCTTAGTACTATTTCCTACATCTAAAGGCTGCCTGGAAAAAATCGCTCTTTTAGGCCTCTTTTAACTTCTCCTATATTTTATATATGTTCTTTTCTTCTTGAGTATACAATAAAGGGTTTATTATTATATGTCCATTAAGTTTTACATATCATAGATAAAAGGGGATAGCAATTCATTTTTTTTAATACATACAAAAACCTCAAAAAGTCTTGACGAACCTGTCCCTGTCCAAGCGATATAGTCTCAAATGAGACCACCTTCTTCTCCATGGAGAACTTCACGAGCCCCGACATGGGGTCGGAGCCGGGGGAGAGGATGAAGATGAGGGGAGAAGAGCAGTTGCTGTCGTTGTAAGACTTCTCTAAGTCGAATGGCGGAGGTTCTATAAAGGTACGACCCATTTCTTCCACAACGTATTGTTGGACGAGCGGTATTAGCTTGTCCGGACGTATGCATCTGTAAGTAAATTAATGATCAAGAAGTATACTGATATAATAATAATCCACTTATCCTACATGAGACCCAACCAGACATTAGCCCCACACATTATCATCTGTAAAATATATAATGTATTAGATTGTATTTGTATTTTTGAAGTTATACTTATTTTGGCAACGTTTGGAAAAAACTATGTGAGTAAAATTTTTACGATGCGCGCGCACACCGACAGCCAAAACGCGACATGATGAAGTTAGCTGCATTAGCGACATACAGGATGAAATCTTTAGTTATTTTTGTTCTCTTACGCCAAAGAAGTATAACTTCTTAGGTGCATACATAAGTACACACACACGTTTTTTTTTAACATTGTCTTACCTCAATATGATGAGCTTAGGTATGCCGCGGATATCTTCGTACGGGTGCGGCAGAGCACTCTCGTGCGGCGCCGACAGGTCGTAGAACGCTTTCCATTCCGCCAAGTTTGATTCAAAGTTCTCTTTGAATCCACGAAGACTATTCATTTTTATATGTATTAGTATATTTATTTTATTTAATTTTATGACATTGAGTTTGAGTTATTATGAATGATTTTCATATAGCATTGGGTATTTTTCATATCAAAATTTTCCTTATTTATAACATTGGCTTTATCACTTAAAAATGAAACGTTCTATATATTATATTACTAACTTCATTAAAAACAGAAAAGTTTCACAAGAAGCCGAAAAGATAGTTTTATTTAAAACTAGCAACTCACCCTCGCTCCGCTCGGGTTCGTCCCTAGATAAGTTTTAAATTAAAATGGGTATAGTATGGTATCCTTAAGACATAGGCATATGTAATCGCGGACTTTTCTGTAGACCTATATAAGATACACCAATTCCACCATACATTATTTTGTTATATCTCAAAAGGTTTAGGCAGCGTTTTCGTTGAAAGCTCCCAGACGGCTTAATTTTTTCCGACACCTCCAACAAATATCGTTATATTTTAGCTAATGTATACAAAAACAAATCATATACTAAAACCTTCCTCTTGAATCACTCTATCTATTAAAAAACACCGCATCAAAATTCATTGCGTAGTTTTAAAGATCTAAGTATACATACTCGTAGGGAAAGACAGACAGCGGGAAGCGACTTTGTTTTATACTACGAGTATGTAATGATTTAAAATGTCAAATATCCTCATAAATCTAAAAAAGTATTAAACAACATACCCATTAAGATTGCTGCACCGCACGATCTCCGACCAGGCCTTCTCCGAGAGCCAGGCGGGCGCGGGGTTCTGGTGCGGGTTCTCCAGCGCCACGCCGCCCGTCAGCAGGAACGCCACCAGCTCGTCGTCCAGGTCGCCCTGCCGGTACACATGTCGACACACTCCAGCACATCAGGAAACGAATATTGGGGAAGAATTTATATATATATATATATATATATATATATAATGTAGATAAACTACTCAAATTACTACTGCTACTAAAAAATTATCATCTTTTCCCCTTTTCCCAGTTAACATTTTTAATTACTATTGACCCAACCCGGAAAGCAAGCTTAGGAATTCTTGCCACTGAATGAATAAGATAGTAGTTAAGTAACACAGATTTATTTGATTTTATCTTAAGCTATTTAACTTAATATTATTTAGAGTCTACAGTTACTTTTTTTTCGTTATGTTACTACAAATTTTTGTTGCGTTGACTTGGAAGTTTGAATTTTCTTAGTATTCTGAGGATTGCAGACATGAGTATTTGATATCAATTTCAACTTGATACCTCATTTTAAATAAAACTATCTTTTCGGAGTTTTTCGCGGATTTATTTGGGTTTTTGGTTCCCGACGTTTCGAATGCTTTACAGCAATGGTCACGGAAGAGACTGAGTGTTAGATGTCTCGAAAGTATAGTTGTTACAGACATTTGATACCTCCACGCGTTCCTGAGAAAAACGGTCTTGACAGACGGACATATAGACGGACAACGAAGTGATACTATAAGGGTTTTTCCTTTTGAAGCACGGAACCCTAAAAATAACATACCTTAGCCCTCAGTATTCCCAAGGTGAGCACCAAAGAGAATATAAGTTTGTCCTTCTCGAACAAACTCCGGCACACGTTCTCGTACACGATGCGGGTGAAGTGCGCGTTGAGTCCCTCCAGGCGCTCCGTTAAGCTGTCACTCTTGGGGGAGTTCTGGATGGCTTGGTTGTACAAGTTTATAAACCTATAGGCAATAAGATTTATATATTACACTGGCGACTCACCCTGGCTTCGCTCGGGTTCGTCTCTAGGTACATTTTAATGGTTAGTATGGAATAAATAGATTATAGGACCTCCGAGTGTGCAGCCGTACATGCTAGCCACTACACCACCGAGGCAGTTAAATAGATTATATATTATATAGCGACCCACGCATCGCTTGGATCCATCCCTAGGTGCATATTAAGATTTTAAGCGGAACCCTAATTCTTTTTCTTAAATAAATGTAACCTATGTATCTTCCTATAACATCAGCTATCTTCCAGTGAAAGTCCCGTCAAAATTAGTCCAGCCGTTTCAGAGATTATCCGGAACAAACAGACAGACAAAAAATAAAATTAAAAATGCTTTTCGTATAAGTACTGTATATATTTCATAAGCATTTAGTAAAACGCTGTTATTTTGACATTACAAACAGACACTTCAATTTTATTTATCTGAATAGATTTATACTGGCTTATCCTTCACTCGTACCTCTTCATGTACCTGACGGTAGCTTATATTACTCTAGGTCATATTCTATGTATTTTACTAAATAGACTAAAAAACATACAAAAACCCGCATTTATAATAATTATATACATATATTTATTACCACTCTGGAAATCGGATAGGAGTTTTTATTTTACATTTACGAGTACCTACATATATCTTTAGTGGCTAGATACAACAGACACTTAGAAAAAAATTTTTTACTTGTACTACTAATGGCTTACCGCTTCGCGTACATCCCTTGGTGCCTGACAAGAGCCTACGTGTTACAAATCATTATATGTGAACTAAACATCCAAATCTAGCCGTTTCAACTGGATTCCGCAACAAACATACACACATAATTATAGTAGTAATATGAAAAATACTTGAAAAACATTACAATTCCTTACCAATTAAGGGAATATTGGTACATGGGATCGATATTTGCCAGATCCGATATACAGAAGAACAGCACAGAGCTGTGCTTGGAGACGGGCACGTACAGGAGGCGCGCCTCATCTATTTCCTGCTCGGTGATAGCCGCAGCCGCCTGCTTTGCCTCTATCTCGATTGATAAGGTTTTTGAGGATGATAGTATCTGGTTTGCGGACTCGTCTTCTAGAATGTTGCCAGCTGATGATAGTACCTATTTGGATTGAAATAGAGAAGAAGGTATATTACAATTGATTATGCTTCTTTTGTTGGGAGACTTGTGACAAGTTGTGATGGCAATAAATTATTTTATAGTTTATGAACTAAAAAATAGGTATTCTGACAAATTTCATTAGGAGGGGAATCATGCCATATCTACTGCGCTGGCCAAGCGCTGGTTGGCGGTCATATGTCTTTCAAAAACTTGTAAGGTCCTCTCATGATGAGAAATGTAGGTTTCTTCATGATGTTTTCGTTCACCGTAAAGCAAGTACCAATCATGTTGGTGAAGGCACGACCCAGGATTTGAATCCGCTTCACTCAATTTCCCTAGCGAGCGAATTACCACTGAGCTACCACTGCCTCAATACTGCCAAAAATATATTTTTACCCAACAAAGTAACAATTTCTACCTCCAAAATTTTATCCTCGATTTCCTTCAAAGTCCTCTTATTGTTGGCGCCCTCTACAATCAACTGGTTCTTCTTCAGCTCGAGCTCGGGCCGGTCCTGCGCCACCACGATGCCCAGCAGCTGGTCCTGCAGACCTTGCGGGGTTATCATGAAGTTCAGCAGAGTCACCTGGAAACAAGGTTCAATATGCAAAACAATGTTAGAAATGTTGGTCTGAGTCTGAGTGGAAATTAAAAAGAAACATTATTTGATTTTGCGACTCGTTAGAATGTTTATTTAAGTGTTAAATAGGAATTATGAGTGAAAATAGTAATTGTGAGTGTACTTTAGGAAATAGACGCATGCTATCGTGAATATTTCTGTAGGCCTTTTTAAGACGTATATTTTTTAGTACATTGTTTTGATAAATATCTGAAGATTTTTTGCCATGTTATCGCACGAAAACAGTTTTTAAAAAAAAAAACACTCTTATAGTTAAACCATTTTGTACAAAATATTTACAAAATATATACACAGACTTTAAATTAAAAATTGCAAAAATTCATTTAGGTTTTAAATGTAAAAGAGATCGTTTATTTTAATTAGACTTGAAAAATATATATTTTGCTAGAATTGAATAATGAACGTACCTTAACGGCAATCTCAGGTAGATAATGTGGGTTGCTCAATCGCGTGGTGATGTAGAAGCGGAACTCGTGGTTGTACTCGAGGATGTTATCGCCTAGCTTCAAACAGTCTATGCCTCCAGACCTGATGAAAATATATACTTATAGTATGCAGCCCTTTTTAAAGTCCCACTGCTGGGGGTGGGCCTCACTTCAATACGAGGATCAGGCCATAGTCCACCACGCTGGCCAAGTGCTAAGTTCTCTCAGACATACAGATTTCCTTATATTTATTTACTGTCTGACTGTGAAACAACTTATAGAGGAAGAGCCCGTGAACGCCAGACCTTCGTCATTTTATAAAGGCTGAAAGTTTGTCAGCGCATGCTCCCAACACAGATAAGAACGATGGACCATTATGAAGTTCAGGCTATGGTGGCTTTGGCAGGTACACGGTACTAAAGGTGTGTAAAATACCTATCTAAATCCGTCAAATAGTAAAGTGTGATTTTTTGGTATTACCTTCAGAATATTATTAAAAATCACGTCATTCAATGCCAGACACTTAACATCGTGGCAAACCCTTGCCAGACACCCTTTTCATGAAATCATAATTCTACTTACGTTATAGTATAAAAGCTGATTTTTATATATAATACTTGGGTAATAATTAGATGATTTATAAGACTGCTAGCATAGCATTTATTACACACCATCAAAAATAAAGTTAATTCTTAGCGCTTCAAATTTGGTGACCATTTGCAACATTTTCTTAGAAATGCCTCCCAACTTGTTTGGAACATTTTTCATCATCATTCATCATATTATAAAATGACAAAGGTCTGGCGTTCACAGGCCCTTAGGCCATTATAGCTAAAAGCTCTGGAAGGATAAATTTTGTATAAGAGTTCCTTACAAAAGTTGAGCATTAAGCCAAGTTTTTTACAAAACTCAAAAAAAATATATCAAAAATTCAAAAATTTTTATTCAGCATTAAATTATTGCATTTTTTACTGAACATCATGAGTATACTACCAGTTCGAAAATAAGAAGTCGTTTGTCGTTTGCTTTAAAATTTAAATAAAAAGTAACAAAATATTACCTAAAAATATTCCTTAATAAAACTGGTTCAAGTACGGCGTCCAGTTGTTCTCGAACGTTCTCCAAGATAACGGGGAGGCCGAGTTGAATGGCGTTTTCTAAAACTCGTACGTAGTTAGAGTCGGTTAGTTTGATTACTTTTAACTGGTTTTCGCGCTCCATATTCTTCACCCATTTATTTGCTTGTTCTTAAAAAAAGAATGATTTTAAAAAAACTTGTGTAAAAGATTAATAAAAAAAATAAACGTTTTCGTATTAAAGAATCTAATAGCATTTATATGGAAAATGTTAAATTAGACTGATAGTTTAAAGTTCTTTTTTGCCACAACATTATGAGACAAAATATACTATTAAATTTCAAAAAAGCAATGAAATATCCTACTTTTCTAATCAGTCAAGTTGATGGCATCAAACTCCAAACGAAATTCAATGAGGAATATTCAGTGCAAATATTTACATGTTATGCTGTTTATCCAGTAGGTTTTAACGCTTAGATTGGAATAGTTAGACTTTACATACATTGTATATAGACACAGGTATGGTGAGTTGTTGTGGGTTGAATTATAACTCTCCCTCTCCTCTCTCACTCTGACTCTCCAGCTCACTAACAATCACACAAAAAACCACGCCAATCCGACAATATTTCGACGTGAAAGAAATACAAACAAACGAACACTTTCATATATATAATATAAAGTTTGAATAACAAACAGATTAGCATACCTTGAGGATCGATCATGAGAGGCCACCGGCGCGACTTCTCCACGATGATACCGTTCTCAACGGAGAAGGCGTCCACGGGCAGCCCCGCGATGTTCCAGGCGCGGATGACCACGGGCTCGCCCAGCGTCGACAGCAGGCTGAACGACTCGGAACACGGAATATCTGGACAAAAAATCCACAATGGATATGAATATACTATCTTAGACTAGCGACTCACCCTCGCTCCGCTCGGGTTCGTCCCTAGCTTGATTTCCCATACAAACTTTCATCCCCATTTTCACCCTCTTAAGGGATGATTTTCGGAATAAAATGTATCCTATGTCCTTCCCAGAGTCTCAAACTATCTTTTTACCAAATTTCATCTAAATCGGTTCAGTCGATCGAGAGATTACCTGCTACAACTTCACAAACTCACAAACTTTACCTCTTTATAATATTAGTATAGATTTACGCGATATATTCTCTTAGTATATGACTAATTTAAAAAAGCAACTGTCACGTTTCTCTTGGGGTCTTCTCAGAAGTACTGCCTTCGGAGCCGATGGTAGATTCCATAGGAACTTACGTACTGTATTTTGTTTTGATTTAAATTACAATATTGTTATCCTAGTTAGCTTAGTGGCTTTGGAGAATCTATCTAGCAAGTATAGTTATTTAGTTTTTTGGTAAGAAATTTTCGGTTACAGCCTGGAGTTGGCTACTGTATTACCCCTTTGCCCAGACAGAGCACCTGAAGTCACCTAATGTATCACATCATATTTTGCATTTTTGCAACAAGACCGGCTTACTGAATGTACAATAATTAGATCTATTTTCTTATTTTTTATTATGTTTATATTATATTGACTTAGATGTTAGATTAAGTTACCTAATTCCTGTGTCCGTTTATTCCACGTCTGTATAATTTCCCTCCTATAGTTGACAGTGTAGGGGCCAAGATAGGCAATGAAGCCAGCAGCCAATAGTACGTCACCTGAAATACGTTTTTTAAGAACAATTATCCACAAATATTTGTTATAAAAATGTGAAAATTTCTTTAAGAAATTATATTTGCGGATGGACTCTCTGTACGCCCATTACGGGTAAAATTAAAAAAAAACCTTTCTTATTGCCACGTAACGCCAGACGACAAACAAAAAAACAACAGACAAAAGTTAATATTGAATACATTGACTATGCATTGGTTTTCTCTGTTAAAAAAATCAACATATCGGAGAAACTAATTGAGAGTGCCCGTCGTGTCTGCGCACATACATTACAACTTCTACAAAAGTGCTTATATTAAGTCTAATTGAATAAACTTTCATTTCATTACATTTCTGCGTACATAACTAATCTATGTCTACTCGCTAGGTCCAAAATTGGTCAGGAGAAATATCTAATATTACCAGATTTCTCTACACTCACCAATAATATTAGATAGTAAATTCTGCAACTGTATTTGCAGGTCCGTCCACCGCGCCTTCTCTCCCCCGAGGCCACCGATCAGCTGTTCAGCTCGGGACAGCTTGGTGGAGCACAGCTCTATCTCATCTTCTAAACCTTTCTTCTTGCGAGTCATTTCTGCGAACTCGTCGTTTAGCGCCTGAATAGAAAAATTAAACATGTTAGGATATTAACACGCTGTACCATCTAGTTCCATAGTAAGCTCTAGTTCTAGTTCCATAGTGTATCAACTATCTGGTATCCATAACACAAGCATGAGGCTTGTGTTATGGATACCAGATAGTTGATACACTACACATATATTACTTTTTTTCGAGTACATAATTATAAATATAAAACACCCATGACTGGGATACAAACATTCGTGCTCATCACACAAATGAATGCCCCCAGCGGGACTCGAACCCACGACCGCTGGTACACAAGTAGGGTCACGACAAACTAACCTAAGCGTGTCGTCGAAGATTAGCTTTTAAAAACATAATTTCTAGACTTTTAGCCCCTTCCGCCTAAATATATAGGAAATATTTGACATCTAATTTTACTGTCCTGTAATTAAAAATTCATTTTAATCATCAGACAAACAATATGTATATGTCCTCATACAAAATTTGGTTACCTGTAATTTATCGAGTACACCTTGCAACTGAGCTCGTTTCTCGTTTAGAGTGTTCATCTGCGTCTGAAGTTCTGCTTCGGCCTCTGCTAAGGCCGCCTTTTTAGGCGCTACAACCTGTGAATTTATTACGATAAATATATACTGATTATAAAAACTGCCCCTCAGTTTTAAGTCTTATGCTCCTACACTTAAGTCATTATATTGGAAAAATGAGTGGTATGGTTCAGAAGAATGAGTGGAATGGTTCAGAAGTGGGACGTTAAAAAGGGACGAATACAATGCAAATTGAAGAGTAGCTCTCTTATATATCTTATATATCTTAGATGCTAAATAAACACAGGCTTGACCCACAAAAAGGAAATTAAAAAAAATCAGTACAGTAAAAAAACCGAACGTTGTAAAGTAACCTTGATGACGCGGTCGTACACGTCCATGGCGCGCACCCAGCGGCACAGCCCCTCGCACGCAGACGACACCTTCGCGATCACCGCCGGGTCGAACTCGCGGTCCGGGATGTACCTTTGTTGGGGGGGGATGTTATCAAATCGTCCCTTTAATGCTTATTTGTACAAACCACCGAGATTTATATCTAAGATTTATATACATATAACATATACTGTAGATTAAATGCATTTTGTCGGCTTTTTTAAAGTAAATTATGTATTTTATACGATTAGAATTGACATTTAAAAGTCAATAGTTCCATGTTAAAATCTTTCAGTAAATTGGTCGTATGGACGAACAAGCACTGAGACGATGATATTATATTAAGAATGTTATTGCTCTCATTATGTAAAAAAAAAATCTCACTCGAAGTTAAAACAATATTTTCTTGTTAAGCATAAAAAATATCTTTTTTATTATTACCCTACTACTAAAAATATGTACAGAAAGTTAGCCGGCTTGTACTATATATTACAATTTATGTTTTTTTATTAATCTAGAAATAGACTATCTAGATTTGACTGTTTCCTAAAACCTTTTTATGGAACTAATTGGTTGTTTATAGAATTACTGAAACTTATAAAACAATTTTCTTTACGTATATTAAAACAAAAAATTAATTCTATTAACTCACTTATCTCTGATCTTCTTCATAATGGAAGCAGGTATATTATCTTTGTCATAATTCTTGAGACTCTCCAAGAACTTCATATCTCCTAGCATTTTCTGTGAAGGGCCCCAATAGTCTTCATAAGCCTTGCCTGTATACGAAACATATGCATTATTTATTATTCCGTATAAAAACAAGAACAAATACCTAAGTTTATGTAATATATTCAACAACTCTCAGAATACGTGAGAAGCGAGCATGGTCGAGGCCATAAGGCTATTAATATATAAATATTAGATATATGATATCATATATCACATATATCATATCATCTACTCATAAAATAATATATATAATTCTTCTGTGAGTGTGTATGTCACTGAACTTCTCTCAAACGACTGGACCGATTTTGATGAAATTTTTTGTGTGTGTTCAAGGGGATCTGGGAATGGTTTAGATTCACAATTTTGTCCAAAAAGTTTGAAATTTTCAAATTAAAGACGTGTAGACAGGACAACGTCTGTCGGGTCCGCTAGTAAAATAATAGTAATATTACCCTTAAAAACGATTAGTTTTTGTTATTTACGTTAATTGATTGTAAGTCGTTAGTTTTTTTTTTATTTGATCCTTTTAAGCATTTTTTTGCGTTCAGGGTATGTTTATTTTTCCGATCAAATTCAATTACCAACTACACAATTTATATTGCACTTTAAGTTCAAGTTAGAGAATCCGGCAAATTTTCAAAAGATATTTGGTCTATGTCAACTATAGCCTGATCTCCCTCAAATTGAGGATACCCGTGCCCGGCAGTGGGACGTTAAAAAGGATCGAATTTAGTAAGGTAGGTCACCGGTAGGATCCATCTTCCTGTCCCCCTTGATGCCCTTCATGACGCAGACCGCCTCCATGACCAGCTTGACGCCGGCCGGCGGGTTCTTCATGGACTTGACGAGCGTCACGTCGGCGGGCTTGAGCGTGTCGAGCGCGTCGAGCGCCGCGCGCAGCGCCGGCACCGCCTCCGCCAGGTCCGACTCGCAGTCGTCCTTGATGGCCTGCGCCGCCGCCGCCGCCTCGTTGGCTAGGGCTTCGTCTGCGCCCACTATCTGTTGGGTTTTGAAGTAAAACTTCATAATACTTTCTTAGATTTACGCGAATATTTGATATTTTAAATAAAAGTATCTTTTCGGATTTTTTCTCGGATTTA
The DNA here is from genome assembly GCA_951806755.1 of Brenthis hecate. NCBI lineage: Eukaryota > Metazoa > Arthropoda > Insecta > Lepidoptera > Nymphalidae > Brenthis > Brenthis hecate. Next base: position 5,941,952 of record OX638275.1, on the reverse strand, counting down.
TTTTGATTTTTGGTTCCCGACGTTTCGAATGCTTTACAGCGATCATGGTCACGGGAGAGACTCCATCATAATTCAATAGAACAAAACTAATATTTCACAATAACCGTTATTTATAAGACGATACCTCCTTCTGCTTCTCGACAACGACCGTGTCCTGTTCTATCTTGATCATGAGCTTCTCAGTCTTGTCCGAGGTCTCCACGAGCAGCGGCTGCAGGTCGATGAGGTTCTGCTGCATGACGGCCACCTGCCCCGCCGCGAAGTCTAACTGCTCTAACCCCGTCTCGTAACTTTAATGGAAGTTTAAATGTATCATTATTTATCTTATGGTATCAGAAATTTTACACTCTTTATTGGACTACTATTATAATGGTCAAAATTTGTATGTGTGTGCGTGTGTGTTTGTATTCATTCACACTGAAACGACTGAACAAATTTGAATGTTTAGTGCTCAAATGGTCATCACATAGGTTACTTTTTGGGGCGCACTTGATAGCAAAGCACGGATAAGTCCTAGAGACCTATTTCCATAAAAAAGTGTTTATATATAATGAAAGTTAATAATTAAAAAAAAAACCAGAATATAAGTATGATAAATATGAAAAATTTAATAATATAGGAGATTTAAAATTTCTGAATTACATATATTTGGGATGTGTGCTATCATTTAGGAAGATATGTTTTTAAGACTCGTATTTAACCATGATACGCACCGGTTTCTGGATCTCGTGATCTGATCCACTTTTAAAGTATATAAATTTTGAAATGCCTTTATTAGTTCTAAGTAGCTGGTCGGTGTTACATATACTTTCCGTTTTTGCTCAGCGTAGAATCTGAAATTGTTTTAAATTTATATTAATATATATTAGTATAGTTTATATTAGTATATTTAAGTATTTATACATTTTAAAAGATAATGGAATTAGCTATAAAAACTATAATATTCGTATATAATAAAAAATTGTAATATTGTAATTGCCACTGGTGAATCTAATAAATAAATAAAAATATATAAATATATTTACTAAAAGGCACACTGGTTTACTTACTTTGACACCTGGACCTGCTTAAACCTTTCTTACTATCTTGATATACTAAGATTTTGCAATTAATATCCCATTTGAAACTACTTCATTAAATAGAATAGATAAATAAGTTGACAAACCCGTAGACAAACCAACAGACAGATTTTAGCATCCATTATATTGTTGATAATGCACGTTTCTTCAAAAGATATTGAAATTATCAAAAAATGAACATTATCCCACAAAAAAAAAATATAAAATAAAGAACACTTGAAAATACTAATATTATCAAAATTGAACCTCATACAACACAAGGTGCACATCACCTGTCGCTGAGGCGCACCACGCTGACGTGGAACAGCTGGCACATCTGCACGCACGCGTCGCGCAGCTCGCTCTCCACACTCTCCATCTTGGATATGAACATGGACGCCACCCGCTCGAGGGCCTCTGGGGGCCATGCTGTGAACCTATATATGGATATAATAAATATATAAAAAAAAGATAAAAATAATTCATCTTTAGATTTTGTTTTGAAGACTGTGTTAGTTCTTCAACTATTCTACGTTTTATAGAGCTTTTTTTTATTCCTTACATAGAAAGTCTTAAATAATCAAACTTTTCAGTCAACGATTATAAAATTTGAATCGTTTTAAGGAAACTCCATATACAGTACTTTAATTTCCTAAGGATTCGTATAAGCTATAAATACAAACTTAAACTAAACTAACATAATTATAATAGTAATTAATTCTACTAATATAACCTCAAAATGTAATTGTACCTTAGAACATAACCTGCTTATGTTCCGAAGTGATCGTAAATAGCTGCGACATAATTTATACCAATGCAGGTACTTACGATCTATTTTTAATTATGTATGTAATGTGTAATTAATTATTTTTATACTATAATATTATAAAGAGGTAAAGTTTGTGGGTTTGTGAGTTTGTGACGCTATAGAGGATAATCTCTGGATCTACTGAACCGATTTAGATGAAATTTGATAAGAAGATAGTTTGAGACCCGGGGAAGGACATAAAGAATATCCCGGAAATCATCTCTTAAGGGGGTTAAAATGGGGATAAAAGTTACTATGGGAATGCAGCCAAGGATGAACCCGAGCAAAGCGAGGTTGAGTCGCCAGTATTCAACAAAAAATTTTAAATGTTTAGACCAGTCGATGGTGCAGCAGTTGACGAGCGAGGGGAACATGCGCAGGCGGTTGCGGAAGGCGTCGCCGATGGGCGACAGCGCGAGCACCACGCGCAGGCTCGCCTTCACGCGCTCCAGGTAGAACCCGAACATCGCCAGCGGAGTCGTCTCCATCTTCTTGCCCTGCGGTTGACGAGTTGAGGAGTTGAAGACTTCATTGAGCAAAATGGTTTATAACATTATTACAGCATTTTTATTTTTTGACCGACTTCGTAGAGGACTTCGGGAGGTACTTGATTTGTTTATATGTATTTTTTCTGGATAGATTACTCGATATTATGGCCAATTGAAGATTGGTTTTCTTTATTTGGTTATTATTATCGTAGGTTATCAAAGTTAGCCTCAGATGATGTAATAACTACTATTCATCGTGATTTTGAAGTGTGTTTTTGCAAACAAATAAAAACAATATATTAGGAGTATAGAGCATTCCTATTTAACCAATCTGGTATCCCCCCCCCCCCCCTTTCTCTCTCTCTCATCAACGCAGGTTTACTTATATTTTTGGTACTGTTACTATAAATCATCAGGTATGCTTGGTTATCCATACTAATATTATAAATGTGAAAAGTGTATTTGTTTGTCCTTCTTTCACGTCAAAACGGAGAAATGGGTTGGTTTGATTTTTTGTATGGAAATAGTTGGAATGCTGGAGAGTGACAAATGTTACTTTTTACCGCGGGAGATTATCTAATTCCCACGAGAAAACACGTTATAATACAATCCAAAAAAATATATAGGATCAGAATTACTTGAAATTTGGTATTAATGCTCTTCAATAAAATTAAATAAATATGTGTTTTAGCATTTTTCGAAATTCATTTTATAAGGGGGTGTGTTAGGGGAATAAAATTTGTATGAAACTACCTTTTTAGATAGTTTTTAGTTGTTTTAGCGCGAGCGAAGCTGCGGGTTATTATAGTATAAATTAAAAACAATAAAAACACTTACAGACTCCCTTACAGCAGCTTGCATCTTATCTAAAATTTCTACTTTTTCGTCCATACCATAAAGATTTGGAATATCTCCTGTATTCAATAACATATTAATATCTTCCACCATACCTTCATACATTATCTGAAAAAAAAAAGATTAATATTATTATAGCGACATACATAAATGTAAAAAAATAATAAATATTTCCCCATAAATAAAACCTGATAAACCATGGATATAAATAAATCTTCGTAAAATCATAACAAAGTCTCACCTGATTGTCAGCAAACAAGAACACAAGGGGTTTCCCAACGATTCCAGCCTTCATTAACATTTTCCGTATATCATCTCGCCATTCGTTCTGCCCGTACACTCTCGATATCTCAATCTATAATAAAAAAATATTCAAATTATATCGGTTGAGAGTTTTTTATAATTGCAAAAAAAAAGTAAATATTGCTCAATAATTATTGAAACCTCGACATAAAACTAGTTATTTTTACTCCAACACATCAATTTCTACACACTTCAACTGATTATGAAAATATCTACACATATGTAAGTATTTTTGCGGGCAAAGCCGAGTGTATATATAATACCTGTATAACGTTCATCTCTAGAATACTGGCGGCGAGTTTCACCGCACTGCTCCTGCCGCTGCCGCCGACACCCACCAGCAATAGATTCCCTATAGGATAAAAATATGAACAAAAATATTTGTTGGCCAGTACACCATTTCCAAAAAATCCAACAAAATAGGCTATCTTATTGTTAATTTGACCTCTCGCTCGTCATGTGAACTATCATCCCACCGAAGTTCGAGAGTGAAAGAATAGACAGTACACTTATTTGTTCCTATTCTTAGACACTATACATCTCCTGCACAGTTGGCTAGTCTCAGTGTGGACTTTCTATACTTTATAAGTTTTTAACCAACACATTAGAAAATCAATTCCTCAAGTCCTAAGGAAAGTGGCTAAATTTCCCATAACATACCATTATCCTGCAAGAGCACGCGCGCGCACCGCGAGATGTGGTCGAGCGCGTAGCGGAACATGACGAGCGACATGGGCGACGAGGACACCACGTTGTACTCCTCCAGGTAGTACTCCATTTTCACCGCCATATCGTCTAGGTCGGTTACCTTGGAAATATATTATTATTAATAATTTCTATTAGTACAATTAGTGTTGGTTGATACATTGCCAATACAATTTTTCGTTAACTCACATATATAACTAGAACTCCTTTTTGCCCCTTTTTGGAGGGGGTACAATCAAAAATCTTTTGTGACGAAAAAAATCTATTAAGTCGTAAAACCTGTATACCTAGTTCCGTCCAGATCGGTCGTAAAATACGACCTGTAGAGGAGTACCAACAGACTGACGAGAGAAGACTGACTGTCTAGAGGAGAGCAAATTTTGCTAAACTTGAAGCAGAGCTACTTCGCTCGCTCGGTCAATAACAATACAAATATGAAAGTTTGTATGTATGTTTATTACTCCATCGCGTCCAAACGATTCAACGTATTTGCATTAAATTTAGTAAACTACGACAAATAGATCTAAACTAAAATCAGCTAACCTGATCATAGATCTTAGGGTCAGCGTCCGGCTCCATGTAATTGCCAAAGAATATGTTAGCGGCGTGTCTGTTGGCGCACTTGTCTCCCTCGGGCACGTAGCCGAGCTCCGCCAGCACCTGGTCCATGTGCACGCGGTAGTTGCCGTACACCGCCTTGTATATTATGTCGAACAGCTTCACTCTGATGGCGGAGACAATTGTATGTCATCTTTTTCCCATAATATTTAGATTTAAGAATTATATTTTTGGCTTACCTTTAAAAAGAAGGAAATACGATGTATACGATTTAATTTTAAGCCAATTTTAATGAGTCCAGATGTTACTCGATAACAATTCTGAAAGAAGGTTTGAACAAAATTGTCCGTGGTGCATATAATACTTTAAAAATATTGTTCGTCCATAAATGCCTTCTAATCATCAGGTAGCACATTACAGTCCAGTCAAACCCAGTACCTATTATTATAATTTTTTTACGTTCTTTTTTGCGGCTATAGGATGTCGCTGTGACCATCCTTGGTCTATCATGATCGAACCCAATACCTATCAGCGTCATCCACCAGGCGGTCATAGAACACGCGGTAGGTCTCGTGTATCCAGAGCAGCACCAGCTTGGACAGCTCCTTGAGGTGCGAGGCGGGCACGAGCAGCACGCCCCTGATGACGCGCGCGAAATCCCGCAAGTTGAACAGGTAGTGGCACTTGCTGGGCGTCGGCAGGAACTGGACCGTCACGCTCTTGTATACTTCCATCGTCGCACTTACTACTGCCTGGAAATGGGTATAGATATATTGAATTAATTTAAGTAACGTGTGCCCAAAATACTAATCAAGAAGTAAAATATGAATAAAACTATCTTTTCAGATTTTTTCGCGGATTTATTTTGATTTTTGGTTCCCGACGTTTTGAATGCTTTACAACTTGCTTGCTTGCAAAATGATTTCGGAAATTCGAAACTACAAATTCGAAATCCGCGAAAAAATCCGAAAATATAGTTTCATTTAAAATGTCAAATATTCGCGTAAATCTAAGAAAGTATTAAATAAAAAATAGTTTTTTAGTGAATCTAAAATTTGCAAAATGCGCATAAAGCAACTTCAATCTAATTTTCTATTACTGCATGGAGGGATTAATAAATTAAAACACTTTCGCATTTACCAAGTTGTATTTATTGACCATCCAGATGTTTAACCAAAAATAAAATACAAGTTTAAATTTTCAAATAATGTCGCTGTAACACGATAAGTGATGAACGAATTTCAAAATATCTACCTTACTCTGTCTGGCGAGACTGTCTGGAAATCCTTTTGCAAAATGCCAATCCATGATTGTAACAAAAATCTTGTTGAGAGTGTTATCTTCGAACGCATCTAACGTTATGAGCAGCATGTGCCTCGTGAGTCTTGAAGATATGAGGTTGGACCCGCCGCCCGGCGGCAACATCGCGGACACGAAAAGCTAGCCAATATACAAAATATTAGTGTATTAATGTTATTTATAAACAAAAATGAGGTTATTAACAATATAAATATTTGATTTTAAGATCCTTTTTTATTCCCACTCACATTTATTATACCAAAATTCTATAAGTGAAAATAAACAACAACCATAATATTTGGAGAAAACGTCAACTTGTTCATCAAACATATATAAACCTTAATACGCATACGATAAGATATTTATTAAGTAAATAGGAACAACAACTTTTTCAATTTATTTTATTTCTCTGAATTTGACTGCGTACTTGTCTAGTGGTTTATGTGTGATATCAATCATATATCTCCAATATTCTCCGAATTAAAAAGCTGTGACATACGGACAGACTGATATGACGAAATTAAAAGTTTTTTTGCCTTTACACTACGAGCATCTATCCGCTCCTTTAACATGTTAAAGGCACCCCAAAAGCCCTCACCACGTCGACGACCTCCTGGCGCGCCATGTCCCTGAGGTCGTACCAGTGCCCGTGGTCGGCCCACTGGCGCAACAGCTCCAGCGGCGGCTGCGCGCCCCACTGCTCGCGCTGCGGCATGCTCAGGTCGTCCACGAACAACACGCACTGACCGACATTCATATTTTAAATAAAACTATCTTTTTGGTTTCCGATCTTTCGAATACTTTACAGCAACCTTGGTCCTTGGACAAAAATATTTCCCGACGGAACTAAAAATCAAAATAAATCCGCGGAAAGTCCAAAAACATATTTTATTTAAAATGTCATATATTCGTGTAAATCTAAGAAAATGTCACATTCATATTAGTATAATCATGATGTGATTAAAATACAGATATAAAAATCCATCGACGATTAATCTTATTGGAAATGCTGCCCAAAAAACAAATTTTGAAATGGGATAGGTATATTTTCAAAAATAGATAGAAATATAAATATGGCTATATTGTATTATCTTACACCGAACATGTGTTAAAGATTTGAAAGAAAAAAATTCAGATCGCATTTTGAAGGCTTTATTTTGATTCCCGGTCATGTTTGCTGTAGAGCATTCGAAACGCAGGGAACCAAAAATCTAAACCAAACTGCGAAAATATGTCAAATATTCACATAAATATAAGAAAACATTCTAAGGGTAGAAACAAAAGAAAAAAATGAAGTGCTCAACAACCTTCTTCCCCATCGAAGGTCCAAATACACCTTTCCTCCGTCTGTCTACTTTCGACATTATTATATCCTGCGTCTGTAAATAGACATATTAATTTATTTGTAATTTTAATCAGTGTCGACGTAAAATAGATATGGACGAAGTCTGGAATATGTTATTCTCTCGCTAGGATTCGTTTTGTTACCGTAGCAAAAAACTAGTCTATATAATAATATCACCCTTGATCAAATGTCATAATACGAATCATGAAAAGCTCCTTTAATTACGGTAACCTCCTTGACGATTAGCCTGAAGAATAGAATACACTGACTAAGAGAAAAATCATTAAAAGCCAATATACCTCGTTTAATGTTATAAAAAATAATGAAAGTATCTATCCGTTTATTACCGTTTCAGGTTAAACCGCTGAGCCGATGTCGATGAATATGGCAAAGATCACTCTGAGTACATTAGCTTCGTATCCAGGAAACGGGTTAAGAAAAGGTCTTAATTATTGTAATTATGTGGAAACTACGTACTTGAAGGACTTTGATATTTTTTGTTTAAATAGACAGACATAAAATGACAAATAAATTGATTACCTGGTTAGCGGTGGTCCTTGCCGAAAAGTTAATAGTATTAGTAATATATTTCTCTTTGGGCAGAGAGAGTAAGAAGTTTAGAACAAGAGAGGATTTCCCGGTTCCAGTCGGGCCCACTAGTAAAATGGGTATTTTGGACTGCACCATCTTGCTCACGAAGAAACGGAGACAGGCGTTCTCATTTGTTAAAATAATTAGATCGTTAACCTAAAATATTAGAACTTTTGTATAATTTGGACTAGTTAACATTATATAAGATATTGGAGCTGCTAAAATTTTAAAGAAATAACCGAAAATTAAATACAGCATATTTTATTTTTCCAGACGCTTGGTAATTTTATACGAAACAACAAAATTGAACCCCAAAAAAACTCCAAATTCTTGAATGTTGCTGTCAATTTTATATCACCTTAGCATTAGCCGCCAACGGTACTTCCTTCTCTAACTCCACCCAAGATATCCATGTGCCATTATTTCTCTTGTCGTATACATAATCGAACACAGTGTCCTTGTCCTGGAATAGCTGGTTTTTGGTCAGTTTAAAGGACTTGGGTTTGGGATACGCTGTGTTACTGCCGTCTAAGAGCTTCCGGAAGAATGAGTCGAAACCTTTGCGACTGTCACCTGGGAAAAATTAAAACAAATGTTGAAGTCAAATGAATAAAAAATAAACGGTTTAAAAATCGAAATAATACATATTATACAAACAAAATGCATATTATGTAATTTGTATTATAATTAAAGCCAGACAGATAAACATAGACATAAATATTATTATATCAAAATATCATCAATGGCAAATAATAAAATTCCGGCATATAGGCTTTTTGGTTTTTATAAAGTACAAAATTTCTGGAATTACTGAAGCGATTTTAATAATACTAACATTAACAAAGCCAAATACCTATTTGTTGATGTTGTACGCTTTCAGAATAGCGGACAAACACAAAGAGCCATATAGCATTTTAAGTACTCACCTGTAATGGTAGCACACAGTCCCCAGAGCAAGGAAAACACGAACGTACACTGCAGCCACATTGTACTGAATTGAGCTTCACCTTCCAGTAAGCACGTGAATAGCCGTGTGAATGACTATAAATAGTAGAATATTACTTTTATTTAATAATATTCTACTTTTCGTAGTTTTGAAGTAACATGTATTTATATTTAATTTATAACTGTCTAGTTGTTTCAACGTGAAAGTACCAAACATACACACATTTTTATTATATTTATAATAGTGATACGATTATTTATATAACAAAATCATATCAATTTATAACTAAACATGTGAAATATAAGAATTTTCATATTTTAAATAAATTGTAATAAAATTCAGCTATCAGCCACAAAACTTACGTAATAATAAAGAAAAGTCCACTATATCCTCCCAGAGTCACTATTTTTTCAAGGAATTTATCTTAAACAGTAAATAAAGTCTTAATAATATCCGATTCGGCAGTGTTCGCCTAGCGGTAATGTGCTCGCATGGGAAATCGAGATAAGCGGGTTCAAATGTCGGGTTTCGCGCTCCTGATATTTTCATGTGCAAATCATTTCCAACATGATTACCACTCGTCTTACAGTAAAGGAAAACCTAGTGAAGAAACCTGCACGTCTGAGAGAACCTAGCAAGCTTTGAAAGTCATGCTCACTGCTCAGTCCGCCAACCCACACTTGTCCAAAGTGGTGGACTACGGCCTGTTTCTTCTCCTATTAGTGGAACTTTAAAAACGGCTGAATACAATATCTTATATTACCGTCAGTACTTACATGGAACTGATGTATCTCCCCCACTCGCACGAAGTGGTTACACCTCAACAGGTACTCAAATATGGGCGGCACGAGCCATTCTATCAACTCCTGTATGAGGTCGTACTGCTCCGGGATGAGCTTCTTGCTGAGGTGCGTGTTGTACGACGTGAGGAATGCTCGCCATCCTACACAGCAATTGTTGTTAAAAAAATTATCTAGTTTTTTCAATTATACTTTCTAACCGACCTCAAATAAATGGAGGTTGGGGAGGGGGGGTTGGATGGGGTGTACTTAATTGGAATATATTATTGAATAAAATATTTTCATTAAAATTTTTCGTAAATCCGGTACGTGTTCTTTTAAAAAAAAGTAGGTTATCCCTCGAGAACGTAATATCTATGAAATGAAGTTGTCAGTCTTCAGTTTGAGAGTCAGTTTCTATTTTTTTTTAAATGGCAATAACCAAATGTAACTTTTTATATCGCAAAGTTAGTAAACAAGAGAACTATATAAAAAGTGTCATTCACTGGAAAGTAACCACTGACACTCTTTTATGACCAATTTTAAAATGAAGGTACTCAATTCGGCTGCTACGTCAGGCAATACGTTTATCAATTGTGGATGGATTGTCATAACTTTTTTTTTATGAATAGACCATATATATACCTCAAACATAGTATATTTGAAATAGCTAGCTTTTTAGTTAAACGTAATTTTAAGCATGTTATACCTAACTGTTCCGGTTCCATATAAATCATCCCGCAGCGGGACACCGTCGCCGGGGAGGCAAACTCCAGGTCAGCTGGCTCGAAGATTAGATTCATTTTGTTCGTCATCTAGAATATAACACTTCATATGTTTAGAAAATATAAATTCATCTTTTGGACTGTGAATAAATAAATATGTTGGGAAATTAACACACCAGATCCAGATATCTAAATCCATGATAGGCTACGAGGCCTGTGTTATGGATACCAGATAGTTGATACACTACACATATATAACTATAAATACATACATATTATAAATATAAACACCCATGACTGGAGTACAATCATTCGTGCTCATCACATAAATGGATGCCCCCAGTGGGACTCGAACCCGCGACCGCTGGCACTACAAACTGACCAAACGTGTCGTCAACGACCAATAACATATTCCATCCACCTGTATAATCTCCCCACTCATGAGGCAGAGCTTCTTGTTGTCGTCCAGCACGGTGTTCATGTTCTCTATCCACACGGCGTCGACGGGCCCGTCGAACAGGATCCACTTCCGGTCACGCGTCGCCGACATCGCGTACTCCCTGAATGCTATCGCTAGCACTCCATCAGACCTTTCACACAAAAAACGGGACAATTGTTTTAAAAATTCTGAATTTTCAAAATGGACTTTCAGTCTTGCGTCACTGATATCGCGTACTCCCTGAATACAATCGCTAGTACTCCATCAGACCTTTAATGCAAAATATTGGTTACTTTAAAAGAAACAAGAATGGAGATGAGCTGTTGATATATTTCTCTAACGTATAATTTATTGGAATTGCTTAATTAATGAGTTAAGCAAAGAAAATTTAACGAATAAATACATACGCTTAAATACAATTGAAGGCAAAAAATATTACGTTAAACCCATGCATAGATTTAGCCCACGACATCTTAATCGAACAGACGATCAACACAGTTAATAATTAATTATAGTTACAAAAAACAAGCTCGTGACAAACTGAAATACATGGAATATGTCAAAACATCTAATAAGCCCAAACATAAAGGTTTTTTTTTAAAGTTATTAAACACGTCACTATTCAGGTATAATGAACAGACTTTATCATCAAAGAAGACCAATGCTATGCAATTATTGTCATTTGCATTCTATATATTGCACAGACTTATTGAAAATAAATAGACTTCTCAAATATTACATAATTAAAAGTAAAGATTATTAGCTTAAAATCATGTTAAGATAAATAAAAATAAGTCTAATTTTAAATGCTTTAACATGGACAACCCACCACTCATGCGACACAGGATCAAAGCACCCATAAAGCTGTCCCATGGTGATCGCCTTGGGGTTGATGATCCTGTATATGGCTCCGAACTCCTTGTGCCTGGGGGGTGGCTTCATCAGCTGCAACGCCCTCAGCGACTCCGCCAGGGACTGGTAGGCCTGCGTCTTGCCGCCCATGGGAGGGCCTACTATCATGAAGCCGTGACGGACGAGCATCATTTCGTATATCTGTTTTGATAGAAATAACAAACTCTGTTATTATTATTGGAAGAGAATTATTACAAAAAGTAGGTAAAATCTTGAAATGCATTTACGATTAAATTGTAAAAAATAATGACATATAGGTAAATACAAACAATATAGTAGTATCACAGATCATATAATACTATACTAATATATTTAGGCTTTATATTAGAGTCAATTATATACATAGGTGACAATGGTCGCGTTAGATCTGTAAGGTTGACAAAACAATCAGTTCCTCAATTCTCTTTTCTTTCTCATCTAATATGTGGTACATACCACAATAATATTACTTCAACTAAGTGGCAATATTGCTTAACCTATAATATGTCTAAAACAAACTTTATAGATCTACTCATATTGATACCAATGAGTCAGACTTAGATAATAATTGGTGGTTGATTTAAGATAATTCTTATTTGTCAAATAAATATGAATACTTTTTCCACCTGTATAATCTTTTCCAGGTACCACTCGGTGGGCTGCAGGTTCCTCTTCTCCAGCTCCCGGTGGATGCAGTGCAGCAGTTCGGCGCGGTCCGGCTGCGGGATCTCCACGCCCGGGAACAGGTCCGAGTAGATGCCCGCGAACAGCGGCACGTCCTGGCGATAGGACAATAATATAGTAACAAATAAGTAAATAAAACAAAACTGCGACAAAATGCGAAACCATAACTTTATTTTAAATATCAAATATTCGCTAAAATTTAAGAAAGTATAAAATGATATGTACATCAACATTCAACATATATGATTGCAGAATAATTTAAGACTCTATACATAACTACGAGAAAAAAATGTGTGCGTGTAACATTTACGCGCGGTTGAAGTGAAACTTCTTTGGCAAATATCGCATTTAAATTAAAACAAATCAATTATAATTAAATAAGGCATACAATCATATATTTATAGAATATCATATACGGAAAAATATAATATTATATATTTGTCAGAGAACAACAACAGTTGCCATGGCAACATGGCAATGTATGCTATCTCATTCTCTCGCCTAATCCTATATAATTATGTGTTTGTCTCTTTTTAGTGTCGCATTTTCGTTTCATCGAGTTTCAAATCACAAGGATTCTAAAAAAGTTTCATTTCAATAATTTAGTATTGGGCCAACTACAAGATTTGTTCTTCAATAGTAGGTAGTTCTCTTAATAATAATATAATAAGCACAAAAAAAACAATAGTGGAAACTTATTTACATAAATCTGACAAAATTAACTATTTAGTTTTAAGCACTTGTATTAATTTCTGGTTTGTGAATACAATTCTACAAAAACTATCCAGTGATACACCGATTCGTATATCGCGCCAGCTCGAGAAAAAGTAAAGTCAACTTGACAAAGACTCTTGACAGCTTGATGTAGTCACAGATTAATTATCGAATATCAAAATAGTGGATTTATCCTTATAATATCATTATATGACTGAATAAGTTCGATATTATTAATATTAGGCAGTAGCCCAAAGCTCTTTGTTTAACACCGAAAAAAGCCTCAACAAACCTGTGACAGAAACTTGGGCATATTGACATCAATAATAGCTCTCAAAACGAGTTGAGACTCGTCTTTTTCTGGATAGTTCTTTTTCAAGGCGCCGGACGCCAACAAAACTGACTTTACAGCTCGCATGCCATAATCGTAGTGATTTTGTGACGATAGTTGTTCTGAACACAGTTTGTACGCTTGGACTATTTTACGAGCTAGTCTGAAAGAGGAGATATAAAATGTTCTTTTAGTGTCAATGATGTTGATTTTACTGTACATAATCTTTCTTGTTCTATGCGATGATTAAATCTATCTCTTTAGACGTTTTAGCTGTAGTAAGTTTTTTTTTAATAATAATAAAATTCTTTATTTCTCACCCCAAATCAAATTACAAATTAGTACATACATCAATATCAAAGTTCGTTGTTTAGCATGAGCTGAGTAATATAAAATTTGCTTGTGGATCGCTGGTGCCTGTTATAGGTAAAAATCCGTGTTACAACACACCAGGTCTCCACTCTGGACATTTATATAAACTGCATATATTGTTCATGTTGCGCAAAAGATAAGTGATACATAATAATGTAGTGTATATAAGAATAAGCAAGCTATTTAAACTTTATAGCTTATTTTTTGTACGTATTATGTTCTAATTGTTCACTTTAAAGGATAAATATTTTAAAGCAATACAATTCGCAAAATTGTGAGAGACAGCCAAAATTATGAGGAAAATTTTAATCTTAGTACAGACTAAAAAAACTAAACAATACTCACGGTCCAGCGTTAACAAAACCATTAGAATACAGCGTGATTTCCCCAATCATAGCGTAGTCGGGCACCATCATGGCCACCGTTCGGAACAGCACCTTCAAATTATCGGGCAACTCTGTACGTCCTGCGTAACTGCGAACAAACATAAATATAAATTACAAGAGCATTTTTGTAATAATATATGTGAATATTAGAAAGTATTTTTAAATCTAAAATGCAATCAGACATGATGTACAAAAATTGTAGTATAAATATGGTAGTAAATAAATTTTGTTAGTCACTCAGCGTCTCCGGAAACCTTTGGCATTTGTAAATATTCTTCATGATATTGGTAAAATCTGAATGAAAATCAGTACATCAGTTTTTGGGATTAGTTATAACAAAAAGAAAATCAGTGCAGAGGGCGATAGATAGTAATGCCAAAATTATTAAAAATCTAACAAAATTTACTTAATATAAAACTAGGACTAAAATCAGTATTATATAACACATCTGTCATCCACATACCCCGGATTCATGGTGATAAACACGGAGCAGGTCGGGTCCAGGCTGATCTCCGTGCCCTCGAAGATGAAGCGCTTCTCGCGGCGCAGGATGGCCAGCTGGATGGAGAGGATCTGCTGCGCCACCACCGACAGCACCTCCAGCTCGATGCGGTTGAACTCGTCGAAGCACGCCCACGCGCCAGACTGCGCTAGACCCTGGATGTTATCCAGTAATAACAATATTACATAACAATGATAACAATATTACAAACAGTATAATATATAACATTATAGCCTAAAGGTTCAAAAATTATAAAAAATTTGTTTAAGTATACTTTAAAATGAATTTTAATTAATTGTT
This sequence comes from Brenthis hecate, assembly GCA_951806755.1. Classification (NCBI taxonomy): domain Eukaryota; kingdom Metazoa; phylum Arthropoda; class Insecta; order Lepidoptera; family Nymphalidae; genus Brenthis; species Brenthis hecate. Next base: position 5,926,873 of record OX638275.1, on the reverse strand, counting down.
ATTTCTTATTATACAATTATTATAATGAACAGCGTATATAATAATTATAAACGCGAAGCTCCGTTGACTTTATAACGGCTGAAAGCATAAATATCTAAATTTTGTTTTTCACTAAAAAATAAATATTTAAAATACAACACTTAAAGCTCACCTTAAAGAACTTCCCAAGAGCTTTATAATCGAGACCATCAGAGCAATTGAAGACGACACACTTCTTGGCTACCGCTTTGGCCAAGTCCTTAGTAGTTTCAGTCTTGCCCGTACCCGCCGGGCCCTCTGGGGCTCCGCCAAGATTCAATTTTAGAGCACTCATTAGTGTTCTACAAAATAAATTACAGTTATTATATATAATAAATTTTCTAATAAATACACATAGCATCTCATTTTGTAAGAAAAAAAGGTCAAACTTAAAGTAAAATTATTGTGTTTCGAAACTAAAGCGACCGCTGGGGCTAGGGAATTCATTATCATTTGCACCTATAAAATTATGTCAATAAAGAATTTATTTATTCAACGATTATAATAAAGAAAGAAAGCGATATAATGCGAAAAAAAAGTTTTATTTAAAATGTCAAATATTCGCGTAAATCTAAGAAAGTATTATGTTCTTCATGTAGATCAAGCAACGTCACCTGTAACACCGGTCGGTGAGCGGCGTGGCGACGAGGCGGCCGGTGTTGCCGAGGTACTCGAACCCGTAGCCCACGTCGGTGGTGATCATGGAGCAGAGGATGCGCTCGCCGCGCCAAGTGTAGCGCAGCTGCGAGATCCAGTTAAAGTCCGTTATGTCACGCACTTGCTTTTGTTCCATCTCTTCGAGGATTGAACGACCTGGATGGAATTGAGAAAAAAAATACATTGAACAATCTTGTATATGCGCGTTTGTGTATTTGTTTACATGTATATTTTAGTATTTACCAGTGGCGAAGGGCCCATACAAGACGATTCCCAACGTCTTACCTTTTTAGAAATCCAATAATCCGCCATTCATTCTATAAATATTTATTTTTTGAATAAACTTAATAAATAGAAATAATTAATAATTAAAAAAATAATATATTATTACTACGTCTATTACTGAAAATAATACAATGCCTACAAAAATAAAAAAAAGCAATGTTATGCTTGGAGCGCAAAATGTATTTTTTTGCTAAGACGTTTCTTCATAGAAATGCGACTATAACCATCTTGGTGGTGATCAGGTGTAAAATGCGGGTTGTTACTGGTACTTCTTTGATAGCAGAGTGGACCATAAGAGCTATACCCTTATTCTTGTGCTTTATCTCGGCAGGCGGCTGTCGGCAGATCAGACGTCGTAGTAGATGATCCTCCAAAGCCCCATTAAGATTAATTAGTATCCGTTGGGGTTTATGGTTATGTACTACCCACTAGCACTTGCTGTCATAACCGGTTCGTTTTATATGCGTGAATGCATTTGCCAAGTTTAAAAAAAAATGCAAATGTAATAATCCCCAGAGGTGGTTTGGTATACATGCGTAAAGGGGTCTGCGATGTCCTTTTGCAAGTACGGCTGTAAGTTTGCGCCGTGAGTCTCAGTAAGTCTCACAATCCCTTGCCCATTGATGGTCGGCAGGGATCCCATTATAGTCTGCGTGCGTGCGTGTGTGTGTGTATGTCCGTGTGTATGTGTGCGTGTCCGTGTGTGTGTCACCGTGCACGTCGAGCACGATGAGCGCTTCGACGGTGACGCGCGCGCCGGCGCCCAGCTCGCCCTGCACGAGCCCCACCAGCCCGTTGATCTGCGCCGTGCTGCGCGCCACCAGCGCCGGCAGCGAACTGTTCTGGATCGCCTCTATCGCCTGCACACACACACACACACATACATACATACACTTTTTACATTATCTACAGACTACATTTTCCGGTATTTTTAGTAATTGACAACTTTATATTAAAGATAGGAGAGGAGAAAATAAAATATATATACCTCAGCAGTGTACTGTATGCAGGCGCCGGCCTGCACGACCTGCCCCGGCCAGCGCAGCACCCAGGCCTCGCGCGGCGCCAGCGGGTACGCCGCGAGCGCCTCCGCCGCCACGTCGCGCAGGCTCACTATCATCTGCTGCTCCAGCTGCTGCAGCCAGCGCTCCACCATGCCCTGCGGGGCAGGGTTTGTTTTACCATGTATTATGAATCGCCATTTTAACAACACACATTTAAAGCCAAAGACAAATACACACATAGACATACATACAAAATATACAAACTATCACATTTAGAATGGACTAATAATTGCCTAATTAATATACAATCGGAGTGAAACATAATATCATATTGATAATATTTTTTTAAATAAATTGATACATTACTCTATATTTCATCTTTACTCCTATCTGACACTATCCCCGACTGATCGACACAACATAAACTGGCAAACTTTCTATTAGAAAAAAAAAACTATTTCATATAAAAAATGACTTTTCCCCATGTATATTGTATACTAGCGACTCACTCTCGCTTCGCTCGGGTTCGTCCCTAGATACCTTGTAACGTTTAGTTATGAATTACAAATCTTTAATTTTCTCAGCTTTTCTGTACTATAATATGCATATATTATACATATAATACCTTCCTCTTAAATCACTCTATCTAATAAAAAAACCGCATTAAAATTCGTTGCGTAGTTTTAAAGATCTAAGCATACATAGGGACAGACGGACAGCGGGAAGCGACTTTGTTTTATACTATGTAGTGATGTATACCTTAGCATCAGCCGGCTGTATGGTGGACGAGAGCCTGACCGTCTCGCCCTCGGCAGAGGACATACCGACGATCTCTTTGGAAGTGTTGAACTGCAGCGTGTAGATGCCCTCGAAGCACTTCTTGAGGTGCGGCTGCACGCGCATCGGGTCCTTCGTCTCCGAGAGTATCTCCAGCAGTTCGTCGTTCGAGAGGAAGAAGAATCTGTTGCGATGATACATATGTGAAGACGCGAGTTGTTTATTTTCATTATATGGTTACATCTATACTTAATATTATAAAGAGGAAAGATTTATTTTTTGTTTATTTGTTTGTACCGAATAGGCTCTGAAACCACTGAACCGATATAGGTGAAAGGTAGGAAGATAGTATGAGATCCTGATATGGGCATAAGATACTTTTTATACTGAAAATCATCACTAAAGGGGGTGAAAATGGGCATAAAAGTTTGTATGGGTATGCAACCCATACAAACTTTTGTTGGGTTTGTAAGAGTAATTATAAAACGACAAAGTAAAATCAATGATTAATATTTCAACATTACTTTAAGAGTAATTTCAAAGAAATTTTTATTCTTGAAATTTGTATAGGACCATTTTTAAGGTACTATATACGAGGGTGCGTTTTTATGTTCGCGGAATGAAGGGTAAGGGGTTGAAATAAAAAAACCAAATTATTTTTCCTTTTCAATATATTCACCTGCAAGACGGACACATTTTTCAGATCTTTCAATTAATTTATTTATACCATCATAAAAAAATGTTTTGTCTTTGTCCTCAAAATACGCTGAAACTGCCTCCTTAACTTTATCATCGGTGGTAAATTTTTTACCCCGCAGCTCTTTTTTCATTTTTGGAAAGAGGTAATAATCACTCGGGGCCAGGTCTGGGCTGTAAGGTGGGTGGTTCAAAATATCGAAGCCCACTTTAAGCAGGGCAGCCAACGCAACGCGGCTCTTGTGGACGGGCGCATTGTCGTGCAAAAGCAGCACACCTTTCGTCAATTTTCCCCGTCTTTTCTATTTAATGGCTTCTTTTAGTCGCTCTAATATTGAAGCGTAGGTTTCTCCGGTTATAGAAACACCTTTATCTTTATAATCGATCAATAATATTTCTTCTGAGTCCCAAAAGACCGTTGCCGTGAGTTTCCCAGCTGACTGTGACACCTTAAACTTCTTGGGGGGTGCTGTGCCCTTTTATGCCACTGCATACAGTCTTGTTTTCGACTCAGGTTCATAATGATGAACCCAAGTTTTCGTCTTCAGTAACAATTCGACTCAATACACCATCCTTGTCTTCATTGCAGAGGTCCAAAAATGCACGTGAACACTCTACGCGTTGTTGTTTTTGCGGCGGCGTGAGCATTTTCGTTACCCATCTTGCGCTGACCTTAGTCATGCCAAGATGATTGTGCAGGATTTTAAAAATGGTTGTATCGGATACTCCAACCATTTCTGCGAGTTGTTTCTTCTTTAGTCAAGCATCGTTGAGTACAAGTTTTTCGACTTTTTGGATAAGTTCTGGCGTGGTCACCTCGATGCTCCTGCCCGGCCTCGGGTCGTCTTCAAGGGATTCCCTTCCTTTTTTAAACAAACTGTGCCACTTGTACACCATGGTTTTTCTTGGACAAGAGTCACCGTAAACCGATGACATCTCATCCATAATGGTTGCAATTGATTTTCCTTGCTTGGTAAGGAACTTTATAACGGCACGATATTCGATTTTTTCCATATTTCACTTTTCACTCCTGATTATGTTGCTTGGTTGGCAATAGCTCAAAGACTAATAGTCTAATAACAATGAAATCTCGTATTTATACTAATTATGAGTCACTAAACACGTTACGATCCTAATGAGCCTAATCGCCCCCCTCCAACCCTCTCATTCCGCGAACTTAAAAACGCACCCTCGTAATTATTTATCAAAAAGATAATTATGAAAACCGACGAATAATAGACGAAAATATCGTATAATTTACACAAAAAATATAACCTAAACTGAGAAGAAAAATACAAAAACGTAGATTTTGAATGTGGTCAATAAGAAAAGTTCAAGATAAAATAACACATAATGAATATAGTTTACTTATCAGTGGCATTAGATCAGGATGTTAAAAAAATCTATCTAGTTATACGCAAACTTTAAAATTATCTGTATGCAAATAAACAATAACATTATTATGTTAAATTAAACCCCATTCCCATCAAACTTTTAATAACTTATACTTTCACCGAACAATCACAGTTACTAACCTCGGGAAGAACAGTCTCTTCTTCTCTAAATAATCATTTAAGCCGCGCTGTATATCATCCAAGAGGGCGTTGTTATATCTCAACTTCTTCAACAGTCCTGGATAATCTGTGGCTTTAAGCACCATGGGTTCCTTCTGTGTGGCCGCCATGATGGTCCGCCACTCCTTGTCCACGTCCCGGAAATTCCTCGCCTCAGTGGGCATTTGTCGCATTATGTCTTCGGATGAGAAGATCGGCTCTAGATACATCCATGTAGCTTGACACTGAAGATAATTAAAAAGTTATTATTGTCTTTTAATTTCAAGCAACCCTAATATTTAATAAAAATAAAGGCTGATGTCATATTTCTGCTAAATTAATTAAACCTTGTTCTATAATAGTTATCTCGGACACGATTTACAATTTATTACCAAAGGTTGTTTTTTTTTAAATATCATCGAAAAAAATCCCAACGGATAGTTTCATTCAAAATGTCAGATATTGGTGTAAATCTAAGAAAGTATAATATATTTATTAAACCCCCTCAAGTCTTAAATTACAAAAAAATGTAGACAAAAAGGCAATATTAATAAACAAAAAAATATACTTTTTATAGATCTACCCTTATCAAATAGCACAAGTCATTCAAAAGTAAA